>CM076594.1:15000-2415000 GCA_038430175.1 Ficus hirta | reverse complement strand
ACTTAATACAGATTGAAAAACTCGAGATTCAAGTACAGAACAGAAACAGAAATACAAATGAGCTGATTTTCATATTGAAAAGCGTAAAAAGGGGACAGATTGCCGGGGATCCTCAGGAGTAGATACAAAAAAAACCCTATAAAATGGAAAACATTAACAAAAAGTTAGATTAAAAGAGTTGGAGAAACTAGAAATTAATACTCACGAATTGATGGTTTAATAAGCGACTTGACGAAGTCACGGTGAATCGAAGGAGATTCGTCGTCGGAGGGAGAGATTATTAGGCGAAAAGAGGATCAAAGGTTGCGTCTTTCTTCTTTGATTGCCTTTTGATTGAACAAGGAGAAGGGAATAGAGCATAGACTACGTCGTTTCGGGTACCTTTCAGATTTTAGGTTTATAAAAATCCGAACATAACTACACTCCGGTATAGGAATAACATTTTTATTCATAAGCGTTCTATTAGAAACGGATTTGAGATCTAATAGAGGTGTATTTATTTATGTGTAATTGAAGTGATTACAAATCAGAGTCGGTAGGATTTGAAATAAATATGATTCAGAGTGAATATTTGAAATCCAAATAAGTAATTTATTTGGTTTTAAGATTTAAAATTGAAGTCATTACGAATTTTGCAAATGCTTTACTTGAACACATAATCGATATAAATTATTATAAATTTACTTATATATCCCTTTATTTATTATATTTTCAAAAATGAAGAACGAATAATTTGTTTATTTATTACCATCCTATTAATAAAAAATAAAACAATCATTATAATATTAAGACAATAAATATAAGTTATGTTATTTTTTTACTTAAAAAAGTTAAAAAGAGTTAAAAAAAAGAATTAAAATAAATAAAATAAAAAATAGATACATATTAATATATTATGATAAATAAGTTCTTTATTCATTGTTAATAATAATTAGGATAATTATATAATATTATGTCAATGAAAATATATTATATTTTGCTAATAAAAATAATTGAGATAGATTGTTAGTATATTTTAACATTAATATTTTGTGAATAAACTAAGAATAAAATGGTAATTTAATGTTAATATCAAGATTGGAAATCACAATCCTGATAGAACATGAGATAGTCAATCTTATTTTTCAATTTTAAATTGGTATAGGGCCTATTATTCTCACTCTTATTTTAAAAAAAAATGAACAAGTAAATAAGTGATTATTCACATTTCATACTTCTAAAAAGTAAACATGTTATGTGTGTGATGATGGGTATACTAGTTAAGATTCATCCTATTCAGATCCCCGCTTATATTTATCAATAAAACTATATTACAAAAAGAGAATACACTTTCATATAGAAAAAAAGGGAGCTATCTCTAATCCTACGTATGTGCCATAAAACCTCTGTTGTTCATCCGTCCTCTTGCCTATCATGTGTTCATTTTTTCATCTCTGTGGCAACGAGTTAATAATGTTGGTTTTTATTATTTGTAAGTACGACTATCTTTTTGTTTAAGATATTTAAAAAATGAATAAAATACAAGTATAGCACTTTTAAATAAAGAATATCTATCTTCATACTTACTTTAAATTAGATGGATGTAAAAGATAAAAATGAGAGAGAATATGGAAATGAAGGAAGCATATATATCGTCCCATTTTATTGTCATCGCTATTTCAAAATATGAAAATTTTTACAAAATAACTTGCAAAACGTAAAAAATTGAAATTTTTTGAAAAAAAAAAAAATTTTGTCCATGCTCCTGCCGACATAAACACCTTTTGACCTTTATGATTTAATATATAAATGACCTTTTTTGTTTTTATCTAAGAGAAAATTAAGACCATGACATCAAAATGATGATTTGATTGCGTAAGATTAGCTTCTTTCTTCTTTCTTTCTTTTTTTTTTTTTTAAGAAGATTTGCTTCTTAATTTTTAATTCATAATTTATAAGAGAGTGACATCCACCCACCAATATGTACCAAAAAAGAAAAAAAGGGACCACAATGCACAATCATCGCTAAAATGGTAAATCGGCGATGGACCCACGACTCACATGATCGAGGTCCATTTCCAATCTTTAAAGGATAAACAAAGTTTTTAGTCCTTTTTCTTTCGTTCTTTTTTATTGTTGTTGATTTTTTTTTTTTTTTTTTTTTTTTTAGAGGTGTTATTGTCCAGAGGGAGTAATAACTCTGGACCTTAATTACATCATTAGTGAATCTTTGTCGCTGAAACCTTCATCTTGAAACCATGCGTCTCTTTCACTTAATATTGAAAAAAAAAAAAAATAAAACCAATATTTGAACCGTCATACTTCATCCATGCATGTTTGTGTGCCATTCCTGTCAAAAAAGTAGTAAAATAATAATAATAATAATAATAAAACACACACACACTTTGTGCTGGATCGCTGGTGTGCACTAGCACTCGACTGGCACGCAATACAATTATTTTTCTCCATAAAAAAAATATAGAATCCTTTTTCTATTTTTCTTTTTTACCAATTATAATTTGCATTATTCTATTCTTCTCTATACGAGATTCGGACGTTGTTGCAAGTTTAAAAAAAATTTAATAGATTTGTCGCTTAATTAGGAGTAAAGAATGGGTTGGACTGGTTCTTAATCTTTGCTTCAAGAATCAACAAGCAATATACCAAAATACATAGCATTCACACATTGACAAAAAAATGGAACGGATGGTCTAAACTTTAATTACACAATTCTAGCAAAAACAAATTTCTAATTAGCCACGAATAATTACATTGTGAATTTTATTCCCTCTTTTCATATATTCCCTTCTGAGAACAAGATTTATTATAAAATTACAATACAATTATGCGAAAACTTAAAATGAATATGACAAATTTTAAATATAATAAAACGTTTGCTTACTGTGCGTTTGTGGTTATCCAACTTGGCCTTAATTCTCGACAACCATGAATTATTGCACACCTAACTATTAAAGATAAATGGGCACTTTCTAAAGTGTTGCTCTAATAAGTCAAATTTACCATTGCACAAATGAAACCTACCCACATTAACACCCATTTAATGGCTCATCCACTACCTTGTTCTACATGCCTAACCATCCTCTATTCAAAACTGACATCCAATTAAAATAAGGTCTTTCTACTATATATACTACAATCTCATAAAACTACAATACAATTTCTGATATAAATCTGACGGTCAAAAAACAAATAGAACGTTACCATGGGAAGATGGTGTATAATAGTCTATCGTTTCATCAACAAGTGTGCAAATTCTCATGTTTGGAAGACTTTTTGGTCTCTTGGTACCAAAAATACAAGATTCCCAATGGCCATATGAGCTCCAGTCAGGCAGTGACCAAAAAGTTTAGCAGTAATAAAAGAAAAGTGTGCATAAAACAGTTTGAAAAAGAAACTAATCATCTTTTTTCTTCTTTGTCATTACCTCTCAAAAATTTTTCATTAAATACACAAAACAGAAAGAATCCACCAAAGCTAGGTAGAACTGTGACCCCCACATTTCTCAAGAGTCTCCTCCTTTTCCAAATCCTACACCCAAGTAGTCAGCCCCAGTATTGACTATTTTCTTTCTTATCTCAAAAAAAAAAAAAAAAAAAAAAAATTTATTTTTGGTTTTTTCATTTGCAGTGTAATGAGCTCTTGATCTTGGAAGTGCTTCAATGGAGAAGAAGAAGAAGAGCCTCCTCCTCCACCACCACTTTCTCTCTCTTCTCGCTCTTTTTCTGTCTTTCTCTCTCCTCCAGTTCCACATCGCAGCCATTTTCACCCCCTCCGACAAGTACCTCCTCAACTGCGGCTCTTCCTCCAATGCAACGCTCTTCAACCGGGTCTTCCTCGGCGATTCGTCCAAGCCCGGCTCGGCTTTTCTCTCATCGGGCCGGTCCGTTCAGCTCAAGAACCAGAACCCACCTCCAAACTCGTCGGCTCTCTACACCACAGCCAGGGTCTTCAAAACGTCGTCGGTTTACACCTTCCCAATCAAGAAAACCGGGACTCATATAGTACGTTTCCACTTCTCTCCTTTTCTTGCTAAGGATGTCGCTTTAACCTCCGCGAATTTCACGGTTTCTGTTGACGGGAATTTGGTTTTGAGACATGATTTCCATGTTAGAGACAATAATTCAGACACTTTGGTTAAAGAGTTCATATTAAAAGTAGATAAAGACAGGCTCGAGATTCTGTTCACTCCTTTGGGTGATTCTAGTTTTGCTTACGTTAACGGGATCGAAGTTTTCTCCGCTCCCGACGACTTTTTTGTCGATTTCGGTGCTAAATTTGTAAGCTCCGAGGGAGTTGAAGAGTACAAGAATCTGTCATCACAGGTTTTCGAGACTGTTCAGAGGATTAATGTTGGAGGGTCAAAGTTGACACCTTTTAATGACACTTTGTGGAGATTTTGGCTTCCCGATGAGGAATATCTTGTTCTAGAATCGTCTGCTAAGCCTGCTATTAGCACTGATATTCCGAATTATCAGAAAGGAGGTGCAACTAGAGAGATTGCTCCTGATAATGTGTATATGACAGCCCAGCAAATGAACATGACTAATATTATTTTGGATGCGAGGTTTAATGTCACATGGAAGTTTCCGGTAGGTTCCGGAGGTGCTCGACACTTGGTCCGTTTGCATTTCTGTGACATAATTAGCCCTGTGCTTAATGTGCTCTACTTTAATGTGTACATCAATGGTTATTCTGCATATAGGGATCTTGATTTATCCTCTTTTACGGTTCATGTTCTTGCATCTCCGATTTACATCGATTTTGTAGTGGATTCGGATGATTCGGGGTTTATGCAAATCAGTGTTGGCCCTTCCGATCTTAGTTCTCCTTCGAGGATCAATGCCATTCTTAATGGTGCGGAGATCATGAGGATGCTGAATGTTGTTGGTTCGCGACCGGGTAGTGGAGATAAGAAGAAGACTCCTTGGATTTTGGTGGAATCAATTGGTGGAGGCGTTGTTCTTCTGCTGCTGGCGACGCTTTGTGTCCTGTGTTGCTTGAGACGGAAGAAGACGGAGCCAAAACCGAGGCCTGTAGAAAGCGTGGGTTGGACGCCTTTACGCATGTTTGGAGGGAGTTCGCTTAGTAGAATGTCTGAAGGAACCACACTTGCATCTCCAAATGGATATCTTGGTTTGAGAATTCCTTTCACTGATGTACTATTGGCAACAAACAATTTCGACAAGAGTCGGATTATTGGCTCTGGTGGGTTTGGTATTGTGTACAAAGCGGTTCTTAAGGACAACACAAAAGTTGCAGTGAAGAGAGGTATGCCAGGATCTAGGCAGGGCCTTCCCGAGTTTCAAACCGAGATTACAGTTTTGTCGAGAATTCGCCACCTCCATCTTGTTTCGCTGGTTGGATATTGTGAAGAACAATCGGAGATGATACTAGTTTATGAGTACATGGAGAAGGGAACTTTGAGAAATCACTTGTATGGTTCAGGCCTTCCAACTTTGTCGTGGAAGAAACGGCTTGAAATATGCATTGGTTCGGCAAGAGGCCTTCACTATCTCCACACCGGTTCAGCACAAGGAATCATCCACCGCGACATCAAATCGACCAACATATTGCTCGACGAAAACTATGTAGCCAAGGTGGCTGATTTCGGCCTTTCAAGATCCGGTCCATGTCTGGATGAAACCCATGTAAGCACTGGTGTCAAAGGCAGTTTTGGCTATCTTGATCCCGAGTATTTCCGCAGGCAACAACTAACAGACAAGTCAGATGTCTACTCATTCGGGGTTGTCCTTTTCGAAGTTCTCTGTGCTAGACCGGCTGTTGATCCATTGCTCGCTAGAGAACAAGTCAATTTAGCTGAGTGGGCACTGCAGTGGCAGAAGAAAGGCCTGCTCGAGAAGATCATCGACCGCCGCCTTGTTGGACAGATTAAACGGAGCTCTTTGAAGAAATTCGGAGAAACAGCCGAGAAATGTTTGGCCGAGTATGGTGTTGATAGGCCAACCATGGGTGATGTGTTGTGGAATTTGGAGCATGCGCTTCAGCTTCAAGAAGCCGAACAACCGAGACGGGAAAGCGAAGAAGACGGCAATGCTGATTCAAATGAGCTTCCAACAGCAACAAGAACAGTTCATGAGTCTTCTCATAGCAACACAAGAACAGAGGAAAACAATGGCCATGGCAGTTCAGAAAACAATACGAGCCAAGTTTTTTCTCAATTGCTCACCAATGATGGCAGATAACTTTAGGCTCATATGCTCTAATTAAGAGGTATTCAGATTTAACCTAAAGTTTTATTCCTTATTTTACCTTTTTTTTTTTCCCTCATCATTTCTCTTTTTTTATTGCAATACATAGCTATATATATATATATATATCGCAATTTTCTACTAAGTGGACTTCTCTATTGTAAGATTCTATGTATTTTAATATGTCAATTAATGGACACGGCAAATACTGTGGTTCTATCTCTTGTACGTATTGGACTCCATGATTTTATCTGGGTAAATTTCAATTTGGTTGCTATATTCTTTTCATCGGAAATAGATATAATTCATTAGAAATTTTTATGATATGACCTTTTATTTACACTATCAATAAAAACTGTTGTTTTAGTTTTTAAAAATAAATTTGAACTGTGAGGCCTATGATAGAGTAATTTTGTGTTTTTCGCTGTAAATTTAAGAATGAACACGTAAAAATCAGATCGATAAATTCATCTAACAATTGAAATGCAATTCTTATAAATGGTGTAAAATAAGAGGTAACTCCCTTATTATTTTCGCCAGAGTTGTGGCCTGATGATTTCACCTGATTTGAGCAGAGTTTTGAAGCAATTGTATTTGTATTTTGAATACTAAAATTGTATACTGAATACTACTAAAAGTTGTACATTGACTAATTGATCAGAAACCTAGCTTGTTGCTTTTTGGTAATAACGTATGAGACAAACCTATAATTTATTAAAATAGATAAATAGACAAACAAACTTAAATATTGACTTCTAAATTTTGTTGAATGGTACACATATTAGAATCAAAACAAGATACGGAACCCTTATTTTGCAAGTTGGATATTGATTGAAACTCAATAATTAACTACTATAGTGTGGTAGTGCACTGAATAGAACCATCCCTTTTAAAAAATAAAAACAAAATATCAGAAATTTTATGATAATATCTCTTATTTTGTATTATTAATAATTGTTAAATAAATGTTGTAATAGTTTAATTTATAAATAAGTAAAAAAGTAAAAGCGTGCTCGTAGAATTGTTCTAATTACATATAAGATTATTAAAAAATTAACCTAATGATTAGAATAATAGTTCTATCAGCAAAGTAACAAAATACAAGATCATTTGTAGAAACTCCCAACAAATATATTACGATATTAAGCATATGTTTGGTTGGTTCTCGTCAACCAAACAATTCCAATTGTTTTTTGTCTTAACAATTTCATTTTTTTTTTGTCTTTTTTCTTTAAAAGTAAACTCAGTTTTACTATTCATATATCTAATTCAAAAGTTCAAATTTTAAAAGTCCACAACTTTATTTTTTCAAGTCGAAATGAGATGATTTTTCTTTTAAATTGTATAGGATTTCGAAAGAAACAAAATAAATTTCATTTTTTTTTCAAGGCACGTTTTAAGTTTTTACATTTTTTTAATTCCAAATAATTTATCTTCAACTAAACATGTAATTTCAAAACTCAACTTCATTACAATCAAAATAACTATAATTCTTCGACTCAAACAAATCAATTAAATGGGTATAAAACAATGAACATAAACTCTCTCTCTCTCTCTCTCTGGTGGCTGGAACAGTAAACAGCAAATTAGATGGTACTGAATGCAGTTTGCAAAAGTGGAAATTAGCTGCATTTTTCAACCAACCAAAAAAAGAGTGCAAAATAGCTGTTGGGGGGGGTCCCAACTCCCAACTCCACTAGAAGCATGAGACCAAATTTTCTGTACAAAAACGGAATCTCCATTTGGCTCCGGTGAAACAATTCCAATATAAAATTTACAAAATGGGATGATAGGACTTGGTAAACCCTTTTCAGAAAATATCAGGAAAAATCTTCTATTGCCAGATCAAGAAATACGAACAGTGCCCTTGCTTTCGTTTTAGATTTTCATTTTCCATATTATTATTGTTGCTTCTTTTCGTACCTGAAATGTTAGCATTGTGATACTTAAAGTTGAAGTTAAAGTTTCTGTACTTTTCTTTCATTATTTTTAGAAATAATTTTGGTCTCTAGCCATATAATTGAGGATACAGTTTCCAAAATAATTTAGGTAATTACATACATGTCAAGTGATAACTTGAAAATTTAAATACAAATACTGTAAAATTTCATGAAATTGAAGAAAATAAAATATTTGAAATAAATAACAATAAATAATAAATTTATTACGTTATTGACTTTGTATTTTTTTTTTAGAACAATGTTTTAAAGTTTTTTCACGATGAATGAATTATTTCTCTTAACTTTAAAAATCTATCATCCATTTTAGTGGTGGTAGTCCAAACCTGCTAAAAATATTAAGTTCAAGAACCAACTGTTTTTTTTTTTAATTTAAATAAAGACAAACTATCAATAATTCAATAAAAACTAAAAAGAAAGAAAAAAAAATGGTGATTTATAAAATTATCATACTTTAAATTAGATATATGGAGAGACAAAAATCTAAACTAACCAAGAAAAGACAAAATAAAAAAAAAATGTTTTCAGAAATTTTATTTATTTATTTATTTTGAAAAGAGAGTGATAAACGGGCCCAAACGAAAAGTTGTAGTCGGGCCTCAATGGGCTTTTTAAGAAAGCCCAAATGAGAAGAATGATCAAATATGGAAGGGCATTATAGTCAATTAAAAAAAATCTGTCGGCGTCTTAGCCTTTAATAATTTCGTCGCATGTCCACGTGGGCCCCTCTTATCTAATGCCGACAAAGCACCGGAAAGGAACTCAAAAATCCCTCAACTCCAGTGGCCAAAGTGGCCAAAGAAGTTGTTAAATTACCGTTAATCACCGTAATTTCCCCCCAAACTCAAGGGCAATTTCGTCACCTAAAAATTACCCCCTCCCTCACTTTTTCCTTCCAAATGAACTAAACAAAGAAACGAACAAAATATCCGTCAAAAATTACCGGTTCGGTCTCTCCAGTTCTGAGAATTTCTGATTCTGGTAAAATCTACAAATTTCAAGAGTTTTTTAGAATTTCGATACAAGGATTTCAAAAACTCTTTTAGAGAGAGCGAGGGAGAGAGGGAAAAAAAAAAAAAGTAAGAGAGAGAAAGAGAGAGCGCGAAAAGTGAAACAACAGAGCAGTGGAAAGAAAGTAATACAGTTAGCGGAAAATTTTCGAAACCAAATCATAGATTTCGGAAATAGAAGAAGAGGAAGTTAGGGATTTCAGATTTGAATTCCAGAGAGAGAAGGTTAGGGTTTGCAAGCAAGAAGAAGATGGAGGTTACGCTGCATGTATACGACGTGACGAATAGCGGATCGGAGAAGACGAACAACACCATTCTTCAGATCAACAAGATCTTCAAGGACGGTATCGGCCTCGGCGGTATTTTCCACAGCGCCGTACAGGTTTTTCCCTGGTCTCTATAATCTCTACATGTGTATATGAATCTTTTGGGTAAATGTAATTTCTTGGTGGTTTTAGTTGGTGTATTTATTGGGAGCTTTGATTTTTGATTTTGAGATCTAGGGTTTTGGTTTTCGGGTTGTTGGAATTTTGCCTTCGGTGCAATTTAAATATTTCTGAACTTTATTGCGGATATTGATTAATTGTATGGGGTGACCTAAGATTTTGTCCTAAGTTCAAGACCTTGGCCTTATGTTATTTATTAGAAAACCACTTTTATGATTTTTGCACTTTCATATACATACATATATATGTATATACTTACAAATAATTGGTTTATGGATAAATTAGTTTGCATTTTCATGTGGGTTTCTGTTATGTCTTTGAGGTTCCGATCACAATGAAATTTAATTAAAAGGGCTGTTCATTTTGACGAAAGAAGAGATTTCATGATGCAATTTGAATGGAATCTTTTTCTTATTGGATTGTTGTTAAAAGTTTAGGTATAATTTTAATTTTTTATTAAATTTGTAGTTTAAGTATTTACGCTTGCCTTATTTTTGCTTTTGATTATTGCAGTGGTTTTCTCTATGCTTAATTCCATCTGATAGTTTATGAGCTAAAGATATATATATATATATATATGTATGTATGTATGTATGTATGTATTTTTTTGTTTAATTATCTTATGTTCTTGGATATACTAGTATGGGAAGTATGCTTTGTGGTCAAAAGAAGTGTAGAAAGAGTTATTGAGTTAATTTGTGCTACTTGATAGATTTATGGAGAGGAAGAATGGTCGTTTGGGTTCTGTGAAGAAGGAACTGGAGTTTTTAGTTGTCCATCTGGAAAGAATCCAATGTACACGTACCGTGAATCCATTGTCCTTGGCAACACAAATTGCTCACCCTCTAAGGTAAATCAGGTCTTGAGGGAGCTTTGCAGAGAGTGGCCTGGAAACTCGTATGATTTGTTATCCAAAAATTGCAATCACTTCTGTGATGAGCTCTGTGAAAGGCTTGGTGTGCAAAAGCTTCCAGGTAATTTTTACGAGATTTTATTGTTCACCAGCTATTCTTGAACTTTGATGCTTACATTTACTGATTGATCGGTGAAGAAATTCTTATTGTTCATACTTGTGTGGCATTTTTCGTGTGCATGTGCATGTTATGTCAGATTTATATATGCATTGTAGTGGCTGATTTGATTACCTCTTGTTGCATGTGTGCATTTGTTTACATCGTATTTATGATAGTCGAAAGTTGAAACTGCATTTCTCTGATGGGTGGATTTCAAAAGTTACTGGGTTTCACCACAAGTTTGATCATTGATGAGCATAATACCTTGAGAATAATTTGTCACTCTGTTTCTGGCACATTCCCTTCTGGAAATTTTATAGAAAAAAGAAAAGGCTACTGTGAGCTTTTCTGATGGACGAGACTTTGCAATCATAGGCATCTCTTGTTACAGAGAAGGTCACAATAACTTTTCTACTACTTATACTTTGGTTAGTGACTGCTTCTGCATCACCATCTGCCTTTCTTTACTCTCATACTGAATTTAAAAAATTACCAGGTGATCATATCCTTGACTTGTTTGTTTATGTATAACAGCTTGGGTCAATCGTTTTGCTAATGCTGGTGATACTGCCATGGAAGTAGCAGGAAACACAGCATTACGGGTGAGTGGCTCTTCGGCAAAAAGCTAATCTTCTTTAGTAGTGTCTCAAGTTTTAATCCTTAATGCCTATTGAGGTGGTTAACGTCCTTAATTTCGAAAAGGTCCTACCTTAATATGGTTTGCTGGTCCTAGGAGTTGCGTGGACAGAGATATTAGATGACCAAATTTTCAGTTTTTGCATCCCATTTTCATTTATGTACCTCCCCATCTCTGGGTAATGCCTGCTAAGATGTATCAGTCTTCATTGGTGTTTGCAGTTTAGACAAGCCAGGACAGAGATTGTGTCAGCAAGCAAAGTGGCATATCGTTTCCTTTTGGGTGTTACCAACAATGTTGGAGCTTCCATCGAGTCCTCCGGAAATTCAAACAGAGGTAGCCCAAGACTTCAAGCTACTTGGTTTAAGAACCTAATTACTTCAGGTGCTAGACCTTCTAGTAGTTCCACGATTGAGAACCAGGAAGAGGATGCTCTTCGGCAACAGCAGCAATCTGATGCATCATCACCATTGCGACAAAATTCACAGTCACGGCATGACATTTGAGGGTACCTTTCGTGAAGCATGCTTGTTATGCCAACTAGCTGAAACCATGCAACACGATTTGACTTTCGTTAATTCAATTGTGCATCAATGTAAAATTTTCATTTCTTGTACACCTGGAATTCTGTTCATGGATCCTCCAAGATATTCTTTTTAAATGCTTTTTTTTAGATAGATTGTTCAAACTGGCCTTTTGGTCTCAACATGATTGCTTGATTTTGAACCTCCGATGCGGTTGTGAGGGTGGTCCGAGCTCGTTGATTTTCTCTATAATCCAAAGTCAAATGTTTCTGATTAATTTTTGGTCTTGCTTTGCGAGTGCTGGAATTTCAAATTCTGTGTCTTACTAGCAAAAACTTACGAGGCCCTCTGTATCTGAGCGTTATAGTAAGCAAATTTACCCACCCATTTAAAATGGAGAGGGGTGTGAAAAAATGTCTTGCTTGTAGACTATAGTTATGCAGCGTTAGATATAATGCAAATTGTACTTATTAATAGGTAAGAACTTTTTTATTATTTTTTATTATTTTTTCAGTTTTAGCTAGGGTATTAATGAATCACAAAGGTCCGAGTTTCATTTTCAGAGGAATTGGACTTGCCCATAAATAAATTAAAAAAAAAAAAAACAAGGGTTAAGTTGGACAGCCACTGATCTCTTTTCTTGTCCATTAATCACAAATTGACGAGACTCGTACAAAGTCAGTCGTGTATATATACAACATACATACATATATGATATACGTACATATATATACAGATAAGCAAACCACAAAGTCAGTCGTGTATATATACAATATACATACATATATGATATACGTACATATATATACAGATAAGCAAACCACGAAGCATATAAAGCGTAATTCAAAATATAAACGACAACAAAGGATTAGATATAAAGAGTCTGTCAGAAGTTTGTTAATTAAGGAAATAATTGGCAAGATATACCAAGATGGGTAAACCAATGTCTCAAGTCGTGAAACTCAACGCCAGAAGACAAAGTAGCAGCAGTCTCTAACAACAACACGATGAGACTACTACCTTCTACAAAAGCATTGTTCAAACTGAAGAAGCAATATTATATGTATACGTGACAAACCACAAAAAAACATTCACGATAAGGTATATACACATCATCACAAAAGGAAATATGATCAAGGCTCCCTCAGCGACTTGGATAAAAAAACGACTGCAACCTTTGCCATCTACTGTCTCAGCATTTCGTTGAGTACGATTGTGTCTTCGTCAGCATCCTCGGCTATTTGAAGAGACGAAACAGCCTGTGCTGCAATGAGACCAGCAGCAGAGAAGCCTGTGGTTTCCCATCCAGCTTCGTCGAGATAAGGTGCATGAAGATCCCTTCCATAGATCCCAGACGAGAATGACCATTCACCGTTTTCCAAGCCACCCCATTTGCATCCTGCTTTGTAACCATTGGAGAGCCATCCAATCCCTTCAAGTGAACACATGGAAGAATCCTGACAAGGTAAGCCTGTTCTCCTTTCACCCACGAAAAGGTCAATGCTGCTTGAGCAATCCCAAGGGTTAAATCCCTCTTCTTTGTTCAGGACGATCTTACATGACTCATCTGAGTCTTCGCCAATCAGGACATGCAGAGCAACAGCTTCGGCGATTGCAGCACCCTCTTCGTCAAGCCTCTGCTGTTCTTCTTTCTTTTTCTGCTTCTTCTTTTCAAGTTCAGAAATGATGGCTGCGGAAGTAGCCAGGGCTTTTTCCAAGCGCCTCTTCTTCTTCTCGGCCTGTTTCTGACGATCTACCTCATCCTTCACCTGCTTCTTTTTCACTTTTCTCACGACAGGTTGCGCTTTATTACATGCCACGTTATCCATCAGACTAACAGTCTCTAACTCCTAAGTTGGATTTACTCAACTTCTTTACTTCGAGAAAATTCCTCTAAAGTGTATACATCACCCTATAACTGTGTTTCCTTCTTTTTTCCCTATAGTATTAAGTAAATTAAATTAATTTCCTTATTAAAAACTAATATAATATTGTAATCCCGATGACTACACCCACTCAGGTCTGAAGGAGTACCTCATTTTACGAACAACGCAATCCCAAACGGAAACAACAGGAGACAGCAGAAGAGCAAACTGGTATGCACTCACAGATCCACCCCTTGGTACCATTCTTCCTAATTTCCCACAACCCTTGCATTTACCCATGTTGAGGAAGCCAAATGAGCAGCAATACTGATAAAAGTTGTAAAGCAACAACTTGAACCTGTTTCGAACAGCTCACATGGCCCTTCCCTACTGCAGAGGAAATAAACAAACTCATCACGTCGCTGTAAAGCAAAAACGATGTCCTACGGGAACTTTAAAATAAGAGAAAACAAGATAGTACAGATATACATAATAACAACCCGTCTCAGACATGGTTTTAAACAGTAATACATGTGAAACAAAATTAAGGAACCAACCAAGGATTTTTCACCTAGCTCCTAACCAGATTATCATTATCTTCCACCGAACAACAATTTTTATAAGATAATTATCATCCTTCATCCTGGTAAACTGATGTTTTTCCAAATATTACAATGGTCCATGTATTTTAAAAATTTTAACCCGATACCCTGCAAGTGTCAAAATATATCACCGAAGGACTCCAAGACAGTTATTTTTTGGGATGAGAAAATTCCAGAAAGATTCTGCAGATCCTAAGGCAGATGCTCAACAATATCAACCCAATTTAAGTGTGTACATTAAAGCTGAAATCTATACCAGGAATCAAGTTATCAACAACAATTTCAACACAAATAAGAAGAATTTCACAGATATAAAAATAAATCTGACAAAACCTTCAACCTAAATAGTAATCAAACCATCAAACAAACTAAGTCAGTTTCGTCAATATTTTATTTCATAGCCAAATTACTAAAAAAATTAATGAATTGATATCCAATCTTAGTCTTATCCATAATTGGGTAAAAAAACACCAACCTATCACTTATTCATCAAATTCATAACTTTCTGAATTCTCAATCTTCCATCAATATTCTCGCCAACCAAACAGAAGGAAATTCCTCATCAATTTAATCAATATCTCTCAAAGAAAATCTATAACAGAGATTGAAACGAACACAGTAATTTAACACGTACCCATCTCTGTAAGCGGATCCAAATCCAGATACAAAACACAATTATACAACAGTATAAACAAGTTCTATATCCAAATTAGCACCAGATCCAATTAATCAATTATCCCGAAAACACAAATCGGGAAGAAAGAACAGTAATTGAGATCAAATCATACTGACGAAATTGAAAACTAAAAAAAATAGAGAGAGAGAAAATAAAAAGCACAAACCTGGCTGTAATGACAGGGAGAGGAAAGGCGCTCAAGATTTCTGCCTTATCCGTTGAGGAAGAGAAAGGGAGTACTGGATTAGGGTCTGGAATTCAGAGTGTTTGGATCGAGAGAAAACGTTGTTGTGTACGAAAAGAAAGTGAAAATTTCTAGAGAGAGAGAGAGAGAGAGAAAATAACCAGTTACATAAGAGGGGGAAGGGGTGGTAATCGTGTAAGGCACGAATAGGATTAGTACACGTGGCGGGCGATAGTGGGGTTGATCTAAAGGGGTAAATCTAGAATATCTGACTTTTCTTGGTGTCTTTGGACCTTCGGATTTGGGAAACTGTTTTTCTGCTGATGTCATGACACGTGGCAGCGTTTTTGTATGGATCAGGTTTGTCAAGTGGGGCCCAGTTCAGCCAGAAATTCAGATCCGTCCGATTCAACTTCATTTGATTAAGATGGGATTGGAAGGTCCAGGGACAGCTCGGATTGCAGATCTGAACAACGCGAAGAGATCGTACGGTGGAAAACAATTACGCTTACAAGTGTGATATGTAAAAGGGGTTGGTAATGGATCAATATCTATTAATGGTGTTTAAGGGGGGACTTTACGATAAATTTTCCAGACTACGTGGGCCATATTGCAACTTTACTTCAGAAAGCATTGTTCACCTGTACTGACAGTCACTGCCCTTTGCCTTTATTTTATTTTATTAAAATCTTTTATACATTTTAGGAGGAGTTTGGTGAATGAGTTTGAGTTAAAATTTTTAAGTTTTAATAGTAAATTTTTTTTGAATTTTTAGAAAAGATAAAAAAATTTTTGAAAAAAAGACAAAAACTTTAAAAAAAAAAGATAAAAAAAAATTTAAAAATCTTGATTTAAACTCATGAACCAAACACCCCCTTATTTAGTTTATATATATATATATATATCGTATTGACAATTTTGTTAATTTATAAACAATTGTCATATTGACATATTGATTCATTATTTTGGTGTATGACATGTTGATTCATTAACTCATATTAAAAAAGATAATAAAATAAAATAAACAAAACAAAACAAAACAAAAACAAGCGAGGGAGTCGCACACGGGCACCAAAGAGATGGTCCCAACTCCCAATATCTTAATCAACAATTTAAAAACGAGTTGAGCCTAGATTTATGGCCCATGGTTTTGGAAAAAATTTTATTTTTTCCACACTTAGTTAGGCTACCCGACCTAACTTATTTGTCCATCTAGTCTTGTATCCATATGGGACATCTGGTTTTTCACCTCCAAACAAAAAATAAGACCGTCTTCCATGTCAAAGCTGATATTAACACTATATTTGTTATAAAGAAAAATAAATAAAAAAAATTGATATAGTTGATATGTTATCCAACTTTGTTTTTTAGGTTATAATATTATTTTTTTTAAAAACAAAAAGATAAATAAATAGTTTTTAAACACTTATTTAAGTAAATGAGCAAATTTACATTTAAAAGAAGAGCTAATTTATTTATTTTTCAACAGAATAATCGTTAATCAGTGATGGAAATGTATATTAACATTGATAAATCATTGGTTAACCATATCAATCAGTAATTGATTGAGTGATCATTTTTTTAAAAAGATAATTTTCTTAATTTTATATAAATTTAGTCATTTATTAAAATTAAAAAAAAACTTATTCAAAAAAAGATCATGTACCCACATATCATTGTTTTTAATGCTATATGATGTTAAGGTTTGGATTGTAAAATTTGGGTTTGAATTGAATTGTGTATTTGGTGAAGCGTTTGAATTACTATAGTTTAAAAAGTGTAAAAACTTAAAATATGTTCAGAAAATAAATATCAATATGAAACTTATTTCGTTTGTCTCGAAATTCCAAGCAATTAAAAAAAATCATTTCATTTGGGTTTGTTTTATGCAAAGTTGTGAAGTTTTAAAATTTAAATTAGAAAACTGTGAATAGTAAAACTGATGAAAACAGGCAAAAATTAAATTGTAATTTTAAGATTCAAACCTAACACCAAACATGGACTAACTTTATCATCATTATAAAAATTCAAAACTCATAAAACTAAGCTTAATAGTATTTAAATTATTTAAATTTTACAATATAATAATATTAATTAAATAAAAGGTCAGGTTAAAATTCGTTTAAGAAAGCCAAAAAAATAACTAAAATTTTTAAATTGATGTTGATTGATTTTTAAAAATTAATTATAATTTTTTAATTTTAAAAAGAAATTAAAATGAAAAACGATTAACGGACCTTAATAAAAATTATCATTAAATAACCCTCATAGAATTGACCAAAATTGTAAAAATTTAAAATATTTCCACGCAGGAGACCATTGCAGCGTCCAAAATTCTCACTGCTCACACTCAATAGTCCAGTCTTTCAGTTCCTCCCTCCACAGAATGAAGCTTTTCCTCCTCAACTCCTAAAACTCTCTCAATCTCACCCTTCCTCTTTCTCTCTCTCCTCCATGGAAATGCTCTCTCTCCGATTCCTCTCTTCCACCAACCCTAACCTCCTCTACTCTCACCCTCTCAGCTCCTTCCATTTCCAGAGCCCCAAAACCCTAAAACCCCCCGGCAGCAGATTCCCCACCAAACCCACCACCCCAAACCCAAAACCGTTGACCGTCCGATCCGTCCTCCAATGGAATAGGAAGCCCCAGCTCGCCGGCGACACCCCACGCGTGGTGGTCATCACCTCCGGCAAGGGCGGCGTCGGCAAGACCACGACGACGGCGAATGTCGGCCTCTCCCTCGCCCGCCTCGGCTTCTCCGTGGTGGCCATCGACGCCGACGTCGGCCTCCGCAACCTCGACCTCCTCCTCGGCCTCGAGAACCGCGTCAACTACACCGTCGTGGAGGTCCTCAACGGCGACTGCCGCCTCGACCAGGCCCTCGTCAGGGACAAGCGGTGGTCCAACTTCGAGCTCCTCTGCATCTCCAAGCCCAGGTCCAAACTCCCCCTCGGCTTCGGCGGGAAAGCCCTCACCTGGCTCGTCGACGCCCTCAAGTCCCGCCCCGAGGGCTGCCCGGAGTTCATCCTCATCGACTGCCCCGCCGGCATTGACGCCGGCTTCATCACCGCCATCACGCCTGCCAACGAGGCCGTACTGGTCACCACACCGGACATCACCAGCCTGAGGGACGCCGACAGAGTCACCGGGCTGTTGGAATGCGACGGAATAAGGGATATTAAGATGATTGTGAATCGGGTTCGGACTGATATGATCAAAGGCGAGGACATGATGTCGGTGCTGGATGTGCAGGAGATGTTGGGATTGGCTTTGCTCGGAGTGATTCCAGAAGATTCGGAGGTCATCAGAAGCACAAATAGAGGTTATCCCTTGGTGTTGAACAAGCCACCAACGTTGGCAGGGCTGGCATTTGAGCAAGCAGCTTGGAGGCTGGTTGAGCAGGATAGTATGAAGGCTGTCATGGTTGAGGAAGAACCTAAAAGAAAAGGCTTCTTCTCCTTCTTTGGTGGGTAGGATTAAGAATTTGTTAATTTTTCTTCTTTTTTGTTAATTTTTTTTTAACACTTTTTGAGGTTTTATTGCTCCCAACTTCTTGGAAGTGTATTTTTGTTGTGGACTGGACAGTTGTTGGAGTCTTTTTGAGGATTGAGGGATTGAAGTTTAGAAGATTTGTACAGTTGGGTCTGCAAAGTTTGCGTTACGATTTGTTTTGGATCTAGTCGATTGTTTGGTTTGTAGCATTAGTGTTTTGAGATCGGTTGAGGAATGGTCCCTGTGCTCTAGGTTCATTGTTTATTGGAAAGCCTGACCTGTTGGTGGCTCTAGGATTAATAGTTGTACTTGTTGTTGAGGAAGAAGAGAATGGTTTTTGCTATTGATGTTCAGACTAGTCTTTTGCAATGCATTTGGTATCCAAGAGCTAGTCATCTCCTGTCATAACATCATATGTCTAACTCACAAACAACTTGTCCCCATAATTTTGGATCGATACGTAGCCATTGAAAACTCGTCCATGTGTATGTGTGTGTGTGTGTGTTACAGAAACAATATGATGTGACAAAGCATGCATCATTGATAGCACTTCATCAATACGATTTTTACTGATTCCAGTGGAATAGCTGGTTGAATTATGTCTTTAGCAGCTTTCTTCTCCTTGCGTATCATGGCCATCATTCCAAATACACGAAAATTCCAATGTGATTCGATCCCAATGGAGTTCACGAGGCATATGCATCACTGACTCCAGTCTTCACCTCAGCATCAAAAAAATATGGCCTCCAAATCATATCGACCAACTGGAAGAAGTATTGGTGGGAAGATGCAGAGAGTTCCCTTATAGTCTCTTTTGCAATTTTTTGAGCAGTTTTGGCCCCACAGTGGTAATATCACCTAATAAAACAGTTGTCAGATTTGAGAAGTTTATTTTCAAGATTGTCCCTTTAATTTAATACTTGTCGCGACGACAATGAAAGATGCTAACTTTACATAGATTAGAGAGAGATATAGATACCAGCTCCAAGTGTTAAAACAGCAATGTCTCGATGAGGGTCCTCACATATCTGAAGCACCAACTTATCTACCACATCTTCCTGGAAAAAGCCACCAAACTAGTCATATTTGGAACACAAATGCATTTAACTAATCTTTTAGCTGATGATAGGGGAGTTTTTAATATCCAGGTTAGGTACTAGAATTCTTCCTAGGTCCCATCTGTTATAAATTTCGGCAGCCACAGTGGTAGGGGAATTAAAAGGTAAAATATTATTACCAGTGAAGGAATGTACTCAGATGGTGGGCCAGTTATTGAAGCAGATAACTCATTTCCACTGACATTCCAATTGTCTGTTTCTCTGGACGCATAAACCTGAACCATCAACTGTTAGTGGTCTCTGGTAATCAGATAATGGAGATACGGTGTTCCGAGAAAACTGTACCCTTGTTATGACAACTTGATCCGCGTTACTAAGGGCAATGGCAAAGTCATCCTTTAGTGCTGCTAGACGACTGCCAAAGCAATGATAAATTAGTTCGGCAAAGTAAGCATCACACTACGTTATGCGAAAGTATCCGGACAACTTGAGTGAATACCTGTAAGTATGAGGTTGAAACACTACCCACAAAGCCTTTGAGGGGAAACGCTGCCGTGCTGCTTGAAGAACTGCTCGGATTTCCGTGGGATGATGAGCGTAGTCATCAACTATATGGCATCCACCTATACTGCCAATGATCTCAAAACGTCTTGAAATCCCTTTAAAATTCTTTAAGTGCAATCTTAAATCATTGACTGTTTCATAAACTTGTCTTTCATTTCCAACCAGTGCCATTGCCACAGCAATAACCTGTAATAAAGAGTAAGACAGTAGTGAATGAAACTGCGAGCACAATTTAACAAGATCAGCATTGCGATATAAGCCTTCATCACCAGAGAAAAATATTGGTTTTCAACAAGACATTGATTCTACAAACTCGACGCCAGAATTGCAAAGTGTTTATGAATCAACAAACCAAAAAATTAGTTGCTCACCGCTAATGAATTGAGGACGTTATGAATCCCTGGAATCTGTAGGCTGATGTCTGCCACTGGACAACCCAAATGACACTGCATGAAATTGACTTTTCTTGCTTACAAAAAGTTGAAAGACAAGATAAATGTACGCAAATAAGATTTCAGATGTTATTCTAGCAGAGGAAATCGAATAAAAAGTACAGGATGATTGCAAAATGTAGAAAACTAAGTATATGCTTCGGGACTTGGAAACTATTTTGGTGCACGATTAGGAATTAAAGAGGCATTAAGGACACCTTAATGTGCCAGTTTAATAGAAAATTTAAGTAACAAGTCTAGAAGCTCGGAACTTGGCTTTCCCATCCCTTTTATCCTTGGAAATGAAACAAAGAAAAGCAGGTCAATATTAAACGAGGAAAAGGAAACAAGCTAGATATGTTCATTTTACCATGAACATATCATAACTCTATTTCGGTTAAGTATATACAAAATCCTTGTAGCTATATGTTTGAGGCTGGTAACTTCTTTTGCCCCAACACAACAACCACCAACCCCACCCCCCCCCCCCCCCCCCCAAAAAAAAAAAAAAAAAAAAAAAGGAGAGTTTCACGGAATTATATAACTCAAAGACTCAAGATCCAATAGAAGAATAAGAAATCATATTCAGTTTCATCCATTTCAAAATTTTCATTCAGCCTCTTTTTTATGGGAAAAATATGCCTTTATCTTTAAGAATTGTTAAAGCAATTTTCAACATTGTTTCACAACTCTGCCACATCTTTGATCGATCTTGAGAAATTAGTTGGATAAGAAACTGTACCAATGTATAATCGCTACCACCCTCTGAGTTTGGACGGATTGATGATGCATGCCATTCATTAGAACTTGCAAGTCCAAAAGTTGTTATCTTATAGCAATTGCCAACTTGTTTTGAGCTTCGAACTGACATTGCACCCTTTAAAGCATCTGATCCAGCTGCCTGCTTGCAATGGTTCAGCAAAGAACATGTACCCTTACTGTTGTCTCCTTCCACAGAAAATTCATTAATTCAAACATATCAGAAGAAGAAAAAATGACCTTTCGTAATCTATGCTATCCAAATTGCGTTGTCAAGATATTTCAGCAAAATGATATTTTATGTTCACTTCGACTAAAGCTGAAGATAGACCATATCAAAAGTGTATAGGACATTAGCAATTACCTATCCCCGCATAAAATGAGATGCCCATCCTTCCTGATTCGGTTTAAGAATGCCCTAAACGTAGTTTTAACTGCTTCCTAATTGACAGAAAAGCATTATGTCAGTTAGATACATAATGCACGTATGGACCAAAAGAACATTCCGTGCTGTTAGACTACTAACCTCATTTGGAAAAATATCAACATGCTCCCAATCCAGATTTGTAACAACGGCGATGTAAGGTGCTAAATTCAAGAAGCAATTATCGTATTCATCAGCCTACCAAACATGAAATGCATGAGCATAAGGCCAAAATCCTTGGAAATATGAAATAAACATACACATGAAAAGCATTTCCAGCCTCTACATAGAAAGAAGGGACTTAAAAATAGGAAGATTAACCACTAAAGCCTGCCTCACCATCTTCCCGACGATAAAAACGGCTTTTTTGTTACAACAGATCGATATCAGAGGAATATTATAATTCAGTCTCCATACAACATCCTGCTACTTTCTTAGACCTTTTTTTTCCCTGGAGGGGCAAAATTCTTAAACCTTTCTAAAGGCTAAATATAAAATGAATCATAAAATATTTAAAAGGCAAGGATATCTTGTCAAGTGTCTAGTAATTTAACTTATACATAACATAAGAGCTCTGCAAAAATTATCAAACAAATTCAATTCATTATGAAGGTTTTTACCTCTAGCACAAATGTTTCACTACTTCCTGAAATAACATTACCATCTGTGAACTGCACGCAAGACGAGTTTGAGTATTACTCAAAATACCACAAATTCAACAAAAAGGAGAAATATAGATGATTAAGTATGAGCAAATGGCTGATGTAGAAAACATAGATATATTGCCATATCCGCAATTTTCAAAGTACCTGCGGCACCTCTGCTCCAACGATAGCTGTAAGATCATCATCCATCGCATTTAGAACATAAGCAAGCATAGCTGTAGTTGTACTCTTCCCTGCAATCATCGAGTAAGTAAACATAAATATATGTATGTGTAAACATAAATAAATGTATGTGTATCTGTTGAAATATAAAACTATTGTTGGCCCACCTCCTAATAGCTTAAGCTTTTGGGAGAATTGGTAAACTAACATGGTATCAGAGCAGGAGGTCCTGAGTTCGAACCCCCGCAATTGCACTATTTAACCCCATTTATTATCATTGTATGTTGGACCTTTAATATGTTTCAGGCTTCATATAATTTGTGTTGGACTTTCAAATTAATATTTGTCCGCACGTTTGCCAATTGTTTGGCCTGCACGTGAGGGGGAGTGTTGAAATATAAAACTATTGTTGGCCCACCTCCTAATAGCTTAAGCTTTTGGGAGAATTGGTAAACTAACAGTATCTAACTGTAAACACACTGCTAATTTTCCACCATCTTGTAGATATTTACAGCATAGGAGTAAACAGTAGGAATTCATATCCTTACCGTGGCTACCACTTACAGCTATTAGCTTGTGGTTCCGTGTCAGATTTCCCAACCAGTAATCTCTCTTGTATCTGAAAAAACATATTCAGTAGAATCGCCAATGTAGCAAAATGCAATGTTTAAAGAATATAAATTCAGATAGCTGGAAACAAAACAAACAGATTGAACAGAATTTTTGAAATATGAAAAAGTATACCTGAATCATATCTGACTAAATAAGTCTTACAAATTATGGAAACTTGATGCAGATCAAACGGATAAAAACCGTGCCCTACCGGCGAGATAGTTTTTCAATACCTTACCAAACAATTCTCCGAAAAGATAAACAACTGCTCTTAGTAAAACTAGAGACGTCAAATGATAAAACATGTACTCACACAGGTACTCCAATAAACTTTGCGTGTAAAATCTCCACATTGTCGTGAGGAATAGCACTTGAAATTACTACGGCATTAGGCAATCTTGAGCCATTTCTTCTTCGCAAATTTGACGCCGAATGACCGATGTGCAAACGCGCTCCTGCTTCTTGTAGTCTGTCCATGAAGCTACTACATACGAGATCCGAGCCACTAACTTCATAACCCTACAACAAATTTCAACCATTAACGCTCGGAAGAGCACAATATTTTAAAAATAAAGAACGTCACGCTCTGTTTGGCGGACGAGAAAATTTAGTAAAACTGAGAGAGAAAAAAAAAAATGAGATGTTCAAATTATTCCAAAATTTTCCAAAATCAATTATGATTCACCTGTTTCAGCGCAAGAATGGCGAGAGCAGACATGCCACAGCCTCCAACACCGACAAAGTGAAGCCATTCCTTTTGATTGATCGAGCTCGCTGATTCTGGAACTTTCTCGTCCGTACACGCTTTTGAGATCGAGCTGCTACCATTGTCATCGTTGAATGCTGCCGTGGAGTTCAGACTATAGTGCGGTTCGCACCGGAAGTACTTTTTTCTGAGAATTATGTGCGGCTGGGTTTTACATTTCCCGAGAATATTCGCCGGAAAGTTCAGGGATTTGGACGGTGATATCGCCGGGAATTCCATTCTTCATGTGATTTTCGCGGGAAGTGTCGTCTTCGCATTCGATGATAGTGAGGTCGTTGGACTACATAAATGGGCCGGAATATTTATTGGGCCTCCATCATAAGTTATATGTGACAGAACATCAGAGATGTCCCTCTCTATTTTTTGTGAAGGAAAATTGTAACAAATAGTATATTTCATAAGCTTATATGTAAAAATATCATAAATTTAATATTTTTTTATATTTATGTCTATAATAATATTAAAATTATCAACTTTAATATTAAAATGAGTAAAATTATAAGAAAATATTCAAAATATAGCTTTCCACGTAATTTTCTCTTAAAAAAACACATTTAACCCTTAGTCTGAACATTGTAGCCGAGACTCTGAGGCCCAATAATTAGATTCAGACGCCGTCGGTGTGCTGCAATGTTGTGCCTACTGAAGGGCCGTTTGGAACAAGTTGGAATTTTTACAAATTTTTTTTAGAAGTTTTTTTTCTTTATCATTTCATTTCAATTTTACATCTCTTTTCTCTCTCTTTCATTTAAAAAAAAAACTCAAATCATAAAAATTCGTAACTTTCTTATTTTAAATTAAAATGAGATAATTTATGTGTCAAAATACTCACAACGACAAAAGTATAAAAACAAGATTCAAATTACATGTTTTTATCCAAACATATTTTAAATTTTTATCCTATGTCATATATGTTCAATTCATATTTCAATTAAACACACATTTCCAAATGTTATCTCATTTCGAATAAAAAAAACCTCCAAAATTCGAACTACAATTGGTGTTCCAAATGACCCAAAAATGTCATTATGTGACAGATGCTGCATTCTCGTGGCTCACCCCCATCATACTGGCTGGGCTCTTAGCATTCACCAACCTCCTTTGCAAGCCTTTTTAATAAAATAAAATATTAAAAAAAAGAGAGAAAATTATCCGAATGACCTTTTTTTTTTATCTATTAATCAATATGATATAAATTCTCTTATCTTAACCAACATGACACAAACTGCTATTTACTTTAGTTTGATTTTGTGACATATTGATCTGACATTATTTTTTATGTTATATTAGTATAATAATATTCAAATTTATATCATTAAGATACTTTCTTCTAATAAAATCAACACCACACAACTTCTCAAAAACTCATTGATAAAAGGGGACTTCTTTTGATTTTTTTATATATATATATATATATATATATATTTTTTTTTTGTTGTTGGGGGGGGGCGGCGGGGGGGTGTATTTAGTATGTAAGCCCACACGTGGCCTGTGAGATGTGTAAAGGCATTTTGAGTTATAGGGCTTAGAGAAGAAAATGAGAGACCAGATGACCAGAAAGGGGCCCAATCCACCATTTGTGGGTTGATGTCCTCCTGTCGAATTCTCCTGGTTGGTCCGGCGGCAGAATTAGCCGCTGCCGTGGGGTCATAATAAATACTCTCTTCTTTTCTTTTGGCCAGACACAAATAAGTCATAAATGCGAAAAACAACAATGTGAAACAGAGAAAACATATAAATATGGAATAAAAGAACCAATCCTAACAATCCACCCAAGGAAGAGGATACTTCAGAGTTCCAATCAATACTTTTTTTTTTTTTAGAGAAATACTAATCAACACTTTCTTTTCCCCTTTAAAAAGAAAAAAGCGACATTCTCTTTACAATTCGATCTTTTTGTTTTTGTTTTTTTTTTTGTTTCTTATTCCAATTATTTTTACTCTTTCTTTATGCGTTCAGATTTACCTTGAAATAACTATTGGTTTTATTCACGACTAGGCCTCCAATAATTTAATTACTTAATATTATCATATATACATAATTATATAATTATCATGTATACTAAGTTAAGTTTCACAGGTCTTGTCCAGAAAACAATAATTTAAAAGTTGTAACTTAGTGAGATTCATTTATAAGTTTACTATAATTTCTTTTCTTGAAAATTCTTATGATCGATTTATCTTATAAAATAATATGTGTTCTTAATTGTGTGGGAAAAAAAAAAAAAAAAAAACCTACTCAATGGTATTAACATTTAACATTTAATTATTGTTATCGATTATTCAAGAAACCATAAACATATGTATATTATAATAGAATTTAAACTATGCACATTATATTGAAATCGTACCTGAAATAAATATTAGGTTATACCTCTAATATTTATATACATTTTTATTTGTAGCTGCAACGTTGCTCATTTACATCAAATCAGCACAAACATGATTTTGATCCTATAGCACGACACTATTGGTAATTGGCATCACTATCTCCAATACATGATTTTGTGGGTTTAGGTCAACCTCCAACAGATTTAAGATAATTTTCCTTTTTTCATAACAACAACAACGAAAAAGTGCACGTTGATGTCGGAACCAAACAAAAAAGAGAACATGGGCGTAACATAATAAAATAAGATTAAAGCTCATGACTAATGAGAAGTTTGCGTTTTCAAACTTTTTATAATTATTTTATTACTACTACTACTACTACTAGTATTATTATTATTCTTATTATTTCAAAAAGTGGATGGTATTCTTTTGGCAAGATTTGACGGATAACAGAAAACTAATTAGCCAACCCCACTCAAGAGAATTAAAAGATATATAACCGAAGGTGGAGGGAGGGAGGGAGGTCGTCCAAAACTTCTCTTCCTCATCCATTTATATTTGGGATGTTATGCCAAAATGATATAATAATATATATATATATATATATACACATTATATTATATATATAAAGGTCGGGTGCAGGTGCCAATAAAATGTCGCGTATTTTGCAATTAGAGAACGTTGAGTATGGTTGGGGGGTCCATTGAAACAGAGATTGGTTATGCAACGAACACGTAGCCCCTTTCGGGTTGAGTGTTGAGATCAATGACCATGGCCCCATGGACCAAAACCAAACAAAATGGCTTTTTCGGTTAGTGAGGAAACAGCGGTGCCACTGTGGGTTGAGGTGGTTCGTTGACTCACCTCCACCCAAGTGCTTAGCCCTGTAGACTTTTGTTCTTTAGTACACGTTTCAAAAAAATAAAAAACAAAAAATAAAAACTATATAGATAGAACTTTTGTTAAGCTATAATGTCTAATTAATATCCTATACGGAACGTTTTTAATCATTATAATGAATTACTATAACGATATCTCATATAATGACAAATCTATATAAAAATTTGCTGTGTTTTCTTATTGTTTAATTTATTTTACAAATTTTATTACTTTTCGTGATATAGAATAAACAGTTTGGTAGTTGAAAAATATAGCCTTACTAATAATGCATGTTTTCATGTTGTATCGTGGAGAGATAAAGAGAGAGGCATTTGTAAATTCAACAGTGGAGCTAATCTTCTAATTCAGTGGAGGTGTATACTAAAATTATGACTTGTATGATAACTTCATTTCAATATGACTAAAAATTTCTTGCTCAATGTATATGATCAATGAGCTTACAGATAAAAATTAGAGTTTTTAATGAGGGCCTACATGAGATTATTTTTTAGTACTGGTAAAAAGGAAAAACCACCAAATATTTTAAATTAAAATTTAAAATAAGAAAAAATCAGTGAGACCGGCAAGCCCTATTCGTCACAACATAGTTCCGCCTCTATTTATAATTAGTAATAGTTAGTTTTTCATTGTTTTCTAGGGAAAGAATCTAATAGAAGATGACTCTAATTATAGGTACAAAGACTTTGTACTAATAATTTGCATTATGATATGTAGGGATGGCAACGGGACGGGACGGGGTCGAGAAATGCTTTCCTGTCCCCATCCCCGCCCCCAAAAATCAACATTATCCCCGCTTAAATAGAAGCGGGATAGGGGACGGAGATTCCCCGTTAGAGGGGCTTTCTTCATACCCGCCCCGTTCCTCATTTATTATTAAAATATATTTAAAAATACAATAAAGTAAAAATAAACAATAAGGTTTATATGCACCATGAATTTAGTTCAAAATCAAAAATTTCATAAACAAATTAAATTCTAAACATATGCAAATGAAATTTTAACCATAAAGCCATTATAGATCTTATCAAAATATTACAATCTCTAAAAACTAAATATTTATAAAACATTTTAAGCTAAAAAGGCTTGAAACCATAAAAAATAAACATAAATTCCTCCTTATTGTTTTAATTTTCATTTTCATGAATACACACACTTTTAAAAATAACTTTTATTATATATTATATTTTTATAAACATATGAAATTTCACACATATACAGTAGAAAGGGGACAGGACGAGGAGTGCTTTCCCCGTCCCCACCCCGCTAATCTTCGTGGATAAAAAATCATCTCCGTTCTCGTCCTCAAACTTTGTCCTATATCTCCACCCCATTCAGGATGGATTACTGCAGGGAATATTGGCATTCCTAATGATACGGGTAACGGGTAATGGGTAACTGTTGCCATTTGCTAATTTGCTAATTTGAGTATTTGACCAACTAAAACGATAAACTTAATAAACATCAAAGGAAAACATAAAAGTTGACTACAGTGTCAAAATTTGACTGCTTTCGTAAATTATTTTGTGGCGTTTTTCATTTCCCTATAAGTTTTTGGAGGTCAACAATAGGATTGTAATGGGAATTAGTCAATCCTCGTATACAGTCAAAACGGTTAGAAGCAACATAATTGAGATTTTTAAAGCAGTCAACTACAGTGATATATTCGATATCAACTATATTTATAGTGATAACTGTGAATATATATATATATATTTTTTCCAAGTTGTCAATTGAACCTGTCATAACATATTTGTTTGTTCATTAAAGTTTAGGATTCTTTTTGTTTTGTTTTGTTTTTTGGAGACAGTTTTTTGACATTCGGATCATGCATCATAGAAATAATATGGGAAAGTAATGATCAGGTACTAACTGGGTAATTTTCTAGAATTCTCATCCAATTTTTTTCGCTTGGATTTAAGGGGGGGGGGGAAAAAAAAGAAAGAAAGATCTTTTGCTACTTGGACATTGTTAGAAGAATTGGAAAGCAGATGAATGAAGCTTTTGATCTAATACTTTAAGCTCTTAAAAGTAATGAACAGATCCCATATCTACTCTGTACTTCTCTAGTTAAAAAAACTTTTGGCACAGCTTTATGGCACTCCCACACAAAAACCGTAAGCTTAACCCAACTAAGACTCCTACTTTCCATTTCTTTTCCTTTTTTTTTTTTTTTTTTTCACATTGTAACACAAAAATTGCTCTCAAAAGCCATTCCAAATTCCCAGAGTCATGAATTCTTGTATGATTTGGCTCTCTTGTTGATCTCCTTTTCCAACTCCTCAAGACCTCCAACCTTTTCAAGTTCCTGCACGACATCACAATAAATAAATAAAAAAAATTGATCATTAAAAAAAAAAAGAAGAAATAAAATAAAATAAAATAAAGAAAAAGAACGTACCTTAGGTCCCAAAAACAAGCCGTATGGGACACCATTGAATTTGTCCGAGTGGTGGAGCTAAAAGCCAAAAGAAATCCAAATCAGACCAAATCTTAACCGTTGGATTCTAGTTAGAGAAGTGTTCGCAAAAATTAATTTAATAATAAATTTTAGTGTTTTGAAGAAGTATAATAATTTTATTTATTTATTTATTATTATTTTTTTCTATGTTTGCCCCATAAGTTCAAACTAAGATTTTTAAACTTTTTTTTATCTTTTTCTTAAAAAATTTTTGTCTTTTTTTTAAAAAGTTTTTTGTCTCTTCTGAAAATTCAAAAAAATTTACTATTAAAACTTAAAAATTTCAACTCAAACTTACACACCAAACTCCCCTACCTGGTGAGCAGCAGCCACTCTTCTGAAGTAAGGCACGTTGGCAATGGGACCCACAGGGAATCTTTTATGGACCAAACCGTCGTGGACAAACATATAGGCCATGCCAAAAACCGTAATTCCAAGACCCTGCACCACAGTAAAACTTTGTAAATAACATAAATTCACGAGGTCATTTTAGTCACCCAAAAGATTATTGCTAATCCCCAGTCCCACCAATTAATTATGATTAGAAACGGTTAAAGTAAAGTTAAATTTCAGATTTGGAAGAAATTGACAGAGAAAGAGACTCACAGCACCGAAACAGAGTCCTGGCACAAGACCCTTGTGAAAGAAGCCGTAAGACATAAGGGCTATGGCTGGGACAGCATTAATTATGGCGAACACATCGTTGAGCTCAAAAGGACCTTCTCTGGGTCGGTGGTGCGACTGAAAAAAATTGCAATAAATTAGTGATTGGTAGCTGAGAAATTGTCTTACATTCGTTATATTTTCTCAGCATCCGAACAGAAAATAAGAAGGGAGATAAGAATTGGAAACGAACCTCGTGCATGTTCCATAAGGAAGCGTGCCAAAGAGCTTTGTGAGCCCATCTTGCCCAAAACTCCATGCCCACCTAGAAATTACCAAACACCCAATTCGATTTAGAATAACAAAAAAGGACCCAAAAGTTGGGTCATGGAGATTTTGACTTTCTCCATTAGAAGCCAAAAAGGAAGAACACGGAACTTACAGCAGCACCAACAGATAGAGCAAATGTGCCGAACATTTCAGAGTAAGGAACCTCTCCACCCTGCCCAACAAGAAATTAATTGTTAGAGAGAGAAAGAGAGACGAAAGTATTGCGAGTGATTGAGGAGAGAGAGAGAAAGAGAAAGTAGCTACCTCCATTTGCCAGTAAAACCTGTAATACACAGCCATAACAGCCATAGAAGTGATCCCGAAGCTGGACATGACGGCGGCGACGAGATATGTAAACCTCTCCGATCTCTTCCTAGCGAGCTTCTCGGCCACGCGCTGCGAGATCTGAGGATCGACATTATCGGGGATTATCGCCGGCGGATTCTCCGGCTGGGCGGCGCTCTGCTTCTTGTCCTCCATGAGAACGCAAACCGTCACGCATAGTCTCGGGCGAGACCGAATTAGGATCGCCTGCTTCCGGCGGGGACAGAGATTCGGGAGGGGGAAGAAGGAGGCAGAGGCTTGTCTCGGGAGGAGGTACGAGGATTGGATGAGGCGGAAGGGCTTCGAGGCCGCCATGGAAAGGTGTGGTGGTGGTGGTGGTGGTGGTGGTGGAGGTGGAGGTGTGTTGTAGACTGCGCGACTTAGAGGAGACTCTGGAGAGGCCTGTTTGTGTTCAACTGAGACCACAATTTTATTTGTGTATGTGGACTCATTTGGGAGGCATAATGTACCTTATATAGTGGCGTTTTCGCTTGGAAATAACGATGAAAAACCTTCGGGGACAAAGGGCATAATATTTGGACGAAATTACTAGAATGCCAATTAGTTTATCTACATTTTGTTACAAAAATAGTTCACTTCTTTTGGGTCCTCCTACCTTATAACCTCTTATTTTACACCACCAAAAACGAATAATCTTTTAACTATTACATTCGATGTTTAATGATGATTTATGAGTGTTCACGTTAAAAAATTATAATACATCGCACAAAACTACTAATAATCATAAATCACACATTTTAATCCATTTGTTGCAATATGTGTGGTAAAATGAAAGGTCCCACCTTATAAATTTTCCTTTCTTTTTTTAACAATAAAAAAGAGGATCTTTGATCTTTTTGCAATCTGTTCTCCATTCATCTATATCTATAACTAAAATTCGAGGTCTATAAAATTTGGCATAACATATCTGACTCAATCTAATTTAAAAGCTGAGTTCAGTTTTACTTCTATTGTCATAAATCTAATGCACATTATTCATTATTCAGATAGGATAATTAAAGTATGGATATGAAATAGATATAATGGGAACACGAGTATTAGTTTACAGTTAAGTCTATTAAAGATTATTATTTTCTATATCTTCTAAATTATAGGATCATCTTCATTGTCTTTTAAATATTTAAATTAATAAAAAAGAATTAAGTGCGATCATATGGTATTTTATTATTTGTTTTTAATATAAATAATTCTAATATGAGGAATTTAGTAAGATTAATTCTCATCTTTTCTCATACTCTATTTTTTGACTAAAGTTTAAATAAAATGGATTTATAAGGGACTAATTAAATGTTTAAAGAGTAAAGTTAGAGCTTTTAAGCTCAATAAGCGAATTTTGAATGATGTAAAAATTCGAGAATGTAGATAAGACTTATCCATCTATTAAATACATACTTGGAATAAAGTTAATTGCTGGATATAAAGAGAATGTGTATGGACACGAAGGAATTTATATTCATACGAGCTTTTTCCAAATTTGTTAAAGGCAACAAGACAAATTAGTAAGGACACGTGAGATTTTTTTTTTTTTTTTGGGGGTAAAAGTGTTGGTTCGTTGAAGAATTTGGACCCGATGCCAATTGGTTGAACCTCGAAGGTCGGAAAGTGGGTTGGCCCATCGTGGGATAAGGGGCAAAAAAAAAAAAGAAAAACGTGGAGTGGCAATCTCGTAATTGAAGGAAAGAAAGAGGGCGAGAAATGGGAAAGTGGGGAGGTCCCATCAGGACAAATGTCATGGGGGGAAAGAAGAATGTGAGGCTGACGCGGAGTTAGAGGGATTTGCGAGAGCGAGTGACAGCGAATCACATCTCTAGAATTCCATTTCCTTCCTCGTCTTCCATCCTTCAAAAATCTCCAACAACAGTTTCTCTCTTTCTCTCTTTTTTTTTTTTTCTTTTTTTTTTTTTAAATTAGTGTATACACTTGTTGCTAATTTAGTGGCCGTCGCGCGATGCCACGTTTCACTTACGCGCTCTACAAACTAGGCACTTACCAAACAGAACAAGCCAAATAAGTGATTTGAGGGCCCCGTCTCTCCTCCCTCCCTCCCTCTGTTCTTCGCCTCATGGAGTGGCCCATCTTTGAGCCTCTGTACTCGCGACACATCACCTTTTAATTGTGAGAGCTGTAATAATTGGTGACTTCACGACCCACGTCCCTTAAGAGGATCGTTAGTTAAAATTAAAATTTTTAAGTTAAAATTGATTTATTTTTTAAAAATTAATTATAATTTTTATTAATTTTTTATAAAAAAATAAAAATTTAATAAAAAAATATAATTAAATTAAAATTAAATTAATATATCAAATAAAGCCTAATTCTTATTAATTATTAACAGAAAAACACCACTAGTTCTTGCTTAATGAGTTATGACTCATGTTTGCCCCCACAAGGTTTTGGGTGGATAAGTATGCTTTATTCGTAGTGTTTGTCTACAAATATTATCAAACATCACATCGAAATTAAAAGGATTAATCTTATTTAGATTTTGATAATTATATGATTATTCTCATTTTATTTTTAAATTTTAAAAATTCTTATTTTATCTTTCTGACTTTTAAATAATTCCACTTAATTCTTTTGTTAAAATTTCTAACAAGACCATAACTTGATATTTGAATTTTCAATAAGTCATGTTTTGCAATGTTCTCTAAACATTAATTCTAATCTTAACATTTGATTACCTATTCATATGGCGGTTAGATGTTATTTTTTTATTGATAAATATTATCAATTGATGCAGTAATATTTTAAACAACTATCAATAAATAAATAATAATTTACATATTATATAAATTAATATTCAAAAATTGAGATTATAATTATCTACTCGTAGCATTTTTCTATGAAATTAACCATTTTGCCATGAAAGTTCATTTGGAATAGGCTATTTTCACACGTAATTAGTTGATTATTTTTAATTTAGGGGGCCACCAAAAGAGCTTTGATTGCACAAGAGAGCACACGTACGCACAAGGGACGTGCACATTCTCCACGTACCTCGTATGGTCACTGTTTTTCATAAATGATTTTTCCAACGTCATCGGCAGTTGTGTAAGTGGCAAGAACTTATTCACCCAAAAAAAAAAAAAAAAAAAGGAAGGCAAGAGCTTGTCAGCAATGTATGGCTCCTATATTAAATTAAAGAATAGGTGGACGCCTTTTACTATGATTTTAATATCAAACGTAATAAATGTAACTAATGAACCAATAAAGGCATCAGGTACCCTATTAATATATGTCTTTACGGAAAGTAATTACTCTTGTTATACATGAAAAATGAATATTAGTTTTTTTTTTAATGAATATGAAAAGTAGAAAATTAGTTATAGGGGAAGGGAAGTGAAATAATTACTGAAATATGGTAAAGTGATTTGTTTCACTATTAATATAAACATTTATATTTCCCTTAAAAAAAAAGTATAAGCACTTCTATATTGTTATTAGTATTACCACTATGGAACTATCACAAATTGCTATCATTATATTAGTGTAACTTTAAAATAAGGCTATTCTACTAAAATTTATCATTTTTTTTACCTTATTATTGTGATTTTGGTTATCCTTTTTTTCCCCCCCTTCTTTTCAATGAGGGGATGGTTATCCCTTTTTTCTTAATGCTGTTAATATAATTATTAATGTTTCTGTTTGTTACGGTTGTTGATGTTGTTAGCTACTATTGCCTTTTTTTTTTTTTTTTGGTTTACTATTGTAGGCATTATTATAGCTTTAGTTGCTATTTTTGCTGCTTTTATTGTTGTTATCATCATGTTATTTTACTCTTGGAAGAAATAAATTGAACCAAATTACTGAAGCCGTCACGGCATCACTCACCAATATGTGCCCATGCATTTGTTAGATCATTGTTGATTTCACTCTATATATGAAAATACATACACAAAAAAGAAGTTAAATTTTTTTTAAAAAAATTAATTATCATTTTTGTAATAGTAACAATAATAATACCAAAAGAGCAGAGATCCATATCTCAGAAGATTGTAATTTTTTCTAATCATATAAAGAGTAAGTTTGCATTATTTCACATCTAAACATTGGTTTGCTCTATATGATGCAAAGTCTATTAAAAATGCCTTAGAATGTATTTGGAAGGTGTGAGATGGAATTTTTAAATTGAAATTAGTTAACTTTTTAAAATTTAGTTTTAATTTTTGTCAATTTTTTAAAAAATTATAAAAACTTAGGTTTTGGACCCTTAATTTTTTTAAAAAAAAAAATCTACCACGGTTGGGACATTTTTTTTTTAATCTAGAAGAAACTCAACAAATTTTTTTTTCTCGAGATGTGCAGTTTTTTTTTTTTTAATTCTTCCTGAGAGAAGTGGAAGCAGTTATTTCCCTGAGATATGCAATGATGAATTTTTCCTGATAATGTTGTATATATTTATATGATCTGTGTATTCTAAAAGAGGAGATGATGTTGACATATGCACTTGACGTACAGGTCAAAATTTACTAAAAAACACAAAACCTTCGTTCTTTAACTTTTCTATCTTAAAAAGGTTCGGTTACGTTAGCTATTGTCATGCCCTTAACTATAGTAAAAAGCTGCCCAAAAATATTTTAATACCTCCCAATATTGGACTCCTCAATTTCTCTATAAACTGTACACTTTCCCATTTGCCAACCAAGAAGCAATTTTGTTTCAATAGAAAAACGGACAAGAAACAATTCATTTTGGCAGAATTATGGCGTCGCCTACTCTAAAATCCAGAAAATCGCAGGTAGTTTTCTTGTTCTTTTGCCATGATTTTGCATTTAATTGAGTAATATTTAGATTTCATTTATTTTAATTCTCTATTAAAAAAATTTTTTCGTAATTGCAGGTTAAAATTGGGTCAGGAATTTTTATGCTAGGACTCGTGTTAATTATGGCAGAAAGCAGAACAGCCTTTGCGTCCAGGGAGTTTCACAAGGGGGAACAAAATCACGGTGGGGTTAAATGCGGCCGAAAGCACAGCGCGGTTTTGACTGATTTCGGTGGCGTTGGCGATGGTGTAACATCAAACACAAAGGCCTTCAAAGCCGCCGTTGATCATCTCAGCCGATTTGCATCAGACGGCGGAGCACAGCTAATTGTACCGCCCGGTAAATGGTTAACCGGCAGTTTCAATCTCACCAGCCACTTCACCCTCTTCCTCCATAAGGATGCCGTTATTCTAGGGTCCCAGGTACCACTACTTTTTTTCTTTTTTCTTTTTTCTTTTTATATATATATATATATAATTATTCTGAACAGGTGAAATTTCATTGATTGGCCATATTTTTCTTAATAATTCTGATGTGATTTGAAGGATAATATTACACGACGAAAATGTTTTTTATTTTTCAAAAGTCCGAATCACAAATTCTCATTTTATTTTAAGGATTTGTTGTAGAATTATCATAAAAACTTTAAGACCACCTTTACTATCAATGTCGTTCTAGTTTGGTTTAATTTTATTCTTTTAGCTTTTTATTTATTCCGAACATCCAATTTTAAAATTTGTTAAAATAAATAACATTACTAATTGATTTTTTTATTTTTTTAATGGCAGAAAAAATTACATTTTTTTTCCCTTAAAAAACAAAAAGAAATTACTGATTAGGCAGGGGGGTTTTTTTTTTAATTAAATACATGGACTCCATGTTGAACGGATAAGACAAAACCGATATTAATTTTTAATGTTATCTTCTAATTTCAGGAAATCCCAATGAACTAAGCTTCGTGTTTGTTTTCCTTAAGGTTATTAGGAACAGAAATCAGTAGATGCACTGAGATATCCCAATTAGTTTGATATTTTCTTACCACCCTCATCATTTATCAATCTCCAACATTTTATTAAAAATAATAATAATAATAATAATTCCAATCTGACATGAAACAAACCATCCACAAAATAAAAAGGAAATAAAAAGTAAATGCATTTAGGAAACAGAGTAAAACAGATTCTGACACCACAAAATATAGCCAAAACTACACCTTTGAAAATCAAAATCTAAGATAACCATCATTAAAAACCTTGCTAGTAAAATCTAATGGGAAAAACCTAATAATGGAAAAAGAGTGTCTACACTTACTATGTAACAACCCCATAGGGAAAAATAAATAACCTCAAGAGAACCTATACTGTAGTTTATTACTAATATCATCCGCAATAAAAGGAGGAGATAAAATCAGGAGCCGACCACCACTAAGTAAGAGAAACGATATTTGCACCCCGAGACACCAAAGAATCTGCAGCTCTATTTCCTTTCCAATAGATGCGTGAGATTACAAACTCCCATATAAGAAAGATGACTTAAACAACAAAGCCAAGTCGGTCTCCACCATCAAGGAACTAAGTTTCGTGTTCTTGTAACTTTAAAGATTGTTCTTTTATGTCCTGGTATTTTGATAAATTGTTCTTTTATGTCCTGGTATTTTGATTTGGATGTTTATGACAGTTCTGCAATTTATGGTCACATGCGCGTTTAGTAATTTTGTACATATTGCACGTCGTTGGAATGCTCCAAAAGTTTGACATATGGCTTAGTCAATTAGAAAACTAGTCATATGAAGACAAAAAGGTTAATGTGATGAACTATTGAAATAATCAAAATGATGAAAACTTGGATCTGACTTGCAAGGATTAACATAATTAACCTTGATTTTCATTGATTAACTCTCGGAATCGACAGGATGAGTCGGAGTGGCCACTAGTTGCTCTACTCCCTTCTTATGGAAAAGGAAGAGATTTCCCTGATGCAAGGTTCAGCAGTCTCATCTTTGGAACAAACCTCACCGATGTCGTAATTACTGGTAATCAAATTGTCATAATTTTTCAGATAATTTGCTTTAACTATCGTAGCTAGAGTTGATTTTGGCTTTGAGTCGGATTAATTAGTTAAGAGTTTTGATTTGCATAATTAGGTAATAATGGGACCATAGATGGACAAGGAGAACCTTGGTGGATCAAGTACCGCGCTCATCAATTGAATGCCACCAGGCCTTACCTGATCGAGATCATGTATTCTGATAAGATCCAAATCTCCAATCTCACTTTAATCAACTCTCCTTCCTGGTTCGTCCACCCCATTTACTGCAGGTAATTTTGAATATATTTGTACAAGGAGTTTTGTTTGTTTCAACTATTTGGAAATATTTGAACGACATCGTTTGAATGGGCCACTTGATCAAGCATTTTCCAATTAAAAAAGTGACTCAGTATTAGACGGTGAGAATATTGAAAACGATCATTTTAGTTAAAATTTGAAATTTACCTCCTCCTAAAAATTTTGACCATTCAGATATATTTATTGACAGATGAATTTGTCTCATATTGTCAAGTAACTAAATTATTTTGATGCTTATATGTGAATTGGATACCCATTATCCTTTTATTAGTTTTTAAGGATGAGTTTTACCTTAACTCATTTAGCGTGATATCAGAGATGAGTTTAGATCCCAACTCATTTGCATGAAACCCTATGTGAATAGGTGCTAGAAGATGAATTTATTTGCTAAGTTACTAAATTGTAATTGTATTTATATATAAAATAAGTACTCTCTCTTATTAAAATCATATCAACATAATATATATATATATATATATAACTGACAGTTTTTAATATAGATCTAACAACTTAACACGAGCATGTTTCATACCTTACTATGATAATCAACACATTTGATAGAAGTATTTAATTTGTAGATAGGATTAAATCTGTTTTTCTAATCCGTGACTTAAATCTACAGCAACATAATAGTCCAAGGGCTCACAATTCTCGCGCCAGTTACCTCTCCCAACACAGACGGGATAGACCCAGGTGAGTTTAGCATAACCTCAATTAATCATCATACTAATCATCTATTAACATGAATTCTTTATCAAATTAATCCTTTTCTAATCACGAATTTTATCATTAAATGCCTTATCTTTTTTTTTTTTTTTTTTTTTTTTTTTTGTAAAATCAAGATTCATGCACCAACATGAGAATCGAGGATTGCTTCATTGTCTCCGGCGACGACTGCATCGCCGTAAAGAGCGGTTGGGACCAGTATGGCATCAAATTCGGAAAGCCGACCACGAAGCTTGTGATCAGGAGACTCACGTGCATCTCCCCCGACAGCGCCACCATTGCCCTCGGCAGCGAAATGTCCGGCGGAATCCAGGACGTCCGCATCGAAGACATCACCGCCCTCTCGACGCAGTCGGGCATCAGGATCAAGTCGGCGAGGGGCCGGGGAGGCTACGTCAAGGACATCTTCGCAAGGAGAATGACACTCAAGACCATGAAGTACGTCTTCTGGATGACGGGCTCCTACGGGTCCCACCCCGACCAGGGATTCGACCCCAACGCCCTGCCCGACGTCGACCGGATAAACTACCGAGACATCGTGGCGGAGAACGTCACCTACTCTGCGAGGCTCGAGGGGATCAGCGGCGACCCGTTCAAGGGAATTTGCATATCGAATACGACGATAAAGTTGACGGGGACGCCGAAGAAGTTGCAGTGGAATTGCACCAATGTTGCGGGAATTACGAGCAATGTGACACCCAAGACGTGTGATATGCTGCCAGAGAAGGAAGGCAAGGTGTTTGATTGTCCATTCCCTAATAATAGGTTGTCCATTGAAGATGTTCCTTTGAAGACTTGTTCTTTGGACTAGTCTCTCTAGTTTTTCTTTTGAGAGGCATATATATATATATATAGGAATGTATAATTCTAAGTTGTGTGATGTGGGAATATAATGTTCATCTCCCATGCATGTTGAGAGCTAAGATACTATTTCGCAACTAAAATGTTTGGGATATGTCGCTGCAGACATAGCCTAATGATATTTACATACATAATTCTATCATAAGATCTCGAGTTTAAATTAATCTGTCTTCAAGTTTTTTTTTTTTTTTTTTAACTACTTTGGAATATGGTCAGGGAATTGAGAAACCAAAAAATAAAAAATAAAAAATAAATATCATATACCTTGATTCAGACTAAAATTTTTTTAAAAAGTTGATATATTATCTCTAACGTCTTTGAATTTGTGTGTGAACTGTAAGGGAAATTAAACTCTATATGTCGATATTAAAAATTAGAGGAGTTACTGCAAAATTAAACCTATTTAAAGAAATAAGATTCCTCAAGTTTAAAAGATTAAAAAAAAAAAAATGCTTGATCATTATTAAACATGGAATATATGTTTTTATCAAAAAGCAATAGTAGAAAAATTCAAAGGCTTCATTAAAGGAAACATGAACTGAATCTTTTTAATGATTTGTGGAAGGAAGAAAAATGAGAACTTAAAACACTATTAAAAGCCTTGTTTAGTTGGGCATAATGGAATTGAATAGAATGACCATTCTTAAGAATGAGTCCAATTTTTTGATTGACAAATATAAGTTGGAAAAGCCTTTCCTCTATTATCATTACAATTACTATTCTACCACTGTAAATATACTAAATGCTCCGCAATAGTAATAAACATAAAAAATCTCATTTAATGACGTCAGAGAATATGTGAACCTTAAAAAAAAAGAAAAAAGTGTGAATCTTTTATGAACTAAAGTTTAAGTAGAAAAAATATATCTCACGTATGGGGTTTTCTAGTATTGAATTATTGTTTGAGTTTCTCCTTACTTTATCATGTGGATAAATTGGGACAAGAAGTCCTTGGCTTCATTTGGTATTTAAATTTAACTCCAACTAAACTGTATTTTTTCATATCAGTTTTTTTTTTTTTTTTAATTCAACAAAATTTATAACTAATTTTTAAAAAGTCAATCAACTTTAACTTAAAAATTTCATATCCAATCGGCGAACCAAGCGCAAGCTTCCACTTTAACCGACAATTCTCGGTTACAAAGGACAAATAATTGTGAAAGATAAGGAAGAAAATAATTAGAACAGGGACTTGAAACACTATAATATATATATAAAAAAAAGGAGGACTTGAAATACTAACTAGAGAGAAATATTAGGTCATCACTATCGAGTAGCAAGTCACGTGGCTCAAGCATGTGAATAACATGTCCCATACTAGGCCGTTGTTCCTCATCTGGATCAACACAACGAAGAGCTACCAATAGAACCCGCTTAAATTCCTTTGAATTTGAAGAAGGCATCTCAGGCATACTTGGGTCTATAACACCACTTGTTTTTCCCTTAGCAACCATGGACTTCAACCAGTCTACTAGATATGGCTGCAATATTATCATAGCCATGTCACATTCAGATTGTTCATTATATATATATATATATATATATATCGATATCTAACAAGTTACGTTGAATCTAATATTGTTTTGCAGAGTGCTCTCAAATCGATGATAATAGCTAAAATTTGGATAGAAAGTGAGCTCGTTTAAAGGACTAAAATTTCAAATGACGATGAAAGCACGTCTTAACATGTGCATGAGCTATTCCTTCTAAATTTTTAAACATCGTCAGATGTCTATTTGGGATACTCTGCAACATTTTATTAAGATCTAGGATGTTTTAGGATAAGTACTTGTCAATTCAGCCAAATAAGCGAAACCAATACATTCTTATATTTCGGGAAAAATGAATGTACACACAAGTGAGTCAAGGAAACGAATATCGTACTTGTTTTTTATTGCGGTTTATTGGGCTTCTGCCTGTTATGATCTCCATGATGAGTATTCCAAAGCTATAAACATCATCTCTCTCGGTGAAAGCCCTTGGAGAAGCATAATTTTCTGGAGGTATGTAACTGGATATATATGTATACATAATATATATATATATATATATATATAGTTCATAATTGTCACACAAAATTAGCATAGTAAAATCATGCAAATTGTCAACTATTTTATGTAAGACAAAGAAGTTAAAAACAGAAATTAAGAAACTATAACAAGAGAAAAGGGAAACTTATTACCCTAATGCTTCCATAATTATGATTCCCCACTGAGGACCAAAGAGCCTAGCAAGGCCATAATCAGCAATCTTGGGATTCCATTGGTGATCTAGCAATACGTTGCTTGATTTTAAGCTTCCGTGGAGGATTTTTTCTTCAATTCCCTCATGAAGATAGGCCAATCTGAATAAAATTAACCAAATTACAAATTCACTTTTTTAAGTTAAATATATATCAACTAGTTCGAAAGTATATCTCACCCTTTTGCTATTCCTTGAATTATGTTCAACCGAACCCTCCAGGTAAGACGGCCAAATTCTTTAGGATATTCGCGAAGCCAATATTGTAGATTCCTGTTATCCACATACTCGTACACAAGCATCCTAATAATAGGAAGAAAATTATTGTTTATTTGAATAAGAAAATTTCTCTTTATTTATTTATTTATTTTTTAAGTATAAGAATTTGGAGGTGCAGTTTGTTGCAAAATATCAAAATTTTGATACCTGTGAGGTCCTTCCATACAGTATCCAAGCAGATTCACCAGATTCTTGTGTCTAACTTGTCCAATTGACTCCACTTGTGCTGTGAATTCCTCAGCTTGGCAACTGACTCATTGTTAGCTTAATGAATAACTTTGAACATGAAGTCATTTTTAAAGTCAAAACATATATATGCATATCTATGTGTATAACATAACCTTGGGGCCTTAACTAATATATATATATACATATATATATATATATGTAAGTTCATGATGTTCCGCACTTTTGCTCATATTTTTGTCATTGTCGAGCCTAATTATTGCTATGGCTTAGTCAGGACGAAGATCCAGAAAAAAGCATAGGAGGCAAGCATGAGGTGTGTGTGATTTTCTTAGCATAATTAATAATTTATCGTAATGAAATTTTACAACTACTGGATATGGACGTAACTTTCGTATTGTGACTGAATCACTAAGAGTTTTATATGTGTGTATTATTTATTTATTTATTTCTCTTTATTTTATCGTTATAGTTGTAATGAATTAGGGCATTTAATCCCTTTACAATTTTTTCATGGTCCATTTCACTTTGTGAAGCTCTATAATTCAAATTTCGGAGCTCCTATGTTTCAGGCACTTAATGAACTATGATATCTTGCCAATGGAGCTACAATATTGGTTAAGTACTTCCATATTATTTTGTTTTGGAATAGTATTAAAAGATATCACCTTCTATAGAAGGTGCATGGGTCTCACAACACGAGATCTATAGATATGACTTATTTCTTTTTAATAGTCATATTTAACATTAGTAGTGTCCGAAGCATTTCTTTAGTTTACATAACTTTCTACTCGAGGCTCAAAACAAATTTCATTATTTGACCGATCACACCTAATATACTTTGATTCTTCTAATTTAGAATGTAGATTCTCAATTAACTAAAGAAGTACCTGTTAATTAGTAGCTTCTTGACTGCCACACGAGTACCATCAAACAAAACACCATAATAAACAGTCCCATAATCTCCATTACCAATCACATTATCCAAGGCCAACCCATTTGTTGCCACCTCAATCTCCATCAGACTAAACATTTTCCTCCACGAGTCCTTAATCACCGGCGAGTAGATAACACCTGCCGCCGATTCGACATCGGTTGTGTGACTGCCGGTCCTGGAAGACCATTGCCCCGACAACACCGGCCAATGATAATCATGTCTACTACCACTAGACATCATCTCACTCTCCAAGAGGAGGCTCCTATCAATGGAAGAAGGTCTGTTGTAGCCATTGTTGTACGGGAACCTGGACAAAATGGTTTCGGGGAAACGAAGATGGGATTCGTAGGGTTTGAACGATTTTCGTCTGCGGCGAAGGAGATTGTAGGAAAGAGAGATGATGATGAGAATGAGAGTTACAAAGGCACAGGCGAGTGCTATCAAAATCCATAGTTTGACACCATAGAATCGGGTTGGCTTCGTGAGCTTTTGTCGGAGGAATGATAACACTTTGGAGGCCGAGTTCATGATTTTACTGAGTTTAGGGTTTTAATTAAGTGTTTTCGGCTAATTTAATTTAACTGTTTGATGAGACCAAAATCTACAAATTTGAGTTTATAGGTTTATCTGTTTAGTGGTCTTTTAACTCTTTAGATATTATTAGTAACTAATTAACGAAACAAGCGGAAAATTAGCACATATTCAGTTTGAAGAGGGATTATTTCGATGTTCTTAAAAATAAAAAAATAAAAAAAATAAAAAAAAGTCTCTATCTCCACATTAACAAAAAAAAAAACAAAAAACAAAAAACTTGGAGTGCCCATCTGAATTTTGAATGAACTAGATGGAAAATATAATATGGGACCCTAAAAAAATAAATAACATCGAGACCTTCTGATTATACGACCTTTTTTTTTTTTTTTTTTTTTCCTTTTTTACTTTTTAAGTGGCATTAGATTGACGACATGTTCTGTTTTAACCTCTTTGTTTCTTTTTAATTGGCATTATATTTGGATCGAATCACCGGATCAACTTTTTTAGAATACACAAATCTGAATAGTATTTTTAAAAAAATGAATAATTGAATTTACACATAGATATAAACAAGATTGAAGAACCTAATAGTTATCTGATATTATTTGTTTGCTACTAGTTATTAGTTAAAGGTTCCTTTCAATGCTTTTATATATATATATATATATATTTAGGTATGTATTTTCAATGCTTATAATTGCACTTGAACATCTTAATTTAAGTCGATACTTTCTTAGTACCCTCATCATCTATTATATATTTAATCCATTAAAAGTCATGAACTTAACAAAGACATAAATACAACATGTTGGAAATGACATTGTATTTCACCTTAAATCCAGAAATTTATATTTTCCTTTTTTAAAACTTCAAACTGAATATGTGAAAATTTTCCGATTGATAATCAGGAAATATTATTGTTAGAGCCCAAAAATACTTTTGCAAAAAAAAAGAAAAAAAAAAGATGCACTAATATTGACACTAACATACCTAAAATATTATAACATTGTTATGAGCATTCAAAACACCAACAATTTCAGCTCATGTTTGTTTGCGCAACCAGTTAATAGTTCCACTAATCGTTCGAGTGGTTTTTTTACAACAGATACAACAACAAGGCAATTCGGGTATACGTTTGTCCTGCTCAAACTGTGTATGATAATCAAAATCAAAATCTTCGCTTGAAAAAATCAGTCTATGGCCTCGAAAAATCATGCGGAGCACGCAAGCATAACCGCTCTATGCTCCCACGACTCGGCTGTTTCTGGAATGGATGCAGTTTGATCTCATAAAGCCTCGGCCACAACTTTCCTGTCACTGCAAAATATTTATGAGGTTCTACACATGTTAGACAACAAGATAATTATATCCAGTAGACTCTCAAAAAAATGAGAATGAGAGATCTATTTTTCATAGAGGAAACCATAAGCAAATAGGCATCTAAGATCTCCAGCAATTGCCATGATTATGAACAGATTTATGTTTCTTATTTCTACTTTCAACATAAGAAATATGGTCGTCCTCAATCTCCACAAGGCTAGGTACATGTAAAGATAGCATCTATTAAAAACGACAATGATTCAAGTGAACGACGAAATAATTAAAAACGACGAGAGCCACAATGCTGAGGAAAACAACTATCCTCATAAACGACACAATTTATCAAACATCACAAGAAAACGACAATCTAAGAAAACGAAAAAAAAAAAACGACAACATGATGAAAAACGACAATCTCACAAAATAACATCCAGAAACTGACCAGACATGCAATATTTTCGTGAACGACAAAGTTCTATCAAGCATCTCAAGAAAACGACGTGAGCTTAAAAAGAACACACCGTGAAAAACATCATGAAAACAATATAATGCCAAAAAGGCATTATTGTCTTGGAAAACAATAAGCAAAAAACTGAAGAAAAAGACAAATTTTTTGTAAACGAAAAAATTTACCAAACATATAAAGAAAACGACATGAACTTAAAACGACAAACCTTGAAAACAATAGGAAGTCAACATTCTGAAAAACGACAAGAGCCAAATCTGCTGAATCCGACATCCTTTTTAGACGAAAAATTTAAAATACATTTCGACGCAATAGTATCTTTGAAAGATGTATCAAAAAAATCACATCATCTTAAAAAATGACAAGAAAACAAAATTGAAAAACGTTGCATTTTTGCAAACAACAAAGTTTTATCAGGTATCTTAAGAAGTCGGCATGACCTTAAAACAGACACCTTGATAAACGAAGCACCTCAAGGAAGCAAAACACTTTTTGAGCCAACAGGGAAAAAAAAAAAAAAAAAAAAAGGGGGAAAAAGCCATAAATTTAGAAAAAAGGAAAACCAATAACAACAAACATATTCGAGAACGTCATCATCTTTATTATTGTTATTATTATTACTACTATTACTTTTAATGGAAAACGACATCATCTATAGAAGTTAGAACAACAAGAACCAAGAATTTGAAGAAAACGACACCATCCACCTATAGGATACAATTTTATCATTGTTCTTGAAAGCAACATGAAGCTAAAAACGACACACCAAGAAAAAACTACAAGACGACAAGAACTTAGAAACAACAGAACGTGCAAAACAAAATCATCTTGGACACAAGAAGTAGTAGAACAACAAAACTGAAGAAACAAGAATGTTTGCAAACGACACAATTATATGAAAGGTTCCGTCAACGAAGAATTTAAAATGACAATCCTATAGAAAGGACAGAATGACATCTTGAAAATGAATCAGGACTTACCGAAAATGCGGTTTTTGTCGTTATCCCATGCAATTCCATTAAGAACATCAATATCCTGGAAAAGAGTGAAATCACACATAAGTTGGGACGAGCTCAACAAACAATTTTGCAAGCATCCGGTTTTCATAATATGTGTTCTTAACCGAATAGTATCAAGGATCCAAGGAATCGGACATAAATTTATACCAAGTGAATGTAAGTAAATTGTAATTTTTTAATTGGTAAATCTGAACACAGAAACTTGTTTTTTTAACCAATTGAAATAACGACACATTTACTAATCACTTCGTATATAAGATTTAGCAGAAAGAAAGTATAGTTTTCAGCTCCGACAGCTTACATGATACCCTTTACGTACTAGTCCCTCCCTGCAAACAAAGGATAAGGCAAACACAATGAAACTCTGAATAAACAAGGAGCACCTTAATGTGTTCCATGATCACGAAACTTGCTTAACCCTAAAACAATGAGAACGAAAATCTGACCTCAAACTTGGAAGGAGAATCCATCCAAGCACGCTACCATCTTCATGCGAGATTCTAGCAATGCAGTCCGTCTATGCATTAAGAATGTATTACATTCAAGAAATATAGAACAGTTCAAGATTTATATTTAAAAAAATTTATTTTAAGTCAGACTTATTGAAAGAAATATTTTCTATCATGAATACAGCATTCTTTTTAGATAAAAAGGTTATAGCCATTGTGAAGCCTTGATGAGCCATTAACTTCAACGCAATTGAGCACAATACTGATAAAATATAGAACAAACTACAAAGGAAGAATCATATAATGGTTAAATGTACAGTGATGAAGAGACTAACCTCCCAAACATTTGCCCAAACTTCGCCATTTATAAATTCCAGCTCATTAAGGTTGTGCACTTCCTTCCCGTTGAATTTGACTATTTGTTTATCAATAACTGTTTCAAAGACGGTAAAATCAAGCAACAAACGAACATGAGCACTTCAGAGAAAAATTAAGATCAAAACGGAACAATCACCATACAATGGAGAAAATCACACGTTCAACAATATCTGAAAAAAACACAACAAAATACTTGCAGGAGCAGAATTTTAGATGTAGTGTAGATCACCAGTCAAAGTTCTGGCAGGGGAAGAAAATAAAAAAGACCCACTCAAAATAAAATAAACAAAATTATTATTAAAAAAAGAAGAAGAAACTAGCTGAGATTCACATTTACGAACAAAAGAAACCTTTCATTGTTTGAGGGTCAATCTTGTACAAAGTTGATGTCCCATCGCTTCCAAACATCACTTTTCCATCAGTTGCCAGACCCCAACCATCTTTCATCTGGTGAGTAAATTTCTTGAACTGCATCAAACACAAAGCAACTAAAGTCACACAAACTCAGACCTGTGAATCAACTTTTTCAACAAGCAAAATTTAAAACAGAAAAGCATGGATGAAGGATAAAAATTGGTTGTTGTAAGATTTAAAAAAGAAAAAGAAAAAAAAAAAAAAAAGGGAGGAAATATATTTCCCATCTTAAAGAAAAAAGCGGCTTAAATTCAAGTGACTTGGGTAATGCCACAACCTAGTATGGAGTCTTAGTCATCTTAAAATACAAAGGACACTCTGAACATGGTTGAGATTACCAAACTAATTTCATCTTTTTTTTTTGGAATTTGAGGGCGGGGGGATTCAAACACTAGACCCCATCATTGGAGATAGGTGTGGATTTACCACTAGGCTAAGCCTGCAACCCCTCATCCGAAGCATTATTGACAAGCAAAAATGCTCGAATGTTAATACTAATTCCTTAAGATCAACTACAACTGTTCCTAGAAATACTTTTATTTCAAGATACTCTGCCAAGGAAAACAAGGTTTACAGTAGCAACTGCAACAACAATACCAAGTCAAAGGATAGAAAAATAATGTGGAAAGTAATAAAGTACCAACTTTGCTTAAATTATTTCGGTCATAAATGAAACCAGTTTTCGTCATCCAAGTTACTTGGAACAGCCTACAAAGGAACACATAAATTTCTAGATCAGCATTGCTTGAGGATTCCTCGGCATTACTCGTGCCATTTATACAATCAAACAATGGAAGATAAAAGATGCCACTTCTAAATTCATATCTCAATTTTTTTAGCAAATAAAAAGAAGTTTACACTCTTCCTCCAATACCTTTTGTCTATAAGTGTCAAACCCTCGCCAAAATAGGAATTATCCATCCTTTCAATAGCCTCAACCTGTCATACAAAAAAGGAGATCACTTTCGAATTTAAAATTTTGTCCTATTGCAGTACTAGAACAAAGCGTTTAAACTGAGTCTGATTCGACTGTGTTACTCCACTGCATATAGTTATTTTGTTGGTAAATTAAAAATCAACACCATAAAAATAACCATTTATCAATGCAGGAAAGAGCTTGGAGACTAAGAACAATACCTTCCCAGTTTGAAGAGCCACCTTTCGCACCGACGACTGGAGCAACAAAAGTCATGAGGTCAAATGACGAAATCAACTGACACATAAAACAACAATTTCATGTAATGTAAAATACATCACCTACTTAGTACTTATAAACTATATGTATGCGTATGAATACGAGCTTGTGTGTGTACATATCAGTATGTGTCTGCACACAAGCATATATTTTATAGGTAAATTGTATTTGCAGAATCACAAATGTCAAACAGTATCCCATAAAATTAATCCTTCAAATAAAATATCAATAAATTAAGTTTAAAAAAAAAAAAAAGGACTCACCCGCCCATTGAGGCCGGTTGACTCAAAAAGCGTATCATTTCCTGCATAAACAAGCCCCTGAGAACAAAATACAATTGAAAAATCTTAGCACCTAACAAAACGATAATCATCAAATGAGAAACGGCTAATCTTGTGTTTTCGCTCAGCCCTTAATCCTAAATACCAGTATAGATCACATTTTTCTGGTTAAATACTCGATAAAACGAACTGAAATGAGGGAAATTGGGGAAGAGAATTAAAAACCTGAGTGAAAGCTTGGGGATCGTGAGGGAATTCATTGACGACATAGATCGAGTAAATTGTGGAAGAGACAGAGGCGGAGTTGAGGTTGGTCCAGAGGCTGGAGGAAATGCCGAGGGAGAGGACGACAAAGAAAATGAGGAAGACGAAGAAAATGAGAGAGATTTTGCGGTTATTCGGGGGAGTGGGGCCGGAAGCCATGGGAGAGGAAGAGAAGGGCTTGGGTTTGGGGTTGGGTTTGGAATTGGATCGCTTGTTGAGTCTCTTTTTATGCGACGACGAGGAGGCCATGGAATGTAAGGTTACTCATCGATGAACGGATAAAGGCAATTACGTGAAGGCCCACGGGGGGTGCGTACTGCGCAGGGCTTTTGCAGGTACCGAACTCTGCGCTAAAATGCGCCCGTTCGTTGACTCACTCACGTTTGGATTGCCGCTGTCTAGACTCGAGAGGACATGATAATTGTTTTTTCTTTTCTTTCCCCCCCCCCCCCCCCTCCCCCCCCCCCCCCCCCCCTTTTTTTTTTTTAATTGGGTTGCTTTTATTGGTAATTATTTTTTATTTTAAAAAGCACGGTTGTGTCTTCTTGATATTAAGATTAGACGAGATTAAAATTCTTTCATTTTCAATGTTTGTGTCATTAACGGTGGAGCCATCCTATTTATGAAAAAAGAAAGGAAAAAAAAGGATGGAGCCATCCTTATAATTTAGTATGACTCACATTAATTATTTTTTAAATTTGGGGAAGTAAAATTTTAAAAAATAAATAAATTTAGTGAAAGTGTAAAAAACTTCATATCAATATGGATAAAATAAAACAAAAGAAAACCGTAAATTTTAGAGTTATTTTCAAAACAAAGCCATCATTTGACTTCAAGCGGCGGAGTCATTATCTTGGATGTCTTCTTGGTACTTCGATGAGATTAAAATCCTTTCATTTTAGAAGAATGTTTGTGTGATGTCTTCTTGATATGTCCATTGATATTTTTTATGCTACAATATTTTAGCCTCTAAAATCAAGTATTAGTAACTTCATTGATAAAATTAAAAGTTTCATTTCAGAATACACATCAGAAAGTATAAATAAATAGACGAGTAATAATCCAACATTGGTGTTAAAATTTTAATTTTCATTCAAAATAATAATAAAAAAAATGCTTGGATCCTGTTAATCAAGTAATAAGAATTATAGTTTGTATTTTCTTTTTTAAGGAATCCTAGTTTTTTAATGCTAAGCCCCTAGTCTTTTAATGATACGTCCCTAGTTTTTTTATTTTATTTTTAGATTATATAATCTTATATTTATTTATTTATTATTTGTTTCCTATTAGTAGGTTTTCTATTTTTAGCAACTAAAGATAGATTAGTCTTTTTATGTTTTTTTTAATAAATCTATATAAACCATTTTTTGATATATTTTTAATTTATCGAATAAAATAAGAAACCATAACTTTCTCTTATTCCCATATTGTGTTCTTGATTTTCTACATTTTTAATGCGAAGCTAACTTTGGTTTAGAAAAGTTACAATGAAAAAAGAGGTAAAGTTGAAACCCAAGAACTTGAATTCCTAGCTTTTTCTCATGCAAATAACAAAAATCTTGGAACTTGCAAATCAAGTGATAAGAACCATTCAGAGACTCCATAAGCCAGCGTTTCAGTGTAATATGTTTCTTTAGTTTAAAATGAGGTGCTATGATATATACACACACACACATTTTTGCATGTTTTTGTTTGTGTAGCGTTTGATTAGCAGTGACCAGTTCGTTGAGTAAAAGAAAACAAAGAGATAAATATAACAAATGCAGAAGGCTTATAAAGAGCAAAGATTAGTAAAAAACTACACTCAATTCCAAAAACCGAATTTCATTAACGGCTGATCGAAACATCTCTATAGATCTAAGAACACTTGCAAAAAAAGGAGGAAAAAAAAAAAAAAGTAGTCCAACTCCCGCTTCAACAACTCTGCTTAAATCAGTTCTTAAACACTGAATCGCTGCTAAACTAGACCTTAAACACACAATTTAAGTAAAACTTGAACTAGGAGGTGTGGCACCATATCCTCCACCTCCACGACCGAAGCCAGGCCTTCCACCAGGACCCTGCAAAAACCCGACAACAAATAATAAATTCACAAACTTTAATGAAAGCCAAAGAACATAAAATGTCTTGTTCTCAATTCTTATCGGTAAGCTTTGAACTTATTCATATTTACAAACTGTATAGGTAGCTCTTAATTATGTCAGACCGGTAAATGAACAGATAGCATATTTTGTGAAATAGTAACATTCATGGAGTCTAAGCCAGCGAACCAGAAAAGATGTAAAGATCCTAAATGTTATTCGTGGATAGTTCTGTCTTGATAATCTAGAACAGTAATCACAGTTTATGTCAATAGCTTTATTCAGATGAAGAACTTAATCCAACCATATCCTGGCAATTAACAAGTGAAATTGAAGATTTACCCTGAAAGAGGGCTGAAAGTCGGCAGGGGCACCTCCTTTGTCGCCAGTAAAATCGCCCGAAGGCCCCCGAGGACCTCCTCGGTACCCATCACGATCACCAAACCTCGAACCTCCCTCATAGCGAGGTGGGCCTCTGCAAACACAAACGTCATTAACAAAGCATTAATCAGATCAAAAATACATATATCAGCATTCCAAACCAGAAAAATCAAGTCTAAGTGATGATTGCACTACCGTGGGCGATCGCCGGGCGGACCACCCAGAGGGCGACCGAGGGGCTTGGCGGATTTCTTCAAGGTGGCGGGCACAATTTCCGATGGAAGATTGAGGTAAGTCCTCAAATGCTCGATTCCATCATTGGTAAGGTACCAGTAATAGTGCATCCACGCGAATGTCTCCCTCACATACTCCTTGGATTTAAAGCTCTGCATCAGCTTGATCACCTGCAGATTCGGAACATCGATCTCCGGGTGCTTCGGTAGATTATAATCCTTCTTCGCATAACAAACTCCCTCTTCATATCAAATCGACAAATCCCATTTAAGATTTTTGGCAAAACCAACTTCTCTTGATAGCTTAACAGAGTTCACAAAACTCATAAAACAAGCATTGGACATACATTATTGAAACCAGGTAATAATTCAACTATGAATTTATAAAACAAACAAATGAAAAACTGAAAATTTCCCACTAATTCACTAAAAAAAAAATTCCCATTAAAACCAGATAATTCGCTAAGCATGGTCTGTAATATACTTAACAATCTAAAATCCAAATTAAATTTACCAAAAACCAGAGAAAAGAGAGTGAAAATCGAAAATTCAACAAGAAAAAAAAAAAAAAAAAAAAAAAACCTTGAAAGAGATACTTGCAGATCTCTCGTCGGTTCTTCTCTGGAATAATCTGAAAATTGAAAAGAAAAATTGAAGTTAAAAACTATTAGCTTCTCGATAAGTGTGCAAATGGGGAGGCGAAAGCCTACCATGGCTGGAGAAGACGAGAATGAACCAAGCCCTAGTTTCTCTGGATATTCGCTCGGTAACACAGAGATCTGAAAACCCTAGGGCAGAATGTTGAACCCACTCCCATAAACAGACCTTTTGCAACCACGGGTCGGGTTGTGACCGTGCCCGAATTGAGAAACATGGGTGACCTGAATGAGATGGGCCTGTTGTCGTCTTATTTTTGGGCCCTGTGTTTTGTGAACGTCTCGGCCTAAGGTCAAACTTTTCAGCCCAGTAATTCTTCCCAACGGTCGTAAGCTACCAGGCTATCAGAAGAAAAAACTTTGGAAATTGGTTGCTATGCAATTGTTTGTGACATTAAAACTTACAACTTTCAAAGTGATTCCTCAACAAAATGATGACTTTTTTGTAGTTCTAACTTCTACTAGACAATTCTATAGTGGGATATTTTCACTTTAGATGGGACACAATTTGTAATTCCTAAAACGAATTAGAATCATATTAGATGAAGATAATTATTAAAAGTAATAGAATTTAATAAAGATTCGACGATAAAAAATTGTGCTATACCCCATTATAGAATGTGCTTTATATATATATATATATATATAACTCTTATAAAACTTGAGCCGGCTTCCCTATTGATCTAGCTATTCTATGCAATTCTTGAATTGTAAGGATGAGCAATATGACAGACTTAATCGAGTACGAGGTAACACAAAATTTTGCCCTATTCCTTAGAACAAGTATCAGAGAAATGTTATTCGTAATGCAGGGTGAGCAATGACCCAATTATCAGGTCTTCAGCTTATGCTGACGATAAAATAGGTGCCTGTGGTGGAGCAATCGGGGATCATGATATTATGATTAACTTACTTCCGTTGAAATACAATTAAAAAAACAAAGTACTTTCTCTTTCTTTAGGGGGTGTTTGGTTGGTTAGCTCAAACCAACATTTTCAAAAAATTTTTTGTCTTTTTCTCAAAAAGTTTTTATCTTTTTTCCAAAAATTTTTTTGTCTTTTCTGAAAATTCAAAAAAAGTTACTATTGAAACTTAAAAATTTCAACTCAAACTCATTCACCAAACAAACCCTTAGTTTTGAAACAGCTAATTTGAATCTCAAAATGGACTTGAATGTAACTTGAGTTGTCAAGTTGTGGAGAGTATGAGATTGGGCATGGAACCTAAGGTGGCAGCTAAGGATGCGATATGACGAATTGCAAGAAAATTTCCAGATTTTTGTCGATAAGAATGGTGTGCATCTAGACAGTGTGCTTTGAAAATTATTTCAGGTAACTTTGAGACAAAAACAATGGCTTGTTTGAAACTTCTAAGTTATGAAATGACAACATCTATATGTTAAGGGGTATCAGCCAGTGTCGTTGTGGTTGACTAGGTGACCGGCAGTCACTCACTAGTCATCGACCGGGTTACTCCTGCAACTGCTTCCGATTCATGTCCTCGATGACCACAAAAGGCGAGTTATCGAACAATGTAATATGGGTACTTTAATATCATGAAAAATAAAGGGAACAAAAATAAAGTAAAAGCATGAAATGGAAAAGGGCAAAGCTAATTCATGTCTAAATTTTAGGTGACAAAGCAACCAAACTTCAGTTAAAAATAATAATAAAAAAAAGATTATCCAAATCCAACTACAACAACTAAAAAGAGAGAGAAAAAAAAAACATGACATAAACTGCAAAGAAACATTTATTAGATTTCATTGTTGTCTGATAGAGCTACGGAAAATGTGAAAAGAGCAAAAGAAAGGAAAAGAAAGAACCGGTTGGATCTCGAACCTGACTTCATTCGTTGAGTGTAGGAACAATCCAAATCGGAAGTCGAAACATTCCCTCAAGATTTGTTTCATCAATGCCCAAATTATAGTCCATCATATGGCTTTCAAGATGAAATATACCAAAATCACTAGGCCTAAGGTGACCAGATCTAAGGGAATCTTCATCATGGGTGAAGTAGATGCAATTTGGTTTGCATCCCGGAAAATCTGAAGCCGCAACACATAGAGAAGAATTGTCACCCAAAAACAGCGCGAGATCACCTATACTTTCGATCTCGATCCACTCTCCCTTTTCAAAATCCAACTCATAAACCACGACCTCCGGTGTCGCGCGTTCCAACACCATGTCATCTTCTTCCGATATGTTATCGTTCATATCCGAAACGAAACTCCACTCCATGAACCGTATGACATTCAGGAACGTTTCTCCGCAGGATTTCACAAGATAACTCTTGCCGACTATGGTCATCGCAGGTTTCCTCGCTACTACCTTGACATCCCTGATATATTGCTCCCCGATCCGAAAAGACACAAGATCTCCTTGACAATTGAGAGCATAGAATTGATCATAGCAGTACAAAACCTCATCGATCGGCCACCCGACATGCTCAATGCCTGTCCATGTTACGTCTTTTGTGAGCCTAAAATAAGCCATCTTGCAAAATTCGCTAAATATGACAACAATTACGCACTGATCAGGATTTGTTATCGGATCAGCAGTGATTATAGCCTTGAAAACGTAGTACTCATAACTTTCAGCATGGTCGGGAGGAAAGAGCGGCGGGAGGTGAATGGTTGCGTTCGTGTCGACGTCTCCGTCGCCTTCAACCATGGAAAAAGGTTTGTAGAGTGTCACCACAAAATCTGATTGCACAGCTACCAACCACCCGAGTGAAGAGCCGCAAAAACGGAGCTTAAATGGCACAACTAGCTTGGAGTCTGAGAAGGTGTTGGTAACGACATTGTAAATTCTGTGACGAAAATCCTCTTCACTTGGCACGAAAAGCATGGGGACCTGATGGCTCAGCGTTTTCACGGATTGGCTTTTTGTTATGTTTGTTACGGAATTCCATCTAGTACAAGTAGCACCAAATTGCAAATAATCCACCGTTGACTCCAACTTCTTCACAACTGAATCCAGAAGGTGTGCTGGCAAATATGCCCAATCTGAAAATGTTGGGCGTTGGAATAAAACAATTTTATATGTTTAGCATTTAAATTCAAGATATCTAAATTACTACGAAACAATTGAGGAATTTAGTTTCAAATCAGCAAAACAAAAACCAAGTATGGAGGATAGAGAGTCAACAAGATAGAAAAGATTGGCAAATTAAGTGAGGTGTTATTATTATTTTTTTTTTAAGAAAAATAGTTGGTGATTATTAAGATATTTAATGTGTTAGTCAATTAATGATTAATTATCAAAACATGGATCGATAAACCATAACGTGATATTGGTTAAATATTGGTTGATATTGGTCAATTAGTGAATAACTACTATGGTCAATGAGATTGACTATTTTCTAGAAAACTAGTGCGAAACTTTGAACATTTATAAGACAATGCTTTTAAGAGGCTAATTTTCCGCATATCTTTGAGAGATTTTGGTTTTCTTGTTATTTGATAAGATGAGGAGAAAATAAAATAGATTTTTTTTTTTTGTTTGGTATTGGAAGTAAAAATAAATGGATAGAAAAAGTATAAAGCAAAAAATATTTTATACACTACATTCTCTCTCTCTCTCTCTCTCTCTCTCTCTCTCTCTCTTTAATTTACATAAATATTTTTTTTGCTTAAATTTCCAAATATATTTGAAGGTGGTAATTTTACCACCCATTTCGCTATCAGACTTTTCCTATCCTTTTTTTCTCTCAACAATTTTTCCAATCCACCCAAAAATCTTTCCCCCTAAACAACTCATAGAGGTCAACACATAACGTTAGACTTAGACTCTTCAAATATTTTGCTTTTAATCCCTGAAAAAAAAAATCACATTTGTTTCGCCGTTATGAAACTAGTCAAGTCAACTACCTTTCAAAAAAATAAAATAAATAAAGTTTAAACCATAAAACCAAACATAAAAATGAATACATATTCCCATCTAAAATTTACCCCCAACCAAACAGCCCTAAAGTTTTCACCTTTTATTGTCTTCAACCCTTCTTCATTGTCCCGAACCATGAGGAAAAAGCTTACGTGCATTCCAAATTTCTTTTTTTTTTTTTTTATTGGAATTTCAATTTTCTTTTTGATAATGAAAGGATTGAGGATTTTTTTTTTTTTTTTTTTTCAATTTTTGCTTGAAGGGGTGAGTGGGGTGCCCCCTTTTCTTTTATTTTTGTTGTTTATTTTTAAAGTTTGGATTAGGAATAAGATATTAAAATTTTAGATCTCAATATTAAAATTGGATAATATTATCCGTTTAGTTATTCGGACAACTAGATTTTTGCCTATTTTAATGGATGCCTAAATTATGCTTTACTTTAGAATTTCTAGTATCGTTATCCGATCGAAAGCTTGTCTCGGCTTCTAATAAATGTGTTTACGATATCCGTATAAATTTTAAGTCAAAGATGTAGGAATAAATTAACAAGATCAAACAATACATAAAATAACAATATCGATAAGTATTTTTTGTATTTATTTATTTATTTTTTGTGGCGCGAAGATTCAAACACAAGATCAATAAGTTGGAATACTTAAACAACCAAACCTAATAACAATAATCAATAAAAACTACAGAAATGAATTGCTTAGCACATATACATATGTATAACAATAAAAAGGGGATTTGCAAAAAAAAAAAAAAAAAATCAATAAAAAGGGGGAAAATTAATCTGTTACCTGAATCCATTAGAACCAATTTGAATGAAATTATTGTCTCCTGTGAATGTCCCAAAGCAAAGCCTTTCCAATCTTTCAAGTTATGCTCTCTCTTTTATGATTTTCAATCTTCAAGAGACTAATAGAAAGGTAGAGCAAATATTTATACAAGTGAAAAAAGTAATTATCAAGAGAACATTATCTGTTGCATTGGGAATTCCATCTTCCAAAACTGTGCGTTTGTACTGCATATATGGTATATACACAATGTAATATATGTGTAATACGTTAGGAAATATGAGTAATTATGTGATTAATTTTTATATATGTATTCATCCCCTGGATTTTACACTTTTTCCAGAAAAAGGCATTTGATATTCATCTTGTTTGGAAACATTATATTGTGCATTAAAGTTTTTGCAAATATTCCTACTTGTTGATATTTGGTCCTTTTTTTTAGCGGGAAATTTGGTCTGAATTGAGATTTGAATAGAGAACAATATACACCCTCAATTTAAAATCTGTTTTTATAGATGTAGATAATAGCTTGTCTTTTTCTATTCTTTATTTTTTTCTTTGTTATTGTTATTTTTAAATGTCCAATACTTTGGGCATACTGAACTACTGAATAACGGGGTACAAAACCTTGTATTAGAATCAATTCTCAAGGAGGAACAAACAAAAAACAAAACAAACATTTTTTAAGGGGAAAAAATTTATTTCACCAGTCATTAGTGTTATTGGTTTTTTATTCTTTTCGTCCCTTTTTTTTTTTTTTTTTTTTTTTGCTGGTCTTCACTCGTCAGCTTCATTGCTCAATAAAACTCATAATATGCTTTTCTTTTTTTGTTTGTATTCGGGAAATATGATTTGGCCAATTAAGGGAGTTCCGTCACACTTAAATTTTCCTAAGCTAAAGTAAACTATAAGAAAAAATATAGTAGAGATCCAAACCACAAGAAAGGATATGTATCCTTGAAATTTGAATATAATACAATGACAAAATCAGGTTGTTTCTGATGATGAAAAGAGCTTTTTTTATGTTATGTGAAATTGATGAAAACCCGATATTTAAAGGTCGGTAATGTTAGAAGACGACTGTCGGTATCATTTTTTTTTTCTTGCTCGAAGATAAACTTTGTCATTCTACACACCCTTCAATACTTGTGTGTGTGTGTGTGTGTATTTAAGTTTATTTTTATTTCGAAAGGCAGGTGAAGCACATCTCAACTGTTTTGGAATTAAAACATAAGTTAATAAATTTGGAGACAAAATTAAAGAAATAAAATGAAGATGATTTCTTTTTAGTGTTTATTTGTTAGAAATCCCCTTTCCTATATTTAATAATTCCGATACATGGATCTTCAGTGTTTTCTTGTTATAAATTCTTTTTATTTATTATTATTATTTTTTTTTTTTTTTTTGAATTTGATAGTGAAACAATCGAACTCATCAATCTAACACCTTATTGTGAAATTAAGTATAAAATTACCAATACAATATACTATGAAATAAAGTGTAAAATTATCAATACACTATACCTGCAATCACAAAAACTCTCCTTCTAATATTGAATAACTTCATAAGATGGACTTTATCAGAGATATAAGTACTTTGTTTCATAATTAAATAATCATAAACAATCATTAGCGCCTAAAATCAGGATAATTTAATCTTATTTTTGCTCAAAAAACACACTACTAATAATTATTAGCCTTTCTTTTATATCGGGAAAAAAAAAATAGAAACATGCATAGAGCTAAGCTGCCAAAACCAGTGCACAAGAGCAGAAGCAGTTTGGAAATGAGGTTACAAGGCACACTAATATCTGTGCCTCGCTTACACAAACATGAAAAACATAATTTTGAGTCAAAACTTGGATACACGGTAAGCTTTGTACTGCTGTACAGCTTAACAACTATACATTCAAAGCCCTTTTTTTACTCTCTCCTTTGGATCTTACTATATACAGAAACTGGAAATGGCAAACTTTATCAACATCACGTGTAATCAGTAGCCTGACAACACTTACAACTTAGGCTAGGGCATACAATCAAATTTAGTGTTGGGGTTTAATTTTTCACACCTTTCTTAAGAACTTAATCTACCCGCTTTCAAGTAAGTTCTCCGCATGAAAAAACACTCTGCAGACGCTGCCAACAAGGCCAAGACGCAAGCTTCGATTTAGGTATGATGCAAATTAAGCAACGTTCATGGGTTGCTCGTTCTTAATTATCTTGTTTGCTTCGTTCAGATTTGTGGTCTCCAATTCAATCTCGTGGGATGAAAGCAATCTCCGCTGTGTCAATGGAACAAATCAAGATTACATTCGGAGGAAATTACTATCAAGGAACTGCATCCTCAATGTGTCAATACAAGTATCAATCATTCAACGTGAAAATGGGAACAAACAAAACAAAGACTAAGAATCATTATGCCTAATGCACTTTTGACCAGTCGAGATCTACCAACGACACTTCTTTTGTGTGAATTGAACCATCATCTGGTAAGCGACTCGCTGAACCAAAAGGCTATAATATTCTTGGTCAAACCATATGCTAAAGTTCAATGACATGAATACTTACATGATCTTCAAAATCTGGGCTGGTTAGATTGATGGATAGATTTCTCATCAACAGTAACACCTGACAGAGCCAAAAACAGATTAGATGTGACGTGCTTTTAAAATGACGTGGACTTAACAAACATTCAGATTTACAGGAATCTTTCAATATTTGCAAAAGAATCTTCAAAATAGTATATGTGAACCAAAATCCGAAAGGCTAAACACTAACATGGTCACACAGATTACTATCGAACAACTACAACATTAGAACATTTTGTTCGAAGAAAAGGTACCGTCTCAACATCTATCTGGTCCATCTTTTTGAGTTTCTGCAGATGGCCGGTAGCATTAGGATCAAAGACACTGCCAATGAAGCTATATACTTGAGCAAAGTCGGGAAGTACTGCATAAGGCAAATAGGCATCATGAGAGACCAAGAATAAGTTAAAGCAATCACACTAGGAGTATAAGTATGGAGAGTATAAGTATGGAGGAGTTTGGGCTTTACCTCTCAATTGATGGTTATGGTTTCCCAGATCTGGTGTTTCACCAATCGGTCGTGCTCCTGGAGTGCTTTCAGTGCTACTACAGCAGTTGTTTCCCGCACTTGGGGCTGCAAAGAACATACATGAACAACTAAGATGATGAGTTAAGGAAAGAACATCATTGACATCTATGAACGCAGATCACATCAGTGCTAGTGAACTTATAACAATCAAACCTTTTGTCCCATGTGACAAATTGACCGTCTGTGCAGAATTGTTGGTCCACGAAGAGATAGCAGCACCACTAAGCGGACTCCTAAGTGCAGAATCTGGCATTTGAATATACCCAGGTTCAAGTAAAGCAGATGAAGACTGAAAAGCTCCTGACACCTGTGAGAGTGCGGGCACTGAAAGAGAAAGACATCTCTAAGGTAGGTTTCAAAAAGCTTGTGGTTTTAAACTTTTTGAATACCAACTTATGCTTTTATAAAGATAGAAAATAAGTACCCTGACTGTTTTTAGAAGCTTTCTGCGGATATGGATGAGCAGCTTTACGCTTCGGCCGAGGGGGAGGTAGATGTTCACTTGTCCCATTCTTTTGGACCTTCAGAAAGTATTTCTGTGCATGACTACGTATCTGCCAAAAATAATTTCTCTTAGGCTTTGATATTTACTAACTGAATCATATTTCCTATAAAACCCATGATCACATTCTACGGGCTTCCCGTCAGTGACTTTAGATCGAAAGAATCAAGAACATAAACCGGAGAAAACAGGAAACATAAAGATGCTACTTTAACTACTTGCAATGACTCAGTATCAATCCAAGTTTTTGAATTTAACTACATGAATACGACCTACAAATAAATTCTCTCTTCCCATTCAATCCTATAGTCACTACATCTCTTCTAAGGCATATTCTTCCCAAACATTTCCAAACACATCACAAACGGTAACCACAGGCAGATGCTCAGGAATCTAAAGAAGTTTGCGGTTTCCGTGCTCTTCGGGTTACAGAAAAAATAAAAACAAACAACATCATCGCTTGGAAATTCATATGCAATAAAGCTAACCTGTATAACTGTTTTGGACCCAACAAATGCTTCAATCTTTTTCCAATCACGGTCAAACCTACGGCCAAAAAAAAAATATAGAGTATCATACTTGTCAGTGGACAAATTAAATTCACCTTACAATTATTACTATAAATAATCTAACAACTAAAGCCCTCTAACTTCCTGAATCATCTGAAGTGATTAAGATATTATTATATTAGACCCATCAAAACAGCCCTATTGTACACTATCTCACAATTATCTAAATTAAATGACATATTTTATTTTTATTCATAACATGATATTTCAAGTTTTCAAGCAAACAGATAGAATATAAATAAAATTCTGGGTTTTTTTTCCCCCCTCTTCGTTTCTCTCCACAAGTTATTAATCATAATTTTACGACTGAAGTGAAATGAAATGAACTAATTTTCTCTCTTCTTCCTTCAACCATTTCTTACTCACAGAATCTCGGGAAACAAACAGATTCCCAAACCCGCCAATTTCGATTAAAAAACCCTAAAACCTAAGTTTCCCAAAACATTCGCATATCACAAAAGTACACACACATATATGTATATAGAGAGAGAGAGATAGAGAGAGAAAGATGAATTTACAATTGGAGGGCTTCGAGGAACTTGTCGTGCTCGGGCTCGGTCCAGCTTTCTCTGGACTTGGTGATGGTGTAGGGCTTCCGGATCTTCTTCGACAGATCGTCGGAAGACGACGACGTGGTGGAGGCCGTTGCCGCCGTGGCGGTGACTGCGGCGAAGGGGCCGAGGCCGGGCAGCGCCATTCCGTTGGGTTCCAAGTAGAAGCCCTCGGTCGGGTTCGGGTTTTTGGATACCATACACACACTCTCACACACAAACTGTTTTGGGCTTTTTCGCAGTTTCTGAAGAAGAGCACCCACTGAATTACAGCCTCTCTCTTTTGAGGGAGAGGCGTTTTACGTCACCATTCGGGAATGATTACACGCGGTGAAAGTTTTGGTGATGCACTGGACGCTAGCCAATAAGACTACGCCACGTTTACTAGTGGAAATCAGAAGAGTTCATTAATGTGTAGTAGTGAAGCAAGACGTTTGGAAATTCTATTGTGGAAATTCAATTAAATTTGATCTTACAAAACAATTCAATAAATTTGATAAAAGTTTAAATATGATAAATAATTCCATAATAACAGAAAAAAAATCCTATTCTATCTTAAACGAGGTTTTGAGTTTGAAATTTCTATTAAAAAAAAAAGGAAAATGTATCACATAAAAAGAAAAACAAGTCAAACGCTTAAAATACTTAAAACTATATTCCACACCTAAAATAAGTTTATTAATAATTTTATATGTAATTGTATTATTAGGTGTTCCCAAGTAAAATAAATACTTGAATTACATTCAAAATATTTGGCTAATGAGTGGGTAATATAGAAAGGTAGGAGACTACGACAAAATTTTAGTATAATATGAAAATTAGTCTCTTTTTAAATATCGTTAAATTATTTTATTATAACTCTTATTATCATGTTATGTTTAATTATATAATTTAACAGCTATGTCAAGCAGTAAATTAAACCAAAGAGATAACATTGAAAGATTTTCATCCAGTGAAAACACGTACAAACATTAAAAAAAAAATACTTCTATAATTGATCTCTTTTTAATCATTTTTCAATATGAATGTCAGAAGTTCTGTTAAATTAAAAACTAATTTTTTTAACTTATACTTTTTTTGAATTGTTCGTAATTGACGAATATCACTAGCATATAATTATCTATTAAACTAATAAATTAAACCAAAAAGATAACTTTGAAAGATTTTTCATCCAGTGAAAACATGTACAACATAAAAAATACTTCTATAAATGATGCCTTTTTAAGCATTTTTTTCAATATGAATCTTAGAAGTTTTGTTAAATTGACTAATCAAACGTAAAGAACAATTAACATTTTAACAAAAACTGATTATTTTTCTAAAAATAAAAGTTTGATTTTTTTTTTAAATAAAGTATTCTAAAATTACCAATCTTCCTAATTTTTGTTGCTTAACATTTGCTGACAATTTTCGTGAACCCTGAAATAAGTGGTAATTTCCCAAACTAACCCCGAGAGGAGTAACCAGTAGCAAGGCGGTGAAATTGACAAGGGGATAAACATGGACTTTCTGAGCCGACACGTGGCTGCCCACATCTTGTTGGCACGGATTTGTATGGTTCGAAGCTTTCCAGTAGCAAGGCGGCCACCACCTCCACCACGAGATGCCTTAAGATATTTTTTGTGGGACCCAGATGAGATTTTATGTGGGGACCCCTTAACATTTTGCTTTCCATGTTTTTTTTTTCCCCCCCTCAATATCATTTTGTTTTTATACCTTAATTTAGAGGGAATTTCGGACATTTTGAATGTCTAATTGCTGATCCCCGATAGTGAAAATTGAAAAATACTTTTATATTTGGATTACACAATCTTATATGTCAACTATTCTAATTGGTTCCCTCCAAAAAAAAAAACTATTCTAACTGGTTTCTATGAAAAAAAAGAAAAGAAAAGAAAAGAAAATGCAAACATAATAATGGTACAAATTACTTTATAATAAACATAATCCTTTACTTAGATCGATTTCATTAATAAATTCTAATAAAGCTCAAATAGAGAGATATATAACAGAAGCCTCCAGTCAATTAAGTGTCAATATCATATAACACGAGGATCGTTACTCACTTTTAAAAAATCAAATATATCAAAAACCAAACAAACATCACTCAAAAAAAAAAAAACACACACACACACACGACCAAAACATTGATATAGTGGACAAGTAAACCCAAAAAATGGGAAAACCATATCCCTTATTAGATGCTTAACATAAAAAAGAAACACCCAAACAAAAATATTATCTAGAAAACAACACAAAAATCTTTGTGGGCTCACCAGCCTTTTTCAAATGGGCCCACTTGAGCCTGGTGGAGATCAAATAGCTCCCAACTATCAAGCCACTTAGGAGTAAAGCCCATATCCATCAGTCTACGTCCACCGCCATGGTGGTAACATCAACTATTATATACGAAATCACATTCAAAGGATTCTGCATCACCCATGAGTGCAACTTTCAACGTTAAATTTCTCTCAATAGTTTTCCAACTTTGTTCTAAGGAGTCCAAAATTTGTCACATCAACAATTATATTTGAGTTAGAAAAGGGTAAGAAAGAAATACTAATTCAGCAAGTCCGGCATCGACTATTTATCAAACATTGTACTTCTAAATTTCTAGAAGCACTAGGCATGGAAGATTTTCAGGATCTAATCTAATGGAATTGTAAATAAGAAAAAAAAATTATAAACCAAGGTGGCATGTGTTAAAGTTTGAGTTTTTTTAACATGAAAAAGAGAGATTGAGAGATTTAAATAGTGAAATTCATTTATTTTTGAATAAAAAGATAAAAACAATAGAAAAACTCCAACTGAAATGTATACTCCATATGACACGTGAAAAGGGTAAGGTATACAATGAGAAGGTTTTTTTGCTACTATAAATATGAAAGCGGATGGACAAGGAGTCCAATCAAAACCCCAAAAAATAACCCTAAAAACAAGCACAAACTTTACACTGCTTCCATGGGGGAACATTAAAAGATATATATATATACACACATCTAATGTATTGGATTTTTTAGCCTCCATTTGTTTCGATCATTTCTTAATATTTCAAATTTTTTTTCATTATCCAACATTCCAAATGATCGTTTGGAAAGCAACATTGAACATATTATAAAATATTACAAAATGTTCTCATTTGCAATATTTAGGCAAAATTTTAAATGTCAGAGAGATAATATTTTAACCATTTGGATATTTTAACGCAGTGTTAAATGTTTATATCTAAAATATTTCCATTTAAATATTCTCCTTCTAACTATTTTCATTCAAATATTTTTCCCAAACAGAGTCTTTTAAGTTTTCTTTACTTAGTAGTGGCACAATTCTTGCACAAGAAATACAATTGAAGATGATCTATGTCTATTATACTTGTTAAACTTAGGTAGTATTATTGTCTAGACACATGTACTTTGCATTAAACATCTTTAAAACTAACCCGAGAAATATTAACAACTTTAATTAATTTAATATATATGACAATTGACACACTCTAAATATTTTTTTTTTCCAGTTTGAATCGAATTTGAAAGGTGTTGGTGCCTAAAATTTGACAAGGCTCAGGACTAACCCACATCTTACAATGTGGACCAAAAGCAGTATGTGAACTCAAGCCACGTTTCGGGAATCTTTGAGTGGGTTGTGGTTTGGAAAGGCAAGGAACATGAATGAGCCAATTTATTCCATCCAATTAGACTCTTGTCCGACTTAAAAGGTTTTGAGTCTATGAGGAATTAGAATAATATGGGTTGTGGAGAACTTTAAAAACCTCCCCAAAAGCTGTAACCTAATCTAATAAGTCCAAACAGATCTTTAGCCCAAAACACTGCGAACAACTCCTCTTTCATCTCCACTTACGGCGAAGAGAGGATACCCTCTCTAGATCAAAAGGCTCCCCCGATGGAGGTGCACCTGAAGTAGGAATCCATTCTCGAGCACATTGTATTTTCTACCTCACCAACCATCCCTGACTACATCATCAGATCCCACATTCCCTTAATACTTCTAACAACCATCCCCTTTACCTTTCACTCACCATTTTCGGGCAAGAGAGGTGATCTTCTCTACCTCATGTGACTTTATTGACGGAGGCGCACCTGAAGCATGGAACAATCACAACCACCATCACAAGAGTAATATTTCTCTCACCATTCCTCACCCATAACAAATGGCCAGTGGGGGATATCCTCTCCAATACACCATAACTTCCGGCAACAACTCCGATGGTGGAGAACCACCATAATAGGCGTTCCCAAGTAGACAACGATTTCAATTACCTTCATTCCAATTCTAATACAAATCACCATCCTTAAAACACAATTAGCAACCATTTGCCTCACCTTTCACTCACCTTACTCCGCCAAGAGAGGAAAGTCTATCTAGATCATTCCGGTGATGGAGTAACACCTGAAGTACGGAGCCACTCTTAGGCATTATACATTTCAGACCTCACTCACTACTTATAACAAGACCACAGGTCCAAACCCGTATACTAAGCATCAAACAAACATTCCATTCACCAAAAATATCTTTCCACAAATCATTCATATTCTTTTTTCACACCATATGGTCATCTCAAGATCTCCTTTACTGAGAAGTCTTCATCCACATGGAGCCAGAATCACAATAGGTGTCACTTCAAAACCATCTTCCTCGGAGTCATCCGAGTTTAACTCGTCCCAGTTGAGGCCAGCATTGTGGCTTGCAAGAGAAAGCACTATCGACATACCTACTAGGTGTTTGGGTGTTCGACTTTCCGACGTAGCGATACCTCCAGTAGCACATTCCCTCGATGCCAACTAGATGCCAGTTGGACCAACCAAAGGAGGCCACACACACCTACCCTCCACGTCAACACGATCACTACAAAAGAGCTCCATCAAAGGATTCGAAATCTAGACTTCAACATTAGAGCTATTAGTGAATTTATAACAACAAGATATATATATATATATATATATTTAAACTGATTTAATTTGATAAAAACGATAACATGAAAGTTTTAACTGAAAACAACTTAAAGAATCAAGTCGCGTGAATTTAATAGAGAAGACGGTTTACTTAAGTGGACTGCGGATCCAAGAATCTTGATTAAAAAAAATCAAATAAGTAAACATTAAACTAAAAACATGGTATTCAGTTGGCCGTAACATCTAACCATGGACGAGAGTATGAACCAGGTTAGATGATAAATCACGTGAGAAAACCCAGAAGTGAAACCCATAGTATATTAGAGTTTTTTTTTTTTTTTTTTTTTGTATTTTTTAGAATATTTCTATTGACCGGGTCTTGTTTACGCGTGGGGCACACGGCAGACACAGAGAACTGAGAAGAGAGACAAACGTTAGGAGGAGGAGGCTTCCGAAAGCTTTTAATTAAAAAAAAAAAAAAGTTTTAAAAATCAACAACTGACCATGACAACGCACGGCCCATGGCGACAAAGACTCTTTTGGTTACTTCCTGGAATGTGGAAATAAAGCCGAAGCGTTTTCCATCGTTCACAAAAGCCTCAAAGCGCCGTCGTTTGCATGTATGAAAATTGAAATACAAAACGGGTCCACTTTCTCCGTGCCATAGTATGGCGGGCTTGTGGGTCCCATCAGAGGATGAAAATTTGACCGTAGACGAAGACTCCTATTTCCATTGACTTGAGAATTGACCCACTGTACTCTCCTACTATAAAAGCAACCGTTCTCGGCTTCCATTTGCCTACACCAAGGTTCAAAACCAAACAAAATTTCAAAAAGAACCCAAAAACCCAAAAAACTAGCCAAATTTTTTGTTCACTTTATATCGTCCAACTTCTAATTTTTAAATCTCTCAAGTTTTGTAACAATGAAGGTCAGTTTTATTTATTTATTTTTTAACTCTGCTTTAAGCTCTGTCTTTCATAGTTTCTCTCCTTTATTCTGTTCATGAACTTTGTTTTTCTCATCGTTTTTTTTTGTTTGTTTGTTTTTGGATTGTTTAATAACAGGTAGTTGTGCTGAAATTGGAGTACCATGATGAGAAAACCAAGAAGAAGGCCATGAAGACTGTCTCTGGCCACTCAGGTACCGATATGTACTAACAATACTATTAAATTTCTTATGTTTGTCTTTCGTGAAGTTAAAATTTCTTGTATTTATGTTTATTTTTACTGATTTTGTTAATTAATTAATTTTTTAAAATTCAGGGGTTGTTTCGATTTCTTTGGACCAGAAGGACAAGAAACTGACAGTGACCGGAGACATAGATCCGGTGAGTTTAGTGAGCAAATTGAGGAAGCTTTGCGGCACGGAGATTATCTCAGTGGGAGCTCCAAAAGCGCCGGAGAAGAAGGAAGAGACAAAGAAAGAAGAGCCCAAGAAGGAAGAAGCAAAGAAAGATCCGAACGCTGAACAATGGGCTAAGGCTTTACAGGCATATAACGAGGCTTATTTTAACAGGTTTCATCCAGCCACTCAACAGTTTTACGCCAGAACCATTGAGGAAGATCCCAACGCTTGTGTCATCTGCTAAGTTAATCAAGATTATTCAGACCAAAGTTGGAAAATAATTAGCCATGGAAAAAAAAAATAAATAGAGAATTTAGTGGTGTTTTCACAGTCCCAAGCTGGGATCTAAATGCAGACGCAAGAAAATTGAATCTCCGACAGATGGAATAGAAAGTAATGAAGTGACTATCTTTTACCGCTATATCACGATGATCATCGGTTGTGTATTTAATTTTTGATATGTACAATGATGTACATTATTTATGAGTGCTTGCTTTTTTTTTTTTGGCTTTTAATCTGATATGAATCAAAATAATAGTAGCAAATTTCCCAAGTCCATTCTTAATTTTAACATCTTTTAGACCCTTCTATGCTTTCTTGGCTTAGATTTTTATTTTTTTAAGAGTTATTGGTCCAGATAGTCCATGAATTCTTTAAAAGGTGACGGTTTATCCACTGTTTTATTTATTTTTAACCGAGATGATCCTGAACTTTTAAAATGTTGGCCATTATAGTCATTTATGTTCAATTTCGTTAAATTCTAACATAATAAGAGGGTATTTTTATAATTTATTAATAATTAATTAAAAAAACTTTAAAATATAAATTCATCTCTCTCTCCAAACTTAGATCAAGTATCTTTCTCTATCTCTCTCTCCAAACCCAAATCGAGTATTTTGGAGGGGGAGAGCCAAAACCCAGATTGGTGCCGGGGGGAACCCAGTTTGGGGGGGAGGGGACACATGGCTCATGGGGGGCTTGGTGGCGCGCCACTCTCTCTTCTCTCTCCTCTCCCCCTCCAACGACTCCCTCTCTCTCCCCTCCCCCTTTGGTGGCTCCCTCCCTTTTTCTTCGTTTGTATGGGTTTTTGTTTGAACTTTCTGGTTTTGGTGTTTTGTGATTTGGGGGGAAAAAAAAGGAAAGAGAAAAACTAATGGAGAAGGCAAATGAATAAGGGAATAGAAAATTAATGGGCATTTTGATCTTTTTAGTACTAAATTATGACTTGAGTAAAGATTCCGTTAGAAATTTAACGGTTTTAGATGAAAATGACGTAATAGCTAATATTTTAAGAGTTTAGGGTCATCTTGACAAAAAATAAAAAATAAAACAGGGACTAAACCATTACCTTTTAAAGAATTCAGGAACTATCTGAGTCAATTACTTATTTTTTTTATCTAGATCTAGACTATTGTATAAGATAACTACAACCGATCATCTGAAAGCTCCAATACAACTTTACATAGCTTTAGTTTGCGTGTGTATTTAAAAGTCTAAGCAAATAATATCATGGGGTAAAAAAATAGAAAAAAGAATGCCAAAGTCCAATTTTCATATAAAAGAAACAGAAAGGTGATATTTTTTCAAGGAGTAAATAGAAAAATAACCTTTTTTTTTGTATTCATATAAACAATAACATATATAATAATACATAACGACTATAAAGATTTTCAGAAAAAAAAAAATCTTAGTAGATTCATTAATAAACCTCATAAAATTACAACTTTAAATAATTGCTTATCACCACTGGAGGTCATCTCCCCAACATTACATCATGCAGAAAGTGACTCTAGTGCTTAGTTAATATATATGAGGATTATGCGGTTGTAATATGACACACGAAGCCCACTCCATTGCTTTAAGCTTTTGTGTTTGAGTCAATATCTTGATGTCACAAAAACTAGGGAAGGAGTCGTGCCGTGGGCTAATTGATTTCATGGTGATAAAGACCGAGGCTAGCTACGAGAAGAAAACAATATTGAATGAAAGTGTTCACAGCAGTAAAGATTAGTTTATTATTTTTTTACTCTTCTTTAGGAAGTGTAAACCTTAAAAAATTATGAAACGAATAAATTAGTTTTGTTGGGTTTGACAATGTTTCGTTTTAGACCACCAGCCCTCGTGGTTTTGCCAAAATTTCGGCTTAAAAAATTACCGAAAGGTTCCTTCCACTGAAAAAAAAAAAAAAAAAAAAAGCCCAAAAGTTCTACATCACAAATGTGATTTGTATAGGGCTGTTTTTTTATTTTTAAATTATAAGTTCAATCTTAATTTAGTTTCTAAAGTTTAAAACGTGTCAGAATTAATTATTAAGTTATTAATTTGTATCATAATAGGCATTTTCTATAAAATTCGGATAAAAACAAGATTATATTACCTTCCTCATGGTTACTTTTATCATTCACATTCAAGATTTCAATTTTGAAAGTTCTAAATTCTCAAAACACTTGTGCTCTAATATTATAATGACAAAATTAGTCTTAATAAAAAATGCATTTGATTAAAAAAAAAAAAAACGTATTTGATTTCACGAAATAACTACAATTTGTTTTTAACTGTATCTTTAGATAAATGAATTTATGATACAGATTAATACTTCCAAAACTAATTCTGAGACGTTTTAAAAGTTGGATAACAAAAGCGAGATTTGACTTAAAAATCATGCCCAAAAATGGAATTAAACAACGATAGAGGCGTCTATTTAGATCGTCAAGTTGCATCCAGCAAAGCGTTATCTTAAATAAGGATTAATATGACATAAACAAAAATAAACTGATAGAGGCGGCTATTTGGACGTTTCGTCGTATATGCCCTGTCGTCGTTACATTTTAAATATGAATTGGCCCACTTTTGTTGTCGTTTTTCAGACCATGGATTCGAAAAGGCCCCCCACTATCTACTATCTTGTCATCTTTTCGTGGCACATCTCTAACATCATCCTCCTGTTTTGTTTGTTTATATAACACACCAATCAAAATATAAACTGGCACTGAAAAAGAAGGAAGTAGCTAGGTAAGTGTACATTGATATACAATGTTGTTTATATCGAAAATAAATGTTAATCAACTCCTTTTGCTTATATTGTAAGCCAGGTTTTACCATGCCCAAGGTGCAGTGGAATCAGACCATATTTGAAGAACAAAAGATTTAGAGACTCTGATAATTGATTTATTTATTCGATTTAATAATCATTAGTGTCAGTAATTTTATGGAAAAAAAAAGGGTCTAATCTAGCTCAAAATGTTGACTGGTAGTTAAATTTTATGGAAAAAAAAAGAGGGTCTAATCTAATCTCATGTAATTATTAGAGTCATGGAATATTGTGCGGATCAATTATATAGGACCCATTTGATATTTAAGTTTAATTTTAATTAAATTATATTTTTTTATATCAATTTTTGTCTTTTTCTGAAAAGTCGATAAAATTTATAATTAATTTTCGAAAAGTCAACCAACTCCAACTTAAAAATTTCATATCCAACTAACTTATTAAACAGAAACTTAGTTATAATCAATTTAGTTTGACATAAACAAATTCCCTATAAAGCGGTGTCACGTTCCAAATAGTAATCAGTAAGCTCAACTAGCTTGGTCAAGTTCCAATTTCATATATGCAATCTACATCAATCGTTCAATATAAATTAGCATTTCGAATGTGATGTCCAAGTTTTATTTATACCTATGCAAAAATTCGATATTTGAATAAGAAAATCATTCATCAACAATGCTACGTTTAATATCAATTAACATATGTTAAATTTGGCACACCAAGAATTTGTAGGTTAAATTTTTATATTTGGTTACTGAATTACAGTTGTTGACCTTTACACTACTTAAAAATAAAAAAATATTGTTTTTTTACGCATTTGAAACTTAAAAAAAAAAGTTCCAAAGTTTAAAGTTTATGACAAAAAGTATAATATTAAAATAATTATTAGAGCAAATTTCGTCCACTCTAAATGAATTTTTTTGAATAATTTATTAAAAATAAATAAATAAAATAATCAAAAACCTTAAATAAACCTTGTTGAATACAAAGATAGACTCAAGAAATAAATGAATAAGGGTCAGAGTCCATAGTTCAGTTTAATTATCTCAAGGCTCTATGTATAATAAAAATGATACATATATGTCTTCCTCTTAGGAGGAGAGACAGAGGAGGAAGAGATAGATGAGGTATTTTCGAGATTTTGGTTGGGTGTAAATTCAAATTTATAATAAAACTGGTATTTATAATGATAGAAAATGTTTTATGCTATTTATTTTTATTCCATTATTTGACCTATTTCCCTCCTCCTTTTCTAAAATAACGTTTAAGATAAATTAATAAGGGTAATCTTGATACTTTCAAAATTTTTGTCATTTCAGGGGATATTTTATGATTGAGTTTACAAACAGATGTGATGTTTTGAATATTTATTTAATAAGTCATTGTTTGGTTGGTCCTCTTGAGTTAAAATTTTGAGGATAATAAATTTTTAAAGTTTGAGTTTTTAAAATATATGTGTAAATGGAAATAGAAAATTTGTGTTTTAAATTGAAGAAAAAATGAAAAGAAAAATATTAAAATTGTTTTATTGGAGTGAATTTAAAAATATATATATATGTATAGGTTGAACACATGTTTCGTGTATTTTCCCTTAACAAATCTATTGACGGTGGCAAGTGCCAACGCACCGGACAGGACATGAGCACATCAGACAAAAACCATTTTGATTACTTTCTTGAACTTAAAATGGAATAAAATAAACGTAGCTTACCCCCCAAAAAAACAAAAAAGGTAATAATATAAACGTTGTCGTTTTATGAATGAAATCGCTGACAAAAAATTCTTGCCACCAACCCCCCCCCCCCCCCCCCCCCCCCCCCCCCCCCAAAAAAAAACAACGATTGAGGAGTTAATGACCGTAGATAAAGAATACTATGTGCTTGACTTGAATTGACCTACTTGCCTCACTGTTTTTAGTCTTCCCTCTCCTAATATAAATACCCGTTTCCTGAGCTTTCATTTTGCGTACACCAAGTCTCAAAACCAAAACCAATATATATATATATATATATATTATATTATATTACACTACTTGTCATTCAGATCTCCCAATCTTTATGTGACAATGACAATGACAGTCAGTATTTCTAACTCAGCTTTAAGCTCCTCTGTCTTTCCTAGTTTTCTCTCCTCTAATCTGTTTGGTTGTGTAATTTTGGTTCATGAACTGTGTTTTTTTTTTTTTTTTTTGGGGGATTGTTTAATGACAGGAAGTTGTGCTGAAATTGGAGTACCATGATGAGAAAACCAGGAAAAAGGCCATGAAGATAGTCTCTCGCCATGCAGGTACTGAAAACTACTACTCCTATAACTTATTCTATGCTTGCTCTTCATGATGTTTATCCAGAGAAATCATGTGAAAATCTAACACTAATTTCAAGTTTTTGTATTTTGTTGAAATTTTTTGCAGGCATTGATTCGGTCTCCTTGGACATGAATGACAGGAAAGTGACAGTGACCGGAGACATAGATCCGGTGACTTTGGTGAGCAAATTGGGGAAGATTTGCGACACATACATTCTCTCCATGGGAGCTCCAAAAGCAGCAGAGAATAAGAAGAAGGAAAATCCCGAGAAGAAAAAGCCAACGGAAGATCCAATATTAATAAAGGAGGAACATTTGCCTAATTTTCTACATTCATGTAACGGGGTCGTCCATAATAATTACATGTATCCTCTAGTAACTCCACATTATGACTGCGCCGTAATCCAAGAAGAATCAAGTTACGGTTGTGTCATCTGCTAAGTTCATTAGGATTTAGTCCAAGTTTTAGAAAATAAGCCATCTAAAAAGAACGATCGATAGCACATTTTCTTTTTTCGTTCGTTCGTTTGTTTGTTTTCTTCTTGTTTTGAAAAAGAGAATTAGTGATGTTTGTCACGCTCCAACCTAAAGCCACTATCCCAATCTCTCTATTGGGATTTAAGTGCGGATGCAAGGAATTGAATCTCTAACGATTAAAAGAGAGTCATGAAGCGACCGTCTTTCCCGTTATGCCACGACCATCAGCAGCAAGGGTATTTTGTATTTGATTTTGGAAATGTACAACGTACAATAATAATGAGTGCTTGCCCGTTGTTCTTCAACGTTCTTTTTCTTTCTTTCTTTTTTTTGGATTAGTACTATTTTCTTTTTTCTTGCTTTTGCCGTGTTTTAAATCAAAATAATAGTAGCAAAATTTCCCTAGTCCATTCTTGATTCCGTATCGTGACTACTGTATGAGATAACTACAACTGATCTGAAAGCTCCGAGACTTTCCTTTGAGTGAGTATTTAAAGTTTAGGCAAATAATATCAGAGGGGAAAAACAATATATATATTTTTTAAATTAAAAAAGAAGAGAGAGAGAGAGATTTTTCATTTCAACGAAAAAGAAAATAGCATCCTTATTTATACGAGGATAATGCGGTTGTAATATAACGTAGGAAGCCCGCTACAATTACCTTAAATATTGGCAATTAAAAACGTTAATGGTTTTTTCAATACTTTAGTAAAGATACAAATATTAATTAATTCCTCCTGTTTATATTGTAAGCCATGTTCTGCCGAGCTCAAGGTGCGGTGAAATCAGTCAACATTTGAAGTACAAAAGATTTTTTCTGCTTTTATATCCAAAAAAAAAAATAAAGTGTGAATTCGTTTAGAATTAATTACAAAGATCTTCCTCAAATTATAGCTCTTGTAATATTTTATCCCCGAATTTCAAAATATAACATCAGTTCCTTCTGAATTTTGACACTGTAACATTTTATCCTCTACCGTTAGTTTTTTGACAGAAAATCACATGACGTGCACATGACAAGTAAATTAATTACAAAAATTTCCCTTGACTTATAGGTCTTGTAACGGTTTGTCCCCCTTGAATTTTAAAACATAACTCCCCCGATTTATACTCTATTAACAAATAAAGTCATTATGTATGAGTTTATTTATGTTTTGTCCTTTGAAATGTTATTTCTTTTATTACTTATAGATTTAATAAAAACAAAACTTCAAATGTCCATTAGAATAGAGGATAGAATAATATTTTTGTATTTAATATATCAACAATCATGCTTAATGCTTGATATGGATAATTTCCATCAATTAAAGTAATAGAAGTACTAAATTTGTTAGCAAAATAAAGATCAGGTGGAAGAGATATCATTTTTTGAAATTCGGGAGTAAAGTGTTTAGGAGGTCTATAGTTTAAGGAAAATTTTTGTTACCCATTCGTTAATTTATTCAATACTTTAATGATTAATATCAATCGATTGATGAAAAAGCATTCTAATCTAGCTCAGAATGTTGACTACTTAGGGGTCTCGTTTGAGTGGATAATTGGAGATGGAGTTTTGGAGATATTTTGATTGGAGTTAAGTTGAGTTCTGAAAATATGTATTTGGTTAAAAAAAAAAAAAAGAAGAAGAGTTTGGAGTGAAAATGGTAAAATCTTCAAATGAATTCGGAAATAAATATCACTATAGAATTATAGACTTAATTTTTTTTTTTTAAATTAGTTTTGAGTGGAAGAAAAAGATTTTTTTTTTATTGTTTTGGAAATACTCCTCCAAACTGCCCCTAATCTCAAGTAATTATGGAAGTTGTGGGTTATTGTTCGGGTCAACTATTTAGTGATAATCAATTAATTTTTTTTCTTATGGAAATATAGTTTGACATAATTAAACAAATAACAGATTCCCTAAAGCTGTGTCCCGTTACAAATATTCAATTTGCTCAACTAGTTTGATCACGTTCCAATTTCGCAGATGCAATATATTATAATCATCATCAACAACATCGGTCATAGTTACCAATACACACACACACACACACACATATATATATATAAATATTTATGTATAACATCGATCAATACAAAATTAGACTTTTAAATTTGATTTCGAAATTTTTACCAGTTGCTAAAATTTAATAGTTGAATAAGAAAATCATTCGTGAATAATGCTATATTTAATGTCAATTGTAAACTTATATTTATTTACTCGTTAATTGATGTGTTAACTTTTTTTAGTAAGTACTTTCTTTTTAAATTTGTTCAATCATTTGGATTTATTTATTTATTTTATATAAGTTCCAAAATTTAAATTTCATGACAAAAATATATAATATTTAAAATAATAATTGAAGTACATTTAGTCTAAACTCAAATGAATGTTCCTGGATAAGAAATTAAAATCAAACAAACAAAATAATAAAAAAAATGTTACGTAAAACTTATAGAACACAAATATAGCCTAAAAACTAGAGTTCGAATCAATTATCTCAAGGCTTTGTAGTAGAAATTATTTATGTGAGTTTTCCTCTTAATTTGAGGCAATATATAGTACCTTTGGAATGAGAAAATTTAACTCGTTGATAAATTCAAGAGTTTATCCTCTCTTTAATACAACTGAAACCCTTCACGTTTTTTATGTTATAACCGATCATCTCCTTAATATGTTTTAACATCAAATCATCAAATATCTTTGACGGTTGACTGTTATACTTTTGTAAGTGCTTGAGCTTCCTCTTCTAACTCCAAACATGAGTTTTGGGTAGACTTCTAGTTCTACCTAAGAAGACTTGTACGAAAGCACGAATTTAACTACACTTCTGCTTGAACAAGAGTTTAGGTAAACTTCTATTTGAGCACAGATTTTTAAGTCAACTCATTATTTATGATGACAAAATTACAATTCAATAATAACGTTATTCATTATAATACAAAATATAACAATATATTAAATATGTCTTTTTAAAACTTTTTTTAGCATCGAGACAATAAGATTTGCATTAGAGATTTAATAAAGAAGTGAAAATAGAAACTTGATTGGGAAAAGCAAAAGAATAAATAATAGCATACTACTTCTTAGAACATGTATAAAGCAATGAATATATGAGGGGCTTCATATTTTGTTGTTCTCATCCTCTTCCCTCCACATCTCAACCCAATTCTCTTGCACTTGTTCCAATCCAAGCAACGACCCTTTCTTCTCCGCATCCCAACTGGTGGACAACGCCCCATACGCCAGCCCAAGCGCCGACACCGCAAACATAAAAAACGCCGTCAACAACGGCAGCCACATCGGCATATCCCACAAATGTTGCTCCTTAACCACTCCGAAGAACTTCAACAGCCCCAAACCAGCCGCCATCGGAACCCCGACAGAGACCGCGATTCTACCAATCATTCTCTCAAACACAACCTGCGGGATTTCGTCGTCGTTGTCCTTGCCGCTGTTCGAGTTTTTGCTCGCCGGTGCTTCTTTAGCGGTCGGCACCGGTCGGGCAGTACTGCCGAAGCCTTTGGCGCTTGCGTTTGGTGTGCGAGTCGTTGATTTTCGGCTCTGGTTTAGGCTTTGCGATGCCGTGGGGCGGAGAGTTGTTGCGGTCTTGGGCTTCCATGGATGAAAGTTTGAGAAATGGAGAGGTGTTTGAGAATATGAAATTAGAGTTTTCATGGCTTTTTAGCAAGGACTAATGTTGTAATTCCAATGACACAGTTTGTGTGTTATTTTGGTTGTGTATCTTATCCAAAACTAAATGAATGGAGGTCATTTTTCTATTCTAAGATAATTCTAAGAAAAAGATTGCTCTGTTCTTCTTCGTATTGAAAGATATTTCTAAGATATTTTTTTCGTTGAAAAAAAATGCTCCTAAACAGAACACATGACATCGTTTTGGATTCCAGTGAAACAGGGGGAAAAAAAAAATTACACGCACATTCATGTTGTTTGCCATAAACGACATGTGTCGAACTTGTGTACATGACATGTCGTTTGCTCGAGGTCCGTCCTCGTTTGATGAAGATATGACACGTCATTTTCCTTTTTTTTGAATCATACCTTGGCATTCTCCTTAAGGTCATGAATTTAATTGGAGTTTCATCTTCAGGGTGGCAGAAGATTAAATTCTTCACCTAAAACAGATTAAAACGTTTATCAATGTCACGCAACAAAGAATTTTCATAAGTAACGAAGTGATCAAACAAGTCGTAGTCATACACTTTTCGTTGTTGTTTATTGTTGTAAACCAGTTTAGCTTCCTGAGTTACTTCAGGATCAGGCCAATAATATTCTTCGGCTCTCCAGAGTAGACCGGTATACGACTATGGCCCTTGCTCAATATCCGTCCCATCGTTTGCCTGAAGATGGACATGAATTTGATTTTCTTAAACTTTCGGGGTGAAAATGTGAAGAACAATCTAAAATGATGAGCAAAAATTGATTAACATACAGGTTGAGTGTGGAATTTATAACAAGGGAAAAGGTTTCAGATATTGGCGTCATAGCATCTTTAGCGGTTTCTGTGTTAAGTTCAAGGCACCAGCGATAATACTGGTTTCATAACGTGACAACTCTCCACCTTTCCCTGCCTAATAACATATATTACAACTAAGTTTAAGTGTCAACATAACAAATCAAATTCATAAACTCGTAGTTTTCGTGATGAACCAACCTCGTTTGAGTGCAAAGTAACTAATGTCTTTAGCTTTGCCAGTCTTAGTAGTACAGAATGCTCTTTTCCGAGAAAGAAATCCAATATCTGTCATAAAGGAATTTCAAACATTTCCTTAAACAAAATTCCTCAGAGTCAAGCAATGAAAGTATCTACGTAAACCGTTTCTTTTATTGTTTTTTAAAATAGGCATTACCTTACTCATTGGATATGATATGAGAAAGAAGAAGAACACAAGCAACCGAACAAGGACAGGCATTTTTGCACCAATACTTAATCCGTACCTTGCACACACTGCTTGAGGTAAGATCTAAGGCATTCAAGCAAAAAATTCACAATAAGAAACTCTCGTTGTACTCATACCACAATTACATCAAACTCGATGTTGAAATTTTAAGGAGGACCAAAACAAGAAGAGCAATCCAAACAGCGAATATTGTGTCCATGAGAATGGGAAGAGCCTAAAACAACTTGAAGAATGAAATCGACTTGGTACTAACTTAGGATCACATCGATTTAGAACATCGCATAAGTCGAGAAAATTAAAATATAGCATTGGCGTACCTCCATTGCCAATGATTTGCCCATGAGAAGTGTGCATAAAAGTAAATGCTCCTTCTTGACAAGAGGCATAATTTTTGCTGCAGATACAACAAACAAAAGTATGAGATGCTAGAAGTACGTAATGCTCCTTCGTGTAACAAAATTAAACCAACAAACCTGCATTTCTCTGGGCTCGGTGATTCCCGGACTTGATTATAACCTCTAGATCAACTTGGTTAAAAGACAGCAGACCTAAAGCAAGTCCTGAAGTGACACCAGTAAACACCACAAGGGCCAAACTTACACCGAAATATGCCCAAAACAAAGGCTTACAACATGGGTCCTCATCCTCCCTCATTGTGAACCTCAAATGACAGAAGGAGAGGAAAAGATGAAATGCAACAAAAAAGACTGTATCGGCATGTGGCGGTTAAGAGGACCGGCTTTAAATAGAATAGGTTCTCGACGGACAGAAGTTAAAAGGGTAGCTAAAGGGATACATATTTTTTCTGTAGACGGTGAAAATCGGTACGTCATAGATTCAAAGACCAATAACCAGCCAAGCTGATGCATGCCTCTGTAGAGTTTAAAGAGGCAAAACATTTCTTGTTAGTGAATATAAAAATGTGGAAGGACATAAGTTATATAATTCGTGTTTATTTTCTTTTATCATAACCTTTCAGAAATAGCTAAATAACACTAAAAAATCGACATAGAACAACTGGGGTAGCCCATAACCGGTGAAGGTCTCCTGATTCTGAGTCTCTCACTCTGTGGAATCACTTGTTAGCGCACACTGGGAGTAGAAAATCTTAGACCAAAAGTTGTGGACTAGACTCTTAACTCCAGATCAAAAGGATGTTCCGTCGGGCGACGAGTCGGAAACGAATGTCACACGTGCAATATGTGCAATCCTATGTTGTTGGACATTTTCAGCTGAATGATTGATTGAATATTTTTTTTTCAAGGAAATGGATTGAGGTTCATACTTGAGAAATAAACCTTATTAGTGCCAAGACCTTTTAGTGTTGGGATTGAACAAGTCTAGACTGTAGTCTTCTGAATTTCCAACACGTGGCACTACTCGAGCCAAGTCAACGCATTATAGTAATTCACAATCACATCCCATCAACCATTAGATTAGCAAAATACTCTTCTTAAATTAAAAATCAAATCGTAACAAATTGGTCTTCTTTTATTTTATGCAGTGTTAAAATAGGTCGTTTGTAAATCATTTTGTCAACTAAAATTTCTTAATTATTATCTAACTATAGCATTATGTTAAGGCTATTTTTACGAAATATTTACAAAACACTCTATCAATGACGGGATCATGTAATTTTTCCACTTCTAAACTTTAGATAAAAAGAAGTGCTAGAGTATAGAGATTAAGCTGTGGACGTTGTCTACTAATAGCAATAACGTTGTAGTACCTGCAGTACCTCCAATGACAAAGTCACGAAATTTTTTATTTTTAGTTATTTATTTATTTTTTTTTTTTTTTGGGGTTAGGGGGCTTTTTATTAAATGAGATAAGCTCTTTTATGACAGGACTTTTTACTATACCGTACTGTTTGGAATTTTAACTATTGGATTTGTTTGTTAACTGTTTGATTTACTGTTAACAATTTACTATACCTTACAGTTTGATTAGTTTGTTAACAATTTATGTGAACTCAACCCATCTCTCTTCTCGTTGTCGTAGATCTTGCCAGCGACCCTTATGAGAATTTCTCTGTTGGTGTCTCAAAAAGTGGATCTCGCAAGAAATCATTGTAATCCATCCGAACTTCAAATTCCAAACTCCGATCTGTCAAGAATGGCGGAAAAAGACAGAATACACCTTAATTTTTAATCAACACAACCTCAAATCTTAATCAAATAACCCAAAAAAAAAAATAAAGAAAAAAATCCTCAAAAAATCCAAATGCTAAGATTTCTTCAAGGAAACCTTAGTTTGGTCAACCACGGTGGAGTTCCACCGTTCAAAACCTTAGTCAGAATGCGCCGGCCAATGAACCTCCAATCTCTACTTTCTGCAACAATGGAATGTCAGGGGAGAAAAATGGAGCTTTTTTTCAATTTTTTTTTTTTTTTTTTTTCATTTCTCACTCTACAATATTATGAGGTAGTGTGTTCTATAGTTACCATACACACCCAAAATCTCCGCTGTTAGATTACATCTGGATGACTTAAAAATGAATTTTATGGATAGTTACTCTCAGTGAGTCTCTACTTTAGCCACTCCAAAAAAAAAAGAGGGGAAAAAAAATAATTGGCCTAAATGGTCATTGAACTCTTTACGAGATGACACTTTAATCCCTAATCTTTTTTTTTTTTTAGTCGTGTTGATCCTAAACTCTCTAAAAATGTGATCCTTCCATTTGATTCTGTTAAAATACTCACGGAATGGTCACTTTTTTTGTTTGTTTTTTAGTTGATATGAATAAAGGTATTTTTATCTTTTTAGTAGTATTTTCCTTAAAAAAACATAAAACGTGTTTATTACGTGATCATTCTGTGAGTTTTTTAACTGAATCAGATAAAAAGGACCCAACTGTCATCTTTTTAAAGAGTTTAAAGTCAACACGGTACCAAAAAAAAAAAAAAAAAAGAATAACGACTAAGATATCATCTCTTAAAGACTTTATTAAGTTGATTACTAAAAAAAAGTAAATAAGGCCCTGTTTGGCAAATCAACTCGAACAACTCAACTCAAACTTTTTTTTGTCATTTTTTCAAAAAGTTTTTGTCTTTTTTCCAAAAATTTTTTTGTCTTTTCTAAAAATTTAAAAAAATTTACTATTGAAATTTAAAAATCTCAACTCAAACTACACCACCAAACGGGCCCTAAATAAAGGAAAAAGGTGGGCCTTGACTCGCACCGATATGGGTTTGTCTATTGCCGTTGGTTTCCCTCCCATTCAAAAATTCAACTTCCCGCTACTTATACCAGAAAAACTCCCCTTATAAAAAAAATAAAAAAATAAAAAATAAAAACCCCAGAAAACTTGGAGAAATTGGCCAGCAATTCAGTTGCCATGGACGATGTTGATCGGCTGTTCAAGTGTTTCAAGTACGGCATTTCTCCTCCTGGTATTCACATCTCATTCTCTCCCCCCTATTACCTGTTTGGCTACTAGGAAAACGACGGAAAAATAAACCCCCCCGCCCCCCCCCCCCCCAAAAAAAAAAAAAAAAGCCTTTACCTTTGACGCTGGGTTTCTTGAACTACACATTTTCCAAACTAATAGGTTTTTGGTATTTGGTTCGCCCTGTTATCTACTCAACGAATTAAACTTTCTGTTTTCAAATTGAATCGAGTCCGATATAATTCCGATTTGTGCATTTTCATTGATAAAAAAGGAAAAAAAATTCGTATCTGAGTTTCAGTCTTTTTACAAGAGCAGTCGAATTGGGAAAATTATTTTTCCGTGATGAAAAGAAATCCTCTTTGTGCTTTCAATTTCAGAGTCGGCCGTACGAGAAAAAAAACGAAGTAAAAGCAAGCTGAAACAAGGAAGTTCTTCGCACGAGGTCTCCGCACAAGCCGAAATTCTATCTCCGGGATCAGCTTCAGCAGCGCATAAACATAAGAAAAGAGCTAACATACAGCCTTCTTCAGACAAAGTATTGAACTTTTGGTTTGTTTCCTTTATGCATTTGTTCTTTGAATTGTTTTATGATAAAATGTGATGTTATTGTTCAGTGTGGTTCAACGAAGGTTAAAGCGGATAACTTTGGTAGCGGGAAGCAGATTTCTCCGGTCGTGTTTTATGGATCACCGCACGGTGTACCTCCAAAACGACCATCACGACTGTTGTTGCGATTGCTACATGAAATTCGTGTGGATCTTGCCGAGCACAATAAATCGAGCTTAAGGTATTCGTGTGGTTCCACTTAATCTGCTATGTTCTGATCCAATGTGAGGTGACTTGGAAACTTTTCTTGTTTGTATAGTGAGGAGATATGGTCCACATCTCCGCGGCAGGATGAAGCAATGAAGTTTGCCAAAGGGCATGAGAATGCTCGTGTTTTCAGTTATCAAGATCATTATAATGGGCAAAGAAGGTTCCTTGTGTCAACTTATAAGGAATTCTGGAAGAGGTTGTCTTGTCTATACCTATGTTATTTTAAAATTGTTTATATTTGATTTCTAGGATACCATATTACAGTGATATGGTCTTTTATGATATCAGGTACAAAAATATGGATTCCAAGTTCCGCCATCATTATGAAGTGATTCAGGAGGTGAGAAACCTCTAATTTTTTTTCCTCGTATCAAGTTGTCCCTTGATTTATAGTTGCTAAAGCTTTATTTTGTGTTGCTTTCAGGGTTTGCCTTGCCATCTTTACTTTGACTTGGAGTTTAGTAGGAAGGAGAATGCCGAAAGAGATGGAGATGAAATGGTGGATCTTCTGATATCAATCATCTTAGAAGCTTTTCATGATAAATACTCAATTCAAGGAAATCACGAATGGGTTTTGGAGCTCGATTCCTCTACTGACGGTATGTTTTACTTATCATTTACGTGTGAAAAATGTTTCCTCAAAGTTTTTGAGGTTCTTTGGGTGTATGATAAAATTTAAGAATTTTACGTGAATAAAGGACATGAACTACTGTGATTTCAGAACATGCTATCTATTGCACGTAATCATACTGTGAGCAGTTCTTTTTTTTTTTTAATTGTTTTTTGACTTGATTGTTAATTTTTCTCGTATCCATTTGCAGTTAAGTTCTCTCGGCATTTAATAATTCGCCTACCAAAGACTGCTTTTAAGGATAACTCACATGCAGGAGCATTTGTCAATGAGGTAAATCTTGGTGAAGAACCAATGACCTATAGAACTATTATTGCTTGGTAGACATGATAAACTTAACCTCTTATCACAAAAAAAAAAAAAAAAAAAGAAAAAAAAAGGGATAAACTATTCTTTGACTGCATACAGGAATTTTCTGTTATGCTTCATTTGTTTGACAAACTCACAGCATATAAGCCTTAAGAAAATAGCTTTACCCCAGATTGAGTTAAGATAAATCAATAAGTGATTCTACGTAACATGTAATTTCAAGTGAGCAAGGTCTTTTTTGTTTTCCACTATGAAACTAGAATTTGTTTTAGTTACTAAAGAGTTTTCTCATTGCCTAGTAGAAATATCAATTATTGTTATTATTTGGTATGTAATCAGATATGCTCACGGATATTAGATGGAAAGGAAAAGGATGGGCGATACGAAAAATTGTTTGTTAAAAAAGAGTCAGCCTCTGCTGATTCTCCTGGGCAACTTTTTGTGGACACTGCTGTCTATTCCAGAAATCGTTGCTTTCGTTTAGCTCTATCATCAAAGGCAGGGAAGAGTTCTGTGCTTTTACCTACTGGGCGTTACAAAGCTAAGGACATGGTATGTTCTCTTCTTACGAAGAATATCTTTATTAAACCAGTTATCTTGTTATACGTTAGTCAGTTTGTTTGTTTGTTTTTTATTTTATTTTATTTTTTAATTAAGGCGATAGTACAGAGGCTTCCCCAAGTTATAAAGCTGAACTAATTTAATCAAAAGAGTAATCCAACCATAAATATGCTTGGGGCTTGCTTGAACTAGCCATTTTTTCTTTTCTGTCTTTTTTGTTTTTACTACTAGCAGTTGGCTCATTTGCTTCTTTGAAAAAATGTTTTTGCTTTTTAATTTTTTTGTCTTACAGAGTGAAGAGGATATGTTTATGGCGTCCTTGATCTGCAATATGGATGTTGACTGTAAGAAACTTCTAGTTTGCAAAATGGATGTCCTTTGTATGAAGACCCTTCAATTTGATACAGAGGTACGTGATTTGTCTAATCCAAGAAACATATCGTTAGCGCATCTTACTTGTGGAAGTTCTAGTACTTATCTTTTAGCACGAGGGTAGCATCTCTCTCGTATGCTTAAGCGGGTATTTGGCTTTTACTGTGAACTTTGATCTTTTTAACAGTCAATACCATTCATATACAGGTTAACCATAGTTCCGGAAGACATTTCAGTTCCCCTCAAGAACTGACATTGGACAGTTGTAGAGTTGATGCTTCAGCAACATACTTCATGGGGAAATCTCCATTCCCTGCTTTGGATACATTCATTGAATCTGTTGGCTCTATTGGAAATGTACCAGGTGGTAGCACAACTTTCGATTTTCTTTTATGCAGTGGACTGAACTTTAATGTCTACAATCTGATTTGATTTTCTTCCATGTGGGATCTTGCAATTCCAGGAAAAATTCGTTCCTGGTACTTGTTCTCAGAATATGGGTTGATGGTCTACAGCATGTCAAGAAACAGATATTGTGAGCGAATTGGCAGAGAGCATAAAAGTAATCATGGTAAAGCATATTTCTTTTCTTTCATCTCGAGTCCACTTCAGTGATCCCACTCCCCCCACAGATAAAAGTTGTGGTTGCATTTTCCTAACACCACTCCTCCATTGAAGCTCATTTGCATGATATCTTTTTTTGCGACATCATCCACCTTCTGTTTTGCACTCTAAAATTTGAAGAAGCTTATTTATTTGCACGATCAATTTATTGCTCAGTGATGTACGTTGTTGACCTGAGACGGGGTGATTATTATCAGAAGTGTCATGACCCTGATTGCAGAGGTGATAACAAAAACTTGTGTCATTTATTCAGCTTTTCTTCTTGTAAGCTATGGGCAATAGTTTGATTCTCTGCTCATTGTTGCAACAGGCTATCGTTCACCTTTGCGTACAATTCCGTGGGATGTCATACCTGATACGGTGCATCATGAAGGCTCTGGTGTTCACAACCTGGAATGGTGCAATGATGAAAATACAGCTAACAATTCCACCCCAGATTCATGGTGGTTCGAAGCCATGAGAGTTGCGGAAAATGTAGAGAAAGGGTGGGATTTATCAGAGCTCAGCAAGATGGTTAGTCTACCCAGAGAGACATCCTTGTTCCTTTCGGTTCTAGTTTAACTAATTCCTTTCTCTTTCTCTACAATACCGAACAGGAAAACATCAGTGATGAAGATGACAACTGGTGGGCTGCCGTGGAGAGGGCTGCTTCCCAGACCGAACTTTCCCACATACTAATTTAAGATCCTGTACAGTTGGATGATAAATACTTGAGGTTCAACCGAGGATCCATACATTCAGTGCCAAAGAACATGAATGCTTTAGGCAAAACTTCAGTTCCTCAGCAAAGTAGCTTGCTACTAACAAATTGAAGTTTCTCTGCTGTCCTCGAACCATGACGAGAACTCTCGAGTTCAATCTTCTCATCTTGCTAGAAAGCAAATGCTTATGCAAGTTATGCCACATCTTGCGCCTCGACCTTGTTGAAGTGAAATTTGAAATGCACAAAAACACATTGTGATTTTGGCTTTCTCCGGTTCGGGCTACTCAGTTGTCCAACTTGTTAGGCTTCTAACTATGTCAGCTATGCCTTTTTTTTTGTTTTTGTTGGGACAACTGTGGTTTTTGTTGATGGTTAACAAATGTAAATAAACAAATAAGTCTACCCCACTTATCAATCAGGTACACCACGAAGTAAAAAATATATTTATCATAGCCATAAAACTCATGACTTCCTCTTCCTCCGTAGTAAGAAGAATTGCCCTGGGCTTTCTCGTCAACCAAACACTCTCTCTTGTAACAATTTTAAAGTTGAAAATGTGTATATCATCTTTTATAGTTCAGATTTCAGGGGCATCTTACCACGATAACCAAAGTTTGGGAGGAATTTCTTCAATCTTCGTTTCGTTTAACTAACGTCGTCTTATTTTTTTTAGCTGGAAAAGAACCTGTACTCATAGGCATTTACCAAATGCCCAAGCCTTTTTAAATAAAGACCGATTTATTAATTATAACTTGCTACTTACGTAGTCATTTACAAATGTCCTAGTCTTTTTTAACAAGCATATTTGGTAGGATTGAGATGATGAAGTGTTCATCGAGAAATATCGTCCACTTGTAAAGCATTTAACAAACATTCTTATCAGTATCTATGGAACCCCTCTAGTGATGTCCATGGATACTTTGCTAAAGCTAGTCATTCCCATTTTGAACTTTATTAACCCAAAGAAAAGCTTACTACTTACACTGTTTTCCATCTGCAACAACTGTCTGTTTTCCATCCGCAACAACTATAGCTCAATACAAATATTTTCTACTATACACACTACTAATTAAATATGATCTTCATATATAGGTCTTATATAATGAGATCCACTTTTTATTAGTAAAATGACATTCAATACCACTATTTTCATTCATCATTATTCTATTGTGAAATTGTAGTAAATAATTTTTACGAAAACAATTAAAAATAAATAATAAGATTTTAAAATATTTATATATATATATAAAGCAAATTTAACAAGATGAATAATAAATTTAATACTATTTGCTATAAAATATTTTAAAAATATTATATTTATTTTAATTATTTTGAAAATATGTTATCTATTTTAATTATTTTCTAAAAATTGTAATTTCCTTTACTCTTTCCTATTAAAAACTTGCCACAGAGAAATGTCATTTGGCTTTTATTAAGCAATGAAATAGTTTTTAACCCCAATCGTTCAACTCACGATTCTTACGTGTTCTCCATTTAAATAAAGTGGACCCAACATTTTTTTACTTATTATTATTATTATTTTTTGTGTTTTTAAAAACCAAAAATAATGAAAAAGCCTAAAATAGAAATATATCGTTTCTTCAAGTTTCAATGACCATCGTTGCAAGACATCCACGGTTGTCGCCGTGCCGTCGCTAGATTACGAGCCCCTTGTCGTGAGCCCGCCTCCCTCCACCAACGCAACCACTTTGCGAGCCCGTGACTTGCGAGCCCAATCGAGGCGGCCCCCTAGCGAGCGAACATAAAACTTAAGAAATGAAATGTTAGATCTGAAGGCATGCTGGCTGTCAACTTCGTCTTGGTGATTTTGCAAACGCAATTACACTGAGGAATTAGTTATTTTTATTTCAATTTAGTTCATGGGAAGGGTTTTAGAGAGAGAGATATAATTACACTTTGTTGGTTAAAAAAAAAAAAGGCTCTCTTCATTTTTTTTCTTTCTTTTTTGATCATTCTTTCTCTAAAACAAATGTAGAAGCTTGATATTCCAACTGATGTTTAGGAACGAACCCAGAGATATATTCCAATAGAGATGTATATCTATTTTTTTTTAAGAAAAAAAAAAATTTAATAGGAATTATATGAAAATTTTTAATTTTAAAGAATTTATATGAGAATTTTTAATTTTAATGATAATTAAATAGTAAAATTATAAATATATAATAAATTTTAATAGAGATTATATGAAAATTTTTTAGTTTTAATCAGAAAAAATAAGAAGTACATGAAAATTTTTTAATTTTAATGAAAATAAATTATAAAAATTACAAATTTTTAGAGTAAATTTAAATTGACAGAAAATTCAGCCGCCCTTACTCGCACCCCTGGACTGTTCATTTGGATGGTTGTAGATATTTTTCCTTTTTTGCCCATTTTATCTTATGAAGCTAAACAAAGAGAGAGAGTAGGAGTAATTTTTGCCACTTTGGAACTGGGAACATCTTACAAATAGAACACCTCAGCAGTTAGTCCGCCACGTTTATGTTAGGAAGGAGATAAGTGGGTCTTGAGTTGATGACTCATGCCAATTAGCAGTGCCCTGTGTCTTAAATGCAGCCTTTATTGACATTTGACCCAGAAATTGCTCACCCTTTTGGCCTTTCCTCGCAACGTACCCAAACAAACGGCAAACGGACCAAGGAGACCTTCCCTTCCCTTCCCTTGTCTCCAATGGCTTCATCCCCAATCTTCGTCACCACCGAATCTCTAAACTCCATCCTCTCCCACGGCACCCTCATCGACCACTTCCACTCCTCTCTCCCCACCGTATCCGCCTCCCTCTCCTCCCCACTCCGCCAAACCCACGCCGTCTCACCCACCTCCTCTCTCCTCCTCATGCCCTCTTGGTCCCACTCCCCTTCCCTCCCTTACATCGGCGTCAAGCTCGTCACTTACTTCCCCCAAAACTCCGCCTTCAACCTTCCCGGAATCCACGCCAGTTACGTTCTCTTCAGCTCCACCACCGGCCAGACCCTGGCCTCCATGGACGGAACCGCACTGACCCTTTTCAGAACCTCTTGTGTCTCGGGCTTAGCTTCGAGAATTCTGTCCAGAAACGACAGCAAAGTGCTCGTCATGATCGGCGCAGGCGCTCTGGCGCCGCATTTGATCCGAGCCCATCTGGCGGCGAGACCGGGCTTGGAGAGAGTTGTGATCTGGAACCGGACTGTGGAGAAAGCTACAAACTTGTCTGAGGAGTTGGGACAAAGTTTGGGACTTGGTGGTGGGGTGAGCTTTGAGAGCAATGGGTGTTTGGAGGAGGTTGTTGGGGTGGGAGACATTGTGAGCTGCGCAACGAACTCGGAGGCGGCGCTTGTGGAGGGCCGTAGGCTGAAGCCGGGGGCGCATCTCGACTTGGTCGGGTCGTTCAAGCACTCGATGAGGGAGTGCGATGACGAGGCGATCAGAAGAGGGAGAGTTTTTGTCGATAATGAGGCTGCATTGGCGGAGGCCGGGGAGTTGGTGGGCGCTTTTGAGAGGGGAGTGATTGGGAAAGAAGACATTGGTGGGAATTTGGTGGAGCTTATCCAGGGGGAGAAGGTTGGGAGGAGAAACTCCGAGGAGGTTACCGTGTTCAAGTCGGTTGGTTCCGCGGTGGTGGATATTCTTGCTGCTCAGTTGGTGTATGAGACCTATCTGCAGCAGCAATAAGTACCTAGATAGTATTGTCTGGCTTATGACTCTTTTGATATATGTGTGTGTGTGTATATATATAAAACGGGAGTGAAATAAAACAGTGAGCTTCTTGTTTAGTGTTTGCACTATCCCTGTATTCTCTTTCAGCAGAAAGCAGTGTAAAAAAAGCAGTGTAAAAGCTCAAGAATAACCCGAAGCTTTTTGATGAAAAATGAAAAGAATGAATCATGATGATCATTGATTGCGACAATCAACTTACAAATACATGAGCCGACAGACCCTGCATGTCAAACCCTCTCTCTCTCTCTCTCTCTCTCACTCTCTCTCTTCTCTTTCTCTCTCCTACATCCCATTGGAATTTCCTTCCCTGTAACTTGTAATCAAATTGCAACCTCAACGGCCAAACAATCTAGCTGGAGCTAAACAAGAGAGAATGTGGACAATATTTGCCAATATCAGCATTCATTTTGATGCGCTTGCTTGACCTTTTGCGGCTTCTGGTGGATCCTTGGAAATAGTATATCATTTAGTTGTATCTCGGCACTATACTCGGAGGTTGCCTGGAAAAAAAGCATTAATTAATAATTCATAAAACGAAAAACGAAGAATACTAGTAGATAGTGTACATTTGGAATTAACATATCGAGGATGTTTAGCGTACCCGGGTATCAAATGCGAACCGCAACGTCTGTACTTGTGTTCCTGAGCAAATCCTTAAATCAAATCCAAGGGAATCTACTCCAATAATTACTGCCTCCTGTGGTTGACGTTAAATGGCATGAATCGTTCGTTCGTATATAACAATACATCCAATGTAACAAGCAGAATTAAAATGAGTTTTCGCATAGTAGTCTAATTTTAGCCCTTGTGCTTGAGAAATACCAATACATTATTTCAGAAGCATAAATATATTGCAATACTCTTTAAAAAAAAAATTACATAATTGGTAAAAGACGTTTTGCTAATAAAACAAACGGGGGGAAAAAAAAACAAAAACAAACCGGGGGGGGGGGGGGGGAAAAAAAAAACAAAAGTTGAATTTATGAAATTCCAGAGTCTTTGAGCTCTGAGATGATATGTCACACCAAAAACGTTTTCGTTTTTTTTGTTCATGTTGGTAGATAAATCTGCAAGGAGGTTGTTCGTGTGGAAACGGTTAATGCTAAAAAAATAATAAAAAAAATCATAACCAGTTGATAGGAACCTGAGAGAACTGAAAGAACACACACAGATTGCACGAGAAATTGAAAGAAAGAATAAATTTCCCTGGGGCAGATTATAGAAACTTCTAGAACAGCAGTAGTTGGAGAGACTGCTCACTCTCCCCTTGCTTGGCTCACCAAGACTTTTCCTAATCAATTACCCAATAATTGCCTCCTTAACTCACTGATTTCCCTTCTATTAATACTCTCTAATTCCCTCCAACAACTTATGCACATTCAACAGCACAACGCACTAGCCAAATCTTTCTAATTAATCTCCCGACTCACTCTAATCAACTTGCAATTCAACTATTGATTACCAAACGGCTCTGGAGTCAATCACCAATTTTCAATTACATCTCAGAAAAATACTTTCGAGCTCTCAACTTACCTCAACTTGAATACCCTTTAATCTCCAGCAGAGAGACTTGAGAGCTTGTGTAGTCTTTTCACCACCAGCTTTCAGGCGAGATATAATTTTAGCTGCTGAGTGTGCAATAGGATCGGGTTGAGCATTCATGAAGTCTTCTATTTCAACATTTGTCTGTGGAGAAACAGGACACATGAAACTTTTGCTAAGACTCATAATTTACATGCTAAAAAAGAAAAGACTGGAAAAATGACAATGCAAAGTCCAAAAGAATGTCCAATATTTTGTTGTAAAAATCACAATATAATGTACTGCAATAACAAATAAGGGAAACACCCGCATGATCAAGATCACATGGTCATTCTTAAACTAAATCATGGAAGATTTGGAGGTTTTCCAGTAAAATTGAACGTTTCACACTAAGCTTTACAGCAAAAGAGAAACCATAACGTTTTGCATAACAGTAGTAAAAGAACTATGTCGCAACAGACTTTCTGAGTAACAAAACCAGAAACTAAGAACAGAAATACCACTTGGCTTTCCGTGCATCATGCATGTACAACATAAAGTGTAAAATGAAGTTGACAACCAACCAAAAGTGTCGAATAAACACACCCCAAAACCATTAAATCCAATATACCTGATGTCCATGGGCCGAAAATAGCTGCATTTTAATCATCTCCAGCTTGTAAAACATAGCCCCATTTGGTCTGATTTCATCCTTCTCCAATTCTTCTGCCGGGATTGAACTATCCTTGGACGATTCAGAACCATATTCATGACCATTAATTCTACCAGGACCTTCTGATTCACCTTCTATGGTTTCTCCAACGTGATTTAAGTTGGCGTCACTATTCTGTTGGTGTGACAGATGCTTCTGGATGACAGTATGTTCTTCAATTAGCGCAGGTCTTACAACGCCTTGAATAGCCAGACTTGCAGGAGGCTGCTCCATCCAATCTACTGGATTATCTGAAACAACCTAAATAAGTCGGACAATACAAAAGTAGAGCTCTAAGTTCGGGTATAATGGCTATTAACAGAAAGTGATGTCAACAGTAAATTACTCCAATTATGCAGCGAAAAGACCAAACAAAATATCATGTCACATCTTCCGAGAATTATTCTATATTCCATCACATAGTCAAGATTTAATTGAGCAATAGGCAAAGTACCTCTGCAAGTTTTTGGGCAAAATACATAGGATGAGAAGAACGCATAGTCTCCAACTTTGCCCAGTCCCCAAGTGATTCATCTGAATCATCCTGATCATCTTCATCTTCAAGAACAGCAACCCAATCCTGTAAATGAAAATATAACAAGTTATGGAACGGCTTTATGGCTAAAATCAAGGGAAAAATCTTTAATAGAGAGAGAAACAAATAAAAGGAAGGGAAAAAAAAAATCAGACCGTATCATAATCATCGTTCTCATCATCTTCCTCATCATCTTCCTCATCATCCTCGTCTTCAACATCACTATCTTCTTCTTCAATCTCGTCGATCCCAAAATCAATTTCTGATGGACCTGATAACTCCATCTCACTGATCATTTCAGTTGTGTCCAAGCCTATAATTACTTGCTGCATATATACAAACAGACCCAAATCCATCGGAAACAGAATTACAAATAAGGATTGTCTAAGTGCATCCATGATAAGAAAAATCCATTAAGAAAAAAGTTTGTCAAGAGTTGAAGCAAATTCCATACCACAAAGTTATTTTCCGAAGTTAGAGCTTGCATGGTATCATCACCATCTTTCACGTGAAAATATATATCTGTAACACACTATAACAAGTTAACATTTCAAATGAGAAAGGCAAGGCTACTAAGCCCTTTACAAGACAAGGAAAAGGAACAAAGCATCATTACTAGTATAGTAGCAATAAAATGAACTCAAATTACTTCACCTACTTCCGTGTTCATCAGTTACATAAGGCATCTCTGGCCATATGATATTTTCATGGACTTGATCATTAATCAAATTGGTAAACATGACTGTCGCCTTGCTGTTTACCTGAACAAGAACACTTGTGCAGCATTAGCTTTACAAAATATAGAATAAATAACCGCAGAATCACATCTGAAGGTTGAACAAAAAATAAATTTCAAGTTACCAAATTTAAACCTGACTACATGGAGAAATGTAAATTACTGTCCACAATTGAACACGTGCACATATGCACATTCTAATGCGTTCTTCTTAGCAAATGACTTTCACTGAACAGCAGGCGACGCCATAGTACCTCGATAATTGTTCTGGCAGTTTCTTCAGATGTAAGTATAGCATCTGCACCATTCTCTGATGTTGATTTAGCAATCTCCTCAAATGGATGATACTGTGCCTTTCCATTCTGCTTTATTGGATCTGAACCAGGCCCTAATTGCCTTGCAGATGCTCGAATCTTGTTCTTTGTAAGATCACACCTTCGGAGAGAACCACTGTTTGTTCTTCGAAATTTATTCCTGCATAATTAAGAACAATCTATTCCACATATTAATCATTAAATCATAAAATATCCAATCTTAACAGCCACCCCTCAACAATTCTACATGTTTCAACTGCAAATTGCACTTACAAGATAAAAACAGCTTTCATTTCCACTTTTGACAAACCAAAATCAAGTTCCAAAATACTGGTTTTGTGTGGTCGCAAGCATAGCCTAGCTATAATTCAAGACCTGATACAACCATGAGGTGTAGAGTTTGAATCCCCCACCCCAAGTTCCCAAAAAAAAAAATCTATGTTTTGTTTGTGTGGAGCCTAATAATGTCCTAATGCAGAGTTAGCATGCAGTAAGCCCCTGGGACAAAATTTCTAGTCGGGATATTTTTCAGACGTTCTTCGATTGCCCCAGTTTTAATACATTATGGGGGGTGCCGGTTTTGGGACCGGATTAAAGAGAGAAATACAAACAGCATGAGAAGCGAGAGATATGCAACTCTCTAGTAATTTTCATCATTGTCATAGAGAAAATCGTAGTGGTTGAAAGTGGATGTAACTCTCACATTGAGGATGACAATTAAAAATCTTGTGTGTGCTTGTTTGCCTTTTCGGTCATATTAATACTCTTGTTAGTAAAGAATTAGGGTGTTTAATCCGTAACAAGTTTCTCATCTAAGTCTACACTTAAAATTATTTGAATAATGTGTTACAAGCGATTAGCTGGGTGGAAAAGTTTGCTTACTTCCTAGTAAAGCCTATTCCATTTCCAAGCTCTTAAATTATGTTCTTTCCACCAAGAAAAAAAATCAGAAATTAATCAAATTTTGATTCAATGTCAGCATAGAACTCGCACTAAAGTCTTTAACATCTTTCACATGTAGTTCAGTTAACGACCTCGCACATTCTTCTAATTCAGAGTTTTATTTCTGTTCTTTTTTTCCTTTCAGATTCTAAGAAGATAACAAAAAAAAAATCTCAAATCTTTCTCAAGAATTTCACCGAGAAAATCAGCAAACGCCAAGAAAATCAAATCAGGTTTCAGTACCACGGCACGTCGAATCCACAGGCGCGCGAAAGCCGGCAAGAGCCGACGTGGACAGCTCCGGCGACGTCCTCCGAACTCCACATTGGACGATAATCTACAACCGAAAAGAATATCGAAAAGCAGAAAGCTAGGGAAAATGCAGGGGAAAGAGAAAAGCTAGGATCAGTGAAGATTATTTCCATGGTTGCTTACAGGGAAGGGCGGTGGAGGAGCAGAGGCTGGTTGAGCCGGAGGAGAGGCGGAGGACAATGGCGGAGTCGATCATCGTCGTCGTTTAGTGAGGGAAGAGAAAAAAGAATATTATTTTGTTCTGTGAAAGGAGAATAGTATAAATAGGAGTATATTATAAGAGATCCACAAAGGAATTCATTAAGAAGAAGTGATTGTGTTTGAGGATGAGGTGCTGTTTGGCTGCTTATGTGGTTTTGGATTCTCTCCGATTCTATACTCAATCCAGTTCCTACAAGCGGCCGTTGTTGAGTGGTCCAATCACCAACTTTTTGTTTTTCCCAAAATTTGTACTTTTAAATAAAACTAGTTGAAAGCTCGTGCTTATTCATATTGATAAATTGAATATTTTTTTTAATAAACATATAAAAAAATTTAATTTAATAAGATACATTAAAGGGAAAACGTTTTTAAGGAAAAAAAAAAATCCAAAAAAGAACTATGTGATTATGATGTTTTGAACTTTAAAAACTAAAATAAAATTAATCCATAAGGTAATGGTTTATTATGACTATGAATGACCCGTTAAAAATAAATAACTAATTCGGGGTATGATCTCGACTTTTTTGTTTTTTTGTTTTTTTTTTTTTTGGGTGCCGGGTAAGAGGAGTTCGAGTCCATTTTGATGGTTGGGTTAAATTTCTTTTAGGCGTGTTGAAGAGTTAGGTGACCACCAACCTTATATCCTTGGAATTCTTTACTCCACAAAAAATGTTTGTACATATATAGTAGAAATGAACACTTCAGCTAATTTCTCAAAAAAAGAATACTTAAGCTAGACGTTTTTATTTAAACGAGTGCACAGTTTGAGGAGGGAAAGTGTGTAATTTTCCTACAATACTTTCGTATTTGATAAAAAAGTGTGTGTGGAAATTCTCTTTTCTTTTAGACGTCGTTTGTCTGTCCAACTAATCTCGTTCGTATTCAAAAGGTCCCCTGTCTCCATTCCAAATAAAATAAAATAAAATAAAAAAGTCCCTGTCGTTTGAACAAAGAAACGAGACGTGTACTTTTAGTTAAAGTTTATTGTCGTTTATCTTAATTAAATGGCACGTAGTTTTTAAAGAAAAGTTTTCCATCGTTTTTGACTTGTTTAAAAAAAAAAAAAAAAGATAGTAAAGGAAAATTATTATTTAAAAAAAAAAAAGTGCATGCCCTTTTGTGTAAGCTTTGTTGTCGTCAATACCCATAAATGATCTTTAGTTAAAACGACATGTCGTCTAGTGGTTCTAGACGCTCTTACACTAACAGTAAAACGACACGTAGTTTTTGTTAAGTCTGCCGTCGAATTGAAACCGTACAGACGACCGGACGACATGTCCACAGAAAATATACGATAATCTTATGTTTGGCTGCAGAGAAAATACAGATTGTCTGGGAAAAGAAAAACAAAAATAAAAACTATCTTCCACAAAAGCCACACTTCAGCAGCAGTTGCCTCCCTCTCCCCCAATTGAAGAGGAGAAGTTTCTGCAAATAAAGAACGCCGCTCCGTCGCCAACAACTCAGCCCCTCTCGGTCGGAGCTCTAACATCAGACGCTGTTATCTTCTGGTTTTTGACTCGAAATGCTTGATACCCACGTAGCAATTTGAACGAATCCGATAAAAGCATATCTCCTTACCTCATTCATGTATGTTTCGACCCATTTCTTCTGTCTTGTTGATTTGGTCATTTGTTTTTCCTTATATATCAAGCGTTTCTCATAGTCCCCTGACGCTTTCTGCTTTTCGGTGGATTTTGGTCCGAAGATTTTCTTTCATTTTCCCAATTTTCTTTTCTTTTTTTAATTAGTTTTTTTTTATTAAATCATGTTATTAAATTCAATCAAATTGTCAGGATGCTTGCAGTGAGATACTTTGCTCTTGTTAGCAGAGGACTTGAATCACTTCAAATTCCCACGAGTACAAGCAAAAGCAGTGTAGTGGTATGCTTACTTTCATCAAATGGAACTTGAAAGAAGTCTTTTTTTTTCTTTTTCTTTTTCTTTTTCTTTTGCTATTAGAAATAGAAGAAGTTGTTTGTACCTGTAATATGTTTCTATCACATTTGGACATAATACAAGATTGGGAATTCAGAACCTTACCATTTTTTATTTCTTATTTTTTTAATTGAAATTATTGATGAATGTGAAGGTATGTGCTGCAAAAGGCCCCAGACCAAGATATGCCAAAGTCTGGAAAACCAACAAACGGATTGGAACCATTTCCAAATCAGCAAAGCTGGTTCAGAGTGTAAGCATTTTTTTTCTTACGTTATGTTTGTCTTTGTAAAACAAGTTGTTTAAATTGGTAAAAATAATTTTCTGGGCATTTTGTAGATTAAGGAATTGTCAAATGTCAAAGAGGAAGTTTATGGAGCTCTTGATTCTTTTATTGCCTGGGAATTAGAATTCCCTTTAATTACGGTGAAGAAGGCTATAAAAACCCTCGAGGAGCAAAAAGAATGGAAGAGGATAATTCAAGTAAGTTAAATACGGTTCCCAAATCTCATGTACCCATTTTAAGTCTTGTCAGTCCGTTGAAGCAAGCGATCAAATGTGGAGTTTTTTAGGTGACAAAGTGGATGTTAAGCAAAGGTCAAGGACGAACAATGGGGACCTATTTCACGCTCTTGAATGCTTTAGCAGAGGATGGGAGACTTGAAGAAGCTGAGGAGCTTTGGTCAAAGTTATTTGCACAGAACTTGGAAAGCACGCCTAAAAAGTTCTTCGACAAAATGATTGCTATTTACTATCATAGACGCATGCACGACAAGATGTTCGAGGTATTGTAATTCCATGTCCGTTGTTTTTTCGTTGTGCAAGATCATCAATCTGCTAATGTAATGGCGTTAGGATAGGATCTCTCCGCTAGATGACCATGAAACAACTTCGGGTTTACCTTTTGTCTCAGAAACCATTGTCATATAAACGATAATTCAATTCATGTGTTGGACCATGGATTCCCTGGATCTCGGAAATTTAACTTTTGAAATCCTTTTTCTATGTAGATATTTGCTGACATGGAAGAGCTTGGCATTCGACCAAATGTTTCAATTGTTTCAATGGTTGGGAAAGTTTTCCAGGAGCTAGGCATGTTGGACAAATACAAAAAACTGACGAAGAAATATTCACCGCAAAAATGGGAGTACCGGTATATCAAAGGAAAGCGTATCAGGGTTCGAGCAAAAGATCAAGCTAAAGATGATGGTGATGCTGACCAAGGTGTAAGTAAGGAGGAGGAATCGGTTCAGGGTTCAAATGAACTGTTAGAAGGAGCCGAATCAAGTTCAAATGAATCTGGTGATGAATCTGAGGAAGCAGATCTGGAGTCAAATGACTTAATCGAGGAAGCTGAAATGAGTACAGATGAAAATCAGAGTTGAGCCGAAAATCCCTTCCTTACTAACCAAATCTGTTACACTGCAGTATAAAAATCGTATTCTCGTTTCACAACACATCGAATCGGTACGTAGAGGGGAAGGTGTTCACAGAAACAGGAATTCCATTTCATTCTTTAGACGTCTGACTGAAAAGAGATTCAAGATTCGAGTTCTCAATATCCCCTGTAAAGAAAATCTACTGCAGGAGCTGCTTTACCAGCCCTGGGTGTAGTTGTAAGAGATTAGTAAATTGAACTCAATGTTCCAGTTTTTACACTCTAGTTCATTACGTTTTATTCTTTAAAGGAAAAAAAAAATTAGTTTATTGGAGAGAGAGAGAGAGTGATATGTTTAATAACTTTAGTTTAAAATGGATTATGAAATTTAGAGTCTACCATCAAAAAAGGGGCACAAAGCTAAGTATCGCTATGGTGGTCGTTGAGATCTTCTCACCAAATAAGGAAAAAAGAACAACAAACAAAAAGACGGTTTTTGTGTCATGTGACATTTTGTTTTTCACTCCTCGTCGGAGCCTGAACTTTCTGAGCTCGACGCTTGTTTATTGGCGGTGCCATTGGCAGCAGGGCCCTTCTTTTTCTTATCCGGTTGTTCATCTGCCTCATCTTCACTGTACTCGCTCTCGTAGTCATCATATTCCTCCTCCTCATTCTCTTCTTCCTCTTCAATCCCGTCCTCCGTAATCGGTCCCTCTTCTGCCACAATACCACCCCGAGTGCCAACCCGGGTACGCTTCATAATCTTTACCTTCAAGGCTGTCTTTCTATCGCAACCAATCCAAGAATCACACAAGCAGAAACAAGTCAAGTTGTAATTGCCTTCTACCGGGGCTTGGAACTTGCCCATTACCAGTCTAGATCCGCTCTTCACCTTCTCAACTGCCTCTTTGACTGCAGCACTAGTCTCCCTCACACTTGCTCCCGAACCCTCCATTGTCTCTTCAATAGCCTTCGAAGCGCCAGTAATGGCGGCAGCTTCATCCATGAAACTAATCTTCTGGGAAAACCATACGTTATTGGAGACGGCGTCAGCAAGCAAAAACCAGAAATTTTCCTCCTTGTGAAATGGGAAGTAAGGGGCATGGGGAAGGGCGCCAATCAGGCCGTTCGCACGTTTAAGCGATACCCAAGCTTGGAGTGTGACGATGTCACCTTCTTGAATACCCTCTTCACCTTCCGTCTCACAGTTCACATCAATTGTTAAAGACGGCATCATTTCTAGAACCACTTCAACATCCTGTACTTCAGCAGATGAGAAACTGGCGGTTTGACTAAGCAGCTCAGCACGGTCTTCCAGGGTCATATCCTGAAGCTCTTGGAATGTTCTCACCTTCTACAGATACATAATTAAAAAAAATCCATGGCAAAGATCAAAATAAGAAAAATAGAATGCTGTCGAGAAGAAAAGAGATTAGGCATTACTGACATAATATATATATATAGAAACGAATTGTCAGGTTATGCAAATAATTGCTATTCTTTCTTTCAGGCAAGATAACTGAGGTCAACAATACAGTGTCCTACCCTAAAGGCAAAACAATTTCACGTTCAACGTGTTCATATTTAGCAGAAACATTTTCAGAGCCAACAAAAAGGAATCTTATAAAGGTGTACCCGTCTAAAAATGGAATATGATTCTAAATTGAGCTCTACGAAGAAAACCGGGAAATCTTATGCAAAAGAAGAGCACAAGCACAGTAAGGTTCCAGATTAAAAAAAAATTCGGGATAATGGAATGACTAAACATAGAAGAAACCGGGTACAAGGAGGATCTTAACTATAATATTTCCTAGTTAAAACCTACGTAGGAGGCAATACTGCTCTTGTAGCTGCAGTTTGGCAGCAAGCTGTGCAATCCAGCAAAAAATCTTCCAAAAACAAAGTTGTATTAAATTACCTTGCGAGATATTTTCTTCACAACAGCCTCACTAAAATGTGGCAGCTGCAGGAAAGGTGCAATGCCTTCACTGGATCCTCCGGTAGCCTTCCTTGCACTCAGAGGAACAGCCTGCGTGATAGAAGTAGAACGAAACATAACGCAAGAGTTAGTAAAAGGAAGGGAAAAAATAATTTTTAAAAAATAAAAATCCACCAACGCTAGCACTAATCCAATATCATCCACTGTCAGAACATTGTTTTAACACTAACATTATTGATTTTGGGGCCACAGTTATGTCAATATAAGTATTTCTTGAAACTACATGATCAACGAAAACACCTTATCAATGTCTTTAAAATGCATAACCTGAATGATACACTGAGAAAGCTCAACCACCCCGACTGCAGGCCTCAGCCATCCGTGCCCCTGAGCAGTGCGTGGTATGACTGCCATCTGCACAAGTTACAGGAAAATCAGAGAAAGTGAGGATTACAATTCGATACATACATCATGATAGCAAATGTCGAAAACACTACACGAGAAGTAAAAGAGCAAAAAAAAAAAAAACAAAAAAAAACCCAGTTGACTGAAACTTGACAATTAAGTGTGTCCAAATCCAAAAAAGAAATAAGAAAAAGACAAGAATTGACATATAAATCTGCCAAAGATCTTGAGGAATATACTTAGACTGCATTTAGAAAGGTGGGTATAAAGAAAATTATTTAGAACTCCACCAATCAATTTGCGAAGCACGAGGCAGATGAATTGCATGCCTGTATGAATTAGAGCTTGACATTTATGGAACAATTTCCCAAGAAGCATCCGCACTTCCATTACTTCCTTTCCAGGTATATTGTCAAAAACTTTTGCTATTGTCCATCGTCACCAGCAATAATACTGGAAATAAATGCAAGGTAAGAATTGTCAAAATCACCTTCATTAATTCTTCAAGGAGGCGAGGTGCAAGTTCTAGCACGCGTCTGAAATCAGCATGCAAAGATGGAGATAAAGATGCTGACTCACGAGTAAGTTGAGCTTGGATCAACAATTCAGTCTGAGTAAGAAAAAGCACAAGATAACCATCAGTCAGTACGAGCTCCAAAATTCCTGATTCTTTTAATCCAATCTTGGAGGATGAATTACCTTAACAAGGGCTGGATGCTGCTTCCAAAACTTTGTCTGCTCTTGCTTGATGTTCTTAAGGTCCAGATTCAATTCACTTCGTACTAGCATAAATAGCTTCTGGAGGGGCTCATTGTCGGTTCTACGAACTGGAATTTCCATGTATTCAGCAGCCTTTATGAAGACGTCCATTACTTTGCTGAATGATCAAGTTACCTCGAAGAATTAGAGAATAATTACACCAAAACTTTTTTCTAAACAATAAACAAGTCTTCAAAGAAACTGAGTACCTTGGAGCCAACGAAGGTTTCATAAAGTAATAGTAAGTGGATAGTGTTTGATGCATCACATAATTGCCAGTATATTTCGCTGACCGTGAAAGATATACAACAGCTATCACCAAAGGCAAAAGAATACAAACACCAACAATCCAGAGTAAAAGTATTCCACCAGATGCCCCGTCTATATCTAGGAGGAATTGAGGGAGAGCTATGCCCATTTGAAAACCCTGTTACAAACACGGCCCATCTTAGTTTGCAAAAGAGATTATCGATTCTTATGTTCATACTACTGGCCTGGGGAACCATCATGGACAAGTGTCAATTTATTCGACGAAGTAAATGTGTATTACCTGCCTACCATCTGGATGGCCATATTTTTCAAAGTTCTCGCGAGATGTTGGATCAGTCAAAGCTTGATAGGCTTTTGATATAAACTCCACAAAATACTTATGGGCCTCTGAAACGATAAAAGCAAAGAAAAAACCATTAGCAAACGCACATGATCCATAAATCGCCTTATAATGCAGCATGCACAAACTAAAACACTAAAACGCCTTCAACCTGGATCTGGATTTTTATCAGGGTGGTATTGAATAGAGAGTCTTCTATATGCCTTCTTTATTTCTGAATCTGAAGCTCCAGGCTCCAATCCAAGAATACTGAATGGCTCAAAAATTTGAACCTGACAAATTGAATGGGAAAAAGAACTATAAGCTTTTTCAAACGAAATGTTACTCATAGCACTTCAAACTTATGGGGTAAGACATCCTGATATGAAGTTCCTTTTAACATTATAAACTAGCATGAAAACAGAATACAGCAGAAAGTAGCACAAAGACGAGATAAAATATTTGCAATGTAGTCGAAGTTCATAAAAAAATATTTACCTCACGGCTCATATTTTTTATGTAATAAACCAGCACAATCATAACAACCCAGAGAAGAACTAGTGTCAAGTTACTACAGGTTGAGAAGTTTGAGATCTACAAGATCAAATCAGACAAACCCCAGTCAGACAAATTAATAAAAAAATGATAAACAATCAGCAAAAAAAAAATTAAAATTAAAATGAGAAAACTCACCCTCTTAAATATGGATTTGCGATACTTCCCTGAATGAGAGCATTCAGAGCATTCACAGTGGATAGTCTTTGTTTTCTTTGAGAAAGCGCGGCACAACTGTAATATGGTATAAGGCACTAACGGCAGCGCCATTATTGTCAAGATAAAAATAGGGAACAAAGCACTATTCTCCTCGGAAGCAGCCATCGGTACCTTCGGCCCCAAAAAATCCTATGTGGGCAGAAGTGACACTGAAAAGAAAAGGCCAGTCAATGGAATGCAGCTGCATGAATCAAACAATCCCAGTAGTAGGGGGAAAAATACATGCAACACATAAATACTAAAAGAGCAATAGTAGATAAAGGTTTAAAAATTGCGCAATCGGATATTAAGGCGTTTTCTATTTGTGAGTTAAGGCGTAAGCCTTAATGCGGTTTGAGGCGTAAGCCTCAAAATGAAACCATAAAATAAGTCGAAAAAAAATGAAAAATCATATAGTAGGTAGAAATCATAAGTCATAACATAACATCAAAAATTTTTTCTTCAAATGTCTATCTTTCAACCTCTTGTTGAACATTACGTAAACCAATGTGTTCATCTTTATGGTATCCAAGTGATTTCTTTGGACTAGAAAAAACTTCAAAACAATTGAGGCTAAACCTCAATATTGCGTAATTGCATGCGTTTCTGAGTAGGGTGATTAAGGCTTAGGCCTCATTACTATTTTTTTCCTCAATTCACTGAGTCGCGCCTCATTGCGCTCTTGAAATTGCGCAATTTTAAACAATGAGTAGATTCACGATCACATTTGTACCTTTGCTTTATATTTTTGCTACATTATAACTAAAAGACTCTAGATATATCATATACAAAAATAAATAAATAAAATAAAATAAAATAAAAACCAAAACAAAACAAAAGCATTCTTCTTCTTTTGTGATAGTTTTCCTTAGAGCTTGGTTCATAGGATTTTGGGACCCACGTTTGTTTGGTAACAAAGAAAAGAGGAGGGAATGGATTGTGTGAGGGATTTCAAATCCTTCAAGGAACCCCAATTTTAATTAATCTAGATGCGAAGGGATCAGAGAAGGGAATCTATAACAAACACAATAAAGAAGGATCCTCCCATTCCTCTACATTTCCCTCCCCTATGTTATATACCTTTCTTTCCTTTCTATTTTTTGTCTCTCAAACAAGCATAGCTAGGGGCCTAAGTTTGATGCAAAGAGTGAACGTCAAAAATTTTGATATTAATAGCCTATTTGGAATGCCGTTTTGAGATTGTTTTTGAGCATGGTTTAAAAAGTTTTCTACAACATTTTCTCTCAAAAAATTTGAATTTACTGGTCCAATTTACTTTTCAAACCTATAATCCAAACGAGGACAATATCCTACTTCATCCCTGATTCAGAAAATATTGAGAAAAAATAATATCGACATATCTTCCTTAAAACATATCCTGAATCCAAAGTAAAAAATAAATATTAACCAAAATAATCCTAGACCATAGTTTAAGATTGATCCCAGATCCCAAATAAATAATCACCCTACATCACCTAGCTAGGGAATACAAAAAATTAAAACACATCAGCCTAAATGAATAGGGTAAATTACTATAAGCTACTGAATACCAATCTAACAACAAGTGGGAAATTCTCCTCTGAAAAAAAAAAAAAAAAAAAACACAACCAATTGAATGCTAACAGCGAATCGACCTAAGCATCCCCAAAATTGAGTAGTGAAGCTCTGACAAATTAGCAAATCAGTCGAATTATGCGAAAATCACTTCAGACTTATCTAAATCGCCTAAATATAAGCATGAAAAAGGGAAATTAATTCAAATCCAATAATTAAAAAAGAAAGGCAATTAAGAATCAGCACCAATTATCGCGCGCGCCGACGTTGTGAGGATATGAATCGAAATCGGAGGACTGGAAATAGCAAATTCAAAACAGGAGAAAAAGAAACGAAAATGATAAATGAAATTATTTTGAGCATGTATTACCTGGAGATGGAAGAAAACGAGCTTCCGATCTGATTCGGAGGCAGTTTTGTCCCTCCGATGGGGTCCCAGGTTTGAGAGAGTCGAGAGAGATGGGAGAGAGGGGAAATGAGTGCCGTTGAAGAGAGATTAGAGAAGGTGTCTCATTGGGTTTTGTTTGGCGTTGGGACTTTTTTTTTCTATATTTTTTTAAAAAAGATTTTCTATCATAGTTTTTTTTTTTTTAAGTAAAATTACTTATTTAGTCCCAAATTATACATAAAATTGCGTTTTGATTCCTAATTCCTTATTAATCACAAGGTTAATTGAACTTTTTAAAATGATCTAATTTGATTTTTTTTTTTTTATATAACTTTTCTTTCAAATTTAACAAAAATGCTCACATGGCATCTTCAAACTTATTCTATTAAAAATTTAATGAAAATGACCAAGTTGGCTCTACATAAAAAAACACACAATTTTGTATATTATTTGAGATTAAATAAGTAATTTATCTCATTTTTTATTTTTTATTTTTTATTTTTTTAATTTGAGTCTTAGATCCCAAAACTGAATAGTTAACTTGACTGCAGGCAGCCAGCAAGTAGCATTTCCTCTGCGGTTTTCCGAATTTACCCTTTTATGCCGCAGCCATAGCCATAGGCGGATGAGGAGGTTAATGTTAATCACAATAATACAGTAGAATTTGTTTCATAAAAAAAGAAATAAAAATAAAAATAGGAGTAAATTTTTTTAGGAAAAAAGGAGTACTTAAGAGTATTGTTATTTGACATCTTAATATATCAACTTCCGTCAACTCCTAATGATGTAACATCTTAATATATCAGCTCCATATCATCTCTTAATGATGTAACAAACATGTATTGCATTGTTATATAGGAAGTGGGACTCATGATTATAATTAAGGAGAAAACATACCAATGCATACTTGTCACGAGGAGTTGATAAGGAATTAAAAAATTAAGATACCCAATATCATTGATGACACAATTATTAAAAAAATTATTGTATAACTAATTATTTATTAAGCCTCGTGGTTTTTATCTTGTAAGGGACTTTCTTTTAACATTAAAATTAAAATTAAAAAAAATTAAATTAAAAACAAACAAACAAACAAACACTAGAGGGGAAAAGGGGGCAAACGAATTGAATAAATGAGGAATCTTGGGGACATTTTTAGTTTCCTTTTTATTTTTCTACTGAGGAACATATATTATTATGGTTGATAATTCATTGGTGTTCTTTCATTTCAACAGGCAAAACGATAAGCGATGTGAACTAGAAAAACGATATAAAAAAAATTGAGGATCAAATATCAATCATATTAACAAGCACAGCCGAGGTAACAGAAAAACGACAATACAATGAAGGAATAACATTGACAAGCATAACGACACTACTCTTAGAAGCAACATCAAAAAGGAACATAACCAACAACAATAGCATCAATAAGCATTAGCATAAAAACGACAACAATGACAAAACGATATAAACAACAAAAATTAAACAAAAGACTATTAGGAAAACGACTATTATCATTCCTCATTTCTCTTTCTCTATCTGATATGAAACTATACATATAAATTTGTTATTAAAAATTAATAAAAAATATATTATTTTTTAGAAAATCCAAGGATTTTCCTGAAACTTAGATTTTCTCGAAAATATATACTATAATTATCAGATTTTAAAAAACATACTATTAATTTCAAAAGCACATATGAAATATGCTATTTGTTATAATTTCTGAATTATTTATATAATAACTATTGGCTAATAAAGCGATGATTTACACGATAATAAATACCCTAATAACTATTGGCAAATAATGCGACGAATTACATGATATTAAATACCCTAGTAGTAATACAAAAAAAATTTATGTAAAAACTAAAAGCATCTGTCTAAAATCAATCCCAAACTAGTCTACGGTGAGTAATTTGGTACACAACCTTGGTGTCACCTTTTGGGTTTCCTTGTTCTTCAACACAAAGAAGCCCAATTAAAGCTCAAAGAAATGGGCTTGAAATGAGCCCAGTTAAAAAGCCCACGAGGCCCATTACACGTTTAGCTCAATCTTCATGGTCTGGTTTGTTCTATTCATCAGCCGACTCACTTCTCTTCTTCTTCTTCTTCACTCTTTCGCCATTTTCGTACAAATTTCGAGCTTTTTCCACTCATAGTGAAAAGGGTTCCTATTAGTTCTTCGTCTTCTTCAACACCTGGAACCTAGAACAACAAATTCTTTGTAAGAGCTCTTGCCAGTGCCACTCACGGCATGGTCAAAGCTATTCGTGTTCACGAATTTGGTGATCCTGAGGTCTCTCTCTCTCTCTCTCTCTTACTTTTTTTCTCTTTCTGCATTTTATCTAGCCTTAGTTTCTCAAAAGTACGAATCTTTTATAATTTTATTGGCGGGATTGGAAGTTGGGATTTTCTGCTTTGTGGTTGTGGTAAAGAATGTTCATTTCTTGATAACCAATTTCGACCTTTTGATGGGATTTTTGTTGCGATTAGAGAATCATATGATTGGACTTTAATTTAATGGTTGAGTAATTGATCACTAGCGAAGGAATTAAATATTGACAACTTTGTCAATATTTTCTCCGTAATATCCGTAATTCTCCGTTTTTTATTGATATGTTATACGATTTTCCTAACAATATCTGTATTGGCATATATTTCTATGTTTTTTTGCCTTGATTTATAGCAACAGTTGATATGTAGCTTTGCTTAGCATGCTTAGTTGGCTCCAAGTGATGAAGATTTTGCTTAATTCTAAATTCCGGTCGTGTATTGGTTATTTGTTTACTTATGTTTATTCATTGAGTTGCACATAATTCTAAATTCCGGTCGTATTTTCTGTTATGCTTTTAGCTTTAAATCACGACGTTTGGAACAAGTAATAACTGAAGTAGAACTGTCAATGCTATTTATGCAGGTCACTATTTTTATGTTACCGGAGTGCTAATTAATTTGTTGCTTGGTGTCGCTTAATTGACTTTGTACAGGTTGAACGTGGACACACAATTCTTGTCCACGCCGCAGCTGGTGGAGTTGGATCTCTATTATGCCGGTGGGGAATTGCTCTTGGAGCCACTGTCATTGGAACTGTCTCGACGAAAGAGAAAGCCGCTCAAGCCAAGGATGATGGAGCTCACCATGTCATAATCTACGAGGAAGAGGATTTTGTTGCCCGTGTTAATGAGATTACATCAGGCAATGGGGTCGATATCGTTTATGATTCTGTTGTGTAGGATTCCTTTGAGGTAATTTTTACTTACAGCACAAAAGTTCTGTTTATTCATATCCCAAAGATTGAAACGAGAACCCGATTAGGTTGATTCATTGTAACTTCTGCTTTGCCAGTCTAGTTGGTCATGTTGAAAAATAGTCTTACGGGAAAGTTTCATTTTCAGGGATCGCTGGCATGCTTAAAACTCCATGGATACATGGTGTGTTTTGGACAGTCATCAGGGGCACCAGATCCGGTACCCTTATCAGCTCTTGCACCGAAATCCTTGTTCTTAACAAGGCCATCTCTCATGCAATACAGTGCAACTCGAGATGAACTATTGGCGGCTGCCGGAGAAGTCTTTGCTGGCATTGCATCAGTTGTTTTGCGGGTTTGGGTAAATCACGCATACCCTCTGTCTCAGGCAGCTCAGGCACATGCAGACATGGAGGGTTGTAAAACAACCGGTTCCGTTGTTCTTATACCCTGATCCTTTCCATCTCTTCATTGTTATAAATAGTCGGTTTGTCCCTTTGAAAAGGGCACTAGTATATACGTATTGGAAAACTCTGCACCTGTTTTTGGTTAGCTGCTGGACATATGTGACAAACTTATTTGCATAAATAAAAAAAGATCTTGGAGTGTATCTACTCTTTTTCTCAAAAATTCAAACTTAACCATTGGTTTCTCTTACGTTTCACATGAACTTCTAACTTTAGCATCAATCCTGTTTTCGGAGTCGATGACCTTATGATTATACCGGATGGCTATGTAGTTTATGCAAACACAAATACACATTTTTGTGCATTTAGAGACGGGTTAGTAATTTGATACACAGTACCCTAGTGTCATATTTAGAGACGGGTTAAGTCTCTTTTCTTCAACATCAAAGTATGGTTAGCCAAGCCTTCAAAGGCGTAGCTGAGTGGTTGTGGATTTGCTCCTTGGACTCTCACTGTGGGAGTGGTCTAAGGTTTGAGTCTCCTACTTTACCTTGAGATGTTTCTATTGCAGTCACTTTTAATCACAAGGTTGTGACTAATATGCATTTAGTCGCAATTTTTTGTTGTGACAAAAACTTCCAATAACAATATTTGTAGTCACGACATGACTAAAACTTTTCCCGTATCTAAAAATCTTGTTCCTAAAAGTTTTAGTTACAACAAAAATTATTGTGACTGAAAACTTTGTAACTAAAAGTTTTAGTAGCAACAAAAAATTTGTGATTGATTGCTTATTAGTTACAAGGTTGTAACTAAAAGAGACATTTAGTCGCATAAAAATATTGTGGCTAGAAGTGATTAAAAAAAGAATGACTAAAAGTTTTTTTTTTTTTTTTTTTTTCAGTGGTTGCTAAGAAGAAAAATACAAAGGATATATGGATAAATGATCTTCTTTTAAAGAATTTTTAAAATAAAGATTCGAAATTTTGTGAAACTAGAAAACAATCGTATTCTTTTAAATTGGCCAATCATGATCCATTGCAATTGAACAACAGTTATATATATATATATATATATATTTATTTATTTATTTATTTACTTACTGATGGATCATGGTATGACCACCCATGCTTATCCTAAATAATAAAAATAAAAAAAGCTCAGCCGTTTGCCAAAAGACGGTAATACAATACAAAATATGTTAATCTTTTTAATTATCTGTCAAAAAATTTTATAATTCGTTGTTATTTGATGTAAAAGATTGGCTCATACCCAATCAAACCGAGATTAAATTTGGTGATGTACACTTCAGAATGTTATGGGCGCTTTGATCATGACATGATCAGCTTGTTAGTGTTGAAAAAAAAAATTTTTTTTGATGAATTGATTTCTTTTCAATAGCCAATATGCATGGAGACCCCTTTTTTTTTTTTTTTATGAGCAAATATTGTGCAGGTAAATTGCAACTTCCACCAACCCATAACCTTGTAGAAAGACTGCCGTAAAAGGTTGAATCTAACATACAGCTTTATTGCCGATCGAGGTTACATTGATCGGCTACATTAACATAATATATTCATGGTCATTCCATCTTCTAATTTAATGTTCAAAGTTCGTAAATATATCGTTTAAGGAGAAATCATCATATATTTTAGGAAATTTTCCCTAATTCCTAGCTAATTGCATTCCTGATCGCTAAGCTAACACGGTGAGAGTGAACAAGCAAAATATACAATATATATAGGAAGCTAAATATGCATTAGTCCTGCAACTTTAGGAAATGAAAGCGATGCCGGATCTAGATGAATTAAAGAAACAGAGAGAAATCGAGATAGGAAATGAAGTGAAGCAGTCTTTATATTCACTAACTTTAGGGCCCGTTTGAAAATGAGTTTTACTTGATCAAAGTGTTCGGAGATAAGAATAAAAAACCACTCCGTACCATGCACTATTTAGAAAGGTGAAAAGAGTACAGAGTGAACTCTTATTTTTGGACCAATTTCTTTGAACAATGACTGATAATTTAAAATCTTGGTTGTTTAGTTAATGAATCAAAAAATGTAATGGATATAAACGTTGACCCCAAATAGCGTCCCAAAACTCAATCCCAACCCTCATCCCAAAACCTAAGGTCGACCTCAATCCCTACCTCGAAACCGACCCCAGCTCCTACCTTGATTCTGAATCTTGCTTGGGTCTCGTAATCTGACTTCGATCCCCGTCTTGAAATCCGAACGCTTAATTCTTAATACAATACAGTACGGTGGCAAAGAAACAGTATAAAATAATACTGCAATATAATGTAAAATCAAACATCATATTGTATAGCAATAATACAGTACATGCAATATAACAAGATATAATACAACACGGCAAGCATGTCCTTGTGTTTTTCTTCTCCTTATGCTTATGTTGTCTGTGAAAACTATGTCCTCTACCATAGTTACATTCTGTAACAACCACGTAGATTATATGGGAATCAAATATTCCAAAATCACCCATTGACTATGGTTATCCTCTAACCACCTATGTATTACTATGTTTGTTACTGGGATTACCATGCTGCTAGGATACTAAACTTCAAACAGAACTTGCAGTAAATTATATATATTTTTTTAAAAATCCTATGTAACTACATTAAAATCCCTATGAAACCCCGCATTTACAACTTGCCATCACTCACTAGTACCTCTTCACCAATTATAACCGGTTAACACAATATTTTTTTTTTTTTTTTAAAGAAACAAATCATTACAATGGCATTGTCAGCTCTAATCCAGCCTAATGCCGACCATTTTTTTCTCCACCACTCGACACGTGTCTGAAGGCTTTTGAAGGACCGTAGTGCATTCCTATATATATATATATATAATATATATATATATATATATATACTTTCCCGCAACTTGAAGCAAGAGACTAAACACCATGACAAATGACAAGGAATTCAAACCCCCCCCCCCCCCACCAACAAAAAAAAAAAAAAAAATCTATCAATCATTTCGTTTTGGAAGATTGGAAGTTCACTTTTTAAAATTAGTTTGTTGGAGACATTTGCCCAAACCTTAGTCTACATCTTAATCATAATTTTTCATTTCACCTCCCCTTTTTTATTTTCCCACTCCCCATTGCAAAGGTTTCAAATGTTATTCCTACAATTGTTGGTCATTTTTTGTGACAATATTGGAGGACAACCCACACACACACACACACGCCCACCCGTCGGTGTCCTATGAATCATCACCCCTTTTGCTCTTTTGTCCCTTCACTGCACCCACCTACTCTCTCTCTCTCTCTTAATAATATTTTGATGTAATACAAACAGTAATTATCGTATTATGCTAGTTTAAACGTTCCTTTTCCTTGTATAATAGGATACCAACTAACAAGTTTAGAACCGTTGATTTACCAATCAGAATAAGTAAATGCACAAGGAAAAACAACAAGAATCTTGATGAAAATCTAAGATGCAAGGAATACGCAATATGTTTGACAATTTCTCTATGTTTCTATTTCTCTTCTCTTCTGCTTCCATTGGTTCCAACAGTAAAATAACTTTAAAAAAAAAAAAAAAAAAATCTCATATCCGGGTTAAACACTTGTTTATCCACGTATAATATATAGTCGATGAAAATCAAAACTCCCTTGAAAGTTATAATCTCCAATCAAGAGTAACTGACATTCTTTCTCAGAACAGAATCTAGTTTCTCGACATATTACATGCTTATCCGAACGTAGTTTTTGTCAGGGCATAGTTTTTCTGTAACTCGCCGTCTTTTGCAAAAACTAATAATGCAATCATTGTCTCGTCTCTCATTCCAGAACTCTTATATTGGGAAGATTCAAATATCGATCTAGAAGAGTTTCAAAAGTTCTATCTTGTATAACTGCATGCAAATGCAACTAGACAAATAAGAACTTTGAATAATACAAAGGTTGTGATCATACCTTCATTGTCCCCTCAAGGGGGAAAAAATCACCTTTGTTGTTAACCGGAGGGAAAGTATAGTTTTTAGTCAGAATGGTCACGGAAGCGGATAATTTTGTTGATGAAGGGTCTCTCACAGCGATATCTGTTGATGAAAGAGAAATATTCAATATCCATTCCCCACCCTAAACTGGCATAACCAGAATGTATTCTGACAAGTTTAATATGAAGGGGTAAGTAAACATACATGATATATGCCGAAGTGCAGAAGCAAGCGAACCCAACCGAAAAGTGAATAGCAAAAGTTTGCCAGAAGTTTTCTCTGTCCAGAAATAGTCTCTCAGATATGAGAGTAATTATGCCGGAAAACAATAGAACAGTGGATCCGGAAGGCAAGCATTTAGAGAAAGAAAATGAGCGAGAATCCTGTCCGTAGGGTAAATGAAGCATAAGTTATCTCGGGGAAAAAAAAACCCATAAGTTAATATCATTTTTGAAAAAATGCAAAAGATTCAAGTGCTCAATGGCAAACCTCGAAAAATCCCCTGATGAATATACTAGAGTACAGAATCCTCAGAATCATATCTTCAGAGAGTCAAGAAACCACGAAACAGAATAATGGAGTACCGTCAGGAAAAAACAAAAAATGCAATCACCTATACAAATGTTGGGGAAGTAAAAAAGAAAATAAAAACCCTTGCCATCCCGCAGTTCAGGTGAGTCAAGCATCCGATATGATATACTACGTTAATGATTAATTAATTTCATAAAATGGAAGAAGGAAATGAACTACAAGGATACTTAACGAATTGGCTAGAATTAAGCCAACTGCACCACCTGACCGTATCAGCAGGATGTTCATTACCACATAAATAAGCGAGAACACAAGTAATGAATCGTTTGAGCGCTTGATTTGGTTCTCATTTGCAACCGCATGAAGAAATGCTTCAGAAGTCCCTGATGCAAATTGACAAGTATATATCAGTTCAGGAACTATATTGTTAAGGTACGTCAATCGACCGTTGATTGCCAATGTAACATCACAAGTCATTATAATACGAACCGTTCATAGCCAAAACAATGACATAAAGGCAATAATACTGAAGGGCCTTAACTGCCTCCCCATCACTCCATTTCTGACCGTACAACAATCTGATGAGAGAATAAGAATAACTGGGACCAAATGCCATAAACACGAGACCTACAAGAGAAACACCTAAAAGTTAAAAATACGATATAATAAATGATTCTGGAAAGATTAATTGCAACTTTCTAACTCAAATTCAGACCCAGTATGATCCCAGCTGGAGGTCCCCAGCAATGCCAATGCATAACTAAACAAATAGAGAGCTGGAAAAAAGAGAGAGTATGAAAAGAAATGAAAAAAAGAAAAAGCAATAGAATTCAGACCTATTAACAAAACCAGTTTCAGGGCCTCTGTAAGGCAAGTTCCTAACTTCCTCTTCTTATCCGGGTGGTTTTCTGTAATTAAAAAACGAAAAGGTTAAGGTTCGAGAGAATAAGACTTTTGTTGTTATAAGATTACTTTTGAACGACAGTGATGTAATGAAGTGCAAGACAAACACAGGCAAAGTTGACAGCATTTAACAGAGGAGAGAAATAAACCTGACGCAGACCTTGCAAATATGGCAAAGGAACTTTCTTCGAAAGGAAGAAACACAATCCTCACCACTAAGCTCCCTGAAATTTGTCAGAAAGGAGAACAGTTATTTCAAACGGTCTGCTAAAGAGACAGCAAATCAAAATGAACTATATCTACTTCATGAAAATTCCAATAAAAATGATTCAAAAGTATTAACCATACGTACTATCGAAAGATGAGTGGATGGAATATGAATATACCTAATTTGTCTACTAGTCCATATACAGCTTGGTTGTACGGTGTATCCAACCATACTAGAACCATCTTCTCTCCTTCTTGAAGGATCAACTTTCGAAATGATTGAAATGTAAATAACACACACATATTTGACAGATGCCTGTCAAAATCCTTCTTACTTCCTTGTCTGCAAGAGAACTGTGTCAGCTGAACTTTGATCACAGGAAAAAAAAAAGTGTAAACTAAGAAAACTAAACTCATTGCTAATGCCATTGCCATTAAATCTTACAATAAAAAATGTTAAGTACATACTCAATATTCTCTCTTAAGCAGGAATAATCTTACTGTGTGTGTAAGTTTTACCTGAAAGGGAAAAGGGCAGAACTTCTGAATGGACGTAAAAGAAGAAAGTAGCCCCAATAGCCCAGGAACAAACACGCCCCATAAGTGGTTTGTGACAATGCAAATATAATCCCTTTGTCCTGCAGCCATTTAATTGATATTGAGAATAACAGTCGCATTCAACACATCTAGCTTATCAAAACCAGTGACCAAGATTATTAAGAATTGCAAAGAATAGCACCAAAACCAACGAACAGAACAAAATATCCAACAAAGCATATCCAAATGAGGGAAACAACCAATAAGATACTGTTGACATCAGTTGGGGGAACAGCAAACAGGTTATTATCAAGATTGACAACATAATCCAACACAAACCCTTACCATATTCATCTGCTTAACAATGAAAAAACACATAGTTACGCAGCGCAGTAGAGTAGCTATTGTTTCAACCACTAGCCGCAGTTTAAGGAGAAGCAAGTTCTGAGAAAGGACATATAGCGGTTCTGCCAATAGCTCCAAAATGCATGCAAATCCTGCCAGACGAACCACAGAAGTTCTCAGTACAATAATACAAATTAAACATTGATACTGCAAAGTCCTAAGCAAGTTAGTTCAGAAAGCACGGAAGCTAACAGCAACAACATTGTATCATGAAAGTACAAAATGTGACATATAAGATTACCATTGATCAAGATAGCTTGCCCGTATGGATTAGAATAACATAATTCTTGCCACCAAAAGACAAAAAAGCAAGCTGCAACAGTTATTAGAACTCCTAGTGGCAACGTCAACCATGCTACTTTCATTAGCTTTGCTACATTTTCTTCTATTGCAGTGCCATCACTGCAGCATAATACGTAAGAGTTCAAGAGTCATATTCAAGAGCGCGCGCGCGCACATATAAAAAAAAAAAATCCTTAGTGCAAATAAAATAGAAATATTCTAATTTGATTCCGACTAGTTGAAGGACTATCATCTCACAAAGTTTTGGAAATCGAAATTTTAACCCGACCAAGCTTAACCAGATTTTCCTTATACCTTGTAAAGTTTTGAATGTATAAGAGTGATTCAATAGAAAACCAAATTTAGTATTTTGAAACCCAGAACTGCAGATAAAAGTTCCAACAGAAGAGACATATTAGAGAACTGAAACACTAGAAACTACTTCCCCATCAAAACTCACACATAACGCAAACAACTAGAGACTTATTGAAGCAAGTCCAAGCAATGAAGCATAATACACAACTGAAAATGTACGGAAAATAACATGTTAAAATCACCATTTTATGTCTGCACGCATACACGCTCGGCGGAATCCTTCCCGGCTGAGAAACAAGATACAGGTGACAAAAAGATGAAACTGCACTGCATAAAGCTGCACAACATCAAGGAAGCAATTAAGAACACCTCAGTTAAGTTAAAAAATAAAAATAATAAAAAAAATAATAAAAAAATAAAAATAAAAATAAAACACCTAGAGATGATAAATGTATCAAACGTAGTTACCGCATAGTCCTCTTGAGTAAGGTGCCTCACGATCCATGAGTTGAACACAAATGGAATTCCCCTTGACAAGACCTGAGTTGCTGATACAAATCAAATTCATATGAGGACACAAAATTTCCCAAATTATTTCATCCAGATTATTCTAGTTCATCAGTTTGGTTGATTTGGTTAATTTCCTTTTCTTTTCAATTTAATTTTCGTTTCAATCCCTGAAAGTTGGAATTTGAACTAAAGCTCAAAACTTTCCATTCTTTTACTATGGTTGATCAAGCTAAAAACTTATTCATTTATACTCTAATATTGCCAATTTCATCATTTTTCCCCATTTTTGTTCGATTTTTCGCTTCAAACCAAAAATTTACGACCTTGAGATCAAAATTCTTCAACCCGGTGACAAAAGATGGAAATCGAATAAAGTTAAGGATGCAAAACTGCCATTGTAAGGGAAGAGAGAAAGAGAGAGAAACTAACCCAATAAATACTTAAAAGTGTGAGAAAGACTGGTGGACTCAGATTGCGACGGCGAAGACGAAGCCTTTGACATTTTGAGTTGATCTTAGTTTCAGCAATCTTGATTCAACCTAGCAAATTCAACTGAGAATCGGCGCCATGGAAACAGAGAAAACCCTTGAAAAGATTGGAAATTTGGGTTTGGTTTTAACGACTAGCCGCCTTCGGCGATGAAGAACACCGGCCCATCATTTTACGTTAATAAACCTAAAGTTTTTAAAATTACACAAACACCTCCTTCAATTTGTCAAAGATAACGGAAAATAATGGTTTCGACGACCATTATTTTCTAGGCGAAAATACCCCTTCAAACCTAAAAGTGTAGGGATCGAATCCCACACTTCAAGTTAAAAAAACTAATAATAATAATAACATTAATCTTATAAACTTTAGCAATATCAGCCTAAAATTTCACATAAATTGACTTTGTTAAAATCAAATTTCACATCCAAAAAAATTATAATTTAAACCTGCTTAATGTGTCTTGGTCTATAACTATCCTCCAAAAAGACGATGTGGGATTCAATTACAAACACATTAAAAAATTTCAAGCCAATATTGACATCTACTAGAATTTACAAGGCACTAAAAAATATGAAGAACTTACAAAGCATTGAAAATAGCAATCTCCCTGGGAAACTACACGATTCCATTTCATAGCCTTGGTCAGACAGAGGGTTCCATGGACTACTAGAGCTTCAACATGGAGGGAGAAGACAAAGAAACTCTTCTACCTACAAATTTTTCACACTCCCAAGAACGTTTTGGCAGCTACGACAATAATCCGAAAATTGTAAGTTAATAAAACCTAGAAGAGGATACTCACATTCAGGAATTTTGCCCTCTTTTGTCTACTTGTTAGATTCTTTTGTTTGGGAGCAGATTAGAAATCATGGTTTCGGGTTAGGGATTTGTTTGCCAAAAAAAAAAAAACGATTTTTTTGACAAAAATAAAATAATCAAAGTTTCTTTATTTATATGATGTTTTTATGTCTTTAATCCCAAAACTGAATGGTAAACTTGACCGCAGGCAGCCAGCAACTGCAAGTAGCATTTCCTCTGCGGTTTTCCGAATTTACCCAAAAGCCTTAGCCATTGGCGGATGAGGCGGTAAGTGTTGATCACAATAATACAATAGAATTTGTTTCTTAAAAAAATAAATAAAAATAAAAACAGGAGTACTTAAGTGTATTGCTATTTGGCATCTTAATATATTATCTTCCCATCAACTTCTAATGATGTGATAAATATGCATTGCATTGTTTTATAGGAAATAGGACTCATGGTTATAATTAAGGAGAAAACACAATAATACATATTTGTTACATCATGAGGAGTTGATAGGCAGCTAAAAAATTAGGATACCCAATATCATTTATGACTCGATTATTAAAAAAATTCTTTTATAACTAATTATTTATTAAGCCTCTTAGTTTTTATCTTGTAAGGGACTTTCTTTTAACGTTAAAAAAAAAAAAAAAACTAGGGGGAAAATAGGGGCAAACGAATTGAATAAATGAGGAATCCTGGGGACATTTTTAGTTTCTTTTTTATTTTTCTGCTGAGGAACATATATTATTATGGTTGATAATTCAATGGTGTTCTTTCATTTCAACAGACAAAACAATAAACGATGTGAACTAGAAAAACGCATAAAAAAATTGAGGATCAAATATCAATCATATTAACAAGCACAGCCGACGTAACAGAAAAAGGACAATACAATAAAGTAATAACATTGACAAGCATAACGACACTATTCTTAGAAGCAACATCAAAAAGGAACATAACCAACAACAATAGCATTAATAAGCATTAGCATAAAAACGACAACAATGACAAAACGATGTAAACAACCAAAATTAAGCAAAAGACTATTAGGGAAACGACAATGAAATTATCAAACGACATTAACATTCAAAATGACATTGTTCTTGAAAACGACATCAAAAGAAGAACAACCCGGTCTTAAAAAACGTTAACAGAAACAGCAATAATGATTGAACGCCATAAAGCAACAATTGTCAGAAAAACCACAACAATCACAAACGACACTAAAATCAAACAACAAACAAAAAGATAAACGACAATCAGATGGTTTAGCTTAAAACAGATTAATTATGTGTATAGTTAAGGAAAGTTTTAGAAAGAGAATTTAGTTCAAATAATAAATTGATAAAAAGAAAAAATCCATAAGGATTTATTTTTCAAATATCACGGTAGTTGTGATATCTTTTTTTTTTTTTTTTCAATTTTCATAATTTATAAAGATTAATTATCTTATTTCTTGTTTCAAATTATTTTGTTGACCAGGTTTTTAACTGTATTTTTAACTACTCATAGTTTAACTTAACTTGCTCTTTGAATAAAAATAGACATCTAGTGGCTGAAATTATTTAGGATTCTGTATTGTTTTCTTATTTCTTTAGAAAAATAATTTCTTCTTCTTAAAAAGCATGCTAAAAAAAGATAAAAGTTTGAGAGATAAATTCATAATGGATAAATTGGAAAAATTATTTTTAAAAAATTAGATTTTTTTTTTTCTTTTATCCTCAATCTCATTTTCGTTCTATGCCCCCAATATTTTTACCTCTTTTTTATTTTCTCCCTAATCTCTTTCAGTCTTTCTCCTCCTCCAACTTCCGATGTACACTCATCTCGTTGTCTAACGTACACTTTCACGAAAACCAGAACAACCAAGCACAAAGACAAGACCGACCACCAACAATCTCACTCTTCTCATCCATGGCGGCCTCAACCGAATCCACCCGTCAAAGGAACAATCCCATCTCCCACATCCTCCATTCCACCACCTCCAATCTCCTCTCGGTCTTCAACCCCACCGCCGCCGCCAAAACGACGCCGTCCTCCTCCTCCTCCTCCTCCTCCTCCTCCTCCTCCTTGTCCCCTTCCCGGCTTTGCTTCCCTCTCCCCATCCCCGACTCGCCCAAACCACTCGCCTTCGAATCGTCCCGGCCCGACCCGGGTCCCTCCAAATCGGCCGTCGGAGGAGGAGTTTCGTCGCCGCCGGAATCCAGCTCAGCGTCGGCGTCGACGTCGCCGTTCCCGTCGTCTGTCAGGATTGCCGGGCTCAACTCCAGTCTTAGAGGCGGCGGACCCGCTTTTGTGGGCCAGGTGTTCAGTATGTGTGACCTTTCTGGCACTGGTCTCATGGCGGTTTCGACCCACTTCGATATACCCTTCATTTCCCAGAGGTTCGGTATCCTGTTCTTCTTTTTCTCTCCTTTTGTTTTTGGGTTTCAAGTTTCAACTTCTTTTCTGCTTTTGGATGCGTAAAAAGTCCAAAGCTTTGTTTCATGTGGGCAAAGATTTCACTTTTTTTACTTTTTTTTTTGTTTCAATTTGATTAATTTATATCAAATGTTGGGTTTTTTTTTTTCTGGGTACTTAGGATTGACTTAGTTTCTAGCCTGGATAAAGAAGTTGAGCTTTTTGTAAAACTGGAAAATATGTATCTGAAATGCTAATAAATGGAGGAGTTGCAGATTTTGTTTTAGCTGATTAGTGGGTTTTTTTGTTTTTTTGACTGATTGTTTTAATTCAACTTGTAGAACGCCTGAGTGGCTTAAGAAGATGTTTGCAACAATTACCAGGAGTGAGAGAAAGGGTCCTGTGTTCCGTTTTTTTCTGGATTTAGGTGATGCAGGTATGCATGATTCTGCTTCCTTTTCTTTTTTTTTTTCTTCCCTATCTTCTCATTTCCTAGTTGCAATCCCTTTCCAAGATTAGAACTGTACTCGAAGAAGTTTATTACAGATAACCTTATCCTAAATCCTTTATTACAAACGCAGCTCTCTCTTTTTTGTATTTGGAACATTGTATATGTATTTATAGAAAAGCGTATACATACACCGTTTACTACAGGATGTTCAAATTTAAGTTGATTCACTAATTCTATGGTGATAGTAGTGGCAAGTCTGTACTTATTTTGTTTGAATTTAGCAACAAACTTAACCCGCCTCCTGCTTCCCCTGTTTACTTTAGTTTTCAGTATTCTTCTCCCTCGTTGTCGACTGTGTTTATGGTTGATTTGGACGATAACTTGTGTTATTAGTTTCATATGTCAAACGGCTGAATATTCCAAGTGGAGTGGTGGGTGCTTGCCGCCTTGATTTAGCATATGAGCATTTCAAGGTATTTCTCTCCTGTTTCCTATGGACAATTCTAGTTTTGGACGTACAATTGTTGGATTGCTAGTTCCAAATATGTTTTAATCATTCTTTGTTTACATTTCCTTATATTGCTTTGATTTGTTTAACAATGTCAGTTTGCACATCATCTTGTTGCATATATTCGGAGAAACAGTTCAAAGATCATATTAGTCGCTTGTGCTGCAGTGCAAACTTGTTATTAGATTAAGACATGTTATTATTACTTTCTTAATTTTCAGAAACAGTGTGTTGCTACTTCGGTGATATGTTTTCCATATTTGCAAAGTGTGCCCCCATGTTATCCAGGATACATGCTCGAAAGAGTTCCGTATCACTCATACCGTTCTTTCAAGTTCCGCATTATTCATTTTGCATTCTTTGTACCCCCTGCTTTGTATTTGATCGTATTTATGCCTTTTTAATTGTTTTTAATTTAAAACTTTTCTCCCCTTGTGTTATGCAGGAAAAACCTCACTTATTCCAGTTTGTTCCAAATGAGAAACAGGTAAGAAAGAGTCTATATAGTGATTATCTTTTCTGATATATTTGCACTTGTTTTAAAGCTATGCTGCCCTTGCAGATCAAGGAAGCAAACAAGCTTCTTAAGACAATACCTCAGAATTCTGGATGCAAAAGGGTTGAAGGGGTTCCAGTTTTCAGTGCGCAAAACTTGGATATTGCAATAGCAACTATGGATGGGATAAAATGGTGTGTTCTCGCAGCTGTTTTTATATTTGCGTACTAGATATGAATTCTAGGATTTCGTTTTCATTCTCAGAATATCTGATACTTGATTGGTTACTGTTTATTTCATCAGGTATACGCCCTACTTCTTTGATAAAAGCATGCTTGATAACATTCTTGAAGAATCTGTTGATCAGCATTTCCATGCTTTAATTCAAACTCGGCACATGCAGCGCCGTCGTGATGTGGTTGATGATAACTTGGCAGCAGAAGTGATTGAGGAGATGGGAGATTCCTTATGGGAGCCTCCAGAGGTAAGAAAATCAGTAGTCTAGTATTGCCCCTTGGAAATCCATAAAATGTTGGAAGCCAGCCATTATTTGGCCAAGGCCCAAGGATATGAAGAATTAGGTTTCTGTACCTGGTGACTTGAAAAAAGCAGCAACAATAAAGCTTTCCATTATGTTTTGTAAATTGCAAAAGCGCTTATTATGATGGTGGAATATGCATATTCCATGATATGTTTGCAAAAAGGGATGACTTATATTTGCCCGTCGTGAAATTAATTGATCAAGCATATAAAAAAAAATCAAAAACAAAAAATCTGGTGTCGCTAACATCGTATTCTATAAAACTACTCACTTTTTTTGCTTTGTAACCGTCACATAATATTTTGGACAGGTTCAAGAAGTGATGGATGAGATGGGGAATCCAGGAATACCTTTGAGTGTCATTTCGAAGGCTGCTGAAATGCAGCTCCTTTATACTGTGGATAGAGTACTCCTGGGTAATAGGTGGTTGCGGAAAGCAACGGGCATTCAACCAAAATTTCCTTATATGGTTGACTCTTTTGAGAAAAGGTACACCTCATCCCATTTCGATATTCATTCATTTTACCAATTCCCATAATGGATCTGCATGACGTTTCCCTTTCAAGATATTAGGTTCACTTGTTTAAAAATTGATCGTGTAGACGTGATGTATAGTTTGTGGATATACATAAACTGAAGCAGCTTTCATGTCTTATGCCTTGTATGAAACGTGATGTATAGTTTGTGGATATACATAAACTGAACCAGCTTCCATGTCTTATGCCTTGTATGAAAATATTATGTTCGTTCTACTGCAGGAGTGCCGCTTCTTTTCGCAGAGCCTCGTCAATAGCACGCTTAGCCAACTCCGAAACAGAAAACAGTAATCAAGATTTTCCGCATCCTAGCACTTCAGAGCTTGAATTCAAAGATGATGCTCAAACCAACCAAGAAACCAGACCTGATTTCCGGCTTCCTTTTGGAGATTGGTTTAATCTTCAGCTACCAAAACCAAACGATCAAAAGGAAGGTTCATCAAAAGAATGCATAAAGCAAAACAATCAGCCGAATCCATTTCTTCCAAAGATTACAATGGTTGGTATTTCAACCGGCGAGACCGGCCAGATGAGCAAAGCTAGTTTGAAGAAGACGATGGAGGATCTAACAAAAGAACTGGAGCATATTGATCAGGAAAATGCCAATGGTAACGATAGTTGGAGTAACGAGTTCAGAGCCGAAGACAGGGATCCGCTTTTCGTGGCAAATGTGGGCGATTACTATTCTGGTGTGGCAAAGTCGGGTTCCACTCGATGGGTTCGTGGGGGAAACAACTAGAGAGTATTACTGACAGGGCTTATAAAAAAAAAATTTTTGCCCGACTGTGAATATTCATTCATCAAGAAAGAGAAAAAAAAAAAAAAAAAGGAAAGGAAAAAAATAGACATTGTGAGATTTCTTGATCTACCTGCCTCATCCTTTGTTGTAAATAGTGACTGAAAATAGACATAACAAGCGACTAGGAAAATTTTCCCCTGTTTGTTATAAAATGAGCATTTTATGAATTTTAGTTGGGATTTTGATGAAGACCCTTATCGTGCAATGTCATCATTGTTGTTGTAATATGTAACATAAGAAAAAATGACTTTGTATTGTATATGCAGCATTTCATGAGGTGAATGATAAAGATAGTTGGAATTGGTTTTTTGGTCGTGTTTTTTTTTTTTTTTTTTTTCCTTTTGTTTGACCTTGAAGAACTAAAGTAAAGTGATTGAGAGTCTCGGACCATTGGGTTGTTGTGGTTTGCCATTAAGGAAAACAACAGGACAATGATCGAATATAGTTGATGTAGATGGCACAAAGACAGGCCAAAAATATATCTTTAGATGTTCACTACTCCCAAAAATATATATATATATATATATATATATATATATATAGTAACAAAGTTACATTACAATCATGTAGAGAGAGAATAAAACAAATGTACAATGAACATAAAACAAAATCTTGTGATGTTTGGTGGAGATGGTTCACTTAATTGGTGCTGTGAGTGCCATCTACTAATCTCCCAAGTTTGTGGCATTTACCATTCCCCCCCACACCATTAAAGTGATGGTGGGTGTTTTCTCTTTCTCTCTCTCTAACAACAATGAATGGAAAAGATCAGTTGTTTGAATAAAAGAAGCTAAAAGAAGAAAGATAGTGGGATGTGAGTTGCCTCTTAAGACCACATTCTTTTGCTTTCTTAGTGTTTGATAGCAGAGGTATCTTCATGACTATCACTAAACGTGTTCTCCTGCCCAACTTAAATGACTACTTTCACAGGTTCTCCTTTTCCCTTTCCCATTATCTTAGATTTTTTATTTTATTTTTATTTATTTTTTCAGTTCTCATTTATCTTAGATTTCGAAGTTGCCAATTCCATGAAGAAATTGTATTCTTAAGAAGATCCCATGATAATGACAACTATTATACACATGTATTCATTCATCTTATCCAAATCTTTTAAGCCTCTCCACACTAGATATGAAGCTAAAGTTGGCCTACACCTTTTTCTCTGTCTTGATGGATTGAATTTTCATTTTCCTATAAGTCTAATCTTATCTCAACCTAGTCGAAACAATAACGTATTACCTTTATTTAGTATGGTGGAAAATTTAGACATTTTTTTGGCTGCATATCTTATTAATTTCATTATTATTTTAAAATTTGTATCAAAAGGGGACACAATGAGAGTTGTAGTGACCAAAATTCAATTCTATAAGTTATGTACTTCTACCAAAAAAAAAAAAAATCTCTAAGTTATGTACAAGTTCACTCGTACACAAGTTGCATTGTCATGTAGTATATATGTATATATATATATATATATAGATGTAATGTTCAAATGGCAATATAATATACATCTGATATGTTATATTAAATAATAACTAGGACTTCAAAGTCGTTTCTCTCTCGTGGGTTTGGTTGGAAATGTTGCAGGCAGAGAGAGAGGGAACTTTAGGCTTTATAGAATCAACATTCAACCAAGAGCCAAACTGAACAAAACAAGACATTTTTAAGTTATGGATCAGCTAATTGTTGTTCCTTTTGGGCCTTCCAACACGGTGGGAAAAGAATTAGCATAAATAAATAAATAACAATGTGTGTTGCAATAAGGAGGATGACGTTAATATTTGATGCAGAAATATGCGCTCATCATAAAAGCATCTTAATCTAACCTATAGCATAACATTATAATTTCAAGTCGTACGTGATGGGATTGATTCGTGTCAATTTTTATGAGATCATTATTCATTAGATAAAACTCGCCCTTAAAAACCGGCTTGCAAACCGAACGACTCTAAGAGCTTAAAAATATATTAAATATTTTATATCTTTTTCAAGTGTGATTTTTTGATATGTTAGAAAGTACGCTTACTATTTAAACAATAATTAAACTAATAGTACTTTAAGACATTTGCGTACACATAATTTTGTGGCAAAAGAATACATCTACATTTTGCACGAAGATCTTGTCCACAAAAGAATACTACAACATTTTGCACGAAGATCTTGTTTCTAGAAGCATAATTATATTCTTTTTAATTGTTTCTCTTGTTCAGTGTTTGGTCTCGAAGATGCTTACTTACTTTTAATCTGCTTTTGTTACCAAACAAAAGACACTTTTTAAGAGCACTTTTCCCTCCATCAATCTTACTATGGGTAAAATAAGTCAATTATTTGTTTAATCTTCTACTCATAATAAAGTCAAGTTAATTTGCAAGAATGTCAATTGGTGCATCTTTGGTGGCCATCATTGTTGCTTCCATCTTTTTCTTGCTTTTATAAATCCCATTTCTAATATTTTTTGTTTTCCTTTCGCTCACAGTTAAAAGTACCCTTAAGCACTTCTAAAAGTTCCTTAGCGCTACTAAATAATCAAAAACTAAACTCTAAAGGTGTACAAACATATATCAACACTTAAAAACGATTACAGATATAATTTAAAGATCATTATTTTATCTTACAATGTAAAGTTTGAATCTTTATCTCTATCTCTAAGCCCCTTTATAATTTGAGCAGGTTGTAAATCAATCAACTTATTCGGATATTCATTAGTGGAACTCCGTCTTTTTTTACATGTTATTATAACAATATATTATAATATACGATTGTACCGTTATAATATTCTAAATCAAAAGTTATATGTAGATAAATTAATAGTTACAATATTCTAAATAAAATACTATGATTGTCGAACAAATTTTTTATGTATATATACCTGAACACTCAAAACTCAATCTCAAAAGGGAGAATAAACTTTACCATATATGCGCATTAAGTGCTCAACAAGTATGAAATCCAACATAAATTACAACACAATAAATGCATTTAAGACCCAAGTGTTTTGTTTCGTATAGTTTTAGCTTAAAAAATAGAGAAACGGAAACGGTTGCATGCTTAGCCATAAATTCACACCCCATCGTATAAGTATCGAGGTCTAAAATTCGAAACCTCAACTTTTAAATTAAAAAATATAAAAAATAAAAAAAAAGACGAATACAAATAAAAATACAAAGATATTTCTATAGTAGTTTAGTTATTTTTTTTACATTATCAGTAGAGGAAGTTTTTTAACTATTTATTAAACTTTAACGATCTGTTTTATAAATGTTGCTTTCACTTAGCACATATCATATGCTATTGAACTCTTGTTGTTTGCTTGAACATATAATCAAATTCTTGTTGAAGAAGATAACAAGAAAAAGTTGATCATGTTTGTAACAAGCAGAGGTCACGTGTCGATAAACACGTGCTCCAGCCAATGTTTCTGTGTAAAGCAACAGACACAGAGCAACCTGTCCACCTGGATTGCTGACGTCACGGAAGTTCCTCTTTTTTTTTCTCTTGCAAAGCAAGGAGGAAGCACGTTTTCTATTCTGGTCCCGCACGCACTGGATCTAATCCTTGGCGACCAGCTTAATTTCACCTGCAGTGCGTACCAGTACCAACCAAATTAGTCACCGTTTAAATTGCAAAAAAGATTCGAAAAATAAAATAAAAATAAAATAAAAAGAAAGCAGCTTTTCGGAAGAGCAGAAAAAAAAAACGGCTCCAGATTCATCACCAAACAGCCATCACCGCATCCGAAACAGAACCGACAGGGACTTAACTGAAATCACCCAACGTGTAATGTGCAGGACAAATCCCCAGAGGAACATTTTCTTTTTCCCTTTGTGTCCCTCCCAGGGAGGACGTGGGACCCACCCAAATCAGAGAGATGTGGGACCCCCTTGTTTTAGACGGTTCCGATTGGTTTCAGCCAATCTTCACGTGGTTTAATCTCTGGGAGCCCCGAGCCTTCCAACCGCGGCGTGCCAGAGAAGAGAAAGAGAAACTGCTTTCAGCTTTTGCATTCAATTTCTCATTTCTTTTTTCTTTTTTTCTTTCTTTCTTTTTCTTTTTTTTGGCCCTTTTCCTTTTTCTGTTGTTTTTTGGTTTATCAAAGGCAAATTGGCATTGAATTCCAGAGAAAAGAAAGAAAAAATAAAGAAAATGGTTTGTTTTTGGGGAAGAGAGAGGTTGCCAGATTGGGGTATCCTTATGGATTTTGTGGTGAGGTCCATCTTAAGTTGTAACTCTACGCTCTAAGCGCGTAAGGTATAGACGATGACTTCCTTGTGTGCCTATGTTCAGCCGCAGAGGCGCGTCCTTCACACATAACCTTTATTTACACCAATTTTGTGATGCTATTAATTCACGTGTTATATTTTAATATAATTAATTTATATAATAATTGTTTAAATATTTATTAAGAATAAAAAAAATTAATTTATATATAATATAAATTAATATTCAAAAAATGACGATAAAATTAGTATTTTTAATTTTTTTTTTAATAATACTACATCAATAATGATCCTAATTTTTTAAAAGCAGAGGTTTTAAACTTTAGGCATTAATAGTTGAGATAAGTTATGAATTTATGACTAAACAAAACATGCTACATGTTTTTTTTTATTTGATAATATTAGGGACATCAAGATTGTCTTTTATTATATATTAAGATTGTCATATTAATTAAAACTAAAATATTAAATTTATCATTAAAAAATAATAATTTATCACCACGTAAATTTGATACTCTATGAGAGAGAGAAAAAAAAAAAAAAAAGAATTTCTGGATGGGAAGAGGAATGAGCAAAGTCTGTTCCCCAAACTGGGAGAGGGGGGAGGAAGCAACCCCTGCCAGGCTATACATATATATAGATATATATTCACGGGACCTCACTTACACGACACCGCCGTATGAACGACACATATAGGCCACATAGGGAAGTCATTGATGTTGCAAGATATTCGTACTTGGCGACCAAGAAGTTAGTGTAGTGGCTGTAGGGCCCACCAGAGAAGCATGAAAAATGGAAATTGTCAGATCGAAGAAAGATAAATTTGAATCCTTTTAGTGAATGAGTTTGATATGAAAATTTTAAATTTGAGTTAAAAATTTTTGTTAAATTTTTGAAAAAAATAAATTTTTTTTAAAAAAAGATAAAAATTAAGATAAAAAATTATATTTTAGTTTGAAATTGAAGGGTCTTGCAATCAAAGCAAAAATATTTATTTAAGGGTTCAATTGTCAATACACAGATGGCTTCAATTGTAACAACGGTGGAGAATGGCGGTAATGGACAATGTAACTTGTGTGTCGTTTAGTCAACACAAACGACAATGGGTGGATTACCAGTGGAATAGGCAAAAAAAAAAAAAAAAAAAAATTTAACTGAATTACACCCTGGTAGGGAGATTTGCTAACACACAAATTTTGGAATCCTTTTTGCAAAGTCTTTTAGGCAAAGGATCCGTTTGGTGAATGAGTTAAATTTGAGATAAGATGAAATTTTTAAGTTTGAGTTGAGTTAATTTTTTAAAAAATAATTATAAAATTTGTTGATTTTTTTAAAAAAGATAAAAATTAAGATGAAAAATTTAAATTGAGTTTGAATTGAGATGATTTACCAAAATATATACTTTTCTTTTAGGGATCCACTTTAAAGTAGCAGATGTCAACCTCCTCTTGGCAGGTTCAAATCCTTCGCAAATGTTTGCAAAATCCCAATCTCTTTGCGAAATAATAACTCGAGTAGAACTGCAATTAACATTGAGGCTCTGTATTTTCTGGTCTCACAGAAGACATTATGGCTTAACAGAAAAGCCAAGCTCCCCATTAGGGAAAAAAAAAAAAAAAAAAAAAAGCTCAATTTTTTTATTTTAGGATCTTAACACTTCCCCTTTTTTTTTTTGGATACCAATTGAATTTTCACTTTTTCTGTTTCTTGCTTTCTTCCTCTACAGCCCATGAACACCCTTTTCTCTCTTCTGAATCTTCCGAATGCAACACAAGGGTAACGAAAATGTTCTGTTTGACAACTTCAAAAAAAAAAAAAAACATTTTAAATCTATACCTGTTTGATTTGAAAAGAAAAATAATAGTTTCCAGATCTGGAAAAAAAATGATAAGGAAGGGAGCAAGCTCTCCGGTACCGAAGAAGATGGTGGTGGAGTGATCGATCGCGCCAATGACTGAGAAGAAAAGAAAATCTGAGATCTACATTTAGATTTTGACACAGAGGAGATTTGTTTTCAAATCCAAACAACTAGAGAGAGAAAGAAGTTAGGAGAGAGAGGGATGAATGGATAAACCCACAAGTTTCGTTTGAGGGTTGCCGGAGTTGGAGTTAGAGTTTTGACAGATCAAAAAACTGGGTTTTGGTTTGTTCGAATCTGGGAGGCAAAATACGTTGCCGTTTACAAGAGTATTCCATATATTATATATATTTATGTTGATACCAGTTTTTTAAACTTAATTTGGAATTGTTTAAGTAAAAAAAAAAAATGGTATTTAACAACTACATTTTTCACTAAAAAAAGATGATAATGAAAGGGTAATTATTAACTATTAATCTTTATTGGTTAATAGTAGTTAATTTGTGTTATTTATTACTTTATTTTTACTCATCATTATTTTTTAGAGATATTTTTGTGGTTTATTGCTAGGACTTAGTTTGCATTTGTTTATATTACGTTTGGCGTTTGAGTTTATCTTAAATTAAATTGTACTTTTTCATATTAATTTTTATCTTTTTCAGAAAGTCAATAAAAATTATAATTAATTTTTAAAAAGTTAACCAACTTTAATTTAAAATTTTTATCTTTAATTAATTTATCAAATAGAGGCTTAGAATTTGATTTATCTTTTGATACAATTTGATCAAAATTACGAGTTCTATACAATGTAATTATTCAAAATGAGAAATGAAATGGGTACGGAAAAAGGCTCCCGAATTCCCAACTCCCAACTCCGCCCCTCCTTACACAGAAATAAGAATGGTTTTAAGAAAAGTGAGTGAGGGTGGGAAAGCATTCCCCACGCCTATCTGCTGTGTTGGCATTATTAATTAATATTTTTGTTTCATTAATATTTGAACACTTAATAATAAGGTTTGAATAATAGAGGTCCATTAATAAAAACTAGCCGAACTCTATCATGTAATAAGACACTTCATTATATGGTTATTGTTATGAAAATTACATCTATTCATTTTTAGACTTTTGGCAGGTGATTATTACCCAAAAAAAAAAAAAAAAACCAGCAGCAGCACCAAAGTGTGGAAACATTCAATGAAATAAACATGTTTATGTTTTTTTTTAATCCTTTCTTAATGTTTGTGTGGGTTTTTTAACCATGCATACTATATAATTGGCGGCCAAAAAGAGTATAAACATTATAACTAAAACAATAATTCAAAGATATATACCTTTTTGAAGGGCAATTCCTAAATCACTCTTAAGCTTTAAGATAGCTAGAAATTTCGTTTTAAGATACCATTTATAGGGGCCACGTCATAGATTGAAAATCAAACCCCAATCGCGGAGAGTGTTGTTGGAGACATTTGGGAAGGAATGTAGGCTACTATTCAGACATGCTGCGCAAATGCAACCCCCCACCCCCCCAAAATGGCCCGTGGCACTTCGCCCTTGGGTGGTGCCTTTCACGTTTACATAACTAGCGTGGCGCAACTCTCACTAATTTTAAACTCATTAAAAAAATAAAAATAAAAAACACTACTAATTTTCAAAAGAAAAGCTTATGCGTAGGCTCCCACTGACCAATCATATTGCGAGTACTCCTCTGGTACTCTCGCATGTACGCCACTTCACTAGAACTGGATGGGCCCCCTGTTTGACAATTTCACAAAGTCAACTCAAAAGGCAAAAGGCTGAAAGTTGGGTTCCTTCCCTCTGAGAAAGAGTCTTTCTCTGTCCTCAACCTCCAAAGTCCATGAATGAATACCCAAAAGAACATGAATGATGAAAACCACCCTTTTCCTCCTTTTTTATTGTTATTATTTTCTCTCTCTTTTTTTTTTTTTTTTTCTCTGTAACAATAAATCCCTTTCTCTTTAAAAGTACAGATACCCATTTCTTTCCTTTTTTTTTTTTTTTTGCTCTTTTCCATTTTTCTTAAAATTAAGAAGAATATGTTGTTGTTTCACTATAAATAATTAATAATTTTACCAAGTCAGTGCTCCACCAATTTCCTCTCACCACAATCTCTCTGCGCCTCTGTGATTTTACTCACACCCAAAAGTCAGCGCCGTCCTTTCTTCCCTTCTTTCTCTCTTCCCACCTTTGCCTAACCCAGCTGCCTTATTCAATCTCCCAAAAAAAAAAAACAACCAAAAAAAAAATTTGTAGCGTGGGCGAGATTTTCTAGGCAAAAGCCCCCCCCCCCCCCCCCCCCCGGAGAAAAACGGCTGAAATGGAAGACGATTGGGGTCTGTATGCTGTGGTCCGGAGCTGCAAGTCATCATCAGCCACGGCGTCGTCGTCGTCGTCGTCCATGGAGAGCGGAAAAACTACGTCGTTGGAGGAGGGCGGCTGCAGTAGTAGTACTCTTTCTTGTCTGGCCTCTTTGACATTCGAGGAGGAAAAAGACCCGTTTTCCTTTCCCCAGCTGGGTACTCATCAGCCCAGAAACAACGCTTTCCAAGAATTGCAACAATTCTTCCACAAATCACCCTCCTTTTTCCCCACCACCGCCACTAGCCGTGATATTATTCTTCCAAATTCGTCCATTTCTCATCTTGGAGGATCTAGTCATGCCCAACATCAGCTTCAACAACAACAACAAGCTCAGCATTTCAGGCCTAAAAACGGTGTCGTTGTTCCCTCCCTATTCGCGCCTCAATCCGGCTTTACGGCTAATTTTCATGCTGAACAACCACAAGTGCAACAGCAGCAGCAGAATAATCTGGTTCAGCACGGGTTTCATGCTCCTGATGACACTTTCGGAGCTACTAATTCTACAATTACTTTAGAAATGTCATTACCCAACCTTAATCCAGCATCTCAGAACCCCAGATCAAGAAAAAGGTTTTTTTTTTTTTTTTTTTTTTTTTTTTTTTTTTTTTTTGTGTGTTTATTAGTCTGATTATTTCGTTTGCACGCTTAAGAAAAGAGAAGAAATTAACACGCTCTTGTTTTATCTTTTTAACAGAAAGAATCAACTGAAGAAACTCGTCTGCCAATTAACTGCAGAGAATCTTAACTCTGACTTATGGGCTTGGCGTAAATACGGCCAAAAACCAATCAAAGGTTCTCCATACCCGAGGTAAATATATTCATTACTCGCCTAATTAAACTCATATATATACATATATGTGTATGCATATAACCTCCTTTTTCTTCTCTGAAATTAAGTGTTTTTTTTTTTTATTTTAAGGAATTACTACCGATGCAGCAGCTCGAAGGGGTGTGCGGCGAGGAAGCAAGTGGAGCGCAGCAACCAGGACCCTGAATTGTTCATCGTCACGTACACAGGCGAGCACATTCACCCTCGCCCGGCTCACCGGAACTCGCTCGCCGGAAGCACCCGACCCAAGACCACCACCACGGCACCGGAGGTGGGGGCGGCGGCGGCTCAGAATGACTCGGCTGATCCCGTGTTGTCCGCGGCCTCGGCGGCTGCTAATTCGTGCTCCTCGCCTCAGTCCGGCGGGAGCCTGTCCCCCACCACGCCGCTGTCGGCGGAGCAGATTGCGGAGGAGGAGGCGGCTGCGGCGGCGAAGCGGGACGACGAGGAGGAGAATCTCGGCGACGGCGACGGCGACGACGAAGTTGAAGAGACTATTCTGATACCGAACAACAGCATGGGGTTGTCGGATGAGTACTTTTTCCATGGGTAGGAGCAGCTGGGTTATAGTCCTCCTGGTGCTGCATGCTGATGATTGGGCCTTGTTTAGTAGGTCCGCCGGAGCCGCCGCATCGGTGGCCGGTAGCTAGTTGGTGCCGGCATAGGTTTTTGTTTTTTTTTTTTTTTAGATGAAGGGGTAAGAGATTCTTAGATTGTATAGAAAGATATAGAAGGAATCTTTTTCCTCTCCTCCACTCCACCCACATTCTATGTGAGTTGGTTTTAAATTTTCGAAAATGAAATACCTGAGTTTTTTTTTTTTTTTTCTTTAACTCGTAGTTTTATGTTTAATTTACTGAAGGTGTTTATTCTTCCCTTCTAATTTTCATGGTGGTGATGAAATCTTGTGCTCATGGTGACAGCATGAAATGGAACAGTCCATTTAATTTTGACCATTCTTTTTTTTATAGATCAAAATTTCAAAAAAATTCTGTTAAAATTTATATGTAATTACTGGACCATTTCATTTTTATTATCATAGTTATCGTCAAAGAAGGTATTCCAATTTTTTAAATCTAAAAAAAAAAAGCTTTAATATTAAAAAAAAAACATAGAGAGAGTAAAGTTTTTCAAACACCATACATAACGTGATAAGGTAAATAGTAGCAAAAGTTAAAGAAATTTGGTATTTACAAAATTTTTTTAAGAAATTTTTTTATTTATAATTTGATTATATAAGGTGCCACGTATTTAGCATTAGCACTAAAAATTTTTTTGTTTGTTTCCCAACGTGGAACAGTGTCTTGCATCATCACCCATGATGGCCAAATGGCTCTAATATTGTTCTTTTTTGCTGGGTTAGAATTTATATTAGCAGCTAGCTTAATTAACAATAACAATAATAATGTTAAAAAAATTAACAATAATAATAAATCGTAATGGACAAATTCAGTAAAAGGCAAAATTTGATACGCTTCACAATCACATAGCTGGTATTTATGGAATTCGATTTTTTTTTTCTCCACCTAAAATCAGACATAATATAGATTGGCCTGCTATTTAGCCAAAAAAAAAAAAAAAAAAAGAATGGCCTGCTTGATAATATATAGTACATATTATAATCAAGTGAATCCTACGTGGCTGATGTCACTGACTGCTCTCTGTTCAAAGGTTTGATTTTCACAGGTTAGCATCCATGTCAGCAAAATTGGTACCCAATATTATTGTTTTTAATTAATTTATTTATTTTGTTAAAGGGTGGCAGCCAACATTCAACATCATAAAATACTATTATAGGATGGGATGGGAATTGGACAAATTTATTTCTCTATTTGTTGTAAAATTATGTTATCATGATTTTTTCAAAAAAAATAATAATAAGATAGGAAAATTCTATAGTACGACATGAACAAATAAACATAATGATATGATAGATTTTTAGGTCATTATATTTTCATTAAAACTTTGTTAAATTATCACATTTTAATTAGAGATGTAAATTAAGTTTGATTGTTCTGAACACAATGACATTTTATGGGAATTTTCAAATCAAACACGATATATTCTTGTGAAAAGATGAGCACAATATGAAAAAGTAAATCGAGTCGAGCTCATATTTTGAGTACAATAGATTATATTGTGACACGAGAAATAACTCGATTTAAGCACTCAAGACCCTTCGAGTATTATGGATAACATAATGAGTATGATTTTTTAATTTATAGAATAGTTATTAGTTATTTATACATATTATCGTTGAATGATTTTGAAATGTCTAGAAAAAGAAGAATATATTTGGATATCATACCCATCCAATCCATTTTATTTTACTTTAAACAAATTTGTTATTTTATATGAATTACTTCATAACAAAAATCAAAATTTCACTATCTAAAAAAGTCTATAAAAAAAGAGGACTCAATGGGCTCGAAGGACTGGTTATGGCGGGTAATATATAGACGCAAGCACAACAGTACGATCCGTGTTTGTGCTCATGGATTAGACATGAATGTTTAAGTATTGGATGAATAAAAGCACGACATGAAGTTTTAATAGACCGGCCCTAATATGGAACCAAGCATGTGTTTGCTCTAAGTGATTAGGTGTTTAACTTTTTTTTTTTTTTTAAAGGATATAAGCTTGAGGGGGGGAAAAAAAAAAAGACAAATATGTAGTTTTCAACGTTTATTTGAAAAACGTAACATTTTTAACTTCAGAAAATGACCAAAGATTATTAAGATATTAACTTCAGAAAAAGTGTAACATTTTTTCGTAAAAAATTTAGTTAGAAAAAATTCAAAATGTTTTCAAAATTTGGGAATGAAAAGATGTTAGTTAAAATTTAGAGGGCATTTTATGATAATGTATGAAGTTCGAGCGGTAGAAAGTGAATTTATCCTCAATTTATCTTTTTCACATCTTATTACACCATATAATTGTCATAAAAAAAAAAAAAAAAAGTGTGCTATATTTTGGGACAATCTAGTGGGTGGTGACTGGTGACGGTTGTCGGTTCCACGCAAGGGATGAAGGTTGTCAAAAAGAGAGCGTGACCGGCTCCGGCTCAGTCGCCTTTATCACGAGACAAACGCAAGATCCTCTTTTGTCTTTTTTTTTTTTTTTTTTTTTTTCCAAATATAATTTAAATATAAATATCTTTTATCTGTTCAGACTATGACTCGTTCTAGGAGACTTGTGCTAGTGGTTCCTAAGGTCAAATATTTTTTTATTGTTTTGGATGTAAGAGTTGGTCAAATATATTTTCTTATTCTAGTTATTATTATTTTTATTTAAAAAAAAAAGATTAGATTTTTTTATTATAGGATGAAGATTGGTAATGAACTATCTTTATTTGGACGAGGAAAATTATAAGTTAATAGTGTCAGTTGTTGTTTGGACAACCTAGGAATAATGGGTCATTCATTAATATGGGTAATCCAATGAATATCCAAAAAGCATTAATTTAGTAGTGCAATTCTGCAAGTTGTTGGATTATCTTATCTTCGATTGAAGGCAATTACATTATGAGGAATGATGATTGTATATCTCTACACCAACCTCAAAACGCCTTTAGAAAAGACGGAAACAAAACAAAAGAAATGGGAAAAAAAAAAAAAAAAAAGTCTCAGAAGGGAATTTTCAATATAATAAAGGCTTTTTTTTTTTTTTCCACTAACTATAACGAAAAGTTTTTTTTAATGATTCGATTAATTTTTTAACAGAGTGAGTACCATATGACTAAAAAAGTTTCCCACCCAAATTAAATATTTAAAAGATAATTTAATGATTAAAATGTCTCGTTATTGATATTAATAGAGAAAAATAACTTTTTTGCAATAGAAATTTCAAACTATAAGGGTAAGTATTCTTTATATATGATTATTGTTTTGTTTTCTAATTAAATTTCATTCTCAAGGAAAGTATTGAAGTTGGCCCAAAATTGTTTATGTAATGAAAATTGTTTGATTGCCCTAGACTTTTGGTGTAAAAGTGTTCATAGATTGGGTAAAAGTACAAATAGGTAAAAGAATTCCCATCTGTAATGTATTAGTCTGGTTGGTTGTCTTTTAAACATAACAATTATTGGGTTAACCAGAAGAAACATCATTGATAATAATCAGATTTGGGTAAATTACTAGATATGGACACATCAATTGATTATCAATTAGTAAATAACACCCGAAGGTAAAAACAAGTACATTAAATTAGTTCGTTACAAACAAGGTAAAATAACTGCTGCCCTACATGGAAAATATATATATATATATATATATATTAATATTTTCTAACAACATAAGTTTTAACCATCAGATTTTTCTCAGATTTCACTAAATTTTCATATTTTAATTAATCTGGTATCAATGAGGTATTTTAATATCCTATTACAAAAATGCTAATGAGAATATAATTCTTCAGCATAAATAAGATATCTCAGACATGAAGTATGCAAAAATGGTATAATAAGGGACGCAAAAAAAAAAAAAAAAAAAAAAAAAAAAAACTCTCCAGATTTCATTGAAATTTCTCTCTATTTCCCTAATTTTCATCCGTCCTACGATTTGAAGAGGTATTTTATACTTGTTTTGACGGATATCTCGAGGAACAAAATAGAGAAAATATTTTATTTAATACTTGTTCTTGTAACCGATAGACCTAACTGAAACCGATAAGTTTTATCAATATCCAGTCCTTTGTCTTCACCTGGGATGTACTCACACACATTTATTAAAGAAAATTTGAAAATCCAAATCTCTCTTTCCCTTTATTTTTTTATTACCATAACTGACAGACCTGACCGAAACCGATAAATTTTGCCGATATCCAATCTTCTGTCTCCACCTAGAATGCTCACACGCATTTCTTAAATAAATTTTGAAAACCAAAATCTCTATTTCTTTTGTATTCCTATTTTTCTTTTTCAAAAAAGCTTTACACATTAGTAATATTGAGATGCCAGCACACTACTTGGTGTAACAATTTTTGAATCACATATTGGCTTAAAACATCTAACTTGTCAAGAGTATACAAGTGATTTTGATATTTATTTCTTTTAACCAAAAATCAATACCAACGAATGCAAGAAACTTAAACTTATTTTCCTCATTCCTTATTTTGTGTAGGACATAACAAACTATTATTTTAATTTTCTGAGTAAACTCATGATTAAATAAGGAAAAAAAAACACTTCTCATTTTTCCATCAGTTTTTCCTTCTCTTTTATGTGTAGCAAACACACCCTAAATATACTTACACGGCTCATTTTATTTATGCATGTTTATTGAGTTGAATTGAAAATAAAATTGTAATACCACAAAAAACTTAGGTAGAGTGGTAATTCCACTTGTTCCCTATATAATAAGTCATGTGTTCGAGTTTTGACCATTGTGATAGTTGAGGTATTTGAGCAATCACTTTAAGAGGATTCATATATCATGCATGGACTATACCATTCTATGAGGTTATTTAGGTACGTCATCTTGTATTTTTTGAACTCTTCTTTAGGGAAAAAAAATGACCAAGCAATAATTTCTCAATAGTTTAATTTCATAACTCAATCTACTACAAAAAATTAGTGCTAAACACACAAGTTCTATTCCTAACTCTTTTTTAGACCAATATACATGACAATAAATTATCACTTATACACCATAATAAATGTAAATAATAATATTTTATTATTAGTTGACTTGACAATCTTATAATATAATAAAAAATTGTCAACTCATATATACATCGATTAATGTTAAAATATCATAATTAGAGTTATTATTTTTTAACATCATTCATAGAAAAATACACAACAAAATCAGAAAAATAAAGTGTTGGTGAAGAATGGTGTGGTAAGAAAATAAATTCGTTTCCCTTAATTGAGTATAAAGCAAATTGTTGTTGCTCATTCAGGCAGGCCAATGTTGACTACACGGACAACATCTTTTCATGAATTTGTCCAATCTTCCTTTGACCATTTGAGTTTCGAGTCAAGTAGCAATTTTGAAACACGCCGTGGCAGAATAAGGTTTTTATTTATTTATTTATTTATTTATTTCAAAAAAAAAAAAAAGAATAAGGGTTTTTTTGGGGGGCCTAAGTGACGTGGCAGACAATGACTTGCATTGACCGGACGAACGGTACCGATCCACCGAACAGAAAACACATTTTTTCACTCTCATTCGATTTTCCAAAAACCGCACTCTCACAGCGGCGACTGTGAGCAAGGAATTAGGATTTAATGCTGTATTTGGTAGGATGAAAAAAAGGAAGGAAGAAAATAAATTGAGAGAAAAGGGAAGAGAAATTGATTGAGTTGGTTGTTTGGTAAGAAAGAAAAAAAAAGAAAAAGAAGAATATAATGAAAAATATTATAATGGTGGTCCACTCTTTTATTCGTTTAAAAAATGAGAGGAAAATTAAAATCTACTTCATAATTATTAAAATTATTTTTTTATCTTAATTTTAAAATAAAATTATATATAAAGATAAATAAAATAATAATTACATAATTTTTTAATTTTCTTTCAATCCATGATAAAACCAAACACCATAATTAAAAAAATAAAATCTTATTTTTCCCTCTTATTTTTTTTTACTTTCATTTTTCCTTTCTTTCATATTTTCTTTCTTCCTTATCAAACATAGGTTAAGAAAGAGAGTGAAACCAAAAAATAAAAAATAAAAAAAATACACACACATACATATATTAGAATAGGGAAAATTCTAAAGAGCGCGGTACTAGAGCTGGAAAGGGTTTCCATGTCACCAGAACAAAAAGAATACATATATAAAGTTTCTAACTTGAACTAACTAGCAAGCTTGAACTTGAAAGAAAAAGAAGAAGAAGAAGAAGAAGAACTCCAAGCCCTTTGTTTTCACGGCCTTTGTGGTGTTGGCTCGCTTCCCAACACGACACAAAAACAACACGAAGGGGGTCGTACGAGGAGGAGAGGAGAGGCGGCGGAGGTTTTTTTTTTTTTTTTTTTAATATGAAAGTGTCGGAAAGATGTCGACGGATCTTGGTGATTATACCATCATCAAAGAAGGAGAGGCTGAGATTTTGATGCACGCGAAAAATGAAGTCTTTTTACAACAAACCCCAGGTGTCCAAATTTCCTCTTTTTAAATGATTTCGTATTGTACTGATTGCTGTAATGGAGTTTCCGAGTTGGAATTTTTGTGGGTGGTTCTTTAATTGGTTGCTGGTAAAAATAGTTTAGGAACGAAAAAAAGATTAATTTTTTAATTGCAGAACTCTATATGTTGTCATTTTTGGTAAGAAGAATCTCTCTTTATCTGATGTTTTAATTAGATTTCAGGAAAAGGAAAGACTTGAGATGATTTTGCTGATTAGATTATTATTATTATTATTGTTATTAAAAAAAAAAAAAAAAACCCTGGAACCTTAAGGAACAAATTTAATCAGTAGAATAAATGCTAACTAAACTTAGAGGAGTATTTGCTTGGACAGGCATAAAATGCTTCTGGAATGTAAAGAACTTGTTTTTAGTGTTAACAAAGAAGATAACTGTTGATATTGGTTTATCAGGTTATACTGTTGTAGTTAACTTAGTTGCAATTCGATCGGGTTGGTGATCTTTTCAGCTTGTTTTAAGGAATTAGGAATAATGCAATTTCTTGTTCTGCATTTGCAAACGATTTTTCGTATTCTTGATTTCGTACTGCCATGGCTTAAGCAATCTGTTTTGTTTGGACCGAAATGGATTGAGAATGCAAACAATAATATTGAAAGGCTAAAGATGTTATCTTGGCAGTTATCTTCTCCATCGGATACTCTCTTTAATGTTTTCTTCATTTTGCACCAACTGATTTACTATAATTAGCGTCAATATAGCTTCTCTTCTCTTGGAACATTCTGTTCATCTTAAGCATGTAGAGTTACCCTGAAGTTTGAAGCATTTTTTTACGAGTTGGTTTCTTGCTCTGCACTAGCTAACTTAGCAGTTTTCTTGGATCTATAGGGTTGTGATGGTTTCATATTTTACCGATCAGGTTAACAACTGGGATATATCCATAGCTTTCCTAAGGACTTTTATAGCCAAATGAAAAGAAGAACATGAAACAAGTTTGTCAAAGAGAACAAAACCAGCAACAAAAGTATATGAAAAGGATGGTTCAGAACATGTTACAGAAGAAACACCTAATGGATCTTCTGAAAATGGTGAAATATCTACTGGAGATTGTGAAGAAGAAAAGGCATCTCATGATGAACCTTGTGGCATTTCAGAAGAACATGCCAAGACAACAGAAGGAAATGGACTGGCACAATTGAAGCCCCCAAGAGTTCTTGAGGTTCTCAAAACTGTGTTCATCTTCCTTCTTCTTTCTTTTTTTTTTTTTTTGTATTTAATTATTATCACTTTTTTCTTCTCTTTTACCCTATACTCGGTGAAAATTATCAACAAACAGTAAGTGTCTTCTGATTATTTTACTCCTTTCTATGTGTGTTCACAGGCTTTATCGGCTTCTGGTCTAAGAGCTCTCAGATATGCACGAGAAGTAGAAGGAATTGGTCAAGTTGTGGCTCTCGACAATGATAAAGGTTGTTGCAAAACTTCTTACAGTATGATGGAATTGTATGTTTGCACTATGATGATTGAGTTCTAAAAGAGCTTCCTTTGCTCCTTATTTATTAAGATAGTAAATCTTTTGTTAAAAAATAAGAACTGTGCAGAGACTGTCATGTTGGTTTTTGATAGTAAATCTTTTGTTAAAAAAATAAGAACTGTACAGAGACTGTCATGTTGGTTTTTATCTGTCTCCTAGCTAACCTATGAATTGTAGAAGTGATTGATTTTGATTATTATTTTCCGCATTTCCAGTGTCAGTTGAAGCTTGTAGGAGAAACATCAAATTCAACGGTTCAGTGGCGTGTTCAAAGGTTGAATCACAACTTGCTGATGCTCGTGTATACATGCTCACCCACCCAAAATAATTTGATATGGTATGTATAGGACCTTTTGTGTGCTCATAATAATCAATTTTGCGGAAAATTTGCGTTTAGAGATTCTTGTGAGCACTAATGTCCAAACCTTTTGATCTCAACCATAATCATATTCTTTATTTGTGTCCGAGTTGCAGGTCGATCTGGATCCCTATGGTTCGCCTTCAGTATTCCTAGACTCCGCAGTTCAGTCAGTTGTTGATGGAGGCATGCTGATGTGTACAGCAACAGATATGGCAGTGCTTTGTGGGGAAATGGGGAGGTTTGCTATTCAAAGTCGGGTTTCTTATTTTCTATTAAAGTTCTTGAGTGAGCAATGATTTTTTTTTTTTTTGTTTGTTTTGGGGGGGCGACTTAATTTTGAACAACTATTTAACGTACCAGATATGGTTCCTATCCATTGAGAGGAAAATATTGCCACGAAATTTTGAGGATCCTCCTAGCTTGCATTGAGGTATATTACTACCTATAAATATATGGATACAGAGTTTTTGTTCTCTCCACATCTCTGTCTAAATCGATTTTCTTTCCGAATTTTCTTTTGTAAACTACGTTATATTGTATTCTGATCTGTACTGTTCTTGTATTTTACTTTTGCTGCAGAGCCATGCCAATCGTTATAAGCGGTATATCGTTCCCGTTCTATCAGTCCAGATCGACTTCTATGTTCGAGTTTTTGTCCGTATCTACTTGTAGATGGCCAAGTTATTCTGAATTATGTTCAAAATTTGCAGTATGTTTGTTTTCTGTGTCCTGTTGGTTACTGAAATCTTTACAAAACCCGGTTGCAGATCCGCAAGTGCAATGAAGAACACTCCCCTCAAGCTTTCCTAGGTGTATCAATGCACCGGCTGTGATTTGTTCCATCTACAGCCCATTGGAAGGACGATCGCCAAGGTAAGCACAAATATTTGATAAAGTGGACATCCAACTTTGAGCTAGTTAATGGTTTAGATGAGTAAATTACAAAACGGAAGGTTATATACTTTTTATTCTTGATCCTTCATCATATCCGAAGGAGTACCAAGTTGCAATACCAAAAATTTTTGATCTTGTTTATCTTGAGTCGAAGGCGTTTGACAATTTTTTTACAATGTATTTGTTTGATCATTGATGTTAACAGAAGAATAGTGTTAGACATCTACCTGGTTTCAGTCCTGTTGTTCCTCAAGAATGCACCGACTGTGGGAAGAAATTCAACATGGGGGCCCTATTTGGTCTGCTTCTATCCATGATCAAGAATGGGTTTCTTCCATACTTGCAGATGTAAATCTATGAAGGAAAGATATCCTGCTTATGATTGCATCGCTGCTTTGCTAACGAGAATCTTTGAGGTGCGCACCTTTTAAGAATTTAGTGCACCGTTTAATTGTAAGAGGTTGAATAATGTCTGATTGGAGGTCTGTAATTGTCACGTTTAATTTAATGTGTATTACATCTCTTGCATTTGTTAAAGTTATAAAATTTTTTTATATGTCATTACAAAAAAATTTAAATGCCCATGCCCGTAGCACGTGAAACTAATATTTTCTGATGTGGATGTTTCTGATCTTCAACTGTTGTAGGAATTGCCTGATGTTCCCTTGTTCTTGAGTCTGTACAGCCCCTGTGCCACTCTTAAGTGCACTTCCCTGTCCCCGGTAATTTTCCGATCTGCTGTGATCAACACTGGATATTGTATCTCAGGAACTCATGTAAACCCATTGGGATTGAAATCAGATGCTCCCATGGATGTCATTTGGGACATCATGCGCTGCTGGGTAAGATTCTTTTTACTTGATGCTTGCAGAAAGGAGTTGCAACTGATATAGTATTGAAGTGACGCTAATCAACTAATCATTAATGTTAATGTTTGAAGGTCAAAAGCCACCCAGTCAAAGCTCAACCGCTGGATCAACCCGGAAGCGTTATACTTGCTAAAGAAGCCGTACTTTAAGTACGTCACCGGCTCATTTTCCTCGTTGACCCTTGTTACATGAGTGTTGCAACCAAAAGTTTTCTTTGCCGATATATATGTGTTTTACATTATTCTTTTGACAGGCCAATTTGGCAAGAGCTGTTGCATCTCTCAGCAAAGCACAAGCCAAGAAGGTTGCTCGGTTCCTTCCAAATCCCGGGAGGCATTGGGGCCCAAAACTCAGGGTGGGTCGTCAAATCACCACAAAACACATATCTCTGCTAGGTGAAGAGGTTGTGAATGGCATTCTGAACCAGGAAGATGGTGAAGAACCTGAAGCCAAGCATCAGAGGACAGAGGAGTCGGACTCGGCTTCATGAAATGAAATCTGTCTTTCGGGTCTGTCGATGTAATGGAGCTGCCCGCAAGCCCCCGTGAGAAGAGAAGTTTCGTTTTCCGGAGAGATGGAAGATGTCTCGTGTCATCAAGAACTGCTTTATATGGTTCCTTTGTGAGCAAAAATTGCCATGGATTATGTGGAGCTGCATGGAAGAGAATTTTTTACGCAAAAATTTTGGTAGGTAATGGAAAAGTGTAGCGTAACATATTTTACTTCGTTTAAATCGTTGAAGTTGTTATTATTTATTTATTATTTTGACTAAATAATCGTTAAAGTTATTAAATTTGTTCTGACTGGCTACGTATAACGTGCACTGTGAAGAGATACATCATTACCAACTTTTTTTTTTCCTCTTTAATTTAGTGAAGAATTGTTTTTTGTTTTGTTTTTGTTTTTGGAAAATTAGATTGGGTGGTTGTTTTTTAGTCACCTAATCTAATAGATAACCAATCTTGTTTTTTTTAGCCAAATGCTCATTTGTCATTTTTTCTGATTCGGTCAATTAATGATTGATTATGAAAATTAGTGATTTACGTTATGGTTAATCAATGATTAACTAAATAAATAATATTATTATGTATTCAATCACTAATTAATCATTTAATAAAACTAATTGATCATTTTAAGAAAAAAAAATGACGTTTTTTAACTAATTTTTAAAAAATTTGATATTTGTTAAATTTAAAAAAAAAAAGGTTATTTATCTTTAAATCCCTTTGTTTTTGTTTCTTTTTCTTCTTTTTTTTTTTTTAAATTGTTTTATTAGGTATGTTTAGCTTGACAGTTGTTTATGTTTCATTTGATATTTCAACTCAGTTTCAATTAAATTATACTTTTTCACCTCAGTTTTTATCTTTTTCTGAAAATCAACAAAGATTATAACTAATTTTTAAAAAGTTAACCTACTTCAATTTAAAATTTTCATTTCCAACCGACGAATCAAACATAAACTCAATCTTTCTAGTTTTTAGCATCCTTTTTCAGCTTGAAGATGCCACAAATTTGCAATTTGAAGGTTCGTTAGTCCCATGATCTCCTCTACGCTGCGAAGAAGATGTCGTTTTCTAACGTGGACGACATCAAAATCAAACTTTCAGATAAGAATTGTTGTCGTTTTAATGAAAAATAATTTGTAATTTCCGGTAAAATATACAAGCGTAACGTCGTTTCGCCGAAATCTACATCCCCTCAAATTTTGACCTGATAACACGAGTAAAATCCTACTGGTAGGTACTTCCAAAAAAAATAAAAATAAAAAAATCCTACTGGTAGGACTAATAGATTTCGAATTTTAAAAATGTTTTAAAATCTCCATTAAATTATTGGGTATCAATCTATTATTCTTACGAGATTATGGCATTTTTATTAAGTAAAAACCCAAAAATGTCTTTATTATTTCTCCCAAAGTAAAGTGCAAAACTCTTGTATAAAAGTAACTAGGACATGTCGTTTCTAAATTATACGCAGTAACCACACTAAATTTTCAAATGCAAAGGGAATAAATACGACGTCAAAGTAAATGAGCACTGGTTGACGTTTTATTATTATTGTTATTATTATCATCATTATTAAAACATGTGGTTTCCAACCAAAATACTTCTTTTATCATAAACGTCACTAAAATAAACCGCACATCTTTCTATTAATACTACAAACGACACTACAGTTTTCGACAGATTAAAGAACAGCAAACGGGATGTCAAGTGCATATATACGGCAGCATATAGCAGAGTTTACATTCGGAATATACGTCATTTCTAGACAGAAACGACATCAAATTTCAAAAAAGGGGCATATCTTTTTCTGTTTCTCTTCTTTTTAATTTTTATTTTTTTGTCAATAGCTAAAGAGTAAAGACCTTATAACAAAAGAATTCCTGGTCGAAAAGAAAATAAAGTCGTGTCTCCTTTTAAATAAAAAAAAGGAGATGCGAAGAATACCAAAGTCGTTGTAGTATAGTGGTGAGTATTCCCGCCTGTCACGCGGGTGACCCGGGTTCGATCCCCGGCAACGGCGTATTTTGTTTTTCCTTCTCTCGTTCAGTCGTTCTTGCTTGCTTTTTCAACAGAAGTTCAAACACACTCGTATATGAGAAAAAGGTGTCTATATATGTGCAGCTTTTTTTTTGGTATTACAATTGAAATTCAAAATTTTTTTTATTTTACATTTTATTTTTTTTTAATGAAAAGTATATAAAAATTATAATTAATTTTTAAAATATCAATCAACTTCAATTGAAATTTTCATCTTTAATTAACAAACCAAACAAAAACGTATATATAAATACATACATATACATATATAAAGACGGAAAAAGGTGTACTGATAACGATTATCCGAAGACGAAAGGTACAAAACAAAAGACCAGCTCCACAAAGGTAAAGACTTCGTTGCTTATCAATTATCATGTGGACTGCTTTTCTCATTTTAATATCCACCCAAATAAGTTATATACTATTACACAACATTCATCATCACTAGCATTCAAAAAACATTATGATCAAGCGTTTTTTTTTTTTTTTTAAATTTTATTACCACCATGGGGTCACATAGACATGACATATTTTTTTATGTTTTTATTTTTAAATAACAAAGATACATTAACTATAATAACTAATTGTAACTATTTACATAAACTAGCTTCTAATAAATTTACTATATATTTAAAAATTTTAAAATCTTGTTGTTTACTTATTTTTGTGAAAATATTATAGACTACAATTTTGTAAAATTTTGTAAATGCGTATCATTTAGTGAACTTTGCTCGCGTTTGATTTATCAATTAGAGATAAAATTTTTAAATTAAAATTGACTAACTTCTTAAAAATTAATTATAAATTTTATTAATTTTAAAAAATAAAAATAAAATAAAAATAAAAAAATACAGTGCGAAAGACAGCCTTACTCGTTTTAATGTTGGCCTTTTGCTCTTAAGAAATGGGTCATAAAACATCTTGGGCTCATGACGTGGCAGAATGAAGGTTTTTTGGGGGGCCTAAAGTGAGGTGGCGGACAATGACTAGGAGTGACCGCACTAATGGTACCAATATCACCGGACAGAAACCCCAACACATTTTTTCGCTCTCGCTCGAATTTCCGAAAACCTCACTCTGGCAGCGGCGACTGTGCCTGTCGAATCCCAAGATCCACAGAGAGAGAGAGAGAGAGAGAGAGAGAGAGAGAGAGAGATGTTCCTGCGAATGATCGGACGGCCATTACTGGCCAAGGTGAAGCAAACGACGGGGATTGTGGGTTTGGATGTGGTTCCGAACGCGAGGGAGGTCCTGATCGAGCTCTATACCAAAACCCTAAAAGAAGTCCAGGCCATCCCGGAGGACGAGGGCTATCGCAAGGCGGTGGAGCATTTCACGCGATTCCGTCTCAAGGCTTGCCAGGAGTTGGACGAGTGGGAGGCCATCGAGAAGCGCATCGCCTCTGGCCAGGTTGAGGAGCTCATCGAGGAGGCTCGCGATGAGCTCACCCTCATCGGCAAGATGATCGGTCCGTAATTCCCCTTTTTTCATCTTTTTTTTTTAGTTGTTTGATCTTTGTTTGGGTGCTGTTCGAAAAGTTGATTGAAAATGGTGACCGAGCATTAAAAATCTCAATGCTTGTGTTTTCAACGAAGTGAAAGGGGTAAAGTTTTGATTTTAATGCATAAACGTATGCAAGTGTGAAAGAAAATTTGGGGTCGTTTGTTTGGATTGGTGATTTCTCAAAACATGGGAAATGAGTGTTGAGACGTGAAGTTAATTGAGGATGCTCAATAATTAGTCAGTGCAACGTTTTCCTATAGGTGGAAATCACAAATTTTTTGGTCCGTTTGAAAGCTACATTTATTGTGTATTGTATTTAAATATAATTCAATAAAATATGTTTGGATGTTTTGAGTTTGATGTGATTGGTAAAAGCAAATAGATAAATGGAATAATGTGTAGTGATTATATAGGATTTAAATTTCAAAAGTATTTGTATTTGAGTAGAATATGGGAGGTACCCGAACACATATTGCACTGGATTCGGATATAAATGTAGGAAGAATGGTGTTTACAAATGAACCATTTGTTCCAAGTTTCTGTTCGTCGTTTGGTTTTTTAGCCTGAGGAGGAAATCAAAATCGAAAAGGAAACTCGTTCTGTAATTTTCCAAAGAAGTAAGAAGATTATGAATGGTAGAAAAGGGTGGAATGTGATAATATATTGGAAACGGGGGTTGGTTGAACTTGATTCCCTTTCAGGCAACTATGTCTTTAAAGCATTGCTTGATGCTATGTCATGGGTTTGTGATCTTATTGTTTCAATAGTTTCAAGTTAAAAAGAAAATTGACTGTTAAATTTGCTCCAAAAGTTCAACTGTGGTGTAATGTGCTGTGGGGTTGCTAGTTAATTCGAGTCCATGCATCTTAATGTTGTACTAGTTGTCCTATTGTTCTGAGAAAATTGTAATGGAGTCGGATTAAAATTTGCTCATATTTGGTGAGGTTTACAGTTCCTCTCCAGCTTAGTTTAGTAGATTTTCCATTTCTTTCTTCAATTATAGTAGTGTTATGGATTGTGTTTGAAACTTTTGTGCTGGATTGCAGAGTGGGCACCATGGGATATTCCAGACAACTACAAGTGTGAGGTGGTTGAGAATCACGCTCCGGTTCCCAAGCATGTTCCTCTTCATCGACCAGGTCCTCTTCCCGTACAGTTCTACGAGACACTAAAGAAGCTTCAAGATACGTCGAACAGGGAGCCACCACTTTCAGCCCCCTCTAGTGAGTCTCAGTCGAAGGAGTAAAGTAATGCGAGCATGTGTCCGGGGACTTCTTCAATCTTGTCTTTGTTCCCTTTTTCTCAGCTGTTTTGCTAGATTGAACAGAGTTTAAATTGTGGTACAAGAGGCTTGCATTTTTAATAAATCTATACTTGACTGGCCTTACAGCAACTTTTGCCTTTTTTCCCCCTGGTTTCTGCTCTTGCATATCTGTATCCGAAACTGTAATGCGATGTGCATTAGCTAACTTTTAGCATCTTTTCCAACTGCGGTAACTGGGCTGGACAAAGGGTTATTTTAATTTTTATTTTAAATCTAGAATTTGTTTTGTGGATGTAAAGAGTAATTATTACCTGATGAACGAGGTTTTATTCCAATGCAACAGGTATCATGTTGTTGATCCACTTCTTAACCAAGTGGAAAAAAAGCCCTTTTGTTAACTCTTGTCTATGAGAAAGCAAATGGGAAGCAAAGGAAACATAGTTGGACGACTGATCAAAATACACAAAAGAATTGGAGATGCTAAATTAGATTTTTCTGGGAACAACTGATGGTTATCCCATTCCCACCGGATGATTAGATGTTACAAGTTCTGTTCTTGCATAGTAATTCCCTAGGTCCACTTTCTGACTAGTAGTAATCTCAGTATGGCTTGGACAATCTCTTATTCGACAACAAATGCAGCGCAGCAGCTGCAGTTAAACATCCGACTCTAGAATCCTATTGTTGCGCGCATCAACAAAGACGATTATTTTAGTATTTGGGAAAATTATCAGCAGCCTCTACAGGAGCATTCACCCTTCTTGAAGGCATGGATTCGGTTCCCATCTCTAACAATTATCTCTCTGTCAACGAATCGAGTTACCAGCATTATGAAGTCATGACACTCGCTGCAAATGCGCATATTCTTGCTTACGCGTATAGCAGCCTTTTGGGGTGTATTAAGAAGACCACATGCAACAGCTAACTTCTCACTATGATAGGACGAACCTTCTGTGTCTGTATATGGATATCCTCGTTTCTTCAACTCGGTTGCAAGTGATACGATTTTGTCATGGATCTCATTTATCTGCGGATGTGACCTGTCTCCCGCATTGAAGATATGGACATGGTTCCTATGCTCCGTCCAGCTCTGGCCAAGATTCTTCCTTACTCCTCTATCTTTCATCAGCTGGCGGGTCTTCCTGCCTAAGTCGGACTGGCCAGAATCGTCATACAGGTTGGCAAGTAGCAAGTAGAAAGCAGGGTCAGAGGGGTCAAGTTGAAGACCTCGTCTCGCCATATCTTCCCCAAGAGGTATGTTTCTATGTAGTTTGCAAGCACCCAATAGTGTCTTATAAATTAAAGGATCTGGCTTAAAGGACATGGTGAGAATCACTTCCATTGCATCCTCTAACCGGCCAGCTCGGCCAAGTAGATCCACTAAACAAACATAGTGATCGATTTGTGGGGTTATGTCATACTCGCTACTCATTAAATGGAAATAGTCAAGACCCAAATCAACCAAACCACCACGGCTGCAAGCAGAAAGCACTGAAAGGAATGTGACGGGATCAGGTTTGAGTCCTGCTAACCTCATGTCATCGAAGGCAGATAGAGCATTGGAGATGTAACCATTTGATGCTAATCCGGATATTAGCCCATTCCATGATACAACGTCAGGTTCAGAAAATTCCTCAAAAGCTCTGTAAGCATCATTTGCAAAACCACATTTCCAGTACAAGTCAATTAAGCCATTTGAAACCGAAGTGCAGCTACCAAAACCGGATTTTATCGAATAACAATGAAGTTGCTTCCCAGTTTCCATTGTTGCCAATGCAGCTGATGCAGATAAGAAACTTGCCATGCTAAATCCGTCCATCTTAACGTCGTCTTTATACATGTGATTGATGACACCCAATGCCAATTCGTGACAGCCCAACCTATTCATTCGTGTTGCTAAACTTGTGTATGTGATAGTATCTCTATGCCTCATCATGCTTAAAACACGCCATGAATCATCCACCAACCCCAGTGCAGCATAAGCATCCACAAGAGCATTCCCAACAACTATATCTGAAAGTGCTTTAGCTTTTATCATATATCCATGGAGCTTCAACGTTTGACTATGAGATTTATTTGTACTGCAGGCCCGTAGGATGGCAGAGAGAGTAAACAAATTTGGCTGCACTCCTACTGCTCGCATATGCAGAAAAGACCGGAAAGAATCTTGTTCAAAACCATGTTGGGCAAAACCAGCAATCAAAGAAGTCCAAGAGATGACATTCGGTGAGGTTATACCCCTGAAGGCTCTCAAACCATCCTCTACATGGCGGGAACATTTCATATACATATCAACAAGTGCATTTCCGACGCAAACATCAGCCTCCAGGCCAGTCATAATCACTCGCGAATGGATCTGCTTTCCTAGTTCCAGTAATGAAACTGTTGAGCAAGCCTTCAGTATGCTGGAATACGTGAAACTATTTGGCTCATATCCGAAGATCTTCATCTTGTACAATGCAGCAATAGCCTCCTTGACTTTCAAGTTATAGGTGAAACCAGCAACAACAGAAGTCCACAACGTTACATCATACTCGGGCGTCTGATGCAAGACCTTCATAGCATCTTTCATCCTCTGGCAACTTGAATACATGTCCACGAGAGCCGTCTTCAGAATCAAGCTCAGCCTAATTCCCAGCATTATCAAGTGGGCATGTAGTACTTTCCCATAACTCGGATCAAGATAACGGGACGCTGCTAAAAGCTTCACGAAAGTGAACTCATTTGGAGGAACTTGAGAACAGATCATATCAATATAATGCTGTAAAGCCAGACTCCATTTTTGAGCTTGGAGTAATGAAGAGATCATAGTTGTCCAAGATATAGTATCACCACTGTCCATATCTCTGAATATCTTATGAGCCTCCTCACTGCAGCCACACTTGGCATAAAAATCAATCAAGGAGCTAAGCAGAAACGTGTTCGACTCAAATCCAAGTTTCATCACGTAGGCATGTACGCGAGTCCCCTCATGAAATTCACCCGCTGCTAAACACGATCGTAAGACACTCGAGAACGTAAACTCATTCGGGCTCTCCCCAGAAGTTACCATCGAATCAAACACTTCAAGGGCTTCACCATGCCTCCCATTCCTGGAATAAGCAGACAGTAATCCAGTCCATGACACAACATCTCTCTGAGGCATTTCATCGAAGAAGTGGCGTGCATGTTCGGGTCCATAGCATTTGGCATAAAGAGACATGAGATTGTTGCTCAAAAACAGGTTACAGTGAAGATCCAGTTTGACAAGTGGGCTGTGTACACAAAGACCTTCTTCCAAGGACTTCGAGTTGCATAAAGAAAGTATCCGCAGGCACATGTCTTCCAAACCGATTGTTTCATGTCTGTTTAAGAACTTGGTAGCCACTTTTGCTAGTGACATAGCAACTATAACCAGCAATGCCTATGTTTTATTGTCCAAAGGCATAGATAGTTCTTGTTGAAGTCATTTTTTTTCGAATTCAAATGTGAAATTATCGTTATGCTATGTGTGTATGTTGAGGTTATACCTGCACCAAAAAGTATGGTTTCATTACAAAAAGTTTATAATTGTACTAATTACTTGGCACAAAACAGGAACAACCAAAAGAAAAGGAAAACAAAAAAAGAAAAGTGAACAAAAAAAATAATGGTTTGCAAATCCCATGTGTTTTACTTTTTCTTGGGTCACTTCTTTCTTAGTAGTTGCACAGCAACGTCGTAGCAAGAGGAACTGAGGAAGAAAAAGAACTAGAATGGGAAAACTTGGTCTTGGTCAATGACAATTGGCTTTTTTTGTTTGTAACCTTCATGGATATTTCCATTGTTCAAATTGGGATGTCGACTTGCTGAACGTGGAATTTCTTTTGTCAAAATACAGCCCCAACAAAAAAAAAACAAAAAAAAGTAGTTAATAGTGTTCTAGAACCATCCTGGGGAATTTTAATATTATAATTAATAATATTTTGGCTGAATATACTTGGAGTTGGATTATTGAAAATTTTGATTCTTTGAAAAGGAGAAGGCTACCTGCTTGCTTTTTAAAAAGCACAAAAAACATATGACACTTTATTTATTTATTTTTTGGCTGGAAAAAAACATGTAATACTTGATTTGTCCTATATGGAAGTTATATTCTCCTTATTACCCCCTCTAAAAGGTTAAAAAAACAAACATTTATTCTACAGAGAGTGTACACGTCACTTGTAAATTTTCTTTTTGATCTATTCTTCTTTTTTCACTCCGTTGGAAGTATAATCGAAGTTTGTCTTTCTAGTGGTCAAGAAAATGGTGAAATAATTAGGATTAGGGCTGGCAATTCGAATCAACAGATTAGGTTTGTGTCGGGTTGAAACTAATATAAATTGTCAAAAACTTTAATACGGACCCGACCTATGACCTGCTGGGTCAAAAAATCTCAACACTAACACAAATCGACAGGTTGGTGGGTTGACTTGAACCGATCCAACCCGATCCGCCAACACACTATTTTAGGTTGATTAACACAACACGACCCATTGACTTGCAACCCGTCAACCCACCAGAAATAAGGAAAAAAATTAAAAAATATATATGTTAAAATACAATTAAGATCCATATTAAACAAATTAAGCAATATATCATCGCATAATATCAATATAAAAAAAATTATATAAATCCATAACTAGTTCATCACAAAAGGTCAATCCAAAACACAAAACTCTATAAACCCATTATTAGTTCATCTGAAAGACCACCACCAAGTTTAACTTGAATTGTACAAAAATTTTGAACGGGTTGTTGCGGATTGATTTCGTGTCAATCAAATTGACCCAAACCCAACCCATTTTTCTATCGTTTCATGCGGGTTTGATCCAAAACCAATCCGCACCCTTTTTTTTCCAACCCTAACTCGCGTTTTTTCGTGTCGAGTTCGTGTTAAATTACCAACCCTACTTGGGATCTAGTTTGCAAAACTTTCTACAAGTTATTAAGTTCAGAAACTGCTTCCAAAAGTATTTCTATTATCTTTTAAAAGAATTTTGACTTTTCACAAGAGTTTTAAGTCAAAATTATAAAATGTAACTTCAAAAAAAAAACTCTTCTAAATCGATTTTAAAACATATATGAAAACTTAAACAAAACATCATGTACTTCATTTTAGTGTTTATTAAAAAATTGAGATGTTTAGACACACAATCTAAACCTTAAAATTACAATTTAATTTTTATCTTTTTCCCTCAGATTTACTATTCACACATTTTTATAACTCAAACTTTGAAAGTACATAATTTTACATAAACAAGTCTAAATGAGATGATTTTTTTTAATTACATAAAATTTTGAGACAAACGAAAAAATTCCATATTAATTTTTTTTTTCTAAACATATTTCAAGTTTTTATACTTTTTAACTCCAACAATTCAAACATCTTAATAAATGCACAATCAATTCAAATTAAAATTCTACAATCTAAATATTAACACGGAACACATGCTAAAAATCTATTTTGGATCATTAAACTCTTTAAAAATAAAAACTTTTTCCTATCTTCTTCAATTGATGGTTAAGTTTTGACTTTCTGGTTATAAATTTTTTTTTCAATCCTAATCGGAAGTAGTAAATTTTTTCAAAAATCTTTTCTAAAAGGGCAATTTTTTTTTTTTTAACAAGGAAATTTCCGATTAGCGCTGGATCAAATTGTGAATAAAAAAACAGGCTTTCTTTAATTGCCAGTTCAAAGTCAAGCTGCCTTCTCTCTCAGTCGTCTGCAACCCCTTCCCCCACCCCCCAAAAAAAAAAAAAAAATTTCACAAATCCGAGTCTTTCTTGTTTCCCTCTTCCAGACCCTTTGGTTCTCTCTCTCTCTCTCTCTAACTCTCCGACGGTTATGGCGTCAGATCTCGAGAAGAGGGCCAAAGAGGCTTTCATCGACGACCACTTCGAGCTCGCCGTCAGCCTCTACACGGAGGCCATCAAAATCAGCCCTAAAGACGCCGACCTCTATGTCAACCGTGCCCAGGCATATATCAAGTCCAAAAATTTCACCGGTATAATTCGCGATTTCCTTTGTCTTTTTTTCTTTTTTCTTTTTCCTCGCGTTATGTGTGAACTTTCATGGTGTTGAATTTGAATAAACAGTTTCAGTTTGTTGATTTTGTTTTCCGACGATTAAAAATACCTGCTAAATAGACCGTTTAAGAATTTGATTCTTGATTTTATTGGTAGATTTGTAGTTGTTAAAGTTGTCTCCTTGGTAGTTTCATCTATAATGTGATGAGTGATTTGTGATTGATTTTGTATAATTTTGATGTTTCTCTCTTTTGTTCTATTCCTAATTCCTTATGCTTAGTGTTAATTTGGTTTCTAGTTAGATTAAGATATATATATATTTCGCGCTATGGATTATTGATGTTTGTGTTTTGATGCTTCTGTTGTTTTATCTTTGATTCTTTGTTGTGAAGATCCATTTTATTTATTTATTTTTATTTTAAAAACTGTTGCTTACTGCTTAGTTTTGTGATATTTTGTGTGCAGAGGCAGTTGCAGATGCAAACAGGGCGATCGAGTTGGACTCGTCGTATGCGAAAGCATACTTGAGAAAAGGGTGAGCAAAATATGGTGCAAACCAATAACTATTTCACTCTCCAAATTCCTAGTTTTTACTTATGGAAGAGCACCTGCTACTCAACTTTTGTTGCTTGTTTTGCCTTGTCTCTAGTTATCTATATATATGCATTGATTTCATGCGCTTTTTTGATGAAGTGGTTTGAATCCCTGAAATCCTTTTATTTTTATTTTTATTTTATTTGTGAATTATAAAGGAATGGTGACGGTTAATGGTCCTATTTGGTAATGATGTGGCTAACATCCTTATTGCCGGTAGAAGGGGTTTATAAAATTTAAATGCCGGTTTTTAACTTTTGTATGCCTGGAAGATCAAGATCCATTGTGGAAATATTCTTTTAAGTTCTCGGGATTTCTCATTTTTATCAAATTTAATGCCTTTTCCGTTTCGTATAGTCATGTCCTGATTTCACCTGGTCCACCCCCCTTCCTGCTCTGTTCTCTCTGAGTGAGTGCATTTTACTTATATGATTCATGTACTTTGATTGGATGGCCTTTTCCATTATGTTGTTGTTGTTTGTTTGTTTGCTTTCTTCTTTTTTTTTTTTTTTTTTTTTTTTTTTTTGTGGGCTTGATGATGTTTGTGAATTCGTTGCACTTTTGGTTACAGTACTGCCTGCATGATGCTTGAAGAATATCAGACTGCTAAGGCAGCCTTGGAATTGGGTGCTTCTTTGGCACCAGGAGACGAAAGATTCACAAATTTGATTAAAGAATGTGACGAGCGCATTAAAGGTGGGTAATTTCTTGCTCCTTGCTGTAATCTTTGGAGCCGGTGAAGTTTCTCCACAGATGTTCAAACTTCCTCATAATTGTGATGGGATTTCATCTTGGGAAGGGAGAAATATGAAGGAAAAGGATGGTATTAAAAAGAATAATTGACCCTTTCGTGTTATTATATGTAAATATCTATGCAGAGGAAACTGGGGATCTACAAAAGCCGTCATTGGAAACAACCAGCACAACTGATGCGTCCATAGAAGAAGATGTTCAAACTAATGAGACTGTGAATGACCTTCCCCAGCAAGTGACAGAAACACCTGCCAAACCAAAATACAGGTAAGTGTCTGTGACTGCTTGTTTCTTGATTACTTTTGATCTGTGGTTAACTTGGACGTTAGTGCCAATTAGTTTTAAAAGTTTTTTCCATTGGCAGGTTTGTGCCTGCAGCCCTGCACTTTTTTTTTTTTTTCCTTTTCCTATTGCCTTCCATGGGAGTATGTGAGATAATTATGCTAAACATTTTACTGGTGAAAAGATTCTTGAAGTTGAGAACATGTTTTGTGTTGTGAACGAACATCTGCAGGCATGAATTTTACCAAAAGCCAGACGAAGCGGTCGTGACTATATTTGCTAAGGGCATACCTGCTGACAATGTTTCAGTCGATTTTGGTGAACAAATAGTATGATATGCATCCTGAATGAATGCTTTATCTGTATTTATGCTTGTTGGTTATCACGTAGTTTAGATATTTGGAAACAAGTTGTAGGATTGCATGAGCCTAACTTTTACTGGTTATTGTGCAGCTAAGTGTTAGCATTGCTCATCCTGGTGAAGATGCGTATCATTTTCAGCCACGCTTGTTTGCGAAGGTAATGACCCCATGTTGTTGAGAAACATTTCGTGGTGGAAATTGGTCGTTAGACACATCATGCATGATTATACTTTATGGTTAATTTAAAGTATATTACTTGAAGCAGGAACTTATGTGACAAACGTGAGAATTTAAACTTGTGTTCATTCTCTGTTTCTTTGTTATGTGGTATTGGGCTAGAGAAGTTCTTTTAGTTCAAGCATGACTAATGGGTCATTTCACGAGCCATTCACCATTCGCTAGTTTAGTCTTCCATTTTAGATAAAGAATTGATCTTTGAGGCTGGTTTTTTTTTTTTTTTTTTTTTTTTTTTTCAACAGATAATACCAGAGAAGTGCAGATATAGTGTTTTGACTACCAAAGTTGAAATTCGGCTTGCAAAAGCTGATACCATAGCTTGGGCATCTCTTGAATTCAGCAACCAAAGTTCTGTTCCACAAAGGGTTAATGCCTCAGGCACGTACATTTCATTTTCTGTCATGAAATTTTATTGCAGTTGTTGCGTTGTTATTCTATCTGGCTAATAAGATCTATTCCTTTGTCTGGGATTGTAGTTCCTGGATCTCAAAGGCCAACTTACCCATCTTCAAAATCAAAGAGGGACTGGGACAAGCTTGAAGCTGAAGTGAAGAAGGAGGTCTGCACGTAACCTTTTCAATTAATATTGATCCGAGGATTATCTCGTATTTTGGTGTCTTTTTTATTTCCTACTGTGTGTTCTGATTTCAGGAGAAAGACGAGAAGCTGGATGGCGATGCAGCTTTGAACAAGTTCTTCCGGGATATATATCAGGATGCTGACGACGACACAAAAAGAGCCATGAGCAAATCTTTTGTAAGATTCATCTGCCTTGGTCTTCAATCGTTGAAACACATGATGTCGAATCTGATATCTATCTACGTTTTGACAATTATTGTTTAATCACTCAATAACTTATTTTTTTTATTTTTTATTTTTTGGAAAGAAAGAGATTGGTTTTTATTCCTTTTATTGCTTTTAACGTTGCATCTTTCTTGTTAATATACAGGTGGAGTCCAAAGGTACGGTGCTTTCGACGAACTGGAAGGAAGTCGGCTTGAAGAAGGTGGAGGGAAGTCCTCCTGATGGCATGGAGTTTAGGAAATGGGAATACTAGAGTTTGCTGTGCTTGGCTTTACTTTAGTTTTAGTTTGTTTTTCAATTTTGTTTGATATTATTCTTCGGACAAGTATTGTTAATTGTGCTTGGGTGACGTTTTTTAAAATCTTTTTTGTTTCAACTGGAATATGCGTTTCGTTTCCTTCAGTTGTCTGCGTAGTTGGTTTTTTTTTTAAGTGTCTACGTACTTTAGTTGCTCAAAACTGTACCGTAATATTTTTCTAATAAAATGTCTTTTGTTGCGCAGCAAAACAGTGGTAGATTATTTAAAAAAAAAAAAAAATTATTTTTATTCTCAAGTTGAAGATGATCCATTGGGTTTACTGTTTAGGCTTTTACCGTGACACAATCTTATCGATCGGTTCTATGCATTAGACGACCAAAGCGGTGGCTAAAACAAGAACATAAACTTTGAATTAAGTTGTCTAATTCTTTTTGGGATTCAACTAATTTTTCTATTTTGTTTTCCCGAAGTCCATAAACTCGTTCCCTTTTTTTGTTTTTGTTTTTGTTTTTTGTCTTTTGGTTTTTGTTTTTGTTTTTTTTTAATTGGGGGTAAACGAGTATGAACTTAATTCAGTTAGAATTTTGAAGAATGATTACTTCAACCAAGGAATAAAAATATCAGCAAATGCCATCAACTCTTGAACATACGACACTGGACCACTTTTTTTTTTTTAATTATTATTATTTTAAGTGAGGCTATGTGATAACAAATTTCCATTTTATCCATTACCCATTCATGCACGCTAGCTTGAGAATTATAACTCCAAGATTGAAGGTTACCTGGCTAGTTATCGTCTAGAAAAAATAACTAATCCTGTGACCACTTTTAAATTACTAGCGGTTGGGGTTGAAATTTTTAAGTTTGACTTATTTGACTTTTTAAAAATTAATTTTAATTTTTATTGACTTTTTAGAAAAGTACAAAAATTCAGTAAAAAAAGTACAATTTAATTGGAGTTATACCTGTAAATCAAACAAAGCGTGTTTAATGGGTTATTTATTGAAATAATTACACAAAAAATCCATTTTTAAAGTCTTATTTTGAAATATGTCTATTTTTCAATAATATAATGTATATGTTTATTTTTTAAGAAATAAATATTTGTAGTACCTATTTTACCCTTTTATTATAATTGATATCATTTTATTTTTGTGCATATTCTTTTTATTTTTATTTTAAAGTCTCCTATAATAATTATTACGTTATTTTGATAATTTTATTATTTATTTTATTATTGATGTTATTTTAATACATAGTTTCAAATGTTGTTTATTTGATAAGAAGATAGTTTTTAAAGTTTAAATGTGATATGAAATTGTTTATTCTCTATGATAATTACTCGATCGTTTTTTTTACATGTGCTATGTTTTTTTTCTTTATGATATTACTATATTATGATGTTCTTTCTTTATGATAATTAGCATATTATTATGATGTATTTTTTAGGTTTTAATAAAGTGTTTAATATTTCTTAATAATATCATTTTTAATATGTCCACTGTTAATTTATCTTGATGATCAATTATTTATCATAATGAATATTTTTTATATGTCATACAATTAATATTTCTTTTTTCTTTATAACAAATCAAGTAAAATGATCTTTTTTTTTTCCTTTAATGAAATATTTGCTTAATCTGAAATGTTTTAGAGATTTTTCTTTCATTTTTTATCAATTATTTATTTATTTATTTTTAATTCTTGATGAAAAGATAATGTGATATTTATATGTATCAATTTAGAGATTCGGGTTAATAAAAAAAAAATAGACATTTTTTAAATCATAAGTATTCAATTTAAACATTTATGTAAATAACCCTAAATTAATTGTATGCTATAATGAAATCCAAAAAAAAAAAAATTGTGTATGCTACAATGAGAAACAAACATATAATCATAAATCTATCTAAGAAAATTATTCAAAAAGAAAAAAAAAACATAATTCATAAGTCGAAAGAAAAAAGGAAATCATGGACTCCTTGCAAGGAAGGACTCATTAATTGGGTCACTTTTTGGCAAATAATCTCACTATTAGCAAATTATTTGGCAGTCGAACAAATACGACGTCGCATCAGTTCGCAGCAAAAGTGAAAACCCGTGTCTCATCTGTTCGTCTCCTTCGACTTTCGAGATCGAGATTCTAATCACGAAACAATTGTACAAGCTCAATCGGAGTCTTCAATTTTGCTAATTTCCCAAATCTTTTGAAGGAATCAAAGTCAGTGATCGGAATCAGGGAAGGATGCAATTCTTCGGCGGGTCGGAGATCAGCCCGTCGCCGCCGGTGCCGACGGCGTCCGCGAACAACGCGCACATGATGTACGTGTTCAACAGGAACGGCGTCTGCTTGCTCTACAGGGAGTGGAATCGGCCTCTCCGCACCCTCAACCCCCAGCAGGACCACAAGCTCATGTTCGGCTTGCTCTTCTCCCTCAAGTCCTTGACCGCCAAGATGGACCCCACCACGTACCTCTTCTTCTTCTTCTTCTCGATCTTGATCGTTGTCGGTTCGATTGTTGATTTTTTGATCCGATTGGATCTGTGATTGCAGTGCGGATAAAGGGAATCTAGGGGTGCCTCAATTGCCAGGGCAAGGTTGCTCCTTTCACAGCTTCCGAACCAATACCTACAAGCTCAGTTTCATGGAAACTCCTTCCGGTTTAAAGGTCAGTTTCTGTTTGTCAACTTCTGATCCGTTAGGTCAAATTAAGAACTTTTCCTATATCGAAATGTAAATGTTGAGGTTGAATTCTCATTATGAGCAATTTTGTTGGTAATATTGTTTTTTTATAATCTTAAAATGGTGTTGCTTCTTTTGTTAACCAAGCACATTTCCATGGCTGAGGGCTTCTTGTAACATATGGGATAGAGAAACTCGTATTGTAAATTAAAGACCTCGGTTTTGAGAATTAGACGCCTGAGTAGTTTACCACCAAGAAGAAAAAAGATAAGAAAAGGTGAACAAAAACGCACAAGATTTATAGTGGTTCGCCCTTTGGATAAGTAGGCTGAGTTTAATTATGATGAAGGATAAGATTAGAAGAGAAAACTGCACCCGCCTCGGCCATTTCAGAAAAAAGTCGATCCGCGTACTGATTTTGTGATGGGGAATAATTGAACTCCCACACTCAACAGTCATTTCATCAGCCATAGGTATATGAATATTGGCGTCATAGTCCTCTGACTTCTTTAGTGTAGAAAGTTGAGCTAATTCCTTTGCCCCATAAAAAAAAGGGGCGGCTTGGAAAAAAAGTTTCTAGTGATGAAGGGGTTTGTGTTAGCTTATAGAGGCTTGAAAATTTATGTTTGAATCTTGTTTAAAGTCGTGATCTTGGAGTATTTTATTAAGTTTTTACATGTTCTGTTGCACAATTGATGATGATGTGCTGTTATTATCCGCAGATTATCTTGGTTACTCATCCAAGGACTGGTGACCTAAGGGAATCCTTGAAGCATATTTACAACTTATATGTTGAATATGTTGTCAAGAACCCTCTTCATTCTCCTGGAACTCCAATTAGGTAACTTGTTAACTCTTTATCCTCTTTATCCGAGGATTTTTGTCCGCTACATCATTGCTATAGCATTCATATTCTCTGAACTCCGAAGGTTTACATGTTTGGACTTTGTCTAAACAGACACATCTTACTTTTTTTTTTTTTTTGGAGATTTTTAAGAGTTGCCAACATTTTCAATTTCTTTCTGCATTTTATTGCAAAAATGTGCTAACTGCTGCACAATTAACTACTGTAAAGGGAAGCGATAAACGCCATTGGGTTTCTCATTTTCATATTTGTAAGAACGAATATGACTTTTTTTCATTTAAAAAAAGAGATAGAAAAAACATTTTTTCCTTGTAGGACATTGGTACCCCTATCCATGAATGGAGATCTTCTCTTCAATATGTTGGTATCTACCATTTAGAATGCTTGTTAGATTTAGCCATTTTAGAAGAAAATCTTTATTTGGGATAACAAAATTTTTGGTTTTTAGTTATCTTTTCACAAAGAAAGGGTCTTGCAATCTCTTTTACCTTGTAATAAAAGTAATTTTATAATTATTGTGTTTTTTCTTTTAGGTGTGAGCTTTTTAACACATCTCTTGACCAATATGTAAAGAGCATTGCGTGAGTCCAAGAGGTAAAACCATGTCACCACACCACCATCTTGTCTTCAACTATTCAGTTTGCTTTTGGTTTATCCGAAAAACGTCTAATGTGTAGACTTCTTTCTAGCAGCAGTCGGAACTTACTCTCATCGTGGCTTCGAATTTGCAAGTGAGCTATCAAATATCTTATCCGGTGCCATGAATTCTTCTTTTTTCTGGGGGTTTTGGCTTTAGAGACTTACTCAGACATTTTTAAAAAAAAAATCTTAGCTGTTGGGAGAAAAGGAAAAAGGAAAAAAAAAAAAGAGAGGCATATTCTACATATTTTTTCGTACTAACTGAAAGCATCATGTTGGTTGCACTTGTATTTGTGATAATCTGCTCTACTTTTTCTTCGATTCATTCAAACTCTATAGCGAAACTCATGCTTTGTTTGTCATTTCAACTTAACTCCAACTTAACTTTACTTTTTCATCTCAATTTTTATCTTTTTTCTTAAAAATCAACAAAAATTATAACTAGTTTTTGAAAAGTCAACTAATTTCAACTTAAAATTTTCATATCCAACCGGCGAATCAAATGCAAGCTCAGTGGACAAACTCAACATCAGAAACCAAAAATAAAAAGGCTTTTTTACACCATTGCACCTTGAACTTATTGTAAAGTTATAATTTGTATATTGAACTTTTAATTTTGACAATTTACGCTCTAAAATTTTAATTTTGGCAATTTGAACCTTGAATTTATATATCTATAGCAGTTTACCCTACATCAATAACATGTTAGTCATTTGAAGAAAATTGATTTATGATTTGTACATAAGTCGTTAATAAATGACATAAATGATTATTTTTATCTATTTTAACTTGACGTATCTAGATTAAGATCTTTAATTAAGTATTATCAAAGTAGAAAATTTTGAATTAATTTTGTTTTAAATATAAATTTGGTGATTGAAAAGGACTTTTTAAATTCTTAATTAACAATCTAAATGTAAGTTAAGTGTCAATTTTTATTAAAAAAATCAACATTATTATCAAAGAGGGGTAAAAATATCATAAATTTACAAGTTTAGGGTGTAAATTACTAAAATTAAAAGTTCATGTAAATTATAATTTTGCAATAAAAGATGCAATGGTAAAAAGAAAAGAAAAGGAGAAAAAAAAAAGCCAAATAGAAATGCACGCAAAGCGACGGGTTGATGAAACGACATGAATCTTGTAAACGACAACAGCCCAGGGGTAAGCTTCAGGAAACGACATCAATGTAAAACGACAATACGTGGAAAATGACAAAAACGGAGACACAACAGAAAACTAGAAACGACATCAACGTTATAGGAGACCCAAAAAAAAAAAAAAAAAAAAAAAACGATAGCGTGAAAAAAGGGCAAAGAGTCCAGAACGTCTAAAGGATATCGTAGATGAATATCAACGTTTGACTTTGCCCACTTTCCTTTCTTATTCATCGGCTTGGTTCCTCTATTTTAATTTTGATCTTGATCTAATATTAATAGGTGTAAGGGGGCTCTATTGACACCCATGTATACTTTCCCCACTTGTTTTTTTAAATTACTCATTAATTAAATTTTAAATTTCTACTTTTTCTTATTATACTCATTTCATTATTCCAAAAAAAGTCTCAACAAATCCACTAACTAATAAATAACCCTCTTTCTTTTTTATATATATTTTTTTGAACAACTCTTTTTTATCATTTTCGTTGCTTTTTTTTTTTTGTCGGCTTCTTCATCTTCTTCTGCTTCTTTTTTTTTTTTTTTCCTTCTAGAAATCCAACTATTCTTTGTTTGTTTTTTTTTTTCCGGATAACTTATTTTACTTGAAATCTAATAAAATCATAGTTTTATTTGTATCCTTTTCATGAAGTAATGTCTATATATGTGAATATATATATATATATATATATAGATCAAGTTACTATTCAATTATCTTTATTTTAATTGTCGTTGAAAGTAGTTTCTTTTTTTTTATTTTTTTATTTTTTGAAAAGGCGTGACATAGAGGATAAAAACTCATACAAGGTTTTTTACTTTATTTTTTAAAAAATTTCAATATTTTTTTTAGAAAAAAAAATTCAAGATTTTGAGTTTTTGAAAGAAAAAAAAAACATTACATCATTAAAAATATACATCGAAAACTACATATTTTAATAGTCTCACTAATATAATATGGATATTAGCAAAAAATAAAAATAAAAGTAAAATATGTATATCTAAAAAAAAAAAAAAACGAAAGAATTTCTAAGGAAGAAAAAAAGACGACACAAAAAAAAAAAAAAGAAGAAGAAGAATAAGAAGTCGATGAAGAAAAGCAAAAAAATTGATAAGAAAAGGAATGTTTAAAAAAATAGAGTATTATTAATTAATTGGTGGGTGTAAATGACAAAAACGATAACTTAATTAAAGGAATTTTTTTGGAATAATCAGAGGGGGTGTGAAAAGTAAATAATTGACATTTAAATTTTATTAAAAGGTATTTTAACGACGGGAAAAGTAAGCAAATGGCTGTCAATAGACGTCCCCTAGGTGCAATCAAGAGAGAATAATAACAAAAACGACGTTTTACGTGGAAAACGATAATAACATGGAAAAAACTTGGAAAAGTGCATTAAAATAAGACGATGACAATAAAAGAAGATAGAAGACTTGCAAAGTGATAGGTTATGAAACAACGTGAACCATTTAAACAACAGAATTGCAGGATAAGAATCAGGAAACGATATCTACGTAAAACGACAACGAAAATATTAGAAAATGGTAAAACGGCTTCCAACTTCAGAATAAAAGACTGTGACAACACACATGCAATCGCCCTAAAAATGGCAACAACTTTAGAAAACAAATAACGGAGAACACTGAAAACGACCATAGCTCAAAACCAGATATATAAACTGAAAAAGAAAAACCATAAAACCATAAAGACAACATAAATTTATAAAATAGAAGTTTAAACAAATAATATTTTTACAAAAATAATTAAAATAAATAGTAATGTTTTAAAAATTATAAAATAAATAACAAAATTACTGGTAAATTATAAACTTACAATGTTAAAACTAAATAACATATTTACAAGAAATAATTAAATCATTTACATGATAAAATTTATTATTTACTTTAGATATTCTTAAAATTTGTTACTTGTTTCGTATATTTGCTTCTTTCTTCCTTTATAAAATGAGAGAAGGGACAAAAATATAAAATAAAGCCGAGAAAAAACTGAATTTGAATCTATTATAACAAACTTCCCATTTGTAAATTGTCCACCGTATATCAATAAACTGACTTCACATTCTCGAGTCATCATTCACATTTTTCAGATCTTCTGACTTTTTGATTATTTTTTGAATTATTGATTTAAAGCCTTTCCTTTTGGAAAGTTATCTCCAATTGTACTTTATTTTTTATTTTTTTATTTTTGCTTAATCGTACCTTTTGAATTATTGTTTTCATTAGCTAAAAGCCTTTCCTTTTAGATCTAATTTTGTCATTATGTCCCATATGACCAAATATGTATTGCTATATCTTATCATCTAACATTTATAACTTTTACATATAACTTTTTATTTATATCATATATTATTATGGAGATATTGGATTTAGTGACAAATATAAGTGGAAACTATTAAATTTAAATTACTTGATTGATATGATATATCATAAATCACGTTACAAATTGTAATGTGAAGGTGTATATATGATTGGCAGCTAGAAGGATGGGACGCGTGGCGGGCTACTGTTGGGCGTGGGTGCACTAGATGCTTGGTGGAATGCGTCGCGGGGGCTTCGGCTACCCTTGATCGTGCTAACACGCATCAACAACACGCTTGCTTGAGCTCGTGAAACACACTCGTTGCTGGGATGAGATTGTTGCTGATTGATCACGACCATCTAAGCGCGTGGGAGCACGTGATTGAGGCCAGCGTGTGGTGGAGCTTTAAAACGGATTTAATTTTACATGCACTAACACATACTTAAAATCTGTCTTTCCTTCGGTAGCCTATTTAATTACCTTACAAATTGGAGAGGAAACACTTTATATTTTTGTTCTATAAATGCTAACGTTAATTCTACAATTGACTCTAAACGAATCACGCCTTCTCAATTATTTTCTTTTAAAAATAAATTAATCATTTGTGTATAATATATATATATATAAATATTTATATAGAGCAAACCTTGGTGAGAAAAATTACAGTTGAAGCAGTGTACTCCACACACAAATTTGACCATGGAGGCAATAGTTCAATACCCAACACCAGCCATTGGCGACCTTATCGCCATGGTTGAGTTGGGAAAACTCCTTCTCACTTCAAAACATTCCCTCTCCATCCACATTCTCATGACAACTGCGCCTTACGATGCCGGCGACACCGCTCCCTACATCGCCGCCGTCTCCGCCACCACTTCTTCCATCACTTTCCACAATCTCCCGCTCATCTCCCTCCCTCCCGAGCTCTCATCCGCCTCGGCCCACGTCGAAAACCTAATCTTCGAAGTCCTCAATCTCAGCAAACCCAAAGTATCTCAAGCCCTACTTTCAATCTCTCAAACCCACACCATCCCCGCCTTCGTCATGGACTTCTTCTGCGGGAGCACTCTCGCCGTCTCCGCCGACGATCACCACATTCCCTCTTACATCTTCTTCACCTCCGCCGCGGCGGCTTTAGCCCTCTTCCTTTACTTGCCGACTTTCCACGAAACCGTCCCAAAGAGCTTAAAAGACCTCAACAACAACGCTCCTCTCCACGTCCCCAGATTGCCTCCGATTCCTTCCTTGGACATGCCGAAACACTACCTCGACGACCACGATAAGGCTTACAAATACTTTCTCGAAGCTTCGATACACACCTCGAGATCAAACGGAATCATAGTGAGCACGTTTGAACCACTAGAGCCAAGAGCTGCTAAAGCAATAGAGACAGGACTATACGTTACAAATCATTCTGCTCCTATGATATATTGCATCGGACCGCTGATCATGACCCGAGAGAAGAAAGATTCAGAATCCGAATGCTTGAAATTAATAGTTGGACTTACAACCAAAACAAAGCATGGTTTTTCTTTGTTTCGGAAGTCTAGGCTCGTTCTCGGAAAAGCAAGCGAAGGAAATAGCATTAGGGTTGGAGATGAGCGGCATGAGGTTCCTTTGGGTTGTTCGGAATCCGATTTCGGTTTCGGCGGACTTCGATTTGGATTCGTTAATCCCACAAGGTTTCTTGAAACAGACGGAAGAGAGGGGGCTGGTGGTGAAGAACTGGGTTCCGTAAGTGGAGGTTCTGAACCACGGCTCGGTCGGCGGGTTCGTGACTCATTGCGGGTGGAACTCGGTGCTGGAATCGGTCTGCGCCGGCGTGCCGATGGTAGCGTGGCCACTTTACGTGGAGCAGAGGGTGAACCGTGTCATGTTGGTGGAGGAAATGAAGATTGCTTTGCCGATGAACGAGTCCGACAAGGACGGGGTTTGTGAGCTCCGGTGAAGTTGAGAGGGCTAGTTACTGAGTTGATGATGTTGAGTCCCGAAAGTGGTGACTCGATACGGAACCGTGCATTGGCATTGAAGGATGCAGCCAAAGCTGCTTTGCGCGTCGGTGGATTGTCTCTAACTGCATTAACGAAACTCACTGAGTTGTGGCAGCGTAAAGTTGACTTTGAGACAAAGTCAAAATCACGAGGTTAGTTTATGAAGAATAGTTTATGACAAAGTCAAAAAAAAAAAAAAAAAGATTTGTCTTGAAAGAAATGGTCGGCCTGAAATATTAAAAAAAAAAAAATTAATTGCAGATGCAAGGCATTGGTGCACATGTGTGGACAATAAATCGTGCTTTATTTGTTGTTTTTGGACAACTTGCTTTCATGTCATTAATTCCAATAATTTCCTTGGACATTATTGCCATAATATGATGATGTTTAGTCAGGATATATATCAAGAGCTTACAACATATATATTTGGTGAGATGTCTTATTAATAGGTAATCATCATTTGGAATTAATTATTTTGCTTCTAACCAAAGATTCCATCTCAAATCTCTACCTCGAAAAAAAAAAAGGTAGAAAACTGAGGCTAAAATTTTAGCAAGACTCTAATCATCATTTGGGATTAATAATTGGATGCTATTTGCAGTATGATCGTATTTTAGCATATATAAACACATGTAATATATTTTTATCCTTGTAACATATAATAAATAAATGGATATAATAATTGGATTCTAAGAGCAACACAATAAGTGATCTGAATCATATGATCAGATTGTTGTTCCATGCCAAGAATTGTGTTGTTTCTTTTTCACTGTTTAATGTTTCGGATACAAGTGTTGTGTTATATATATATATATATATATATATATATATATATTAAGGAAGGGAAATCCTTTGTTGTATAAATTTCATCCTCCAAAAATTTCGTCTTTGCTTAGAAGTACACAAGAGTAAACGCTTCAAGGCTTCACATGAAAAAGGTCTAACATACTTCTTTCTGGCAAGAGAAATTTTAATTAGTTAATCTCAGCCTGGCTCCAAAAAGATTTATAGTGTATAAGCAAGTTGTTAGTGAATTATATGTCGTTTGAGATTGTAAAATATATATTGCAACGTTTGTCATGATTTTTCTTTTCTATGGGTTTTTAAAGCTCGGAATTGATCTGGGTTGTCAACACCCAAAATTATTATTAAAAAAATCTTACTATTTATTTCATCGTTGAACTAATTTTTCAGCAATTTGATACATAAAGTGTTCTTATTAAAATTTGACAAGGCATGATGTGAAACTACTCTTATATATATAGATATTTTATCGTTAGTGAAATAGAGCAATTCCTATTGTAAAAATTTGTTTTCTTGTTTTCAATATTTGAAGAATTCCCACGTCCTAAAAGGGAAATGGGCATGCAATATTGGAAAATTAAACGAATAAAGCATCATAGAGGAACATCGTCCACGGAACCATAGAAGGTCCAGTGGGAGTTTTTTTCTTTTGGAAAATCATATACGTGTATATACATATTAGTATATGAGTATACACATGAGTGTCATTATAAACATAAAAATTTGATCTTATAATCTATTAAAATTTTATTTTAATTGTTAGCCACCACAAATAAAAGTTGATGGCTCCGTTGCTATAGAAAAACAAAGAAAGTAACAAATCAAGAAGATATGTGTGATGTCATTCTCGAGTTTTTATAATTACAAAAAAAATCGAATAAAGTACGGTTTCTATCCTAGGTTTTTTCTATATAACAATATTAATTTTGCAAAAACTGATTTTTTAACTATTATTACTATACTACTCTGGTAGTTAGGGCACTCAACACTTGTCTTGAATCTTGACTGATATATATCCAAGAAGCATAATTGCTTAGAAGAACAACATAAAACTAATTCGCCTCTATTTGTCTAATATCTAGGATTAACGTGACACACTTAATTTCTGCTTTTATCTAAAAATACCATAATTTCTTTCTAAAAGACTTCTATGGATGATCCCCTTGATTTTTATTTAAAAAAAGAAAAAAAAGAAACGAGATAATATCAATGATCCTTTTTAAAAATAAAAAATAAAAAAGATTTTTGGCGATGTAAAAGCAAGTTAATAATTATTTATCGGTTGGAGATAATATATATATATATATATATATATGCCAAGGGCATCATGAATGAAAATCAATGGGATGAACTTTGGCCATACCCACGTCATATGTATTTATATTATTTTTGAATGAAATTAAAAATTCATTTAATAAAGAAACTATATGTACACCTTACATGCTATTATGACTGTCTCAAAAGATTAGTTTTGAATTAATGGAGAAAGCGGGGGCAAAAAGGAAAAAAAGATTGACTCTTATCATTTTTTTTAAACTATTATTTTAACGAAAGAAATTGATTCTATCAATTAAATTACATTGATTTGGTGTACTAAGGACGCACGTACCCCAAGATTTTTTCGCTTTAGATTAAAGATGGGCTCGAACATATGCATAATATTTTAACTCCCCTCTTTAGGGAAATCAAATACAAAATAAACTTGCAAAATTATTAACTATATATGTATATTTATTATTAGAAAAAAAAAAAAAAAAAAGCTGTATATGACAGCATCAAGGTCCCCAAGACAACGTTATTGGATACTCGTCTTTGGTTTATTAAATTCCGTACACTTTACCACTTCTCTTATGATCAATCATGTCCGCCGGGCCGAATAAATACAAACAAATACACGTGTGTGTGTCTGCTGAAGAGTAGGTGGCATGAATATTATTTTGTCTTGTAGCATAACAGAGTTCAGCATTAATTGTAAAGAACTGGTCTGACCATTTACCACTATAGTGGTGGTAACTGTAGATGTATTTTCCAGATTTTTTTTTAAGTGTTAGTATCAAAATTCGATTACTTACATTCTATTTAGAGATCAAAGACAAAAGTGACATTGTTTGTGGGAATTATGAAAGAACAAGTCAGATTCTATTAATATTGTTTCATCTGTGATTTTACTATAGTTTATCAAACGAACTGTTCACCCTACTTTTTTTTTTATTTTTATTTTTAATTAGAGATAAAATAAATAAATAAATAGCTGTTAGACGAAAACTTTTAATATGGCATCTCTCATTTTTGTGTGTATGTATATATGTATTACACATCTATAATGGAGGCTAGGGGTCCATAGTTCTATATGTATCCATCACCTGCCATCGGCCATCAAATTTTGTATTTACACGATGGCTGATGGCAGGTGATGGGACATATAGCAGCCTTTGCGCTGATTTGCAATTGCAAAATGTCTCTGTTGACTGTCCTTGGATTGGATGGTGAAAGGTAGCATACTTTGGTGGAATAAAAAAAAATCCTAGGAAGAATTTTTCTACGGCGTCTCTCAATTGTGTGTGTGTGTGTGTGTGTGTGTGTATATACAGAAGAACTAATCCACACAAGAACTCAAAAATCAAACATGGAGGCAATAGTTCTATACCCATCACCTGCCATAGGCCACCTTATAGCCCTGGTTGAGCTCGGAAAGCTCATCCTCATTTCCAAACCTTCCCTCTCAATCCACATACTCATGACCACCGCGCCTTACAACGCCGGCGACACCGGTTCCTACATCTCTGGCGTCTCCGCCGCCACTCCTTCCATCACCTTCCACCACCTTCCGCCCATCGCCCTCCCTCCGGAGCTCTTGACCGCCTCCGCCCACCACGAAACCCTAATGTTCGAAGTCCTCCGCCTCAACAAACCCGTCGTCGCTCAAGCCCTACGTGACATCTCCCAAAACCACACCGTCCACGGCTTCTTCATGGACTTCTTCTGCGCTAGCATCATCAACGAGTTCTCTTCCGATAGTGAGCTTAAAAATATCCCCACTTATGTCTTCATCACCTCCGGTGCCGGTTTCTTAGCTTCCTTCCTTTACTTACCAACTCTTCACAAAACCATCGAAAAGAGCTTCAAAGACCTTAACAACACTCTTCTCCACATCCCCGGAACGCCGCCAATTCCCGCTTCCGATATGCCGAAACCGATTCTCGACCGTAATGATAAGGCTTATGATTACTTTCTCGAGTCGACGACTTACTATCCGAAATCGAATGGAATTGTTGTAAATACTTTTGAAGCACTGGAGCCTCGAGCCATCGAAGCGATAACCGGCGGTTTATGCGTCCCGGACTCTCCGACGCCTCCGATATACTGCATCGGGCCGTTGATCACAGCCAAGGAGCGAGAAGGGACATATTTCAAGTGCTTGAAATGGTTGGACTTACAACCAAAACAAAGCGTGGTTTTTCTCAGTTTTGGAAGCTTAGGCTTGTTCTCGGCGGAGCAGTTGAAGGAAATAGCGGTGGGGTTGGAGAGGAGTGGCCGGAGGTTCTTGTGGGTGGTGCGGCGTCCGCCGCCGGAGAAGGACCAGAATCATATATGGGCGTCGCCGGAGCCGGACTTGGAGTCGTTGCTCCCACAAGGGTTCTTGGATCGGACGAAAGACAGGGGACTGGTGGTGAAGAACTGGATCCCCCAGGTTGAGGTGCTGAACCATGACTCGGTCGGCGGGTTCGTGACTCACTGCGGGTGGAACTCGGTTCTGGAATCGGTCTGCGCCGGCGTGCCGATGGTGGCGTGGCCGCTCTACGCGGAGCAGAGGTTCAACAGGGTCTTACTTTCTGAGGAAATGAAGATTGCTTTGCCGATAAGCGAGTCCCGTGACGACGGGTTTCTCAGCGCCGATGAAGTTGAGAAACGAGTTACTGAGTTGATGACGAGCTCTGAAAACGACCACTCGGTTTGGAAGAATGCGATGTTGATGAAGGATCAAGCCAGGGCTGCTCTGAGCGTCGGTGGGTCGTCTCGAGTTGCGTTGACCAAACTCACTGAGTTGTGGAAGCGTGACTGATTAATGAGAGCAAACATACAAACAAAATAATAATAATAATAGCAACAATAATTTTCTCACTAAATTTTAATAAAAGAAGAGTGTTACCCACTCCAAAGACGTACGTGAATTTTTCAATGCACAATTATGTGGCTTGCAAAGCTAGGTAATTTGTAATTTGCCACCCTCTAATGCAGGTCATGTTCCATCTAAATCAACAATTTGTAATCTGTAAAGAATGTGCCAAGGAATTCTACGCCTGGCAAAAATATTCCAGGGATTTCAAATTTTGCCGTCTCTCTACGTCAAAGTTTTTTTGTATTCCATGTTCAAAAAATTTTAATTTTAAAAGTCTATAACTTTCTCATTTTAAATAAGAACAACATGATTTTCATGTTAAAACGCTCATGATGACAGGGTGAATAAGATAAGATTCATTTTGTATTTTTTTCCCAAATATATTTCATAATTTTTAATATCACATAATTTTTTCAAAAACTCTTCCTTCAAACACATATTTCTAACTCAATCTCTAAAATATAATTTCTAAATATTACTCAAAACGGATACTAAGTACATGTTTGCCAGCTGGTATTTGACCTGTGGTTATGCATCTAAAAATAATTATATATGTACATTTACATATTTCAACAAAATATATGTATATATATAAAAATAATTATACAGATACGCGATAATTATATTGCTAGTAATCATGCTTCTTTGAAACTGTTGCGAACGCTTGATTGTATTTGAAGTTCTTTTTTTTAAAAAAAAAAAAAAGAAAAAGAAAATAGAAATGAAGAAATACGAAGAGAAAAGTGTACATCTGCAAATTTTATCGATTAACCGTTGCTTTTTGCAATAAATTAGCAGGCCTTGAAAAAGACGAATTAAACAACTGAATAATGTGGAACGACCAAAAAAAAAAATTGTGAATCATGACATACGTAAGTATATGTCTTCTTCTTTTCTTTGTTCATTGAAAATGATAGGTCTTAAATCGGGTACGTTTGGTATCCGGTGCTGACATGGCACGAAAAAGCTACAGGGAGCAGACACGTGTCCAGGCAGCTCAATAATGGGAACAGAAGAAAAGCTGGAGATGGCAGGCATCCAAGCAGGGAAAGAAAGATTTTTTTTTTTTTTTTTAAGGAAAATTAGGGCATTTAGGTAAAAGTAAGTCTATTAGAAAAGGAAATGAATTTTTGTATGCATAATTTGAGCCTTGTTCATGATGGAGATTTGAACTCATGAAATGGAGATGTGAACTTATATGAAATCCAACGTAATGACAGTGCACATAAAGAAAAACCAATGGATGGAAATGATTAAACGCTGTAGTTTAGTTTGAGTATCAAAGTGGGCGAAAGGTTGGTTTTTGGGAAAAGGAAAGTGTAATGGAAGATAATGGATGCTATGTGTGTTTTTTCATCTTAATTCACTTCTGGGTTTAAGCTATGTTAAAAATTAATGAACCAAAAACCAAGAGCAGTTAACTGCCCAGAAACCAATTACACTTTTCCTTTTGAAAAGACGAGCAAAGATTACGCAAAACCGATTAACCCCCAGTCCCTGAGTGTTCACCAGAGAAGTTAACTGTGGAAGCCAGGAGCACTTGGTGTTCTTGTAGCTGCCTCCGCCGACGGGGATGTCCCAGCCGGAGAGTTCCTCCGTGGGTCCAGTAGCGGCTGCAGGTTTTGCAGAAGTGGCGAGGCTGAGAGAAGAGAGCTTCCCGTCACCGACGAAGGGCCCACCAACGCCATTGATGGCGGCGGAGATGGGCAAAAGCACCAGAGTCGCGGGACGAGCATGGTGGTGGTGGTGGTCGGAGAAAGAGGCAACGTAGACGGCAGTGTAGGGTCACTTGGCGTTCTTGTGGCTGCCTCCGCCAACGGCGATGTCCCGGAGAGAGCCGCCGTGGGTCCAGTAGCGGCGGCAGGTTTTGCAGAAGTGGCGACGCTGAGAGAAGACAGCTTGAGTACCGCCTGTCACGTCTTGTCTGATGCCCGTCAATCGGAAACGCTTTTTATTAATTTTTTTGAATGGTTTTTTTTTTATTAATTTTCAAAGCCTGCAAATGTGTCAGATTTTATAGTACCTTGCCTCAATTTTTCCCCTCATCTCGCGCCGTTAAAATTAAGTCGACGGTGCATATTACACGGCCGCATATACACCGGCTAAGATAGTTATCCGAATGTAACATCATCCCTGATTATTGGATCAAAATTTTCAGGAAAAGATTTAATCATTGAGTTTGATCTGTACACGAATAAATCAAGATTGGGTAGTAGAAAGTGGATTGGTTTCGGAGTTTGAATGATGAGGGTAACAAGAAGTGTAATTAATCGGAATGAATGGAACTCAAATTTTTCTTTCAATTTTTGTACTTTTTTTTTATTAATTTTAAAATCAATAAAATTATAATTAATTTTAAAAAAATCAATTTATTTTAATTTAAATTTTTCATTTTTAACTAATAAATCAAATGGAGACTTAGATATGATATCTTAGAATATTAGAAAGTGTTTATTTTTATTTTGAGTTCCATTTGGTGAAATCAGGATACGGTGTTTTAAAAGTTAGGTTGAAAATATATGTTTTGATGGAAGATATTAGAAAAATTATGTGATATCCAAAATAGATAAAAATTTGAAATGTATTCCGAAAAAATATACAAAATAAATCTTATCTTATTCATCTCGTTATTGTGAGCATTTTAACACAAGAATCATCTCATTTTTTTTTAATTTGAAATGATAAAGTTATGTATTTTTAAAATTTGAATTTTTGAAAAAATGACATAAAGTTGGAAGTTTCGAAATCAAATAATATTTTACAGTCTAGAAACATTATCCCAAACGAGCATTTGTATTAGTTGTATTGCACGAAACACATGTGGAATAGATAAATAAAAAACAAAGTAAAAATTAAAAAAATTATTTTTCTTATTTTTAAAAAATTAATTTATTTAATATGACGGACTTAGAATCCGTCACATAACGTGCCGTGAGGCAATAATTAAAGACGGTTGTTCACTTTTTTAAGGATGGTAATATATTTGAATTATCTATATATATGTTATATGTTACTTTGATGAATTAGAGCTTGTTTGATTCACAAGTTCAAACTAATATTTTTAAATTTTTTTTTGTTTTTTTCTCAAAAAGTTTTTATCTTTTTCTCAAAAAGCTTTTTGTCTTTTCTGAAAATTTAAAAATATTTACTATCAAAACTTAAAAATTTCAACTCGAACTCATTCACCAAACAAAATATATTCTTTTTAAGAAAACTAGTTTAAAAGTACGTGTGATTAAATTTATTTGAGAAAATTTATTTAAATAATAAAAAATATATGAGTAAAAAATATTTTAAAAACCCGACAAAATATCTAAAGATTAAAAAAGAAAACATAAAAAAGAGTAAAAAATATAAAAATACTAAAATATTAAGAATTGACCGATACAAAAAAACCTAAAAAATTATATAAAATAAATATTTATACAAAAAAATTATTTTTTTCTCTCCTCCCTCACACTTCATACGCTCGTTTTCTTCTCTCTCTCTCTCTCTCTCCCTCCCTTCCCCTCGAGCAAAGGAAAAAAAATGCAAAAAAAAAAATCCTTCTTCTCTCTCTCTCTCTCTCTCTCTCTCTCATTTCCCTGTGTGTCAGCTACATAGTAGCCAAAAAAATCCAAAAAAGTTACAAAACCCAAGTCTCTCTCTCTCTCCTTCCAGTGTCAGCTGCACAATAGTCAAAAAACCCAAAAAAGTTTACCAAACGTAAGGTTGGTCCAAAACGTACGTTTTGGACAAAAACAGTAAAAATTATTATCCTTTTCATATAATGTATAGATATACCTAATTAATTATTATTTATCCCAAAACATGTGTTTTGGACAAAAAAAAGTAATAAAAATTATTGTCCTTTCCATATAATGTATAGATATACCTAATTAATTATTATTTATGGATTTGTTTTTTAAAGATTGTAAGACCATTTCTCTTTTTTCTTTTCAAATAAATTTTGCTTATTAAGAAAAGATGCTAAATAAATTTTCTTTAATTAAAAATGATGATGTTTCTCTGACTAGAAGATTTTTAAAGATAATATTTTCGTTTTATACTCTCATCTACTCAGGGATCCAAGACAAAATAAACGTGCAAAATAATTAAACTGTAACGATCAGATATTACAAGTACAAAACTATTATAACAGATCATACACGTTACTCCCAGTTACCAAACTTTTTTTTTTTTTTTTTTTTGGTGGATCAGCCGGACGTATATGCATATACGTACCTTTCGTTTATATAAATAAATTAATATATTTGCTTGTAAACCGTTCAATTATATATATATACACACACACACAAATATATATTTGCTGGTAAAGCCGTACATTTATATTTACGTCATGACAATTGTAGATTACAATCAATCACGAGGCAGGTCATGAATTAAAAAAGGGTTAATTTTATTTTTAACACTTGTAAAAAAAGTATTAGTAAAATTAATATTATTTTTATTTTTTTTCATTTTAAAACTGTTATGTCATTATTATCAATTAAGATGAATGTAAAAAGTTAAAAATATCCTCAGATAAGCCTAAATCTTATTTTTTTTTTCACTTTCCCGCCTAGCCTCCCCACCTATTTTGAAACCTAAATCTTCATATAATATCTTAACTTGATTTAAAACTATTTTCACTATTTTAGAGAGAGAAACTTCCATCTAGAGAGAGAAACTTTCATTTAGATAGAGAAACTCTCACCGTTGGAAAAAAAACTCCAAAAATCACTCGGAAACCACCATCAACGCCCTCTATAAAGCTTTTTCGAACTCTGTAATAGCTGGAGAATATTCTTAAACCACCCAAAACCAGTTGAAATTTCTTGAGTCTCTCATATCCAAACCCAAGAAGTTGGCAGAGAAAAACATTACTCCCGAAAAGAGGAATGTTCAGCTAATGGCTTCGGTAGAGAAAAGGCCATCGGCGGAGAAAAATCCTCAAAAACCAGAATCAGAGAAAAAAAGAAGGGCGCCCGAGAAATGGTCGAAGAAAAATAAGGGGGAAATCTGTATTGCTAGTTGATTTCTAAAAAAAAAAAATTTTTGCATAAAAATTATAATATTTGTATTTTTATTTGATTTTGTGACATAAACTAAATGTTTGTTAGTTGGGTATTTCGATTTTGAGAGGAAAATTTAGTGTATTGGTTTATATAAATTTTTATACTATATTAAATATTATTACTGTTGGTGTCATTTACAGGGATTGGTCATTTATATAATGACCGGATGGTAATTTTTTTAATGACCTTATTTTTGTCTGTGTGAATGGCCAAAAATGTTAGAATTTTTTTTAAATTTTTTTTAGACATAGGTCATAACTGTTATGACCGGGTGGTCATAACAGGAATGACCTTTACACAAAAATGACAAAAAATATTAGATTGTTTTTTAAAAAATTTTTTAGACATAGGTCATAACTGTTATGACCGGATGGTCATAACAGGAATGACATTTATTCAAAAATGATCAAAAAATATTAGATTTTAAAAAAAAAACTTTTTAGACATAGGTCATAACTGTTATGACCGGTTATGACCACCCGGTCATAACAATAATGACATTTACTGGAAAATAGTCAAAAAAGTTAGATTTTTTTTAAAATTTTTTTAGACATAGGTCATAACTGTTATGACATTTACTCAAAAATGATCAAAAATATTAGATTTTTTTAAAAAAAACTTTTTAAACATAAGTCATAACTGTTATGACCGGGTGGTTATAACAGGAATGACCTTTACTAGAAAATGATCAAAAATGTTAGATTTTTTTAAATTTTTTTTTTAGATATAGGTCATAACTGTTATGACCGGGTGATCATAACAGGAATGACCTTTACTAAAAAATGACCAAAAATATTAGATTTTGTTAAATTTTTTTTTTTGTTAAATGGAAGTGTTAAAGTTTTTTTTCGATGGTGAGAGTTTCTCTCTTTAGATGGAAGTTTCTCTCTCTAAAATAGTGAAAATAGTTTTAAATCAAGTTAAGATATTATATGAAGATTTGAGTTTCAAAATGGGTGGGGGGCTAGGCGGGAAAGTGAAAAAAAATAAGATTTAGGCTTACCTGAGGGTATTTTTGACTTTTTACATCAATCTTAATTGATGGTGATAACGTGACGGTGTTAAGAATGAAAGGAAACAAAAATAATGACAATTTAAATAATACTTTTTTCATAAGTGTTAAAAATGAAATTAATCCATTAAAAAAACATACAAATAAACAAATGTAACAAATGTGTACAAGTTTTGCTGAAAGACTACTAGCCGTGCACTTTAATCTGTCGGCACATATCTTTAACAATAAACAGAAATGATATACTCTAGCCAGAAAAAAAAAAAAAAAAACAGAGAGAGAGAGAGAAGTGATATATATATATATATATAGACACACACTGAAAGAACATATCGTATGTTACTGTGTAAATGTAGGTGATTTATTAAATTTACATTTGGATCACCGTTTGTAATTCAAAATTTTAAATTAGAATTTGTTTACGTGGTTTATTAAATTTACATTTGAATCACCGGTTGTAATTCAAAATTTTAAATTAGAGTTTGTTAACTTTTTAAAAATTAAATATAATTTTTATTAATTTTTAAAAAAATAAAAATCTAATAAAAAAAATATAATTTAATTGAAGATAAAATGGACTTCTAAACAAAATCTTTTAAGAGTCTCCGAACATATGGTATATTATTACCTAAACGTATGTGGTTTGTTAAGAGTCTGGTTTATCGCCGTTATCTTGCCTTTAGTTATTTATTTACTAAATTGTTTGATTAATGAGTTTGAATTGAAAATTTTTATTAAATTTTTATAAAAGATAAAAATTAAAAAAAAAATAAAAATTGATATGAAAATTTTGAATTTGAATCGGAACGTGAAACGAAGCCTGAATTTCATTTATATTATAGAGGCACAAAATCTTACGAAAAGACGTGTTTTCGAAGCTAGAGAGTTGTTATTCACGCTTCTCTTAGACGTAACCCCAGCTGGCCAACTTAGCTTGGCCGTTTTTAATTGCTTAATAATCGCTTAACAACTTGAAGAAAATAATAATAATAAAAAAAAAAACCTCAACTGTTGAAGAATACCCATAGAAATTCTCTAAGGCCAATTCTCACTTTATCTTTTACATCGCAAGCTTGTGTAGTATTGAAACATTGACACATGGCGGAGGCAGTAGTTCTATACCCAACGCCGGCCATCGGCCACCTGATCTCCATGGTGGAGCTGGGAAAGCTCCTCCTCACCTCCAACCCTTCCCTCTCCATCCACATCCTCATCGCCGCCCCTCCTTACAACGCCGGCGACACCGCCTCCTACATCTCCGGCGTCTCCGCCACCACTCCTTCCATCACCTTCCACCACCTCCCTCCCATCTCCCTCCCCTCCGAGCTCTCCGCCGCCTCCCCCCACCACGAAACCCTTACCTTCGAAGTCATCCGCCTCAACAAGCCCGTCGTCTCTCAGGCTCTCCTCTCCATCTCCCATACCCACTCCGTCCACGCCTTCGTCATCGACCTCTTCTGCGGCAGCACCCTCCCCGTCGCCGCCGACCTCAACATCCCCACTTACTTCTTCTACACCTCCGGCGCCGCCACCTTAGCCTCCTTCCTTTACTTCCCAACTCTTCACAAAACCATCCCCAAAAGCTTCAAAGACCTCCACAACACTCTCCTCCACGTCCCAGGAGCGCCACCGATTCCGGCCACGGACATGGCAAAACCACTCCTTGACCGACATGATAAGGCTTACCAGTTCTTTCTAGAATCTTCTATAAATCTCCCGAAATCAAAAGGCATTATCGTCAATACATTCGAGTCATTAGAGCCCAGATCTCTCGAAGTCATAAGAGAAGGATTGTGCGTACCGGATGCTCCGACGCCTCCGATATACTGCATCGGACCGTTGATTATGACCAAAGAGCATCAAGGACCACGATCCGAGTGCTTAAAATGGTTGGACTCGCAACCGAAACGGAGCGTGGTTTTTCTCTGTTTCGGAAGCTTGGGCTTGTTCTCTGCAGAGCAGTTGAAGGAGATAGCGGTGGGGTTGGAGAGGAGTGGCCAGAGGTTCTTGTGGGTGCTGCGGAAACCGCCGCCGGAGAAGAACCAGAGCGTGGGTATCTCGGCCTCGCCGGATCCGGAGTTGGAGTCGTTACTCCCACAGGGATTCTTGGACCGGACGAAAGATAGGGGACTGGTGGTGACGAACTGGGCTCCGCAGGTGGAGGTACTGAGTCACGAGTCGGTGGGAGGGTTCGTGAGTCATTGTGGGTGGAACTCGGTGGTTGAATCGGTCAAGTGCGCCGGCGTGCCGATGGTGGCGTGGCCGCTCTACGCGGAGCAGAGGTTCAACAGGGTCGTGTTGGTTGAGGAAATCAAGATTGCTTTGCCGATGAACGAGTCCGACGACGGGTTTGTGAGGGCGAGTGAGGTTGAAAAGCGGGTTACTGAGTTGATGAAGAGCTTCGAAAGCGGCGACTCGGTACGGAGGCGTGCGGTGTCGATGAAGGATGAAGCAAGAGCTGCTCTGGGTGACGGTGGTTCGTCTCGAGTTGCGTTAACCGAACTCACTGAGTTGTGGAAGCGTTGCTGAGGTAAGAAGACTGGTTCTTGTTTGTGACTCGACATGGGCAAATTTACCTTTTTTTTTTTTTTCTCTCTCGAACTTTTGTTTCTGTTTTACTCGGGAATATTTCGTATTCGCATGTTTGTCTTTTTTCCCAGCAAAAAGAAAAAAGAATATTAATAATTATAACATTTAGTGGTATAACAGTTTGACTTCTTAGTATTAATAGTTTGTATAGCGTTGCACATGTTATATATATATATATATTATAGTAATTAATATTGGAAATTTTATAATTAATATAGATTGGTAAAAATTATCAAATATCTTTAATTTAGTATATATATATATATGGATCTAAAATTAAGAAAATTAATCATTAATATTTTTTATTGCGAGTTTTTCAAAAAATAGCATTCTAAACATCTTATAATCTAGTCGTAGAAAAGTAAAACAACAGTCACAATATTTTTAGTAAGAAAATATTAATTTCCTCTAATTTTTCACACACACATGTGTTAATGTCTTCTCTATATTTGTGTGTATGAAAGAATTATATCTACAAAGATGTTTGTGTTGGTGTATTTTCGTCTTGGAGAGAGAAACAAATAATTATATACATAGAGAAAAAGTGTGAGATAATGTGTACCGATTATTTGAGAGAAGGATTGCGCGGAGAAGTCTAATTATTTATAAACATACGAATTTCACAAGCAAAAATATGATTCTCATATAGTTGTTTTGAATGATTGAAAACTGAACAACACACAAACACATTTGTAAGCATTGTTTAATATAAATATTAAAGAGTTGCCTTGAACAGTTGTAATCGAAAGATGAATAGATTGTGAATGATTAAAACTTTTCATAAAATAGAGTTGTCTTGAACCGAAAGATAAATATATTGTGAATGATTAAAACCTTTTATAAAATAGACATATTTTAGTGAGAAGTTGTAATAATAAAAGTTGTTATTATATTTTTTGCTCTTGAAGATCATTATAGTTGATCTATCTTATGAGAAATATATGTATTTTGCTTTATGTGATTACCGAAAAAGAATTAATAAAAATCTAATAAACGTGTAGTAATAATGGGAATTGAGGCGAACAATTTACACAATAGTGGTTGAGAAAACTAACTTAAACAATCATCACATGAAACACTTCACAAAAATGAACATCTGAGTATTTTAAGGTTCGAGCTTTACATATTTTAACGGAGCTCCAATTATAATACAATCTTATGTGATTGTTTAAAAATATATATATATATATATATTATATACGAAGTAACTGTCATTCATTAATTTCATATTGCTAGTTGAATATACGAGGTAGTTAAATTTATATTAATATATTTTTTACGAAATTTATATTAATATATACAGGCATGAAAGTAAAACTTTTTAAGGTTGCGTGTATTTCCTGATTTGTTATTTTTTTAAAACTTTAAAAGAACTAATAAAACAAAACAAGATTTTATCTATTTTTTTAGAAATAAAAAAAATGTACGAGTACAGTTACATTTGTAAAAGATTGCCTTAGTGGGAGAATTATGGAAAAAAAAAAAAGTGTTTCTAATCGTCTTGATGGAGTCGGGTTGCGTTGTGTTGATCAAGGTTACTAAGTCAGAAAATCGTTGCTTGAGTTAAGAAACTAATGATTCCTTGTCGGTGACTTTGGAAATGGAAAATAATGTTGCTGTTGATTTATCAATGGTTCACGTAAGAGGATTTTGTCTCTTTGCATGCGCAATATGCTTTTTTTTTTTTTTTTGGTATTTCTTTTCAGAAAAAATAAAGTTAAATGATTCCAGGTCATCTTCAATTCCAATTTTGCTTGTGATTGATGCGATGATATTTTCTTTTTCAAAATTTTGATGCGATGTTATTAAAGTAATTAGCAAATAAATAATACACTTTTTCTTTTTCTTTTTTTTTTTTTGCTGGAAAAATAATACACTTTTTCTTTCTTTTTTTTTTTTTTTTTGGGTAGAATAATACACTTTTTGCATTTATTGAACTTTAATTTGGTGTTTTTAATAACCTTAGAAAGACTTGTATATTACTATATGCATTTATTGAACTTTAATTTGGTGTTTTTAATAAGCTTAGAAATAAAACAAAATAGTGCTGTGTCAACTTTTCTTTCGGTAAATTAGTTAATAAATGTATTTATATTTATTGTTTTTTATCTGCACTCTTGAAATTGATGGTAACTTTTGAAAATTAACAGAGATAGTCGAGTGAACATCATGTAAGTTTAAACTTATGGTCGAATGAGGGTTTCTATTACCAACAATTCTTTTTTTGTTTTTTAATTAACTTTATCTTTTAAACTTCATATTTTTTTTTCTCACTTTATCTTATTGAAAAATGATTATCTCTATATGATACCCCCTGAAAATGCTATATTTTAATGTCTGCCCCACTAAAATAAAAAGCTAGCTCCGCTGCTAACTGTAACTAATTTATTTTTCTAAAAAAAAAACAAACTTTAATACAGCACCATGAATCTAAATGCATAATATAATTGGTTCATTTTTTATAGATCTTTTTTGGGTAGAAATTACAACTCAAGAAAACCAACTAAAATAAATACAACTCATCGCATCACAAGTACGAGTAATTCTTCTCTCATTGGACACTAACGGAACAAAATGATCAAGTACGTACATTACTTTTGACCTTTCAATAATGTCACATGATTCGTAATCATTTTCGTCATGACTAGATGTTAATAGACCGATCTATAAAATGAGAGGGACCAAAACAAAGTAGCTTCCATACATGAAAAGTTTGTCCCAAGCTAAGGCCGGTACTAATAATCCATGGGGGAGACAATAGTTTTGTTTCCATGTCCAGGCACGCAGGGCCACTTGGCTCCCACGGTGGAGCTTGCCAAGCTCATCCTCACTCACCACCCCACCTTCTCCATCACCATCCTCGTCCTCAACCCGCCGCCGAACTCCGACCACCACCGACACACCGCCGCCTTCAAAAACATCACCTTCCACCGCCTCTCCCCCATCTCCGATCACGACACCCCTCCCAATCTTCACTCTGTCCATCACTTCTTTGAGCTTCCTCGGCTCCACGAGCCTAACGTCCGCAAAATCCTTCAAACACTTTCCGAGAAAACCAAACTCCGGGCCTTCGTCATCGACTTCTTCTGCGACGCCGCGTTTGAAGTCTCCGCCGCTCTCAACATTCCGACCTACTATTTCTTCACCACCGGCGGAGGCGGCCTCGCCTTGCTCCTGTACCTCCGCACTATAGACAGCCAGACCGGAAAAAGCATCAAGGATATGGAATTTCCCATCTCTGTCCCCGGATTGCCTCTGATTTCGCCGTCAGATATTCCGGTGACGATTCAAGATCGGACCACTAATATCTTCAAGTACTTCCTGAACACGTCGATCCACGTAGCGGAATCGAGCGGGATAATTTTAAACACGTTTGAAGCGCTGGAAGAGAGATGTCTGAAAGCGTTGCATGACGGGCTTTGCGTGCCGGAGAAACCGACTCCGCCGATATTCTGCATCGGACCGGTCATTTCTTCCGGGAACAGTTTGGATGGAAAGTTTCTTAGTAGTGAAGAAGAGAACTGTCTGAGTTGGCTTGACCGGCAACCGAGTAAAAGCGTCGTGTTCTTGTGTTTCGGAAGCATGGGGTTTCAGTTCCCGTCGAAGCAGCTTTACGAAATGGCGGTGGGATTGGAAAAGAGTGGACAGAGGTTCTTGTGGGTGGTGAGGGAACCACCGGAAGATGAGAAAACGACCTTGGAGGACAAATTTCCCAATGGGTTTCTGGAGAGGACGGAGGAGAGGGGACTGGTGGTGAGGAAATGGGCCCCACAGGCGAAGATACTGAGTCATGACTCGGTGGGTGGGTTCGTGACTCACTGCGGGTGGAACTCGGTGTTGGAGTCGATCTGCGCCGGGGTTCCGATGGTGGCTTGGCCGCTCTACGCGGAGCAGAGGCTGAACAGGCTGGTCCTTGTGGAGGAGATGAGGGTGGCGTTGGCGGTGAGACTTGACGAGCCAGACGGGTTGGTGAGTGGGGCCGAGTTGGAGGAGCGAGTTAGGGAGTTGATGGACTCGGAGTCGGAGAGAGGGAGGCAAGTGAGGGAGAGGATTTTGATGATGAGAGACGCTGCGGTCAACTCGATGAGAAGTGGTGATTCCTCCCATCTTGCGTTGACCAAGTTGACTGAGCAGTGGAAGCAAAACGACTCATCAGCTTTCTAGATTTTGGATCTTTCCAGATTCACTCCAAAACGACGGCTATTTGCAAAAATATTTGACAACTCAAGTTGGGCCTATATAAAAGTAGTATTGCAAAAACGCAAGAGCAATTGCGGTTGGGCTAGCTCATTTATTTTGTTAGGTACGTAGTGATTGGAATATATATATATATATATATATATTTTTTTTTTTTTGAGGGAAGTGATTGGAATATTTTTGTAACATCTTTCGCCCTTTCTTCTAGAAGGTGAAGTGGTGTCGGCAGTGGCTGATCGTGATGGGTAAATCTTGGCCATACATCGTTAATGTTAGATATCACTAGATAGGCCTAAGGCTTTTGTCACGTATGAATCATGATAACAACGCCCTCTACGTTTAAATCGAATTAAATAGACAACTCGAAGTCTGCTGTTGTGTATTAATTTCTATGAAAACTAGTAATATATATGTGGTTGTTTTCTTAACATTAATAAATAATATTGCATCTTTCTTAGGGGTGTTTGGTGTGTAAGTTTGAGTTAAGATGTTTAAGTTTAAATAGTAAATTATGTTGACTTTTTAGAAAAGACAAAAAACTTTTTGAGAAAAAAATAAAAATTTTTTGAGAAAAAAATAAAAATAATGATGAAAAAAGTACAGTTTAATTTAAACTAAACTTTTTATCAAACACCCCTTAAACTATTATATAACAAAAAGTAATTATTAAAATTATATATCAAATCTTGTATTGAGCAACGTCTGAATGAGTCCGACGATGAGTTTGTGAGCGTGAGTGGAGTTGAAAAGCGGGTTACTGAGTTGATCATGATGAGCTCGTGTGTTTTGGACTCGGTTTCGCGACCATGCCCTGGGCCTGGCAATGAGGAAAAACGAAGCCGAAGCGAGTCACCTCGATCTGGTTGGGTTGCGTTGATCATGGATACTGAGTCATAGAATCGTTGCTGAATTAAGAAGCTAATGATTTCATGTTTGTGACTTTGGAAATGAAAATATTGTTGTACTACTGATTTAGTGAGAGAAATTATTCGGTGAATTGAGTGTATCACATCATCATGTTTATGTGGTATACCCATATAATAAAAATTTAACATATAGGTGTTTTTTTTTTTCATATCATCTATTTATTTTATTTTTCTCTTTCCTAACGTTTTATATATTAATTGTCAAATTAAAATTATCATAAATATCTCACATAAATCTCTTATCATAATCAATTCAATTTAAATAAAATATCATCTCTTTTTTTTAGAAATAATATTTTATTTTCTGATATCACCTAATATAGTTAATTATTTTTTTCTTTTTTTTATAAAAGAAATTAAAGAAATTAAGGAATCAATATCACCATTCCAGCTCTTATAAATAAGTCAAAACGCAGGGTTACAAGAGTTTATTGAATCAAAAGGACAATAGCAAAACAAAATGGGCGCAACCACCAAACGATCAAATGCATAGCAGTACTTTAATTAAAAGAAAACGACACATAACAGCAAAATAAAGAAACCACCCTCAAAGCCACTGGTTTTTTTTTTTTTTTTTTTTGGTAATTTAATCTCCATTTTCGTTGATTTTGGGACAACATTATAGTTGTGGTACTTTTATATTTTCTGAAAGTAAAAAGTTAATTTAATGTATAAAGTGACAAAAAATTATCTTTTTTTTTTTCCTAAATGCAAAAATTAACTAAATATATCAAGTGATATGAAAGATGATATTTATTTAAGTTGAATTGATTGTGACAAGAGATTTAGGTAAGATATTTATGAGAGTTTTGGTTTGATAATTAATATCTTATACATTAGGATAGAGAAAACATAAAACAAAGAAATGACATGAAAATAACACTCAAATGTCAAATTTTTATTATATAGGTGTATCACTTAAATTTGATGATGCGATACACCCGATCTACTGAATAATTTCTTAGTTATGATTGTCCACGTAAGCGGGTTTTGTCTCTTTGCATTCGAAAATATGCCTTTTTTGTAATTCTTTCCAGAAAAAAGATCAAGTTTTTTTTTTTTTTTTTTTGGGATGAAAAAAGATCAAGTTAAATTATTCCAGTATCATCTGCAATTCCACTTTTGCTTGTCATTGATAAGATGTTATTAAAGTAACTAGTAAATAAATAATACACTTTTTCTTGTCAACTCCTTTATATTAATATGCATTTATCGAACTTTAATTTGGTGTTTTTAACAAGCTTAGCAATAAAACAAAATAGTTTGAGTCAACTTTTCTTTAGGTAAATTATTTACTAAATATATATATTTTTAAATAATTTTTGGTCAGCACTCCTGAAATTGATGGTAAATTTTGTAATAGTTCAAAATTTTATGAAGAATATGTTATCCGGCAGCATTGGACTCCGAGAGAGAGAGAGAGAGCAATTAGAGCAATTACTATGATACAAAATGAAGGTTGTATAATAGTAAACCTTCTTTTTTATCAGTATTGCTCATTTTCACATCCAATAATTCTAAAGGGGGTGGTTGTTCTTGTCCGACAAAAATGGGGTGCCGACTTTTATCGGACAAGAGAGCAAATGTAAAATTTTATCAGAACTATCAGCTAAAGTGCAAAATATTCTGACCGAGAACATTATACATTTACTATGTTTGATAATATAAAGTATTAATTTATTTAAATGATCATCTTGCATTTCATATAAAGGATTAAAGGGCCACCATTGATCTAAAGTGAAGAACCAAAATTAATAAAATACTATGTCATTGTAAACAGGGGCGGAATCACTAACAGTCAAGTGGGGACTTCTGTCCCAGTGATTTTTTTTTTTTTTTAATTTTACTTTTAAAAATTAAAAATTGATTCTCTTTATATATAGTAATCTCACTAATAACATTATCATTTTGTCTATATACCCTGCTAAAGCAATAAGTTGATTCGGTTGCCACTTATAACTAAATTATTTTTTAAAAAATTAAACATTAAATCTTCACAATCCAAAAAGGGCATGCATTACTATGAATGAATCTAATAAATGCATAGATAATCGGAGGCCGGAGCCTACACATAATTGGTCCTTTTTTGGCAGTTTTTTTTTTTTTTTTTTTCCTTTTTCTTTTGGGTAGAAATTGCCAGTTATAAATACAAACGTAAATGATCTCATTGCATCACAACTTATATGAGTCATTCTTATATCAGAGGATACTATTACATTAACTGAACAAAAAGGACATTACTTTTTACCTTAGCAATAATTTCACATAATTCGTTAACCGTTTTCCTTTTTTTTTTTTTTTTTAAATTAATTTATTTTTTGTTTTAAACAAAAGCCGTCGGTTCATGACTTGCAATCGATGAACCGATCTATAAATGAGAGGGGACCAAAACACATAGCTTCCATACATGAAAAGTTTGTTCGAAGCTGAGGCTAATACTAATCCATGGAGGAGACGATAGTTTTATTTCCAAGTCAAGGGATGCAGGGCCACTTGGCTCCCACGGTGGAGCTTGCCAAGCTCATCCTCGCTCACCACCCCACCCTCTCCATCACCATCCTCGACCTCAACCCGCCGCCAAACTCCGACCACCAACATCCCACCTCCGCCTTCAAAAACATCACCTTCCACCGCCTCTCCCCCATCTCCGATCACGACACCCCTCCCAATCTTTCCTCTGTCGAGCATTACTTTGATCTCCCTCGTCTCCACATCCCTAACGTCAGTAAAATCCTTCAATCACTTTCCGAGAAAACCAAACTCAGGGCCTTCGTCATCGACTTCTTCTGCGACGCCGCGTTTGAAGTCTCCGCCGCTCTCAACATTCCGACCTACTATTTCTTCATCACCGGCGGAGGTGGCCTCGCCTTGCTGCTGTACCTCCGCACTATAGACAGCCAGATCGGAAAAAGCATCAAGGATATGGAATTTCCCGTCTCTGTCCCCGGATTGCCTCTGATTTCGCCGTCGGATATTCCGGTGACGATCCAAGATCGGACCACTACTATCTTCAAGTACTTCCTGAACACGTCGATCCACGTAGCGGAATCGAGCGGGATAATTTTAAACACGTTTGAAGCGCTGGAAGAGAGATGTCTGAAAGCGTTGCGTGACGGGCTTTGCGTGCCGGAGAAACCGACTCCGCCGATATTCTGCATCGGACCGGTCATTTCTTCCGGGAACAGTTTGGATGGAAAGTTTCTTAGTAGTGAAGAAGAGAACTGTCTGAGTTGGCTTGACCGGCAACCGAGTAAAAGCGTTGTGTTCTTGTGTTTCGGAAGCATGGGGTTTCAGTTCCCGTCGAAGCAGCTTTTCGAAATGGCGGTGGGATTGGAAAAGAGTGGACAGAGGTTCTTGTGGGTGGTGAGGTACCCACCGGAAGATGAGAAAACGACCTTGGAGGACATATTTCCCAATGGGTTTCTGGAGAGGACGGAGGAGAGGGGAATGGTGGTGAGGAAATGGGCCCCACAGGCGAAGATACTGAGTCATGACTCGGTGGGTGGGTTCGTGACTCACTGCGGGTGGAACTCGGTGTTGGAGTCGGTCTGCGCCGGGGTTCCGATGGTGGCTTGGCCGCTCTACGCGGAGCAGAGGCTGAACAGGCTGGTCCTTGTGGAGGCGATGAGGGTGGCGTTGGCGGTGAGTCATGACGAGCCAGACGGGTTGGTGAGTGGGGCCGAGTTGGAGGAGCGAGTTAGGGAGTTGATGGACTCGGAGTCGGAGAGAGGGAGGGAAGTGAGGGAGAGGGTTTTGATGATGAGAGACTCTGCGGTCAACGCGATGAGAAGTGGTGGGTCCTCCCATCTTGCGTTGACCAAGTTGACTGAGCAGTGGAAGCAAAACAACTCATCAGCTTTCTAGATTTATATTGCTTATAAATGTATTTGAATTTGACAACGTTAAATGGGCATTAAAAATAATAATAAGAAGTAATTTTGCTCGTTTATTATGTTATTCTCTACGTAATATCATGTTCGTGCTTGGAATATTATGTAATATTAGATATGGAAAAAAAGAGTTTTCATGCACTTAGACTCCAAAAGAAGCTTGAATCTCGAAAGGAAGATATAAAAGAAAAGTTTATTGTACATTTCTCAAAGAAAATTGGATTACTTAAAGGAAAAAGAGAAGGGAGAAAGAGGTAAATAGGAGCTAAATTAAGTAAATAGTGCGTTTACAAAATTGTTAAAGTACACTTTTTACTAGCTAGAAGTAAATAAGTTATTAACTTAGCAAATAAACTTATTTTATTAGATAAATAAAATTTTTTTGAAAGAATTATTAGATAAATAACTAATTCGTTAGTAAATTTATTATTTACTTTAATATTTTGGATCGTAATACTAAAATGATATTTACATGTTTTTAGGTATTTACTGTAATTTACTCTATATTGTTTTCAAATGTGGACATGGAGGCCGGAGCGGACCGAGAATGTCAATGCAAGTAGTAGACTAGGCCCACAGAAGAAGTGCCTAAGTGACTTTTCTTGCTTAGCCCAAGCCCAATCCGGCGATTGTTGAAAGTGAATTAACAGGCTTTTGTGATTAATTGAGCGGTCCCTAAGTTTATATATGACATCTCAAACTTCAAAATCCGTTGTATCAATCATCATTTTAATAACCTCATCAGCTATTTTAACCAAAATTATCATGTGCATGCCACTTAAGGGATGAATAAGAAACCGTACAAACATGTTAAAATTTATTTTTGCAATTTAAAAGATGTGGTGAGAATAAATACTGATGTAATGAATTTTAAAACGTGACAATTATACCAAGCACACCTTTATTTTAGCTAATATATATGAAAGAATTTATCGTTTTTATTTCATGGTTGAAAAATAAGACCTTTACGCATTAGCCATTTTTGGTTGTGATGGCCAGAATATCCTCGAAAAGGTCAAGTAGCTTGAAGCGGTTAGCTAGTGAGTTTTGGTAACGTGATAAGGATGGCTCTATTTTTTTTTTTTTTTTTTCCACTTTTAGAATGTTCTCAAAGTTAAATACTTGACAATTACCCCGGCCAATATGATCAAGTCTTGCCCAATCATTATTATGCTATGCTGTATTGGACACGTAATGATTTGTGTGAAGCTGTACTTATCATTCAAATAGTATTAGATACGATTTTCGTTCTATTAATTGACCCCGAAACTAACACATTGGGTGAAAAGTTACATTCAGTATAGAAAAGTAGAAAACTGATCATATATATTATCAATCCAAGCACAAAAAAGGAAAGGGGGCCTTTTCCATTTGCAGATGACTATAATATTGAACATTGTAATAAATAGAGATCGAGTAAGTCTCATCCGTAAATCTCATATTGTGAGATCTACCATCCGTTAATATTTTTAACATCACTGATATTCCTTAATATTGTTTATCAAAACCGAAAAAGGTAGAGAATTAATGCAATATGGGTGGTGGGTGCAGGTAGAGATGGCCTCATGGGAGCAAAATTGAAGGTCAATTATTAAGAGTTCACGGGTGACAAATCCAAAAGAGGAGCCCGTGAAACATCAACAAAGCGGGCTCTGATTCAACAGAACAATCGAAACCAAACAAAAGCATCGGCGTTTTAAACTTAACTCCGAATCCGACAAAGATCTTACGAATGAGGTCGACACAAGTACTAATGCTTTTTGGATTCTTCCCTTCTCATCACTCTCTCTCTCTGCTCGCTGTTCATTCAGTTGCTGAAAGCACCCGTGACCACGAATTATACAACACCCTCTGAGCATTGAGAGAGAGAGAGAGAGAGAGAGAGAGAGAGAGAGAGAGAGAGAGAAACTTTATTTTTTAATTAAGTACATAAAATAAAAGTGGTTAATTTTTCTGAAACTGTTTCGGCTCACACTTAATCATGAAAGTCAAGAATATTACAAATTAGTTTGTCTCAACTTCTTACAGCTAATTTGGCTGAGAACTCTAGCTCAACGAATAGTACGTTTCATCTGGTAGTTAAATTAAGGACTTGCATAAAATTGTTTTAAAAATTAGTTGTTGGTTTAAGATTCTTGATCAATCACATGCAAATTTATAAAACTTTTAAAGTACGCAACTAATCAGGGAATTAGTTTTCTGAATGTCATAATCTGCTATATATAACCTAATTAGGGTTTATAAATTGATTTTATTTTAAAATAATAATCAATTGCTACATGCAATTAGTCCTGAAAATTTAAACAAAAGAACAATTTAAACTAAAAAGTATTAGCATATGTTCAAAGTTAGAACTTTACTAGGTTCTACTATTTAATTTTCACTAACTTTCACTAACAATGATTCAAGTTCATGCAATATTTCCATTCGAACAATGATGAAAAACGCAAATGCTAAATGTAATTGAAGCTTTATGATCTCATACTCTAAATCCGCCTTAAAGAAAAAAAAAAAAAAAAAAAAACCTTAACATCTTTTAGTTGAGTAGAATATTTCGTAGTAAGTGCATTATTCCACGTAACAAATTAACAACATGTACGAAATTAGATAACTTATAGACTTTAGAAATGAGAGAAGATTACAGAAAATTAAATCTACAACTTCGTCCATTCCCTCTAACTAAAAATAAAATAAAGCAAAGGAGTAGCTATTTACCTTTATTATTATTATTATTATTATTATTTGTTCCCTTCTCTTCAGGCCATAGGAAATATATCTTGCTTTATTTCTTGAAAACAATTATGAAATGCACATTATTACAAACGGTAAATAAGTTGTGAAAAGAAAAAAAGGACAGACATTAATCGTTTTCTCTTGATACCTTCAACCCAGGATGTCGTATCATTTTTTGGAACTTGAAACTCTTCTGATCAGAACTAGCAAACAAAGCACTCGATACAACACGAAGAACCCAATCAAGATGTAAATATTGGTCCATCTCTGCCTCTCATGAAGCCCTCTCTTCTGCAACACATCGCCTCCGGTCACCATGCACTCCTTGTTCTCCTCGTACCACAAAAAACATGTCGTTACGAGACAGCCATACTCGTTGATAAGAAGCGCATCTAGGGCATACTTATACATGGAAAAAAAGTGCATGAAGAGCCAGTAGTTCGGCATACTGTCTTTTGAGATAAAATAGCCGGAGAAGAGAAAGAAAGCACCGAGAAGTATGGTCACGAGCGAAGTTCCGGCGATATAATTTGGAGCCAGCGAGCTCAAGAACAGGACAAACGAGTTCGCCATTAGAACAATGACCCAAATTACCAAGACAAAGTAAGCAAAAGCTTGCCAAGAAGTGCAGAGGCCTACTAGGAAGTAGACCGAGACGGAGTATATGATAGCAATGGCCAACAAGTAAGGCAAGAACACGAGAGTGTTGGCTATGAGATAAGATGATAGTCTATAAACCCCACTGGAAGTTTCCCTTATGAGAATTGGCCTCTCGTCGAGGAAGATCGGAAGAGCTTCTGTTGTGGAAGAGAGGAGAAAAGTGAGAGTAAAAGCGAACAGACCAAATCTCTTTTCGATTCCTTCTTTGTCGAATCCGATGTTGATGTAGATTGTTCCTAGAACAAGTCCCACAATGAGAGCCTCCAATGTGTTGGTTAGCAAAAGCTGTCTGGTTCTGTAAATGATCGTCCAAAACCTGTTGTATAATGTGAACACTTCGTGGACTCTTGAGCTTTTATACCTTATAACACTATTACTTGCATCTTTATCATGACGATCGCAAGGAGAATCTGACGGTGATGGAGGGTCGGTAATGGCTTTTATCTCGTGAAGCTGGTTCAGTACTTCCATGGCGTATTCCAGTGGATTGAGCTGCGAAGGGACGGTGAAGCCATTGCCGAGCAAGAAAGATTGGAGTGAAGAGAGCGTCCCGTGGTGAACCACCGTCCCTTTGTACAGCAGGAGAATTCTGTCAATGGTGGAGAGGATTTTGAAGCTTGGTTGGTGGATGGACAAGACGATGGTCCGGCGACGGGAGACGCAGATGGACTTGAGGATCTGCATGACGTTGAAAGCGGAGGTGCTGTCGAGGCCGGAGGTGGGCTCGTCGAGGAGGAGCACGGCGGGGTCGTGGAGGAGGCTCAAGCCAATGGAGACGCGGCGTCGTTCGCCGCCGGAGAGGCCGTGCCCTAGGAGGACGTCGGAGAGGTGCGTGAGGTTGAGCTCGGAGAGGATGGAGGAGACGACGGCGTTAAGGTCGGAGGAGGTGGGGATGAGGAGGCGGGCGGCGAAGGCGAAGGTCTCGGAGACGGTGAGGAGAGGGAGGCAGGCGTCGTGCTGGGGGACGTAGGCGGAGAGCTTGCGGAACGAGGAGGGGACGAGAGGGGAGGAGTTGACGAAGAGAGAGCCCTTTGATGGGGAGGTTCGGGCGGCGAGGATGTCGAGAAGGGTGGACTTGCCGGCGCCGCTGGGGCCCACGACGGCGAGGATTTGGGAGGGGTAGGCGGTGAGGGTGACGTGGCGGAGGATGTGGGTGGGAGGGGTGGTGGTGCATATGGGTTTGAAGAGGAGGTCAAAGGGTGCGAGTAAGGAGGTGATGGTGGTTGACTTGGTGTAGGAGATTGATGAGGCTGTTAGTTCGTAGGTTTTTAACGGTGGTGATGGTGGTGACGGTGGTGATGGTGGTGATGATGGGGATTGGGATTGGTCTTCCATGGAGAAAGTATAGTTGAGGAAGTGAGATAGAGAGAGAGAGAGATGATCAATTGGTACTAGCTATAGTTAGTTGGGTTGAAGAGAGAGAATAGAGGTGTTCATTATTTAGGAGGATTTGGCCTGTCTATTACTTGGTTAATTAAAAGAGGACAGAAATAAGAATTAATGTTTTTGTTTCTCTTATTAAGTTATTGAACTGCTCTGATCGATGTGTGTATGTGTAATGGTCACCTTCTCTTCTTGTGCTAGTTTTTGGAGATAAAATTTACCTAAATCCATTTAATAATGATATTAAAACCATATTTTGTATATGATAGTAGGTTTGGACCTTGGCTCATTTTCATGACGCACAAAGCGTAAGGGAGAGTGTTAGATTATGAATATATCCCTTATTATTAAGTTTTTTAATTATTAGACTGTTGTGATCTTTTATGTACGTGTAATGGTTACGGCCTTTTTTCTTAACTAGTTTTTGGGATGAATTATACCCAATTTAATTAACAGTTGGTAATACTGAAGAGATAAGAATAAGAATGTGAAAATTGAAAAATTAGATGTCTAGGATTCCCTCAAATAACTAATTAGTTGTATGAACTCATTTGTTGAATTACATTTTTATTTTTAAAGATTGGTGCATTACAGCTATTAGTTTTTTTTTTTTTTTTGGAGTAACATTACAGCTATTAGTTAACAACTATACTCTTCCAGCAAATTTTATACAAAAAAAAAAATCTCATAAATTAATATAAAAATGAGTATCTTTTCATAAGGTGGAAATGAAACCTATTTTTGTTTTTCTTCATCATTTATTGTGGTACCGTGCTCATTTTCTATTCATAAAAGAATAGCAGTTTCCCTTTTCTTGTACTTTTTTCTTTTTCTTTTTTAGGTGTTTATCCTTGTAACATTTTTTTTTTTCTATAATTACTCCTAAAATTGTCCCTATCTTTTTCCCTTACGCGGGGCCGGATAGAATTATTTTGATGTCCTTGAAAAATCTGTTCTTATCATGATCACTGCTTCTTTTTGCACCCCCTTTTTTGCTTGGAAGAAACCAAAGACATGTTTATAGAAGCACGTGAACATTTTAACAAAAGTGACTTTGTTGTTATAGTCCACCTCAGACGACCCAATATTTGGCAAGTGATAATTCGAAGTAGCAAGTAGTAGAATTTGCTTAAAAAAAAAAAAAAAAAAAAAAAAAAAAGAGGGACTTTGCAGAGTCTGAGGATTGTTAGCTGTAGAATATCTAAAATAAGAATTTTTATCCATCTTATATGTGAATTCAATAGATTTTAATATGATATTATAAAGGGACTTAAAGATATAACTGATATAAAAAAAAAAAAAAAAAAAAGAAAGTGGATCATTGTCCTCCTCACCTTGTGTTCACGAGTCCACTGTATGTTTCTCTGATAGCTAGTCTCCCTCATCTATCTTTTATCTCTCTCTCTTTGACATATTGGTTTTGTCGTATGTATTGGATGAATTATCACCAACAAATTCTCTGGCGTCACTACGAACATTTGCATTGAATAGTTTCAGCACGTCCGTGAATCCGTATATTATTTGTTAGTTCTCTTTTGCATGTGTAAACTTTTGAACCTTTGAAAGAGAACTATTATCCAAACGAGACGGAAACCAACAAAAGAAACTAGTAGACAACTCAGTAACAAACAATTTTTTTTTATTTTTTTATTTTTAATTTTGGTATATCCTTTTTCAAGTTATTCATGAGATCATCTAGTGGTGATGGGAGGACGTACGTATTTTGAAAAAATCTTTATTTCTTCACACAAGGCAAAGAAGCTCCTTTTTTTTTTTTTTTTTTTTTTTTTTCAAAATATGGAAATTAGCTTGAGCCAAACATGAGCAGCAATTCGTGTAATATTATAACCATATGTTACATGTTCGGTGGACATGATTATGATACCAATATCACGCAATACAATTTATAAAAGCTGTTGAAAACTAATGAAAATAAAATTAACAACAATTTAGCACTGAATATCCATGTCAAAGTTTAAAACTAACCATATAACATGTATAACTAACAATTTTAGTACTATATCTTAATCAAGAACATAATATTAACTAACAGGTTGTTTACTAGCATTTTATGTAAACCCACATGAATTAACATATGTCTAACTTGAATATATCAATTTTAAGAAAAATAAACGAAGAGGGGGAACTAAGAAGCCTTTATTCAAATTTATTAAAAGAGAGAAGTCTCAATGACAATCCCCCCCCCCCCCCCCAAAAAAAAATCATAGAAGGCATAGAAAGCCAAACTAAAATTAGATTTATTTATATATCTTGAAACTCTTTCATTTCGAACACGAATTTTATATGTAATTTTTTTGGATCAATGATTATGTCTGTTCGTTTGTTATTGAGTTTCTACAATTTATCCCAAGATCTTTAAATTACCACAAACTCTATTATTTATTTTATGAGCAAGTGTATAATTATCGAGTTTAATTCTCTCCTACTTTGTCGTTCCTGGAGTTCAAAATCTTTGGAACATCTCTGGCTCTATGTTGATTTGAAACTCATTAGTTTATTAATCTTCTGCATATCAAGAAATGGATCGGACTAAAATGACTCGTATAAATCGACTTATACCATGTCGTTTTCTCGTAATCCCTTCGTATCTGAAATTGTCAGCCGTCGTCACTCATCAGTTTTCCTGTTTCAGCTTAGCTAATAAAATAAGAAAATTGTGGGAATAGCTCTTTTAGTGCACATATTTAGAATTTTCGCCTAATGGTTCATATTTTTTGTCCTGAAATTACTTTTTATTTGACATTGTTAAAGGGCTCCAGAAATGTGATTTTTTTGGGGCATTTATCAAAATACCGCCCTTAGAAAACTGGGTATACTGAGAATGGGCTTCAATAATGTTCCATTTGTCAGGCCTAGATAAGAGAGAGAGCACTAATTCTTAAGTATTGCCCAAAGGTTCCGAGGTCCAGAGGTCCATTAATTAATTATAAAATGACAGATTACTTATATATTTAATATGTACGTGTGTGTGTGTGTGTGTGTGTGTGTATATGGCCGTATAAAAGCATTGCATTTGGGCCATGAATCTTCAAACCAGTTAGTTCGTCTAGTCTCTCACCATGAAATATATATCATTTAGCAGCTGAAAAAGTTACAATTTCATGATGATTCAAAAATTGAATCACCTTCTTCCTGCAAGCTTGTTTTAAAATTTTATAATTAGTCCTTGTTTAAGGCATTATTAATTAACTAAAAGTTGATTAGCTTAGGTTAATCCACGTTAGCATCGATCGAAGGAACCGTTGTAAAAGACATACGATGGTCATTTTCAAGTTTGAGAAAAAGGAAAAGCATCAGATTTTAAGAGGGGGAATTGCTTTGAGATAAAGAAAGACGTATAGATCGAGACTATACTCGAGCACTTCAAAAGTGAAAGCATAGAAAGATATATATAATATAATCCTATTTACTTTTGGGGTCCAAGAACAACAACCACTGAAAGATTACAAGTATCTTTTCTTAACCTATAAAACTGTTTACGTAATTCAACATTATACTTATTCCGTATGTTTATTTTGTGTTACAATAATTACATATATGTACAATATTAACAAATTAATCTACAATATTATAGTACTTTTTAAATGTTATTGTTATACGAAACGATCATTTGATGTTCAAAACTGTAAAGTTATTGTTATTACATGTTGTAAAGGCGGCATGGTGGTTGAAGGAAGTCCATTAATTAAGACTTCTTATATGCTTTAAATTTTGGTTCGATTCTTACGCGTTTTATTAATAAAGATAGTAAAAATACACCTTTAGTACTTGATCTATCTATTGGGATTGGAATATATGGACCCTAACTTGCAACATGTGAACTCTTATATTAGATCTCTTATACCAATAAATTTTCAATGTGATATTGGTCTGAGAAGACACCATTAATTCCCTAATTTTATTAGGGGGGGAAAAAAAAAAAACCAAGTACACAAGTAGGACATACCATATACAATATAACTATCAAAAGCTCTTCTCACAACCTTGTATCATAAGTACTACAACCCCTTTCTTGGATACACCAATCCATTCAAATCCAAAACTAAACTCTCTCTCTCTCTCTCTGTCTCTCTCTCTCTCTCTCTAACCATGACGACCGGAACTGACAATAAAAAGAAGAGGAAGATCTTGGCATTCATAGTTGCCGGGATCATATTACAAACCCTAATAATAGTCCTGTTTGTGGTTTTCGTTACGCGAGTGAGAACTCCCAAAGTTCGTTTGGGCTCAGTTTCGGTGGAAAATCTCAACGTAATCTCTTCCTCAAACTCTCCATCTTTTAGCTTGAAACTCAACGCACGAGTCACGGTCAAGAACACCAATTTTGGCCCCTACAAGTTCGACAACTCCAAGGTTATTGTCTCCTATAGAGGAACTCAGGTTGGAGAGGCCACCATTTTCATGTCACGCGCCAAGCTTCGATCCACGAAGAAGTTTAACGTTACGGTGTCGTTGAATTCAAACGAGGTTTCGTCGAATTCTCAATTGGGAAAGGACGTGAATTCGAAGAACTTGACGTTTAATGCTCGTGCCAAGTTGAACGGAAAGGTGCATGTTCTTGGTGTCTTTAAGAAGAAAAAGTCGGCGGAGATGAACTGCACTTTTGTGGTTAATACCTCAATGAAAATTATCAACGATTTGTCTTGCAAGTGAAATCATTAATCTCTTTTTTTTCTTCGTTAATGTATTTTTCTTTTGAGGGTTGTTTTGTTGATTAATGTTTAAGATTTGTATTAATTTGCTTAATTTTTTGTGAAGGGACAGTAATTTATAGTTTATGATTGTGTTTATCATGTTGGATTTGATTTTTATGAGATGATCTCAATTAATTAATAATGTTGTCTTGATCTTCTCTTATTTAATTTCATCAAGTTCTTTGGCTTTAATTAATCTTTGGTTTTGCCGTTATTCCATTATTAACTTCCTTCTTTTTGAGCTGCACATGCATGGATATTACTTAACATGGCTGTTCTTTTTCTATATTTTTCTTGGTTTTTATGTATTTATTTATTTATTTCGACTTCGCAATTCTACACTTCTTCTAATTTGTCTTATTCCTTCTTAACCAACAAAGTCTTTGTATTTAAAAAAAATTTCCCTCTTGAATATAGCTCCCCCGGCCAGTCTCTATATTTTTTTAAGTAAAAAAAGATATTGATTTTTAAGTTGGATATATATTTTTTCTTTCTAGATATGAATTATAAAAAGAAAAGGGTAGCCTTAAAAAAATAATAAAGATAAAGATAAAATATGTTGAAAGCTGAAGCCAATGATTGATAAGAATTGCAAATTGTGAGAGTAGTATTCAAATGGCACGTTAATTCCCACAAGCAACGTATATACTTTCTTTGGGAAATATGTAGACAAAGAAAGCTTTGAAGGAGTCCGGAACCATTGCTACTTTGTTACAGATATATACGGGAAATAAGGAAGAAGAATATATGATTGCATATATATCATATATATATATATATATATACATGGCCCTACTATATGTCTTCATATATGGCGCATATCATATGACAATCACATTTGGTTGGTCTCTTCGTTTTGACATTTGATATCTAGACATCCTTCTAAAGCACTAGCATTGTTCCTTTTGTTTTCTTTTTCTATTCTGTTTATAATTTATTCTTTTAATGGCTATATATAATAGTTGCTATTCTGTTTTTGTTTCAATTTTTGGCCAAACTTTACGAATTTGTATGAAAATCCATGTTTATTTTAATTCAAAAAAAAAGGTTTAAACGACATGAGAAATAAAAGGTGCCGCTCCTAGGTCTTATAGCTAAAAAAAAAAAAAAAAAAAAAAGGTGTTCCTAGGAGGAGTGAGAAAAACTCATGAAACTTATGTAGGGATATTACCGTACGTCTAGAGTCTAATCGATCACGTGTAGCTCGAACAAAAAAAAAAAAGATCCATTAACTAACCATTATTACAAGAAATTAATAAGTACGACGTGGTCAATATTGTCGTTCCAATATATACGAGCTTTTGAAATTGCATTAATATGCCATATTTACAAAATAAAAAGAAAAAATGAATTAAACCTTGTTTCAGAATCCTTAACTTTGAAAAATAATATAAGAGCAGTTCGTGATTACTCTGGATGTTACGTACGTAACAATGAAATGATGTGCCTATAATTACAGTTTTTTTACTGTCATTAACGAAAGTGTTACACTGATTAACAAACAAAATAAGGTTAATATAAGGGACTACAACAAAAATGTTGTAAACTATATATTTATATATATAATGCTAATATATATATATATATTACTATAATTTCAACTTTTGAATACCAACTTATATAGTATATGAGTTGTTGTTTTTTTATTGATAAGTATTTAAAGTATTGCCCACATCATTTTAAAAGTAATCAAGATACAAATATTGGGTAATTTTCATTGGGAAAAACACCCATATTCTCAACACCAGCAGAAAAATAAATTGAAACAAAAATAAAGAGAAAACAAAGAGTTTACGTAGTTTAGCAAAATTGCTTATGTCTACTGGAGAGGGATAATAAATTCACTAACACTTTCAGAGTTACACACTCAACAAACTCTCTCTACTCAAAACCCCTTACACCATTTGCCTATCTCTCTTCTCACTTTCTCTCAAAAGGTGGCACATACTCTCTTAATTTTTTTGAATACACACACAACTCATAACATAACACTTTATGGGCTCTCAAAAGGACACCAAAATACAACTTTCCCGGACTCATAAAACAGAAACTTATTCAAAACTAATTTGAGTCACATACGTAAGAATCTCTGCCTTGACTCAAATTCTCTCACCTCACACTCACACTTAATAAGAATAAACATGTGTCGAGTTCAAACTCTCATCGAACTTGACATAAGAAACTGATTTTTTCTTCCTCCAAGCTTTGTCTTCCATTGTCACCTTCACCTTGTTGCACTCTTTCACTCTTGTAATTTCTTTCACAACGGATGAAGACTTTTCTTGACGTAGCTTCACCTTTATAACTCCACCTACAACTGTCTTCCCTATTAGCTTGTATAGGTTCTTCATTTGCGTCTCCGAACTTCCAAAAATCCACCTTTAGCAGATTACTCACAAGCCAAAGTGTTCAATGCCCTCAAAGAAATTAAATTTCTCCTAAGTCGTAGAACATGCCAAACATTCGCCAATGTCCTCACAACTTCATCAAACACCTTCACATTCACATTACCTATTCAATGGCTTCAGCACTCGAATCATTGTCCATCAGAAGAGTACCAGCCTCACAGGGCTTATAAGAATCAAACCACTCCTTATATGGATACATATGAAACGAACCTCTTGAATCTAAAATCCAAGAGTCAGAATTATCTACCTCAGTAGTAACAGAATATACGTCATATTTACTGTCATATATGTCACCAATAACGTTTGCAGATTATGTCTCTTGAGCTTTCTACTTCCTCTTTTCTTCAAGGTGTTTTATCAGTTTTTCACAGTTTCTCCTAATATGTCCATTCTCGTGACAGTAAAAGCATTCAACATCCTTCCAGTGAAAATACTAAATATGTGGGCCCCACAGGCTTTTCAAATGACTTGTCTGGGCACAATTTACAAAGGTAAAATATTTTTTTTTAATTTTAAATTGAAAAAATCTCCCCTGATCACCCTACGTCCTTTTCCCTCTTCCGCAAACTTTTCCTGTTCATTCACGGCTTCTTCCTGTCACCTTCTTCAGACACCAAAAGGCCATCTACAAATTATTGTGTCTCTACTTACTTTCCAAATTTTCATGTAAAACTCTAAAAGAAAAAAATACATTCAACGACTAAATTTCTAGATATTACTTTCGGATAAAACAATATTTACATTTTTTTTCCTTTGCTGGAATTTTTTTTTTTTTTTTTTTTGCAGATTTAATGTCTAATTTGAGTCACATTCCTAACAATTTTATATTATTAATCTTGTTTGAATAAATATTCCAAAAACGTTTCAGCACGAAGAAGTTTCCACTCTACAAACAGCATATACATTTTAAAACAGTCCATAAACAAAATCTCAATCAAATAGACAGAATTATTACTTATCGTAGTTAATTTTAGTTCTATTTGCACTTCAAATCTTGGACAACTTTGTTTTCCAAATTAACAGTGATAGTATAGTTCATTTCAGCAGTTTTCTTCTTCTTAGACACCTTCATCAAATGCACCTTCCCGCTTAACTTGGACTGGCCTGTCAACGTCAAAAACCCCGATCTTACATCGTTCTCCAAGTTCGAATTCGCTGTCTCCACTTCGGTTGTCACCTTCATCTTCTTCGTCGACCGAGCTTTGGCCTTTCCCTTCTCGACCGAAGCATCGCCAACCTGATCATCGTTCCCTCGGTAAAAGAACGTAATTGAGCTCTCATCAAACTTGAACTCTCCAAAGTTTGTGTTCTTGACGCCGATTTCAGCATCGAATTTCATATGAAAACTCGTGTTTGAGCTGCTGATAGTTAGATCTTCGATGTCGATGGAGCGAATGCGGAGTTGCGGGGTTTTGACACGCGTCACGGTTTGCGAAAACACCAAAATGATCACGGTCAGGAACACTACAAAGGCAGTGACAATAGCCAGTTTTCTCATGCGTCTCTACTGTTGCAACTCTTTGGCATTGGATGCGGACTCTCCGTCGGTTTTCGCTTGAATTTGAACTTTTTCCGCCATGATTAGGGTTTGTTCAATTGCGATTGGGAAAGAAAATCGAAACAGCCGCTTAATTATGTCTTAAATTTGAACAAGATTTTGATGGACTTTCTTTCTGTGAACTTGGATTGGATGTTCGATATTGTGAAGAAGATGATAAATATTATTGACACCAAGCAATGTGTGCATATATATAGAGAGAGATATGTCACAGTTCCTGAGATTTTTGTTTAATTCGCGGTGGGTAAATAATTTGTCAAACGCGTACTCTCAGCGTAAATTCCATAAGCGTCCAAGAAATATTAGAACTTTATATTGCACCAACGACTAGTAAACATATCTTGAATATGTAGTAGTTGCTGGTTTAGTTGAAACGTAAACTAATAAAGTAACTCTGTGCACTTTTTTAATAGCAAAAAAAGAAAATAAAAAACACGGGACTTTAGTGATTAAAACAATGATTTCTGGGTACATATATATATATAGCAAAGCATAAAATTATTCTGTGTACTTTTTTTTTATACATTATGTGTACACTTCTCTTATTAAATTAATTTATTATTTATTTTTTACGCTCTCGAACTTGAAATTTATGACTCTTAAACCTTAAATCCACATCTCTCATACTTATGACTCTTAAACCTCAAATCCACGTCCCTCACGGGCTAGGTGGCTAATAATTCGGGGTACTTGAGTGATTAATTTTCGACTTGCCACGATACTAATTGGTTTGAAGCTTTCTTGTTAAAATACTAAAAAATATGTCGTACCGAAGTACCAACTTGACCTTTCCTCATTAGTTATATAGGGACTTACAATTCCTTTCATTTATAGAAAATTCAACTCGAGACTCATTACAAATAAATAAATAAACAAACTCGAGACTCACGAAAGTTGAGTGTGAATGTGAGCAAAATTGGAAAAAAAAATAATAATAATTAAAAAAAAAAAACCAAAATAAAAGAGAAGAAAAAGACTTATTTTTGACATCCTCCAACGCGTTTGAAATCGGTCTAAGGTGGCGTGCCTTGTAAGTTGTTCTTGTACCCATCTAACTGGATCAATTGATTATTTTCTCATCATCTACTCTTTTTATATTATTTTTAAATTTAGCAGTGCGTGGTAGTTAAAACGACCATTAAATCAGATGATGAACGACATGTCGTTTCCGCATAACAACCTCCTGAAGAAACGAATCGTCGTTTGATTACTTGAATAAAACATCATGCGGTTTTATCCAATCTACAAAAAGACATGTCCAGTCAGTTTTGCAACCAAAACTACATGTCATGTGTACTACGACAATTAAATTAAACGAGATACAGTTTTTCCAGTGTCAAACGACCAACTGACGAAAAACGACATTAAGTTTTATACCAGAGAAAACATTGTCTTTAGAACCTGTAATTAACAAAGCTTACGAGTAAGGGGTGTTTATGGTTAGTTTGATCAGTTTGGAGGGAAAAACAATTACTGACCATATTTAATCGATTTGATCGGTTTAGGCTTATTATAAGAGGAAAAAAAAAATTTGATACAAAGAGAATCTGAGTACTCTATCTTGAAATTTAACTCTTAGCTTCTTTTAAAAGTCCTTTAGATGATTAAAATTTTACTTTATTCACATGAGCATATAAAAATGTAATTTTCTTTCCATTTTATAGAATATTTGCTTATTCAAACAAAAAAGAGAGAGAGAGAGAGAGATAATAAAATAGTATTACGAAAACATAGATATATAAGGTTTCAAATATAACGAAAAATCTATTAGAACATTAGGTAATTAGAGTTTCAGATGGGTTAGCAGTTTGAAACTTCTAAAACCACTAAAAGAGAGAGAGAGAGAGACTTTGTGAATAGAACTTTATATTTGGAACGGACCAAACGAAACATTTGAAAGTATGGAACACAAGAAAAAAAAATTCTCAGAAATAAATGGAATGTGTTGCAAATATTTGAAAATTATAACATAATTCTTTGACATGCATGGTATTAAAAAAGGAATGACAGATTGGGTTTGATTTTAAATAGTCAGATCTTTATCGAGTTCGGTTTCTTATTTACATACTTTTCTTTTATGATTTTATTAGATTTAACGTTAATAAACATGTCCATTATGAATATGAAAAAGGTCAAAAATTATTATAGAAGCGTCGGAATTTTTGGACCGATTTCACAACTGGTTTTTGAAATCCTAGAGCTGCAGTTGTAGTTTCGGGCTTTTGCCATTACAATCTACAATAACATTTGGGCCTTTCCTCTCCCACGAATACCGTGGTCTAATTGTAGCAAATACTTTACAGTATGTTTTCAAAACATGCTAAATTATAACATATATTTATAATAAATCTTAGATTTCTTTGAATTTTCTAAAAAATTTCAGATTTATGGTTAATTTTTAATAATAAATTTATATGCATAGTTTCATATTAGATAGAGAAGAGGATAATAAATTTGATTATGCTATTTATTATAAGTTCAAAATTTTATGCCATAATTTCCTATTACTCTCTTTAAAAATGTTATTTTACTCTTTACTTATTATTTATTTAGTTTTTCTTTCGAATGAATGGAAAGTGACAATGAGAAAGAGAATATCTAGATGGTAATTAAGAATCAACACCAACATTTACCACCTACTACTGCCTCTTTCCACGATGGCTGATTCTACACTGATCAAAAGATATATTTGTTAAGAATCCTAAAATCGTAAAATAAATAAATAAACAAACAAACATGAACACATAATAAATACAAATTCATCTTAATATGATAATACATCATGTTTCAGTTATTGTAGTAATTTATTATAACGAACTAGAAGTTTACAAGAGAAACTCGTACAAACTCAAACTCTTTTGTATTTCTTTTTTTAACTTCTCTCATAATTATCGTTAATGATCAACATCTCATTTTTATAAAGAAACACTAGAGCAACTAAAATAACAATGTAAAATTCTCAAATCATCCATAATGAGACAACTATCAATAACATAGACCTTTCAAGACTTGGAAAAGAGGCTTCTCGCCCCCTTCCTACCCCACGGCGATTGAATTTAGATATTTATTTATTTGAAATAAATGCAATTTGCGTTGAAGAGAGAGAGAGAGAGAGAGAGAATCTACTTTTTTTTTAGGGTTTTTTTTTTTTACTCCCTTTAAGAAGCTGGAAAATGAATATAGTAGTGATGTAAATATTGGCCGCCCGGCCCCATCCATGCGGGTCAGAATGGAATATTTGGTGCACTTGGTCCGACAGATATAAAGAAGCAGACCAGCTCTAATGAAAGGAAGGGTGGCCAACCCAGCCCTAGAGCCAGGTGGTCTACAGGTTGGGGCGAGCAAACCCTGTAAATTTATAGGAAATTTTAGTGTTTTTGTATGTATAAAATTCCAAAAATAATATTGTATGCTACTCTAGTTGGAACCTCAGCCGAATCCGGTTCAGACATTAGGATCGTGCCAATTCAGTTCGAGTGTCTATACGGACCAGTCCGGATCATATCACAGATAGACTCATCCAACTCGGCCCGTAAATAAATAATGATTTCTCTAATTGCACTAACATATACAGGCAAAGGTCATGAAGATGCCTGCTAAATTGGTAGAAACCAAAATCTGCGCCATGACCAACCAAAATATGTTGGGTTCAGTAATAGATCCAGAAATTTCTCTTAGTGGGAGAACACATAAGGAGAAAATTTTTAAAATTAATCTTTATAGAATAAAAGTTTAATATAAGAATAAGTTGAGTGTTATATGACACATTAGAGGGGGAAAAAAATTTTAAGTGGGGGTAAATTACAAAATTTTAAGAAAAAATAGGGATATAACTTAAATTTTCAAAAAATTGAGGGGGGCCACGTGCCCCCCGGCCCTAATGTCAATCCCTAATGTAAATCCGTTCCTGGTTGGGTCTGTGCAATGTTCAAACATTACAAAATTTTGAATGATGTCACTAGCACCAAAATCAATTTCCCACAACAAGACGAAATTAGACGCAATATAATTCCAAGTACATATCTCAATGGAAGGTTCTCTTATGATTTTGACAAAAACAACGACCATTTTTCTTTGTTTGAAACGTATTTCTAGATATATCCGCGCCAAGGTCAATTTAAAGCCGTCATAGTAACGCGTTTGCAATAATGTAAAATAAAATATAGAAAAAAAAACACAACATAAGATAACCTCTCGCAATAACCTTCGAAGAAAAGAAAGTACCATGCAGCTAAATTTCACCATTGAATGATTAAAAAAAAAAAAAAAAAAAAGATCTTAGTCAAAACTCGACAACTACACCAACGACTGAGATTGTTTCTTTGTATCGAATTGAATTCTATAATAAATAGCCCTGACAAGCAATCTCAAAAACCACCCCTTTTCTAGTGAGGTATTTGAAAATCAAAGAAATGGAAACCGAGAAGATCAACCACCAACCATCATCAACCGATCCCTTACCACCACAACAAGGATACGTCCGCCGCGACGAGGAATCGCTCTTGGCACAAGAACTCTACAAGAAGAAGCGAAAGAAACACCTAGCATGCGTCACGTCCTTCTTAGTCTTGCTAGCCATAGCCATAATCGTCTACCTGATAGTCGCCACGCGCTACAAAACTCCCAGGTTCCGACTCAAAGCCGCCTCGTTCTCGACCTTCGAAGTCGGAAACTCGACAAACCCCTCGTTCAACCTCGTCATGAACGCTCGGTTCTCGATCAAGAACAGGAATTTCGGACGCTACAAGTACGACTCCGGTGTGGTCGTGTTCGAGTACGGGGGTTTGGCCGTTGGTCAGGCGTACATTGACGATGCGCGAGTCAAGGCTCGGACGACGAAGAAGGTGAACGCTACGGTGGTTCTGAACTCCGGCGGTTTGATCGGCGGCGACGCGGTGTTTGATGAGCTGGGGAGGGATATCGGCGCCGGGGTTCTGGAGCTGCGGAGCCGATCTGAGTTGGAGGGAAAGATTGAAGTTGTACGTGTCATCAAGAAGAAGAAGTATGCTCGTCTGAATTGCACCATGGATGTTCAGATTGCCACACGGTCCGTTCAGAATTTGATATGCGAGTGATTGATTTTTTTTTTTTATCGTGTTTTTTTTTTTAATTTATTTATTTTGATACTAGTTTTGTTGTTCATACTTTTTTTTTTTTCGGTCAGCTATTCTTTCTTTCTTTTTGAATAAGTGATAAACTTTTCCTTGTAATTCTTAGCATAATTAATATAATAACTATTTGTTTAAGTCGTTGTTCCGCGTTGAATTTGCTCTTGATATGTAGGTCTTGTATTATTGAAGTCATTGAATAATTGGTACATGTTTAGGATTTTTTAGGTCTAAGCGAAAGACTTTCCGTTTCAGGTTCTATAGTCCATCGTTTTGGATCCAATACTCAATTTAACTGAATAATAAACAAGAGGCGGCTCTTATATGTTTATTCAAGTCTATTTTCTTTTTATTTATTTATTTATTTATTTATTTATTTATTGTGTGTGAATATATACAACTCATCTAACTTCTGAAAGTGAAGATATATAGATATGATATTGGGCATCTCATTTTAACTTGTCTGCAAATCATTCCTTTTGTTTGGAATAGTACTACAGATCGCTTTAAGTATATCTCAGATTCTCATCTCTTTTTTTTTCTTTTTTCTTTTTTTTGTTTGTTTTTTTTTTTTGTTGAGAAATTACAGTATAGAATTTCAAAATAGTGGATTTTTTTTTTGGAGAAATCATAATAGTGGAATTGAAAAACTGAAAATTTTAAACATGGTATAATTGCATAGTAATTATCTTTATCACATTATATGCTACAAAATTCTGTAATAACTTTTACAATAATATAAATCCGTGCTATTTTTTCAAAGTCGGTTAATTAAAAAAAATGTTGTAGTAAATTGCATGTTACGAAATTAAAATGAAGCAAATAGCAGGATTTTAAAATATTTAAATTAAATAATAATAAATAAAAAATTTATAATTAAATAATCTATGTACTATAGTTACCTAGTAAATTTGTTATTTCTTCTCTAAATATTTTTAAACCTATTATTTTGTACTTCAATTGTTTATTGTTTCTTTCTTAAAAAATGGAGAAAGAAGTAAATATATATTTTTTGATAAATAATTGAGTAAATTGTATTTGCTATTAAAAATTTATTTACTAGTATTTTTGGAAAATAAAATTTTAAAAAAAAAGTTAAATGCAAGAATGACATAAATTTGGCACCTGATCCTTATATTTTTACCTATCATAATATTAAAGTTGATAATTTTATTATTTCATAACACTAAAATTATTAATTTTGATATTAAAGTGAGTAAAAGGAGTTACTAAAAATATTGCTCAATACCTAATTTTCAGAGAGGAGGAAAAAAAAAATTGAAGGCCCATGAGGCCCTCAATGTTAAGCTCATGTATCTGTCGTATACCAGCAGGCCCAACATTCCCACACTTGGGCCTAACAAGGGTCTCAATGAAACACAACACATATCTCCTTGAGCTAAGAATTTAAGAAAAGAGCAGAAGAAAAAGAAAGAGAAAATTACCGAAATAATCACCTTTTTGTTATCTATTGATCAATATACATAAAATTCTCATTCTTCACCAACATGACATAAATTTGAAGTAGTTTTAGTTTAATTTTGTGTTATATTGATCTGATTTTAAATTTTTATCTCATGTTGATATAATGGTTTTTAAATTTGTGATTTAGGTGCTTTGCCCTATGAGAAATATGTACCAACTTTTTCAGGTAATTTTTTTTTTCTTCTTTAACCAATAAATAAATGAAAAAAAAATTATAGTATTTAAAAGAGAATCTTCATTTTCATTCTTTAGAAGGTGCATTCATCTATTTTACACAAGGTGCATATGCAAGTCTTTCATTGATTTTACTGTCAAAATAAAGTAATTACCAAAATTTCATCCAATACACTTTAGAATATCAAAAATATTATTGATAGTGTTATAACAAAGGGTTGGCAATATTTATCGGTTATTGATCCTACTACGACATTTGGAATGGTTTATTGTGATACCAAAAATTTTAACATCGATGATTAACTTAAGTTTTTTTTGTTGCCCCTCAAAAAAAAAAAAAAAAAGGTTTTTTTTGTTTTTGTTAGAATCAAAGAAAAAGAGATCTTCTAGTTATCTAACAAGAGAGATCTCTAGTGCAAGATAAATGTTCTTCTAACTAGTAAAAGAGATGGCGACAGTAGTGGCAAGGTGAGAAAACAGAGAAACAGAGAAAAAAATATGATTAAGAAAAAATCTATAGAAGCAGTTTCGTTTGTCTACTCTATTAAATACAAAAGACATAATAGCATTTGGGATATGATGTCTTTATTTGTAAATAAAGAACCATTAGTAATATCTTTCTCTATATAATGTGAGGCTGTACAATTTATCATTTTTTATATAATCTAATTTTGTTATTCTCTTTGATATAGGTGGATTCAACTCAAAAGATCAATGATTTTTACATAGTCGACGAACAAAAGTAATAAGATCCTATAAAAAAAAATGAAAAAAGAAAGATAATAAAATAATCTATACAAAACATTTTTGTCTGTACATTCTATTAAAAAAAAATCCTAATAAAGGGGTAGAAATGTAGCATTTATTATAATAAATCTTTAGGGGTGGCAAAACTCCACCATAAGACCAACAAAGAAGCCTCATTCGACCTTTTTTTTTTTTTTTTTTTCGTGTGGATAATTCTATTATTTATTAATTTTTGTTTGAAAGTGGATAATTCAAATTTTAGATATTTTGATTTTCTATCACCAAATAGCCGACACATTCATCCTTTTATTCCACAACATGATATTAAGATCCCATGATCATCAGCCTACAATGATGTGGACTGACCTTGAAATGCGTTCTTATGGCCTTTCTCATTATATTAAGTAATAATTATTACATTCTATTATCTACCTTGCTTTCATACGTAGCAATTTCAACAAATTTTATTTTAAAACATCTTCTAATCCTAGTTCATGCATAATTGATCGGAAAAAAAAAAAAAAAGTTTCCTTCCCCGAGGTTTGACACTGTTTTTCACAAGTAAAATTATCTCCTTTTTCTTTTCCCTTACAAGGATGATTAGGACAGGTCCAGTGAACTCAGAAAGCAAGAAACTCCATTTTCAATCATAATGTTCCCTAAACATTGTTGTTTTCACTAACTATGAGAGCTTAAATTAATGTTGGGAAATTGGTGAACATGACGCATATATGTATATGTGTGTATGTGTATATATATATATATATATTAATTTATAGTAGCAGCATCTATGGAACAATTGTGGATATGTTTTTAAAAAGAGCACAATGAGACACATAATCAGCTATAGGAACAGGGCAAATCTATGGTCCTCGGATTAAAACACGGTGTCGGGTCTTTGTTTGTTTAGTGTCTCCTTTGGTTCATTGCATTCCTTTATACAAATTTCTCAACACTAATATGATTATTATTATTATTAGTTTGATAACAAAGACTAATTAGATTATTACTTATTATATCCTCTTGTCTTCAAAGTCCTCTAGTTGGTGCAATGAATCATTTCCCTTTAGAAGTGTTACTGTCACTCAAAAATGAAATCAAGTTAATCTAATTCTAGGTCTTATCAATTAGATGGGAAAGAGAAAAAAGATAAGATAAGTAAATTAGGAAAAACCCACGTTCTTGAAAATCAGATTTTATATTTAGACAACACTTATGAAATAAATATATCGATCATGTCCAAAAAACCTTCTTATGGCATCGAGATCCATATAATATACACCGTTTTGTTTAAATTTTATGCAAGCCTCACAGAGGAAAAAGCAAATCATGTTCAATAACCATTAATGACTTAATGACGTGTCGGGTCATAGGCCACCAAGACAAGTTGGGGAAAACAAAGTAAATGAAGGGCACGAAATATGGCACATACAAAAGAGTCACTTTCAGTCCAAGCAATGCCCATGTAGTTCAATTTCCATGGGGAGGTGGGTGACCTTAACAGTGTCAAATTCAGATGACCCTAAAAATCCTGTGAAGTGAGGGACCATATTGGCTTGTGATTCACTCTGATGTTTTGTAGTAGGTGTTATTTGTCTTTTATTAGACCAATTTCCCCTTCTTTTAAATAATAATAATTATAAAAAAAAAATAGAAGAAGAAGAAGAAGAAAGCTTTCTACCCTCGATATCAACTATTGTCTGTTCCACATAATTGTGTATTTTGATATTATTCTGACTATATCCGATATTCAAAACCGTGCATCATTGGACATAAATAAAACTCATATTCAAAAATTAACTCAAAAAATGAGAAAACCTAATCTATATATAAATATTATAATAGCTCAATAACTTAATGATATAAGATAATATAATATCCTTTTTTACGTCTAACATGTCATGTAAATAAACTGAAATTTAAATCCACTATAACTTATTATATCTGATTCTAATATCATATTAAATAAATTTTAATAAAACTCATCCTTAAAAATTAGAAAAATATATACCTAAGTTCATTTAACAATGGTAAAGAATATCTACTGCATAAAGGCTATTTGTTTATGGCGGTGAGATATTATGGTGCACCTAGAAGACTGTATTTGTTGGTCAGCAATTAAAAAAAATGGGGGGTGGGGCCATATGAGTTTTTGGTTAGGTTATAGTTTGGCGTATTGTCACTATGATACTATGATGATGCTTTGGAAATTTAGCTGCAACCTTGCTTTGCAGGTCAGGGCTATTAGTCGTCATGTCATTAATGGGCCGTGTCGTTTCACAGACAAATCCCCACTTCCTTCCCTCTATTCCTTTGCGATTTTTCAAACTTCAAATTTTCAAACTGTCCAATTTCATGTCTTGTACCCATTTAAAATCTGTAGCCTCTAGGGGTGCAAAATTATGGTCATTTCCACCATTCTTGTCTGGTTAGAGTTTTTCCATTGGTCTTAGCTTAATTTTTTCGATCTCATAGCTTAGCTAGCTACAACAATCACTAATTCTATGTATAAGGCTACTACACATCCTTCCCGTATCGTTTAATCTCAACCGTTGGATGATAACAAGCGACAATTTTCTTTTTAATAACTGAGACTGTTTCTTTCTTTTCTTTTTTTTTTTTTTTTTTTTTTTTAATTTCTATCTTCTATTAGTTGAAATTTAGAAACTATTTTTCGCCTGAAGATATTGTTCATGCACACCCTCAACAAAAAGCCCTTTTCTAGCTGGGTTTGCACATGGGCGCCAAAGGCAATAAAAGAAGGCAAAAGAAAAGAAACTTATCTAGGAGTAGTATTGTGATTTCTGAGAGGTCTTTGGTAAAAAATAAAAATAAAAATAAAAAAAAAGGGGAAAAGTAAAGGGAGGGTCAAACATAACAAGAGCAGAAAAGATGTATGGACTTTATATCAGTTTTTCCAAGCTGCAACAAGCAGTCAAAATTGAATCTCCAACCAACCATCAGCAAGATGCAGATGGGACGGATGGCCACAGAGACTTGTTGGAGAGAGAGAGAGAGAGAGAGAGAGCAAATGAATGCTTTCTTTTTTTTTTTTCCTTTCTTTTTTTGCTTTGGAAAATCAGGTTTTAGTTAATAAAAAGCCAAATAAAATGCTTCTTTTGCAATTCAAAAGTACTTTTGAAAAGCAAAGGATGTTGTCAGGATGAAATCACCCTCCCCTTCCCCTGAAATCTGCAGGTTGATTATCAATAAATGACCTCTCTGTTTTCTTGTACAGAGCTATTTAGAAATTATGCAGAATAATATTCGTTTCCTTTTTTCCTTGAAACCCACTTAAGCAGATTTTTCACAGTACTTATTCAATCAAATTATGCTGAAATTAAAGCTAATTACTTCATCTAATTTTTCATTTTTAGTTTTAATATGCATCTTCCCAAGAAATGTAAGTTGAGTCATTTCAACAGATCAAAATTTACACATCACTGCTCCAAAGCAATATAATAGTAGAGCACAGAGAACAAGAAGTACATACCATAAAATAATGATAACTTACTCGGTAGACACTTTTATTTTAATAATTAACTTGCGTGTAATTCATCAAAATAAAAATTTTAAATTAAAATAAATATAAATTTTGCTAATTTAAAAAAAAAATAAAAAAATGAGAAACAAATATAATTTAATTAAAATTAAATTATAATATTAAATAAAACCTTAAATTAATATTAAATAATTTAATTTATGAGTATATATACACGTTTAAAATTAACTATGCATCATATAAAACTGCTTTTAATCACATTGTTAAAAAAATGTTGATAATAAAAAAGTATTAAGTTTTTACCCTAAATTATTCCAAAATAAATTGCATAAAACAAAAAGATACCTAATCAGTCTTTCTTCAATTTTCTCATAATTGACCCATCACTTTACAGACTGCAACAAGAGAGAACCTCTATGATACTATTCACTGGCTAAAATAATAACCAACAAAAAATAATAAAATTAAACAACACTTTCCTCTCTTTCTAAATTCTTCTTGTCTTTTTTCTTTACAACAGAACCATTACATTACCACACACACAAAAAAAAACAAAAAAAAAAGGTCATATTCTCTTGCTTTTCTTTTGTTTCTTTCTATCAATTTCGTAGAAAATAAAGTTAATAATCCGGGAAAGTTTCAAATGCCGATTCCACGACCGTCTTCGATGGAATTTCTCGCAGAACTATCGTGGGATGTCTCGCTAGCAGAGTTTGATAATCGATACGAATCTGGGAATAAACAAAATTCAACAACAAATGTGAAAACTTCAGCAAAAACAGAGTATTGAAATTCACGTATATAACTTTAGAAACGGGGGATTTGAATATGATTCGTTACCAGTAGAACACGATTTCCTGGACATGGACGAAGAATCACTGGTTGATCGCGACAATGAAAAAGAATCTGCAAAAAAAAAAAAAGTTAAAAACTTTAATCATTTCTTTCTAATAATCAACGAAAAATTTAAGATTTTTTAAAAAATATATATTTATACCTCTGGAGGAGTTGAACGATCTCTTGCAATGCAAAATGGCGCCTTGGATCCCATCATGCTGCTGCAACAGAGAATCATCTCTCCGATTCGACGTCGTTTGGGACACGACACTCACCGACGACGATTTGCTCTTCCCGAGATGCTTGCATACGACGCGAATCCCGGCCGGAATATTTCCCACCGGCCTGTCCTTCGGCAACGCCATCGACGCCGGAGACGACGACGGAGACGGCAACGACCCGACGAAGAAGTCCGTGTGGCTGTTGTTCATCTTCTCTCCGTTGTAGCGCTTCGAAACCTTGACGTAGAGAGGCTTGACGAGCTTCAGGTATTTCGTTATGACGTCCTTCGAGAACCGCTCTGTTTTGGCGTCAGTTGTCCCTGTTGTTCTTCTAGAGCTGGTTTCTCTGGTGAGCTTCGGAGATTCTTCGGCGGTGAATTTCGCTGTCGTTTCCTCTGTTTTCCGCGTCGTTCCCGTGGATTTCGATTTCTTGAACGAGAAGGCTCGGAATGTGGGGGCGGATTTGAGGAGAGCGATCGGAGACTGGGGCTTGGGAATCGGCTCGAGAGGGAGGATTTTCCGTTTGGGAATCGGATCGGCAGGAGAAAGTGAAAGAGACGGTTTGGGGTAAACGGGTTTTGTTGTTTCTTCCTTACGGTCGAGGATTTTGGACTCTTTCGTCGTTTTATCATCTGAGCAGTGGTCTTTTTCGTTGATTCTGGTGTTGTTTTTCTTGGTGTCGGAATCTGGTGTGATCAGCTCCAAGTCGAAGAACGAGTCTTCCTCCTCCTCTTCTTCTTCTTCATCTACTTCAATTAGAGGGGTGGGAAATGTTGTAGTGGGTTTCCAGAACTTGAGGAAATTCAAACCTTCCATGGAGTCCAGAGAGAGAAGAAGAAGAAGAGAGAGAGGATAAATGGATATTGTACTACTGGATCTAGGGTTTATAGTGGGTCTTATATGAGAGAGAGAGAGGGAGAGAATAGGGTTGGTATTGTAACGTGAGGAGATATGAGTAAGTTGAGATAAAAAAGAGATAGCTTTACTCAAAATTGCACTTCGTTTTATGGTCGTGTTTTCAACATTGAAAATGGTGATTGGAGTAAGCACAGAGAGAGAGAGAGAGAGAGATAGAGAGAGAGAGAGAGCAGAGGAGCTTTAAAGCTTTTCTTTTGCTTTTTAATAGAAAGAGGAGAGAGAGAGAGAGAGAGAGAGAGGTGGTCTGTGTGACAGTGTGAGTTTGTTTTTGTTTTTTGTTTTTTTGTTTTGTTTTTTTGTTGTGTTGCGATGTTTTATTTACGTATATATTTACAATACAATGGTATTGTTTTACGTTACGTGGGTCTGTGTATAAAAAGAAGAAGATTACGAAGCCTCCGAGCTCTGAAGAGAGTACTGTGTGGGTGTAGTCATACGAATTCAGATTCTCTTTCAGATGATTAATTCAGACTTATTTGCAGTTCATCAATTTTTTCTCTTCCCAGCAGCCCCACTCCCGGTCCCCACTCTCTTATTTGACTTGGAATTTTCTTTTGTTCATTTCCATCCAATCGAATTTATATCATAACCAGATCAACCAACTGAATTTGAGTATTTAAATTCCCCAAAAACTATAAAAATTCTATTTAAAAATAAATAAAACGCATTTTTCACTACTTGAATTGTGAAAATGTTCTTTTGAATTGAGCTTTTTTATGGGTCACTTTTTTTTTTTTTTTTCCCCCTTCTTTGAGAAGGCGTGAAAGTGAAAATGAAGTGAGGTGTTACTTTGAGGAAGAGATATGTTATGTTTTAATTTTTTTTACTTTATGTACATGTAGTTCGATGCCAAAGTCTTTGGATACAGAAAGACGTAGGAATAGGATGGTGACGAGAAACTTCCAACAAGAAAAGAGAAGAAGAAAAGGAGATTTTATTAAAAATAAAAAAAATAAAAAATAAAAAGGCCAAAAAGAAAAGAGACCCGCTCAAAGGCAAAGAGAAAAAGAGAATGGCAAAGCAACCAAAACGTAAATGTTTCACACACACACACACATGAGAGATAGAGAGAGAAAGCAAGAGAGGAGAGAGAGAGAGTGAGAGGCTTTAACTTTTTCAGAGAGAGTCTTTAAAAAGATCTGCCAAGTCAGAGAATTGGGTTCTTTACAAGGCAAGGAATTGGTTGCAACTGGGCACGCTTGTTTGAACTAAGCCAGTGGCCCTTTAAAGAGGCTCCAACTCTCTGAATGTTTTTTTTTTTTTTTTTTTTTTGAAAGAGAAAAAGAAAATATTGGCAAAAGTCTTTTGCTATATGTTTATGTACAAAAGGTTTGACTTGGAAACATGGGGTTCGAGTTGAGCGTTGAACAGGCCTTACAAAATGCTCTATACAGAGAAAGCCCCTTTATTATTATTATTATTTTTTTTTCTTCTCTGTTCTTTTGTTTTTACATACTTGCCTAACTCTTTAGAAAAATAAAGAAATACAGTATGACTAATATGCCTTATATTTTAAAAATTGGAACCTATATATAACCAGCACTAGCACATGTCAATTTATTTTGACGAATGTAGTTTTACAAGTTTTTCACTTTTATTTTTATGTACTTTATTGATAGGAATTAAAGCACATAACTTATTATAATTATTATTATTTATAGATTGCGAATGAAAAAAGAAAAAAGAAGAAGAAAACTGAGGGGAAAATTACTTGTAAATAGTTCTGAGATTTGTGGCTCTCTTGGATGCTTGGAAAAATTTCGCAGGCTATTAACAGCGCAGCAGTACTCTCCAGCGAAATATCTTTGTCCTACGCAGGCAAATCACGTGCTACATCAAATATATTTTCTGGTCCTAAATCGCTTCTTTTTTTTTTTCTTTTTTTTTTTTAGGTCCTATAAAAATAAGGGACGTTAGTCCTCTTTAAGAATGCTTCAAGCAAAAAAAAAAAAAAAAACCATTAAAAGAATATTAATTTCCTCCTCTTAATGGCCTGCACGATATATTTTGAAAATTTGTATAAAAAGCTGACTCTCATATATTTATTTATGGATTTATTTACTATGTTTTTGCTTGAGAAGATTGGTTTTATTGTCTCCTTCCTTATCAATCTGTTTCGAGAGTTCTTAATGAAAAAAAGACTTTTGCTGGAATAAACATATACATACTTAAACAAACATATGCAAATCTTTAAAAAAATCATAAGTATATTTTACCAGTTAGTGCCCTTTTTTTAAATGCTTAATAAAATCAGGTCAAAATGTAAAAATATATAAAACTAACATAAAAGATTATACATCCGAAAGTTAAAAAACATAGGAAAAAGTTATTCAAGTGTTGAATTTTCTAAAAGAGGGGACAAAAAACAAATATAGTTTGTTCATGTAAATGACATGCATTTTGTACGGTACATCTAGAAAGAATAGGATTTTTTTTTTTATATACACAATAAGCACACATATATTTTCTTACACGGATCGATCATAAGAACATTCAGGATTATTTGACAATCTCATCAACGTGGTTGCTCTTTGTCCTAACTCGTATAACCAAATCATAATGATCACTCGTATGTATCAAGTATATATCGTTGATCGTGCTTACTTTTTTTCACGTATTTTATAATTTCTTTTTCAGTTTTTTTTTTTTGGGGGTCTAAAAAGTAACAAGGTAACTACCGTGTACCCACCATGCATGATGATTTTTTAACTCTTTTTTGTTGTCATCTCGGCTGATGAAAACCATTCCAACATCCAAAAATTCCTCGTCCACTCAAGAGCCCAACAAGACATTTTGTACTTTTTTTTTTTTTTTTTTTGGGTTTTGTTTGTTGGCGCGTTTGTGAGAAGTGTTAGTTCCCATTCAACGAGTTTCATTTAACTGTTGGCTTGGCCGGTCAAATGATTCGCCAAAAGAAATTTTGTATTTACTGGTGGGGTCTTCTTGTTTCCTACACAATTTTTTGGTAGTTCATTTCCCGTTTTTAAAGAAAACAAAATTGCTGGTCGTTGACAAATTTTATTTTATTTTTATTTTATTGCGTTTTCTGTCTATGAACTTGTGCTGACTCACCGACCTTGCTTGTTTGTGTATGAAACAAAGAAGTTGATTAGTCTTCGAGTATATAATTATAAAACTTTTGTCCTGTCGCTGGATGATGATAGTCATGCTTAAATCGTGACACAGATAATATGTTGACCTGCATGGCTGCATCCTATTTTTTCCACATGCCATTTTTCATTCAAATTTCTGCTACTCGTTTTCTTTTCAATGTACTAATTTGTGGCCATGAATTGTAATTCCCTTTAAGGTGGGACGGAACTGACATATCTAATTTATCTCAAAACAAGGGATACCTCAAACGTCAAGAGTCCAGTAACTTATTCTTGTTCAGTCTCAAGTAACGAATCGAGATTCATTTCTTATTAGTTATTAGAAGAAGCAATTGGATCAAATCATACATTGAATTAGCATATGAATCAACCTTGTCATTTGGTAACCAAATTTGAGAAATAAATTCATTATCTTCTCAAGTAACTTTCATAGAAATCTTTCAAGCAAAAACAAAAAAAACAAAAAACAAAAAACAAAAAACAAGAACAAAAACAATAAAATAAAAAAAAACTTTCTTACGTAGAAATCTGGAATTTAACTATTTCAAGCTGTGTAATACTGAAAATCTCCACGCTCGCTTATAGAAATCCAAGCCCATTTAAAAGTTAGTTCAAGCCCACAAATTGTCATGGACTTGTCCATTGACAAGTGTCCATGAACTACAACTTTGGGCTTTGTAAAGAACCCACAGGGACAAGATTGTGGAGTTTACCCTTTTTTTTTATTTCTCTCTTTTTTTTTTTTTTTTTCAAAATTGTTTTCCTTTGTTTTGTATGGATTAGCTTTTCCGCTGGTTATTTTTCAAGAGTCGAGATTGTTCTGTTTCTTTCCTAAAAAGAAAAAGGTTTCTTTTGTCTCTTTAACAACAAAGTTCATAACAATCAGTAATTATTTGAAAGTTATAATTTAATAAAATTCACTTATATATCTATTAAAATCCCTCATTTGGAAGGTTTTGTGGTCGATTTAACTCGTAGAAAAAGTATAGTACTACTTTGTGTGAATACGATAAAATTAAGCAATGTTCATACACATAATTTTTAGGTTCTCTTTTGTATTTTAAGATGAATATTGGTCAATACTTTTTGAAGCTATGCTTTAAACATCGTTGTAAACATGTTAACGACAAAATCTCTTGAGTTATATGTTGCTTAATTACTCTGCACTTTTCTTCACTGGCCATGGCTTGACCTAGTTCTCGTGTTGTTTAAGTGATTTTTAGGACAGTCATTTTCTTAAAGATAAACAAAGAGATTAGAGATAAGTGAAATTAGTTCTTCATTTGATAAGATAGATTTTTTTTTTTAGCAATAAGTGAAATTAGTTCTCACATTAAATATCAACCATATCTTGTGGTTTATTTTTATTTTGTCGTTCTTCTTCGCGTTTTCTTACGCTATTGAATGATATGATTCTAATTTCAAACGTAATCTTGCCGGTTCATGAGTAGTGGTAAAAATAAAAAAATAAAAAAAAAGAGAGAGCACTAAATTAGCTTTAAAGGAAATTCTCTGTGAAAGCTTTGTTTTCTTCTAAGGAAAGATATATGTAATCCAAATTAGTGGAGTAATAGGGGAAAGCATATTCCAAAAGAGGTTCTGTTATTCTCAACAAACAGTGGATATTCTCCAAGAATATGTGTGTGTGTGTGTGAGGGCCCAGTTAGTCGGAGACATAAAACTCTTCCTTTCTGGTTGTTGGCATCAAAGAAGCTGCGAAGACGATCTCTGAAAGAGCTTCTCTTGCAAATATCAACAGGTAATTTTTCTTTCTTTTTTTTTTTTTTTTAATCTTTCAATCCTTATTGTAGTTGCAGTCTCATGATTTGTTTGATCATCAGATGCTATATATATATATATATATATATGTGCGTGTGTGTGTTATGAATGACAATTTGATGTTCAATTCGCAAATTATGTGTATTGTGATTTCTTGAATTGCTGAGCCTGAATTCCCTTTTATAGAATCTGTATCATGGTAGTCCGCAAGCAGTGTTTCAATCTCTACTATATTTTCCTTCAAAATCCATTAATTAACTGAATAGGGCAAAATATATGTTGGGAGTATTTTTCATTTTACTGATTCTTGTTATCAATATCAATTAATGATTTGTTGATCAATCAATACTCATCGATCCTGCCAATGATCAATTTCTTAAAAAAGAGAAAGTTCGGTTACTTTTTAAAAAATAAAATGTACAAAAATTATCATATGAATTGATTTTAGTTATAGATCAGAAGTCGCTTAAAAATTAGTTTAGTAGCTATAACTATAGTTCTTATTGATAGTAAAATATAGAAGGTTAGTAGCCATAACTATAGTTCTTATTGATAGTAAGATATAGGAGGTCTTATAATAATTAAGGGAATTTGATTTATTTGTGATTTTATCACTACAAATAAAAAAAAAATCTAATAATATAGCAAGGAACTTGGAATTTGGAGTGGGTGCAATTATAATTTAACCGCAATTTCTGATAGGAACCCAAAAATATAGACATATGATTTAATCAAAATGGAACTACTACAATGAAAAATAACGAGATAACAGAACACTCGTTCCTCTCCTCCCCATTAGCCACTCAACCCCTCTCATGCCGCCCATCCCCTAACAAGCTACTAACAACTACAAGTTAACAGTTATGCTAACAACCTCTGCTAACCATTCCCTCACAGCCCACTAACTAAACTAACCCCCTCACTAGTCTTCTCAAGCCTATTAACGACGGTTCCTAACAATTTCGCATTTGAATCCTTAGAAATTGTGGAGTTTGAATTCACATAAAGTAAAGTTAACAAAGGGGCATTTTTATACTTGTCGAATAGTTGTAATTGAACTTTCTTTTATTTTTGATAATTTACATCATGAACTAATAAATATATATCAATCTACCTACACTGATAACAATATCGATTTTTTTTTTAGCGAAACTTGACTCTTGACTTGCATATAGTTGTTAATTGAGAGTATAAAAGCTCTTTTTAAATCAACGTTAACTCAAACTTATATTTAAAACTTAGTTAACTCAAAATTTTCTATTGTGGTAGTATTTAATTAAAGATACTAATTTTAATAAATTTGGATTAAAAGAGATAAATACGATCATTCATATAATTAATTAACAATTCATATACAAATCTCATGTCAATTTTATTTTAAAGATTAATAAATTTATGACAAATTTTAGTGTGTAGGGGTAAAAAAAATAAAACTAAAAACAAAAAACTTGAGGTTTTTTTTTTTTTTTTGAAGGATAAAAACTTGAGTTTTGGATATTTAGTTACGTAAAAAAAATTTTATTTAGGTTTGTTTTTATTTATTTATTATTATCTTTCTAGGTGACAATAAGAGGGATGGATAGAGTTGGAGAGATGGAGAGAATGAAGGAAGGAGATGATTGAATGAGTCTCTTATGTTGTTTGGTAAGAAAGAGAGAGAGTTGGAAGGATGGTTGATAAATATCTATCTAATTATTATATTGTCTAGTTTATAAAATATTTTAAAAACTTTTTTAAGAATACAATTGTCTTTTCAATTTAAATTTGAGAGCAAAGCTTGTATCATTCCATTGATCGCAAATGGTGGGCCTGTATGAAGAGGGCATCCCTCCATCTCTCATTTCCTTCCTTTCTTCCCTCCAACCAAACAAGGGAATGTGTGTCTCCCTCCTTCCAACCAAACATACTCTAAGGTCTGTTTGGTTGGAGGGAGGGGGTAGAGGGAGAGGGAAAATCTCTTGTTTAGTTGGAGTAAAGAGAGGAAGGGAGGGACAGAGGAAAGAGCTTTCCTTTTGGGCCCATAAAAGTGGATCCTTTCACTAATAAAAGGATTCAAATAATCCCTCCTTTTAAATTTAAAATATCTATTTTACCTTTTAAAAAATAATTAACTTATAATAAAATGAATAAAATAATAATTATCCAATTATTATTCATATATTATTTTAACTCTCATTCCTTCTTAAATAACATAAAATATTTCTACAATCTTTCCATCCTTCACTTTCTCTATCCCTCAAACTCTCTACATTCCCCGTGCTTTCCATCCTCCTATCAAAACAGAGCCCAAAAGTTGGGATAGACATTTATCAAATTTTTATTAAAAAACAAAAGATAAAGTGTGGGATTGTCTGGCGTAGGCCAGCGAAAAATAATATCCAAGAATATTAAAATAAGGCTACAGTGCTCCACGTGTCGGTTGATACATGGCACACTCCGTACATTATGATTTGGTGTTATTCAGAGGAGGGGCGAATCCCAGATTCATCGAGAGGAGTGCCACGAGTTGTAAATAGAAATAGAAATAAAATCATAGCACACACTGGGGCCCACGTCGAAGTAGACGCCGTTGGTGTCCACCGCCCCGCCTTAGCCTCGAGCTGCGCAACCAGAAGAGAGCAGTGGTTAACTTGCCTTCTATATCCCTGTCAGGGTTTTCATCAATTTACTATTTTATTTACATCGATATTATCACCCTTATTTTTTTATCACTTTTTTTTTAATTTAAATTTAAATTTTAGATAATGCAATCTCAACAACTAATAAACTACTTGTTTAAAATTATTTAATAATGTATAACCTTTACACATTCTTTTGTAGGGGAATTTTCTTTTTTATAGCTTCTACAGACTCAAACCCACACCAATAATGAAATTGTAAACATGCTTAAGGACTCAAGCATTACGAGATTAAATCGTCTTACTTTTTTTTACGATGAATTAGCTTCATATAGTGGATTAGAGCTCATTAATTTTAAGAATAACTGGATTAATCTCATCTTGTTTTATAATATTTTTGTTATTTTTGGGCACTATATAGAATCTGACTCATCCAGATCAAAATGTTTAGCATGTATTTGATTAATAGGTTTGAGTTGAAAAATTTGAATTGAAGTTGTTCGATTTTTCAGAAACTAACTAAAATTTTAGTTGATTTTGCAGACACAAACAAAAATTAGTTGAATTTTTTGAGTTAGAGTTATCGCATTAAACATATGCTTAATAGTTTTGTATATTGATTTAAGACTTCTTGACAATTTTTTAGTGAAATATTTTAGATTAATTATTTATTATTCATTATTAGTAGAAAATTTTGTGATTTTGTTGTATTCAACATTTGGAATCTTAGATGATATTTTTCCACGATGGAGAATAGAAAAAGTGATAAGGAAAAAAAAAAAAAAAACAAATAAGGGCCCGTTTGGGGTTAGATATTTAGATGATATTTTGCTATTGGGATTTCAAAATTCTAACTTTTATCAAACTTTCTCTATTTCATTTGTAAAAAACTTAATTTTTAAAGGTCTATAATTTTTTCATTTTAAATCAAAATGAGATAATGTAACAACGAGACAAATAAAACAAGATTCATTTTGTATATTTTTTCCGAATACATTTCAAATTTTTGCACTAATTTTATATCACATAATTTTTCTAAAAATTTTTCACCAAACAAACATTTCTAACACAACCTTCAAAACACCATTTACATATGTCTTCTAAACGGGCCTTAAAAAATAAAAAAAGAAAAAGAAAACAAAGGACCCGTTTGGGATAACATGTGGAGATGATGTTTTGAATGTTGAATTGGAAATATATATCTGAGAAAAATTTTTAACATAAAATTCATGTCAGTTCAAAATTTTAATTTAAAATGAGAAAATTATAAATTTTTAAAATTTAAATTAAAAAAAAAAACTTAATATAGAGTTAAAAATTTTAAATTTTAAATGGTAAAATATCAAATTCAAATGGTACCACAAACCATCCCTAAAAATTGGTAACAGTGAGAGTGCTGGTAAAAGGATTTTTTCCATGTTCGCACTTTCCCTTTTCTGCAGACACCCGCGCACTCTCCTCGGTTTCCGTTAAACACCCGAACCACCCGCTTCCTCTTCTTCCCGAACCTCAGCCTCAGCCTCTTTACCATTTTAAACGGCTCAGATTTCATCACCCCTTAATCCTCTTTCTCTTTCTCTAAACCCCCCATACAAACTCAAATTCTCTCTCTCTCTCTCTCTCTCTCTCTCTCTCGTCACTTTTCCATTGTTTTGGGTCGCGTCATCGTTGTGAGGAGATCCATGGCGGAGCACGCAGGCGAGCAGCGGGAGTCGTTGATCGAGAAGATCGTCGGCGACGATTCGTCGTCTTCGTCAGATTCCAACGACGACAAGCCCTCCAAGGTCGAGGAAGTTCAAGCCAAGATTTTCAGGCTCTTCGGTAGAGAAAAACCCATCCACAAGGTCTTGGGCGGTGGAAAACGTAATTTTCGCCTCTTCTCTCGATTCAAATCCACTCTTATTATCATCTTTAACGTAAATGCATTTCTATGTATATAGATTTGATCCTGAGTTTTATACATTTATTTACTTATTTATCTTTTTGGATCTGACGGAAAAATGAGCGTTAAAAAGCGATGATTTTGGAATCGTACAGTATTATGGAGATGATCTGTTTGATTGATTTTCTATTTATTTGTTGTCGTATTTCTCTGATTTTGTCTTTCTTTTGGCATAACGGAATTGTTAAGACGAAACGAAGGTCGGAAAGGAAATGAATTGATGATAGTTTTGGGCTTGTTCAGATCTGGCGTAGTTTAATTGCCAATGTTCGAATTTATTTATGTTCTTCTATATGTAGCACCGGTTGCTAGTTTTATTCATGAGATTTTGTGGTGCTTTAGATTTAGAATGCCCTTTGTGATTCTGGGTACGAAAGATATTGGTTTGAAGCTGCTTTGTATTTTTTTAGAATGATTTGTTTCTTGCTATTATTTTAACTGCATTGAGTGTTGGATTTGGATCCACAATTGTGGTTGGTTAAATTGTTGTTTAACTTATCTGTGATCATTGTATTCTAAATCATCCAAAGACGAAATCTTTGAGGTTATGAACTAAAATCCATGTTTTGAGAAAGTACAATGATACTCTTGTTACATTCCCTCCGTTCTCTCTCCTCTTTTTTTTTTTTTTTTTTTTTTTTTTTTTTTTTTCGTAGCAGTAGAAGTTTAAATTTTGAAATAGGTTAGTGTGTTTCTCGCATTGATTTAAGAGTTCTAAGCTTGCACATAGGTCAACTGATCAGAACTTTTTGTATGTCTAGTTCATCTCTTACATTCCAAATATACTCTACATATCTCATTGGTAAGCAACGCATTCCTGGAAATGATTTTAAATTGTTGTTTTTCATTTGAAAAGATACAACGTTTGAATTGAATTTAAGGAAGTATGTTACTGTAAAGTGTTTTGATACGGCAAAAAGTTATATTTTAGAAATTAGAACCACATCTGCTCAATTCTTGTAGTTTTTACCAATATGATTTCTGACGAGTTCCAAGGGAAGACAAGGAATAATCGTATATGTTTATCACTTATCATTCATCGATTACCATTAACTTGTGGGAAATCTTTCCTTGCAGCTGCCAATGTTTTCCTATGGAGGAACAAGAAAATTTCTGCAGGTGTGCTTGGCGGGGCCACTGCATTGTGGGTTCTCTTTGAGTTGCTTGAATATCATTTACTCACATTGGTCTGCCATATCTTGATACTTTCTCTGGCACTTCTTTTCCTGTGGTCCAATGCCTCCACCTTTATCAACAAGTAAGTCATTGTCATTTGAGTGTTTCTTTCCTTTATTTTTGATAAAGTTTCCCATGGTTGTGATCTCACTTTGTTCCTTAACTAGGTCTCCTCCGCAAATACCAGAAGTCCGAATCCCTGAGAAATGTGTCCTTGAGGTTGCTTCGGCGCTGAGAGCTGAAGTAAATTATGCACTGGCTATCTTGAGGGATATTGCATCTGGGAAGGAGTTGAAGAAATTTCTCGGTGTATGTTTTTACCTTTTTCCCTTATACCATATTTAAAGTTTTAGTTTTCACTAGGAGTTCTTATGCCAGAAGTGCTAATTGCTCTCCATAAAAACATGGAACAGTAACATTACCTTTTCTTGTCAAGACTTACCATACATTAACATGGTCAATGGGCCGGACTGTCGGAGTTTGTTTCTTGCGAAGACTTGATATGTGCAGTTTTGGGGTTTTTCCGCTTTATTAGGTAACTCATTTTCTTTGTTATCAGGTTATTGCTGGCTTGTGGGTTCTGTCCGTTGTTGGGAACTGGTGCAACTTCCTTACCCTGTTCTACATAGGTTAGTATTTTTTTCAAACGTGTTGATTATGTTTGTGCATAATATCTGTTAGTCTTTGACACCAATTTGTTGTTTGAGAAACAGCGTTTGTCTTGCTGCACACGGTGCCAGTGTTCTACGAGAAGTATGAAGATCAGGTTGATGCCCTTTCTGAGAAGGCGACGATTGAGATCAAGAAGCAGTACACAGTTTTTGATGCAAAGGTATTGAGTAAAATCCCGAAAGGTCCGTTTAAAGAGAAGAAGAAGGATTAGAGTCATCAAGATAGTGTTAACTAGGCCCCATGTTATTGACACAGTGATTTAAGGTTTTAATTCAGGTCTGGTACACCTGTTTCCCAGTAGGTTCCCTGTTTCTGCCTTTTGCCTGAGAATTGTTTGGAAGCACACAGTTTTAATATAATATGGTATTTCGTTATATAGTCATGACTCACATTACTGTCTGAATTATTTTCAAGCTTTAATAACCTACTATATAGACGTCAACCTCATTTTCTTAACATCTGGAACTAGGGGTAACCTTTGATAGAAAAACGTGCAATTGAGATATTCGAAGCTCCGGTGGAGCGCTAGAGCTTGCCTTTTACACCACCCCCAGTTGTAGATAAGTGTGATATTTTCACGCAAAGTTTTTTTTTTTTTTTTTTTTTTAAATGCAAATCATGATAATCTCCCGACGGTGATGTTTTTTTCCTTTATGAAATTACATTAAACCAACAAAAAAAAAAAAAGCTGAGAGGCTCGGCGAGTCCCGCACCTTCACAAGAGATGGTGTTTGCCAAATTACTATCTCGATGTGGAAGGGGGGGGTTTTTTTTATATCCATTTTTTCCCTGAGAATATCTCGATGTGGGGTTAGAGCTTGCAATGCCCGTGGTTCTGCCTAATTATAAATCGATAACCTAATATTCTTTGGTTTCAAGATTTCTTTCGCTTGAGAAATTAGGTCATGTTATAGTTTTTGAACATTTATCTAAAATAAACAATCATTTCTTTTTTCAAGAAAAATGACCGAAGGTCATTAAAATGGTTGATCTCATCAATTAGAATGTAGTAATTATTGAGCAATCACTGATTGATCGATAAATTATTAATTCATAGTGATTAAACACATTAATATCAGATAAATTATTAATTCATAGTGATTAAACACATTAATATCAGTAATTGAGCTGTGATCAATACTAAATAATTGACCATCGATTCAGTTACGGATTGATATTTATTCAAAAACTGACCCTTTTTTTGATTGAGAAAACTTAAAGATACGTCTTAAAAAAAAAAAAAAAAAACTTCTAGGCTATTTTTCCACATATCCTTTCTCCATTATGTTTAAAAGCCGTCAACATCCTCAGAAACAAAATCACAAAGAGAATAAAAATTGGGTTGTAATGCAACGCGGTAATCGAAATCTAGAAAAGCACATTACTATTATGGCGAATTGGTTTAACTGGAAACTGAAATTTGGAAATTTTGCTTCGTGTCGGTAATGCTGAAACATACACATCTATATGCCTTGTATTTTAAGTTTCATCAAAAAATATACCTGTTGAGGCCTTGGGCTCGACCCTGGCGCTTTGTGCGCTCGGCCTATAAGCTCGGTGCGGCCTGTAGGCTCGGCAACAGGGCTGCAGCCCAAGCTCCCCAACCCGTCCCGGGGGGGCGTGTAGCGCTCGCGCCCGGAGGTTGTTGGTACCCGGGTTTGAACCCTAATACCCTTTGAGGATCCTGAGATCCCCATCCACCCAAGCTGTAGGCCACACCGAGCCTACAGGTCGAGCGCACCAAGCGCCAGGGTCGAGCCCAAGGCCTCAACAATACCATTCATTTTGAACCTCATCTAATAATACTAAAACATTTTAAATGTGTAAAATCCATATTACAGAAATGTCACCCTTCAATTTTGACCATGATGATGGCAAAAACACTCTCAAAGAAAAAAAAAAGATTTCTTTTTTTTTTTTTATATAATTTTTATTTTTAAGAACCCAAGAACAAGAACAAGGACAAAAATAAATTAATAATTTTAAACACCTTTTCTCTGTCTTTGAGGTTATTTAATTGGATTATTTAATTATTTTTTCGTTTGAGGGCATTTTCATTATTACATTAATCAAAATTAAACGTCTACTGCCCCATCAGATAAATTTGAAATATATAGAAAATATTGTATTACATATTCCATGAGATCCAAGGATAGATGATGACGATATTAACAATTTTTGCTACCTGCAATGCAAACAAAAAGCATTCATTCAAACAAAACTTTTTTTTGGTTGACAGTTTCTATAGGCGTAGGCCTCCCAAAAGGAAACAGAGGCTATGTGTAATGTGTATACCCCCGTTCTAGTCATGGAATAGATGAAATAAACCAAAAAATGAACAGATCACCTTTTCGCTCCACATGGTCACGGAAAATTCTGAAAGCGACATCGGGTGGGAGCATAAGGACACCATTCATCTTTTTTATTTTTTTTTCGGAGAAAAAATAATAATAAAATTTGCATCCAAATGAAAGGTCAGTATTGGGTGTCAGATTGTTTAGGCGAAAGATCAACCAGTCAATGGTAGTTAGATTAGATTCTATCCTGATTGCTAAAAGTAGTTTTATGCCATTGCTACGAGTTGGTCACCAGTCTATTATGTAAAATACACTCCTATTTAAGAACTTGATATGATCAATATATGATCATTGGGAGATTCATCACTCCAGAAACAAATCTATAGGTTTCTGTTCTCTCTCAAAAGTTAATACGGATAGACCCATAACCTTGACATTAGAAGTGAATCTTCTTCTGAATCACTCTCACTATCTGAAGATGATCTCGCCATCAATGAACCATCCAGAATGTATTCAACAACCTGAGAATGAGGAAAATTTCCCACTAATACGTAAGGTCACTGTGATAAATCATACTCAATATTATAAAACAGATGACGAGCTTGTATAAGAAAATACTCATCATACCTCACAAGTCGAAACGGGCTTGACTACAGACTGTAATCGACAATTTTCATTTGAACATTTCAAGTTATCGAGCCACACTATCATTTCACAGTTTTCACAGAATCCCCTATTATATACTAATCTCTTCGACAAATTGCCTGAAATCCAAGCACACATGCCAATGCCAATGAGGAAAAAAAAAAAAAAGGAAAAAAAAAAGGATGGTGTCAATGCTATGTTGGTTAAGTGGATACATGCGGATTGTTCTTTAAAGAAAATAGACAAAGTGTATCATATCGAAATAGAAGATAACATACCACTATATTCTCTTTTAAAGGCTTCCTTCCAGTGAGTGCCTGTTCCAGTAACCTCTTCTCCCGGTAAGGAGGCACACTTCTTATTTCCAATCTCTTTAGGTATTTGAGACCTACTAATCTTCAAACTAGTATCGGATTCAGAACTCCCAAAGAAGGCAGCATATTGTGCACGCCAAAGCTGATCATCACTTGCTGCTAAATTCCACGACCTGAAAACGGAGCAACCAAGTTAAAAGACGATTAACAATACCAAAGCATATGTGAAATAATGTCTGAGAAGGTTTAGCTTAGTGTTGCATATCCATTTTCGTTTAAATGTGTGGGGCCTAATTATTACACTGACACAAAGTTGGCACGCGGATGAACTTTAACATCGTAGCAAAACTTTTGCATCGACTGAAAGTGGAAGTAATTCTCACATCAGGTGGAAAACCATTATACATCTCGTGTGTTTTTCTGTTCATTACTTCTCATGTTAGGAAAGGATTAGGACCCTTAGTTCGTAACATAGTAGCCACAAGACACAAGGAGAGAAACCAAAGAGAACCCACAAAAAAGTCAAGGAAAATATGAACTTACAAGCACACTTGCCCAGCAGAAACTAAAGATTGCGTATCTAGAAAACTGAAGATGTGGATAAGAATATCTTGTGGCAGATGAGCAGAACCTGAAACTAGGGACATAAAATGGATTCATGCTGCTAAGTACTCGATCAGAAGAATATACAAACAAACAACAAAAAAATCATTATCAAGGTTTATAAAAAGAGTTACCTTTTTCTTCTTTGCGGGCTTTACATCGCCGCTTATGGGCAATCATTGCTTGCTTAAACTCTGTGATAGCCAAATTCTTCTTCTGCTTTGGCAATGTGGCCTCGGCGCTCTGAATTAGAACATGAGCTCCAGAAACTGCGTTGCGTGTCTGCATTCTAGTACAAGCAAAGCAAAGAAACCATAAAATCATTTAGGTAAATAGACAGTTTTTAAATACTTATTTAATTTTATTTTAAAAAATAACCGTTAATCAATCATCCACCGTAGTTAGTCAATAAAAATACATATTTATATTTGCTCAATCACTAATTAATCATAATCTACCTGTCTGAAAAACGGCTATTTTTCTAATTTTACAAAAGTTCAGCCCTTTGTTAAAAAACTTATATTAAAAAAAAAAGGCCATTTACCCAAGAATCCCATTTAATCACCTGAACACCAACCATGCCAAGAACTCGGTTTTTCTTAAAACAGTATAATTCCATAGAATTGTCATTTGGGGTAAAGAATTTACATAAATAGAATACGAATCAAAAGAATACAAACCCAGGAAGGAGACGAAAGGCGGTGATGGTGTCTTGGACGATTAGGGCCTGCAAATTCTTGGGAAATTCGGCGTAAGCGGCTCTGAGAATGAAGCCCAGCTCTTTACATGCTAATGGGTATCGGTGAATTTTTTCAAGTGACTCTTTATACCCAAGTTTCTGGTATCTGGCCAGTGGGTTTGACATTGTTTACTTCAGATTTGGTTGAAAAAGGAGAGAGGGATTAATGGCGGCGCATGGAAAAAGAAAGGGGAAATCTTGAATTTTTGGTAATTGGATTGGTTTATCTTTTTGATGGGGTTTGGCTTGGAAAATAATTGAGCTGGTGAAAGGAGGATAAACGCCACCGGTGGCGGTGGCCGGAGATAAATTGGGTAACGTGAAGAGGACACCGTCGTAAGTCTGATGTTATGGACGTACATCAAATTCAACGACAATCACTTAAAGAACTCTCAAATAAAAAATAAAAAAAAAATGCCGACATAAGTGACGTCGGGATTTTTGGTGAGAGGAGCTCATAACAAGTTTTTAATTTTTGGAGGATTAAAATGAAGTTTTAAAATTTTAAAGGGGATTGTTTATAGATTTTGGTCAAATACATATATAAAAACACAATTAAAAAAAGTTGAGGATTGATCAAAAAACGACGACAATTACTAATCGACGTGAAAATATAGAAACGACAGAAATTTGAAAAAGTCTTAACAGTTGTTTCTGTTATCATCGTTTTTAGGATGTTGTCGTTTTGTTTTAGTGTCGTTTTTTTTTTGCCCTTTTCAATTGTTGTCGTCTTTCGAGTTGATGTCGTTTACATTTCATAGACCTTTTTGTGGGGGTTTTTTTTTTCGTTTATATTCATGTTGTAATTTTTTTTTTGTGGATAAATAAGCAATATTCATGTTGTAGTTATTTTTCATTTCATTGTCGTTTTCTAGGTTTCTAAGATGTCGTCGTTAGCAAAGAGTACAAATTTGGGTTAGATATTTACCGAAAAGAAAAATAATAAAAGGGATATATTGTCAAAATAGCAATCGTCAGTGTCGTTTTATGTTACTGGAGTTTACCAAGATATTATTATAATTATTATTACCATTTTTATTTTCAACAGTGAAACTTCCTGGTAAGACGTATCCACAATAGATAAAAGCCAAGTCTAAAACGAGTATAAAGCAAATATTGTACTAATAAAATCACAGAACCAATTTACAAATACTATATAATGGGGGTGTCAATCATTCAAACAAGTCCATTGCAAGTTTCACCCTATTACCCCCAAACCCAATAGTAATACTCCTTTTATATGCACTTTCCAAACACCAGATCAGACACTAACAGAATACAACTAAAAATCCCGACAGGCCTCTCTTAAGCCTGAAAATGCCAGACACCGATTTACGCAAACCCGACAAGCTCTCTAATGGTGGTTGGTTGGAACTTTTTAAGGCTTTGTGCTAGATATAGGATTTCCATTGGAAAAAAAGGGTGTTTCAGATGGGACTTCTTTCCAGCTTCCTCAAGACTTTCGACGTTCCTAAGCCGAGAAGAAAGATGCTGACGAGATTGGTGTAGAATTCCTGTGCTTTATGAGAGAGATCTTAGAGGAAGTAAGTCAGTTGCTGCTTCTTCCTTGAACCTCCCTCGCCATACAGTTCGTTCCACTGCTTCAGCTCATTCATTATTGATCCCTCGGAGGCGAAACTCGCCGCCACCTGCATTGCACCAAACATGTGTAAACATTGTTTACAATTTACAAATAATGCTTTTTGGTAGGGTATGAAAAAAGACTCTACCGCTAGACTTCTGTTTGAATGATTTCAATCTTTACGTGACTTTGACTAAATCTAACATTCAGGAGCATGCAAGAGTTTCAACGTCGTTGAGTCACTCATGTTACCTGATTCTTTGCCTGTCTCATATCTTCCATGTTTAAGGCCCTGAGGGCGATTACGCGCTCCTCCTCTTTGTCTTCTTCTTTTTTAGATGAAGCATCTTCCGAGGAAGAGCCTTCCGAATCTTTCTTCTTCTTTTCCTGGATTAATATCATTGTGCATTGCTTAAAATGCGAAAACATGGTAAAAGTAACAGATGAAGAGCTTAAAAAGATAGTAAGTACCTTATCCTTCTCTCTCTCCTGTTGTAATAGCTCCCTAACGGGCCGATATGCAGCTGTCACGCACAGGTTCTGTTTCGAGAAGTTAATCTCATTAGATAATCACAGCTAATTATGATTTTGATTTACTAATTATATCAATATAAAAAATATATATATACCTTAAGGTCACTCCCAGTATATCCTTCTGTCATTATTGCAAGCTCTTTGAAGTCTAGATTCTCGACCTTTTCTTTCGAAAGGAGAGTTTTCAAGATCATTTCTCGATTCTCAATAGAGGGAAGGCCAACCATGATTCTGTACAACACACCCCAAAAAAAAAAAAAAAAAAAAAAAAATTCAATGTATAAACTTAACTGTCTGCTCTTGTGTATTAGAATGGCAGAGAAAAGATGATGAGTTTGATGATCAGTACCTGCGCTCGAATCGCCTAATGATTGCTTCATCGAGGTCGAAAGGCCTGTTGGTGGCAGCAAGAACAAGAATTCTCTCTCCAGGTTTGGTCAAGAGGCCATCCCAGTGTGCCATGAACTCATTCTTGATCTTCCTCATGGCCTCATGCTCTCCAACTCTGGTCCTCTGCCCGAGCATGCTGTCGACTTCATCCACGAAAATGATAGTCGGCGAGAGCTTGGCTGCAAGCGAGAAAAGTGCTCGAACGTTCTTCTCATCCTCTCCAAACCATTTCGAAGTGATGGTGGACATTGAGACGTTGATGAAATGCGCACCGGCTTCATTTGCAATCGCCTTTGCCAGCATTGTTTTGCCTGTGCCGGGAGGTCCAAAGAGCAGTATGCCTCTACAAGGCTTGAGAAGGCCACCTTTGAAGAGGTCAGGTCTTCGCAGCGGAAGCATTACCAACTCCTGAAGTGATTCCTTTATCTCATCCAAGGCTCCAATATCTGCAAATGTCACTCCTATCTCGTTTGCTGGGATAACCTCAGGCCTAATGCGCTTCTCAAACTCGTTATCGGGTGGAACTTCCTAAAGAACACCAAAACACAAGACAACGAATTATGTGAAAATTTGAGAGAGAATTCTTTATCTTTATATTTATGTTCATTACAATTTGGATCTTACTTTTGCAGGAGGTGCATTCTCACCATCCTTCTTCCCTGCCGAACCAGTTTTCTCTGCCTCGCTTTTGCTTTCAGGACCTTGAGTTTCGGAATTAGATTCCTTCTTTGAGGATTCGGCATTTGTCTCTAGCTTCAAAGTGTCTTTCTCGCCGCTTTTTCCCTCCTGGAAGATACTCAATCCATGGGACAGACTGTTCCAAAAAATCCAGAATAATAGTCAAGTACAAAAACATTTCCATTGTTGCAATACAAGTCGAATGAGAGTCATGAGCACAACTGCAAAAGAATTATCTACCTCTTTGAAGAAATGACAAGCTTTCCGTTTCGGTACTCGGGGTCTTTGTTATGCATCAAGTGATAGGAAATTGCAGTGACCACAATTTCTTCAATGTAGTTGCTGAGAACCATTGTGTCTGCATCGCAGATCGAAGCCAAATTATAGCACTCGAGATCATTCGCTGCCAGAACCTCGGCTATGTGGTTTTTATTGTCTTGAAATTGGATCATCTTCATGTCCTCTTCTAGTTGAGCTTTCCAGCTGACTGGTTGAGTCTCGTCTTCCGGTGGTTTGATCTCAATGTTGTACGGGAACAACACAGAAAGCCTCTCATCCACTTCTCTCCAACTATCATCTTCTGTATCCAACGTCTGCGAACCGAGTATCAACACCGACCCCGAGAGTTTCTTCAACATTTTCTGGAACAAATTGTAAAACCTTTGTGATTGGAGAAACAGCTTTTCGACGTCCCTGATGTACAATATAATCGAACAAGTTTCCGATTTTGAAGCCACTACCTGAACATAAAAACGCCAATACTTTATCTTGTTAAAACCATCTCGAGATACAGGAAAAGTATGCAATTTATCTGGCTAATTCTGTTTGAATTACCAGAATAAAAGTCTGCTATAAAAAAAAGGGAAATCCATAAGCCTGAGGTTGATAATTTTCATCTATAATAACATCTGCAGGAGTCTATTATTCACATTATAAATTAAAAGTGTCATAAAAACAGGATTAAATTTAAAACAAGCAACTTAATTTGTTATAATTACCGTGTAAAGCGACTGTGCAAAGTCTCTCTCATCAAAACACCACCTACTCGAGTGCTTCAAGGAAGCTGCAAAAATTAAACGAGATCACCGAGAATGATTAACACTTTCGAAGCGATGGCATTAGATATGATCGAGACATTCTTAAAGGTATAAGATATGAGTTCTGTACAAAGAAAATTCTGAAGTACCTGAGTTTGTTGGAGCATGTTTTGAAGCGATTCCACTCATATCAGAGGAACTAGAGGCATTTTTACGAAGTGTTGAAGGATTGTTTGAACCTTCCCTACCTCTAGTGTCTCCGCTTGAAGGACGGATTGAGAAGGAACCAAACAAATTGGAAACTTGCTCTATTGCCACCTCCGAGATAGAGCGATTGAGAGACTAAAAAAAAAAAGAGACAAGTTCAAATATCATGGTTAATCTTCCTAAACTAAAGTATGGATGAAGCATTTAGCATATAGAAGAAAACATGCACAGTTCCTCGGTACGAAAAGCAAAGAAATCTCACGGCTTCTCTTTTGGCGCAGCCATACTTGCTCTGCATCTGTGAGGAATTAAAGTGATAAAAGTATTAGTATTACCGTAAGACGGACAGGTCTTATTCGAGGAAGAATCGAGTAGTACTAGTAGGACATGGTTACCTTTAGAGAAAAAGCATTGACATCCAACACAAGCAGCTTGGATTTGAAGTCTCGTGCCAAGGCTTTGGCAAGCATTTGATGGCAAGGTTCTTCAAGAAAAAACAAAATCATGTTCAGTTCAGATTGTACAAAATTATTATCTTTAGGGGTGCCAAAAATCAGTTTTCTAAATGTTACATACCGGCCGGTCCCGAGAGCAAAATAGCTCTACTCGCCGGCGAAAGGTTCCGGGTGTGCTTGGAAAATTCCGAGTGTCTCAGATGTACATGTGCAGCACTTGTTAATAACACTCTAGTTTTCTCACTGTCATTGCCATAATTTGAAGACAGAGAGAGAGAGAAAGAACTTTAGTATGCAATTAAGAATCTAAAACACATGGAATTAGATAGAGGAAAATTTAGGTATTAGAACTGACTAATAAAATTGCGCACAACCCAAAAATTATCATTCCTTAACCTTGATTACGTTGAATTTATGATTAAGAAGCCTAAAAACTACTTGCTTTTTCACTAGTGTTAAGCAAAAAAGAGATTAATCAAACAAAAAACCAGTCCTATAGACTTTCCTCTTGACTTATTACAGGTGAAGAAGATTAAGAAAATTCACAACTTAAGCCTTGTACAAGTTCTAATAGATCACGTGAATTACCAAAAAAACTCAACAACAAGTACACAACTAGAAAACCAACCAACCCACAAGAATACAAAAGAAGAACTTAAAAACCCAGAAAAACAAAAAAGAGAGAGATGTTGAAAATTTACCTTAAATAAGAGAAGTCATCAAATGTAACCTTGCTTTCTCTGCAGTCGAGGACTTGCCTGAACAACTCGTACTCAATCTGGTCGGCAGAGACCAAATCAGGAGAGCTATTATTACTTCCTTTGACCCATTTACTCACTGACTGCCCTGAACTCAGCAGCCCAACTCCAACCCCAACCCCAACACTCAAAGCTGACAACAAGACATGTTTCTGTTCCATCCTCTAACCGATCCAGAATCAAACACAAACAAAAACAAAAAACACTCGGTCTTTTTTTCTCAAGCTAACCAGTTTTTCCTTCTTTTTTTTTTTTTTAATGACTCTGTTCGTTTGTTCATATAAACAAGCAAAGTAGTTTTACTGGATTGGATGTTGAAAAATGGATCTAAAATCGAGCTTTGAGAAAATCAAGGAAACCGATTGGTGGGTTTTTTTTTTTTTTTTTTTTTTTTTGAGTTTTGATGAAAGAAGAAAAGAGAGTTTCTTTTCTGTGATATGTTTCTCTCTGGAGATGCAACAACAACGTTGGTTATTTATAACATGCCAATCGCCATGTCACTTGCGCACGTTAAATGCCTTCCCAGAAAAGTAAATATATAATAAAGTATTTTTAACATTATTACAATAATTCTACAATGTAATATATTTTTTAAATCAAATGTTAATTATGTTTCATCAGTGTACTTACTATTATCCGTGTATATATATTTACAAGATTGTATTAAAAAAAAAGGATAATCATAGTATATGTACTATTTGTAACTATGTTTTATGAGTGATATTTTCGTCATATCACAAAATTCTCAATAGAAATTTATTTTAATTTTTTGTTAAAGTCTTTTTGTATCCACATTGTTCCTGTCTTATTGGTTGTGTATCTTTTATTTATTTATCATATTATTTAAATTTAATAAATTGGTCAGCTATTAAAAAATTATATATTAATAATATTAACTGGGGTGTCAAACTTTAATTGGATGGACAAAACAATTGAACCCGCCTTTTTGACTCATATTATAACGTACGGTAAGGTAACTATTCACGGTCAAATCCAATAGGGTTTCTATTGTTTTCTTTTCAAATTCTTTGAAGTAGGGGAATTCAACCACGATGTAAAGTATTTTATTTTATTGATAGAGTAAAGTCCTTTTAGTCGTTCGATTTACTATGAATGGTTGAGATCATATAGGATGCACTAAAACTATAATGAGAGTATTGTAGGTGATTGGAACACTTAAAAAAAAAAAAGGAGACTTTCTTCTTTGAGACGAAGCTCTCAAGAAATTTTTATTTATTTAATTTCTGATTCAACACTTCAGCTTTTACAGATCAAACTAATCTTACAAACTATTCTTACAAAATTATTAAAAAAAATACTGAAAAAAACCTCATAGCTGCTCAAGAACAAACTCATTATTTCTTCCCTTCCGACCATCAAACAACTCTTCCAAATTTTGTTTCTCAAGTAGAAGTGGACAATGATGGGAAACAATCTTTGAATGAAAAAAAAAAAAAACAGTTCGGCCTAACTCCATCTTAAACTTCATCATCATTATTATTTAAAAAAAAAAAAACAAATCAGAGAATGAAAAAAAGTATTAAAAGGACAAATAAATTTTTTTTTTTTTGAGTTGAAGAAAACTCATCTTCTTCTTCTCAGGTGACGCTACCCCCGGAGAAGAGGAAGACCTATGGTGGAGTTAGGACGATCTGGGCCACCCATCCCCAATCCTTTACCATCGGCGACAACTAACCAGCCGACCACTTGACCCCGCGCCCCACCGCGATGACGAACCACCACCACGCGTCCCAGCTCCCCCTATGACGGCGAACCACCACCACGTGACCTCCCTCCTGTGACGGTGACCAACCCCAGCTAGCGACGTCCCCATTCCCCCACTCTCCAAAACGCGACTCAACCGCCCCACCCCCTCTTCTCCCTGTGGCGACCCACCCACGATCTCTTTTCACCGGAATCTGGTTCTTTAATAACCGGAATCTGGGTTTTTTTTTTTGCTCTAGACCGGAATCTGGGTTTAATAGGTTCTTCTTCTTCTTTTTTTTTTTTTTTTTGTATTGTTTTTTTAATTTTAATAAAAGGATTTAATACTGAATTATTTGAATTAGTTGGATTAGAATTGAGTGTGCTAAAGAACTCATATATCCTCATTTAGATTAAATGATGATCGTTGAATGCCACTCTATGGATGGAGGAAAAGCAAGTGTTCCCACCGTAGAATTCCCCATTTATTTGTCCTTTAAAAAAAAAAGAAATTATTGTTTGTGTGCGTTTTGGGTTGTTTTTTTATACTTTTGAAACATGAAAAAAATAACGAGCTCAGGACAATTATTCATTCAGGCTATGTTTTGGGTCATATTTAGAAACATGTTTACAAACATTTTTTTTGTCATTTTTGTCCAATTTTAATATTCATCTGCCCAAATATTTTTTAAAAATTTAAATTTTAAAAATTTATAACTTTATCATTTTAAGTTAAAATAAGATGATTTTTTTTAAATTATGTAAAATTTCGATAAGAACGAAATAAGTTCTATATTGTTTTTTTTTTTTTTCTAAATACGTTTAAAGTTTTTACAATTTTCACTCCAAACGATTTATTTTCACAAAATAAATATTTTTAAAATTCAAATTATCTATAACTTCTAAAACACCGTCTCCAAACATAATCCCATATGGAGCCACGGTGCTGAATTATTTTATTTATTTACTTTTTTTGTTCGTTTCAACTTCCCCGATTTGGTTGTCTTGGCATGGCATGGTTCAGGCTGTTATTTCCTGAAATATCAATTACTCCCTTGGAATTATCAAAATACCATAAAAACCCTGGAAACCTTATTTAAATTTTAACCCCCTTTACTTTGTGTAATTACACCATTTTTCAGTATTTCCATTTGGAGGAGGTCACATGAGTGCCAAACTGCCAATAGATATTATACATATGTATGTATATATAATGTTTTGCATTGTTTGCAATTTAGGAGATATTGCTTTGTAGATCTGAGTTGTGTTTTGTTTGGCTTCAACTAATATTTTCCATTTTTGTATTTTAATACATTTATTTGATCAAATACAACTCGACTTTGGTGAGCCATGTCTCCCCGATCTGAATTGTTATTCCATTTCTAGCAAAAAATGAAAAAAAAAATTCCAAATTAAAATATCAGCATATGATTATTTGAACCAAATTATAATATATGACACAAAATGTACAAATTTTTTTTTTTCAAATTAAACTATATATACTATCTTTTGGAAGTATTAAATATTGATGCCTATGAGTCAAATAATTAATTTTCATTTATAATCTTCTTCACGTTGCTAACTGTTCCCAAACTCGAATCTCTCTCTTAATTAACGTAACTCGTATTTATCAACTAGGCTAGCATTAGTTGGCATTTTCAGGCATAAAACTGTACAAATTAATTTTGATGCTTCATACTCCTTGGAAGTTTGCAAATTCCATTCCTCCAAGAGGTAGCTCTTAAATTGATATCCATATAAATGTAGGGGGAAAAAAAATCATTTGGTGACTCTAATAAGAAAATGACTAATATGGTTAGCAAATAATTCTCTCTCTTCACACTTTTGAGAATGAATTATTTTTCCAAAAAGACACATTTGATATGATCCTTCAGAGCGTGTATTGGAATGTATTATTTAATTTATTCGTTTTTTTTTTTTAAAAAACTTTTCCATGGTTAATATTTTATTGTTATTAAAATAGTTTGGGGGGTCATTACTTTAGCCATCACATGGATATAGAGGACACAAAAAAAGGTGTTCATTTTGCACGCTTCTTCTTTGTTCCTTTTTGTTTTGTTGAAACGAAAATTTTATTGCTTTCCATAGTCATTATGTTGCCACTACATAAAAAATTAAAGTATATGATATATAAATAAATAAATAAATAAATAAATAAATAAATAAATATATATATATATATATAAAAGTGCTAAGAGACTAGAAAGGGGCGGCTATACACCTCGAGGCCACGGTGGACTGACGCCCTATCGTGGTTAATACAATGTCAGCACATATCCAAGTCTTTGAATGAGACCATTAAACTTACTTGGAAACTTTAATTTTTACACTTGTTTTGGTTATTTCGGTTAGAAAGACAAGGGTCCGTTTGATGAATGAGTTGAGTTTGAGTTGAATTGAAATTTTTAAGTTTGAGTTGAGTTGAGTTTTTAAAAAGTAGTTATAAATTTTGTTGACTTTTCAAAAAAAGATAAAAATTGAGATGAAAAAATACAGTTTAGTTTGAGTTAAACTTTGTTACCAAACGTAGCAAAAAAGAATACCTTTTTATTTATTTATTTATTTTTGACATAATATAGGTTTTTTCAACTTCCTATGCTAGGGCGATATCATGTGCTTCTGAATGTTTGATATGAATAAAATCACTGAAAATGAGAAAATATACAAAATCAATAAAATCTTGTATAGATATAATGATTTAGAAACAAAACCCGTTGATTACGATATTTATTCATGACAATTTAGAAACCAGAGTAGAGAGAGAAACATAAAACAATAATATGTTATAGAGAGAAAACGATCTTCTCATTCCTGAAAATAGTATGTACAAGAAAGTATAAATAGAGGTGACATTAGTAACAAACTAGTCTAATGAACCAATAACTAGTTTACACGTGTACAATCATTCTAACAAACTCAACTCATGAAATTTCCTTTTTCATATTATTAAAAAAAAAATACAAATAAACAAAATAAGAATAATAATGCTTAACAACCAAGCTTTTGAAGAAGACTTTTGTGTTAGAAAGCCTTATTGTATGAATACTTGTTTTCTAAGGACAAAAAAATATAAAAATTGTAAGTTAAATATTACGCAAATTAGAAAGATGTCGAGAAGTATATTATACTAGTAAGGTATATTTTATGTAGAATTCATCAATATTTTTGCAACTTGATGAATCATTAATGCAATCTCCAACTTTCTTCTCCAAATTTATTGACGTAGGTTTGTACAAAAAAAATTTTTGATTCAAATCCAAATTTTTACAAAAGAAAGTACTTTATATATATATATATACATAAAGTTTGAATTATAGTTCAAACGGAGAAACAACTTTTTTTACAAATTATTGAACAAATAGGTGGGATCAACAATTAAGGTACTTACTTGCTTTCTATTTGATTGGCATTATGTGTCATGTGAATTATGATACTAAGTGTCATGATTCATGAATTATCATCATATCATGAAGTGATATTGATATGATTATTAAAGGTGATTACCCATATTACAATAAAAAAGAAATTAATACAAATGATTCTAATAACAGATCATGAGATTTTGGGGAGAAGAGTTTATATATATATATATATATATAAATGCATGCATCGTTGATAAGTATACATATGTAGAATATCCATTACTGTTGAATTTGGAGGTGGACCTTGTCCAATTATTTCTTCAGCCATCACTATCAGCCTGATTAAATTGGTCCCAAGAAAACAAAAGGAAATTACTATACCAATTTTCAACTCGACTCTAGACAGCTGGTGACAGCGTGACCCACAAGGAATGCACTTTCTTCGGCTGCACTCAAGCAAACTCCTAAAAACGAGCCTTTTGCGGCAGAGTATCCATCGATAATGCATTTTTCTGTCCGTTATATATGATTAATATCATATTATAATAAAGAAATATTCAAAACTTATAACAAAGTTTGATTTGATAATATAAAGGTTTAAAACGAAACTCTATAAAAGAGTTAGGAATTCGCATTTAATTTATATGGACCTTGTGGAAAATGGACAAGGAACGGCTCAAATTAATTGGGAAAACCTTTCCCATCATTCTTTTTTGTGTTTCATAAATATTATATACATATATACATATATATTAACATGTGATGGGAAAGTGGGGATCTCTACATGGAGAGCACCAATAACAAACCTCTAATAAAGTTTTTTTTTTTTTTTTTTTTGGGGGGGGGGGGGGGGGGGGGGGGCGGCGGCAAAATATAAATGCAATGACAGTAAAAGTAGTGGCTTTTGGGACTTTAGAAACAGTTGCCCAAAAGAGTGTCGTTTAAAGGGGCAAAGGGTAAGCAGTGAGAGAGCTTATCAACTTATCAAAGTGGCATAATAAGAAAATCTCTACAAACAAAAAATAGGTTTTAGCCCCCAAAAAAAAATAAATAAATAAAAGGGAAAAAAAAATGTGTGAGAGAGATCAACGAGAGATTCCTTAGAGCTTTAGTCCACAAAGCCCTTTTCCACCTCAGCATCACATGCGTTGATTCAAAAACCTTTTTGCTGCGTTTTGATTTGTGGGTTACACGCAATGCCCACTATCCTTTTCACCACTTTTTTCAAGTCACACCACACTTGAATGTTAAAAAAAATAAAAATAAAAATAAAAATAAAAAAGCTTCTCTCAAAGGGCAAACAGCAAAAAAGAAAAGAAAAGGAAATTAATATTGTAGAATGGCAATACAAAACACATATATAGAAATACAAAAGTGAAAAAAAAAAAATTCAGGAGCACTAGTATAGTGGTCCTAGTCAAAACGACATCCTTTGATGATACAAATATTTTTAATCATTAATATGTTAACTTTTCTTTCTTATATATACTTTTTATTTACCTATGTTCTTTTTTTAATAAATTAAAAAGATTAATGATGTTCTCACGTCCCTTGACTAGCAAATTGTAGAAGTCTTCCAAGACCATGTATGATCTGACAATCTTGAACCTAAGTCTTCGATAACGTGTAATCCCAAACTTTAAGGGTAGGTTGCACATTATCTTTTTTTTTTTTTTTTTTTTTGGTACTAAAAACTAGACATTTCGTGTGTCACAACACGATTTGGTGAACTGATAAAAGTGAAGTTTTTAAAGGCAACCCTTAAGCTTAATGGCTTTTTCTCTTTTGTCTTCCCAAATTTTTAAAGATGGCAAAATCCAATATAATCCTCTTAAATTTGATGCTAAGGCAATTTACCTACTCTCTCTCTCTCTCTCTCTTTCGTATTCTTTCAAATGACTAATCCTATTGTTTCATTTACTCCTTGTTCCATATGTACATTAATGCTTATATATTTGCCATAAAATCTTCAGATTTATCTTTGTGTCTATATATATATGCCTATATATATGCACACACACACACACACACATATATATATATATATGCGTGTACTGTCGACTCGTCAATAATTTGCCTGCCCAATTGTCAATATACACGACACTTACCGAACTTCTCTTTTATGATTGTGGTGGAGAATTCTTCATATTCATATTCAAATTATTATATGAATATAATAATGGATATCATTGTTCTTGTCCTCATTAAGGCAGCATATACTATACACTATGCAAAATCCCTGCTGGCGTTTTTGTGGCTCATTTTTGTGATTTTCTGTGAAATAATTAAAAACTACTTTTATTAACATCCGACCAACTGATATTTTTGCATTCATCACGTGGTTATGTCAGTTTAAAGAAAAATACTGGCTCATAATTAGAGAGAACAGAAAACAAAAAAGTTAACAAAAAGAAGTAATTTTGGCTCAATATCGTTATATCTTTGTGAATCGTTTTTATTCTGGGGTTTAGTAATATTGATTTATTGGAGAATGAGGTCGAAATTTCACGCATGCCTAGAGAGATCTAAAGCCAAAAGGCAATAAAGTCAATTACCCTATTTGTATCTGCATGTGCATGGATCTATTTTTTTTTTTTTACTTTAAAACACGTGAGCCAGTATTAGAGAAAGTTAGTATTTTATATTAAGAAAAATTATTATTTTGTATGTAATTATCTTTGTTAAGAATTTTTAATTATTTATAGTAATTGTAATTTAGAATAGTCTTAATTTTAGGAGACTTGTAAGCATTAGGTAACTTACCTGATTGTGTATATTATAACTTGTATTTATATGAGAATCCATTCATAGTATTCCTCACTAATGAATTATTTGTTTTTAGTCCATAAAAGCACATCCACCTTAAATATTTTTGTGTTCCTTTTTTGTTCTCTTATTACTCTTATTATTTTCTTATTTAATTTTCCATTAAGTCATTCATCCTTTTATCAGTAAGATGAAAAAAGGGTTAATCGATAAAAGTCCTCAACATAAGTCCCTTTTTTTTTTTTTTTTTTCAAATAGCCTATATGTTTATTGATTTAACTCTGTTTTTACTTTTTAGCCGGCATCAGTATTGTATAAGTTTCTCATTTTGATGTGATTTTGATAATATTAATGTTAAAAAAATGAACATCATCGGTGAAGATACTACACATGCATCGTAGAAGCTGGCGCTAGGCTATCTTTTTCTTTCTTCTTTTTTCTTTTTCTTTTTTTTCATATCGCATGTTCAATGTTGCTCGAACTGTGGCTTATACATAAGATCACAAAATAATAAAGGTGACTTGCATGTGTCTAATTCTAAGTGAAAAGAATATATTAGAAGGAAAGAGAAATTAATTAAAGCGAAAAAAAAAAAGAAGAAAATTTATTTTGATGTCTTGTCAATGCTGATCAAACGACCTTTACTGGCTAGCTAAGTAACTGTTCTGCCCTCCAACCATACGAAGAAAACAAGAAAAAGCAAAACAAGTTCAAAAGTTACAACTTTAATGAAAGTTTTTTTTTTTCCCCCGATTCTTTGTTTGTCCAAAATTAATGAACTATACTTTCCATTTGCAGAAAGTTTGGACCCTTGTTGGATTGGGGACATAAACCAGATCCTTCAGCACTATAGAGCCAATCAAATTGCAGATTCTCTCGGGCATTTCTGGCCGTGCATTTAGATTGTAGAAATAGTAGTATAACCCAATGAAAACACATTTAAAAAAAAAAAAAAAACCATTGTTTTGCTTAAAGCCCAAGCTTGCCCTATTATGGGTGGTAGAACTTATTAGAAAGAGAGATGGAAAAAAAAAAAAAAAGGAAGAAGAAAAGAAAAAATCTATTTAATCAGGTGTCACGTGTGGCTCTGTCCCAGTAAACTCTTCTTATTCTTCTTCTTCTTTTTTTATTTTATTTTAATTTTACCTTTAAAAAATTTATATATTTTTCTCACTTTTCCTTTACTAAAATTGATTACTATACATAAACCTCCAAAAAATTGTATGTTTTAGTATATGTCTCACTAAAATAATAAACTAGCTCATAGCCAAATTAAAGCATAAGGTCATGTTAGGAATTGCATTAAATTAACTAGCATTCACTTTATTTGTTTATCGGACAATATTCTTTTGGGTAGAAAGAATACAAAAAACGAAAAAAAAAAAAAACATATATAAGATAGCAAAAGATAATTAAAAGAGAGAGAGAGAGATTAAAATAATTATAAACCCATAAACTTGTTTTTTAATTTTTTATTTTGCTCACTGCATGAGGACCTAACATGTAAGTAATTAGAGAACCGACCACAGGCTGTGAAACCTAAACCTTTTTGAGAAAAAATGCAGACCCTTCATCAAGGGTTTATGCCAGGTTGGGCCAACCAGGAGTTGCCGACTGTACTCTTCCCTTTCCTTTCCTTTCTTTCTTTTCTTTTGTCGTTGGTTGGTGCTCAGTGACACATCAAAAAAGGAGGCCCTCACCCAGTCACGCACCCCCACCCCCCCCCTCCCCCTTGCTAGCTACAAGTAGGTCAAAACTGAAATATTATAAAATTAAAAAAAAAAAAAGAAAAAGAAAAAGAGAAAAGGTGATTATACATGCAAACAACAATTTGACAACCATTTCACCACCAGTGACGGTGGCTTGTTGTAAAGGAACTTTCACTTTAATCAAATCTCAGATTTAAATCACGATACATATAAAATTTAATCCTTAATAAGAAAGATTATATACTATCAGTTCTTTAAATTTGAGATTTATTAGTTATGAAAATCTTAGATTATGTTTCTTATCATTCTATCAGTGCGATCAAAAAACTTATTTAATAATCATTAGGACGGAACGTGAGGACATCAACGATATCTTTTTTCTTACTTAAAAAAAAAAATTGTGACAACGATTTCATAAATCACTTTATGAAAACAACCCCTATAAACGACCATCTAATAGTAACCAATTTCCTCAAAATCATATAAAAGGTCCATCACTTGAAAGCTACATATGTTTTTGCTCCAATATATATATATATATATATATATTAATTTGCTTTTTCTTAGTCCTTTTCATTCTCAGTTGTATGTACCAACTTTTATTTTTCTTTTAGCCACCAATTTGTTCATGTAGTGCGCTAGCTCTTTATGAAGATTAGACTCGTTAGGGTCATATAGTAGAAAGCCAATTCAAACGCATCGAAAGTCCTGTCACGGTATAACTAATTTTTACAAATAGGAGAGGATGGGATTTTCCGAGAAAGTTTCTTGCCGTGTTCTATGGTATCTTTTGTATCTTTTCCACAAAGGAGAAAAAGTAGAAATTGATTTTCTTTTCACACATCGGTATAATAATTAAGTTTGACCTTTCGAGAATTCTGCAGCAAAGAATGTTAAATAACACTATTGATAGAATTCTGTTTTCAATCTGCTATATCTGTATCATGTTATTTCAATTTAAAGTAATTAGTTTATTATTATTATTATTATTATTATTATTATTCTGATCACATTTTGATTAGAACTACCCTATCATAGAAACCTTCTTATTAAGTTGCTAAATTGGACTAAAATATTATTCATACTGGCCTTTTCTTCTTCAAATTTTACACACACAAGTAATATGAACTTGTCAAATTGTCAAGATTCCGAGTCCTTAAATTCAACAAGTTTGGTCAGGCGTTTCTTGACCTAGCTTGTTTGGTACGTGATATATATATATATATATATATATATGTATTAACAAGTCCTTTTATGAGAAGCTCTTGGGATTTATAAATAATAATATGTATTAATTAAGCACCTAGCTTGTTTGGTACGTGATATATATATACATGTATATATATCCTCAGCGACTTGTTTAATCTATTCATGTTTTTTAACTTCTTTTCCTTGGATGCAAATTGAATAAAAATCTCATGCCACTTCTCATCACTGTCTTGCTTTTTAGGATTGTGAATCCTCTTGTTGTCTTTTAGGGTATGTTATATATGTACATATAATATATATTGTTGAGTGAGTGCTAGCAAAAGATGTGACAATTTATAAGATTGTGGTTTGGAGCAGACAATATTCTATGTAGGGTTTAGTGGGCTTCTTATACATTCAACAAGTAATCCTTTCCTTTCATAGGCTATGCACTGAAAACTATTAATATTTAGTGGGGAAAGAAATATCACAAAGAAGGGACAAAAGACCTTTGTGGTGCAATGAGCTTGTAAAATTTTGCCAAGTGCATAAACCCAAATCTTATCGTGTGAAACTTTTTTTTTTTTTTTAAATTGAATTAAAAAAAAAAGAGTTTCCATTTCTCACATCAAGTACCCTAGGATTTTTGCGCATTTTTAATTTAAGCAAGGATGAACTTCCAAAAGTTGGGAGTCTAGACTCCTCTAATTAACCTACATGTGGCCGAATTTATACCAATGTGACGCGACATATATAGGTTTTCACAAGCCTAATAGTATTGTAAATATTATGCAGATAAATATATATATATATATATATATATTATATGTGCATGTATACTGCTTTCACACTTATATAAACCTACATATGTTAGTCGTTTTACATTATATTATGAGTAAAATTAAGTTTAAAAGTGAGCTCTTATAAGGGTGGTAAGTTTATGAATGTCAATGCTCGTATATGTACCTACTAATTAATAATTTAGAGTCTCTAGAATCATATTCTTATATATTCTAATTATTAACAGTACATTTGATAAGCATGAAATGACGAGTTTCTTATTGAGAAATAGGGTTTTCAAAAAACATTTATTTCAACATCTAGAAAGCTTATATGATATTGCTGAAAGAAAGTATGTTATCAACAATCACCTTGCTCTTAAACTTTTTTTAAAAAAATAAACAAATAAGTAAATAAGTAAAGTACCAATTACTGTTTTTTATTTTTTATTTTTATTTTTGCTTGCCAGTTTTCCACATATATACAAATAGCGGCCTGAACTACTAAAGAATCATAAGTGCAAACAAAAATATTATTTACATGCATGTCTAGTGATCTCTTCACACCAGTGAACGAGTGACGATGAATTTTAAAAATGTTTCATGTTATATATATATATATATATATATATATATATATCAGTTATTCTCGGTTTTTGCCATTGTTATAATTAGTCTGAACCAAGGCTCATATGATTTCTATACATATTATTTGCTGTTAGACTTGCATAACAATTAGCCTCCGTTTCGCCGCGCCAAAGATGCACCTTTAATATATTGGAAGAGACGAAAGTATAATAGATTGGATGAATCATCGACATGTGTCAGTTTTTCGTTTTTATTTTAACAAATCAGTTGGTCAGATAGAGATATAATTTCAAGGAAAGAAAGTAGTTTTTTTTTTTTTTTTTTTTTGCGTAATAAAAAAATAGAAACAATCGGTCCATTGATTGACACCTCTCAAGGAGCCCATTGTTGTTGTTGCCTTCGCACTAGGAAGCTGAAAGAGAAATGCAAAATGTACGCATGTATATTTTAGATATTTGCAAACGTGTCCTCTAGTTTTTCTGTGGCGCAACTCGGTTTTCTGGAGAAGAGAAAGTTAGAAAATGACTTGTTTTCTACTTTCAACTGATCATTGAACCCATAAGGGATGGAGATATAGAGACCCTTTGATCCTTTGGTGGTGGAAAACACAATGATATAGAGTGTGACTAAGCTTGCAAAACTTTAGGTTTGGCTTTATATCTAAAAAGAACGATCCTTGGGCTACCTCATCGGGTATTAGAACTACTCCTGTAACACCACTTATTAAAAAAAAAATAAAAAATAAAAGTAAGTCTCATAACATAATATTTATAAATAAGATTCACTTTTTTTTAGTCACATTTCTTTCCGTAGGTTTCTTTTCTTCACAAACTTAAAATTTCATAATGAAAGATTCAAGTTTGTACTCAACCCAGTTAGATATAGACATGTTTTAATTTGTTGAATATTGGGCTAAGCTTTATTTTTAAGCCTCATGTCCACCACTTCTTATGGGGCTTCTAACAATTTCAAATTGCTTTCTAATGGGCTTCTTAAAAAACTAGTGCTTATTTATTTGTTTCCTGTGTGTCCCTGCACGTACTTCTAATTTATTTCTTGATTAATATATTTATAAAAGTGTTAAAGCGGATAAATAAATTATCACTTTTATTGATATATATTTTTTTAATTTTTTTAACTTCCCTAAATATTTGATATTAAAAGGAATCTGAACTTGTAATTAAATGCACTTGCATTGAACAAGCAACAAATATATATTAACAATAGGTAATTAAAATGTCGTTACTAATAAATTCAGAAGTGCTAAAAACGTTTAGTCTAATAGCACCAGAGAATTTAGATATGGTGAGAGTTTCGAGTGAGATTGGAGATTCGATCATTTCTCTTATATGCATTAGAAAATAAAGATAAAGATTAAAAAAAAACCGGTTGTTAAAAAAAAAAAAAAAAGATAGAGGGTGTTCTCACGTGTCTTCAGTTCACCGCTTATATTCATTTGAGAATTTAGTTGAATCACAGGTGAAATGGTATTATATATAACCTGATTCATTCTCCTATTAGGATCAATCCAGATTTACCTACTCCATCATAAACTCATTAGTTTCTTACTTATTCTCTCATAAGGTTCAACCTATAGTTATCCGATAGTTCATCACAAGTTTATAATTTTTTAAGGCTGGATTTTAAAGTGAACACGTCACGGTTTGAACTCTGAAGTTACAACTGATAAGAGAAATCTAAAAAAGATATCCATGACCGTTATATGATTAAAGAATTCAGAATAATTGATATGGACGTATAATTAGCCAACAAACTACAGACATCTATATTATTGTTCCGGTCCTTACTACTATATATACACACCATGCTAGTGTGGTGCCACGGGGCAGGGGCCATATATATATATATATATATAATATGTATGTTATTGTGTGGATCTAAATATCCAGCGCATGGGTAGCCACTTATTAACTGAGCTGGCAATGAACATCATTTTGAGGCTTTATCATGTCAAGTCCATTTTGGACATCACTACATTTATCAATTATCATGAAAGGAGCTTATATGCATGATAATAAGCTCTCTTTGCTTTGATTTAAAAATTTTAGTTTGAGAATATGATTATAATTGTTTATTTATTTTGTGCATTTTAGAATTTAAACTTTACAAGTTATATATGGTGAAAAGAAAGAGTTTATTGTATATGATCAATGAAATATTAAAAGGAGATAGTCCCGCATGGTCATTACAAATATTCTTAGAAACTATATATACGTACATTACACCATATACATGTGTATATATCGAAAGGCAGATTTAATAAATAAACATCAATCTGGATGTGTTTGCCTCGTGGATACTTCGAAGTTTGAAGGAATCAATGATCAATGTTGGTAATTAACAAAGTAAAAGCGCTAGAAATATAACATCAAAATTAGAGTAAAGTGAAAAAAGAATATATATATATATATATATATATATTAGGTTAGGCATTTAAGGAGAAAAATTTTTGCTTTTTGTTTTGTATCTTGTACTTTACAATAAATTATTTGTTATACTTTTAACTAATTCGTACGTCATTTTGTCTGCCAAATGAAAGCGATCTCTTATTGCATTCCCTTTCATACATGAACTTACAATTCTGACCACATGCTAATTAATTCTCTTAATTACTATAGTGTAGCAAGTTAGGTTTTTCGTCAAAATCCCATTACGACTAAGTTTATTATTTTTACGGGCCATACTTTATTTCCACTTGGATTACTATAGACAAGATACGATCGTCCTTTTCTTACCTATAATAGATCATTTAGTCTTATCCAACTTTTAGTTTTTAGTGGAGTGAGATTTTAAGAGAGAGATTGTAGGTTTGATCTTGTTGCACGTTTAAAAAATATATATATATATATATATATATATTTTTTGGTAGTTGTTAATATGTTTTGTTTGTGAAATATTCAAGGATTCTCTACGCCATTTTTTTATGTCGGGTGCAAGGGGCGGAGCTCCATGATGCCTAGCTACATGCAGCTCAGGGGAGGTAGCTGTTCTGATGGACTACTTAAAATTTAACCCTAAATTCAAATTCTTTTTACAATTTGCTCCTTTGATTGCCTCTTATAAAATCCTTTTAATTATAACATTTACATAATTTTTTTCATAAAAAAAACTTCAACCGTTAGTTTTAATTTTAAAGTGCTCATATTTCAAACTTAAAATTTCAAATAATTAACCAATAATATATTGTACTACTAATTAAATTCACAATTTTTAGATTCTAAAGTTTAAATTAAAATTTTATTATAAGCTTAGTTCATTTAAGAGAAAATTCAAACACATATAGATCAACTTTGAGATAGAAGATTCATTACAATATTATAACATGATTTAAAAATTTGGTTCAATTCATGCCTTTTCTTGAAAAAAAAAAAAAAAAATCCTGACTCTGTTACTAATTGGGTATGTTAATGCGTACATTTTGGAGAATTGCCTCGTCAGTAAAAAGGTCAAAGAAGTTATAGGAGGCTCCAACACGTAAAAGAATGCCAAGAGCCCAAGTGTTAAACAACTAATTACTAGTCGTTCCTAAAAAAGTGGTTCTGGGAAAGAACAAAACAAAAAAGGGCAAATTTTGTTAAGAAATACTGTTAGTAGGTTCCTCAAAAGCATTCTTCTCTCAAGCGTTTTAACAAATTTTCTTCCATTTCGATTCTAGTTTCTTGTCACCTATACACATATATATGTATATCTATATATATTTAATTGAGATTCATTAGTTTCTAAGGTCCAAGCCAAGAGAAAGAGAGAGAAAAATAAAAGCCCAGAAAACAAGATGACCTTCTCAATTATGAGATTCCAACTTTCAAGATCAATGGATTTCTAACGAGTGAGTTTGTGTTGAAGGCTGGAGTTTTAACAAGGTAGATTTCATTTTTCCTCTCGTTTCTTTTAATTAATATTATTGTTGTTGTCGTCGTCTTGTCACCTTTACTAATTATTAACACAAAAAATAATAAGCATCAATTTATTCTTCTGGGTCCCTTTTCTTTTCTCTTTTGAGAGAAAGAAAAAGTATTCCAAAAATTTAGGGCAAATTTATCTTTACCACATGAAACATTCTGGGTTTATTCGTATGTTGTCGTTTTTTCAATTTTTATATGTTTTTGTCTCCCACATAATTAGGTAGTTCAACTCTACGGTCGTTGTTGTCTTGTTTCCAACACGATCACAAGCTTTCGTAACTTTTTTTCCTCCTGGCTATTTTTTTTTTTTTACTGTATTCGATAAATTGGTGCTCTTTATTTTTAAAACACATATAAAAATAGAAATAAAATTTTATGACCAACGGCTAGAATTTAAAGGAATGGAACTAGCTAGCTAGGCAAACACTGGTTCTAGGACTTGCGACTTCTAGACGGACAACGATTAAACTTTTATGTTTAATTGCTTGCCAACTTGTATAGGAACATTCTCGGAATCCAAACACTTTGGATCCCTCCACATTTTTCACCGATCAAAACAAAAATATCAAAAAAAAAAAAAAAAAGAAAAAAAAGAAAAAAGAAAGAGACGTGGTGGACCGACGAAACTCAATTGTATATATTATTATTACTGAATAGTGTTGGATCTAAAATGTTATAGCTGTATGTGGGGACTACTATTGCTAGTTGTTAGGACAGTCAATACAACAACACACACACACACACATATGTACACACACGTATTCCAGAAATTGCAATACGTATTTGACTTCTAAAATCTTTTGTTTCATTATTTTGTCAATATTTGGCCTTACTAACTAATTGTCTCATTTCATCGGTGACATATTCTACAATTTAAATCCCACATAAGTATGAATTACAAGAAGATATGCATCTCCTCTATCAAGATTATCATTGATTAATTAAGGTAACCGTTCCTTTCATTGCGGAAATATTTATTTGCATTTATTTTTAGATAATTTCAGGAATGTGGACAGCAACGTTCACGTTTGTAGAGAAAATAATCAATGAGGTAATTAACAATTCCTTTCAAGGAGGATTTTTTTTCTTTGGTTTGTTTGTTTTTTTTTTTTTTTTTCTGAAAAAGAAATATTTGAATTGTGGACAGCAACGCTTGTGGAGAAAATATCGGTTTTTGTAATGAACTGTAGCATTCAATTTTCTTTAAATTGTTTTGATATGCGCAATTAATTATTTATTATTGGGTTGATGACACCTGTCGTGTTATTTATTTGGTTCAACTGCAACAAAATATTACTGAAATTTCAACATTTTTGTTGCAACAGACCAACCATGTTTTTGCTGTCTTTTCGATTAGGACTGAACACATGTATTCATATACATATATTGTAAATCTTGTCCAATACTGGAAAGTTTGACTTTCGAAGATTGTGACGTACCTTTGTTTTCTTCAGCTTAAAAACTCTTCAAGCTTATCAAGAAGTGAACTATATTTACATTAATATGAAATGTTGTACATGTATACACACTCTTATTTTTCATATGTCGAGTTAGTCCTAGCGGAATTAAGATGAAATGCTATATTATTATCACTAATGTTATTTTTTTCAGCAATAATTAAAATATTTTTTTTTTGGGTCTCCATTCATTTAATGTAGAACATTATTTTCTGTCATATTCACTAGGGACCAATATGAACTGGAATATTGATATCAAAAAAGGAAAAAAAAAAAAAAAAAAAAACTGGAATACACTACTCTAGGCTTTGGTATTACTGCTTTTCGGCCACTTGGTGATGATTTTTACATTCCCTGGTGGCTATGTATAGCCCACTTGGATATATTAATTATTCTCTTTTCATTCACTTTTCTTCTATATAACGTAACAAAAGTTGGGTGTCACTTACCCACACTACATACTTTAAAAGCAAAAAAAAAAAAAAAGTGGGATGCTCTAATTTTTCTTTTTAATTAAGTCAAACCTAATTTTCTGACGCAAAGAAATAATGTAGAAAAAAAAAAATCTAATAAGATGTTGAAGATGATGACAAATCAATCAAAGCTGTCGTTTTTTTTTTATTTAACTTTTAATTTTCGTAACAAAAAAAGCTACCTAAATTATTCTTCATTATTTAGGAAGTAGCCTAGAATTGAATGTCTTGCTTTATGCCATATTTGGTTTTGTCCCTTTGTTAGCATGAACGCGTCACCCTAAAGAAAAGCTGCTCTAAAATTATATCACAATTCAGAGGGCGTCTGATGTGACCTGTTTTCCTTTTCTTTTTTTTTTTTAATTTTTTTAATGTTTTTTAATTTTTATTTTTTGGATGAATAAGAGTGAGATGTACATGTAATCTTTGCAAGTACACGCCCCACTTTTGGACTATAAAGAGCTGTTTTTTCCTATTGCTGATTGGGAGGTGTGTTTAGTTGACCTCATCTTCTTGTTCTCCTTCTTCTTCTTCCTTTTTAACCATTTTTCTTCTTCTTTTTATCCAGTTTCACCTATACATAGACACATATATATATATATATATACATACACGCACGTATATATATAGCAGTCTCAGTCTGGTTCTCTGGCTTCTCATCAAACTCTACCTGCTCCAAGAAGAGAGGAAGAGAGAGGAACTTGGTGATCTCACCTGAGAACTGAGTTCCGTATACAGACATTGAAAGAATCCACTGTTTTATATCGTTTGCAGAGGTCAGAATCCTTGGTCTTTCTTGTTCATATATATTCCTTTGCTTATTATCATACACACATATATATATATATATATATATATTTTGTTCTATTCATAAATGCCGTGAGAAGAGCAATTTTGTTGTCTAGTCCATGATTATTTAAAATGTAATCTTATTATGAACCGCTGCATCCTAAAAAAATAAAAATAAACATGTCCAGAGAAACAAGTACCCTTTTGGATGTCTGTTTTAAACCCACTATTTGAACATATTTTTATATGTTTTCTCTCGTAAATATTTATATTTTCAATTTAGAAAATAAGTTTAAAGCGGAGATTCAAAAGGGTATCTACAACAATGTTACCAATGAACACTATGCTTATAGATTTGACATGATGGTCGGATTGTTGAACATTGGTTGTTAGCATTTTTGACCGTATTCTAAAGGCTTAATTAGTCAGGAATGCTCGGCGCGGATTTTGCTTTGTCCCCTTTTTGATCTTCCAAGGAGACTGAAATATAGTTTTTGTTTGGAAAAATGAGACGCTTTGTTTTTTGACTAAAAAATCTGCTTCATTTCAACATAGCTCTCAAGTGGCTTTCAATTCTGTTTTAAACTTCTGAGCCCTGAATCACAGACATTTTTCTTTACTCGATTTCTCTTTTGGAAATCAGGTGCCTGATTTCATGATGGAAACCAACAAGTACGTGGAGTCTATAGAGCAAGATTTCCCGGAAACTCCATCGCTAATCAGATCGGCAAATGAAGTGGCCGGATTCGATAGCATTCAAGATCAAGCAATAGGCCTTCAACAACATAATCTGCTAGCCCAAGTAAGTTGTTAAGCATTCTTAAAACATACACAATCCATTTCTTGTTTAGGGAGTTTTTAGAACTGGCTATTACTCATTTTGTTGACATGAATTTTGTGTGTTTTTTTTTTTTTTTTTTTTTAACCAGGAAACCGAAATTCATTTAGCACAAAGCCCGTTAGATGAAACTGAACACAGAGGCGTCCACCAGAGGATTCATTCTGTTTCCATTAGCATGCCACCAACTCCCACAGAAGCCCGTCTGCAGAACACCAAGCGGGTTCTCTTCGACGGATTGCCAGACCCGAAAGGCGGGAGCTCCAGCTGTGAGCTGCCGAAACCGGCTAAATTCTACTCCCAGCCCATTCAAACAACACATCAGCAGGAGATGAACACTCAAAATCTGCCTCAGCCTCCAAACGTTAGGAGGTTGATAGACAGGAGGTTTGATTCCTTCAAGACATGGTCTGGGAAACTCGAAAGGCAGATCACAAACCTGCGTGGAAAGGCTCCTATAGAGACCAGACCAGAGGATGTTGTCCTAAAGAATTCTGACATCGAACCTTTAACGGTCGACCGTTACTATGATGCCCTGGAAGGGCCAGAATTGGAGACCCTTAAGGTAATTTTACCAGAGTATCTGAGTCCAGATCTGTTGTTTCATTTTCATGTCTTAAGGGATGTCCTCTTAATAGTATTTTGACAACTCATAACATAATACTATCGAGGGACAGCCAATGAAATAGAAAATCCAGAACAACAGATCTTGACGCGCTTGTTGCATTATGATTTAAGCTAAATGTTATTGTTTTTTTGGAGAGCATAGAGTTCAATTATCATAGAGATACAAGATTCTCATAATAATTTTCTTTATCATAATGAAATTCTGCAGTGCTAGACGTCACTCTCACAGAAAGAATGAACGACTATAAATCTTGTGTGTGCATTGTTAGCAGAAATCACGGCTTTTAATTCCTCACCATTTTCGTAGAAGCTTAACATTTTTCGTTTCTTATTTTTCTAACAGGCTTCAGAGGAAATTCTGCTTCCAGAAGACAAGAGATGGCCATTTCTTCTAAGGTTTTCGATATCTTCATTCGGTATCTGCCTTGGCGTGAGCAGCCAAGCTATACTGTGGAAAACCCTGGCCAGCTCTGCCTCCACAAAGTTTCTCCATTTGAGCCTAAGAATAAACCTTGTCCTCTGGTACATCTCCATTGCTCTAACCGCGACCGTCTTCTCTACCTACCTTGTAAAAGTGATCCTTTACTTTGAAGCGGTTCGCCGCGAGTACTATCACCCCATCCGTGTCAACTTCTTCTTCGCCCCTTGGATCGCACTCTTGTTCTTAGCTCTTGGAGTGCCATCTTCGGTCACGAAGACCTTACCCCCTGCTCTTTGGTACATCCTCATGACTCCGATCTTCATCCTCGAGCTTAAGATCTATGGACAGTGGATGTCAGGAGGACAGAGGAGGCTCTCCAAAGTGGCTAATCCTTCAAACCATCTCTCGATTGTTGGAAACTTTGTCGGGGCGTTGTTGGGTGCTTCAATGGGGCTAAAAGAAGGGCCTATTTTCTTCTTTGCCGTCGGGTTAGCTCACTACATAGTGCTCTTTGTCACTCTCTATCAGAGACTCCCAACAAACGAGACACTCCCGAAAGAGCTTCATCCCGTGTTCTTTCTATTCGTCGCTGCGCCTAGCGTAGCTTCCATGGCCTGGGCCAGGCTCCAAGGCTCCTTCGACTATGGATCAAGAATCGCCTACTTCATTGCCTTGTTCCTTTATTTCTCACTGGTTAGCATCTATGCATTTTGTAATAATATTATTCGTCATTTTCATTTTTGTTGTGACTGGTTGTCCTAATCATACATATTCTTCTTTTTTGTGAATTTCTACAGGCTGTTAGAGTAAACTTCTTCAGAGGATTCAAGTAAGAATTGACTTAAAATTTAAATTACTCCGATTTTAAATTACACATTTCCCTTTTTTTTTTTTTTTTTTTCTCTGTGATTCAATTTTTCAACCTCTATTTAAAAAAAAAAAAAAAATTTTACAGATTCTCACTGGCTTGGTGGGCATACACATTTCCAATGACTGGTGCTGCAATTGCAACAGTCAAGTACTCGAATGAAGTGACAAACGTTGTGACGCAAGCCCTGGCCGTCATACTCGCCGCCGTGTCCACGCTGACGGTTTCAGCTTTGCTCATATCGACCATCTTGCACGCCTTTGTGCTAAAAGACCTTTTCCCTAACGACATTGCTATTGCCATTAGTGACAGAAAGCCTAAACAACATAGGAAGTGGTTCAACATCAGAAACTTGAGCTCCGAACACTCCAAGGACATTGAGAATTTCTTGAAGTTCACTGATTCCGATGCAAAGGACTTGGAAGCTTCTGTGAATCCTCCAAGTTCTGAGGCAGAAAGTATTTAAAAGTCTATTACGATGAGTAAGGGTGCAGAACGTGCCCGAATTTCGCCATCATTTTGACATGCGAGGAACATCGTTTTCGAGCTTTGATAGTTCCTATGAACATGTCATGTGAAGAGTGAATGAGAGAAACTTTGTGCGGTAGGAAAATAGTAGTAAGTAATGTTGTACACAAACGTTTGTGTTTTGCAAGAGATGCATGTCGGTAATATAAGTAATCACATATATTTTGGGGTAAAAAATTTCAGTGACGTAGGGGAAAAAAAAAAAAAAAAAAGAACATTTTGCTTATATATATTATATATATTGTTGTTTGTTTCCACGTTGGATCATATTTGTGAATTTTAAATAATAATTATACAGGTTAAGTGTTACCTGAACTGCAAGAATTAAATAAAATTTTAAAAAGCACCTAAAGGAATAAATTTGATAACAGAGAGTGAAAGCACGAGAGAACGTGACATAGAAGTCTTAAGAGGATAGATTTTACCGGATTTTACCAGCCTAACCCGAACGGAGGAAATATAAAGAGAGAGAACTCTTATAAATTCTTCAATACAGGTAATCCAAATGTGCCCACCTCTCGTTACAGCAGGAATATCGTATACAGTACAATATAACATTAAATTAAAAAAAAAAAAAAAAAAAGGAAACTTGCGAGTTGCGAAGATACCCTAACCATTACTAAACAACTCAGCGCACAACTAAAACAAAGGACAACAACAAAGTTGGACAATGAACAACAATGAACAAGCTTAAACGACAAGTAGCATGGGACCAAAAAAGTCAACAAGGATTACAAGGCAGCTCCTACATCTCAACGATTCTTTATTTTGTTTTCGTTTTTCATTACTTGTAGTTTTCTTGTCACGGTCGCTTTCTTGCCATTATCGTTTGTCCAGTTTTTTTGTCGTTTAATCAGATCATAGCCGTTTTCAATCTTTTGTTCTGTTTTCAGTTTGTTGTCGTTGTAAGGTACTTGTGCTTTCTTTTTTCCCACTCGTTTTTGCGCTTTTTTCAATGTCATACTTGCTCTTATGTTCTTCTAGTTTAATTATCATTTTCAGTTAATTCCCCTTTCATCTTCTTATTGTCGTTTTCATGTTTTGTCGTTTAAAACTTTTAACACTCAACTATGTTGTCATTTTCTTGTCGTTTCTCATGATTGCCATCGTTCAGTTAACTTGTCTTTTCCCGCCTCGTGTGCCTAAGAACAAACGGGACAACGAGCGCAGCAAAGACCAATTTCCATGTAATCGAATCTCTCTCTCTTCTCTCTCTCTTTTGCTTTTGAGGTCACTTGTATATTTTCATTTTTCATGCTGGAGTCATTTTATCAGGGAAAAGTCTTTTTTTGTGATTTTTGTCCCCCTTATTGTGCTGTAGTTTATTTAGATCATTGTCGTTTTTAAGTCTTATGTTTCTTGGTTTTCTTGTTGTTTTAAGGTTATATTTTTTATTTATGATGTTGTCGTCTTTCTTGCATTGTCGTTTATTAGGCTATTTTTGCTGGTAACGTCTTTTTGGTTTGACCAGCCCATTGTCGTTTTTGAATATGTCATTCTTTTTAATGTGTTTTTCCCTATTACTTTTCATGACAATGTCGTTTTCATGTCTGTTTTACGATGTTGTCGTTTTTTCTTGTCATTGTCGTTTATTGGGCTATGTTTCTGGTTAGCTCTTTTTGTTTTGACCAGAACATTGTCGTTTTGGACGATGGTGTCATTCTTCCTCCTTTTTTTTTAATGTCGTTTTTCCCTATCTTTTTCCATGCTGATTTTTTTTTTTGAAAAAAATGATTGTTGTTAGTTTCAGTTCATTTCTTTTAAAAATCTTACCAGAAAACAACTTTTTTTTTTATTATTGTTTTTCCTTTCTGAGAAAATTACCTAAGTGGTCACGTTTCTTTTATCAATTTAGTAATGTGACACAAATTCTTTGGAACAAATTCTTCGTTCTTAACTAACATGATAAAAACTTTAGTTTAATTTTATGTCATATTGGTCTAGTATCAAATTTTTATTTTATGTTGGTGTAATCATCTTTAAATTTGTGTAATGTATGTGTTTTCCCCTTATTTTTTATGTTTAACCGTGAAGCCAATCTCTATTTACTCCGGTGCCTGAAAATGAAAAACAAAAAATAAAAGAACACAAAGAATCCACAGTTTTTAAAATAATTTCTTGTTCTTTCTCATCTTAACAAAAATGCTTTAGCTTCCAACCATGACCAAATCTTGCAAATTAAAAAACACAGACACAAAATTGTTGCTGACTTCCCTGTTCCATGAAATTAGCACAAAACCAGCATAAACTTCCTAATTACGTCATTGATTTTGACCCTGCCATAGTACAATGAATATGATCAAGAGAGAAAACAGCGGAACGACAAAAAGAAAAAATAATAAAGAAATGTCAAGTGCAATATTTTAAATTTTTAATGTCGTTAGACTTGTACCAGTGACCTTATAGGCTAAAAATGCTTGGGACAAATACAGAATATAACATGGTTCCGATTCCTTTGGCCTGTTTGATTCGAGTTGCCTCCGATGTCGTTCCAAATAAGCCTTCTTAAAAGGCATATCACAAGGATCTAACGGTGCTAGACACTAGTAATTATCAGTTGAGGAATTTTTGTTTCCATTGCTTGTCATTCTATTCTTCTGCATCATTATATTTGTGCTGACAACTTGATAGACCACATTCTTCCATTCTGATTTGATCATGCCGTAGAATTTCAACCCGAGTCCTTTTATTTGTCCCGGTACAGTTAGAACCTTGTTCTAATATGTCAAAGTTTAATAGATTAAAAGTACTTTTCTTTTCATCTTAATGTAAGAAAAAATGAGACCCACAGACAAGTGTCAACTTAAAAAAGAGAAAGTTTATCATTTCCTTTTACCGGTCACCCATTTTATTTGAGACCTATATGAAGATCTTCCACCTCTCCAAAAAAAAGCTCAAATAGCTTTCATTGGGAATGGGAAAAAATGATGGGAAGTGGGGATACCTTTTTTCTTTTCTTTTCTTTTCTTTTTTTCGAAGAGTAACAGGTAGGGTATGAAAAAAAATACTATACTAGTAATCATTTTTTAATCGTCAAATTTCATTAGAATAATTTGACAGAACTTAATGCAGATAATAATTCAAAACTATGTCCTATATAGACCCCTAGGTCATGATTTATCCATGTAAAACTCTTGGTGATCATAATTATTTGTTGACTTGTGTCTTGGTCTCCACAATCTCTATCACCCATAGAGGGATTTCTCTTTTTAATGCTTAAAAATATATATATATATATATATATATATCCTTTTAAAGTTCTTTAAATTCTGAGGACGTTATCAGTGAAAACACCCATATTCTCAACTTGCAATTTGGAAATGGGCATAATGTGAAACATCTTGATGACAAGTGCAGTAATGACAGAGCTAGCTAGTTAGTGTCTTGTTAGAAGCTACAGTGACAAAAGGACCAATTTCAGAGACAAGTAGCATATATGAGTTTCTGGTCCCCCCACAACCTTAAGCTGATAATTATATAAGCTACAAGAGAAAAAAACAGAAACATACAAAATAATAATGATAGTAAAAATAAAATTAGGCTACGGTGAAGAGGAAAATCCAAAGAGGAAGACAAAGGAGAAGCAGAAAGGAACGCAAGAATGCAATGTTATCGAGAGAGTTGGGGGGATTTTATCCTAGCACATTTTGTCTATGTCTCCCCTCATCTGCTTGTTGACATGTGACAAAACTCTCGCTCTTAGCCAATCTGTTACCGAACCCCCGTCGGTTCACATTAGGCCAGCTAAACGTATGTTACATGAAAATGGCTTGGTATGGACAAGGTAGCTTCATCGAGATTGTGCGAAAAAAATGGCCGTGTATAAAGCGAGACACATATCAGAATTTGGACCCCATACCTTAGGGGACCATAATTCTTGTCCTAGCTCTTCACTTCTTTCTCTTCACATACCATGAAAAAAAAAAAAAAAAAAAAAATTGCTCAAAATCATACCAAAATTACTTTCAATATTGTGACCAAAATTATAAGTACATAAGTTTCATCACAATATGGGCATGCTTTTCATGCCCCGGGAAACACAGTGAAACGGAATGTTGTTCTTCGCATAGTACAGAGATTTGCCGTGGAAAAATAGGCACAAACGGAGCCTATGTGAATGATTGTGTTACGGAAATAGACTCGAGTATGTTGTGAAGAGTACTTGAAGAGGGGTCTACCATACTAGTGATACCTAAGGTGAAGCCAAAAAATAGTACAAGTCATGTGTCCGTCTTGAGCTCCGATCTCCATTGGCTCATTAACCTTTTCCCCCATCACATGTTTCTCAACATGATCTGTTACCCTTTGGTAAATTTAACATTCTTCACTCTGTAGCTGAAAAACAATCCTTAATGCGGAACTCGCGGAAGTTGATAGATCCTTAACCGATACATTATTAAGGTGACAAATGACTAAACACATTTAGTTCTCCACAAGAGACAACGATATTTCGACAATAATAGACACTTAAGTTTGTTTAATGCTGTATGCTAATAATGTTGTACTATAAAGTTGTTATAGTTATTAAATTTTCGGAGCGGATTTTGTTTTCAACTTTTCAGCAACTGGGATTCTTATTCTTTTACAAATTATGATGTGAGTACAGGCTTTTTTCTTATAAAATCATACAAGGATTTTTTGTCAGAGATATCCTCTTTTCCAATAATAAAAAAGCTGTAACTACATGAGAAACAAAGTTCAACATTGAGGGAAAAAGTAAAGGAATTTTTATCAATTTTTATAAATCTTCACTGCTGGTAGGTCTTATAAGGAAACAGAAAGATACCCATGAACTAGATTTTTCTGATGAATTCACTGAATAGGAGATTTACATGTCTTTAAGGAAAGGAGATTCTCTGAAATAGGTAGTTTCCTTTCCATAAAGATAAAGAAAGAAAAAAAGGACAAAATTTTGTATTTTGCATGTCCCCATTTTTTTTTTTTTTTTTTTAGTTGCTCTTCCTAGCTAATTAGGCCAGAATTTCCATGGCTGGCTAGCCATCCAGATAGCTAATTTACAGACAAAATTTACATTGTCATCAAAGAAATGAGTGAAGGAAAGTGACAAAGAACAAGTGGGTGGTGATCTTCACTTGTCACCTCTCATTCCCTTCCTTCCCATGTGATTCCCCAAAATTGTTCCTTTCTCACCTTTCCTCTTCTTGTCTCTTCTTCTCTTCTCTTGTCATCTTTTTTTTTTTCCCCTCTCCGGCCGTCACTTCGAAGCAAATATTGCATCTTCAGATCATCAGTTTCCTGGAAAAAATAGAAGAGTTTTCCAACAACCGTTAAGAATTTCCGATAAAGATATCGAACATAAGATAAACTAATAATCAAGATGGTGAAATACCTATGGATCTTTTGCAATGGAGAACTGCCTCATAAATAGAGCTATCCGAATCACATGACTTTCTCCAATAATCATCTGCAGAGTAAGCTACACTGATTCTCGGAGACGCGGTCTCTGAAGAGTACACCCGGTTTTTACCTCTTTTCTCGACGTGTCCAGCCGCTTTAGCACTCGCCTTGTTGTGACCTCGAATTTTTTGATACAATGGCCTGAGGAAGTTCAAGTACTTCTGAATTATCCTCCTTGACAATCTCCTACACCTTCGCAACGATGAACAATCGGAGTTCCTGGTGGGGACACCGGTTCTCGGGGAATGAGAGGAGTTGGGGAGGGTTTGAGGTGAACCGGCCGAGACCTCATACGCGTCCATCTTCAAAGGGTCGAAAAAGAGAGGCATGAGGTAGCCATTGGAGATGAGCTCATCAGCATGGACAAGGCTGAGAGGAGATGGTGAAGTTGGGAAATCGAACTTGAAATCTTGCGAAATCCTTAAGAATCTCTTGGAAGGTGGCATTCTCGGGTCCATCTCGATGAAGGAGGCTTCATCGGACGCGTCGAGAGACGTCCTAAGAGAGTTGTCAAGGCTTTCTAGAGATGGTTTTAGGTTCACTAACCAACTGTATGAGAAGCTCTCAATGGAAAGAGGCTGCGAAGTTTCCATATGGCTTAACTTCTTCTTCTTCTTCTTCTTCTTATTTTTCTTCTACCTCTTTGTTAGTATATGAAGAATGAGGAAATAAGGTAAAAAAAGAGAGAGGTGTAGAGATATATACTCTCTACGAAGAAAGAGATACAAAGGTTAGCAAAGGCTAGCTGAGGCCCCTTACTATAGTTGGAACATATATATCTTATGTATATATGTACCTTAATATCCTCTCTATCTCTCTCTCTCTCCAACAATTGTGTATGTGGTTGTCTGGCGAGAGACACTGATATATATATATATATATATATATGTATTTACATATTTGATAATTGAGAAAAGGGCAAAAGAGAAAAGAAACATAAAAATGCCAGTCCCCACAAGCAACCATGATGTTCTGTTGCATCAGTAGTTTAGCCCCACTTCTCCTTTTAATCATGTTTCATCTTAAAGCTTGAGGGGGAAAAAAAGAATATAATTTTCTTCTCTGTCACCAACTCAAAATTTCAAAGTTAGTAGAATAAATTCTATCGTCCCTCCACTCTTTATTTATTATGTAAGAAATTAACTGAGTTGTCAAAATTTAATTAGAGGAATAACTAATAGAACAAAACCAGATGTGAACTCAAAATTAAGTCATCCAAAACCTTGCTGACTTAAAAAGGGAAAAAAAAAAAAAACAAAAAGACTAGTTTTAATTAAACAAATAAAATTAAGTATTACTGTAAGGGAGATTTTGTTATCTACGTACCAGAAAAGGAAAGAAAGTACGACAAAATTAGTGCTAATGGGAGCCCATGTTCATGCACGTTCTATTGTCTCTCTAACCCGCTTAGGATAAACTGTGTTGATTCAGTCCTTTCAAACCTTTGAGAATGTTCTCTTTTTTTTTTTTTTTTTTTTTTTTGGTTTTCTATGCATAAAACTATTATTTTATACACACCGTACACAATTATGCTGATTTTGCTTAGCTTGCTGTGTTTTGTCCTTGTCTTTGTAATGCAATTTTGTAATGTCAAACTTTTATTAGGCTTTTGCGTGGATAATTAGCCAGTTTTGAGATGATCATTTCACCAGTCTGATGCCAACATCCTAACTACTGCAGCACAAGGCTGAACCTAATTAAATTATAAAATAATAATTGTAGCATGACACAATCATTATATATATATATATATATGCCCTTATAATGTTACTCTTGATTAAATTATAACCCAAAAGCTTGATGCAAAAAAAAAAAAAAAAACATGAATATGTAGCACATGTGAGTGGATGAGTAAAGTATCTGGTCCCTGAATAGGACATGTTTGATGCAATTATATTTATTGGCTTTTGTTATGGTCCTTCTACAAGGACATACTTCCAACATAATATATAAAAGCGTAACATGATATATACTTACACCTTTCTAATTCAGTGTTGATCTGAAATATTTAATTATTTCGGATTATTTTTTTTTATAGAGATATATATCTAAGATTATTATTTCACTCTTTTGACGTTAGTGTCACAGTATGATAATGAAATAATAATAATGTCATGTTATATTTCTCCTTTTAGTATATCATGTAATAATAATGTACATATTACGCTGATACGGCTTGGAATTCGAAGTGATGACTCTTGGTCTAGTTCAAGAGAGTTTAGTGAAGGCATTTTCTGTGGAAGAATTGACATGTGCATTAATTTATTTATTTAAGTACAGAACTGCCAACTCAATGGGGAGCGAAATCATGCATAAATAAAGGGGTAAACGTTACATTTATTATAGGTCGAACGTCATCTAGAACTAAGAACATGTTCTTTAAGATATTAGCTATATATATAATCATTACTTACCAAGGTGTGAAACTTAGAACTAGAAGCATTTTTCTTCTTGTTCTTTTGTATTTTGGTAGTTTTTTGTTGTCCCATAACTGAATTAAAAATATATGTACATATATGTATTTATATATATCTATAGCAGTTCTCAAGTCTCCACAATTTCCCACTTTGTTACGAAATTTCGCTCGGATTCATGGTCCCATTTTTCCAATCCACTTTTATAAAGAGCAAAAAGCCATGCACAGAAATTTTTTATAAAAAGAAAAAAAAAAATTTTATCTGGCTCAGAGAATTTCAAGAAATAGAAGAACCACAGGGAAGTTATATTATTTTTACAATTAGATTATATTAGATAATTTATCAGGTCCAAAAGTTCACATGAGCGCCCAAAAGAAAGACAAAAGAAAAAGAATGTCTGAAAACATCATGATTACCTTGACAATTGACAAAAAATTTACTTGGTGTTCGTCAAAATCACTACAAACACTGGAACGAAAACATGAAAAAGAAAACAATAATTTTACAGAAATTGAACAGATAAAATCAAACGACCCTGAGTCCATCATAGACAAGCCCCTACATGTTTGTCCTCGAATAAAGTTTAGAGAAATATATTTATAAAACATATATATATATATGTGTGTGTGTAATATTCAAATTCCATAGAGCTGAAAACAAAAAATATCACAGAGTTTCTCATGGTATGGAAACCTGGAGCAATTCCATCCACTACCACTCTGAGTGGTGGTGAATTGAATGAAAATCTACACACAAACTTTAAACATTTTGGACTTGACACATCCTTTTCATTGAAAATTGAACTAAGTATAGGTAGAAATTACAAAGCCAATATTTATACATCTGTTAATATATATGTATATGAGTGTAAATATACATATGTATATAAATGCATATATTTTATCAATATTTTCCATTGAGAGGAGAGAGAGAGAGAGAGAGAGCAGACAAGGGTCCCCGGTAATGTCGGAGAAAGACATGGACATGAACTGAGGTGTTTATGTGACAAAAAGCCAGAAAAGGAGAGTGACTGAAACCAATTGGTCCCCCCTAATGTCCCCCTTAAACGACAATAACTAATTGCAAGAGAATCCAACCCTTCATAAATGCAGTTTTAATCCTTTCAAAAAGAATATAAGTTCTTTATCAATTAATATAGAAAGAAATAAAGAAAATAAAAGTATGGTCATATTATTGGTGTATTACATGTACGTCGGGAGAGAGAGACTGAAGGACCAAAAAAAAAAAAAAAAAGTAACTACTATGCAGTCACGGATGGATTCTGTGATGAAAGATACTATAACTTTTTTGTTTAATTACTGACAAGAGAAAAAATAAAGTTTAATTATTAGGTGAATAAACTACACATTTGTTATTAAATTAACCAAATTAATTACTAGGCTGTTGATCACAGTGATCAAAGTTATAGCAGGTAATCACTGATCATCAATTGGGATCGTAAGACTACTTGTTCTTTTTTATAAGATCTTGAATTTGAATCAGTCTCACTGTGATAGGAAAGGTTGATGGACAATCTATTTTGATAGCGATCCATATATACTACATGAAAATGTCCTGTATGGTGTTGAATACTTCATTCTATATATATATAAATAGTTTCTTTTTTAAAATTTAAAAAAAAAGTTTGAGTTCAATGAATTATGGATGGCTTAGGAGAAGAATAAAAGAGGGTAGTTAACAACTGTTTCCATAAAGCAGTAGCCAGCCGACTCTTTTTTTTTTTTTTTTGGTTTGAAAAAAAAAATGATATATTATACCTTTTAATTTGTATTTTTTCCTGGCAGCAACTTTTAAGTTTCCCTCCTCTAAAGGCAGGAGATGATTATTGGATGTATATGGAATATAATTGGATAAAGCCGTCAATTAGCTTTTGGTTAATTAGTTCTCGCTTTAGTGTTACGTATGGAATTATTTAGCTTGATGTTCATGCAACTCGATAAATAAAGTTTTGGTTTCTTTCTTTTTTTTTTTTTTTTTTTGAATTGTTTTTGGTTTCATTACTATGTACTTGCTATTATCTTTTCTCTGCTTTAATAATAATATTCCTTACTATTTTTCCACCAAAAATATTCCTTACTCCTAAGTCCTAAGTAAGGGCAGCTTCATCTAAGAGCATGTTTAGTAGAAATGAGAGAAAATAGGAAGGGAGTCGTAAATCACCTAATTAGTAGAGGAAATGAGGAAAGAGAAAGAGACCATTTCTTTTACATTGTTAGGTATAATCCCTCTAATAATCTATCCAGTTTAGAAGAGATCAAAATTAGAGTGTTTTGAAGGATTTAGAGTCCCTTCTCTAATCCTTTATTCATTTTTTCTTTTTTACCAAACAACTATAAATATTAAAATCCTTACACTAGTCCCTCTACCCCTCTCCTTCCTTCCACTTCTCTTTTCCACCAAACACACTCTAAAGGATGCATTTATTGTTAAGGTAGTAATTAATGTTTCCTAACGAGGAACGAAAGTTCATGAACCATGGGATATGATGGTGTAAGCTTTTATTTTGTTTGATTGTAAAAGAAAATCAATTTAACTCGTAAACTTTTGTGACCTAGAACTTTCTTCAGTTCTATATTTTATGTATTGGGTGATTATGAAGACATTAATTTTTCTTACAGGCATCTGGTATGTGGTAATCTAGACATATGAATGTGTTTGTAAATGTGAATCTGTTAGATTTCTACGTTCCCAACTCAACATCGCAGGCCCCATCCTAACCCGTTGTCATAACCCAACCCCACCAGAGATTGTCATCATTGTCCTTCCCATGATGTTGGGTGAACAATCTTTAGCTCTACAACACCGCCTATCCCCTCTGTGCAATGCTCACCCCCCGCCACCTCCCCGGAAGGCCACATAACCCTCGTCCATCACCGCCCATCCAATGTCGCTCATCCGCACATTGCGAAACCCCACATTTGCCCAACCCTGTGACCATTATGTCATTTCATGTCTTGTAATTTGTGTAGTCCCACATCATCCATCTCCACCCTCTAGATCTCAACGGTCAAATATGATTTAAGCTTGGGTAAGAGAGAGAGAGAGTTGCCGTCACCTCTTTTATAGTTTGTTATCAATCAGTCATGTGACTTGCACCTTATTAAATTTTTCTGTAAAAAAAAAAATAAAATTTGACGGCTAAATAATAGAAAGTACCAAAACTGTTGGTAGCTCGGAGATGGGGGTTGAGTGCGGTTTTGTGTTGTGAGACAAACAGAAATAGGACAAATTTAAAATGAACTCTGTAAGCATATTTTTAATTAGTTCCACTGTTCATTTAATGGAAAAAGAAAATAAAATAAAATAAAACAAAAGTCCCACTCTCAAATTCGTTTGACGAAGAGACCCATTTTCATTAAGCCTTAGTCGAAAAGTAGATTGGCAACATAGGTCCAATACGAAAAGCCCATCTACTCCCAACTCTCCCATTGAGAACAATCAGATTCAAACAAATTCTTTAAGAAAAAGCATCTAACTATAAATTTAAAGAATATTACACTAATACGATATAAAAAATTTGACATTAAATTGATATGATATAAAAATAAAACTAAAATTTGTATCATGTTGATCAATAGATTAAAAGAAAAATAGAAGTTATATGGGTAACTTTCTCAATATAATTTTTATTTCATACCATTCAAATTATAAATATATTAGCACTCCTTTCTTTTTGTTGTTTTGAGTGAAGGCACGTCCTAAAACCAAGAGGGAATAATATTGAACAGTCCTATCTCTTTCATAAACAATTCATTTCTTAATAAATAAACATTCTGGTTTGCAGTATTTGGTTCAACTACCGAGAGAATTGCAAACTGAATTAATCACATAACCCAAAAAATTAAAGCATGACCACAATATAGCTAAAAGGGGGGGAAAAAAAAAAAGAATAGTAGGACCACTAAAGCAATAAGAATAAAGGCAAACCTTCCAACATCCTCTTTTTCTAACTATAAAATTTGATATGGTTTAGTTTTGTTATTAAATCTTTTAGATGCGTTGTAGTTAGATGTATAATCTAACAGTAATTCTACACATGATTTTATCATAAAGTTGAATATTTTTATCCTCCCATTCCAAGTTAAAATATATATATATATATATATATATATATATATTATAATTGTCATTATAATTTGAGAATGGTATAGTTGTAGAAAAGAATGGAACAATATCAAACAGTAATTGGAAGTTGTCTTTCTCTAACATGATTGCATTACAAGGGAGACTTTTTAACAAGTGAAATCAATAATTTTAGATAGTGATATTGCCTAATGTCAAACTAAAGATAACGTATGCCCTGAATACAAAGGTCCCCCCAACATTCATATTCAAGAGCCCAAATTTCAACAGGTCGGTTTCTTTGGCTCGTAAGAAATGAACATATCACATTCATTCATAAAAGTGGATAAAATTTTGAAAATAATTGTAATTAGAAGATCGGCACCAGTCTCTCTCTCACTTTTACGTTTCTGCCCTCATTTGCAATAAGAGATAAATCTCAACGCTTTATGGCCCATTTGATGTCTTTTTCACTCATCATGCACGTAAATACAAACCCAATTTTCTAGGAGATATCATATATGCGTATGGACCATATTTTAGCTCCCAAACGTACGCCAGCGTCACCATGTTGATATATATATATATATATATATATTTTTTTTTATCTATATATATGTAGAGATAAGTCCATTTGTAATTCGTAGAATTTTCAACATGCATCACAAAATACAACTTCCCCATTCCCATATTAAAAGATCAATTCTAAACACTCGGATTCAAACATATGAACTCTTATCCAAACCTTTCTTCTCTGACGCACCGAGCTATCTCTCGACAAGATACTCTTCTAATAATGAGCTTATAGCTTGTTTGGAAAACACATTCATTGTATGTTATATTCTAGTAAAATGCAATGTGTGTTTGGTAACCTCACATATTCCATTTCAATTTAATATATTTGAACAGTAAATCAATCCAAATTACTATTTATTGATTCTCTTTTTCTATCTTTTTTTACCAACCATATCACATATTCTATTTCTGTCACTAATACACATCATAGAATGATCATTTAAATATAAATAACCTAAACACACATTACATTTAAATACAAATACAAAATAAATATGTCTTCCAAAAGAACCATTAGGCATTCCCGCTATCACAAATCCAATTTCATACAATTCATTAACTAGAAAGCTTAAAATAAGATTGTAAAATATCAAACCTTATAAAATTCATACTTAAATATATTATGTAAAGAGGAAGAATATCCATCCTAATCGATACACCAACCCATAGTTATCGGTTCAATTCCACAAATATCTTATTATAACTTATGTCCGCAACCACATTTTTGTTTGCATCAATGAGAGACCACACAAACTAGCTATAAGAACAAATCACCATCATCTATGATGAACTATACATGATCTCATTCTCCAAACAAAGAAGTACAAAAAAGCTAAAAAATTACGGCTTTCCAAATTCCAAATGTGAAAATGAGAATTATTTTCTCATGCAAATAATTATGACCACGTGTCAATAGGTTAGGAACTTTTAGTGAATTAGACATAAAACTCTCTTGGGGCATTTTTAGACCATTAATAATTCAACACGTTTCCTCAATATCCGATTGTATGATCCTCCAAGTCCGAGCCGACCATTTTTGTTGCGGCTGTTTTTTCAAAGTGTAGCTCACCTACCAATGCCTACGTGTCATCAGTGCATTCAAACATATGTTTTTTTTTCTTTAAAACATTTATAATCTTAGTAAGGTTCTCACTTTTCCATAAATAGGACAGGTACAAACCCTTATAAAGTTCGGTTCTCTCTTTAGAGCAAGTACAGAACTGGCCAGTTTTAACTTGATGAGTAGTTTTGTTTATCCTAGTTTGGCCTTGTTCGACCTAGTCTTGGCCAGTATTATTCTGGCTGGTTTTGAATATGGGTGCATGGCGAGCCAGATTGAGTTGGGTTCGAGGTTGTCGGCTAAGGAGAACATAGCTTGGGTGTCTGAGAATGGCACTTTTGCTTTTGGTTTCACGCCGGTGACGGATGAAAATGATAAGTTTCAACTGGCAATTTGGTTTGCTGAGCTTCCTGGTGACCGGACAACGGTATGGTCACCTAACAGGTACTTCTCTTTATGTTTCGTAGGCACTGGGTTCATAAGTTTGAATACAAATTCAAATATTTGTAAGAGAAAACATCATACAAAAACATTTGAATTGTGGGTAATAATATCGATCGAGTTCATTTTTTTTTATAACCATTTATTTAGTGAGGTATACTTTTTTTTTTTCCCCGCTAAAAGAGTAACGTATGATTTTAGTTTCATCAACTGATGCTTGCACTTAGTGCAATATGCTTCAACATTTTTCTATGATTTATTTTCTTTTGAAAAAAATTGTGTAAATATGCAGTTTTTAACCACTTATTAAATAAATAAATAAAATATTTTTTTTTTTAGTAAAATGATCGATAGTTTATGATTGATTATAGTCAGTGACGGAGCTAGACTTTAAATCTAGTGGGGACACAAATAAAGATAAAATTTAAAAATTAAAAAAAACAAGTAAATTTCTATATGTAACTTTAGAAGAAGCTCTGCATTGTCAAATTACTCTCCATTGATTTTGCAATATTACCGATTTTCCTATGGGGATGGAAGCCTTATTTTTCTTGAAAAATACTTCTTCGAAACGATTCAATATAGAAAAAATAAAATAAAATTGAATTTGTCTCAACAATCAATTGCAAAATTATGTGTATGTTTAAGTAATATCATAATCTGATAGCTGACATAATCAAGAGTAATTTCACAACTAATTTACCTAATTTCATTACAATGTACATAGTTCAAAACCCCACCTAAATTCCAAAAAAAAAAAAATTGTAAATATAAAAAGTGAACTATTATAAAGAAAGAAATTAATCTCACAAAAATATAACAAAAGTAATATATTCTATGTCAATAAAAGTAGAATAAAGACCGGTTACTGACTGTCATTAGAATGGGAGGATCAACATGATGAAAAAAAAAAAAAAACACTCAACATCTAAAAGGCCAGAATCAAATTCAAGCCCAACAAAAAGAGTTAGAAGGCCCAAACCTTAGTGGGGGCACAGTGATCACAAGAAAAGGATATTAGCAAATAGTTGATATGTATATAAAGTATAAACTCATGGGTTTCTAGGGAGATCAAACAAAACTAAGTTTCCCACAATCTCTAGTCTTTACAAAAGCTTTTGCAGGTGTTATATGACCATGAACAAATTTCATTTTCTCTCAATGATCATCATATAGAAACTCTCCGGTCACCAACAACGCAATCGTGGAGCTCGACAACACCGGAAACCTCGTCCTCTTCGACGGCAGGACCGTTATCTGGTCCTCGAACACGTCCCGCGCCGGCGTCCAATCCGTCGCCTTATCAGAATACGGCAACCTCATTCTCTTCAACGACGTGAACCAATCTGTGTGGCAGAGTTTTCAGCACCCGTCAGACACTCTCCTTCCCAACCAGCCTCTGTCGGTCTCTCTCGAACTAACGACACCGAAATCGCCTTTGCGAGGTAGTTATTACGCGCTCAAAATGCTTCAACAGCCAACCTCTCTAAGCCTTGCTCTGTCGTACAATTTGCCGGAAACTTATGACGCCAATCCAGAATCATACGCCAACTATTCATACTGGAAAGGACCGGACATATCGAACGTAACCGGAGACGTCGTAGCGGTTTTAGACGAAGCAGGAAGCTTCGGAATTGTGTATGGGGAATCCTCGGACGGAGCTGTTTATGTGTTCAAGAATGATGGCGACTACAATGGCCTGTCTTCGGCCGCGAATAGGTCGGCTCGGTTATCGGTTTTTCGACGCTTGACACTGGAATCTAACGGCAATTTGCGGCTGTATAGATGGGATGATGATGTTAACGGGTCGCGCCAATGGGTTCCGGAGTGGGCCGCGGTCTCGAAACCCTGTGACATTGCAGGCATTTGCGGAAATGGGATATGCAATTTGGACAAAAGTCAGACAAATGCTTCTTGTACTTGCTTGCCGGGGACTTCGAAGGCGGGGAAAGATAGTCAGTGCTCGGAGAATTCTTCGCTGATCGGGAAGTGCGATTCGAGACAGGATTATCAGAAATCCGAGTTCAGAATCTCAACTGTGAATCAGACCAATTACTACTATTCTGATCTTTCTGTTATAGCTAACTATAGTGATATTAGGACAGTGTCGAAATGTGGTGACGCTTGTTTATCAGACTGTGAGTGCATTGCCTCTGTGTATGGATTTGATGACGAGAAGCCTTATTGTTGGGTTTTGAGGAGCTTGGATTTTGGTGGGTACGAGGATACTGGATCTACCCTGTTTGTGAAGGTGAGATCCGATGGGTGGGTGTCACCGGAAGGCGGAAAAGGATCAGGGGATTCTGGAGATGTGAAAGAGAAGGTTTTGGTTATCCCTATTGTTCTCAGCATGACTGTTCTTATTGCTCTCCTCTGTTTGCTGTTGTACTACAATATGCATAGGAAGAGAGCCTTGAAAAGAGCTATGGAGAGCTCTTTGATCTTGTCCGGTACTCCGATCAATTTCAGTTACCGCGATTTGCAATTTCGTACGTGGAATTTCTCACAGGTCCTCGGAACAGGTAAGCATAATACTTATAGTAATTTAATCCAATTTATTTCGTCGTTAAAGTTAAAATATTAAACTAATATTGACGCACCTCTAATAACTTAAGCTTTTGCAATATATTGATAAACTAGCTTGGTATCAAAGTAGGAAGTCCCAAGTTTTAATCTCTGTTATTGCATTCTTTAATCCCTTTATTGTCATCACGTATCGAGTCTATACATTAGTATATTATCATGTACGTGAGGGGGAGTGCTCATAATCGCTTAAATTTTTGGGATTGATTGATAATCTAACAATTCATAAACTGTGGTCAGAATTGTACGAGTGTAAAGACTAAATAGACAGTGCTAATGTGTAGGAGGATTTGGGACCGTGTATAAGGGAAGCCTTGCAGATGGGACTTTAATAGCAGTAAAGAAACTTGACAAGGTTTTGCCGCAAGGGGAAAAGGAGTTCATAACTGAAGTCAACACTATTGGTTCAATGCACCACATGAACTTGGTTAGGCTTTGTGGATACTGCTCTGAAGGACAACATAGGTAAACAATATTTCTGTAATCATATATTATAATTTGTCATGAGATTTGTGTATATAAAAGTATTGATTTTTGTTGAGGAATTGGTGGTTTTGCAGGCTTCTAGTTTACGAGTTCATGAAAAATGGCTCCTTGGACAAATGGATCTTCCCGTCGTATCATTCTGGGGATAGGCTGTTAGATTGGCCGACCCGCTTCAACATAGCAATGGCTACTGCACAGGGGATTGCGTATTTTCACGAACAATGTCGGGATCGGATCATACACTGTGACATCAAACCGGAGAACATTCTGTTGGATGAGAATTTTTCACCTAAAGTATCAGATTTCGGGCTGGCTAAGTTGATGGGAAGAGAGCACTCGAAAGTAGTCACAATGGTCAGAGGGACTAGAGGCTATCTAGCTCCGGAGTGGGTTAGTAATCGGCCTATAACCGTAAAAGCTGATGTTTACAGTTACGGAATGCTTCTATTAGAAATTGTTGGCGGTCGGAGGAACCTTGACATGTCTTATGATGCAGAGGACTTTTTCTATCCCGGATTGGCTTTCAAGGTAAGCCAGAGTTGATTTCTCTCTTCTGAATGGATTGATTCCTTTTAACTTAAACAAAATTGGGGATTTTGGTGTAGGAGTTGACAAATGGAATGCCGATGAAAGCGGCGGATAGGCGACTAGAAAGAGCGGTGGAAGAGGAAGAGCTCATAAGAGCGTTGAAAGTAGCACTTTGGTGCATACAAGATGAGGTTATCATGAGACCAACAATGGGGGACGTGGTGAGGATGTTGGAAGGATCGATGGACATAAACATGCCGCCGATGCCGCAGACGGTGTTGGAGCTAGTGGAAGAAGGCTTAGATCATGTGTACAAAGCCATGAAGAGAGAATTCAATCACTTCAGCTCCTTCACCATCAACAGCCACCCTTCTTCTCGCGCTACTTGTAGTTACTCTACAATGTCCCCTAGATAGACCAAGCTTCAAACAAATCAGAGATTTTGATTTTTAGGACACTAGCTTGTGGTTGTACCCTCCAAATATCCCTTTCAACAAAATTTTGTAATTGCAAATCATTGTGCATTGGTTTTGAAAAGCATTACTTTAAGATTCTTAATAGAAGATCATCAAAATACTTGGATCAAAGCATTACATCCCAATATTTAGTTTGAACAGTGGCAAAGGCCCTTTTTTTATTATTTTTTTTAAGGGTGGGCATGGAGTAGAGCTAAAATTTTGAACTAAATTTACTGTGTAACTATTTCTTTTCTTTTTTATTCTTTTTAACTCTTTGTCACTTATTCTATATATATATATATATATATATATTCATATATGTATAAATATGTATATATATTTGTGTCATTACTTTTTTCCACCAAATGAACCAAGTAATCAAGTTCAGTAAGGCCTTGAAAATATGAATTTATAGAAGTATAGTTCATTTTTTGTTTTATTTGAGATTTTTAAATTTCAGTATATTCAAAAGTCAAAATTAAAAGTATAGTTCAAACATCAAAAAAATATTAGTAATATGAGTATCTCAAGGTTGCTCATTAACAATAAATAAATAATAAAAAATAATAATAAAGACACTAATTCTAATATCAACTTTTAATCATCAACATATATAATATATGAGTTATCAGCTAAACTTTTTGTGTTTGACAAATTAATTTCTAAACAAAAAAAATCTTGATAATTGACTTAAACATCAAACTCCATTCCAGCTAATCTCAACTGAAAACGAGATTAATTTTGTTAACTGTATTTTGCATTTGACTTCAACATCGGTCTAAGTCTTGTTTGTTCAATTAGATCGCACATAAATAAAACTTACTCGGAGGGTGGTTATCAATTCCTATATGGTATAAGAGTTCAACTTTCTTACACTACTTAAATATCATAATTTATTTTTAGTTCACATTTCAACTAACCACATATTAAACATTCATATTTCAATTAAGTACATATTAAACATACACATATATGTAATTTGAACTTGAAGATAAGAAATTAGATAAAATCAGGTGTGATATTACCGTTAGGTTATGTTTTCTTATGTTATGTTTTCTCCTTAAAAAAGAGAATGGAACAAAACTTGGGCCATCCAAGCCCATTACGAACTGGGTTGTTTGGTCACTACCCTCTTGGGCTGTCCAAAGGCAAAAAAAAAAAAAAAAAAGCCCACAGAGCCAACATTTTCTATTTTTAATTTTTTAATTTTTTAATTTTTTTTTGCCCTTTGAGAGGCGCTGTTTTTTCGTCGTTTACTTCACTCAGAAGCTAAATCCGAGGCACTCGAGTAAATTCCCCTGCAATCACCGGCAAGTTCTCTCTTCAGCAATTGGGAATTCCACAACGTACAGTTCTCACAATCTTCATATTTATATAAAAATTTTGTAATTTCTTAAATCTCATACAATACCAATTCCAATTTCAGTCAACCCTAGATCTCTTTTCAACCCCCTTCTCAAATTTTCGATTTTTTTAATAAGTTTTTTCATTATTTTTGGGTGAAAAATAATGACTTTACGTAGGTCTTGCAAGAAACAATGGAGAATATGCAGTACGCAGAGGAGCTCGTAAGGGAATTTCTGGTCTTCCGAGGTCTTACCAACACTTTGCAAGCTTTCGACTCCGAACTCTCCTCGGACATCGGCAAAGCGTTTCACGTCGACAAGATCGTAGATTTAGTCTTCTCGGTGTATGTTCCGAAGTTTCAGGCCGAGAAGTTGGTGGGTCTGTTGAATTTCTTCAAACGTTGTCTCTCTTCGTCGTCGGAGAGAGTGTTTTTCGAGACACTGTGTAGATTGGAGGTCTCTGTTTTGAGATACTACATTGTTTATGCCGTGCAATCTGGGAGGAAGGACAAGGTTGTCGAGTTTTTTGGGATGATTGGGAATGATTTGATGCAAAGGAGTCAAGATTGGACTCCCTGGTTTGGTGGGTTTTGTTTGGTTTTATTTTTTTGGTTTTTGATTTTGTGTTGTAATTCTTTTGAGTTCTTGTTGATATATGTTATTGGAAATGTGGTGCAGCTATTCCGTATTTGAAGAATCCGAGCTCGGATCCCGAATTTCGAACTTATTTCTCAAGGGAATGGTTCGATGCTTTGCATCTTTCTGTGAGGAATTTCTTCAGTGCGATCTTCAATGGTACTCATATCCTTTTTTTAATGAGTTTTACAAAAGACTTAATTCTTTGTTGTTACAAACCAATTCTAGTCTAGTGGAGAGCTTAGTTTGTTGATTTAAAGAATTTTTAAGCATGAAACGTGTTGGTTAAAGTGATGGTCCGATCTCTGTGGTCAGAGAAACCTCACTCGCCGTCCCACCCAAAAGGAAAAAACTTCTATTTTTCGACCAATTATTGTCACTTTAAGAAGTTGGTACTTCCCTTTTTACGAACAGTGTATTGATGAATGAGATTTGAGAACACTTCCTTAACTAAACCACGCATCCCTGCCCTATTGAAAATCAGTTCTGAGACGAATACCGTCCACCGTTTAAAGAAAGACATCAAGCAACTCAATGTTAAGTTATCAGAACTACAGGCTTTGCTGGAGGAAAAGGAGGCTCAGTTAAGCCAGCTTAGGAGGTATATCTACGCATATTTTTTGTATTTTTTTTTTTCTGTCGAGACCAAATTTTTGTATACGTGGTTGATTTGATTAGCCTTGGTTTGTTTTCTGGAACTCAGTAATGTTCCATCATTCACTGATACAACTACAAGCACCGAAAAAGGCAGGAGTTCATCAAGTGTTGTGTATGAGGATAATCTTCGTATATTCAAAGACACTCTGGAAACCGGTTCTCCTGCAACTCCACAGGTGGGTGAAGCAGAGCTGGACCGAGAATGGGCCGTCACTGCTCCATTAGGAAATCAAGTAGATGTTTCTATATCAACGTCTGGTTATAACTTAAGTTCTTCGTTAAGTCTTCACGTAGGAGATGGTGGTGTTGGTGAAAGCAGCCTGCTGTTGGACAGCTCCCATGCCGGTATGCTACTGTTCAGTAGAAGTTAATTTTCCCATTGCCTGTTGAGGATGGTTCATGGGCGATTTGCATTGCACTTTGAACAAGATGAAAGAGTTGATTATGGACGCTGAGAGTTAACATTGGGTTGGCCCAAACATTTTGTGTTAAAACATTAAACACTGTAACATAGCTTAACATAGGGCTAGGTTTGTACACTTCTTGAGAATTTATTGATTTTGTAACGGTTGGATATTTTGTGGCAGAAATTGGCAGGGAAAGCCATGTAGAAGAATTGCCTGAAGTTAAAGTTGACTTTCAGGTAAAATGGCTCCCAACGGCATGACTGAATTTTGATGTTTGAATCTCATATTCAGTGCTTCGTATTTGTAGCTTATATTCAGTTGGAGGATTCATTACTTATAATTTTCTAGTTTTTTCTTGATTGGAGTTTACGTGACTTTAAGGAGAACTTGATTTGTAGGAAACGTTTCTGGGTCATACTAGTCCAATCAGTCGCTGCCGCTTTTCTGCCTCTGGGAACAACATAGCCAGTGCTTCTGTGGATGGGACGGTCAGGTACTTTCTGTAGAAGTTTAAATTATAAGGAATGGAGATGATATGATAGCAGTGGGCTGAGCAATACTACTGCTTCCATATATCCTATGTGCAAATTTCAAAAATTTCGTTGGTGTAAAAGGCTCCAGGTCTTCAGTTGCTGTTTAACATCTTCTTTATTAATAACACAGGATATGGACATATGACTCCTCAACCCCGGCATCTAGAAACGCAACCATTTATTGTGGAGCAGAGATCATGTCACTTGATTGGGAGTGTAAATCTGACAGATTGGTATGTAATATTGGAATTCATGGGGAACAGATATGTGCTTAACATCAGAGTTATGATTTTTCACTACTTGGGAGTGACAATGCCTGCTCTTAAGCGTTGTGGTTCTTCATGACAAAAGCTTCTCATAGGCACTGCTGACCGAGGCATTAAAGCATGGAATGTTGATGCGAAGAGAGTTGTTTGTGATCTCAACACTACCGAAGCATTTCCAAGGTCTCTGCCTAAGCTTGATATTTACTCCTCTGTTTTTTCTTCTTACATGTTGACTTGCTTACTTCCCTTCCTTTTTCTGTTGCAGCGTTTTGGACATAAAGTGCAGTCCTGTAGAAACAATTTTTGTGTCTGCAGCAGCATCCAGGGGGTATGTTTTTTTCTTTTCACAATCTCATCCTGCTGCAAATTAAATTATAATCTCTGTGTGTGTGTTTGTGTTCTTTTCTCTTTTATCTTTTTCCAAGGGTGCGAAAAATCAACAGGGTCATGTTTTCTTGTAGGCGTGGCTCAAGTTACACGGATAGTTTGGGGTTTGCTTCATTAACCGTGTGGAATATGAAGACATGGAAGGCTATGGTATGTGTATGATTGACCGCGAACATTGCATGGATTTGTAGTTGCCATTTTGTACTGCGTGCCTTATAAATCTCTTGGCTTTCATGAAGACAGTCCTTCCTCTTGGTAAAGATCCACCTGCCATTACGTCACTAAGTTTCAATCACAATGGAAAAATTTTAGCAGCCGCTGCAACTGATGGAATGATTCACATGTTTGGTATCCTTACTATTATTTTGAGGTCCATTATAAATTGTAAAACTGTGGGCCCGTTTGGTTCTCTATCTCATTTTAAACTAAATTGTACTTTTTTCATCATGTTTTTTGTCTTTTCTGAAAAAGTCAACAAAAATTACTATTCAAACTTAAAAATCTCAACTCAACTCAAACTCAACTTATACACCAAACACCCCGTAATTTTTTGACACCTTTGCATTTTTATTTTTATTTTTTTGCGGAATTCTAAATATGAGTTCATACAAGGCACATTTGTTGTGTGCATGGTTCTGGAATAGAATTGCAAACCTTAACGAGGAAAAGACATGTCTGCTGGTCTTCAAATTACTGGATGGCCGGCTCATGATTCTGCCATAAGCTCAATTCTTTTCGGGCCTGATGAGACCAGCATTTTTAGTTTGGGAGCAGATGGAAAGGCTAGCATCTCTCTCAACTCTCTTTGGCTTGAACTTTAAACATGGTTGTGAATTTTTAGAACTTAATGATTACTGTAGATTACACATGTCTCATGGTGATAGTATCTGTTTTTTATGCCAGATTTTGGAATGGAGCTTGCAAAATCAAGGTCAAGTTCTTTGGTCAAGAAATTGTAGCAGGTACTTGCAGATCAATTATAGTCACTGCCTATGCACAAGATCCGCCGAATGGACCAACTGTTAATTACTATCATTGTATGAAGAATGCGCTGTCGTTTCGCGTAACAACTCTGTTCCGAAATGTAGGTTCTGCGATCCTGAGAGCTCAAAACATTGCAGACATGAAATGGCTTTGGATGCTAATGGGAGGAGACTATTGGTAACATCTGGTTCAGTAAGAGCACCCATATATCAGGTTGATTTCTCTTCCTTTCGGGAACTTTCCTGGCTTCATTTTCTTATTGCACAATTTTGGTAGTGATTTCATTATAAGGTTTCACGTTTCATTATTTCGGCTCAGGTTCGAGGCCACAATGGATTAAGAACTCTTGCGCACACTGCTGCTATAACCACTGTAGATTGGCACCCGACCTTGCCCATCTTCTTGTCAGGATCGGCCGATAACTCTGTCCGAGTAACTTCTCTTTTGTGAAGGTTTGTCAATGTTATATATCTCTCTATTCGTTTATGCCTCCTTGGTCTGGTTTGAGGTTAGTTGAGGAGGACTTGAACTTGAGTTTGTTACAATAAAGATTTCACTTTTTTGCTTTAATTTATATATTTATTTTTTCTTGTAATTGATTCTAGTAGTTTGTTTCATAGAGCATGAGCCATCCCTTGATGTGGGAGAGACTTGCACTGTTCCATAACATTGGGGACATAATTGTCAACCAAAAAGAAAAACATTGGGGGCATAATTAAGCTTTACCACAATGTTTTAATGAGAGCCAGGATGCAACAAAGAATTTAAAGGAAAAAGAACAACTGAGAGATAGAGTTGTTTATTACAAATAGAAAAAAAAAATAATAATAATAAAAGGAAAACTAAAAGAAGATTGACAAAAGGAGGGGGAAAATAGGAGAGAAAACTGGATAAGAGAACTGTGGTGAAGATGGATAGCAGGAATTGTTAACTTAAAAAAAAAAAAAAAAATACACAGTTTGTGAAGGTCCTTTCTTGTTACACTTTTCATTGAATTTGTGAGAAAGAGGCAAATAGTATTTTTTACGAACAAAAAAGAGAAAAAAGACAGAAAAAATTTTGTGAACGTGCTTTTACTGCTTTCTGGGTGCACTTTTTCTGGGTGGCGGATACTTTTTTTTTTTTTTGGTTTTTTGAGGGATTTTCAGTGCTCTTAGGCAAAACGACAACAATTTAAATTTAAAAAGACAATAATGTCGAAATTCGCCATCAAGATGGAAACGACACCGTTTTGTGAAAGATAATAATTGAGAAACGACAATGATTACAAAACGACACCTGAATAACGACAACATGTTTGAGAAGTCGCCTCAAACATAATCACGAAACAACAAGAATTAAGCACACAGAAAACGACGTCAACATGAAAACGACAATTCGTCAACAGAATGAAAACGAAATCAAAATAAAGAGTGATCGTTGTCCAACATCAACATCTATTGGCTCTTTCATTCACGAAGCAAAAAAAAAAAAACATGGAGGAAAGATGGGATATTTCTTTGAAACACCATGAGGAAAAAAAACAGGAAGAAGAAAGGAAAAAAAAAAAAAAAGGAAAGCACATGAGTAACATAATTTTAAAGACTTTACGTCAACACGACATAAAAAATTAATACCAGACTAATATAATACAAAATTAAACAAAGTAAAATAAAATTTGTGTTATGTTGGTCAAGATGAGAAATTTATGTGATGTTAGTTATAGATGAAAAAAATATATATATGATTATAACGTGTTTGGCTTTTCCATTTTGGACTTTTTGGACCGAAATGAAGACAAAAATAAAATGACATTAACAATCGGAAACGACATCAGCATTTAAACGACAACAATATAGAAGAGACATCAAACAATATTTTAGGGAAACTACAATAGCAATAAGAAGCAACATGAACCAGTAAACGACATCAGTTTCAAGAAACGACATGAAAAGACGAGAGTAAAATTTAGACGAGAATTATTACGAACCTCAACACATGAAACGACAACAATTCGACAATAAGCCAAAACAAGCGACATGAGCATAGCAACGATAATATTAATAAAACGACGATAACCAGAAAAAAAACAGAAAAACGACAACAACCCAAAGGATAACCGTTTAGATTCTAGAACACAAACACAGAAGCATAACACCAGCAAGAATGGAAAGCGACATTAAAAGACATGCCCATTGTTAAGGGTAAAAAGAAACCCAAGTCTCACACCATTTAAGAGGTTGATCTTTTAAAATAGAAGCCCAATTCCTTATATTTAAGAGCAACGAAAGCTACCAACAATTACATTTATAAAAAGAGTTCAAACATCTTATCTAGTCCACGATAGTTGGGAAACAAATAGTTCAACGACTATTACACATAACATAATTGCAACAAAAGGAAAACGACCATTATAATAAGGCTTGACAAGAAAGGAAAGATAGGTGGATGGAAAGCGCCTTCCACAATATAACTCCAACTTGAACTTGAAGTTCGGCAATATGCTTTTTGATCAACATGTCACCTGTTCCTAATAATATAACGAGATAAGACAGAAAGCAAGGTCAGAAAATGTTCTAAAATTATCATTAAAAAAAAGAATTTAAGTAGCTTTACCATTTAGCTCTGAGTGGACATTCTCTGCAATCTTGCATTAAATATTCTTGTTGTCACGTAGATCCAATCATTCATGTTATCCAAGTAGCGGAAGTAGGCGTATCTCCAAGAGCTTTTGAGGATTAAAGAACCACAAACTCCCCAAAATCCCACAAAAAATCCGATCCGTATACTAACATAGAAGCCAAAGGTTACCAACTCATCATCTGAACCACCTTTGTTCTCGTCGTTTTCGTCGCCATCAGTGACGCCGGGATCTTCGTCTGTTTCGTCTCCAGGGCAGTGTTCTGTGAGTGGTGGTCCACAAAGTTGGAGATTTTCCATATACGCGGAAACATCAAAGCTGCGTAGTTGAGTACTCGATGGAATGCGGCCAGTCAAGTTGTTGTAAGACAGGTCTAGTTTACCAAGAAAGTTTAAGCTAGAAAAGCTTGTGGGAATTGTACCTGATAGCTGGTTTCTTGACAAATCAAGAGATTCTAAATGGCTTAACTGGCCAAAGTCACGAGGAATACTTCCCGTCAAATTGTTTCTGGACAAGTTCAGAGACATCAATTTCAGCAGGCTTGTTATGTTTTCAGGAATCGTCCCGCTCAAGCGATTGCTCGAAATGTCAATGTTTCTCATGAGTTGAATATTCCGACCAAACTCCATCAAAATTCCTTTCCACACCACATTTCCAGAGTCAGCGCCTGCATAAGGATGTGTTTCGGATATCATGGCAGTCATATTACCAAGGCATTTTTGGTAAAACTCCCGTTATGCTGTTTAGCGACAGGTCTAATACTTGAAGAGATTGTAGATTGCACTAACTTGCAGGGACGCTTCCGTTGAACTTGTTGGATCGCAAGAGCAAAATTGACAAATACTCTCTGCTTTCGACTAACCATTCTGGCAGTTTGCCAGAGATTCTATTCTCCCCGAGGTCAAGGAGAGTCAACGTTTTACAGCTCCCTAAAGAAGGTATTTCTCCAGACAATTCGTTGTTGCGTAGACGCAATACTGCAAGTTGCGGTAAATAATCCAACGAGGTTGGGATTTTGCCAGTAAAGTTGTTTCTTGCAAGATTCAAGATTCTCAAGTCTTGAAATTGGATCCAACAAGTCGGAAGTTGGCCCGAGAATCTGTTGTCAGAAAGGTCTAGCTCATACAATCTTGAAGGGTCCGGAAGTGTACATAGAGAAGATATCGGTCCAGAGAACATGTTTTTGGAAAGAATTAAATACGAGGTGATGGCAGTGGACCATACAAATGGTTCGAACTAAAATCCAATGAGACTTCAGAGTTGCTTTTAGATGACAGATACGGAAGCTTTCCACGAATTCGGTTGAAAGAGATATTCAAGTAGACTAAGGAGGAAGGTAGGTTCAAAGACCAGTTAGGCAATGAATCTTAAATACCAGCTGTAGACATATCAAGAGCTTCCAGTTTCCCTTGTGTCTGAAGCCATCCAGGAAAAGCATGGCCTACTTTGCAAGATTTCATTGCTAAATTTCGTAGTTGAAAAGGTGGAAACCAATTTGAACTCATGTTTTAAGGACAGCATTTTGGGAGATATCCAGAAACTGCAGCCGAGATAGCTTCGAGAAGTGGTCTTCAGTTATCACTCCATCAAAGAAATTTGAAGAAAGATCCACATCTTCGGGGCGAGAAAGTTGCCCCATGCTCACGGGTAGAGGTCCGCTGAATTCGTTGTTAGAAAGTCGCAACCATCATATTGATGGAAGTCCTGTTAAATCTGGTAACGACATAGGTTTTGAAAGGATTTCGGTATTCCACCATCGAGTTGATTAGAAGAAAGAACCAGAGACACTAGAGAAACCATGCTTGTGAAAACATCCGGGATCGGACCTTTTAACTGGTTCTCATGTAATCCGACATGAACAAGGTTGCTGCTTACATTGGACAGCCAAAAGAACATGTAAGAACTGGAGGCGACTTCAAGAGAGGTTGAACAGTTGATAAAAGGTAGTGATCTGGGATTGACATGGCAAAGACTACACAAGTTCAACTCCAGTTCTAACAGAGAAAGGAGCTTGCTTATAGATTGTAGCCAATTAACAACCTTGGAAGCAACAAGTTTGAATGTCAAGTTATTTAAATATTTTTGGAACGTTTCAGACAAAATGCACATTATGCGACTTCAAGAGCCAACTCATGAGAAAGGTCTCTTTCCAAGGATTATGTATTCTTCTTCTAAAATTAGTTTCTAATTGTCCGGGTGGGTCACTGTCAAGCTTGATTGGATTTGGAAGAGGAATAACAAATTAATTTCCCTAATTCTTCACAACTTGTGGTTGTAAACAAAGAACGAGCCACTCACATTGAGTTAGGGTGAATTTTTTTTTTTTTTTTTTTCAATTTTACCTTTTTCTCAATTTTACCTTTGAAAACTTTATATTTTTTCTCATTTTCTCCCCCTAAAGTAGATTGATTATCCATATATAAGTCCCCTAAAAACCATATCATTTGTTGTCCACACTACCTGAAACCATAAGTTGGCTTCATCACTTGTTGTGAGTATTATCTAATTATAATTTTACGGCTAACCAGATATAAAGTTCAACTCACCCACTTCTTATCTAAAAAAAACCAAAAAAAAAAAAATATAATATTTTCTTGAATGATTAAATACAGAAACAATGCAGCAGTACCGTTGACAAAAGGCTTATATAATACGGGAATTCACGACCCATTTTATTTATTGGAAAGATAATCACAGATAGAATAAAATTAGTAGTAAGGTCACCTTCCCTGTTTATATACAAGGTAATTCGGTGGATCTTGTTTTAAAAAAAAAAAAAAAAAATTTGTGCGTTTTCAAATTTTTTTTTTTTTAAATCATGAAACACGGCAATAACTTATAGGAAAAAATTACATTATCACTTAAAGACTACAACTGCAAAATGAGATTAGATAAATATTAACCTAAAGAAAAGTCGGTAAACATAAAACGACAATAGTGCAAGAAAAGCAAATTTTAAAGTAAATAAATAAATAATAAGAACCGACAAAAATTTGGAAGCAGCCAGGACTGCACAAGAGTTCGTAAACGACAACCGAAAAAAAAAAAAAAACACAAGAACGTATAAACGACAGTAAACTTAACAACATCAAGGAAAACTGCAAACGACAATAACACAAAGAAGCAACATCAACATAAACCAATGTAAACGACATCAAAATGAGAAACGACAATATCATAAAAACCCAAAAGAATTTACATTGATCTCAGCCTAGACTGGACAAGGTTATGGAAATGACAACAAAAGTAAAAGACGATAAAAGGACAATAAGCTCAAGAAACGACATTGCAGATAACAACAACATAATGACAAAATGAAATTAAAACGACAGAAACCTACAGAAACGACATCAAAGTAAACGACCACATTACTACAGTAAATAATGATAAACGGCACTAACACAAAAGCAACAAATTAGACAATATACGAAACTAAAGTAAAAATCAAAATAATAGACAATAATCACAAGAAACAATATCAACGGAAAATTGACGACAAAAGCTGCAAACTACATTACATAATAGCGACAATAAAACCTTAACAAACGACATGGTTTTTTTGGAAATAAACGACATCATTCATGACGACTTCAACCTAAACTGAAACGACAAAAAACAAAATGGAAATCCACAAAAATTTAAAATACTCCAAAGTAGAGTAGACAACGGTTTTGCAACCACAACAAAAAGTGGAAAAAAGGCGAGATCTTAAAATGACAATAACCTTGCTTTCATTGAAGAAGAAAATAAGAAAAGAAAAAAAAAAAAGAAGAAGAAGAAGAAGAAAAAAACGACAGCAAACAAAAGACAACAGTTGCAAATTACTCTGCTGTCTAGCATTGCCCGTTATGATGGATTCTTACCATGAATTTCTATTTCCATCACTGCTCTCAACACAATAATCTCCTTTTACAAGTTTTCTCAAGCACTGTAATTTTTTTGGACTGAAAATCTCCAAACTAATTATTGAGCATCACTACAATTCATGGTACTTTTTTGTCCTTCAATATTATTATACAAAAGGAACAAAAACTAAAAAAGCTCGACTTAAAATATTGCAGTCCTCTCTGCAGATATTGCCTTAAATTCTCTTGTCATTGCGTAGATCGAATTTGCAGCCCCTAATCAAGATCATTAAAAAAAAAAAAAAAAAAAAAAAAAAAAAAAAGGAAAAAGCAAACTGATTAGTAATATCTAGTAATGTGAAATATTAGGAAAAGCACCAAAAATCAAATATAGCATACCATTTAGTTTGCAAGTTCTCTCAACAATCTTGCCTTGAATACTCTTGTTGTCACATATATCCAATCTTTGATGTCATCCCAGAATCGAAAAACCGCATATCTCCAAGAACTCTTGATCACTAAAGTGCCACAAACTCCCCAGAATCCGACGATGAATCCGACTGCTAAACTAACATAAAATCCAAATGTCACATACTCATCCTCATCTCCTATTTCCTTTTTGTCATTTCCATTGCCATCAATGTCACCAGGATCTCCGGGGCAATATTTTGTGAGTGGCGGTCCACAAAGTTCGACATTTCCCTCATATGCAGAAGCATCAAAGCTCTGAAGTTGGGTGCTCAATGGAATTCTTCCTGTCAAGTTGTTGTACGACAAGTCGAGGTGACTGAGGAAATTTAAAGTAGAAAAGCTCGCCGGAATAGTACCGACAAGTTGGTTTCTTGACAAATCAAGAGACTGCAGCATGTTCAGCTGACCGAAGTTGACAGGAATACGTCCTCTTAAGCAGTTCCTTGATAAGTTCAAATTATGCAACGCTAGCAGGCTTGTTATGGCATCAGGAATTTGCCCACTCAAGTAGTTGCTCGAAACGTCGACGCTTCTCACCAGTTCAGCATTCCTCCCGAACTCGAGCTCTATTCCTTTCCACATTAAGCTCGTGAAATCGATATATCCTCCAGATCTGCCTTCAGATAACATAGCAGTCATATTGTCGAGACACTTTGGCAAAACTCCGGATATGTTGTTTAGCGAGAAGTCCAGTATCTGGAGAGCTGGGAGACTGCAGAAACTCGTAGGTATGCTTCCGTACAGCTCATTTGATCGTAGCCGCAAAACTGTTAGAGAAGGTAGGCTCTGTCCTGACCATTCTGGTATTCTTCCAGAAATTAGATTTTCTCCGATGTCAAGAAGCACCAGTTCTTTATGGTTCTGGAAAGACGGTAGTTCTCCGGAGAAACTGTTGTTGCGCAAGTGCAGTAATGCGATCTGGGGCAAAGAGGCAAGAGAGAGTGGTATCTTGCCGGAGAAGTTATTATTTGCCAGATTCAGGACAAACAGTTCCTTCAATTGCAGCCAACAAGTTGGAAGTTCTCCCGATAACATGTTGTCAGAAAGATCAAGTTGGTTCAATGGCGCAAGGCGTGTTTCACACAACGAATACATGTTTCCGGAGAACATATTCTTGGAGAAGATCAAAACGGTCGAGTTTGGAGGAAACGGTGGGAGTGGACCGTACAAATGTTTGGAACTCAGATCAATTGTTGGGTAGACATAAGTCTTCGATGACAGATTTGGCAGCTTCCCATGAATTTGGTTGAGAGAGAGATTCATGTATGCTAAGGAGGAAGATAGATCCCAAAACCAATCAGGGATCGAATCCGATATATGAGCTTTCAAAATGTCAAGTGATTCAAGTTTTCTCTGCGTCCGAAGCCATTTAGGAAAAGCAGGGCCCAGCTTGCAAGAAGCCGCGGCTAATTCTTTCAATTGAAATGGTGGAATCAAATCGGAACTCACGTTGAAAGTGAGAGCATTATTAGAAAGTCGCATGGACTCTAAACTAGAGAGATTCAGAAAATGGACTTCGGTTATGACACCAGAAAAGGAATTTGAGGAAAGATCAAGCATTCGGAGTCTAGAAAGATGACCGAGGCTCTCAGGAATAGTCCCGTTTAGTTGATTTTTCAAAAGGTCTAGCTCTTCCAATGATGTAAGTCCTCCTAAATCTGGTAACAATCCACTAAGCTGGTTAAACGCTAAGGATAATAATTTAACCTTGGAAAGTTGGCCGAAACTTTGCGGGAGGGACCCATTCATACTGTTACTTAGGAGACTTATTTTTTCCAAGGATGAAAATCTCGTTAGGTCGGGAAATGGCCCCCGGAATTGGTTATAGCCAAGATCAAGATCAATCAAGGTATCGGCAGCGCAAGATAACCTTTCCACGGAATGTTGAAGCTGGCCAGATAACTTGTTATATGACAGATATAAATGTTTTAAGCTGCAAAGATTTTGGAATGAGTTTGGTATCTCACCTTCAAGTTTGTTTAAAGAGAGATCAAGAAAGACTAGGGAGTTCGAAACTGCATTTGTGAAAGCATCTGGAAGGGGACCTTTTAACTTATTGGCTCTTAAATTCGAGGTAGATTAGACTACTGCTGATATTGAACAACCAAAAAAATATGGAAGAAGTGAAATCGTTACCAGAGAGTTTAAGGACTTGAAGAGTTTTGGAAGAATTCATTTTGGAAAGTGATCTGGGATCTATGTCGGAAAGTTGACAGTCTTGTAAGGCGAGCTCGATTAAAGAAGGGAGCTTGGTTACGGATTGTGGCCAATTCACAACCTTACTAAGATAAAGACCAGACAAATTAAGGTACTTCAATGAAGAAAGATGAGAAAGCCATTCAAGATTATCCACAGTAAGAGAAAAATTATGACTAATATCAAGGGTGTGCAGAAACGAGAGGTTTCCGAGTTCTCGGGGAAGAGAACCATGAAAATTTGCCTCAGCAAGTTTGAGCTGTCTCAATTTGCTCAACGAACCAATGAATTTTGGGATTTTGTGTCCCGTAAAATCATTGTTGCTGAGGTCCAAGTAACTCAAGAATTTTAGCTCAAGCAGTGGAGGACTGATCTCACCTCTCAAAGGCTCCTTAAGGGGATAGCTAGCTGAATAATTGTAACGGAGTTCTAGCTTGACGACATGTCCTGAACGGTTGTTGCACGATATTCCGCTCCACTTGCAACAGTCCTTTTCGCTCTCCCACGAGGCAAGAGTATTGGAGTCATCGACTAGGCCTCGTTTAAACTTAAGAAGAGCTTGCCTTTCCTTCTGTACGCACCAGCTGATGTTGGACTCCCCGACAGCCAAATAGGCGTTAGCGATCATCATGATCATGCATAGAAGGCCAACTAGACAAAAGTGAACGGATTTGTTACCACTAATCATATTGAACAACATGATTATGATCAGGCCAAGAGATGAAAAAACAACAACTGAATTTTAGAAATGAAAGCAGGAGACGTCAGGCGACGAATTTAAAGAGAAAGCGGGGGGTTTTTAAGTTTATTATTTACATTACAGGTCATCTTACTGTTGTTGGTCAATCTTTGAAGTTTGGCTAAATGACTCTGCTGCGAAGAAACTACCCATATTGTGATGTAAATGGACCAGTAATTGACTCATTGGTCTGCTTAATATCCTTAATATAAGGGACATTTTCTTTAAATTTTTTTTATGTCTATTTACTTTCTCTTATGGATTAAAAAAAGGGGTCTACTGCAAAATTACGTCTCATTCCTGAACTTACCAAAAAAAAAAAAAAAACAAAGAGAGAGAGAGAGAGGAAAAGTAATGATCTTGTTATTAAGATACATGCACAATGTTCTCGTCATATTTGGTTTTACTTGATGTTAATCCTTTTTTTTTTTAATTATAAGAGTCGCAATACAGGAAAGGTTAAATTTTCCCAGAAGACTTGAAGATTTTAAATTCAAAACAGAGAGAAATCTTATATTGTATAGCCAAGGGAACAGAAAGTAAAGAAAACAAATATATGACAAAATGTGAAACATTAATGTTTTGAAAGGAAAGGTTTGTTGTCAAGTTGTGAGAAGTTTATAGGAAAGTTTCAAACTTTCAAACCCGGTACATATTATATTTTGAGGTCATTTTCCCAGTATGTAAAAAACATAAAAATATAAAATATAAAAGCATTAGTTGTGGAAAACACCTCATACATTACAAGTATATATTCAGAAGAGAAAGGCAAAACATGTAGACAATTTAGAATCCTCCAATAGTATGCATTATATAACTCCAACTTCAAGTACTTCGCAGAGCCCCTTTGGTAAGAGGAATGCTATCGCCTGTCACCCCCTTCCCGAACTTTTTACTACCAAAAAAAAAAAAAAAAAAAAAAAGGAAAAGAAAAGAAAGAAGCCTTCATGTACTTGGCTGGGAATCCTAATATCAAAACTGTACTGAAATGAAATCAGAAGATAGAAGTTATCTGCAAAATTTATTCAACAACAAAATTATAAGCACTTTACTTTCTGAATTACCTATCAGATTCTGCAGCAATTAAGACATGATTTTTTTAACAGGGAAAGAGAGAGAGAGAGAGAGAGAGCCAATATTTTTCCAATGGCCGTACCATTTAGTGTCCTCACCGAAATCTTGGCTTGAACAATTCTCTTGCTCTTATGTAGATCCAATCTTTTGTATCATCAAAGAAGCGAAAATAGGCATATCTCCAAGAACTTTTAAGAAGTAAACTGCCACAAACTCCCCAAAATCCCACAAAAAATCCAATTCCAACACTAAGACCAAAGCCAAAGGTAACAAACTCGTCATCATCTTCATCATTCTTGTCGTCTCCGTTGCCATCGGTGCCACCAGTGTCTTCAACTACATGATCTCCTGGGCAGTATTTGGTGAGTGGTGGTCCGCAGAGCTGGAGATTTCCGGTAAATGAAGAAGCATTAAAGCTCTGCATTTGGGTGCTTAATGGAATACTGCCAGTCAAGTTGTTGTAGGACAAGTCCAGGTAGCTCAGAAAGTTTAAGCTAGAAAAGCTTGCGGGAATTCTACCCGAAAGCTGGTTTCTTGACAAGTCCAGAGATTCTAAAAAGCTCAACTTATCAAAGTCGCCAGGAATGCCTCCAATCAAGTTGTTGCTTGTGAGGTTTAAAGAAACCAGTTTCAAGAGACCAGTGATGTTTTCAGGAATAACCCCGCTTAAGGAATTGCTCGAGACATCAACACTTCTAAGATGTTGAAGATTTTGACCAAACTCTCTCTCTATTCCTTTCCACACCACTTGTACAAAGCCAAGAATTTTGTTGTTGGTCACGTCATAAGACATAGCTGTTATGTTGTTCAGACACTTTGGCAAGCCGCCGGAAATGTTGTTATGCGAGAAGTCCAAAACATGAAGGGCTGGTAAACTACAGAGGCTCAAGGGTAAGCTTCCACTTAACTCATTGTGTCGTAAGCGTAAAACGAGTAATTTAGGCAGATTTGCCCCTGCCAATGTATTAGGTATTGTACCAGATAACCTGTTCCTTCCAAGGTCAACAACTCTTACTTCTTTACAACCCTCCAAAGAAGGCATTTCCCCTGAGAAATTGTTCTCATGCAAACGTAGCAACATAACATTCGGTAAGTAGCTTAAGGAGTTCGGTATTTTCCCAGAGAAGTTATTCTATGCTAGGTTCAGAGAGAACAGTTCTTGAAATTGGACCCAACAATTGGGAAGTTCCCCGGAGAGTAGGTTATCAGAAAGGTCAAGTTGAGATAATGATGGAGATTGTGATTTACATAAGGATGATAAAGACCCTGAAAACTTGTTTTTGGAGAGAAACAAGGCAGTTAGGCTTGGAGGAATAAGCGGCATTGGACCGTCCAAGCGGTTAGAGCTCAGATCAACCGAAAAATAAGTGCTATTTGTCGAAGGTAGTTTTGGCAACTTCCCATGAATTTGGTTGGAAGAGAGATTCAAGTCGGTTAAGCTGGTTGAAAAATCCCAAAACCTTTCAGGTATTGAATCCGAAATTCTGGCATTAGGGATATAAAGGGAACGGAGTTTCCTTTGTGATAGAATCCATTTCGGAAAGGCAGGGCCCACATTGCAAGAGATCAGGGCTAATGAGTCAAGTTGAAAAGGTGGAATCCAATCTGAACTTATGTTCAAAGACAATGGATTTTGAGATATGTCCAAAGACTGCAAACGAGAGAGATTCGAAAAGTGGGCTTCGGTTAGGACCCCGTCCAAGGAATTTGAATCTAGAGCCAAATGTCCAAGGTTAGAAAGTTGCCCCAAACTCTCGGGAACAGATCCGCTCAGCTGATTCTTGGAAAGAAATAACATTCTCAGGGATGAAAGACCTGTAAAATCCGGTAACGACCCGTCAAGCTTATTAAGAACTAAGCTCAAGGAATCTAGCTCGGAAAACTGGCTAAGATTTTTTGGAAGAGGACCACTGATATTTGTACCGTCTATGTACAACTCTACTAAAGATGTGAACCTTGTAATATCAGGAAATGGCCCCCAAAAGGGATTCCCGCTTAAAAGCAGGTGCTTAAGGGTCTTCTCAGCACACGACAAGTTTTCCACCGAATCATAAAGTCTATCGGAAAGTCTATTTTCCCATAGATTTAATGACTCCAAGCTACATAAGTTTCGCAAAGATTTCGGTAACCCTCCTTTCAGTTTATTGTAGGAAAGATCCAGAGACACTAGAGAAACCAGGTTTGTGAAAACATCTGGGAATGGACCTTTCATCTGACAACTACTCAATCCAATATGAACCAGGTTGGTGCTGATATTGGACACCCAATTAAATATCGAAGGATAGAAATAATTGTTAGAGAGTTCAAGAAGTTGAAGTGTGTTGGAAAAATTGCTGAGTAGATATGAACTAGGACTGACATTAGTAAGACTGCATGAAGATAATTGAAGCTCTAATAGATTAGGAAGCTTGCTGATAGATTGTGGCCAATCGACAACCTTGGAAAGATTTAGACCTGACAGGTTAAGGTATCTCAAAGAAGATAGACTGGACAACCAATCAAGATTTTTGACGACGAGATTAATGTTACTTGAAAGGTCAAGAGTACGCAAATCAGTGAGATTTCCAAGCTGATGCGGGACGGTTCCAACAAAACCGACACTTGCGAGTTTGAGGTGTTTCAATCGAGCAAAAGGGCCAATGAAATTTGGAATCTTAAGTCCATCAAAGCTGTTAAAACTGAGGTCCAAATAACTCAGGTCTTGGAGTTCAAGAAGTGAAGGACTGATCTCACCTGCCAAAGGTAGTTCCCGCGAGAAGACATCAGAAACGTTGCGGCTGAGATCGAGCACGATGGCATGACCGGTTTCGTTGTTGCACATGATTCCTCTCCATTGGCAACAATCTTTTTTGGTTCCCCAAGAGGAGAGAACATTCGACTCATCAACCAGGCCTTGTTTAAACTTGAGAAGAGCATTCTTCTCCTTGTCTATGCATGTAATCTTCGAAAACCCGGCACTCGAACAGACCGAGACAGTCAAGAGCAAGCATGCAATCCCAACATGAGCTGTGTGAAAGGAACTTTTAGTTTTCATGTCTAAGAAAAATGATGAACACAATGAAGAGAGAAAATTTTTGTTTGAAATTTGGAAAGTGATGAAAGCAGTGGGGATATGCTGAAAGTTTGGACAAAATTATAGACCAACTTTTTTTTAATTTTTTTTAATTTTTTTAAATTCAAATGTTTGTTTCAATGGCTCTGTTGAGGCAGATGGATTGGATATATCCTGTGTGTTTATTTAATGTTTTTATTCAACTAATAGTATTGACGGTTAAGGTTAGAAAAATACATTTTCTTCAATTTTTTCTTCTCATCCCTCTACATATATTATTTTAAGTTCTTCGTCTTGTTCAAAAGTAATAGCATAAATTAAACTAGAAGCAGTCAATTATCTTTGACATATCACCTTTGAAAAACCCATTTTAAAAATTATATTAAAAATTTTTTTTTTCTTGGCACCTACTCCGAAAGGTGTCCTAAAAATGGCTGAGGCTATCCTTGGATTCATAATCAGAGATGTGAAAAGAAACTTTGAAAAAAAATTATTTAAATTTTTACAAGAGAAAATATAGTATAAAAAATGGTATTCAAATCTTTCAAACAAACCGTCCCTTGGTGTTTTTTATGCTTTTGTTACGTGAGTATGGGATAATGTTAGAAAAATCATAGACAAATGTGACTCTTAACTAAAATAAATAAATAACTTGGAATGGGATACATCTCATCAGGATAGACTTTTGTTTTTGTAGCTCACATATATTCAAGCGACAATTATGAGCGTGTAGGTACCGAAAGTCAATAGTAAGGAGAACAACTTTTCTGCCAATTTTGACAGAGCATGTCGTAGTTACACGTAATCTGCTGTGAGAATAAAATAAAATAAAAATAAAAGATTATTGTTATCTACACCCATGAATTTGTTACTCACACTTTACCTCGTCGATTTATATTTAACTTCACTTTACTCATTTTATCAGAATTTTAATTAAAAATAAATAAAAAAAAATGAATTTTAGTTAAAAATGAATAGAAAAAAAAAAGTGAATAAGTACAGTTATATAATATTTTTTTATTTATTTTTAAATGAAATCCTAACTTAATGAGTTTATTATGATTAATTCTCTTATTTTTCTATCTATTTTTACTAAAATTCTGATAAAATAGATAAAAGTAGGTTAAATCCAAAATTTAACTAACAAAGTTTTTAAAGTTAAAAGAGAGTGAAAATGGCCAAGAGAGATAAAAACCAGTTTTGGGATACTAACCAGAGCAGGTCTTAACCACCATATTAGGTTCTCTGCCATAATATTCTCAAAGATTTACATTGAAACAAAAACTTAGGGCCCGTTTGATGAATAAGTTGAGTTTGAATTGAGATGAAATTTTTAAATTTGAGTTGAGTTGACTTTTTAAAAAATAATTATAAATTTTATTGACCGTTTAGAAAAAGATAAAAATTGAGATTTAAAAATACATTTTAATTAGAATTAAACTTTATTACCAAATAAAACTTTATTTTATTTATTTATTTATTTTTGAATATAGACGTCTTTGTCTCTCCTTCATACTACGGAAGACTAATTACCCCCAAAAAAAAAAAAAAAAAAAAAAAGCGAGCGTTGCAAGTTAAATTACAAGTTTGCCTCCCGAAATGCAGATCTTGGAAATTACAATGTTAATTCGATCACCAGTACAATAGCGTACTCAAATAACTACTATCAAAATTTTGTTCCAACCAATGTCCTAATCTAAATAGCAGTTTTGAACCCGAAAACGTTTAATATATGGGGAGGTCTACAATGCGACCTCCCCATTTTAAGTCATCAAGGGGGTAAAGTTTGGACATCCGATTAGTTTTAAACAGTTGATATCGAAAAGATACATCAAAAAATAATAAAAATTTTACATCTTTTTTTTCTTTTTTAACAAAACTTTTCAAAACAATTACTATTATAAATTTAAAAAAAAAAAAAAAAAACTCCATTTCTTCCGGCTACTCCTCCTCCCACCGGGACCACATCCACGACCACCCGCCACATTTCCTTTCCTCTGCTGACGGCACCTACCAACCCATCACCCACATTGGGATCTCACGGGCCTCACGAGCCACTCACCGTCGAATTGGGAGCTTGCCGGCCTCACAATTGGATTCACGCGCGCGTCCCTCCCCCCCCCCCCCCCCCCGCGCGACTAGATTGGCACCCCCCCCTCCCCACCCACCACGACTGGGTTCACCCTCTCCCCCCACCGCGCACCCCTCCCCCAAATCCCCAATCTGGGTTTCGCCCTCCCCCCCCTAGATCCCTAATCTGGGTCTCGCCTCTGGTTGAAGGAGGCGACCTTTTTTTTTTTTTTTTTCCTCTCTTCTTCGACTAAATCCTATACAATGGGTTGTATTTTACATTCTTGCACCTATGATCTTTTACACCATATAGAAGCAATCTGATGGTGGAGGAATTTGACACCATCCATGGGGTAAAGCAACCTTACCCCATGGTAGAATTTCCCATGATGGGGATAACAAGTATACAATTTGTTCCAAATTCATAGTTGCAGCGCGACTTGAATTTGGGGCGACTTGAATTTGGGGCGAATACCAAAATTGTAAAATATCCAATACCAGCCGTCCAAAAGGAACTCACAGAAGATATTCAGAGCAAGACCTGTCCATATTACCATCTCAGACATCATCCTCAAGATCAAGTACCATTCTTCTCCTATTTACAGCACTTCTAGAAGGTTCATTTTTTTGGGCAAAATCCACTTCATCCTCGGAATCTTCGAGATCATTAACATCGTCATCCACTGCATGATCCGGACTGTTGATGGGCGCAACATCTAAGGTATTTCTACTGCCAGTAACATTCTCTTCAGCTTCTCTAGTGTCGTCCAGACTCACCACGTAGCTAGCAACACCCTCGTTGGGTTCTGCAGGCTCCGACATGCCAGATCGTTGGCTGGCCGACCTGGCAGTGAGAAAATGTTTTGAGTAAATTATCAGGAGAGAGCAAAGCTATGAGGAAATTACTATTGCGGAACACGATGATATAGTATATCTAATGATGTTTAGTTAATAACAGATAGAGGAAAGTATGGTGAACAATGACAATACCTTTCTTCAACTCCTTCCTCACCCTCATCTCCCAACGCATCCTCACTTGCTGCCCCCTTAATCGATATGTCGGCCAGCTTCACATCCTCCGACTTTGAGAGGGATACCCTTTTTCTCCTATATCCAGAAGAAAAGATAAATTTGATAAGGGAAGAGAAAAAAGATAAATGCCACACAAGGTAACATTTTTCACTTCACCACTATAAGTAGGTACTAAAATCGCATTCCATTTCTGTGCTTATACTTATGAGACTGCGCATCCATGAAACCTAGTAGTTGTCAATAGACATGGTGACATTGTTTGATTGTGTGCGAACTTTTCTTAAATTAAACAGACCTAACTCACTTTCATCAAGTGCACAATGTCAAACTACAGAATAATAGGTTGAAAGTCGAATTCTGTTTTTCTTATGCCAAACAGAGTTGGGACATAATAATTTTCAAGAAAATGTAGTACAAATGAATCATAAAATGAGCCAGGAGATGATTCATATGAACAACATTTTAAGCTTCATATAAAAGGGAAGAGTTTCCAAAAATCAAAATTCAAATGTACACAGTTGAGAGAAGGATATTTACTTTAAAAGAGAGGCTAGCATTTCATCATCCGAATCATCTTTGGATAATTTTCCACCAGCATTCTGTACCACTGCAGCCTCGCTATATAGTCTGCTATTCTCCCTCTTTTTGCGCCTGTAAGTTGTAAAAGTCCCGTGTTAGATTCCATTTTGTTAAATTGAGAAATGTTTGAAGCCAGCCAACGATTAGAGGATGAAAGCTGAGCTGAGCAAAGGAAAAGCTAATGCAGAAGAAAACATGAAACTGTTGAAGAGTAGATAGAGATAACATTACCCGTTAATCAATGATAACAATGTTTCATCATCAGAGTCATTCACTTTGTCCGTGGAAATTTCATTAAGATCACCATCCTTCAAATCTTTGCTGGTTTTAGATTTCTTCTGTCGTGGAATATATAAGCCAAGCTCCTTAAGTTTACGAGAAACTTGAGAAGCTGTGAACTTATTATCCGCATCCAGTGCATTTGCAATCATGTAGCTGCACCTCTTATTATCTTTGAATCTGAATGAACCAAAGAAAACCCAAGAAGTTATTTATTCTTCATAAATAAAATAATCAACAACTAATCTAGCATGTAGTTTCAGTTCCGTCAGAAATTGTGAATCGAGTTAATAGGGCACTTACTGCTCATACAAAGTCCTAATGGTGGCTTCCTGATCTTCACTAAAAGCACGAACTCTTTTTCTTGCATGCCTATAAGATTATGAAACTATAATAAGAATTTCGATGACAATGAATTTCATGCATAATGGCAACTCATGAGTAAGAATAACAAAAGAATAGAAGATCGCCAGCATTAACAACTTTAACTAAAAGAAAAGAAAAATTAAGTCATAATCAGATACGAAAGAAACAAATGAATTCAGATAACATGAATCTGCTTTAAAAGAGTTTACCGGTTCTGCAAAAAGATAGTGTCCCCGCTTTTTAAATGGATGGGAAGGGGGATACAAAGTACCCGTTCTAGGATGTTCAAGAGGTAGAATATTTGTACTTTATAAACAATTAAATTGCAAGTCAATTTTAATTGAAGAAAAATGGAGCAAATACTGGATGTTCAAAACTAAGAATGAGTTTAAATACTTACGTAGATCGGTTCAGTAATGGTTGCTGCAAATCATTTGAGTCACCAAGAGTGCCAACCGTCTCCACCCCAAGTTCTTTTCCGTCAAGTTTATTAGGGTTAAAAGAACTAGGTACATCGGCATGACGTAACCTTTTTCTCGATGCACGTTTAAGTCCAAGCTGTTTAAGCTTCTTAGAAACCTGAAGCGATGAAACTCTACCACTGGGATCTAGATCTTCTGCTATAAGACAACTACAATCCTGGCTACCCTTGAATCTGAATTCATGTTATTTGTCAAAACAAAAATATATGCTTCAGATCCAAAAGCTTTTGGAACTGTTATAAGGAAAATAACGAGCAGACAATGTTACACTGCAGCATAAGAATAAACCTACATAGGGTAGGGATAAGAACTAGACAATAAACTCAGCATGGCTTGCATAAGATTAGGCAAACTTATGACATGTTATAGGCCTTGGTGAGAAAATTGAAAATATAAAAGGAACACCGATGGAAATCAAAGAGTTAGGTTAGAACAACATACTTCTCATAGAGATTCCTAATTTTGTCATCCAGCTCACTCCCAAGAACAACTCTTTTCCTTATCTTAGAAACCCCTTCTGATTCACGTTCCACGAATTTCTTCCCACTGCATGAGAAAAATCTTGAGATTACACACAGGAAAAAAAACCTTTAATCAAAATACAATGAACAAGAGTTGAATTTCCAGAGGGCGTACTTGTGATCTTTTTCCTGTCCATCAAACCCACCATCTAAAATAGAGGGAGTGCTTCTGTTTAATTCACTGATGTCATCTTCGCTACTGCACAAAGAAAGCAGAAAGTCATAAATCTCTTCGCATTATCACTTTTTAATCAAGAATTATTGTTTAGATGACAGTAGGGTTAGTACAACTTACTTGTTCTCTAGGTCGTGAGTGATCACAACATCGGCTTCATCTTCGCCAAGTGCATCTGCTATGCTTATACCTGTCCATTCCTTGTCCTGTGATGAGCCAATATCAACATTCCCTAATTTTTTTCCCCAGTTTTTACTTTCGTTCTTGAAGTGGCCAAGCTCATGTAGTAAATATTCAGCATCAATGTAATGGCATTCTTTCCGAGTCTTCCAGAAGAGAGCTTCCACAAAAAGTAGGGGTTGATTTTTCATTTTCTTAAGCATTTTTCTTACCAAACTCTTCAGGAAATCAACCATATTTGCATATTCTTTAGACGAAGATGACTTCTGCTCAGCCAAGATATTGTAAAAGATTGTAAGGAGTGATAGCTGCAATAAATTAGAAAGGGGGGAAAACACTGGATGAGTTATGTTATTCGCAGATGATCACTGAACATTTAGAATGTTACGGCTTTAAAAGTTGGACCTGATACAGCATTGGGGAGAGGTCCAGGTCGTCACTGATCCTTCGAAGCATTTTTATAATATAATCATTTGTACTTGAGGAGTTACTCTTATAAAACTTCAGCAACCAACACAGTTTCTGAATCATATTGTGGTTTGCAAAAGAAGAAACAAAAGCTGACGCCTTGAAATCAACTTCATCGGTCGCAGCTACCTGCTCATCACCAGAAGAATCACCTGTCCCATAGAGATCATCATTCACATGGCCAGAACTCTTGTCGTTCGCCTCTGGCAAGCTGCAACCAATAGTATCCGTCTCCAACACAGATCCTTCACCTTTATCAGTATGAACAGGGGTGATGGTCTCTTGTTGCCCATCCGAACTTGTATTTTGGATTTCCTTGTCAGTACCAAATTCTGCTGGTTGCTCACTATTGGAAACACCATTCTCATTCTGAAGGGCAGAAGGTTCTCCTGTGATGTCGGTTTGGCTTTCCTTATGGCTCATTGCTTTCTTCTTCCTCGCTTTCCTATGTTTTCTAGAAACCTTCACGATGAAAAAAATATATATATGCTCTTACTTAAATCAGTAAGACAAATTTTGAATGAATCATAAACGCAAAGTCAGACCAGTGTAAAAAAACATATATAATAACAAGTTAAAGACAAAATTTTTAATTGAGTTTCCAAGAGTCTAATGCTTTAGATAGCAACAGAAAGGAAAAAAAGGAATACCCTTAAAGTTCCACGTGCTTGGAGGTTCTCCATGAGCTGTAGAATTTTACATATCATCTCCACCAAATCTTCAAGATCACTGAAAAGAAAACTTCTTAAATTTGGTACTCTAATCAACATTTAAAAGCAACAAGTCGTAAAATTTTGTGTTTGATTAATGTTACTGTGCAAGAAAATGCAGAAACAGATAGGAATGCATAAGAGGACATTATGGCTAAGAGGGGGAAAAGGAGCCGCGATTTCAAAAAAGAATGTGGATAAGGTCCACAGGGGATGATAACGCATAGGCATCCAAAATGTAAAAAACAGTTTTTAAAAATATGAAAGTAATAAATAAGAAACTGCAAATCATGGGTTTTTTTTTTTTTTTTTTTTTTTTTAATCCTGGCAACAAAAACGTAGGAAAACTCACAAAAATCGTCTCAGCCTAGTAGAAATATAGCGTAAATTACACGTAAAATCTATAAAAAATGTTAGAAATATATGATGCTAAAAAAGAAGCAGAACGTTCCTTAAGTTCTTCCTGTTTGACCAGAATTTATATTGTTGATTGTACACTGTTTTGAATTTCAAGAAGAAGTGTGACAAAAACGAATGTACAAATTTAACATAAAGGGATGTGGAAAATACCTTTTGGCTTGTTTGTGAGTGTCAAATGATCTGAGCAAATTCAGGAGGAACTGAGTCAACCCTTGATCAGTCTGATCATAAAATAACTTGTAAAGAAGGACACGAGTTGTTTGAGACTCCTTAGAATCCTCTGGTAGTATTGTAAGCACCAAATCTAGCATGCATATCTGCAAGCAGGAAGCGTCAATAACCAAATCTATCATGCACCTTTTATCATATCATTGAGATCAATCTAAGATTCTAAAGTTCAATTTTTCTTTCTAAGGTTTGTTTTACTTTCAGCTATATGTAAAATAAGGCACCAATTATAATCTGAACATAATATCAAGATAAACTATGGCACTTACAAAAAGTCATATCTTTAGTAATGATAATTTAAACAAGCATTTCTGCAGTGTATATCATGTGAATATTCAGTTACCAGAGAGACGGACCTTATGTACCGAAACAGAAAACAAGATGGTATCATAGTATCATTGTGCATTCTAAATAATCGAAACAACGGAGATTTAGAATTGTTAACCTACTCAAAGAGAGACGATTACCATTTTTTTCATAACAGAACCAGCTGCACACAGGAATTTGAAGTTTTGTGTTTCCTTCAAGCCTTCAAATGTATTACGCCAATGTGAAAAGACCAACTGAAACATAGATTCATTCATTGATGCTGCAATTGGTCCACAAATATCCCCTCCAAAATGTGTATTATCATCATGTGTATCATCAAGAACTTCAGATGTATCTGCTCCAATGTTTGGCTGTTGAAGCACAAAAGATCTAGGTAAACATTATACATGGGTCGTATGTCATGCGAAAATCAAAACTGGGATAAACAGAAATGAAAATTGTTTTCTGGCCTTCAGAAAATTTCCCTTAAAATCCCAATCATGATTGCAAGTGGTAAACTTAGAAATAAGGCTGAAACCGCACCAAAATGGTTAACAAAGCTTTTCTTCTTGGTATTTTTTTCTTGCTAAATAAGTAGTCATATAGGTTTGAATATGGTCTCCAAAAGATTTGTTGAACCACTTATGATCTGTGTTGGCTCCTCAGAAACAGGGACTTCCCCATACTTTGGGTTTATAATTCCCTAAACCCCCCACCCCTAAGAAAAAAAACAGGAAAAAGAATTCCAAAGGAAAACCCTTATAGCCATAATATTGAAACAAGCAGAAAAGGAAAACATCAGATTCAATGTCTCACCTTAGAAGCCAAAAACTTGTAATACTGAAAAGAGGTAACAAACTGAGCAACCTGAAAAAAGACAACAATATCACTCTGCTGTATCGAGTGATGTTCCTTTTCAATATCCTCGCGGAGCGTCTGCATTAAAACTGGTGCACGAATGGATGACATTGAGATGACAGAAACAGCATGAAATAGAACACAAAAATAAATAAATAGAAACTAATTCAATTGACACAATCATTTTTCATTCTAAATGTTGCATACCATTGTATCCCCCTGATAAAAACTGGTTCACAAAATCATGAAGTAGTTCCAAAATTTCATCCTTTGGTGAAGGCAATCTCCCATGATCCCATGCAATTTTTTTTGTGGGACCTCGATGAACTTTATGTGGTTTAATAATGGTATCACGAGAAATAGAAGTAGGTTTTCCATTTAAAACTGCCTTCGAACCATCCTGCCCAGCAAAAACAAATAGTGCTAGTAAAACTCAAAATTCAAACACCCTTAATAACATCAGCAGATAGAAAAATCAAAATCCTTACTATGGTAAGCTGTGTAAATGTTCCAACAAAATGTGAATGACGGGCCAAGTTGCGGGCTCTAGAAAGTCTTCTTTTCTCCTCTTCCTTTTCCATGATAGACTTGAGACTGTTAAGAGAAGCTTCGGTGTTTTCATCAGCCTATTTCCACAAAACTTGTTAATTGCTATATGAACCAATTACCCAACTTATAAATCAACTAACAGTGATATCAATGGGACAGATGCCTCAAAGCTCCACAGCTAAAAATTTTAGAAAAGAAAGTTTTACTGATTCATCTTGCTACTTCATAACCATGAAAACTAAATACTATCTAGTGGCTCTTTCTATGCAACTTCAGTGTTTCACGTCAATACTTATTATCAAAAGCTTACTTTAATTTCACCGTTCCTTCTTATTTACGTTTCAGCAGCAAGCTTGGCACAGAATTATCATTTGCATTTAAATATAAGGATAGAAACAAAGGGTAACCAACCTTGGGACCTTTTAAATGTGCTTTGGCAATCAGCTCTGGCTCTTGACCCATGAAAATGTAATGAAAAATATCCAACAAAAGCAAGTTATCATTCCGCAGATAGCCACCAAAATGCTGGGTTATAACTATAATCAAGTCCATAACATTCTCACGAAATAAAAGTTCCAGAAATCTATCTCTTAATGATATAAAGTGACTGGCAGTTCCCCCAGCCTTCTGTTGTAGTGAGATTTCTTGAATGGCCAAAATATTTCTGAATAAAGTAAGAATCAGCTGCACCAATTTCCAGTCATCCTCCGTTAATGCATCACTGTGTATCAGAATCAATCATGAGATAGAATAATGGGTTAGTCATAATATCAATCAAGATTTTCAGAGTAAAGGGAAAATGTATCGTTTTGTGGAACATGCATCAGTGGCCAATGCAATAGAAAAATAAGCCTCAGAAGAGTTCAGAACAACATTAACTGACAGAGCAAAATTGAACCTAAAACGTCCTTATCACACTTATATCACAAGTTTTCCTAAACGGTTTTAACAACAAATAAACAAAAATACTAAATTACAAAAAATTTTCACTCACCGTTCCAGATTTTCCAGTGGGCTTTCCAGAAGGGATACTATAACAGCAACAATATCACTGCTCGTAATTGAAGACTTTAACCCCCATAGATACTCAATCTGTTGCGATATATCATTTGATGAAGGCTCAATTGGCATGGTTAGGAACACCAAAACTTTAACTGAAACATTGAAAATGAAAAAGGCTAAGCATCAAATGCTTGGTGTTACATGCACCAAAGTCTTCATCCTTTTTTTTTAAGGGAAAGTTTTGGCTCCGTTTGAATGGAGTGTCCATTTTCGAAATGGAAAATTTTCTTGTTTTACATGGAAAATCTTTTTATTTTGAGAATAAGATTGTGTTTGGGTGTGTAAAAATATTTCTTCTTGAAAACAAAAAGTTGTTTGGAGTGAGGAAAAATGGTGTTGCAAATTGTGCACTGTGAGAAAATTTTAAAAAGATATGAGATAGTTTTTCTTTTTCAAAATGAGGGAATGATGAAAAAAGTCGAGACAAACACTTTTTGCAAAAATTTTCCAATTTCCGAATTTAGATATGTCATCCAAACATAGGGTTCATCTTTTTTCATCTAAATACCTGCATTTAGAACCAAGTTACGATCTTCTTGGCAATGTTCGATAATGGGTATCAAATCTTTAGATACAATATTCCATCTGCACACTTGGTTAAAAACATCTCGATTCTGTGGGTCATCGCGCCTCAAAAACCTCAGCAAATCTTTCAAATTATCTGCTTGGAAAAATATTTAAAAAAAAAAAAAAAAAGTTGATCATACTGGGTCAAACCATTTCCACATTTAAAAAAAAAAAACACTAGGGTAAAATACAACACTCATTCTTATAAAAAGATTCCGTGATGAAATGATAATCCAAGTATAATTGAACTCAGAAGACTCAATAACACTAAAAAGCTCAAATTTCTGAGTCGAATTTGCATCAGATATTATTCATGAAACGGCCAAAAAATTAGAAATGAAGAAAAATTAGTAGCTTTGTTTTCCTTGTGTTGCCAACAATTTCTAGGCGAAATCGAAAATAAACTGTTAATAGAGGTGAAAAATGTACCTAGGCAGTACTCGCCCTTGGAGTATCCGATCCGATTGCCGTCCCGGTCCTCTTCGGCAACTCCGAGGCCGGCGCAGATCACCGATAAGCCCTCCATGTCCATCTTTCAGTGATGCTAGGGTTTCGGAAATTGGGGATTTTGGGAAAATTGAGAAATTCCAGAAGCGATACAGATCCAATCTCAGTGTGTGAGAGAGAGAGAGAGAGAGAGAGAGAGAGAGAGAGTGGTGTGGGTGCTAGGGCTCTGTGGCGCCAATTTAGAAGTTGATTTTCCCGCGCGTTTGGAGCCAAAATTCATTATGATCTGGTACAGCTTCGTGTACCCTGGTTCCATAAACCAACACGTGGAGAAAGATAATTAGTTGGACCTTTTTCCAACTTCGGAAACGAGACGTTGAGGCCGTAGGGCTTAACATCGGGCCCATTCCGATTTTGACGGCCCAAAAACTGTTCAAGGAAAAGCCCTCGACGCCAAGTCGTTTTATTTTTTTTTAGAGGAGAGAAAAAAAACAGTCGAGTTTTTAGTAAATAACTGAAAACTAACAGGCTTTTAAAATATTCAAAAATAAATTTAAAGTAGATGATTTATAAATGTCTCATAAATATTTGGTATATTTTAGTAAATTTATTATTTACTGCAAATTTTTCATCACTTAATAATTTTACTATTTATTTCAAATATTTTAAAAAATCACTTTTTTACTTCAATAATTTTCATAAAAATATTATTTATTATAATTTCCCTTTTAAAAAAATCACAATAACTAAATAAAATAAATAATAGATTTTAAAAGTATTTGAAATACATAAAAAATTATTATATTTACTTAATAAATTTATAATTTATCTCAAATATTATAAAATCATATTATTAATATTAGTTACTATAAATTTTATTCCATTGTTCTCAAGAACGATTAAAATTAGAGTTGACCATAGATTGTGAAGCCTAATCCATATGGACATAAGGGGAAATGCAAGACAGACCAGATCAACTGACAAAAGTTGATCTAACGAGTCAAAGGCAGACCGAGTCATATATTTCATTTAAAAATAATAATCGAAAATCCGAAATATTGGGCCAGTCATATATGTAAATCAAGAAACTTATGTCCATCCTGCTCATCATGTTTGGGCCAGATCGGACCTGATTGAACACAAGGTCGAAAACGCTGATCACTCACCCTATTTACTAGGCACGCCTCATATTTACGGCTCTAGAATTTGTTCTTATTACATAGAGAATTTTGATTGTCCAAGAAAAAAATAGTACACAAATATATATTTTGAGGAATAGAATTATTGACTTTGTTTTGGAACATTTTAAACTCAACTTGCCAAGAAAACACACATGCACACGCAAGAGTGACAAAATTGCCCATTTTATTGCATATACTTGGCCAACAAGAGCCTTAGCGCCACGTCCGTTGGAAATGGTTCGACTCGATTCGATACAACCAAAGCCTCCTCAAAACCTCCGCCCAAACCCAAAATTATAGCGGCGATTTCTTCAACATGATCCTTTTAACTACTCTTTAACTCTATTACAACGCCTCCTCTTCCTTCATCAACTTCCCCCAACAGGTCTCTCTCTCTCTCTCTCTCTCTACCTCCATTCTTTCTCTCTCTAAAGGTTCCCACTTTCTCTCTCCCACACAATGTCGCAGGTGGTGGCCACTCGGCCCATTCAGACCTGCTTCCCCTCCCCTGCCCCCGGATCCATATCCGACCGGGTCGAAAAGCTCAAGCCTTCGACCTTCGCCGCCAAAGTTCTCTTCAACGACCACAAGAAGAGCTCCATTAATGGCGTCTCCGTTCGGCGGTTTCAGATCACCGCCGCCAAGAGATCCGTGCAGACCGAAGTCGTTCCCGTTTCCCCCGAGGACACGCCCAAGGTTCGAGCTTTGTCCTTCCTTTTTCTTTTCCTTGAGCCTGTTTGGTCGAGGAGAAAATTTGGGGGAAATTGATTTTGTTTTTGGTGGTGGTGTTGGTTCAGGTTGACGAGGAGCTTCAACAGCTGCGTGGGTTGCAACAATTCGGCGGCGACACGTCGGTCGGAATGTGGTCGAAGCCGACGGTTAGGAGGAAGACGAAGATTGTTTGTACGATTGGTCCTTCGACGAACACGCGAGAGATGATTTGGAAGCTGGCGGAGGCTGGGATGAACGTGGCGAGGCTCAACATGTCCCATGGAGACCATGCCTCTCATCAGAAAGTCATCGATTTGGTCAAGGAGTACAATGAGCATAACAAGGACAATGTCATTGCTATCATGCTCGATACAAAGGCAAGATTTTCCAAAAATGTTGTCTTTATTATTAATATTATTATTTTTTTGTCTGTGTTATCTATGTTAGTTTGCCGACCAAGTTGTTTAAGTTTAGTGGATTTGGCTTAATTCGCATCCTATTTTCATGATTATTCTTTTAAAATGCCACATTGAGTATACTTTGATTGGAAATATCACTGGTAAGTGATGACATTTATAAAAGAAAATATGTTATGCCAAGTTCACATCTTTTTTTGGATTGAAAATGAAAATAAATAAATAAATAATTTCTCAAGTTTTTTTTTAATCTTTTTTTTTTTTTTTTTTTTTTTTGCCGATATGATATACGTTAATTCGCCAACCAAGTTGCGTATAGTAATTTGGCTTAACTTGTATCATACTTTCAATATGATTCTTTTTAAGTACCACCTTGTGTATACTTAGCTGAGAAATGTCACTTGTAAGTTGTAAGTGATAGTGACATTTTTGGAAAGAGTATCTCTTGTGCCAAGTTCCCATCCTTTTTCGCATCCCAAAAAAAAAAATCAAGATTTTTTCTTGGAATACCGGGTCGTATGTTAGCTAAGAAATATCACTTGTAAGTGATTAGAATATTTACGAAAAGAATTACTCTTATGCCATGTGCACATCTTTTGTTTTGCTGTGTCCTGAAACTTGGCTGGGCTTGGAACCCAGCACCTAAAAACTTGTGAAACTACATGCTGGAGTTAAAGAGATGAATTGAGAATTGATCAGGGATTATGTACTCTTTCTTTATCCAAAAGAAATAAGGGATTATTAACTATTTATGTGGAAATAATAGAGGTATAATCGTTATTCCTTGTCAAGTACATGGTGATTGAGTTTATTGTACAATTTGCTTCATATATTGATGATTTCTTTTCATTGGTTACCACCAGGGCCCAGAGGTTAGGAGTGGTGACCTGCCACAGCCAATCACATTAACAACTGGGCAAGAATTCACTTTCACCATTCAGAGAGGAGTTGGAACAGCAGATTGTGTGAGTGTGAACTATGATGATTTTGTTAACGATGTAGAAGTAGGCGACATGCTTCTTGTTGATGGTATGCTCCGGACCTTGCCTTTTATGTCCTTTTTTTTGGTTATATGTGATACCTTTCACAGTAAAATCAGATTAAAAAAATAAACCGTTTGTTATGTATAGTTCAAGAACTTCACATTGTTACAGGAAAAATCGTAGTCTAGAGTCTTGGCCCATTTGATCATACAAAAATTTTTATTTTTTATTCATGATGTGAATTAGAGACGAAATATGCATCTGATGAGATTTTGCCATCTTCCTTCTCTTTTACAGCTTGTTAGATACCAAATGTCCCACATGGAAAGATTATAAGTTAAACAGTGAGTTTATAAGCCCTTGGGTTCCCTCCCCTTGCATGTCGGTTTTGCATGGGTGAGTTCTACCTAATGGGTTCCTAACACGTCTTTCTTTTGTATTTTGCTGAGATCATCACAGAACAGTTTTTTGGTTCAGAAACCTTGAGATTCTGGATTAGTTCATTGTTTCTGAAATACTGGAAATAATTTACTTCATGAAATCTTGGAAGTCTTTGCATCCAATTTTTCTAGGCACTGTACTCTTGAGACCTGTGATCATACGAATAGGTGGTATGATCACATCAAGTTCCATCATTGACTCTTGATACGTGTTGTAGGTGGGATGATGTCGTTGGTAGTGAAGTCCAAAACAAAAGATTCAGTCAAATGTGAGGTCGTTGATGGAGGAGAACTCAAGTCTAGGCGACATTTGAATGTTAGAGGGAAAAGTGCAACGTTGCCTTCCATTACAGGTTGGATTTTGAATTACCAACTGTGTCCTTTTCCTTTGTATTTGTATTCCTTTTTTAGAATTATATTATCATTACTATCCTTCTAATTATCATTCCTATCAATGATTTTAAAAGCACGGAGCACTAAATTTTTTAGGTTTGGGAAATGTATTAAGTGTTTATATTGGCTTGTTGCAGAGAAGGACTGGGAAGATATCAAATTTGGAGTCGACAACAAAGTTGACTTTTATGCTGTTTCCTTTGTAAAAGATGCCGAAGTAGTTCATGAATTGAAAAATTATTTGAAGAGTAAGTGCTTTGGACGTGCATTTGTTGTGCTCGGTAAATCCTGTATAGGATGCTTGCTGATCAGACCTTAGCTTATAACCTTCTTCTACTTAATGTCACAGGCTGCGATGGAGATATACACGTAATTGTGAAAATAGAAAGTGCAGACTCTATCCCAAACTTGCACTCCATTATCACAGCATCTGATGGGGTGATCTCCTCAAACATTGAACTGGAACTTTCTGGTCAATTATGATGAATTAATTGCTCTTATCTGCATTGATATTCTATCTGGAACGTTGATCTTAATCTTAGTGCTTGGCTCACTTGTATAACTGCATATAAAAAGATATCACATGCGATTTTCTATTTTAGGCAATGGTTGCGAGAGGAGATCTTGGTGCAGAGCTTCCTATTGAGGAGGTTCCCCTTCTACAGGTACCTTTCATTGTTTCTGAACGAAGAGAAAATCCAAAGATATTGTTGCTTTTTGAGTACCTTTAACATGTCTGGCAATAGACATCAACTTGGAGTTTAATCATTCTCAGATTTTGCTTCGTGTATTAGGAGGAGATAATCAGGATCTGTCGTAGCATGGGGAAGGCTGTCATTGTGGCTACAAATATGCTGGAAAGCATGATTGTTCACCCTACCCCAACCAGAGCAGAGGTGTCGGACATTGCAATTGCTGTTCGTGAGGGTGCTGATGCAGTCATGCTTTCCGGTGAAACTGCTCATGGAAAGTACGTTCGTAGTTTGTGTATGTGTGTGTGTGTGTGTGTGTGTGTGTGTGTTTATTTGACATCTTTTGCTTGTTACTAGGATTGTTTGACTTGCTAATTTGTTGTCGTGCAACGCTTGCATGCACGGATGCATGTCATTGCAATTGTGCTGGTTCTTTAAGTTTTTGTACATATTTCTTAAACATAGTGATTTCACTTCCATATAGGTTCCCTCTGAAAGCTGCAAAAGTTATGCACACAGTTGCATTACGGACAGAAGCAACCATAACGGGTGGTACATTGCCAACTAATCTCGGTCAAGCATTCAAGGTTAGTTGACAAACTTAACATCTTATAGTGCATTAATTTTCATGCTTTCCCAACTCGCAAATCATTTTCAATTTCATCTGAGTGTTGATTCCAAGTACTGATGCCCAAGTTGTATTGCTTGTGTAGAACCATATGAGTGAGATGTTCGCTTACCACGCAACTATGATGTCCAACACTCTCGGCACCTCAATTGTTGTCTTCACAAGAACCGGTTTCATGGCTATTCTTTTGAGCCACTATCGACCTTCTGGCACCATTTTTGCCTTTACAAATGAGTGAGTTATAATTCTTCTTTTTACGTGGCTATTACTCATCTCTCCAAAATAGTGGCATCAATTGGCTTGGCTCATCTGAATTTAACAGTTTGACTAACCGCATCGTTTTGATGCCCATGCAGGAAGAGAATACAACAGAGATTGGCTTTATATCAGGGTGTGTGTCCGATATACATGGAATTCTCAGATGATGCTGAAGAGACCTTCGGAAATGCCTTGGGTTTACTGCAGGTAAGAACTTGAAGGAAGATTTATATTGTCCTCCAACTTCGATAACAACATAATCATACCAAGTTGACACAAAAGTCATCTAGTAAATCAAAACTACACTGTATGAAACCGTGTGAATCTCTTTGCCATTGGTTACTGCATGTTATATTTTGCGTGGTTCAATATACAGAAACAAGGAATGGTTAAGGCGGGAGAAGAGGTGGCTCTTGTTCAGAGTGGCAGACAGCCGATCTGGCGGTTCCAGTCCACTCACAACATTCAGGTCAGGAAAGTGTAGGCACAGCGGATTGATGACAGAGCTGAGGCAAGTTAGATGCTCGTACTACAACAGCCTCACACAGCATTAGCAAACTCCATTCTCTAGCGGGTTTGACGTTAACTTATCTTTCCTGTTCGTTCACTCCAAGATTCTATCTGGCTTTAAGTGTTCTTCATCCTTGTTCTGCTCCATTATTCTTTTTTGTTAGTTTATCTTGAGCCGAGGCATATTAAACCTAAACAAAGCATATGCTGGTGCCTTTTTTGTTTGTTGTAGTTTGGCGTTTTGAATGAAAACTTTTTCTAGTTGAGCATCATCTTTAGTAACATTTCTGTTTTGCCTGTTCTTTTCTTCTCAAGTCTCCTTCAACTATGTCACCGTTTCTTGGCTCTGTTTAATTAATTATTGTGTGAAGTACCCTTATTGTAAATACTTGAGCTTGGAAATTTCAGGATATCATTTGCAAAGGGTTAATGTCATTTTTGGTCCTTAAATTATAGGTCTAATCCCATTCTAAGTCCTAATCTATTTGTCCTATAATAGTCCTTTTGTTAACGCATAAAAATCACCTGCATTTCAATTGGGGTTAATTTTGTCGGCCAAAAGCTTCTCAACATCATACAATTAGACCGAACGACTATTGTGTGACAAATTTAGAGTTCAAAAGGATTGGTTCTGGGACATTTTAAAACTCAGAGACTAAAATGGGTTTGAAGAACTATAGTTTAGGGACCAAAATAAATTAACACTTTTGCGAAACTACACCAAAGATTTATTCCACATGTTAGGAAACTAGTTACTTTCATGGATTGGATATACTCAAATTGTCGTAATCTTAAATTCCTGAACTTAATGCCTTCCCCACAACCAGCCAAACCTATCCTTTGACTAATAAAAACCGTCGATGAATCCAAAAGGAGACAAAGCCACAGACAGCCAAAGCCCAAAACAAAGAAAAACAGCAAAGCAGGGCAGTTAACACGCATTGAAAAAAATAAAAATAAAATAACAAAAAATAAAAAAACGAAAGTGTCCAGAATTGCACACCAATATCTACAAACTAAATTCAATATCTACAAACTAAATTCATTAACTTAATCCACCAAATAAAAGATTCAGCATCAACATGGCCACTTTATTACTATTCAGCAGTCTAAACTACTGCCTTCGGGTACCATAAAAGTTACAGATTAGTTAAACGCTCTGAAATATAATTGAACTATATCCGTTCTTATCATCATAGTACTTAGACCACAACATCACACCCCCGTACTTTGGCGACTTCTGTATCACCGGAAGAATTTCCGATGTCAGAACATTAGGTGGGATGTACCCGCTTCCCGCTGCCTGGGGAGCTGCGGGTAACCCCAAAAATATCCTCCCAGCACTTATCGAAGTTGTCCATTTGCTCCATGAATTCAGAAGACCATCGACGGCACCTGACTGATACTGGCATGGAGGATTGTTATAGAACTGAACCCAAACATAGTCGAAAAGCCCTGTATTGAGAGCATTCCCGAGAAACCTATCAGGAAATGGACACTGAGGAGCTGCAGTCAAGTAAACAGGCCTTTCCAGATTGCTATACCCTTTTAAGTAACGAGCGAGACTGTCCCAATACTTTGTTGAACCAAGCTCTATGTCAAAATCTATGCCATCCAAAACGGCGTCGCCTAGGGGACGCGACAAAGACTTACCACCCAAGAAGTTGTTCCACAAGTAATCTGCTACGTTCTTGGCATCCATAGCAGATGACAGAGAGTAGCGTCCGATACCTCCTCCGATGGAGAGCATCACCTTGATTCCTCGGCTTTGGCAGCTTCTTATGCCGTCGCTCATGACAGTGCAGGTATTGAGAGCCGGGTTGCAGTGGCCTGCGAGGTTGATTTGTGGGGTTTGGCCATTGCCGAATATGTTGAGGAAGGCTATGTTTACGATCGAGTATTTGCCAGTGGCACATGTTTGGGATAAGGTTCCCTCGTTGCCGTTTTGGCCCCAGTAGATGGCTATGCCTCCGGCATGAGAGGCTTTGATTGAGGCCAAGGCTTGTAGAAGTAGAAAAACTAGGATCATGAGTTGGGAATTTTGAGCCATTAGAGGAACTTTTCTGTCAGGTTTGCTAAGTTTTGCTTCTATAAATAAGCTTTTCAGTGGCAGGAAATTTTGACCAATTAACATTCAATTCGGATACAAATAATATTAAAAGACATCAATAATATTTAACACCATTTATTAATAAAGAATGGATCCCACAATATAGACTCATAAATGAGACTATGATCACTAAGGCCCCAACACCTGCAAGCCATGTTGTTACTTCTTGGATTTTTGTGAGAAGCCTTTTGATTCTTACAACTTAAATATTGTCAAGAAAAAGCTGTAAAGCAGTACATACTTGGAATAATTTAGAGATTGTTGCCGACATGATCAGTTTCCGTTAGATTAAAAAAAAAGAATTTTAATTTTTTGAATGAATATGTATTTTAAGAAAAAAAAAAACAGAGAAAATATAATATGAACACTTTTTTAAAGAAATCTATCTACGACGATAACTTAAAATTTAAAATATGTTTTTAAAGTTTTGAAAATCAATTACAAAAAGTAAGTGTAGCTATAAAAATTTTCACTAATTACAAAGAACGTATAAACTATTTAAAAAAGGAAAAGATATGTGCAACGTGGGAGATCAAATGCAACTTACATGTTGCAATATTAATGAATATAAACAATATTTAATTAAATAAAAAAATTTTGAAGAATGTATAATAATGTTTCAAATCTTCAATGGGAACATTGAAATTAAAAACTTATGGGGCACAACTTCTTTATTCGAAATTTCAATATTGAAAATTTCATACTTTGAAAATTAAAAATATATATTACAGAAGAAAACTAAAATTTAATTAAAATAAGAAACGAAAATGCTACCTTGGAATTTTCCTTCTATCGATTTCTATATAAAATATTTTCTACCTTGGAGTTTGATAGAAAATATTCTCAAATAAAGGAAGGATACAACTCATTGACATTTTTCTGATTTTATGTATTCTTTTTCAATAAATAAAAATACGTATATTGCTTTGACCCAAATTATTTTACATGTTTAATGTTCAAATTTAGCTTAATGATATGTTTAACGCCAAACTATTAGACATTTAAAAAAAAACTGTTATGTTCTTTAGCTTACCTATCTCTTATTAACTAGTCTTATCTGTCATCGATTTGGTTCATAAGTTTAAAGAATGTATGATTATTTAATGGTATGTTAATGTTAAATAAATGATATGATCTCACATAAATAAATAAAGAATAACGCATTTTATAATGTACCACACTATTCATGATCAATAAAAAGGTCAATATTGGGTCCGTTTGGGGGAAGCGTCCGAATGGAAACATTTGGGACAAAAATATTTGAATGAAAAATCATAAACAAAATTATTTGAACTGTCATCTAAACTAGCGTATTGGATAATAATATTCTAAACATATCATTTGAATAGAAACATTAAAAAAATCTAGCTCATTTTTGTCTTTTTTGAAAAGTCAACAGATTTCTTTACTAATTTATGAAAAGTCAACCAACCTAAAAATTCCAACTCAAACCGATGTTTCAAACACAAACATACAGTTAGAAGTAGCTATCTGGAAAGGCATAGACAATAGTATGTTAGACTAATTTGAACAACTTAGATGTTAAATACTTAGGAAAATTACACAATGTTTGCTAGTTTGGTGGGATTGGTGTCTTATCACTCAATCCCACAATAAAATAGTCCTTTCTAAATTGTAAGGATTGCAAATTAAACCGATATACGGGAATGTAAGTCAAATACAGTAATTCCTGTTCGGTCATTTTCGATAGTTTTTAAGTGCATATTTACTCAATATCAGGCAATTTAGCAAAGGTAATCTTTATGTTTATTATTATATTTTTTGCTTATGGTGATTTGTAACCAAACCATTGAACAACAGTAATCGGAAACTTATTGATAATAAGTAATAGTTAAATCAGTACCATCTATTAAACCTAGTTAACATCTTAGTCTATTACTATTGATTGATACAAATTGAGATTGGCCTTTTGTTCTAATCAGATATAGAAATTTCTTCGCAGATTGAACTAATTTATTGGAAAAGTCAATCAAATATGATCACTCATGTTTGATCGATTTTGATGGTTCTTATGTGCATATTTATCTGATAATCAGATAGTTAAACAAAGGTAATCTACTAATTAATTTACTCTATTTTCGCTTATTATGCTTCGTAATCGAGCTGTTGAACACTAGTAATCGGCAAGTTTACTCGTACTAAGTATTAGCTAAACTATTGCTATCTATAAAACTTAGTGTTATAATTTCGTCTACTATTATATATTACTGCAAATCAAGATTAGTATTTTGTTCTAATTAGATATACAAAATTCATTATTTTGTCATCGCATAATAAATTTATTGTTACAAATCAAAATTGACATTTTGTTCTAATTAGATGTACAAAGTTCATTCTTTTGTTATGGCATAAATAATTATTATATTAATGTAGCTCATCCTTTGAGTGTCGGCTCCAAGTTTAACGTAAAAATTATGAGAAAGATGATAATAAAGACATTGTTATCGAATCAGAAGCTAACCGATATAGTAGTTCATATGCATTATCATATATACATCTTTCTCTTTTGGGGTTTTTTTAACTGCTAATTTTTTTGTGTTTACTTAACTATTAACAAATATTTTTAGAAATCATGTAATTTCTTCTTATAATTACTCATTTTTGAAATATGAATAAAAAAAATAGCAAACTAACAAATAATTTTATAATTTATCATCGTAATGTTTAAAAGAAAAAAAAAGGACCAAAATAAACAACATTTGAATAATTTTTGTTTATTTGAATTGAGGGAGAAAAAAAAATACAAACTTAAGAAGACTACAATGTATTCGTCAATTGTCAATGTGTGGTGATGTATTCCTCAATTTTGTCATTAATTCTATATTTCATCTCAAGGAGTAACACGAACATCTTATACAATTCAATTAAACTAACACCTACTAATTTCTTCAAGAGAAATTATTCAGTAAACCGTGTGTCTCACATCAATATGCTTATGTTGTACACGAATCTACTAAATGCTTGACATTTAGGTGGTTGATCCCTCAACAAACAAAACCTGCTAATATTTTTTTCTCCAACAATTATATCTTATATTACATGCATAGTCATACTTGCTCTACATATTTAACCTAAATTCTAATTAATTACTTTTAATTTTTGAACAAAATAATTCTTAATTCTTTAAAAAGTAATATTTCCTTCCATAAAAACATTAGTTTCTAACGAATTTAAGAAACTTGAACAAAATAACTTATTTTATATGCAATCTATAACATTTTTTCTTGGCTCCTAATATTCATGTATTTTCTAAATATTGTTAATATCGTGAAGGAAATAAAGTTCCCCATAGATTAGCTATTTATCAATGTCAGTCGAATTGATTGATTACAGTAATTAGAAAAAAGATTAAAAAAAAGAAGTAAAAAAATAAATAAATAAATAAAATGTAGTTATAGTTGTTATTGGCATCTTGAAGCAGCAGCATAAGAAAACTACTCTCACGTTTTAATAATATAACCAAAAGCTGAATAATATTTTAAGATCAAAGCTTATATATAGATAACAGTAAAGTCCTGATCCTAATAGCAACAAAAATCAATAATAAAGGTAAACCTAAGGAATTTAAAAATCAAAACATGAAGATAAATCTTAAAAAATAGATAAAGAAATGATAAATCCTAATAATAAAATTTGAATCTTGAATGTGTAATCTTCCCATTGCAAAACATCCTCATATAGTCATACTGCTTCAAAAAAAAAAATTTTTTTTTTGCACATTTCAAATTTAAAGGGAAAAAAAAAAAAGATTTCGGACTCGGAAAGGAAAATAAGATCACATACTTTTTTATTTCGAACATAACAAACTATTTTAATCCAAGTAAATATTAAAAAAAACTCGGACTCTTTTATTTTGTAAACATTTTTTTTTAAATTCGAACTCTTTAATTTTTAAAAAAGTGAAAAATGTACATAAAATTTGCACGAAAGAGTGCAACATATATATTTACTATCAATAATATTTATATTTATATTTATATTTGTTATCAATTATATTTATACGTGGATTACTCCTTTTAAAAAAAAAAAAACAGAACTTAAAAAAAAATCTCCTAAAGAAAAGGTTGGGTAACTACCTACACAACTTACCACAAAAATAATTGTTTTTAGATAATTAAATAACTATTTTTTCAATTTAAACATGTTGTGCTGCTATTCTTTAAAAAAAAAAAAGGAAAAAAAAAAAAACATGTTGGCGCTTAAATGGAGGTAAACGAAAAATTTGGATTTGGTGCTTAAATGGATTGTGAAAATAAAATTTTTGGCGCTTTGTTTTCATTTTAAACTTTACAGTACTTCTAGTTAAATATTAACTACATACATGTTTATAGCTCTCACTCCTAGTAACACACAATTTTGTTTGTTTCTATTCCTTGTTTCTTTTATCTCTGCTTCACACAAGAATCTCCCCCCAACATGCTCATAGGTAATTTATTTCTCTTATCAAATTTATTTGCTTTCAAGTTTCAATTTTGTGATAATTATTTTTGCAATTCCAAATTAGACCCTCGTCCACAATCGTCCGCTGGATCGAATTCGAATGCCCTCGTCCTTGCCCTCTAATGGCCCCGAAATAGAACCTCCACTACTGCTTTAATCAAAAAGGTTTTATCATATATATATATATATATATATATATTTTTTTTTTTTGAATGTTTGTTAGATTCTATCTAGGTGAGAATTCGTATGAACTGGAAATCGGTTTTACATCTGTATTTGTATTTGTGACTCTAGATTTCTATTCTACTGCCGACTCTATGATTTTAGGTACCTTTCGGACAATGATTTGCATTCTAAAGTATTTGCAGACTATAAATTTTACTCTAAAGTATATTATACATTGGACAATGATTTGCAGGCTTGAGAGTATTGAAGAATTTGCTTGTTCATATTTTAACACGGGGGATATCCATATATCGAACAACCTTCGGCGCTATGTCGAGGTATGTTTACGAGAAAGTCATATCTTAAAGTATTGGTCCTAGTATCATTACATGTTTCGATGCATGTGAACGTACACACATGTGATGAGGAGAGAGAGAATTGCTTCGAAGATGAGAACAAGCAGAAGATAACCAAGGAATTTCTTGAACAATACCTCCAATTCAAATGCATTGACATTGGCTCTTGGAAATTTATCAATACCGAAAGTTTTATTTTTTATGTTGTGTAATAATATATTCTTTTTAATTTTATGAACCAAAAATTATATTTTCAATTGTAAATAATCAATAATCAATAATATTATTTTAGTAAAATTTATTTTTTTCAATAATTCGTGTATTCCAAAATTTGTATTTATAAATATAAATAATCAATAATAAAAAAAATAATAATTCAAGAATACATGACACTTATCCAATGTCATGGAAATAATTTCCATGTCGTCTTATGAATGTCATGGTTTTCCAAAAACAACATTCATTCAATATCGTAAATTGTTTCCAATCAAGACTTCTCTCAATTGTTGCAACGTGTACGAAGCACGACATTTGAAAAATGCTATTACACATATATATTATGACATTTTTGACTGATGTGATACATATTAATCATGACATTTTTTAATTGTCGTGACATGTAACAACATACCAAACGGAGGGTAATAGATGACACCATTTTAATGTCGAGGACAAAGAATTCAGGACATGGACCACTAGATCAAAAAAAATGTCATAAAAATGTAAAACTTTCCACAGCACCCGATCCATGACTAAAAATCGATTTTATGACATTTTTTAAATGTCGTCAAAGGACTTTTTTTTGTAGTTTTAGAATTGTGTTTGATTGAAAATTAACTTGGAGCTAAAAGTGTAAAAACTTGAAATGTATTCAGAAAAAATAGATAATAATATAAATCTTATTTCGTTTCTCTCGAAATTCTATATATATAATTTATATATATATAATCATCTTATCTTGATTGAACTAACAAATTTAAGAACTTTTAAAATTTGAGTTTTCAAGTTAAAGTTGGAGATATAAATAGTGAAACTGAATTTATTTTTCAAGAAAAAGCAAAAAAAAAAAAAAAAAAACAATCAGAGTTGTTTGGTTGAAGCAAACATGCAAAACGCGCCCCCCCCCCCCCCCCCAACAAAAAAAAATCTTATTCAATAGATTTGATAAAAAGCTTTCGTAAATCTTTTTCTCTCTTCCCCTAATACGATAATTCTTTGTCCCCCAAACATCTTATTCAATAGATTTGATAAATAGCTTTCATAAATCTTCTTCTCTCTTCCCCTAATATACGATAATTCTTTGTCTACCTTCAATTTTCTTCTGATAATATTCAACACATAGATAAAACACGGCCCATAGTACAATAAATACTAGACATGAACGAAGTTTTGACAACACGAAGTCGCCCCTACAGCTCTAGGGCACTTCAGCAACTAACGTCGCCGCCATTATTTCCAAAGTACAATGATATTTTTATTCTAACCTTCCATAAATTTAATTTTAGTCCCAATAAAGGTGCTAATTAAACATCAAACATTTTTGTAAATGGCGGAGCTATATCCACTCTTGACATCCCAAAACCTGTTCCACAGCATCACACCTCCATACTTGCGGTATTTGTTAATTTTGGGAAGAATTTCCGACTTGAGCACGCTCGGCGGAACAAACCCGCTTCCAGCAGCCTGCATAGCCGCCGGCAACCCGATAAATATCTTCTGCGCCTTTATCGAAGTATTCCATTTCTTCCATGAGTTCAAAAGCTTCGTGGTGTCACCCGCGCTATACTGGCAGGGACCATTGTTGTAGAACTGAACCCAAACATAGTCAAAAAGCCCTGTGTTAAGCGCTTTCCCGAGAAAATGATCGGGAAACGGGCATTGAGGAGCTGCACTTAAGTAGACAGGCCTTCTTTTGGTGCTACGTGCCTTTAGGTACCGAGCGAGATCGTCCCAATGCAGTGGGGAGCCGAGCTCTATGTCGAAATCTATGCCGTCCAGGACGGCGGTTCCCAGTGGACGAGAGGTTGAGTTTCCTCCCAAGAAGTTGTTCCAAAGATAATCGGCTACTTTTCTGGCGTCGGCTATGGATGCGAGGGAGTAGTTTCCGATGCCTCCTCCGATGGAGAGAAACACCTTGATTCCCCTTTGTTGGCAGCTCCGTATCGCCCTTCTGGAGATGGTGCAGCCGCCGTTTGCAGGGTTGCAGTGGCCGGCCAGGTTGAGTTGTGGGGTTTGGCCATTGCCGAACTTGTTGAGGAAGGCTATCACGACGTAGGAGTACCGCCCGGTGGCACAAGTCGCTTCTAGGGTTCCCTCGTCGCTGGCTTGGCCCCAGTAGATGGATATGCCGCCGGCGTTAGAGGTTTGGATTAAGGCCAAGGTTAGCAGGACAAGAAGTAGGAGTGTTTTGAGTTGGTAGTTTCTGGCCATTTTTGCTAGAAAATGTGTTTGGTTTTGTGATGCTATATGCTTGGGAATTTGCTCCTATTTATAAGCCTTAAAGTTCCCAGGGGTGCATAAGGAATATTGGGATTTGACTAATTTCAGTGTTACAAATGGCATTTAGAGCGACAGAGTTTTTACTTTAATTTCTAATTAATAGAAGAATAAAAATAACAACTATAACTTTGTAGTTAAGTGTTTGATAATCACATTTTTAAAAGAGTTTTTAAATTCAAAATGGTTTCAAAGTTTTTTATAATAAACAATAAAAATGTTTGAATAAATTTCAATACAAGTTTTAAAATCTATTCAATAGAGTTTTTATCCTTAAAAAAAATCTATTCAGTAGAGTTTTTTTTAAAAGTCATATTTTATCTTTGACATGAAACTCTTCTAGAAATTAGAAGCGCTTTCGACGAATTATCTAAATATTTCTTGAAGCAACTTTGCATTTAAAAAACGTAGTTTTTAGAAAGCTCTGTCAAATAAACCCTTAATCAAATCAAATTATGCCATATCAGTGCTTGTCAGCTGACCCCTTTCATACTTTAGCATCAAAAGATCATTTACTGACGTGAATATTATAATTGATTAGATAAGATCTAGGACACTAACAATCAGATAAAGAGATCCCAAATCGGTACTTAGTTGTGTCTAATTAATTATCTGGCCAGGTATTGGCTAAAGTAATGTGGAACTGAAGTCATCGTCGTTTATCTGATCCGAAAAGTAAGGTGATTGGAATTTAATGATCGTATAGATAATGTATTCTATGTGGTTTCATGTTACGGAACCAAGAAGAGGTGGCACGTGTTGACCATCCGATGAACTATTATTTTAGTCTATAGTCTGCTCATAGTAATTAGGGCATTTTTTGAGATATGAGAAGGCATTAATTTTTGGATCTGTTCGAATTTTAATATAAGTAATAAGTATTGAAATGCTACAGTTACGCTTATATCTAAGGAAAAACATAATGGCAAAATTCCATATTGTACTATTCTTTGGAGTCTAATATATGTTCTTAATATACATTGGCTTATATATAATGTACAATACAAGTTATGACTCACGGTATTCCTTTCTGCACAAGTCATGGTACCCTAATCCAATTAATGAACGATTTTGATTTTGTCAAAGATTCTCCCAGAAAGACTATCCTTACGTAATTAATTTATTAACACTAGAAGCGTAAAATGATATTTAATATTTATTCAATATGTTATTAATGTTAACAGAGTATATAACAATAATCTAGAACAACTTAAATTTTTCGGTCAATATCAATACTTATCAATTAGAAGAGTGTAGTAATAATTTGAGATAACTAAATTTCTTGATGTTATATTTTAAAAACATCAGTATTATATTAAATAAATATCCTGTTACGTCTCTTATTTCCATGTGTAATGTTAGAAATATAGGAGGATCATAGCAAACGCTTGTAATATAACTACAAGCTATCTATACATACATATAGGATAGGTTCACATGAATTTCAACTCTTTTTTTTTTTCTTTTTTCTCTCCAGAAATAATAAGGCTTTTAATCTTCATTTTCGTGATTAATCTAATTTTTCTTCCAAGCAATCGCTTGATCTGCAAAATTTTGTAGCACAACGTGAAAATCCACATACATACCTATATTATATACTGCGTGATACATAAATATAAAGGAAAATTAATTTTTAGATAACATTATATGTATATATAGGAAAAATATATAACTATTCAGACACTATTTTTTATGACATCAATATATCCAGTCCTGTCATCAAAATACTTGGACCAATGCATCACCCACCATAGTTAGGTGAACTCTTTATCACCGGAAGAATTTGGGCAGTCAAAACATTACTTGGTATATATATACCCACTTCCTGATGCCATAAGAGAGGTCGGTAATCCCAAAAATACCCTCCCATTTTTCACCAGAGAAGCCCATTTATTCCAAGAATCTACAAGATTTTTAGTACTTCCAAGCTATATTGACATGGAAAATTATTGTAAAATTGGACCCAAACAACGTCAAAGAGCTCTGCATCTAGGGCATCGCTGAGAAATCGATCGGGAAATGGGCACTGAGGAGCAGCAGACAAGTTCACGACTCGCCCCGGTTGGCTATATCCTTTTAATGAGAACTATAATATACATTGGACAATGATTTGCAGGCTTGAGAGTATTAAAGAATTTGCTCGTTCATATTTTAACACGGGGGATATCCATACATCGAGCAACCTTCGGTGCTATGTTGAGGTATGTTTACGAGAAAGTCATATCTTAAAGTATTGGTCCTAGTATCATTACATGTTTCTATGCATGTGAACGTGCGCACATGTGATGAGGAGAGAGAAAATTGCTTCCAAGATGAGAACAAGCAGAAGATAACCAAGGAATTCCTTGAACAATACCTCCAATTCAAATGCATTGACATTGGCTCTCGGAAATTTATCAACATCGAAAGTTTTATTTTTCATGTTGTGTAATAATGTATTCTTTTTAATTTTATGAACCAAAATTTATATTTTCAATTGTAAATAATCAATAATCAATAATATTATTTTAGAAAATTTTATTTTTTTCAATAATTCGTGTATTCCAAAATTTGTATTTATAAATATAAATCATCAATAATAAAAAATAATAATAATTCAAGAATACATTACACTTATCCAATGTCATGGAAATAATTTTCATGTCGTCTTATGAATGTCATGGTTTTCCAGAAACAACATTCATTCAATTTCGTAAATTGTTTCCAATCAAGACTTCTCTCAATTGTTGCAAAATGTATGAATTACGACATTTGAAAAATGCTATTATACATATATATTATGACATTTTTGACTGATGTGATACATAACAATCATGACATTTTTTAATTGGCGTGACATGTAACAACATACCAAACGGAAGGTAATAGATGACACCATTTTAATGTCGAGGACAAAGAATTCAGGACATGGACCACTAGATCGAAAAAAATGTCATAAAAATTTAAAACTTCCACAGCACCCCATCCATGACTTTTTAAAAAATGTCATAGAATCTATTTTATGACATTTTTTAAATGTCGTCAAAGGACTTTTTGTAGTTTTAGAATTGTGTGTTTGATTGAAAATTAACTTGGAGCTAAAAGTGTAAAAACTTGAAATGTATTCAGAAAAAATATATAATAATATAAATCTTGTTTCATTTCTCTCGAAATTCTGTATATATAGTTTATATATATATGTAATCATCTTATCTCGATTGAAATAACAAATTTAGGAACTTTTAAAGTTTGAGTTTTCAAGTTAAAGTTGGAGATATAAATAGTGAAACTGAATTTATTTTTCAAGAAAAAGCAAAAAAACAAAAACAAAAACAATTAGAGTTGTTTGGTTGGAGCAAACATGCCAAACGCGCAACACGCAACCCCAACCCCCCCCCCCCCACAAAAAAAAATCTTATTCAATAGATTTGATAAATAGCTTTCATAAATCTTTTTCTCTCTTCCCCTAATACGATAATTCTTTGTCCGCCAAATATCTTATTCAATAGATTTGATAAATAGCTTTCATAAATCTTCTTCTCTCTTCCCCTAATACGATAATTCTTTGTCTACCTTTAATTTTCTTCTGATATTATTCAACACATAGATACAACACGGCCCATAACATTACAACATCATACACCTTATAGTGCAATAAATGCTAGACATGAACGAAGTTTTGACAACATGAAGTCGTCCCTACAGTCTAGGGCACTTCAGCAACTAACGTCGCCGCCATTTCCAAAGTACAATGATATTTTTATTCTAACCTTGTATAAATTTTATTTTAGTCCCAATAAAGGCGCTAATTAAACATCAAACATTTTTGTAAATGGCGGAGCTATATCCACTCTTGACGTCCCAAAACGTGTTCCACAGCATCACACCTCCATACTTGCGGTATTTGTTAATTTTGGGAAGAATTTCCGACTTGAGCACGCTCGGCGGAACAAACCCGCTTCCGGCAGCCTGCATAGCCGCCGGCAACCCGATAAATATCTTCTTCGCCTTTATCGAAGTATTCCATTTCTTCCATGAGTTCAAAAGCTTCGTGGTGTCACCCGCGCTATACTGGCAGGGACCATTGTTGTAGAACTGAACCCAAACATAGTCAAAAAGCCCTGTGTTAAGCGCTTTCCCAAGAAAATGATCAGGAAACGGGCATTGAGGAGCTGCACTTAAGTAGACAGGCCTTCTTTTGGTGCTACGTGCCTTTAGGTACCGAGCGAGATCGTCCCAATGCAGTGGGGAGCCAAGCTCTATGTCAAAATCTATGCCGTCCAAGACGGCGGTTCCTAGTGGACGAGAGGGTGATTTTCCTCCCAAGAAGTTGTTCCAAAGATAATCGGCTACTTTTCTGGCGTCGGCTTTGGATGCGAGGGAGTAGTTTCCGATGCCACCTCCGATGGAGAGAAACACCTTGATTCCCCTTTGTTGGCAGCTCCGTATCGCCCCGCTGGCGACGGTGCAGCCGCCGTTTGCAGGGTTGCAGTGGCCGGCCAGGTTGAGTTGTGGGGTTTGGCCATTGCCGAACTTGTTGAGGAAGGCTATCACGACGTAGGAGTACCGCCCGGTGGCACAAGTCGCGGCTAGGGTTCCCTCGTCGCTGGATTGGCCCCAGTAGATGGATATGCCGCCGGCGTTAGAGGTTTGGATTAAGGCCAAGGTTAGGAGGACAAGAAGTAGGAGTGTTTTGAGTTGGTAGTTTCTGGCCATTTTTGCTAGAAAATGTGTTTGGTTTTGTGATGCTATATGCTTAGGAATTTGCTCCTATTTATAAGCCTTAAAGTGCCTAGGGGTACATAAGGAATATTGGGATTTGACCAATTTCAGTGTTACAAATGGCATTTAGAGCGACAAAGTTTTTACTTTAATTTCTAATTAATAGAAGAATAAAAATAATAGCTATAACTTTTTTAATTAAGTGTTTGAGAATCACATTTTTAAAAGAGTTTTTAAATTCAAAATGGTTTCAAAGTTTTCTATAATAAATAATAAAAATGTTTGAATAAATTTCAATACAAGTTTTAAAATCTATTCAATAGAGTTTTTATCCTTAAAAAAAATCTAGTCAGTAGAGTTTTTTCTAAAAGTCATATTTTGGCTTTGACATGAAACTCTTCTAGAGATTAGAAGCGCTTCGACGGATTATCCAAATACTTCTTGAAGCAACTTTGCATTTAAAAAACGTAGTTTTTAGAAAGTTCTGCCAAATAAACCCTTAACCAAATCAAATTATGCCATATCAGTGCTTGTCAGCTGACCCCTTTCATACTTTAGCATCAAAAGTTCATTCACTGACGTGAAATACTATAATTGATTAGATAAGATCTAGGACACTAACAATCAGATAAAGAGATCTCAAATCGGTACTTAGTTGTGTCTAATTACTTATCTGGCCAGGTATTGGCTAAAGTAATGTGGAACTGAAGTCATCGTCGTTTATCTGATCCGAAAAGTAAGGTGATTGGAATTTAATGATCGTGTAGATAATGTATTCTATGTGGTTTCATGTTACGGAACCAAGAAGAGGTGGCACGTGTTGACCATCCGATGAACCATTATTTTAGTCTATAGTCTGCTCATAGTAATTAGGGCATTTTTTGAGATATGAGAAGGCATTAATTTGTGGATCTGTTCGAATTTTAATATAAGTAATAAGTATTGAAATGCTACAGTTACGCCTATATCTAAGGAAAAACATAATAAACGCAAACGCGTACGTAGTTGCATCGCTGATAACAACGACAATATAAATTGAATAATAATTAACAATTAGTTTTCTCAAATATTCAATATGTCTATTACATGTTTATATCTCATGTTTAAAATAGAGATTAATTCAAGGAATAATAATAGAAGAAATTAATCTAGCAATGATACAAAGAGCAATATATGTATTCAAGCTTCCTAATTAAATTTTAGGATCATTCCAGCAAAAAATTAAATATTAGGATTGTCAGTCAATAGACCTCTTAATTAAGTCAAGAAACTCCTCTCAGGGGTTCAGAGTAAAAAAAAAAATTAAATTTTAGGATTGTCAGTCAATCTATGTATTCAAGCTTCGCAATTAAATTTTAGGATCATTCCGACTCCATGGCTTTGTCGCTGTCTCGCCGCATGCCAGGGATTTTCACCGTCGTTGGTGAATAAATCGCCGGCGATCATGGAGGTACTTTCTCCATGAGTTGCCGGAGGATTTTGTTTGGTATAAAAAAGGGGAGAGATTTTTTTTATTATTATTTTTTATTTTTTTGTGTTGAGTGTTATAAGGTGTGACCCATCTTACAATTATTGGGTGCACCTTTTTGATCTCAACCGTCCAAAATTTTTGACCACACGATAAAATTTTTGAAAATTTATCGTGTGGTCAAAAATTTTACCAAATTGATGGGGTAAGATGGGGAGGAACGTAGAACTCTCAAAAATCAAACGACAACTTTTATTAAATGATAATAGCAAGTAAACGACATAAAAATTTTGAAAACAACTTGAACATGGAACAAAAGACAACGACATTGAAACTGACCACTCGTGACATTGAAACTGACCACTCGTACAATACGACATAAACATCTATTCATTTTGGGGGGGGGGGGGGGGGGGGAGGGGGGGGGAGACTGGCAATGCTAAAAACGACGGAAAAATAATTGATCAACCCATTAGTACACGTGCGCGGAAATAAAGTAGTGTTGCTGTCTTAAACTGGGAAAAGATGTGTAATATGGGAAAAGGTATGATCACTTAAACTGTTGAGCTTAACTAAGAGCAACTAAAAAATATTGAAACGGCATAAAATTAAAACACGACAAGATCATGAAAAATGACAACAGTCGTACAAACAACATAAAATTTTGGAAAGCAACGTTTTTTTCTTCTTTAAATTTGCATTTTGTTTTCATGAGGCATATTTTTTTTTTTTAGATGGAGACTACCGGTAAGAAAGTTAATTATTTTCTGTTATTGTTCATGAGGCATATTTTGCTGTCCTTTTGAGTTTGTTTGTTCTATCACCCTACTTAAAGTTGGAAATTGATTGATGAACAATAACAACTTTATGTTGGTATTGTCAAATAGGAGTGGATTATGATTTTCTTGTTTTGAATTTAGCAGAAATCTAGTGGCGATATCATATGCACACAATATGATCAACTTGAACTAAAGGGAAAAAATATGATTTTTTTTTTTTTTGGAGGTTTTCTTTAATTGGAGATTTTAATAGTAGGAACTGTCTTTTTTTTTTTTAACTATTAATAAGAGCTGTTGTTTTACTCATTTGGATTAATTTTTTAATAGTCTAATCTATGAAAATAGATGTTAAAAAATTTAAAACATGAGACGCAAGTTCATTCTGATCTATAGATCAAGTCATTGAAAATTTAATCTAACAACTAAAATTACATTTCTTAAAAGATAGTGCTGAAAAAGAATAGTCAATAGATTTCTTAGTTTTTTTTTTCTTTTTTTTTTTTTTTTTTGGTATTGTTGATAGCCATACATCAGGACACTTTTTTTGAAAGGGTTCCAATATATAAATATAGACACTTTGACACTGATCCATGGTCGTTTTCAAAAAGTCTTCAGGATACAGTAAAGTAACTTTTCTTGATACAGAAAACGTTTCGATACTTGCACGTGATTAATATCCTTCACATTTCCTCATTTTATATATGAACGTATAGCTCTGCGATTATATCTTACCGCTTCAAACTAGTAAAACGACATGTCGCCTACAGATGAGAAGGAGATTAAGAAGGAGATTCTGATTTCCAAGGTAGGATTTGAATTACCGACGTAAAATACAGAAATACGTTGATTTCTTCTAGTTCTGGGTCTACTTAGATAGTTGAGAATTGAAAGAAACATATACATACATGCATATATATATATATGTGTGTGCGTGTGTATACAGAACAGAGGCGTTATTTTTTATTTTCTCCAACCATTCGACTGCCTCCTACCAGAGGTGAAAGCATATAGAATATGGGAAGAATACGCCATCGATGTTATCTGTTTTTCCATGGACTTGAAACCAAATACTACATATAGCAAACAACGACATTAAATTTTTTTTTTTTTTTTTAAGTAAGAAAAAAAGATAAGGTATTGACAAAAACCAAAAAACGACATAAAAAATTAAACGACAACATATTAACGACATTAAATTTTGACACGACGAAAACTGAAAACTACAACTTCTGGAAATTTAAAAAAAAAAAAAATAACTTGGAAACCACGTAAATGATGTAAACGACAACCACTTTAAGGATGAAAATTGACAAATAACTTTAAAAATCCACAAGTCCATGAAAACTATAAAAAGAGCTAAAAACTGCATTGTCTGAAAATCGAAAACTACGGCAAAAAAATTTGAAAGATGTGTACCTAAAAACGACAACAGGAATTCTAAAAAAAAAACGACAACAGAATGAATCAACAGAAACATTAAAAACGACAAGGACCTTAAAATCCAACCAGATAGAAACGACATATAAGTTTGGAAACAAGGAATGCTGTAAAACACATTAATAACTATGAAATTACAGAAACATGAATGGCAAAAGACAATTGAGACGAGAAAAACGATAAGAGTGGAAGAAATAATATAAACTGCATGAAAGTTCGAATGAAGTCATGACATCTATAATTTTAGTGTTATAAAATCAGAAAATTATTAATTTTAATATTATAACGGATATAAATAAAAAAAGATGTCAAATTTGTGACATTCTTACATATAACTCTTATTTTTCAAGTAATAAATACGATGATAAAAGACAAACTAAAATATTCACAATTTCAAGGGAAAAAAAAAATCTTTTTAAGTTTTCTGGAAACCCAAATGCATCTTGGACTGGGTCGGCAATTTTTTTGTCTTTTTTGTTGAACTAGATTTTTGCTATATTTTGAGGTATGTTTGTTTTCTCAATCTTCTGTGAGTAGGAAATTGGTTGAAGAATTTTGACTTTTAAACATGCGTATAACATCAATTTTGAATTGAAAAGAATAAGCGTAGAAACTTAGTCATTTTATTTTCTTTTAATTTTCGTTGCATGATAAGAACACACAACGTACTCTTTATTTAATCCAAAATCTAATATTACACTCCACATGGAAACATGTCACTTCTATAGGTAAATATAAATGTGTGACTTATTCAGCAATAAATCACCACCAATATTATTATACTTAGACACTGCCCTTAATAGCTGCGCTATAACCATTATCATACTGTTTGCTCCAAAGCATAACCCCTCCATACTTTGGAGACCCCTTAATCGCCGGAAGCACCTGAGAAGTCAGAACATCTGCGGGAATAAAGCCGCCACTCGGAGCCGCAGCCTCCGCCGCAGGCAGCCCCAAGAACACCTGCTTGGCCTGGCTCGAAGTCCACTGATTCCACGCACTCAAAAGGTTGTTAGAATCGCCGGCATAATGGCACGGAGGGTTGTTGTAGAACTGAACCCAAACATAGTCAAACAGGCCGGTTTTGATCGCCCCGTCGAGATGCGCATCGGGGTAAGGACACTGCGGCGCAGCGGCCAAGTACACCTTCCTCTCCTGGCTGCGTCCGCTGAGCGACCGGGCCAGCTCGTCCCAGAACTGGCCCGAACCGGCCTCGATGTCGAAGTCCATGCCGTCAAGGACAGCGTCCCCGAAGGGCCTAGAACTCGCCTGCCCGCCGAGGAAGTTGTTCCAGAGGTAGTCCGCGACCTGCCTGGCGTCGTCCGCGGAGGAGAGGGAGTAACTCCCCGCGGCGCCGCCGAGGGAGAGGAGGACCTTGATGCCGCGGCCTTGGCAGGCCTTGATGTCTGCGCTTAGGCCTGCGCAGCCGCCGTCGGTGGGGGTGCAGTGCCCGGCCAGGTTCAGCACCGGGGTTTGGCCGTTGCCGAAGGTGACTAAGAATGCTATGTTGACGAATTGGTAGTTGCTTGTGGCGCAAGTATCGGCCAAAGTGCCTTCGTTGGTGTTTTGGCCCCAATATATGGCGATCCCGGCGGCTTCGGATGATTTGAATAGGGAAATGACGAAGAGGAGAAGGAGTACAAGGACGGAAGAGGCTTGTTTTGGGCTTGCCATTGTTGTTGTTTAGTCTTCTTGTGAGTTTCTCTTGAGAGGATGATGTAGAGCTTAATTTTGCATATGTATATTTATAGGCTAAGGGGGTCACGTGACGACAGAGCTAAAGGAAGAAAAGTATGAAAGGATCATAGACGCCCTGTGTAGCGGGCAATTGTAAGTTTTGGCCATGCCCAAAAAAAATAATAATAATAAAAATTAAAAAAAAAAGAGCAAAATTTACCATAGTGGTGGGTGAGTTGTTTTTAATGTATTAAGTTGTGAAGTAAAAGGACCGTTTTCATTATGCTTGGTGAATTTTAAAATTTCCTACTTTACTATCTGAATATTGAAATAATCTCACTTAACCCCTTTTGATAGATTTTTGTTAAAACTGGTAAAAAGAGGAACTAAGGACGGTAATGTAATATTTTTCTGTTTGTTTTTAACACAAATCTTAAATAAGAGATTTAATTAGACTCTCTCATTTTTTCCACGTGTTTTTAATTAGAATCCCAATTAAAGAAGTAAAGTGGGACTAATTTTATATTTAGATGGTAAAGTGTGAGGCTTTAAAGTTCATAAGGCAAAATGAGAACGAACCTAATGTTCATAAGACATAAATATGAACAATCTTAAAAGCTTAAAGCTTTTTAAAAAATTAGTGTACATTTCATATATATATATATATATATATATTTTTTTTTTTTTTTTTTGAAATATACGTGTAGTTGAATTTTAGTTCAATCATCGAAATTATCAACTAAAATTGATAACTTCATTTTCATCGGTTAAGATCGTTTCTGTCTGATGAATTTTTAATTGCATAGTTATCACCAACAAATTAACCATGCAATGTACACTTATTCAAATAACACCCCATCAATCACGCTAGAAGCAGGAAGACTAATTGGAACAAAAATGGAAAATTCTCTAACTTGTGTTCTTTGTATTTAATACACTTATACAAGTCTTTTGATTCGGGAAATATGTTTACATTATCTTTCTGTTCTTTGACCGAGTCTGCTTTCATGTTTAATCAGTAAATGACATTCTGAGGAGAAAAAAAAAATACAGTCTGCGTAAGAGAATGGAATGGTTTATTTATTTGGGATATATTCATATATATATATATATATATATATACATGGTGTGTGTATATATATAGATATCGAACCAAATTGGAAAGCGACTTAATTAGACCAATCGGTGTCAACAAATAAAGCCATACAAGTCTGCAAAATACAAAGAAGATGATTAAACCAGTCATGGCGTAGAAATAGTGAAACAATCTAGATAACTAATACGTGGAGATTAGACAATGAGTTAACTTGGCATGGTCAATTGGAAGTTTGTGAAAAAGAGCTTCAATGGCGTATGATCTTCAAATTCCTGTCAAAAAATTCAAACCCATGTAACTGAATCTGCCAATTTTTCCTGGCTGCCTTGGCTTATAATGTATTTTTTAAGATGACTAACGGTGTGTCTAGATGTCCATTGTATTTGGTATTGTACTTAGATGAAATAGATGGATTCCAATATGCGTCTAGATGTCATATTTTAACATGGTGAATAGTGTTTGTATTAAAGTTTGTTCAAGAATATGTATTCAAACACAAAACAATAATAACCACATGAATGTTGCATTGTATTAGAAAAAAATTCTAATTGACTAGGTGATCTAAACGCCCTATAAGTCCTTGCTTAGAGTAAAGGTTTGAATCGAAAAACTTCAATCGAAATCAAATACAATTTCAAATTTTCACTTTTTCCGAAATTCGCAACAATTCATTTTTTCTTTTTCAAATACCAATTCGGTTTAGAAACCTAATTTTAATTGGAATTTTTCAGTTCGAACCCATGTTCCAAACATATGCTGAGGATTTTTTTTGTACGTGTCTAGGGAAAACATCTGAAACTGGTGAAACAATTTTTTGAACTTTCAATTGTTGTATAACTCTGTTTGATGAGAAAAGAACTCTATGGTCTCAAAATTGTTCTCAAAATGTGAAGCTATACACTGCTTCATCCACAGGATAAACGTCTAAATTCCTAACTACTCCTCAGATTTAAAAAATAAATAAATAACAAAAATTAAAAATAAAAAAATAACAACAACAACTCGTTCACAATTGAGCAATACTTCTTCGTGTTCCCAATTGAGCAACATGCTGCAAATGATGATAGATATATGATAATAAGGCATATTACCAATAATCTCCACAAGAGCAAATACCGTTTGCGAAATGGTGGAAACGATGAGTATCTCTAACAACAATCTCACGTTCAGCTATTTGAGATATCAACTTCACGGCGGTATGACAATCCCCACAAACACGAAGATTCTTCGTAATTCTTAATGGCGTACAGGGTTTAGAATTCAGAAGTGCAAAGACAATTGCCAACTTCTCGCTGTGGACTGCTAAATGGCATTCCTTGTCCTCCTCCTCCACATCATGAAGCGCAGAATCGGTCTCAGGAACGTAACCCAATTCTTTCATTTTCCCAACCAACACATCCAACTCTTCATATATCTTCTTGGACTGAGGATGTGATCTGTCACCGGCAAGAAAAGTGTGTACCTTATCATTGAGCTCAACATTGCTGATCCCAGGAGTTTTCTTGATCCCTCGGTTTTTTATCATTGATCTTATGGTCATCACATCTTGCCATCTTTCAGCCTTTGCATAAATATTGGATAGCAAAACATAATAACCCGCTTGCTCCGGAACCAACTGAAAGAGTTTATCAGCTGCCATGAGTCCAACATCCATGTTGGAGTACACTCTGCAAGCACTCAGCAGAGCCCCCCAGACTCTTTCGTTAGGCTCTAATGGCATCTCTTTAACAAAGCTATAAGCCTCGTCTACTCTTCCAGCACGTCCCAGAAGATCAACCATGCACGAAAAGTGTTCTATCCTCGGAACTATCTTATATTCCTCAATCATCAATTTAAAGTAGTACTTTCCCTCCTCTAATAATCCTGCATGGCTGCAAGCCGAGATCACTGATACAAAGGCAACAGAATCTGGCCTCAGACCAGAGTCCTGCATTTTATCAAAGAGTTCAACAGCATCATGACCTTGTCCACTCCTACCATATGCAGAAATCAGCGACGTCCATGATACAACATCCCGAAACTCCATGCTGTCAAACACTTTCCTCGCATCCTGTAAACATCCACATTTTGCATACATATCCATCAATGCATTCTCCAATAGCAAATTTGGAAGGAGTTTCTTCCTCTCAACATATTGATGAAGTCGCCTTCCTAGTAACAGAGCTGAAAGATCCCCACAAGCTGGAAGAATACAAGCAATTGTGACTGCATCAGGTTCTATCTCACAAGCCTCCATATGAAGAAATTGATCAACTGCTTCACTAGACATTGAATTATTTACATAAACAGCAATCATTACATTCCACGAGACCAAACTCTTGTTAAACATGTTTTCAAACATCTCCTTTATATAAGTGACGTTTTTAGATGATGTGTTAGTTAGGGCTGGCAATAGGCTAGCCATTGTACCAGCATCAGGCTTCAGCCTCAGTGACTCCATTTCTCTACACACTTCCAACGCATCGTCAAACCGGGCATTCTGAGCATACCCCGCCACCATCGAATTCCAAGAAACCACATCTCTTCTCGGCATCTCATCAAGAACCCGCCGTGCCTCCACTAAACAATAGCATTTCCCATACATAGCAACCAGTCCATTCCCAACAAACAAATTCAAACCAAGCCCAACTTTCACAACAGCACCGTGAACTTGCAACCCGACCCTTAAATCATGGGATGCAGAACACGCCTTTAAAACACAAGGATATGTATAATTATCAGGCAGAAATTCGTGGCCAAACATCATTTTGAAAACAAGAAAAGCCTCTTGATATAAACGATTATTCATATAGCTTCTGATCATGACATTAAAGAAGATAACGTTTCTCTCGGGACTTTCATCGAATATGTGGCGGGTCATCCCGGTTTGCCCACAAGCTGCATAAGCTCTCATGAGTTTAATACCAAGTGATGGGTTAAAGTGAAGATGCTGATCAACAACAATTTTGGAGTGGAGTTTCTGGAGTGTTTTGATATCTGGGTATTCGTCCAACACTTTACCAAACAATTCTTTTGCAAGAACTGGGTTCTGAGGGACAATTTCGGGTCTTCGAAGTGACGAAAACAGAGCTTCTAATTTGTCCCGAGCCTTGAAATGGCGAGAATGACAAACAACGGGTCTCATCAATTGGCTTGATTTGAGATATTCGATCACATAGTTCAGCTATCGACGGTTCTCAACAAATGAAAGTGCTTGTTCTTATGCACGTACTCACTCACTTGTTTGTACTTTCGTAGTGACATGATACTGACCAAAATATGATGACCCGCTACGCACAGAATTTCTTAGATATATAGAGCGAGAGAGAATTAAAAAAAATTTTAAGAGAATTTTGTGATGGGATGTATTAAAAAAAATGTAGTAAATGGTTTTTTTCTTTTTTTATTATTAATAAATGTCTAAAATTTGGTTAAATTAGAAAAAAAAAAATATTAATTTTTTATTAATATTAATTTTTTAATAAAATTTTTTAATCATAAGTCAATCAATATTTTAATAACTAAACAAAAAAAAAGTTCAGACATTTTTAAAAAAATAAGTGTTCAAAAATTATCTATTTTACCTAATTTACAGGGGGTTGGAAACTAGCTCTCAACTAAAAAGATATGCACATATAAAAATATATAGTAAAATTTCAAAAGAATTCAATTTGAATCATCTTAAGAGTACTTTTGATAAATTAAACGAGTATTTTTTTTTTCTGCTGGAAAATATACAAGTACCTTATTATATCCTTCTAGGACACATTTCTTTCAATATTAAAAAGAACGGAATAAACATGCAACCATAATTTTGAGTTGAAATATAGAGGTTGAAATTGTTTGATTTTTCAAAAATTAGATTAAAAAAATATTGTTAATTTTTTAGAAAAATATAAAGCTAAGTTAAAATATTTTAATTTAAAACGGTTTATCAAGCACCCTTAAGGATTTATAGATCAAAATCACATCAAAATATTACTTTAGTGTATGTATTTTCTCATACCAGAACTTTCATTAAACAAATGTTGAATTCACCAACTGAATAACACAACAGTTTCATACTATTTATACATGGGGGAAAAAGAATTTATTTACTAAATATTGATTTCGAAGTTGAAAGAAAAATGTACAACGCTAGCTACTTATTGAGCATTTTATTTCTTGCCCCAGCAATTTTCTCCTAAGAAAATGTTCTTCACTCCAACTTACCGGTCGTCTTGAAACAGTGCCTTCGAAACCGAGGCACATGACTGACTACTGTAGTCGTTATTATGTTGGTAATCTTCATCATCCTCTTCGTAGCTGCATCTTGAGTTTGAACGTTTCCTTTCTGTCATTGGGGTTTCACACACTGTGTCATTGATTTCCTCTGCATGGCTCTTCCTTTTCGGCATCTTCTGACAACGATCTGACTTTGGTTTCATTGCCTTTTGCTGCTTTGGAGCCCAAACTCTCTGTAAATCAGGTACCCAACTAGTGAAGGAACCAAATCTCCGAGACCTCTCTCTCCTCTCTTGAGCTTCGATTAACTTGCGAGCATGCTCATCTTGAGTCATTCCCTGTGTGCTTCCATCATCATTTTCAAGCTCCTGAAAGGACTCGTTGTCTGCTGATATCGGTTCGCTAATTCTACTGTTCTCACCCATTTCATCTTTCTCTGGTTTTTCTCTCAGAGATCGATTGCTATCCTCACTATTGAGTGAATGAATGGGGAGTTCATCCTCATCAGCAAATAGCAGCAAATCCATTTTCATATAGATTTTATGGACTACATCTTCAAGTGTGTCACTGTACCTGGAAATTCAGGCATTCAAACATTCGTCAATCAGTTTTTTCATTCCTTTTTAGACAATGGGGAAATACTCGCACATGTGACTAGACTTTCAAAAATACGAGAGAATTTATGACTGTAAAGGATAAGTTGACATCGTTGTCTGTTTTACAGTAGCTACAATGTTCACAATTTGATATTTTCATTATCTTTTATACACTATGATAACATTGTTACAAGGAAGAGATTACAAAGGAAAAAGGACCAAACATAAGGTGTATATTGTAGCTTGAACATAAAAACTAAACATGTATGTTTCAGGGTTCAGGTAAAATGACCCCCTTTTTTTTTCTAGGAAGGACTCCATTCTGGAAGAAAAAATATTGTTATGTAAGAGATTATGGAAGAAACGTTATACCTGGCTTTTATGATCTTCCCGACATAATCATCTAGGCTCCAATCACCAAAAAAGCCTCCCTCAAGATGGCACTGAATGGTCTCCAAAAGCAAGCAAATTTGTTTCACAAACTTCTGTTTCATGGACTCTCCAATTTGCTCTCCAACCTCTGATTGTAGTATTTCCATCCGAAACAAGATCTGCAATTCATATCTTGTGCATATTAAGGAAAAGTGTAAAATCAGATGACCCAAATCTGTTCACATAATTAAAACACCGAGTAATTTCAATTAGGAAAACGAACAACTAGCGTATTGTGTATACTGCATAGAAACAAAGATGGCTAAACTAAGTCGGAGCCTTGGCATGTGAAAAATAAGGGAAAATAGGAAGGATACTCTCTAACTATCTTTTCCGATGCAGATCCTTTGGACGTCTGATTGGATGGATTGTTACTTCTACTCTTTGCAATCAGATCCTTCGGGTCCCTTAGCAGAAGTTTAAGTAATTCAGCACCAAGAAGACCACCAGTTGTATCTTGAGATTCTGTGACTGGTATTTGACTTGCAGAAGTCGCTTCTGCCTCACATTTTTTATTCAACCAATATACAGATGAAGTCACAAGCCGCTGTGCCAAAGCTCCCAAGTCTACTTCTTCAGATTCAAGTCCTTGTTGGATCTTATTCGATAAATTACTGAGGAAAGTTTCAGAAGTTTCTGACAGAAAGTCAGCAGCAACTTTATCCTGAATTCTGGAATCCCCGGTTAAGCAATTTTCCCCAGCTGAGGCAGATGAAATGGGTTGTTCACTTTCTTGGCACAAATTTGTCAATCTATCATCTATATGTTTTTTGATCTCCGGGTCTGGCTTGGATTTTTCCTCCGATACTATGCCACAAAAGCTAGATTTCTTAATCTGCTTCATCCAGCATTTCAGAAATCTCAACTTTTTTGAGTTGTTGCATCCCCTAGCAAAATAGAGATTTTCCAATTCTAGCTCAGATTGTTCAAATGCTGCTGCACAGAAGCTATTCCATGTATGGTCCTGGACTAGTTTCAAATTTCTTTTTCTCCTGGAATTTTTGTCATCCCCATCCGAATTTTTAATGGGTTGCAAGGGCTCATCTTTCATCTTTGTACTTAAGTTTGCTACATCTACTCCATTCAACTCGCGCACTGTCTTGGATGGATGGATCTCATCATTTGTAATAAATAGCAAAGCTGAAGAAACTGTAAAAGGCTTTAGGATTCCCCAAAGGGAATTTCGGCTTTCATTTGAAAGAGACACCAATGCCCAACAACCTTCCCTGTAGAGGAAACTCGAGAGAATCTGCCAAATGGGTTCAGATTTCCTGGGTACAAAGTCACCCCATTCTCTTGCCATCATTTCTAGAACCTTGTCCGCAAAAAATTCATCAGAACCTTCTTTTTTATCTTTCCTAGGTTTTTTAGAAACTTCACGAACAAGAACAGGATCGGACAGATGCACTTTGAGTTTCTTAAACTCATTGCTCCCGTGCATAGACTTAACCTGGAGTTTACTCACTCCATCACCAAAACTTCCCCACAACTTTTTCTTCAGTTCATTACCTCCTTTACGTGTATTCACAATCTCTGGGATGCACAAAACATCGTCGTCGGATCTATTTACAGGCAAAAGTTTCGAATCAAGCAGTTCAAGATCGCAACACATGCACTCCAAAGGCTTCTGAGCAACATCTAGTATCTCAAGACTCAACTGCAGATGATGCTTCTTAAAAGAGTCAATACAATCAAAACTGTTCGGCGAAATCCCAATCTTCGGATAAATCAAACCAAAAGGAACAAGAGCTGAACCAAGAACTATGGAATCACTGGAGCAAAAACCCCATCCTAAATTCCTAATCCCACTCTCAAAAAACCCAGATCTCAGTTCCGATTCATCAATCCCAACTTTCGCACAATCACCGTCCATTCGAACATCGACCCAGCTAAATTGAATATCCCTACTAACAAACGCCTCATTAACATTTGCAAAGAATCCACAAAATCTCTCACAGAAACTACTCACATTTCCTAAGCATTCATCATCAATTCCCACATCCAAAAACTCAGACAACGACTCGAAAGAAGCCCGAATCGGCGAAAACAGAACAACCAAATTAGACCTAACCAAGACAGGATCACAATTCAAGAGCGTACCCGTCAGAGGGTCCCGGATCACGGGGTCCCACGCGTAGTCGTGCACCAGCTGTCGCATCAAAGCCGCGAGGCACGAAGCCCTAGGGGAAGAATCCGGCCATTCTTCGCTGCAAGAAGAGAGGTGAGAAGAACCTAGGGTTTGGGAGAGGGAGTCGAAAATGGCGGCGGGGCGGTCGAAGGAGAGAGAGGGAGTGGAATTGGGGAGGAAAGAGCGGAGCTTAGAGGAAGAGAGGAGAGGAGAGAGAGAGGAGAAGAAGAATTTGAAGGCGAAGAGAGAGGAAGAGAGGGGAGAGAACGAGAGAAGGATTTTGGCGGAAGAGAGGAGGGAGGTGAGGAATTTTGTTGGGTTTTGGAAATGAAGTAATGGGTTCAGATCTATGAGCAGAACAACTCTCTGGGTTTGGCTGTAGTCTGTGATTGGATCGTTTTCCATTTTAGAGAGACAAAGAGGAGAGAGAAACAAGAGAGAGAAAGAGGAGAGAGAGAGTGAGAGAGAGAGATGGTGTTTGAACTGTGAAGGCGAAACGGAAGCAGAAGAGGAGAGAGAGAGAGACAGGTTGAAGAAGATGGAAACGACGGCGTTCTGGAGACGGGGAACTGGAGATGAAGAGCGGGAAACTAAAATTGAGCGCAGGAGAGGAGGACCTTGAAACGACGACGTTTTAGTACCATGTAGAATTGGCGCCAAAACAAAAACTTGGCGCGGATTAAAATTCATAATTAGTTAAATTATTACGGGGGATAATTTGTAATTTATCGTAAGCCTTTTTTTTTTAGTTTCAGTAGTTTTTTTTTTTTTTTTTTTTTTTTAAATTAAGGTAAAGAGATTCAAACTTTTCATCTTTTGGAGGCGTCAAGTGCAAAATTATTATTATACTGTACCTATAATCATTTCATAGTGCTTTTAATAAATTAGAATTTCAAAAGCAATTTTTCCAATTGAGAATTTTAATGACCTATTTGGATCATATATTAAATATGAATATTTATATTCAAATATAAAATTTAAATTATTTATTTAAATAAAATGTGTATTTGGTTAGTTTTGTTTATAGGTGATATTTGAATATTATAAAAAAATAAATAAATAAGTGTGTTATAAATTTTTAAAAAGTGAAAATTTAAATTTAAATTTGAGTTGGATTATGATAAAATAATTAAATATTTAAATGAATTTGCTCTAATAATTAACTGTCTAAATGTCTATTATGTCTTACAACAACAATAATATATAAGATAAAACACCTTCACAATATAAATTTTGAGATCATTGCACTAATATGATACAAAAAAATATAATTGGATCAACATAACACAAAATTAAACTAAAGTTAATTAAAATTTGTGTTATGTTAATTAAGGTTGGAGAATTTGTGTCACGAAGATCAAGAGATGAAAAAGAAAAGAAAAAAAAAAGTGATTATTTGAATTATTTTCTCAAAAAAATGCCTTACCTTCCTTTCTTTGCTTTCACACGCTCTAAAACATTAACTTGGGATGACAACAGTATAATTTTTTCATAGATTTTTCAGTGTTTTTTTTTTTTTTTTTTTTTGGGTTCAGTTTCTGTCATGGTTATTGAATCCTCGCTATTATGATTGCATTAACCTAGACAAACTTCATAAGAGTCCCACATTGACTACATAAAATCATCCCGTCCAAACTACTCAATACAAAGCAATAATAGATTTTTTATACCCTCATTGTCATAAAAAAAAAAAAACTAACGTCAATATTTTTTATTAATAAGTTTTATATCTATTGTAAAAATGAGTAATTTTGTAAAATTTATTACATGTCTAAGCAGAATTACAAATTAGTTATTTTCAACAAATTAAGTAATGATTTTGAGATTGTTTTCGGTGCAAAATTCAAGTAGCTATTTAATTATTTTCATTGTAGAAAGAAAATTGCATGAAGAAAATTTCTATTATTAGAACTGTTTTTTAATATTGAAAATTGATTTTTTTTACCTTTAAATTAAAATTTCTATAATTGGATATATAAATGTCTATTAAAAGTTTACATTTTACAACGTACAATGTTATTCCTAATTATAAACAATATGACTAAATCAATTTTTTTAAAATTATAATCAATAAGTGTTTGTATTAAAATTTTATAACACAATAGTTTCATCATAAATAAATTATTAAAAATTTTATCTAATAATTAAAAACAATAATTATTACTCAAAATTCTTATCTATCAATAGTTAAAAAAGAAAAAAGAAAAGCAGAGACCATTGTACTAACATGATACAAAAAGTTAATACTAAACTAATATAACACAAAGTTAAACTAAAGTTAAGCCCTATATAGGGGAACATCTGGAAATGGTGTTTGGAGGTTGAGTTGTAAATGTATTTTTCGGGGGGGGAAACTTTTGGAAAAGTTCTATGATATAGAAAACAATCCAAGAAATTGAAATGTGCTCAAAAAAATATACAAAATAGATCTTATCTTATTTGTCTCATCATTATTAACATTTTGACATAATAATCATCTCATTTTGATTTAAAATGAGAAAATTATATATTTTTAAAGTTTGAGTTTTTTGAAAATAGAATATAGAGAAAGTTTGATATAAAGTTGAAAGTTTTAGCATGTGTTTGGTGTTAAGTTTTGGATTGTAGAATTAAGTTTGGATTGATTGTGCGTTTATCGAGGTATTTGAATTGTTTAAGTTAAAAAATGTAAAAACTTGAAATGTGTTAAAAAATATATATATTAATATGGAGGTTGTTTCTTTCGTCTTGAAATTCTATACAATTTAAAAAAATCATCTCATTTATACTTGAATAGTAAAACTGAGGGAAAAAAACAAAAATTTGATTGTAATTATATGGTTTGGATTGTTGGTCCAAAGACATTTCAAACAACAAAATATCATTTGAAGTTGTTGTTCTAAACGGGACTAATTAAAATTTGTATCATGTTAGTTAAAAGTGGAGAATTTACTTTTATGTTGATGATTATTTAAGTAATAAAAAAAAACAAAAAAGAAACTTTTCTTAGGGAAAGTCTGTGGTATAACCTCATTTATATACTCTATTGGTAAAGTTCATATTTAAACCGTTAAGATGTGATTTATTGAAATGCTATTTGTGTATAATAATTATAATGCACCTTACCTCGTTTAGTATAAAGTAATAAATTAAAAATAAAAAAAAAGAAATTTAAAAAAACCAACCTTTGGCCGGTGGTAAGCGCCGCCCTCTTCAACACTGACGACGGACCCCCCACCCCCGACGCCTACTAAGAGGCCCTTCCCCGAAGCCGACAACGAGCCCACCCGTCCCCTCCCCCCCCCCCCTCCCTCCAAGCACTAAATCTGCGCGCCCTCCCCCCCGATGCCAACGAAGACTCCCTCCCTTGACCATATCTGTGTTGTGCCCCTCCCCCTCCGCCTGCCAACCCAGCCCCCCTCCCCCCCTCACACCCCCACCCAAACAAATACGCACGTTCCCCCTCGCCCAAGCCAGATCCGTGCCCCTCCCCCCACCGATGACCAGCCCAAAAATTGATAACGAACCCCCCGTGCCAACGCCGTCAACTGTAAACGATATTAATTCTTTTTAATAATATCTTTTTTTATTATTTTTTTAATATATTAGCCTATACTAATATAAGATAAAATATATTATAATTATTATATAAAATTAATATTTTAATGGTTTGATTATAATCAATAGCATATATAAACGACACTATACCTGTCTCTCCTTTTCTCCAGCAGAATTTTTTTATTTGGATTGGGTGTCGCTGGTTCCCACCACCAACTTCCCAATCTATTACGCGCGACACAGCATTCCCAAATTCAAAGACTGAAGAAGAAGAAGAAGAAGAAGAAGAAAATAATACTGTAGTTTTCATTGCAAACTTCATTCCACTTAATATATATATATATATATATATATATCAATTCCCACTCTTAATCCGATTCCAAAAAAAAAACCTCTTTTACCAGTTCATAGAAATCATTCATTCCAATCACACAATTCCGTATCGAAAAAACCATGTCCTCCTATGTCTTCTCTTTCACATCCCCTTCTTCAATTCCTTCAGAATTTCCCAAATTTCCGTCTTTTCGGCCTTCCATTTCGCGAAATTTCCCTCCTTTCTGCAAACCTTCTACTCGCTCACCGAGGAAGCTCCGTTTCCGAAGTTGCTCCTCGAAGCCGTCGGAGGCGGAGGAGCTGTCGTCGCCGGAGGACGAGTGGCTGAAGAAGCTTCCCGACAAGAAGAAGCCACTTTACTCGCACAGCCTCCCTTGCATTGAGGCGTGGCTGAGGAGTCTTGGGTTTTACCAGAGCAAAGAGGATAGAGCAGTTTGGCTGGTCGAGAAGCCCGATTGGCACGCCCAGCTCTCCCTTGATGTCACCGATTTGTACATAAGGTCGGGGGATTTTTTTTTTTTTTTTTTCTTCCTGCTTTTTGATTATGGGTTTTTGCAATTTTTGTGTTATTGGGAGATTCAGATTGTTGATTGCTTGGTTTTTAGTCTATAAGGATTCAAAGGTCGTCACTTTAGAAGTTGAACTTTGTTTGTGTGCTAAATTGAGTTAGATTTCGTTTTCTTTAGCTTTTCTTTAGGGTTTGTGTTAAGATAGGAAGCAACTCTTTATCCGATTGACCTTGTCGGCTAATAAAATAAAATGGGAAGTTTGTGCTTGTGTGCATTTTTCAATCAGGTTAGATGACAATAGTTGAATGGTAATAGTTTCGTCCACATGTTTAAGTGATACTCTTTTGGGAAATGGGATGGTACCGAACATGACTTGACCTCTGCTTCTCGCGTCTAAATGAGGGAGAGAATGAGAAAGGGTGAGACTTAAAAGTTTCCCCCTATTAGAATTTTGCTCAAATGTGCCACAAAAGTGGTGTTTTATGTGAATATTTCAGCCATTTCTACCCTTTTCAAGTCCTTGACATCTCCGTTGAAAATGGTTTTTCAGATGCTGAAATTGTGCTTGTGACACAGGTATCTAAAGAGTGGACCTGGAAATCTCGAGAAGGACGTGGAGAGGAGATTTAGTTATGCGCTAAGCAGAGAAGATATTGAGAATGCCGTGCTCGGAGGACCTTAGGAACAAAGACTTGTTTTCACTGCTATAAGGTCGGAGGTCAAGATTTTCTAACATTCTTTTCCGTGGAATTAGTTGCATAGTATGAATACACTGCTTTCTGCTATTTTTAGAATGCACACTTATTTTTTCTCAAAAAGATTCTCATCTCTGGTACTATAGTCTCATTGTTTTTCATCAATTTCGATTTCGCATGAACGCTCCCGCATACAAAACAGGGAGCTATTGTGATATATTTATGAACACAGTTACACACTACATACAGTAGGTAAATATTTCCTTTCGATACGAGGAAATATCATGTTTCCAGCACAGCCAAGGACATCAAGTGACTGGGAATATGAAATTTTAATCCAGTCATGCTCTTCACCAGTCTCTCTGACATTCGTTTTTTATTGCAAGTCTTCATATGATCATACTTCTCCTTGGTATCCAAGTGAGGGGCGAGGCTGTGAAGATTTTAGTACTGTTGTCAATTTGAATCAGCAGACTGCGAATGAGACCAGTATTCCTTGACCAGCTTCCCGAAAAGTGAATCGTCTCTTTTCATTAACGCCATTGGTTCATCATACTCGACTACTTGTCCTGAAATAAAGTCAGAACATTGGCTCAAGAGCTGTTGGGCAAGTCTTAAACTCAAATGTGAAGAACAAAGAATCGAAAGACAATAAAATTTGTAAGTGGGTTTTGCAATGAAATTAACTTACCGTTGCTCATGGCAAGAACCATCGTGCAATCCATCACAGTGGGTATTCTGTGAGCGACTGTGATCACAGTACAATCTGCAAATTCAGTTCTAATAGTTTTCTGCAGAATCATGTCGGTTGCATTGTCGATGGATGCGGTTGCTTCATCGAGCACCAATATCCGACTTCTCCTCAGAAGAGCTCTTCCCAAACAGAACAATTGTCTCTGTCCCATACTCCAATTTGATCCGTCATCTACAACTGAAAAACAAAGCGTGGGTTATTATTGGCGATCGCAAGCAAATATGGATAGCAAATTCCTGAAATTGTCAAAACGTTACCTAATGAGTCTAATCCTTCTTCTTTCTCCTGAACAGCTTCTCTAAGCTGACACTTTCCAAGGATCTTAAAAAGTCATAACAAGAATTCATTAGCATCGAATTAGCCAAGAACAATACAACCGTCAAAAGCCTTTATTTCAACTAGAATTTTAAGAACAGTTACCTCCCATATTTCTTGGTCACAATGTTGTGATAAGGGGTCCAAATTGTATCTAACAGTCCCATTGAAAAGAGTAGGATCTTGAGGTATTATTCCGAAACGTGATCTCAGATCATGAAGTCCAATTGTCGAGATGTCAATGCCATCTACTATGATCTTCCCTCCGGTTGGCTCCACCAGACGAAACAAAGCTCCGATTAAAGTAGTCTTCCCGCTGCCAGTCCGACCGACTATACCAATCTTGTGCCCTCCTGCAAATGTGCAACTGATCCCACGAAGAACGAGTGGTGCATTCACCCTATATCTGATCTGTTTTTCACATCAATAGTCTCAGTACAATGCCAATTCTTTTTTTCTTTTTAGCAGGGCTGTAGACATATTTTTATGCTAAATCGATGAATACTTTACCTGCAAATCTCGTATCTCTACTTTACCCACGTTGGGCCAACTAGCCGGGGGACGATTTTCTTCGATCACTTCAGGTGCTTCACTAGGTACGTACATGTACTGGTTAAGTCTTTCTACTGAAATGATGTAATTTGCCGCAGTGCATTGGTTTTGAATAGAAAATACAAGGGACATGTTCAACGAAAGGCCATAAGAAAGTGCCATGCCAATAAATCCTGCAGTAACACAAGTAATTTTCACATACATCAGATCATTTTTCTCCAAATACTATGCAAACTTATTTCTACGTAAATGAACGTACTAATTATCGGGCCACACGGAGATTGGCCCTCAAGTGCAAAGGCAGAAGGGAGCTTGAGTGTAAGAAGATCGTTAAAGGGTGCCAAAAAATAGTGAGTACTGACCTGAGCTAAACGTATCAGGAGGAAGGAGGACCATGCAGAATGCTGCAGAAGCAAGAACCGTTGCACTGAGTGTTTCTAACCGTTGGATTAGCCATTCATTTGCTGCAAAACTGTGAAAAAATGGACTGGCATTTACGTCGATGAGTTCTAGATTCTTCGTGAAGAACCTTTCTTCCTCCTCAAAGGCTCTAATTGTTACCACTCCCGCCACAGACTCGGCAAGATGGTTCGCTACCAACGACTTTGTTGTACCGTTGATCCGCATGAGCTCTTTAGCTGTTTTGAAGTAGTATCCCTGTTGATTAGAAGCAGTGAAATCCATCAATCTTGCTTGTACATATCCCAAAAAAAAGTAAAAAAAAAAAAAAGGTAAAAAGTTTAGTAGTAAGATAATCATGAGAGTTCAATTTATGGCATTACCTGTAATCGAAATGCCAGATAAACTACTGGTAACGAGACAAACAAGACTTGCCAGGTGATAACAGCTAGCACTCCGAGATTTGCCAAAGCATTTAGAGAAGCGCCAACAGCAAACATCAAGGCAAATGGGATATCAAGATCAACTATACTGAGATCAACTGAAACCTATAGGAGCAAAGAAACACAAAAGAGTTAGTTTAATTAATGAACTAGTCTTCTATTTTGTAACCTTATTTTGGATTCCACTTTCATACCCGGCTAAGTATCCGTCCCAAAGGTGTGGAATCGTAGAACGACATGGGTGCTCGGAAAAGGGAATTTATTAGTTGCGAGAATAGAGACTTCGATGATTCAAAACCCAAAGCAACCACAGCAAAGGATCTAGCAAGCAAAAACAGCGATGAGATAAGTCCGACCACCAAGTAAACCACGATCAATCGCAGCGTGTTGACGTTAGGATCGTCGACATTAGCAGCCATCCAAGAGTTCTGAGTTATCTGACACGCCACAAATATAAGGTGAGACAGCGCGCCCATGGAGAAGTAAAAGTAGCCTTTGTTCTGATTCAGGTATTGCTTGTAAGGCTTGAGCCCTGTGTCTCCCATTTCTCTTTCTTCTTGCTTAATCAGTTGATCGCCTCTAGATGCTTTAAATTGCTTTTCTTCGTAGCTCTTCTTAATCTCTTTACCAGATATTCCGTGTTCCTTAGCAGTACTTATGTTGGCAAGCCTTTCGGAACCGGCAGTCTCTTTGTGCGCGTTCACAAGATCCTGAAATTCTTGGCTTGAGGATAGTAACTGATAGTAGGGAGCGGCTTGTAAGATTTCCCCGTCAGACATTAACTGTCAACAAAATCAAATGTTACTAAAAACTATAAATTGTAAAACAATCAGCTGATCTTAAGTTTTTCGGAATTGAAAGTGGACTAACCAAAACAGAATTAAAGGCGGGCAAGAAATCAACTTGATGAGTCACAAGCAGGACAACTTTCTCCGAAAGTGCCTCCATAACATATTCCTGTGAAAAAGTAAGAAGGTTTCACTTAAAGCTGGAAAACAAGGACGATGACACCGAAGTTGTTAGGCAAGTATGATTACATTGAATAAGCTGGTAGCGGTATGTGCATCAACGGCACTGAATGGGTCATCCAAGAGATAGATATCGGCATTCTGATAAAGTGCGCGAGCAAGTTGGATTCGTTGTTTCTGACCACCACTCAGATTTACTCCTCTCTCTCCTATTTCGGTAAGATCGCCATAAGGAAGCAATTCAAAGTCCTTCACCAGTGAACATCTCTCGAGCGTTTCTTGGTATCTCCGACCGTCCATTGGGGAGCCAAACAAAATGTTGTCCTGTATTGTGCCGGTCTGAATCCATGCTGTCTGAGAAACATAGGCAATCTTTCCATGTACTTGAATCTGTAAAGTCAAATTGTTAGAAGCGAGCTGATAAACAGATGCCTAAGTGTAAAAAACAGGGCAACTAGATAATGACTAGTGAGAGTCAAAAAGAACCTACATTTCCTTTAACAAGTGGAACTTCACCAAGAATTGCTAAAAGAAGGGTTGATTTCCCTGAGCCGACTTCTCCGCATATAGCCACCTTTTCTCCAGGGTGAACCTCCAAATTTATGTTTCTCAATGTTGGTTTTGGTAATTTCTCTTCCCATGAGAAATCAGCAGACTTAATATCAACGGCCTTGTTTAAACTATGCGGATTGTACTTTTGTCGGACTCTTGCAGTCTGCAGCTCTGGCGCCTCGAGGAACTTTATAATACGCACGAATGCAACTTTTGCTTGAATCACCACCCCAATAACATCGGGTATGGACCGAATAGGGTCCTGAACAAGGCGTAGAGTTGCTACAAAAGTGAAGACGTTATTGGCATGAAGAGGAACTTCGAGAAAATAGCATGCTCCAAAGGTTGCGGCCGAGACCAAAACAGGCGATGCCCAGAAGAGAAAGGTGTTATACGCTCTTCGCATTTGCACTGCATATAACCATTTCTCTTCCACATTCCTCAAAGTGTTTATGACATTCTTGAAATGAGTTTCCCACGCGTATAACTTGAGTACCTTCATGTTCACAAGAGCCTCGGTAGTAGCCTTTAATCTCTCATCTTGGGCCGTCATAAGCTTAGTCTGAAACTTGTGCTGCAATTTAGCGAGCGGCATGTTGCAAAGCACGGTTAATACTATCGCCGCCAAGGCCGCTATTGTGGCTAGTTCGACTGCACGAGCAAGAATCACCAACGCAATGCAGAGTTGAAGACTAGTTGTCCAAGTTTGATGGAACCAAAATGGGAATTCTCCAATCCTATAGGCATCCACAGTCACATAGTTCATTATCTCACCGCTGGAGTGGTTCAACTTCGCTGCATTCGACAATCTCAGTTGTTTCTTGTATATGGCTGCGGTGAGCAAAGACCGGACTTTCACACCAATGAGTCTGCTTCTGAAGTACCACTGCCTTTGTGAAAGGGATTCAAGGTTCTTCGAAACAAAAAGCGTTAAGGCCAACACAAAACCTTCGTACTTAAAACTCTGCTTCCCCTCAGCAACCAAAATGAAGGAATTAAGGAGCAAAGGACCAGCAGAGATAGTCAACACCTTTAGTAAAGCAAATAACCCGGATATGAAAATCTGTTTCCAGTGGCACAATACTATTGTCTTCAACGTTGATGGTTGAGAAGAAGGATCCTTCTGTTTCTGCTTGTCCAATAGCTCCAAGTACGTCGCATAACAACTTTCAGCTCTATCCGCTTCTCGCAGCTTCGGGATATCTTCATCCTCGATCGTTTTTTCGCTACCCCTTTTCATCAGCGGATTCAGCCACCAAAATGACAGAATGTTTAAACATCCAGCTTTGGAAAACGGGGTAACAAATTCGCCTTCACCGATGCCGTTAGCCTCGCCATTCAAAGGCGTATAAAGACCATTGTGAAGAATATTCTCATCACTAATCTCATCATGTTTAGAACCCTTGTAAGCACACAAGAGTAACAAGGTCGCCCCGGGGAGAGACAAAACATCTAGAGCCACCTTGATTGTAACTTCTTTGTTCAAAACCGCGGCGAACGAGGACATGACACAGACGTATCCCGCAAACAAGGCTGCAAGAATCGACAACAGACGGACAGGCAGCCTCGGGAGTTGCCTGACCTTGATACTCACTGCCAAGCCCACAAACGACCAAGTGAAGCCATGAATTAGTGTCAGCAGCCACCATTTCAGAGGCAGAGTGGTGTGGAATTTCCTCAGCTTCTCTTCCAAAATCCAGATCCCCAGGAACAAGTAGAGAAACCCGAGACAGCCGTTCAAGACGGCGGAGACTACTTGCAAAGTGGAACAGCCATGAAACTGAACTGGGACATGAACGGATTTTGAGGATGATTTGCGGATGAGGGTGAACAACAGCGTGGCTAAAAGCACAACATCAAAGCAGATTATTAAAGCGTGGTTTGTGCATGATGAAGGATGACTCAAAAACTCTGATAGTGAAAAACCAGATTCCCCACAGAACTCTCTCCATATATCCTCCATCATCATCTTATTTTATATATATATATATATATATATATATATCTCCTTCAGTCTTCAAGGTTTTAACTCTGACTGCATTGAACAACAATATTCAATAAGATAACTTAACTATCTGTTAATCTTCAACGAACCCAGAAAAAAAAAAAAACAAAACAAAAACAAAAAAAAGGAAAAAAATTATACAGTGGAAACATAGTTCTATACGTGTATGCATATATATATATATATATATATATAGCATTTGTACCTGAACTTGCCTAAGAACAGGATGTTCCTCCTATTCTTAAGGCCTAAATTAAGCCAATATTTAGTTTCAACGAAAGAGGAACAAACCAGATGTTCCTTCTTCTAATGCCTGGGAATTAAAAAACAAAGACAAAAAACCGCTTTCATTTACATAATTTGGAATACGTGAAGTCAAATAAACCGTCTCACATATATTTATGAAAAAGAAAAATAAAAATAAAATCTAGAGTTTTGTTTGGATTAAGATTTAACTCTAATTAAACAGTATTTTTTTTATTTTATTTTTTTTTCTTAAAAAATCAATAAAATTTAAAATTAATTTTTAAAAAATCAACTAATTCAAACATAAAAATTTTATCTTTAATTAATTTATCAAACGGAAACTAGAATTAATAAACTCCACATTGTTTACTTCAAGATCACATAGATATTAAAAAAATCCTTGAAAGAATGACAATGACCATAAAAACTTAAAAATTAAAAATTAAAAAAAGGGAGAGGAAAAAGAAGAATTCGAAACAAATTAAACAACTAAACTATTGGATAACTGTTACTTGCCATAGACGGATATTATTTTTATTTGTATTTCCTTTTTGCTTTTTTGATAAACTATCATTTAAAAAACTACATATGTATATATATATATATATATATATATTGACACTAACCAGGAATTGTGCGCAGTCCAGAAAGTCTTGTTTTCCAGCTCTCATCGGATTTACCTTGAATAGTAAACGATCCACATGAAGATGAACAATACAAAATCAATCACTCAATTAGCATTAAATATACGTATGAATGTTGGCATATATGTGTGTGTGTGTACGTATATATATATATTTCGTGAAAAACGAGGTTATGTTAATATTGATTCTTCGCTAGAATGAAAAACATTCCAATTTGATCGGAACACTAGTTTCGCTCTCTTTCTCTCTCTAGGTCTTTGGAGAGAGAGAGAGAGAGACGGAGGTTTTGAGTCTCTTTGACGACGAAGTTGCATTTTATAGCAAATTCCCATGAATTTTTAATCTTTTTTTTTTTTTTTGGGCGGTCCAATACTAATGTCGTCATGGCTCACGTTTATGAGTTCTCGTGGCCACACCACACACACAATTTTTTTTTTTTTTTTTTGAAAATCCACACACAAGTTTAGTTGTCACAAATTGCAACATGTGTCCCTTTTTCTCTTTCCTACGTGGATTTTTTACCCTACGCTTTTTCTTTGCTTACTTTAAACTCTAAACCTTTAAATAAAAGTATACAAAAACATCAATTATAATATGAATTTCATTAAAAAACAAACGTGATGGTGAATTACTCGTTTTTATTGATAGATTTAATAATTTAGTCTCTGTTAGTTTTTTAAGTTTAGCTATAATTAAATTAAATTTTTTTTATTTTTTATTTTTTATTTTTTATTTTTTTTTTGAAAAGTTAACAAAATTTATAATTAATTTTTGAAAAATCAATTAATTTCAATTTAAAAATTTCATCTCCAATTACCTTACCAAATGGATGGTTAAATTTTTGAAAATTCTGACTTTTTAATACTACTTATAAAGATTGTGTGCCAAAAAGCTTTCAGATTTCCACTAGCATAGGTGTCGTAATGCCCTGTGGGGAACTACTCTCAAAAAGAAAAAAGTTTTGGTTCCTTTTTGGAGCTCTAAGAAAGCAACAAAGATGGAAAAAAAGGTGGTAACTCAATCATTGATAGTACTGCCATTAATTGTTTATATGCTGTATTAGGATTCTGTTAATCATGGTTGAATGTTGATCATGAGCAAATTTTGATATTAAACAACGTAATAAGCTCGGAGTTAGAAAGCTCGAGTGGGAGATTAGTTATCCACCTTTGAGCATAAAAAGGGATAAAATCTTTTGTGGTTATAATCATTTTCTTGGTCTTTCTCTTTTGGTTATATAATCTTCGCGAGCACCTTTCTTTCTTATCCCACTCTCTCTTCCTTTTTTTTTTTTTTTTTTGGGAATTTAAATAAAATAAAATGAACTTAAATGCAAATTAATAACTTAGAACAGAGTCCTATAAAGACAGTAAAGTATTTATTTTAATAGTCTATCATAAATTCTCAAAATTTTCTTTTTTAGACTTTTTTCCCCCTCTAAAAATAGACAGATTCACAGTGACTCCTCGTTGCTTTATTGTACTATAATATTTATGTAGGAATGACCATGGGATGCATACTTAATAAATATGTGTGTGTATAATAAGAGTATATAATAGGGGTGGGATGAGGATGAGGAGCTTCCTTCACTCCCACCACACACTTGACTTAGAGGTTAAAATTAATCCTCATATCGGCCTCTATTTTCATATAATATTCTTCATATTCGCCTTATAATTAGAGGCTTGTATCCATGAGTACTCTCATTTGTAGGTAAAAATATCAGTCCTATATTTAGATGTAATTTCTTCTTTTTAATGATATTGAAAAGAAAATAATCAATAAGTTTATTTGATTTTTATCCTGATGAATTGAATTAATAACTTACAAAACATGAACAAGACACTAAAAGATAATATTCTTGTTCTATATCAAGTTATGTGACAAATTAAGACATAAATGATATGATCTAATAAATTTAAAGGGCTATTTATTAAAAATAAATAAATAAATAAATAAAGGACAGATCCACCTAATTCCGCTGTACCGGTGTAATTCTACCGGAGCCCGTTAAAGTGAAATCTGCATTAACATCATCAACAGACTGATAAAATGACCAAAATGTTATTTGTGTACTCGCCTCAGCAGCCCCCCTTTGTGTCATGTGCTCTAGCATTGAGGGCTGGTAAAAGGGCACATAATTAATCATGATGATATATGTACTATGTGGGACATCTTTGTGGCCCTCCAGTATAAAAGGAGGAGTGCCATATTTCCTTTTATTTTAGTCCGTTCAGATTTGAGTCAACGTTCACTATCATGGAAGGAAAGGGAAGGTGGGGTTCTTTTAAATTTTGGTTGGTTTTGTCAAGCCGATTAATGAAATGCAATGACTTGACCGACATTGCATCTTGCTTGGCTGTGAGAGAGACATGTGTGAGTGTGCGAGAATAGCTTTTGATTGTCGACTCCACTTTTTATTAATATGTCCGCGTTCATAATGTGGTGTTCCTTGTAGAGATGGTTTTTTTACTCACTTATAAGTAACCCGCTCCTTATAATAAGACGTTGATGCCCGAAATTTGATATAGTTTAGGCCTAATCCACGTCTTGCAATGTGGGTTAAAAGCGGTATGTGAACTCAGGCCACGTTTTGGAGATCTTTGAATGGGTTGTGGTTTGAAAGGTGAAGGAACAAAAATGAGCCTATTTATTCGGTCCAATTAGACTCTTGACCGACTTGGGTGACTTTAAATCCATGAGAAGTTATAATAATATGAATTGTGGAGAATCTTAGAAATACCTCAAATACTTAACCCAATTCCCTTGGTTTAAATAAAGCTTAAATAAGCTCATTAAACTCTATAAAAGCCCAAGAAATACCCCCATAATATTCTCTTTTTTCCTTTTAGAGGGGAGTTTAATAATATATTATTATAGATATCAGATATTCATCTTTTCCTGCTGCATCGTCTTCCATCTATGGACCACCTAAAAATATCCACCCGAGGTAGCAGGCAGAATAACCACCTAACTATCTATGGGTTCTAATGTTAATAACCTCAAATATTATTTATATCTACTTACGTGAGGAAACTTCTTTATGTATGAAGTAATAATCCCAAATATTATTCAAGTAATTTGGTTTAATCTTTTTACGAAACTGCAATTCAGTCTTTGATATATATATATATATATATATTTTTTTTTTGTAGTTAAAAGGTTTTTAAATTCTTTAAAATGTACAAATAATCATTACTATTAGTTTTATTAGAAATTTAACTGAAAATATCACGTTAATCAAACAAGATTTATTATTTAAGGGTAAGTAAAATTTTATTTGTTTACATAATTCAATTTGTATAAATCTTATATTATGTGATCTAATTCCATCTATTTTTTAACATTTATTAGTAAAAAAAAGACTAAATGACCAAACGTGTAATTTATTTATTAAACTTCATGACAATGTTCAGATCCATATAATAGTGGCATTATTAGGCCACTGTTGCCACATATATAATTGCAATATCTTGATTCCCACTAACGATTGGGTATAATACCTAAAATTTTTGTAAAGCATCACTAGAATGAATAGAGTTGGTACTTGTGACTGTTAGTTCAATTTTAACCAAGAAAGCGCCAATTTTCAGTATTATTACAACAATATTATTTTAAAAGCAGATTGTCCAAGTCACCAATTAGGTTACGACCCATTCACCCCAATATTTATATATATATATATATATAGATATGACCCCAGAAATAGCAATCAAAATGTCTTTTCAAGTAATTTTATACTTCTTCTAGCAAAACAAAAAAAAAAAAGTAATTTTATACTTCCGAAAAAGACACTAACAACAAGTCAACAAGATATTCCTCCACAAGTCAATACTCAAACGCAATGCTCCCTCTTCAAACAAAACAAAACAAAACCTCAAACGCAACGCATGATGATCGAGGCGTCTTTTAACCAATGACGAAGCCGCTCTTTAGTGTCCCCACTCCAATTTTTAAAAGTTAGATTTATTATTATGCATGTTGGAAGCAAAATTAAAATTATGCTCTCATTGAATAGTTAAAATATATGAAAGAAATTATCTTCTGTTCGATAATTAGATAGATCTAACAGTTATAATTTTTTAATAAATTACTTGGAATAAATCATTAATTTACTTGTCACTTTATACCACAATATTATTTAGCTATTGTTTTAAAAAAATAAGTATAATTGAAAAGAGTTATAATAAAATCAATTAATTATTATAATAACTTATAAACAAAATTACAAGTCGAACAACTCGATAAAAGAGTAAGCATATAAATATACAAATCTATTCAAATTTTTTTCCGGACACCCCGAATGGAAAATTTTTCAGGTACCGCCATTATCTGTTACCCCTATCGGAAAAGTTTTCTAACACCGTCACGTCTACTAACAGTCCTTCACTTTATAGATCTAATCAAAAATAGTTTTTACCCTCTTACATAAAAAGTTGTTTCAAAATAAAAATCCAAACCAAAAGATAAATATCCTAAACATACACAACCACTTAAGGGTCATTCACTCATTCTCACAATTTTCTCTAATCAAAATCACTCTTTTTTGTCTTTTTGTTTTTTTGGTAAAAATCAAAATCACTCATTTCGAATGACTTGTACTGATAACTGTACAGTTTGACGTTTAAAATTGTCTTCATACAAGATATCTTGTTTGGTTTATATTACCTCTCTGTGGGTAGTACCTGAACAACTGTTTGTTTGTTTTTTTTTTTTTTTTTTTTTCCCTGTAATGATTCTGTCGTTTTTCGTTTTTGATACTCCATACAAACAGCAATAATTCCTTTACTTAATCAACTGCTTAAGTTTGTGTATTGTCCACTTATGCTTCAGGTTCTTCACATGGTACAAGAACAACCCTACCCCTTTCACGGTAAGAGCTCCTATAACTATCTATATAAATTATTATTTAATTATTAGATAATTTTTTAACAATTTAATATATAAATATTCACTTAAAAAATTTAAAACACGAGATACAAAACTATTTATCTTAAAGTATATTGTCAAAAATTTAATCTAACAATTAAAATTAAGGGGGAGTTTGGTATTATGGTTCAAACTAACATTTTTAAATTTTTTTTTGTCTTTTTTTTTTTTAATTTTTCTTTTTTTCCTAAAAAGTTTTTTATCTTTTCTAAAAATTTAAAAAATTTATTATTAAAACTTAAAAATTTTAACTCAAACTTATTCATCAAACAAATCTTAAAATAATAATTTTTTATCAATAATATAAAATAAAAAATACCGTCGTAAAATTTTCAAAATATTTAACTAAGAGGGTGTTTGATGTGTAAATTTGAGTTAAGATTTTTAAGTTTAAATAATAAATTATGTTGACTTTTCATAAAAGACAAAAAATTTTAAAAAATAAAAATAAAAAATTTTTTAAAAAAAAATAAAAACAATAATAAAAAAATACAATTTAATTTAAACTAAACTTTTTACCAAACACCCCCTAAGTTCACTATACCAATCTCATATTGTTATTATATTATCATGTTGATATTTTCCACTTTCAGAACGTATTTTCCAATAACTGTAAGCTACTCTCGCAGCCATGGTAATATCTCGGGCCAGGTTGTCGTTTTTCACTCTCATTTATTACGTTTTGTCAGTTTCTGGACATTTTACTCTGCAGGCCATTCTCGCACATATTTACAATAATGACTTTAATAAAGTTTTTTGCTTTTTGACAGTAGGTAAGCTTTAACAGTTACGCTTTGTCAGTCTGGAACTTTAACAATTACATCGGGTTAACATTTTTTCCAATCATTTATGTTACGACAATAAAATTTAATTTTAATTAAATTATATTTTTTATTTTTATTTTTATTTAAAAAAATTCATAAAATTAATAATTATTTTTTAAAAATTAAATTTAATTAAAATTTAAAAATTTCAACTCAATTCAAACTCAACTCATCCACCAAATAAATTTTTATTTAATTTAAAAAAAATGGTTGTACAATCTTTTTTTTAATAAATTTTTATTAATAAAATTTTATTTAACATTATTTAAATTTAATTAAATGGATAAAAAATTAAATATATATAATAATTAAAATAAACCCTCATGTATAGGATTGCACGAAAAGGAAATTTTTTTTTTTGAAATCCCCGTTCTTTGTTGGTCATTGAACGTGCCGGGGGGGATAGAGGGTGGGTTTTGCAGGTCTGGGTCTAGCTGGGAGGGGGGGACTTGCCGTCGTCGAACGACAAGGGGGTGGATTTGGCAGGTCAGGGCCAGTTGGTTGGGTTTGAGGGTGGGGGGGGGGGGGGGGGGGGCGCTAGGTCGCCGAGGAGATCGCCACTGGGCGAGAGGGACCGGATCTGGCGAGGGGTCTGTCGTCGGGGGTCGTGTGGGGGCCTCGTTGTCCGGGGAGAAGAGACTTAGGTCGCCAGCGGGAGGGGCACCTAGGTTGTGGGCGTAGGGGGAGCTGGGTCGCTGGGGGGGACTCTTGGGTTGCCCGGCGAGGGGGGGGTCATCGTCTGCGGGAGAGCCTGGGTCGCGCAGGGGGTTTCGCGAGTCTAGGTCTGGTGGGGAGGGGGGGACTCGCCGCCGTCGAACGTCAAGGGGGTGGATTTGGCAGGTCGAGGCCGGTTGGTAGGGTGGGGGTCATGGGAAGATCGCCAGTGGGTGGGAAAGGCCAGTCTGGCGGGGGGTCGGGGGGGCCCAAATTTGGAGGGGAGCGTCGTTTGGGGGGGGGGGGAGGGGCAGATCTGGAGCCTGGGTTGTGTGGGGGGCTCGTCGTCAGTTGAAATGAGGCCTAGGTCACCGGCGGGAAGGGCGCCTGGGTCGTGGGCCAGGGGGGAGGGGGGGCTGGGTTGCCGGGGGGGTCATCATCCGGCCAGGGGGGACTCCAAGGTCGCCGGGGGGGTCATCATAGGCGGAAAGGCCTGGGTCATACGGGGAGGCCTTGCCGGAAGAAGAAGAATAAGAAAAAGGTGTATTATAGTATATAATATTATAAGATAAGGTTGTTTATAAGTTTTATACAGAAGAAAAATCTCAACCATTAAAATTTATCCAATGGTCTATAAAATAAGTTATGCCGATAAGGCATATAAATGGGGCTCTATTACAGACTTTTCATATTTAATTTAATAATAAATATTATATTCAAATATGCATTTAGTTATATAATTATTTCAATATAAATAAGTTAGAGTTTGATGATCGGAATTCTGTTTGACCCGATCTAAAAGTTTACAATGTGACATATATGGTGGAGCTTTAATTGTAAGAATTTTTTAGATATATATATATATATATATGATGTAATTTAGGGTTTCATTATTATACATTTTTGTTATAGTCACTCCTTCTTGTACTTAGTTTTAATTTAGTGGATTTCTTCTTCTCTGTCTGTGATTTTTTTCTATCTAAGGTTTTTTTCGTAAATTTATATATTCTTATTTTGTGATTTTTCTTATTACCTATTCTCGTTCATAATTTCTTAATAAAATATTTAAATGTTTTATTATTTCATAATTATTCAACTCAATGCATCCCAAATTTTCAGTTTTAGCGATAATATGATAAAAGTGCTTTAAAAAAAATATAGAATATGGCAGATTGTGCAAATATTTAGGCTCCATTACTTTTTTGGGACATTAACAGCACCAAATGTTGGTTACCGAATGTCGACAATGGATCACAGGTAGTGACGAAATCAAAAACTTTCGTGAGGGCTAATAATAATAATATAAGCTTTAATTTTTTAGAGAAATAAAATAAAGTTTTTAAATTTTTTTTAGGGGGATTATTTGTAAATTTTTTTCAGACACATTAAAAACAACATAATTAATAAATAATTGAGTGGGGCCCTTATGCCTTCGTCCCTGATCACAAGTTTAATCATGTGTGAATTTAATTTCATATTGTTGCCAATAATATTTCATATATTTATCAATGATCATTTAGCAAAACTTATTGTTTTTTTTTTTTAACTTTTGAAGTCAAATATTCAAACTCTATACATTTTGATAAAATTAAATAGGATTATTTATCAAAATAACGATCTTAGAAATTAAAATTAATAAAATAACCTTATTTCATTTTAACGTAGAAATCTTAAAAATTGAAATTAATAAAATAATCTTATTTTATTTTAATCTAGGAATGAAAAAACCGAGCATTCCTGGTTGTTCTGAAATCATTTTGCTAATAAAAAATTTTGGAAGAATGTTTTGATTGAAAAAAATATATTTAAATTATTTTGCTTGATTATTGTTAAGATATATTTATAGTCATAGAAATTTATTTTTAAAGATTAATATTCAAGTTTACGCTTTTTATGACACGTCAGAGTACATAGACATAAAACCATTCAATGAGGGAATAGGTACATAAACATATACAAAAGTTTTCGTGTTTTTTCTCTCCAAAAACATATATATATATAAGGATTTATAGACTCAAATCAATCACACTGTAGTTCAATTGAACTTGTATACCGGACATAGTTTTACATCTAAGGATGATACTTATCTCTCTATTTATTGGCCGAATAAAAAGGTGGGGAGGGGGGGGGGGGGGGGGGGGGGGTTATGGAAGAAAGTCCAAAACTTGCGCACGTGCTTCTATATCATATATAGTATTATTTAATTAGTCTCACCTGGGCAGCTTCAGGAGTAAGGGGGTGTTTGGGTGATGAGTTCAAACTCATCATCATCAACTTAATTTTTGTCTTTTTTTTCAAAAGTTTTTTATCTTTTCTAAAAAAGTCAATCAAAATCACTATTTAAACTTACAAATCTTAACTCATACTTACACACCAAACATCCTCTAAGAGAAGAGAAGCTTGGATAGGATTTTGTAGGTTTAAAACTTGAAAGTATTTTTATTTTACTTGGTAAATGAGAGTTATAAGTTCTATATTACAAAAAAAAAAATATTAGTTAATTAGCTAATATTAATTGAGCTCCATATACAAGTTTAATGTATGTAACAAACAAATCACTCTTATGCTTACAACCCCCCGAAAGTCTACCATCTGATATTAAAATAATATTATAATTAAGGATAAAAATATCAATATTCACATAATTATTGAGATTTTAATTTAAAAATGATATCAATGAAAATGATATATTATAGGTCAGAGGGCCACATGCAAGTTACCTGTGAAGCGTCATTGTCTGCCAATTATCTCATTTCAAGTTAGCTGTCGTTTGTCGTTTGTCTTTTGTGCAAAAAACCAGGAAATTCTTCCCCTTTTTTGTGGCTCTTGCGAGAACTTTTGCAAACTGAAGGGGAAAAGAAAAGAAAAGAAAAGAAAAGAAAAGAAAAAACACCAAAAAAAAAAAAAAAAAAACTTGAGCATTAGGGTCCGTTTGGGTGATGAGTTTGAACTCATCACCATCAACTCAATTTTTATTTTTTTCCTCAAAAGTTTTTTATCTTTTCTGAAAAAGTCAATCAAATCACTATTTAAACTTATAAATCTTAACTCAAACTCATACACCAAACGGGTCCTAAATTACAAACGTATGAAAACATAATTTGGTTTGTATCTTTCTGTGGGCCTGTGAAAAATTGACCCATTGGTGGTCACTTTCTGCAGGACGAAAGTTACAAGAATTTGCTTAGTAATAATTATTTGACGACATCATCCTCTGCGTCATGCCGCTAGAACTCAAATTCGTTGCCAACCACGACTTATTATTATTAGTATTATTTTTTTTTTGAATTTGGGGTGGGGACTTAGGGGGTATTTAGTGAATGAGTTTAGTTTAAGATTTTTTAGTTTCAATAGTAATTTTTTAGAAAAGATAAAAAAAATTTTCAGAAAAGATAAAAAACTTTTTCAAAAAAAGACAAAAATCATGATGAAAAAAATACAATTTAATTCAAAATGAACTAATAAACAAACGAAGCCTTATTCTTGTATTGTTACTATTGTTGATACTAAAAAAAAATGATTGGTGTCATCTGACTTTTTTTTTTTTTTTTTTTAAGAATTCTAAGATCTCATTAATAAAATAGAAATGATTAAATCCAATTATATTTTAACAAACAAATCCAATTTCACTTGTACAATTATGAATTCAATCCTCCAACACATTTCTAACCAAATAAGATCTTTGGCATTGAAGTTGTCGAGTATTGAATATGGGAGCATCCCAACAATAAAAGAGTGAAAAACATCTTTAATATTATACTAACCTAGCTACTATCATTTCAGCAAAACAAAAAAAAAAAACAAAAAAATTTCCTTGTATAAGGGGTTTACTGAGATTATTTTCTCTTTCTTCTTTTCATATGTTTTTAACCAAAATTTTAATAAAAATGTGTATGTGAGAATAATTCAAATTTCAAAAAGTAAAATAAGAGATTATAAAATTCAGTTGACAAATTGAAAATGACCTTAAACTTTAGATGTCATGAATGAGATTGATCTTAATTATAATAATATAACTTACATTTCTCTAAACGAACATACACACACACACACATGTTTGTTTCCTTTTGTGGTCTGATTGTAACCTTGATTTCTTTATTTTTATGAGGCTCGAGGCTTAAAGTGTTCCAACTCAAGCAAAAATGGAAAGAAAAATATTGTACTGGTGCTTGTATATGGATCAGTTCTTTCTCTCCAGTTCTATTCTTTTAAGAAGCTTGGATCTATATCTCTTTGTAGCTTAGCGAAGGCAAGGTTAAAATATATATATATATATAATGTAAATATATATAATTGAGAGAAGGCCTAGTGTTTCATTATTTTGAAGTATTAAGCTGATAATTAATTAAAAATTTATAATACACTATAGAAGTATATCTTATTAATAAGATATCTATCTTAACTGTCAGATGAGATGATATCAGATTAAGAAAAGTATAATTTTATAAAAAATTGTCGTGTAGTTTAGAGGTTTTGATGAATTTAAAAATTTTCATGTAGGTTCGATGAACATGATTGTGTGGTGTGACCCATGACCTTGTCCATATATATGCATCTTGGAGTACTATTTTTTTCTTGGAGAGAATTCATGGTAGACAAAACGATAAAATGTTTTTTTTTTAGTCCACCAATACTATAGTCCCCAAACAGCCAGTCAATGGTTAGTCAAAAGAATCCAACCAGTCAAGTGGCAAAATCATGCACGCAAGAGAAATAATTAACATGTGTGCGTGTGTGTGTGTGTGTGTGTTTTTATTTTTTATTTTTTATTTTTTATTTTTTGTGAGTTTCGTGATCGTTTGCTTATTTATTAACATTTGGAAGTTATTGTCACAAAGTTGAGAAAGATTTCGTGTGGAGATTTGGTTACCAAATAAAACTATTTATTGTGGGACTATAGCACTATAGCAAAAGGAAAAACAACAAAGGACGAGAGTAGGAGACCTTCATAACGTCCGCATATGTGTATGACACCATCGAGTGGAGCGAGAAAAAGTGGTACATTTGCCAAAAAGAAAGATCATGGCGTTAATGTTGTATGATTCTCCATTTACACGCCCATGCAAAAGTTATTTCCCAGCACATGTCGGACAGACGAAATAGATCCTCTCAAAATTTATCAATCTTTGGAAGATGCATATTATAATCTTATCAATCGCTCAGTATCGTATTCGAGAGTGCACTTTTCAGATGCTAAACACTGTCTATTTAGGTCTTAATTTAAGGACCCCTTTGATTCCCCCTTTTTTTTTTTTATGGAAGTCTTTGATCACATCGACCCACTGCGATTTGCATATTGGTTGTGCTCTTTTTTTTTTCTTTTTTTTTTTCTGGTGATAATTTGAGGATTTTTACGTCGATCTGGATTATTTGTTTTCAATCAAACTTGTTTTCTACTAGTGGTTCATAAATAGGAATTTTAGGTCACCCCCACAGGAAAAAGAAACATTAAATCAATATGACACAAAATTAAATTAAAGTTTATATCTTATTGATGAAGATGAGAAAATTTATGTCATATTAACTAATAGATGAATAAAAAAAAGTGATTATTTAGATAATTCATCGAGTCTATGTAACACAAAGCATTCTTTGAGTCACACTATCGAGAATTCATATCCTACGACTATCACATGCTTTGATTTTCAAATTCAACAACTAACTCATAATATCATCCCTCGTTTATTTCCATTCATAATCAATAAAGTTAAGATACAGCTGTTCTAAGGATTTTTTTTTTTTACCTCCCAATTAATTACTGTTTTTTTTTTTTTTTACGTTTGTGTGCGTGTAGTCACTACCGATCATGATGATTTAACCATGGAAGATTCATATCATGTCATGTACTAATCTTATGGATGTAATTATAACATTTTGGAGTATGCGTTTACCAAGAGTCCTTGTGGGGATAAGGCCGGCTCAAAAGACTTTGAGCAAAACTTTTCTTGCGTTTGATTCGTCAGTTATAGATAAAAATTTTAAATTAAAATTGATTGATTATTCAAAAATTAATTATAATTTTTGTTAATTTTTTGTAAAAAAAATAAAATTTAAGATAAAAAAATATAATTTAATTAAAGTTAAGTTAAATTACCAAATGAAACATAAATTTTTAAGCATTTTAAGTACTTTTCATTAGTCGTATCATATCTTTCATTTAATAATAAATTCATATATTTTGATTCCATCATTAATTTTTTTCCAAGCAAAAAAGAAACATTCTATCATTAATTTATCGTCTTCTAATGCGTGATATGGATTTGGTTTCAACTCTACCAAATTTTCACATGTGCTTTTGCATCTGTTTCTCGATTGGATTGAAACTTTTTGAGAGCTTCCTTTTGGTATCTAATTATTATTCTGGATCCACAAATTTTATTAGTAAAAAATTTACATATAAAGACAAAGCCCAACAACTACAATTCTTATTACGAAGAACCATAATACGACATAAAAAAATGATTAAATATTAGAGGAAAAAAGTGCAAATAATGAAAATTAAGTAATTTCATTTTTAGTCCCTAAATTATAGATAAAATCTTATTATGGTCCTTGATTTTTAAAACATCCAAGAGCGAGTCTCTTATTTACTAAATTGTCTCTAATCAGTCTTTTTATCCATATAGCTTTTTAAATCTTGACGAATAAAAGGCACGTGTTTTTTTTAGCAGTCATTCTTTAATATGTAATCACGTAATATATTCTTATTACTAGATCACACATTATCCTCACTGCTCATTGTCTCTTTCTTGATAGACGAAATAATTAATTTGGGAGAATTTTGGGCCAAGAATTTGGTTCTTTTAGATTAGACCTTTTTGGGCCAACAATTGGAGGTATCTCTGTCAAAAAATACCTAGCTAGCTTGGGATTTTGAAACTTACAATTTGTGTAAAATAGTACTTCATATTCATGAGCAATGTGTACAATAAGTTCATTTGCGTTTTGATGTTTTTACATTAATAATTTATCTTCAAGTTAAGTTATCATAAAGTTCCTATACATTACATTGATGTTTTTACATTAATAATTTATCTTCAAGTTAAGTAATCATAAAGTTCCTATACATATATATATATATATATCACAACCCTAAGAGCTTATTATAATTTATATACATGCAAAATTTACCACGGTTTTCCGAGTTGCTAATACATGTAATAAGATTATTGGAAGTGGTTTTATTAAAAACCGGCTCATCTGGACTTTAGAGAGTTTCTATGTATAAGTTGGACCAGGATTTTGTAAACCGGATCAGTTGGACCATGATTTTGTAAACCGGATCATCTGGGCTTTAGAGAGTTTCTATGTATAAGTTGGACCGGGATTTAGACTATTTTGTTGTCATTAAGATTGAGCGTGTTTACACTTGTCGTCGTTTAGTGAATACTCTTGCTGTCTTTGCGTAGTTATGTCGTTTCGTCCTAACGTCGTTTGTTAGATTGTTGTAGTTTTTCCAGTAAATATTGTTGATTGGGGATCATGCCTTTCATTTATTGAGATTTCATTTTTTTTATTTATTTTTTATTTTGTGCGTTTCTTTTTCCGAGAAGATGTCGTTTACAAATTCTTTTGGCGTTTTTAGTGTTTTGTCCTTTGTTGTTTGGTTGTCGTTTTACTTCTATGTCTTTTTTTGAGGTTTTTGTCTCACAGCACGATAAATGGAGTGAAGAGGCAGCATAATCCGATCTTCTCTCACGTGATCATCGATTTTAAATTTTACGCGTCTCTCACGTGATCATCGATTTTAAATTTTACGGGACTCAGTTCTTGAACACATAAGCTCTTTTTTTTTTTTTTTGGTATATTACATAATTGTTTTAGACTTTTAGATTGGTTTCGGTGAATAATTTTCTTTCTTTCTTCTTTTGCGATGTACTAAAAGTATGTTACTACTTACCGTTTTCAAAAAAGAAGTTATTATCATTGAGATTACTTTTTGCACATTTACAAGTACGAAGTAGGACAATATTCTATTTTGCCTTTTGAAAATTATTGTTGTTTCTTGAGATTATGTCGTTTAATTGAACTAATGGTTGGTTTGCATTGAAGTCGTTTTTAGATTTTTATTATTTTTTTATTCACCTGATTTCATAAAATAATGATGATGCCGTTTTACCATTAATGTTGTTTTTATTCAATGGCTTTAAAAAAAAATTTTAAAATATAGTCGATGTCATTTTAATGTAAGTGCCTATCTTTTCAAATTATGTCGTTTGCTAAATTTATGGTACTTTTTGTAATAGCATTGTCGTTTTAATGATGATGTTTTAGTTTTCATGTTGTTTTTGAGGTTATTATCGTTTTTTTAGACGTCAATATCTACATTATTCCCGTCTTGGTTATGTCGTTTGTTGAATTTATTGTCATTTCTTAGTTAATGCCGTTTTCTGAGTTCACATCATTTAGAAGGTTGTTTTCGTTTTCCAAATGATATTGAATTTATTGAGATTGTTACTTTTTCTTTTGTTTCCTGTTAATGTCGTTACTAAAACTAAACATGGTTTAGATAGCCGTCGTGAATTGAGCTTGTTGCGGCTAGTAATCATTTCTAGGTCATGCTGCTTATTCGTTTTGTTTTTGTTCTCCTGTGTTGATGTTGTATTTGCAGTTCTTGTGGCTTGTAGAAGTTGTTGTCGTTTAAACTATGATGTCGTTTATTATTGAGATTATTGTCTTTTAATCTTTCTAAGTGTTGTCGTTTTTGCAGATGATGTCTTTTTTTTTTTTTTTTTTTTTTAGATTATTGTCTTTTTAATCTTTCTAAATGTTGTCGTTCTTACAGATGATATCGTTTATTAATTATGATCCTTTAGGTCCATATGGTTTTAGAATGTTGTCAGCTTACTGAGCCTATTGCTTTCTCATGTTAATGTCGTTTTCAAATTCTCATTTTTAAACCCGTTGTTTATTTAGATCATTGTCGTTTCTTATATCATCTCTTTTAGATGATTCCCATTTTTTTTTTTTTTTTTTTCGGTTTTGAGGAAACTCTTTTAGATGATACTGATTCACGGTAGTTTTATTATTTTTAATCTTGAAGCGTTTTTGTTTAAAATTTTTATATTTAAATGGGGTTAAAAGGGGTAGGAATTCTTTAATTTAAAATCTTGAAGCACTTTTATTTCTTTTTTAATTCATAGAAATTATAAGTCCATACAGTGAAAAGGAAAATATAATAAGAGCAGTAAATTATCATAAAACTCCTAATTATCATCATCATTATGAATTTTCTAAATAATCATCATCATTATACTTACTAATGGAGAAGAAGCATTAAATGTAAATATCTCAATTATTTATAAACAGTATTTATGTAGGTATTCATGCGTTTTTTTTGGTGGGGGAAGGAGCGGGCCATTTTAGAACGGATCTCAATTTTTATCTTTTTTTTAAAATTTAATAAAATTTATAATTAATTTTTAAAAAATTAATCAATTTTAATTTAAAAATTTCATCTTCGAGCTAAAATGTAACTTTAGTTTCCCGTTTGATTGATTGAGTTCAGTTTTTTTGTCGTCCTTTGAATCTTTCCAATATATATATTATCTTCTTCTTTTTTTTTTTTTTGTCAAAAAGCATTTTCCGTTATCCAAAACAAAAGGAAAAGGCATTATTTTAGATTGTACGAGCTGACAAAGCTATTCTGGAAGGGTAAAAATGTAATTTTACTGTATACTAAATACTATTTCACCTTAGTCCATCGTTTTAGTATAGTTATAATGTATCTGTTGTCCTTAAAATTATGTTATTGTCTTTATATTTATAATTAATTATTATTGAAAATATATATTAATTTAGTAAAGAATAATTTTGTCATTTATTAAAAAAAATAATATTTATGTTCATAATCAAATATAGTAATTTAATATTTTCTAGAATCTTACTAAAATTATTTATGTACAAACCAAACATTATAATCTAATATTTTTAGAAATTTGATTACTTTAAAAAGATTGTCAGATATTTGATTACCTTCAACCAAACACCTTCTGTATATATATATAGGTCTGTAGGTTTTTTTTTTCATCTCTTTAAATCTATAAATTATTTAAATTAAAAATTAAAAGAATAGTTGTGTCTAAATTATTTAAATTTTAAAATTACCATGATATTTAGATAGGAAGTAATCTAAAACCTAAAGGGGAGGTGGGTTTCAGATTACCCATTTATAAAGTATTTTAAAATAAGATAACCTCATAACAAATAATCTTAAGATTTCTATTCTTTTATAAAAGATTATCCCATACCAAATACTAGATTTTTTTTTTCCGTTAAAAGTCGATATTTTTTGGATATTTATCTGCGTACTTAGATGGAAATTTATTGTGGGAAATTGATTAATTAAGAAGAAATAAATCATAAATTAAAAAGACGGATTGAGTTGAGATCATACAGTGAAGGGAAATTTTTTTTTTTTTTGAAAAGGTTATTGGTATCTCTGTCTTTGGCAAGTCTGGCACTGAAATCCATACACTTAGAACACAAGCAATTCAACCACCAAATCTCTCTCTCTCTCTCTCTCTCTCTCTCTTCTATTTCTTTCTCTCTCTAGATCGCAGAACCTTCTTGTCGAAGTTTCAGTTCGCGTTCTGGAAACCGGAATCAGAAAGAAGAAAAATTTTGAGGAATCTGTACGAGGAAAATGCAGAGCAGAGGATCGAGTGCGAGGCTTTCGGGCATGGCATTGCGATCCCGAGTCCCCACTCTCCTCCTCTCCATGTTCGCCGTCTTCGCTTCCATCTTCGTCGCCGGCCGGTCAGTTTGCTCCAATTTTCGATTTTCATTTTTCTACGAATTTGAATTTTGATATATATATATATATAAATTTTTTTTTTTGCTTCAAATTTTCTCGTTTCGTTTGTGTCTTCTGAACCCTAATTTTGACTCGCGGTGTTATGTAGATTATGGCAGGACGCTCAAAATAGAGTTTATTTGATTAAGGAGCTTGATAGGATAACTGGTCAGGTGAGTATTTTCTCGATTCTCCTTTTTAAATTCGTCCTTTTTTTTTTTTTTTTTTTTCTGTTTTCTTGTGTATTTGGTGTGTGAAAGTTTGACTTTTTTTCTTGGAACCAAGCTAATTTGGAATTATAAAAACCTCTGGTATTTTCCTGATTATTTTTTCTGATATTGTACACATATCAAGTGTTTTTGCACTGAATTTTCTTATTATTGGCTTTTGAGTGTGTTTATGTTTGAAAATTTGAACTGTTTTCCCCTCTGAATCAAACTTATGGCTTTCCCTGTTTCGATTGATTCGAATTATACTAGTTTTAGATATTGTTGCCTGAGAAATCCGAGGTGTTATCAGTTATGATTAGATGAACCGTTTTCACAGATCCACCCCTTATTGATATCCTCTGGAGCAATTTGGTTAACTAGTTATTTTTGGGATTATAGGGTCGATCAGCGATATCAGTGGACGAGACATTGAAAATTATAGCCTGCAGGTAGGGGTAGTCGTTTCTCTTTTGACTTAATTGGGATTTTTGTGATGTTAATGTGTTTTACTAGAATGAGACTTGATGCGTCACTTTTTGTCATGTTAGGGAACAACTCAAGAAATTATCGGCCCTTGAGATGGAGTTGGCTGCAGCTAGACAAGAAGGTTTTACTTCAAAGCGCTCAACAGAAACTACTGAAACTAATGATGCTAAGTCTAAAAGGCCTTTAGTAGTTATTGGAATCCTCACAAAGTTTGGCCGTGAAAAAAATAGGGAAGCAATCCGTAAGGCATGGATGGGAACTGGTATCGTCTTTTTAGTCTTTGTGCTCCCTTGTTTTCCCTTCTTGGTAGATTTTTTGTTTGTTTGCTTGTTTTTCTCCCTTTGCAATCTGGCATATTTATACTGTCATTTTACAATGGGGAGAATGTTGCATATTTTATATCATTGCCGGAGAGAATTCAAAACTAGGAATTTGTTGTCTCTAAATGTATCCCTATATTGAAGCAAATAAACTTAATTTCCTTAAATTTTATTTTGCCTTTTTCTCTCTTCTTCTTCTTCTTCTTCTTCTTAATTGTGGCTAGAATGCATATCACTGTAAGTTGTTATGGCAAAACTGACAACAACATGCTGTGTAAGATTGAGCTGGCTTATCATTGTCGAGCTTAGTTGTGTTACAAGTGTTTATTGTGGTGAGCAATTTGTGTTAAAGATAATATGTTTAGGAGCTTTACAGAAAGAGAATTGTCTTTGCAGGTGCAGCTTTGAAAAAACTGGAGAATGAAAAAGGAGTAATTGTACGATTTGTCATTGGAAGAAGGTATCTCTCTCCTTTTTTCTTTTTTGTTTTTGTTTTCTGTTTTTTTTTTTTTTTCCCTCCCACTTCTTAATAGTTATTGGTCAGTAACCTCTGCCTGGTGATTTATTCTACTGCAGTGCAAATCGTGGCGACCAGTTCGACGGGGCCATTGACAGTGAAAACAGGAAAACTAATGACTTCATCATTCTTGTGCGTTTTCCATGTGTTGTTGAATTGACTTTACATGCTTTTAAGGAATTTAAAACTGTTCTCTAAGCTTCAATAATTTGACTAATTTCCACCTCCTTCCTCCTCTTTTGCAGGATAACCATGTGGAAGCACCTGAGGAATTTCCAAAGAAGGCTAAACTGTTCTTTGCTTTTGCTGCTGATAAATGGGATGCTGAGTTTTATGCTAAAGTCAATGATGACGTTTATGTAAATATCGGTCAGTAAAATTATTTTGTCACATAGAATAGAATATGACAAGCTTTGCACATTTACATGATGCTTAACAATGAACTTTCAAATCTTCGCATTCATTAAAAAGAATTGCAGGAAGCCATTTTGGAATGTTTTCAATATGTAGGCCCAGTTTATACTTCCATTAAAGCTCCTTTTTATCTATAATACCTACGTCTTAGATGGATACTACTCTACATTGCTGATGTAATTGATATGATTTTTTAGATCCATAACTTTTAAACTGTTATTGTCTCGTCTTGGTGAATTTTATCTGTTAATTTAAATATGGTTGTTCAGATGCTCTGGGAGCTACTCTAGCAACTCATTTGGACAAGCCCCGTGTTTATATTGGCTGCATGAAATCAGGCGAAGTTTTCTCTGAACCGTGAGTTTTGCCCATAATTAAATTTGTTTTTCTGTTTCTATGAATGTATTATTCTCATATTCTCTAATTTGCCGATTCTTTTAGGGGCCATAAGTGGTATGAACCGGACTGGTGGAAGTTTGGCGACAAAAGATCGTAAGTTTAATTCAATATTTCTACATTGTAGACTCACCTCCCACCTCAGACTGATTATATCCCCATTCTCCAGAAAGATCGAATTACAATCACTTGGGCATAAATATTCTGTTATTGTTATTTTTTCATTCCCAGACTCCCAGTTAAGCAATATCTGGCTTGTAAACACTAGATTTTGGACGAAAGAATAAGGATTTAGCAGTAGTTACATAATGAACAAGTCCCGTACCTTATCACCCTTGGTTCTTAACGGTAGATTTGCCAATACATTCCTGTTTCATTCATGCACTTCTGTACTAACCCTCTTGTTTTCCACAGATATTTCCGCCATGCTTCAGGTGAGATGTATGCCATATCACAAGCTTTGGCTAAATTTCTATCGATAAATAGGTGAGTTCTTTTCATTATTTTAATATCTGGTTCAACCCATAAAACCAATGATGCACGGATTAACCTCTCACTGACCGACTTTGCAGATCTATTCTCCGGACCTACGCCCATGATGATGTGAGCGCCGGATCTTGGTTTATTGGGCTTGATGTCAAACATGTTGATGAATCGAAGTTTTGCTGCTCATCTTGGTCCACAGGTTCGTTCTCTCCTCTCCCTCTCTCCATCTGTTGATTGCCCGTCTGTTTTTTCGAATTTGTTTACTTCCTCGTGGTAATAGAAGATACGTTTTTGTTTCCAGGAGCTATATGTGCTGGTGTTTGATTTGATTTTCTTCGGGATTGGTTTGGAGAAAGACTAAACCTGATGCAGACAGCGATTTTTGAAGATACAATTCGTCATTCAACATCTCTTTCATACTTTGCACTTCGCTTTGCGAGGAGTCTTAGCTCTCGATGAAAGTTGATTAGGGGTGGACACATGAAATTAGCTTCACTCAACATTGGAACAGAGTACAGTTGGGAGGATTGGACAACGGTCACTAGATATTCAAAGTAGGCCAACAATATTCAAGCATAGTGGTTTTCGTTTTGTGACATGATGTATTTTCCAAACATCGTTTTTGCCCTCGAGTGTATTCCATTGTAATGAAATACGAAGGTGATTCTTTTTCATTTTTTCAACTCGCGTCTCACTATGTTTTCAGCAAAAAAACAAAAAAAAAAAACAAAAAACAAAACAAAACAAATCACTCCATTTGCAAGTAAAACGATTGATATTTACTTGTTTAAGAATAAGAAAGAGGAATCTCATGGAATAAGTTTAGATCCTATTTATTGGGATTCTGTAAAAATTCCATTTCCAAAAGAGAGTAGGAAATGATTGAGATATTTTTGGAGATTAGATTGACGCAGTTACAAATTCATGATAAACATTAAGGAAAAAAAAAATGACAGCAATAATATCAAGATGAATTTATGACTATTATCGGACAGCTATGAGAGTGTTGAATACTAGAAACACTATACAATGGTATTCAACTCAAGGTTCATATAATATCAGAAGCACAAATGTATATAGGTACACCATAACTCATCAAGAGAACGAAAACAAAAAATCAAACAGCAGTAGCTACCGGTAGACCATCACTTCGGCATCAACATTTACTCAGGACGGACTGTTGAGAAAATGTGCCAGTGCCTTGTCCGTGTCATTCTCGTACATGACTAGAGCTTCAGCCACGTTTTTCGATGGAAATCCCATCTCTCGTACCAAGAGATTGTAGCCATTTACAAAATCCCGAACCTGAAGAAAAATCAAATGAAACACTCCTTCATGTAAATTATATCATGAAAGTAGAGCACCGACACTAAAAGAAAACAATCTAAATAGCAAGATAAAAGCTGCAACGAAAAGTTATCCTGATGTGTACTAAAGAACCAGGTGAGTGAATGCGGAAAGAGTATCCTAAATGAAAGTAAAACTATCAGTATCAGGCCTTGAGGCATATGGGTGAAATGTTATTAACTTTGTTCTTGTTCCATTTCCACTTGAGATATATTAAGTTATCAAAGTCCCAACAGAGACCTTGTGGACCACATTTGGTGAGAACGTAACGAAGAACAGAGCTAACAGATTGTAACTTGTAAACGCACCCAGTGCTTAAAAGAGCATAGAAATGTTGCAGAAAAAGAGCTCAAGAAAGCACCTTAGTGGGATTGTCTCCGTAATGCCCGACTGCAAGAGTAACAGCTTCTCGGCTTAGCCCCGAAGCAATATATTTGCTAACTGTCGGGTCTGCAGCAGGGCCCTGCAATGACAACTTACTTTTCAGGAATTTGCAAGTGAATTTAAGACCAGATGCATGTAAAATAATTGCAGAAGTAATTCGTTATTGGTCTGCATAATTCACAGCACTTGAACAATGGAGACAGAAATACGAATATGGCGGCGAGCTATAAAAATTAACCAAAAAAAAAGCTTCCAGAATTAGCAAAAACGAAGATAACATACCGCTGACGCCATCGACGGCACAGTCCGAGATGGAAGGTTTTCCAACCCAAGCTTGACCCAGTTCTGGTTTTCCTTCTCTGCCTCAGCCAAAATTTTCCTCTCAAGTTCGAAATCAAATTGGAAATCACTCCGAGGTATATCTCCTACTTGTGGCAACAACGGAGGCTACAAAATGAAAGAACAAATCCCTAAACAAATCATACCACAGAAAATTTCACAGCTAGACATGTGAAAATAGCAAAATTCGTTGACGTTTACAAAGTTACTATTTTCCAAAAATAAAAAATAAAAAATGAAAGATCACTTGGGAAAACCAAAAACTGGAAATCAATGAAAATTCGGAATCATACAGGGGGAGTGATCCGATACTCTGGCTTAATAGTTACTCGTATGCCCAATCCTGCTGCAAATTCCAAACCAAGAAAAACTCAAAAACTTGAACCGAAATTTCACCGATTATTCCCAAAACAATCAAATAATTAAACCCTAAACTTTCAGTTGGTAGCTGAGAAAAGCAAATCAAAGAACAGATAATTAACAAATACATATCAAATTTCGCAGCAAAAGATTCAAAATCATGTCTTTGATCCGTCAGAGATTACGGAGAAGGCGCGAGACTTACACGAAGAAGAGGAAGGAGGAGGAGTGGTCTGGGGATGGGGGAAGGGACGGGGTGCGGTGTGGCCGGAGTGGCCGATCTTAGGGTAGAGAGAGGACGGCGGAGGCGGCGGCGCGTACATCGGATGGGAAGACGGCGAAGAGGAGGATGAGGAAGAGGTGGAGTGGCGGTACATCGCGAATTGGGCGTCGTCCTGCTTCCTTAATCCGTAGTCCATACGAAAACTAGTTTGATGGGGAAGATTGATTGTCTAGGTCCAGATTGTGGGAGATTGTACAAAAAGTACTTTTTCGACTTTTTCGTGTCGTTTGTGTGGTTACCTACCCGCGTTTGTCAACTGAAGAAAACGGAGACGCAGAGGAAAATGTCCAAACGACGTCCAAACCCCTGCCGTTTTGACTGGCAACGCGTCCTCCAATAGCAGCGTTTTCGTGTGGCTTATCACGGAACTTATGTCATTTCCACACTTTTTTTTTTTTTTTTTTTTTTGATATCTGATATCTTGATTCAGGCCCACAAATAAATAAATTAAATAATATTAAAAATATAAGGATTGTAAATTAGAGATGAACGTCGAATAAGAAAATTCGATTTCTATATCTTATAACGTATTTAAATGTGAAATCATTACTTAAATATATTGATTTTTCAATTGGTAAGACGTTATTTTTTTCTTTATTGAACGTAATTAGTTAGTCCCTTTCACCCAAAAAAAAAAAAGTAATTAGTTAGAAATTGTTGAAAACAAGAAGTAATGCATGATACTAAACTTATACCTGTTTATTCTACCACCACTACTACTATCAGTACTATTACTATTACTATTGTTATTATTCTACCACCACTACTACTATCAGTACTATTACTATTACTATTGTTATTATTGTGTTGTTATAACTATTACTATTACTATATTAAGGAAAAAGTATATAAACTATTAGTATTGTAACAAGTTGGTCTCTATTTTTATTTTTAAGTAGATAAGTCAAATTAATCATTGTAGACAATTAAGTTCCTAAACCAAAATGGACAGCCTGTTTTTATATGACAAACACAAGGCAGATTGTGATTCAGCCAGTTCGGTATTTCGCTCATCTACTTAAAGTACAAAGCAGGAAGAAATTACAAATATCTACTTATGTATACGAAGCAATAGAACATTGTCAACAGGCCACTATAATGGCTCATTAATCAACCGCGACAGAGAGAAAGAACCAGTGAAGAAAAGGGTACAAGATAAAAAGGTGAGCTCAAATACAACAAATGAGGCCTTCGAGGTTTCAGAATCACAACCCAAATATGTGATCGTTTGGACCAAACATGGACGCACTGAACCTTGTATTCAAGTCACTCCCATCCAATGCCGAACCAAGCCGATCGAGCCACTGATTTGTGCTCGAGTTATCGCTCTCCTCTACCCACTCTGAAGTCATGTCTATGTCGTCGAATTGAATCGGATCGGCTTCTACAGGTTTCGTTCTGGTATGTCTAGCTAACTTGAGATTGTAATTAATGTACACTAGGTCATTCAATGTTTCTCTATCGATCTTGTTTCGTTTCTCGGAGTGGATTTGCTGGAATGCATTCCAATGCCTCTCGAAAGTGAAACTGCTGCAAACTTGACTGAGTATCCTGATTGCAACTCGTTGCAATACTGGCGCAGAGTCGCCATATTGTTCCCACCAAAGCCCTGTAAAAGAATTACCAGTAAGTGTGAAATTCAAACATATATGGAGAAGACATACGTAGACATCTTGTTCTGGTGTGCGTGCGCAAATCAAATCACATGGGATGTTATATCACAGATATACAGCTAGAAGCGGATGTATAACGCATGCAGATTGTAAATTTACCAGGTGAAACGACATCTCTCGCCTCCATCGCAAGGCCGCAGCCGAACATATTAGTCGCCTTTGTAAAAGTAAATATCTGGCTGGTGATGTCACGTCTCATTTCAGGAAGAGGGAGTAGCTTCTCCAGCACTTTGAAAAAGTCTTCCTTTATAGAGCTAAGAAACTTTATTTCTGGGTTGTACTGAATACTGGGGTTCAAAAATGCTGCTGCTGAATGTAGAGGCGAATGGAGTTGGTCTCGCCACTTCCTATCTACTATGTCTAAAAGTGTCTTGCACTTATTTTCATCCATTATATAGTACGTCCTTATAGACTCCTTTGCCCTCGTCATTAACTCGTATATAGACCCCACCGCAGGCTTACCTCCGGCAACTTCCCTCAACACTTTCAGAAAAGGCTCAGAAATGGCCACACATTCTTCCACTGTCCTCCAGAAATCACTATCCTCAACAATAGAAATGCATGATATGCTCGTCGGTTTATTTACGTACAAGGAGTTTGTACAGTATTCGGGGCTGTTAAACATATGCTTCAACCTCGACTTTTGCTTCAGCATAGACTGTAGGGAAAGGAAGCTAGATACCGACTTTGTGATACCGGTTCTAATGAGTTCTTGTCCTCCAGTGAACTTTTTCAGTAGATCAAGCATGGAGACGCTATTGTATAGGAACTTCGATATAGTTTGCGCCTGTAAAATACATCTATTTACCCAATCTACCTTTGAGAATTCCTCCAGAATTAGATTCAAGCAATGAGAAGCACAGGGAGACACGAAAATGGTTGAATAATTCTGCAGAATGTGGTTTGCAACACCGGTATAGTTGAAGCTGCTATCCATTATAATCTGCACGACATTGTCCGCACCAAAATCTTCAATGACAGAATCAAATAACTCAACAAGGCACTTTGTGTTCTTAAAATACGAAGATGCATCAACTGATTTGTGAAAGAAGGTCCTGGAGGGTGATGAAACTAGGAAGTTGATCAAAGCTCTTGATTTGTTGTCAGTCCATGTGTCGGCAATTATAGTGCAGCCTGTTGTAATCCATTCTTTTTCGATGTCCTTTGATTGTAGGCTCATCTCCGACTTGATCCTTTCCAGCCATGTAGTCTTGAGAGCCTCAGCAGACGGACCAGTGAATCCAGTACCGCACTTTGTTATGGCATCAACCATTATCTGATAGGACGAAGAGCGAGCAATACCAAAATCCAGCTTATTCTCGAAAAAGAACAGGGCAATACTTCTCTCTGCATTTTCCTGGTTGTTCAAAGAGGGAGGAGCCATCGGAGTGACGGATGGGAAAACTTTCACAACCGGGGATGATACCTCTGTAGAAACAAGAGGCTTACTCGCAGAAACATTTCCGGGAGATTTCAGTTCCACCAGCTTCTGCTTTTTGGTGCTTGATGTTTCTTTGACATCTTCCTTTGATGCTATGATAGCTCTCACCCTATCTGTCACATCATCTCTTACCTTGCTACACGGGTTTACGCCTTTACTCGGAAGCCTAGAGAGATGATGCTTCAACCTACTAATACCTCCATTGAGAACTCTCAGGCAAAATTTACACCTCACCTTGTTTCCATCTAATTTATCTGCATATTCCCAACAAGCATCTTTTTCTCGTACCACTGCCATAATATAAACCACAAAATTTAATACATTTCCATTTTCATAGTTCCTATAATTAAACTTCTAGATTTTCGCACATCAAAATACACTTACTCAAGCTTTTAACTTGAAATATCATACTTGAAGAACACACAGAAATTAAAAGCCCCCACTTAATTAGAATTTACACTAAACATGGAGTTATGGACTGTCACTCTAATAAGTAAGTTCCACATCTGACCCCACCATATGATGCAGCTTAAATTCCCATATCTCAAGTTTATAAATAAATAAATAAAAGCTTAATTCACCAAACTTACTGAGGATATGAAAAAGGTTCTGTGGTCTTGTACGTTACCCTACAATGAAGCAAAACAAAATGAGTCATAACCAGCAATTAATAATAAATCTCCAATTTTCATGCTTGAAATACAAGAAAAATCTAGTGAAAAAGAACCCAGATATGAGAAAGTTACACAAGTATGGAAGCAATTATACCTTTTTTTTTTTTTTTTTTTTCCAGAACCTAGACATTTGCATTTGCTAATGAAACTTTAGTTTAGTTATTTTATCATCGAAAAAGAAAAAAAATCAGTTATATTTTATTCTTTTAGACAATTAATTAATTTCAAAAAAGCTCACTTCTTTTATCAACCAAATAACTTAAATGGAGAAAAAAAAAATTCTAAAACCACATTATTGTACTTTATTTGATAAAATTAGATAAGAATTAAAGCCCACTGGAACCATTTCCACTATTTTCTTATCATTCCAGATAAATCAGATTATGAACTTTCAGTCTCACTGTTATCTACATAAAAAGTAAAATCGAAAAAGTCTGCACTTTCTTGGTGGAAAAATCGTCTTTCACGGGAAACATTTTTCCGTCGAGACAAACAGGGAGCTAAGTGAGCGAGTTTGATCTTTAAGAAATCCCAAAATTTTCTCTCTCTTCACACTTTCTTAGTAGCCAAACAGAAAATCCAAACATCAGATCTGATCCAAAATGCCGCGAGAGAGGTTAATATAAAAAGAAATGAAAAAAAATGATTTTGGAAAATTTAGAAAACGCGATGGGATTCGGAGAGAGAAGAGAAATGACGAGAAATTTAAGGAACTTACAGGGAGGGAGAGAGATTGGTCTTCTTCTCGCCGGAGAGAAAAACGGAGGCTGCAGGATTTTGGGGGTTTGTTACTTATCGCGATATTTTGGAGTTTTTTTAGGGTTTCGTGTCCTCTTTATCTGAGTGGTTATTTTCATGATTTTGGAGTTATAAATTAAAAATCCTCTTTTTTCTCGTTTTCGTTTTGATTTTTTTTTTTTTAATTTTTGGTATTTTGTGTTTCTTTCGGCGATATATCGCGGACAGCTTGTTCATTTGCTCCAATAGAAAGTTGCCACGCGAACATCATTAGGGATTAATGAGAGTTGTTGGGAAAACGACGTCGTATAAAAGAACTTGGGTGCAAAAAAATTTTGACGCGGAAAGCCACTCTATTATATCAGAGCCAGGTTTCGATCCTGGGACCTGTGGGTTATGGGCCCACCACGCTTCCGCTGCGCCACTCTGATTTGGTGATATGGTTTGTACCCATTATATATATAACCATTTAAAGCGCCCCCAATGCCATTTGAGTTGCATTAGGCTCAAAAAATACAGAGGATTATGAATTAATTACAAATTTATTGCCCAAAAAATTCAAACGATATTTTTCTTAGCCTCCTCCTTTCCATTTGGACAAAGGAAGTTTTGTGTTAAAAAGAAAAAGGGTATTTTGGGAAATAATTTGGACCTCTTACAGATTATACAGCCTACATAACATATTCGAATACATACCCACCAAGTCTATTTGTTGATTGCTTTAGGTATAATGAAAAGGTTGTTGATTTACCCTAAAGGCATATTCGAGCAAGAATTTGGATGTTCATGAGACCAATAGGTCAAAAGTTTAGGCCTAACTTTGATCAACCACATTGAAATTAAAAATCCTTTTTTACCTTAAAAAAAAAAAAAAAAAAGGCCTTTTGCAATGTAATGATTTGTCTCTAGAATCCCATTTATCTTAATGTCCTAGGATTGACATCACCATCTCCATTTTGTTTATGTTATCACAATTTAGGTGGCTGATTATTTCATTTCTAGTCATCATAAACAATATGAAAAAAGTACATGATATGAAGCTTGTACATTAGTCCAAAGAAAAAAATTCCAAGAATTAAATGTTTGTCTAATTAAATCTAAAATCACTAGCGCCAAATGTCTGCACTCCACAACTTTTGCAAGTTTAAAAGCATTCAAGCTTGGATCTTTTTCTTAAAAAAAAAAAATAATAATAATTATGAGGGAGAATTTCCTTGCACCATTGCCTCGCAAACAAGGGAAAATGTTGAGAAATTTTAAGGCACATGGTTCACCAATAAGAAACTTCCCTTCTAATTCGATCATTCCCCTTCCTTTAAGTAGACTTCAAATGTTCAACATATTGACCATAATACATATCATAAGTTTAAAATATATCCATGCGTTATAAATAATATTACTTGTAATTATCATGTTCAGCTAAAAAATTAATTCCCAAAAGTGCTCTACGACCAGATGCAACCAATTGGATATTATATATTTACACTCACACATTCAAATCATATATATACACACATATTATATATATATTCAAACTTGAACCGATCAAAAGTTTACGAGTGTGTGCATTATATACACACATGTTGTACTTATATTTATCTATATTAATGAAAGAAAACCCACATGCATTCATACGTCACGTTTTGTTCAATACTTAATTTTGGCGTTTTATGTCTTGTTTTTTGGTAGTTTAGATTCTAATTCATTTTCACTTTCCGAGAATAATCTCAAGTAAATTTTGGAGAATTTAAGAGGTACTTTTGACCAATATCTGTCTGATTCAATTGTCCGATCTAAGGGAGGTATATAATGTGGTATTTTCTTGTTATAAGGTACAGTTAACGAATTTATAGCCATTTATGTGAATTAAAATTTTCAACGTCTTATTAAAATATGTAAATGTCGAAAATAATTGCAGTTGGCAGCAACCTTGATTGTCAAGGCCGTTAACAAGGAGTATGACAAAAAACTAAAAAACAAAAACAAAATTGAAATAAAAATTAAAGATAGCAGTAAATAATAATATTAATGGACCTTGGATTCTGCCAAAACATAAAAACAGAGTGACTTTTTCTCTATGCAACCAACTTTTTTTTAATCCACCAAAAAAAAAATCTTTTTTTTTTTTTTTTTTTTTATAAACCTAATTAGCTTTTGAGTGGATCTTATTTCTTTCAATCACTGCAATATTGATATTTCATAAAGAATAAGAGACAACTTAATCTGTTGGACTATAATGAAGGGCTTGTTGACTTATAGCCCTATCTCTATTGCCGATTCGTTTTATGCATCATATAGAAACTAAAGGATAACCTGCAATGCTAAAGGAAATAAAGAGAAATTAGATTAGACCGTAGTTTTTACATGATATGTTACGAGGAAAAAAGAAGAAGCTAAAATGGTCGCTGGCTTATTAAGATGTTCATTTATTATAGTCAACTAGATACAGTCAATCAATTATTAATTATTAATTATACTTAATCAGTGATTTAATGATTAAAATACATGTTAACATCGATCAATTAGTATCTGACTATCTATGAAGTGATCAATCAATCCCATGAGTCTCCTATACATTCTCATTCGATCACGGTGGGGGAGCAAATAAAAATGGAAAAACTTACATTGAGTTTAGGGATAATCAGGCTCAAACTGATGACTTCCACCATGTCAAGGTGACACTCTACTGCTGAGTTATATATCTTCCCTTATCCCCCATCTTGAAATAGAACTGACTAATCCTAAGGTAAAAGGTCGAGAAACTTAACATCACTATTCATGAACAATTTGGAATCGAGCATTCTTTTCGTACTATTACGGATTTAATGGTAAAAATATATGTTAATATCGATCAATTAGTACCTGACTATCTATCAAGTGATCAACTGTTGATTGATCATTTTTTAGAAAATGATCATTTTCTTCTAAATTTAAGTTGATGTAATTCAACGATTCAAATTGTGTCTCGTTATATTTATATCTGATCACATAATCCTATACATTAAAATAATTGAAAATGCCGTAAAATTAATTAGTTAAAAAAATTTGTCGGGGGATATAAAATAGCCAATGGATTGAAGGATAATCATAATAATTATTGAATGCCAATCACTGATCAGTGCCACCAAATGACACTGAAAATTTGTGGATGTGAATCTGTGATCAATTTAGAAGGCCTCTTTTGGTTGTCGTTTTGCTACGATACGCAAACGGCGAACAGTGGCAATCCCACGTGTCAAATCAGGAAAAGACAGCCGTCCGTCCACGTCAGCTACAGAACCATCGGACAAGACAAGACAAGACGCGACTCGCGCACGCACGCTACTCTCCATTTCTCTAAAAAATTCCACGCCGTTTTTCCCAAGTCAACGCGTTGTCCATGGACCGTGAATGCAACGCGCCAACCTCGCAAGTGAAGCATCGAAGTTAGTAGGTTGGTTGGTGAGCTACGCAAAAGCCACGCGTGATTTACGGCTCTCTACTTACTACCCTGTAAAATCGAAAAAAATTCGGCTAAATTAAAAATTACTCTAAAAAAATAAAAAATAATAACAATGTTAATATTGTCTTAAAAGTCAACCTTGCATGTGACGGTATATTTTAATGTCCATATCTAAAGTCTCAAGATAGACCAATTAGGCAAAATTTCAGTTGGTAAAAGATAATAATGCTGGTTAATCATGAGTTAATTTGAAACTAATAAAGTGGCCAACCTAATCAGAAAGTAGATAATATTATTCTGATATGGATTGTTCAACTACAAATGAATGCTTTGATATGCACCGCCCCCACCCCCCTCATCCATTTGTACTTTTGTGTAAATAGCATTTGTTGATATTCTTTTCCATTATTATTAAGCTTTCAATTCAATACTAATTAAAAAGAATGTGAAGTGATTTATGACATCCCAGCTCAATTCTTCCTTTAAATCGTTTTCCTTCTTCTTCCCCTTTTCATGTTAGATTTATTTCCTTTATCAAATATTGGTATATAAGATTCGAATAGGGATAAATACTATTTTTTTCCCCCTAATGAGGCATCAAAGGTTTTAAGAAGACACAGTAGGGATTGAGTATGTTATAGGGACAAGTCCTAGTGAGGGGTGGTAATTTGTTCTTTGAGATTTATACAAAATGAGAAATACTAAAGATAGCTATGTCAATCTCAACCAGTTATTTTGATTAAAAAGGATCGGTGATATTTTCAAATTTTCTGTCCAATACTATTAGAGAAGTTTACTTTAATTGTGAAATGAAGAGATTCTTAGTTCTAAGTCTTTACATAACCAGTACGTAATCTTATCAAAAGACAAATACTTACACGTGATGTGACTCGAATTTTTAGAATAATCAAAATGAAAGTTCAAACGTAATGTCATCATCACTATTGGTCAAAATCACACAATTAATTTTTGGCATAGCTCATGTAGAATTATTATTATTACTTTTTTCATATCAATTTCTGAATTTTGAGATGCACATACATATATTGATGGAGGGAATTAGAGCCTAATTAAGTCCCATCAACTTTTGTTTTGTTTTGTTTTTTTTTTAAGTTTTGATTATTATATTAGTTTCCCTTGATAAAAATTCTTACTTCGTCGCCATAGCAATTTAAAAAATTTACAAGGAAAAAAAACCTTAGAATACACAAGTAATAGACTTTTTGTAAGAACAAAAGTTGGCTATTACTCTTATTATTATTATTTTTTTTGGGTTTTCCAGTTCTGTCTCTTCGGTGTCTCTCTCCACATGCATCTTCCTGTTCGTGTGCTATAAAATATTGAAAAAAAAGCATAAAATATACATATACATATACACACACACACACATATATATATATATAACCTTCTCTCTGTGTGAGGGTTGTGTTCTAAAACTGATCGATTTATCTAATGGTTTCCCAGCGTTGTAGGCATGTGGTGATGCTGTTTTAGCAAGCAAATACCAGCTCATTCCCATTATTACCATCATCATTGTCGATGACCCACCTTGGGATTTTTCCTCTCCAAACTGTTTCTCAAACCGAAACTCTTTAATGACCCACCTCTGGATCTATCCAAAAAAATATATATATATTTGGTTGAAGTTGTAGAGAGAGAAAGGGCTTAAGAGAGAGAGAGAGAGAGAGAGAGAGAGAGAGAGAGAAAAGACAGAGCTACATATTCTTGTTGGTAGGAGATGAATCTTTAGCAAGGCTTCAGCCTCTCTCTGCTTGTGGTCTGCAACAACCAAGTTAGTACCTTTCTTCTTTTTCTCTTATTATCTTGTGTTTGTTTCTCAAGAAAAGCCTTTTTTCTGATCTGGGTCTATCTCAAAAAGTGATTCCTAAATTGTTCATGTCGTCTTAGGAATTTTGTCCCTAACCAAAGTGAAGGGTTTATTTTTTATTTCTATATATATATATTTTTTCACTTTCAGCTCTTGAGCAAACCTAACACAGTTGGTGGGAGAAGCACGTAAAGAGGCTTATAATTTTCAAACTTAGACCAGCTTTTTTTGACCAAAACTCTTAACTGTCAGGCATTAAAAACTTATTACTCAGTCGTTACACAGAAAATTTTTTAAAATAAACGGCCTTTTCCACACATATTCTAACAGCTTAGATACGTTTCTGATTTTTCATCCTTTTTTTTTTTTTTTTTTAAATTTTCGTGTGCCAGACTTCTTGTAGATGTAACCAAGATTTTGGAATTGGAACTGACTTGTGACATTTTGCCTGTTTCCTTGGCTGCACAGCTGAGCTCTCAACTCTGAACTGAGAAAATGATCAAATGGGTAGGGAATTTTCTCACCGTTTTCTCGGCCATTTTCTTGCTTGGAACAACAATCTTCTCTGGTGTCACTGCAAACTTGGACGAAGATAAACAAGCCTTGCTTGATTTCCTCAACAATATATCTCACTCCCACACTCTCAAATGGAGCCAGGACTCTTCCGTGTGCAGCACATGGACTGGGATCATCTGCAACAGCAACCACACAAGAGTGGTGGAGCTTCACCTTCCCGGTGTCGGATTCCGAGGGCCTATCCCATCGGACACTCTCGATCGGTTATCGGCTCTTCAGGTTCTGAGCCTCAGAATGAACAAAATATCAGGTTCTATTCCATCTGATTTCTCCAAGCTTAGAAACTTGACATCAATTTATCTTCAGTCCAACAAGTTTTCGGGCCCCTTGCCTTCGGATTTCTCAGTTTGGAACAATCTGACTATAGTCAATCTGTCTGATAATGGTTTTAATGGGAGTATTCCATCTTCAATAGCCAATTTGACTCGCCTTACAGCTTTGGATCTGTCCAACAACTCCCTTTCTGGTCAAATTCCTGATCTCAATATTTCTAGCTTAGAAGAGCTAGATTTAGCCAATAATAACCTCACCGGAGTTGTGCCAAGGGGTCTCAGAAGATTCCCTAGTTGGGCATTTTTCGGTAACAATCTCTCATCAGAAGTTGCCACTCCTCCTTCTCTTCCAGCTCAACCACCGAATGGCCAACCGATAAGGAAAACCAAGAAGAAAAGATTTAGTCAGTCTGCATTGTTGGCTATTGCGCTCGGCGGCTGTGTTCTTGGGTTTGTGGTGATTGCTTCGTTGATGTACTTTTGCCGCTCGAGAAAAGGAGACCAAAGTGGGGTTGTAGCAAAACCGCAGAAGAAAGAGAGCTCTTCAAAGAAAGGGGCTTCTGAGAGCCAAGACAAGACTAACAGGCTCTTTTTCTTTGAGGGTTGTAATCTTGCTTTTGATCTGGAGGACTTGTTGAGGGCATCTGCCGAGGTTCTTGGGAAAGGAATGTTTGGGACGACGTATAAGGCGGCACTGGAAGACGCGACAACCACGTTGGTGGTCAAAAGGTTGAAGGAAGTGACGGTTGCTAAGCGAGATTTTGAGCAGCAAATGGAGATTGTAGGGAACATCAGGCATGAAAATGTGGCTCCACTAAGGGCATATTACTATTCCAAGGATGAAAAGCTTATTGTGTTCGATTATTATGAACAAGGAAACGTCTCTGCTCTGTTACATGGTATGTGCTTAGAAATTTTCTCGATTATGTAATTTTCATTACCCTTTTGATTCGTATAGATAAAGCAATTGGAATTTCTCTTTATTGCAGGTAGAAGGGGGGATGGAAGGACTCCACTAGACTGGGAGGCTAGACTTAGAATCGCTGCAGGCGCAGCGAGAGGAATTGCCCATATCCACACGGAAAATGGCGGGAAACTTGTCCATGGCAACATAAAAGCCTCAAACGTCTTCCTCAACTCCCAAGGATATGGTTGTGTTGCTGATGTCGGTTTGGCAACACTGATGAACTCAATGCCGCCGCCAGTGGTTCGAGCTGCAGGATACCGAGCGCCAGAAGTATCCGACACCCGAAAGGCGACTCATGCATCTGATGTCTACAGTTTCGGGGTCTTGATTCTTGAGCTTCTCACCGGAAAATCTCCTGTACATGCCACGGGTACTGAGGAGGTGGTTCACTTGGTGAGGTGGGTGAATTCTGTGGTGAGAGAGGAGTGGACTGCCGAAGTGTTTGATGTGGAGCTCTTGAGGTATCCGAACATAGAGGAGGAGATGGTGGAGATGCTGCAACTGGGAATGAGTTGTGTGGCGAGAGTGCCGGAGAAGAGACCGAAAATTAACGATGTGGTGAGAACTTTGGAGGAAATGCGTCAATTCAATTCCGGGAATCGGCCGTCCTCAGATGTTACAAAGTCGGAAATTTCAACTCCAATCCCAACACCTGATGTTGCGTTAGAGACAAGATCATCATCTCTTCCAAAGTGAAATTCTTTCATCAAAGTTAGGAGATGTTACATAGTTTTGTTGCCCCTTTTTTTCCATTAAAATTTATTCCTTATTGCGAAAGGCTTTGATGGTTGTAATAGTTGTTTTTATCAGACGGTGAAATTTATATTAGAATTTATATTTTGATGCAAGAACTTTATCTTCTACTTAGGCCCTTAAAACCGTAGTATATCTATTTTGAAAGTCTCTGCTCAATTGCGGAACGGCAAAAACTAGCTCAAATAGAGAAAATGACCTCTGTATAACAAGAAAAGAAGTAACATAAAAGAGTAGGCAAGTATCTTTGCAAACAGTACCAACCTTGGAACTGATATATAATCGCAATAGAAGGTTTCATACATCTAGAAAAAGCTGTTCCAAAATGAACCAAAAATAAGTGAGAAGAAAAAAGAAGACAATTCAATTTATTGTTGTCGCATAAGAATAACACACAAATGAACACGTCCAAATTCTTCCTACGGGGTCGGATTCGATGCTGAGCAGAACCTCAACGTGTACGGATAAAGAATCCTTCTTTGCAAAATTCAATCTCCTGTAGAGTCTACAAACACTTGGCAGCAAGTACAAACTGCAAGTTATTTCCTTACAATTCTTGTTTTCACGCCTCCTGAAATTTGAACAAAATTAAAGGCTTCAGCAGCTTCAAAAACCAGTATATATTGCAATCAAGGTGAATACAGCACAGTCGATGGAAAAATGCTAGCACAAAAAATGGTATAACAGACCTTCAACTTCCTCAAACTGAACCTCCTTCACAAACTCGGCGCCGGCATGATACTCAAAACTACAAAAGAGATAGGATGCAGGCATTCAGTACAACATCTCTCGGACCAAATTCACAAACATTTTCTTCCTCCATAAATGGAAACAAATAGAGAAGTTTATAAGATGGAATAAAACTACAGGTATCTGTTAAATCGAAAGGAAATGCCAATTGTCAAGATCATTGAACGCCAATTTCTACATAACAAATCACGTGATATTTCCACAAATAGAAGAGCCCACAAGACATGTGCCAAAATGTGATATTGTGTGATACAACAGAATTGCCCCAAAAGTATATTTCCATTGACACTTCCTAAATTTGCTCGAATGACAGCGCTAAAGTAAGAACACAGTTATCTACATTTCCACATAAGAAGCAGTTTACCTGTTAGAGAAAGCAACCTCAAGCTCATAGTTAGCGGCATTCTTAGTAGCTTCAACTAACACAGTAACAATTTCGGTCTTCCGAGTACTAGCCATGAGCAAATCGTACTCCGTTGGAATAATGATCGCGAAGAAATTATCACTCAACTCACTCAAACACATCTTATCTACAGCAGCCAAGGCTATTCTCCGTTTCAGTGAATCAGCCTCCGGATCAACAACATAAATGGCAAAGTCAGTAATCAACATAATTCTCCTCTTCATCTTCCCTGAACCGGTAAATTTCAAAACTTTATCCGCAAAAAGAACTTGATTGTCACCTGAACATTATAAAATCGATCGAATTGACGAAATTTTCTAGCTTTTGAGATTGTTCAATGTAAAAGAATGAAATTTGACAAAATCCACAGATCAAGCAAACACTTCTTAATCAAAATCCTGAAATTTTGAAAAAATTGACGAAATCGATTATCGGAATAAAAGCTGTGTCTGACCTTGTTTCTGCAAGATTTTCATCAAGTAAGGATGGGAAGGGACGTCGATGTAATCTCCTCTGTACTCTCTGTGGAAGGAGGTTTTTCTCCGAACCTTGACGCCCATGAAAGGCTCCTGATCTTCGGTGAGGTTCCTCTCGGAGAGCCTCAATCTCACTGCTCCATCGCCGTCGTATCGGACGGCGTCTTGGGAGTCGTCGCCATCGAATTTCGGCGGCCGAGACTCCGACTCCGATTGGGCGTCGTCGATTTGGACCCGCCGCTGAGACTTGAACATTGTTTGATTTTGGGCCGGGTCGAACCGAAATGAGAGGTTGACGAGAGTGAGTTTTGCGGGTTTGGTGGGGGAGGCAGACGGTGAAGCCCGCTAACTTGCGCCGGGTGTGCAATGCGCGCCAGGCGGTGGTTTAATACCCTCTGAGCTGGAAATTTCTTTGAGACTATCACAAAAGATGCGGGTTTTGACTCCCTATCCCAAAGTAAAAAAAAAAAAAGTCTGTGTTTTTAAATTCAGTGTAATGAGTTGTTTATTGGTTTAAAAAATTTAAAGCAATACAAACATATGAGGTAAGAAAAATAGACATTTCAATTTTGTGTCTACATTTTACTTTTATTTTTAAGAAAACCTACATTTTATTTGATTGTTTTAAAACCGAAATTATGTAGCTTCTCAAAAAAAAAAAACAAAAAAAAAAAAAACAAAAAAAAAAACAAAAATCATGCATAATTTAAAGAAAAAAAAGTATTTTCCCTAATAAAATTTTAAAAAAATTTATCATCACCAAGCCTTTCTTACTACAACTAGGTAGGCAAAATAACGGAAATTCCAACATATAGATTACTTGTAAAAAATGCTTCTAAAAAACATAATATGAAAAAATGCTGTTTTATTTTCTTCACCATTATGTGATTTAATTAGAGTTGTAAATATGGATCACCTGGTCTGTTCCAAATAAGAATATGAGCCAGGCCGAGCTTGCCTATATAAAGAATCAGGTCGTGATGAAGAAAAGGATGGTCCAACCTGACTACATAACTCGGTAATATACAGATCGGGTCGGGCCACCCGTAACTTTATGAGATGTTTTAATATTATATGCAAGAATGTCATTAATTTGACAGCTCTTTATATTTATGGCCACATTAACATTACAATTGATAATTTTGTCATTTTATAACATTAAAAATTATCAATTTTAATATTAGAGTTGATAAAATTATAAAAAAAATACTTATTCACTTAATTTTCTCACATTTTTATATGTAAAAATTAAAAAGAAAACAAGAAAGTTCAGGTAAAACCTCGGCCTAACCTGACCCGCACATTAGGGAATTTGTTTGACCGGCCCGCATATGAAAGAGACTGGTTGCGGGTCGACCGTCTAACCCGGCCCTGCAATGATATATCTCAATGAAATTTGTTTGACCGCAGTAACCAATCACCCCACGGCATTACCAAAATACGCCAATCACTCTTCAGACGACGTCGTCTTTTCGACGGATTCTCACGTGGCAATTGCCGTCCCTAAGCTTAAATAAATAAATTAATCAATAAAGGTCAAAACAATAAAATAGACAGAAAACCGCCTTTTTGCCTTTTTTTTTTTTTTTTTAATTAAGCGGCGGACCAGACCACTTTCTTCTGAAAACGCAAAAAGTGGGACCCAATCAAGGAGGAGAAAATATCAGTAGGCCAACGAGAAGCTGTGGATTGCGTAAAATCCAGGGCGGGAGCAGGCTCTTTATAATAAGCGATACCCACACCGGATCGCTGACCCTTTCCTCGATTTTTTCCTCATATCTTCTTCTTCTTCTTCTTCTTATTCTTATTCGTCTTCGTCTTCGTCTTCTGTTCCTTGGTAATCGAAATCCCTAGGTCGATCTCTCGCAACCTTGCTCTGTCTCAGGTAACCTACCATCGCTTCCTCGATTATGCTTTGTATTTTATCTCTCTTTATCGATTCCGTGTCTGTTTTTTTGGTTCTGATTTGTCTTTTTGATCCGTGAATGTTGCTTTCCGATATCGGAAAGTTAGGGTTTTTCTTTTTCAAATGGCGTCGAAGCGGATCTTGAAGGAGCTCAAGGATTTGCAGAAGGATCCTCCGACATCTTGCAGTGCAGGTCTTTTTTCTTTTTCTTCTTCTTATTATTATTTTTCGTAAATTTTTTTTCTTTTTGCTATTTAATTCAATTTTTAAGCTTTGATTATTTGGTTTCCATATTTTTTAGAGAAATTATTATTTGTTCGCTTTTGACTCTGCTTTTTTTTTTTTTTTTTGTTGAAAATTTCCTTTTTTTTTTTTTTTTTGATATAGTCTGATGGAGATCATAAATTGTCTGTGAAAATCGTGGGTGTAGTTTTAAACATGTAAACGTGTGTGAATTATGATGAACTTTTTGTCTTATGATGATGCCCTTCGATGTGTAAACGTGTGTGAATTATGATGAACTTTTTGTCTTATGATGATGCCCTTTGATGTGCTTCCTGGTCTTAATTCAGTTAATGGTGTCTAGTAAATTTATTTGTAAAAGTCATGACCATGTTAATTATTGAGAGTTGTTAATTTTGTTCGTTGGCTGTTGGCGTCTTCGGGGATTTTTAACAGGTCCTGTTGCAGAAGACATGTTTCACTGGCAAGCAACAATTATGGGGCCTCCAGACAGTCCTTATGCTGGGGGTGTTTTCCTAGTTACCATCCATTTTCCTCCAGATTATCCCTTTAAGCCGCCCAAGGTACTTTGTTATTGCTTCATTTTGATATGGAGTTGTTTTTGTTCTCTAATATTCGGTGTTCTACTATTCTTTAATTGGTTTCAACATTGATAGTTGTTATTTGTTGATATCTGATGGTAAATGCATCAGGTTTCAGCTATAGCTTCCTTCATTCTTATAATTTAGCATCTCTCTCATTCCTGCCTTTTCTCTGTTTTGAGTTAGGCATTTCGAATCTAAGATATAACCCTCTTGGGGTTAGCTTTTGCTATATTAGGTGTTGAACCTTGGACCACTGGTCCCATAGACGGAACTATGCATGGGATCAGAGTCTGTGGTTGATGTTGTGTTTGTACGGTTGCGTGTATTATATATATGCTCTCTTCTTTACCTTCTTTTTGTTTGTCTTGGAATATCCATTGGCTGCTCTTTTGTCAGTTACCGCTTTAGGTGAAGTTATCCATAGTCTCAAAATTTGGCTCAAGGGTTTGATATCATGAAGGGTAAAATTTTTTTAAACCAAACTACCTTGCCGTTGTAATGTAATCACACACTGCATAATACATTGAATTGGAATGTAGGGTCCGATTTCTTTCCTCTCCCTTCTCTTTCTCGCTCTCTCTCCCACTCGCTCACCCACAAACATTGATGAACTTTTGCAGGTGGCATTTAGAACAAAGGTATTCCACCCGAACATAAACAGCAACGGAAGTATTTGCCTTGATATCTTGAAGGAGCAATGGAGCCCTGCTCTAACTATCTCGAAGGTTCTTGTCTTAGAACCCTGATATTATGGATATAATTGAAAGAGCAGCAATTATTGTAATCTATAAATATTTTGCAATGATAGAATTACTATAGGGCCAGTCTCTCTATCTCTCTCTCACTCTGCGTGTGTATCAGTCCCTCTGTAGGTGCTGAAGAACCTTTTCATTGGTGCATCCTCTTTAATTAATATATATGTAAATTGTGTAATGAAAACCTGGAACATCATAGTTTTTTTATGAATCTTCTTTTGAGGCTTGAATTTAGGATATCCATTGGAGGCAAATCTATTTTCTAGGTTGATCTGTGTATGTTGCGGACTCATTCATTGTTTAATTTCTATTTCCAGGTGTTGCTTTCAATCTGCTCACTTCTGACGGACCCAAATCCTGACGATCCATTGGTGCCGGAGATTGCACACATGTACAAGACAGACAAAAACAAGTATGAGACAACTGCGAGGAGCTGGACCCAGAAGTATGCCATGGGCTAAAACGAAATGCGGTATGTTTGATGGAGGGCCCTATCCTTTTGAGTATCGTGTAGCGAAGGATGAACGGTTCCTCGTCGCTTGAATCTTGAAATTGTCTATGCAAGAGCTCTATAGCCTATATTGGTTCAAAAAATGGAAGAAACACCTGTTATTTTCTAAATCAATTGTTTGTAATTGTGATATTCAAAACAATGAGTTGTGTTGCATAGTATTATCCTTGATTTATTTTCTCGGTATAACAGCCAAATAATTAATTATGCAGCTAAAGAGTCACACGGTATTAACAAACTGAGATAAGAGTAGTTTTGAAATTGTAGTTAAAAATGGCTATGAAAGATAGATTCTCAGGGGAAGAAACAGTGGCTTATTTGTTATTTCGACTTTTTCGTTAGTTTTGGATGTCCGATGTCCGTGCATGTTATAAAAAATAACAATTTGTTGTCGAAGCAAACGCAAGCACCCTCCCTTTGCATCACAGATCATCATTGTTGCATTTCATTCTCCAGATGTTGCTTTCAATCTGCTCCGTTGATGGATCCGAATCTCGATGATCATCCATTCATGCCGGAGATTGCTTACATGTACAAGACAGGAAGTGGTTCGAGACAATTGCGAGGAGCTTGACCCAGAAGGATGCCATGGGTTAAGAATAAATGCTAAATGTGTGAGAGGCAGGGCCATTTTATTCTATCCTGTTCTTGTTTGTTAGCCTAATGCATGAATTTTCCTGAAATGGACAAGTGAGGTTTAAACGAAAGGAGTACATTTTGGTTTCTAATCGTTTGTATGGGAATATATGAACTTAAAGAACGAGTTCCATCCCGGGTATGGTGCATAACCGTAATTAAGATTACCTTGAGTTTATTTCACCACGAAAAGCCAAAGATATCCCTTAATTTAAAGAAACCAAGTCGTTTCAATGCATCAGAAACAATGTCGCCGTTGTTGAGGGATGAGTTATGAGCGTGTGTTTTCATTGGAAAGTGCTTCTATATGTGAAGTTCTTTGATCTCTCTTGATAAAGATTAAATGAAGAGCTGCTCTTTATAGCTTAAACAGGCATACCAACAAAATAGAAGGGCTGCAGTTACAAAGTAGTTGAAAACATCAGAAGCAATTAATTCGGCTTGTTGCTTATCGAGGCTTTTATTCATTTGGGAACCTAGTTTTCTTTTTCCTCGAAAGATTTACCGATACCGATTTTAAAATTAATAGTAATGTTTTTCGCTGTCTAAAATCTGTTGCAATTCTTTGGTTCCTTTATCCTCATAGTTAGAGCTCCATGTTTGGTTGCGTGTGGGAAAATTTTTTTAATTACTGTAGAGGTTTCTTGGCTGTTCACTCTCATGCTTGCTCGTGTTTGTCGTCTCATAGAGGTTTTGCTTAGTGGGAAACTGTGCTTTTGAAGTTGAAAATTGGTTCTCTCTGAATAGTTGGTGTAAGCTTTGGTTGAAAAGTGATTCATTACCTTTTCAAAGGACTTCCAACAGATGTTCCATGGAAGCTACAAAATGGTTGGATGTCAGGATGTTTTTCGTTTTGAGCGATTCTACTCAACTTCGTAAAGAGAGATACATAATTATTCTCAACGTTCGGACCCATTTATGTGGTACCTTTGTTCATAACTATTTTCTTCATATAAAGGAAGACATATATTGGCTAGGAATGGGATGTTGGTGGACAGCCACAACTCAATCCCTTTCCTTTTTCGTTAAGAATTTGTTCCGGTTTACCTTTTTACAAGTTTCTTTGGGATTTTCTGTTGTTGACTTTATGTCTACTTTTTTTTTTTTCTTCCTTTTAAATAACATCTTTCAAAAATTCCATTTTCTTGATGAGTATTCGTTCAAAGAAGGAGGAAGTTTCATTGCAAGTTGCAATACAAAATATATACATCCTACATAAATGGCTTGAAGCTGTGTTTTTTGTTCTTGTGGCTGAGGATGGACCTGGTCTTCAGGCCGGATTATGGGCCTCTAAAAACATCAATGGGCTAACAGACAGTTGTCTCCAGCTTGAATGACCTCCCGACTCCACTTAAATCCAAAATTCAAAATTTTCACTTTTTCAAAATCAATATCATATTTACTACTTTTTCTTTTTCTTTTTTTTTTTCCTACACATTCAAATACTACTTTTAACAAAAATAATTATTCAAACACATATTTCATTTAAAAGCACTTCAAATTCTATATTTGAATGCAAATATTTATGTTTTGTTTGGTTTACAGGTTTAACTCCAACGAAACTCTAATTTTTTGACTGGATTTTTATCTTTTTCTGAAAAGTTAACAAAAATTATAATTAATTTTTAAAAAGTCAATAAAAATTTCAACTCCAACAGACGATTCAATTGTAATTTATAATCCAAAATGATCCCTACGTTTAAGCTTGGACTCAAAATCTTTTTTTCTTTTTTTGGTCGCCTTGAAACTTGCCCTTCGAGAATAAACCATTTTCCACTTAAAATTTTGAAAATTTCCCCTAGTTTTTCCTTTCAGCTCATGCTCTGCAAATCCTCGATTAAGATAAACACGTTTGGTCTAAAGTACCAATTTTTCTTCTTTTTTTTCCCTCTTTGCCCTTAACTTTATTTTTCTTTTCTTCTTTTTAAGAAAGTGTTACGTGACAAAAAAGCTCTCGAGGTTTTCTTTGTTTCTTTTCATGAAGTTTTTCTTTTTTCCTTTATTTTCTTTTTTATTTTTTTGTGGGAGAGGTTAACATTAAAAAAAATAAAAAATAAATAAAAAACAAAAGTCCATTTAATCAACGCATTGAACAACGGCAAGAAACCAAACTGCTTCGAACGTGAGCTCGTTCGTAGCTTACACATGCTTTTAGTCATACCTCGAGCTTTTGTCATGTCGTGGGATCATATTTTTCAATATTTAAAATATTCCGTACATATTTTAATTCATATATATATATATATATATTTATATAAAACTGAGGCCACTTCACCAGCAGATTGATATTAAGAAGCCCCGAAACTCACAAATGAAGAAGAACATTAGTGCATAGGAATGCCAAAATATGATTTTAATAAAGTTCAACTTCCCAATAAATAAAAAAAATAAAATAATGAAAAAAAAGGAAAAAAAAAAAACTGGTCCGGTATTCAACTCTTCAAGTGTTGTAACACATTATTATATTCCAAAAAAATCTTAAGGACATGGGCGACCCATGTCTTATATGTCTAATACTTTTTCAGATACAATTACACGTACAGAATCTTCATCATATATATATATATATATATATATTACAAAAAAAAAAAATCTGAGTTGAGTTGAGTCGAAACTCTAATAAAGTCTGACCCAAAGAGATTAATAATTATAATTAAATTAATTACCCGGCAAAAAGGTTAATGGTCCCTGAAAATCAGATTCATGCCACTCAAAATTAAGTCATGAAATAAACTCAATTAATTACCTAACTAATCTCACTTTCATATGTCTTGAGGGGCTTGTCTCTAATGAAGACAATATTGCAATATATTAAATGAATACTAAAAATAATTCCCAGATAATTATTAGTTCATTTTTGGTGAACTTTTCTTAATGTGGCGCATAGTTGAAGCCTACTTAGCTGAGTTGTACTTTTTGATAAATATAAATATATAATCTAAAGTTAATTAGTACTATCTTTAATGATGGATGATATAATTATTAATATCTAATTCAACATATCTGTCTATTAATATTTGCTCTCTGATAATACGTGAAGACAGTACTCTTATAAGAATGCAAATCTTAAACACAATTTAAATTGTTAATAGAGTACTAACATATGCAGGCCACCGATATCTTTCACTTAGATTGACATTTAATATTTTCTAGCCATATTGGAAATAATTAAGGTCACAGAAAAAATAAATAATTGTAATTTCAAAGTGTCCAACTCATTGGAACACTAAAGGTCTGTTTGAATCATAAGTTCAAACCCGTAATTTAAATCACAAATTCAAATTTTTGTAATAAAAATACTGTATTAATAATAAAGTTTGAAACACGAGTTTAAGACAGGGTGTCAAATAAGAGCTATAATAGTGTTTCTTTTTAATTTTTAGGTTTTTTTTTTTGTACGAATTTTATTTTAATTTTGGAGCTTGGTCAAGGAAGTTTAATTCTTCTCTACCAAATCCATGTTGCCTTGCTCCTCTCCCAATTATAAGGCTTTTGAAATTATTGGAAAATTCCAACAAAAAAATAACTAAACCCACAAGCACCCCAACACCTCAAAATTGGCAATAAATCATAAGACATGTCCCTCCACCAAATCCCCCACTTTGAGGCACCAAAATATTTATATGTGCATCTTACAAAGGCCCTAATTTCCCTCAGATTCAGAGCATTTTTGGATTCCAAACTAATCAGCAATAATCAAGTAGAAAGTGCAAGTGTACATACTCCACTATCCCATACATGTCTCTCTATCATTTTTGACATACCAAAATATTTTTATATCTATATATATATATATATATATACACACACACATACACATTTAAACTTAAACAAATTCTCATGCTAATTGAAGCCACATCATCCCCACATGGGGTTGGCACACATGCCATTCCCACGGTTACCGCCATGGCGTAAAAATCGCCGGTCACCGGTTGGTGAACCAGTCGATGTGTCAGCTGGGCCCCACCGGCTGAGCCGGTCACCAACTGTCGTCGAGTCTCAAGACAAATCCCCCATATACACATCTCTTTGTTTATTCGTAGTGTTTCCCAAAACCTTTTTGCCACCCCCCCTTGAGATATCCACACTTTATTATTCTACGTTTTTATATGCATAAACTATTAGGTATTATGGACTGCTTGAAAATGATTTATTTCCTTTTTTTTTTTTTCTTTTGACAAAAAGGACGTAAAAATATATAACTCATTATGTTTTTTGTTTTATTTTTATACATAGAATTACCATGCTTAATTTCACAAACAAGATCATACTCTTTTTTTCATGCAAAATATCTCCCATAGAGCGTTTTTCTTCTGATTTTTTTTTTCTCCTTAAAAGTGTAAAAGGACAATTTTAGTCAGTTGAACTTAGAAATTTCAAAATCTTCTATTTTTTCAAAAGCCTAAAAAAACTGCTTAAGTTAGTCAAACTAGTGTCCTACGAGTGAGTCTAGGTCTTTATCACCAGCTAGCTACTTCATTAAAATCTTACTTCACTTGAAATAAAAATAAGTTAAAAAAAATGAAAACACCGACTTTTTTAAAAAAGAAAAAGGCTAACTACTTATATCTAGTGATTACTTAATGCCAAACGTGGGAAAAAAAAATAGAGGAACAAGTGAAGAAAAAAAAGTCAAAAGTGATTTTTTTTTTTTTTTTTTTTTTTTGGAGGGGGGTTCAACGTTCATGATATGGTAGATACTAGATATTTAGGTAAAGCACACGATGCCCGCACGTCTCTTGAACAAGCTAAGGAACAGATAATTTAGTTGAGAAACTCAATATCGAGGAGGGCATGTGACAATCTGTGAAAATCAGCACTTACATATATATATATATATATATTAATGTTCATATTCATATACAATTTAAATTACCAAAGCTATTAGTACTTACTATATAGCCTGTTAATATATACTAATTATTTATATACACAGAAATATTCAAAGTATCTACTTAAAGAAATTTGATGAGTTGGTTCAATATCTATAAATAGAAATTATATGTGTTGATTTCAACCAAAGGTAAAATAAATCAAAAAAATATTGATCTGCCTTTCCACAGTAACACATTGTCATTTTCCTGTGGTATTATGTTTGTGTATATACATAATTACAAATTGTCGGGAAATAAATAAATAAATAAATATACATATATCTGCCTCGCTTATAAGTAACTGAGGCATGTAAAAAATTACAATTATGAAATAAATTGTTTTTTGACAATATTTTTTAAATTGGTTTGTTTGTTGAACGACACATAAATATAATAGTTTTTTAATCCTCAAGAATCACGATTTTCTATACGATTTTGTTTTGTTTTTTGAAAATATGAGTTTTTACAATGAAATGTTGGTAAGTAGATACTTGATTAGCCCCTTAATCACTAAAAAGGAAGAGGCACACCAATTTGTAATTAAATGACAAAGCTAACATGCGAAGCCAAAGATAAATTAAATAAAAGTTGTAGCCTAAAATTAAGTAAGACAGGAATTAAATGATTTTGCCGACTTTGGCAAATTAATTAGCAGATGAGCTTCTGAAAATAGAAATGGAAGTTATCATTAATTCTTCATGTGTAGTTTAGCATATACATATTTCTTTTCAAATATCGTGACAAGAGAATTCCAGAGAATGAGGTTCTTTTTCAATTTTATAATTTTAAAATGTTATCTTTTTATCATTTCGAACGTTTGAGAGAGAGAGAGAGAGAGAGAGAGAGAGAGAGAGAGAGAGAGAGAGAGACCAACATCTCTTGCTTGGAGTAGAAGCTTAATTGTGACCTTTCTAAATGAGAGCTTATATTATTTATTTGTTTGGGCTAATAATTTGTTGACACATTTTTAGTCCCCATAAAAATCTGAGCCAAGTATTGTTTTGATATATATATATATATATATATATATATAAGTATAGCTAGCGCGCAAACACACACACACAAATATTAAGACCGACACAATAATAAAGCTTTTAAAGTCGTGAGGGAGAAGAGACTGTGAGGTCTGGCCCTTCTTTTTAGAATGGATCTTGTTTTAATTTGTAATTAAATTTATTCTTTGGAAGTAATTGGGATTTACCATGCCTACAATATGGTCTTTGTTTGTTGCTCTCTTCATATCTACATGTACTTATTTTTAGTTAATTTTCGTTTTTGAATTAGTACGCTACTTTAGTTAATGATTATCCCTACTTAATTAATAAATATTTATCTCCTTCATTCTTTTCAGAACCATTAAAATGCTGTTTGATTTATATTCTTTTCTCCCCCTTTCTTTTCAAACAACGAAATGCTATTTTTGGGAGTACCAGCCTCTAACTATTAAAGAAAAATAAACACAAAATCTGAAGGCACATTTTTTTTTTGAAACCAATGCAATTCTTGACTATATATATATATATATATATATAATGATAAACAAGATGTTTTGTATAGTAGGACAAGAGTACCCTTGACCTTTTTCAAGTACTGAATTCTTGTTATTTTGTGTACGTTATATATATTTATGTTATTTTGACACACAAATTTTTTTTAAAAAAATTTTATGAACAAATATGCATGGCTAATAAATAGCAATCTCATAATCAAATAGTTTAGTTGCAAATTGGAGCGACATATATAAATATGACATACGCTTGTCAATATATAAGACTCTAGTGTAAATTGTAGAGTTCAACTCTATCTACACCAAATTAAAAAAAATATATATATATATCTTTGTAATGAGTATGTGGATTAAATATATATACATATATGTGTGTATATATGTATATATATATATACGAGGGGAGTATGTTGTGCACGTCCATGCATGAACCTGCAGATTTTGTTTTGGATCTCTATTGATCATGTGTAATTTGGAGGGTGGGATTAATTTTTCTTCTAATAATCTTACCGTTGAAACATTAAAGAGAAGGATCAGCCGGTAACACACTCAAATCAAGGGCATCTGGGGCTTACCACGCAGATTAACTTAATTTATATGATTAGTGAGGAGATCATAGTTTATTATTAACAAAGAGACTGATAATTTACAATTGTTAAAAAGAATTCAACAAGTATCTTGGACTTGATGCTCATTGACTTAACACCCCCACTTGCACTTGCCAAAAACTTGCCAATACTTTTCTTTTAGCAAACGACCAAATATATAGAACAAAACCCAATTATGTTAATTTAGTATGGTACGTATAATTTTCACTCTTTTAGTGATGAGAAAACAAATACCAATGTGATGATCATCATCTCATGATTTTATATATAGAACCCACATATTGTACATATAAGTATATGTATCTATATATAGAGATGTACATACACACCTATATATATATATAGTTTATAGTGTATATATACAAATAAGAAGCAGACCACCCGGTGTTTTGTCGAATTTGATGTTCTTCGTTAGCTGTCCTTTTTTGGATATTTATGGCCTCACTTGGCTCAATGGGGCAGGGCCAGAGTCCGAGAAGCTGCACTACTTTGATTTTGTCTTTGCCAATCCATTAAATTTGCATCCCAACAAAACATGGGATCTTCAAATACCTTTCCCACCTCTCTCTCTCTCTCTCTCTCTAATGATACAAGTTTTGAAATTAGACGCAACTAATTAATATTTAAGGTCCACTAAAATACTATACTATTCCCCCTAATATTGCTATTAATAGGCTTATGTAAATATGAGTTTGTGGTGTTCATGATCTATATATATATATATATATATATTATATAAAAGAAAATGACTTTTCATTTTCATGGCAAAAAAGTTCATTTTGTCATTATCCAGATTAATATTGGTAACGAAATATAATTAATTAACTACTCTATGATTGAATTATGGCATTAAGCTAAGCATAAAATCATTTCTCCAATGTTCTAGTTTTGATGACATTTCTCCTTAGTTAGTAATAATTAATATCTTCTAATACGTACAATACAACAAATAAGACAACCAGAAAAAAAAAAAAAAAAAAACGAGGATATTCCTTTACAAAATTAATGATCAACTTGAGCAAAATGCTAGAGCGTGATTGAGAATTTAGAGAAACATATACACACCTACTTTAAAATTATTTCGATTTCGAATAGAAGTATGTTTATCATCCTTGATGGGACTCTTTTGTTCTTTTTGTCCTAAAGTATAAAAAATGAATTAACTAATATTCCGAAACGTTCTCTTCTAAAAAAAAAAAAAAAAAGAAAGAAAGAAAGAAAAAGAAAAAGAAAAAGAAAAAGAAACAGAAACAGAAAGAGAAAGAGAAAAATAAAAGAAAAATAATTTCTTGCAGGAGATAGTTTTACTAATATTCTAAAGTAGAGTACAAATATATATATATATATATATATATTGTTACGGTAGGATTTTGTTTCAAATGTCAAATTTGTAATAGGTTTTATCGGCTTTGTATACTCATCTTTTGTTTTGATTTTTTTTTTTAAAGGGTAATGTTTAAAAACATGTGTTATTTACAGGAATACTTTTTTTTTTCTTTTACGTCGCAGAAATTCCATATTTCCTACAAAAATAAATGTAAATAATATTGTCTGAAACTAATCAGACAAACCAATTAATACACCAAGCCGACAAGAGCTCATCAGTTTGTATGACACACAATACACACCAGTGCCAACTAGCTTTAGAGTCTGTCCTAGAGACGTGTTCCAAGAGAATTCATGTGACAAACTGCAACCAAATGGTAAATTTACCACCCACCCCAAAAAAAAAAAAAAAAAAAAAAAAGAACTTAGGAGACTCAGGCCACATCGTTATGTGAATGTGATATCGTCTCCTTAATTACTAGCTCCATTTACTTCTTTACAGTTATATATATATATATATATATATATCTCACCCAGCAAACCGTGCATTTATTCTATATAACTTCTAAATGCCTCATCACTAGTACATGTGTACACACCTACGTGCTTAATTCCATGCTAACTTGTGTATCACTCTATATCTATCTACAAAAAAAAAAAAAAAATAAATAAATAAATAAAAGGAACGAATAAGAAGAAGAAGGGGGGAGAGAGAGAGAGAGAGAGATTTTAGGATGAAAATAACTGCAACTATATGATTTAAGTGAGATAGTATTTTTTTTTATATAAGTTAAATTTTCGATAATATGGATACACCCATTTCATAAATATGTTTTTGACTTAAAATATAGAATTGGGAATAATTGTCTACTATTAAATATTTCAAATATATATGTATATACGCACATATAGAACCAAAAGGCAAACAAAAAAAAAACAAGGCCGTTATGAGAAATTTCAGAATAATATAAATTAAAGCAGACACCCTGATACGAGTTTTAAAATTTTGATTTTTGTGTATAAAATTTCTTTGTAATTTTTCAATTGTGCCCTTATTGAATAAGACAAATTACAATTGTATTCGAATAGTTAGAAACCTATAACTATATTCTCATAAATAATAATATCTGATTTTTTTTTAATGTGTCCCTTATAAGAATTTTTTTTTTTTTTAGCTCCGTCACTGAGTTAAAAATAGAAATTTTATACCCCTTTTACATTTAGCAAAAACAAAAAAAAAAAAAAAAAGGCAAGAAATTTCCAAAATTAAACTATATCATATTATACATATATATGTATATATTAAGAAGAAAAAAGTTCACCTAACTGTGATCGTGAGGGTCTAACAACCAATCATTTGGTGACACATAAAGACATCTGCAAAGCTAGCTGGACTGATGAAAGCCATATCAGCAATATTGCACTCCATAGTTATGTGCTTTTTGGGGGGAAAATTTAAAATCAATTTTCACAACCAAACAAAGTCGGCTCATTTGTTTGATATATCGTTTTAAACCTTATGTTTTATGTATTGTCCTTTTTTTTTTTTTCCTATTAATTATACATGAAATGAAATACCAAAACAGGGCCGGTATTACTGGGACCCTTTATACCCCATATTCACCAATATTTCTCCGCCGATTTTCCAACTTCACATTATTTCGAGGAAAAAACAATCTAGTTGAAAGAAAATTAGGAGAGAAACAAAGTTTTGGTCAAATATTTGAAACTTAATAAAACTTTTTAAGTCAACTTCATTATGACAAGTAGGAAAATGTTGCGAAACTGTTTTTTTAATTTATGTGTTTTTTTTTAATAATATAATTTAGTTCCTTAGCTCTTGAAGGTAGCTTTTTTGCACGGTGCGTGATTAAGTGTATGTGTGTGTGTATATATAGAGTAGTATATATGTACATATACGGAGACAAAAATATCACTGGTTACTATATATACCAACTGTTAATTATGAAAAATTACACGCCACTTAAATCTTTGATGCCACTAGACCTAACAATTTTAGGCTTGAACCCACTACGTATATTATAATTATTTACTAACTTAATAGTTAGATAATTATAAAGATATATATTGTGTATATTTGTGTGTATATATGTATATGAACAATGAACCATTTCGTTGCCACCTTCGTTTACTTATAAGTGGGCATTTGAAGCATTAAGCTAGTATTTTTTTTATTTTTATTTTTTGAGAAAAAGCCATTAGAGTTTAGTTATGTTCATGTATTAGTGGCTGCGACAACTCTATTTTCCTTCTAGTTTTGTTTTGTTTTGTTTTTATTTGTTTGCAAATGAAAAATGGAAAAGACAACATCGTTTGGTATTGATTTGAAAATGTTTTCGAAAGGAATCTCACGGTTTGTAAAAAATGTTTTGGAAATGGTAGTTATTCTGAAATAGAGTTTGTTTATTTGTCTGTTTTTTTTTTTTTGTTTTTTTTAGAGTAAGGACTGAAATAGCATTTGTTTTACACCAAATTAGAAAATAGAAATGAAAACTAAAATAGTTTTCATATTTTGTTACAAAAATGAGAAAATGAAATAAAGTTATTTCCATTATTATTTTCATTTTCTAAGATTTATACACCTAACAAATATTTTCAAAAAATACTCTTATACTGATTTTTATTTTAAAGGACTCTTATATTGATATTAATTTTTCTAAAAATACAATTTTTAAAAAAATCTCAAAATCATTCCCAAAATATTATAGATTTTATTTCATACCCACTCTCTCTCTCCATTTTGGCTCAATCCTTGCGGCTCAAGAAATTAAAAAACTTAACAAATAAATATATATCATACATGGAAAATCGGAGATCGGATTCATATAGATACGTTTTGAGTATATTATGCAAAATAATTCATCGTATTTATCTAGATACATGTACCTGTTTTTTTAATTTATTATTATATAGAAAATATATATGTACATGTTTTGAGTAAATTACCCAGCAAATATATACATATGTACAATTTGAGTAAAATTTTCAGGCGCGTATGTACTATGTATGTCTTGGTGCACGCACGTGTACTAGAAAATTGTATTTTTATTAAAAAATTGACAAAACTGTTTTGTCTATTTTTAAAAGACGTTACTCTCCTCTTCACTTACATAAGGAAAATCTTGAACCAAAAGAAAAGGAAAGCAATTTTTCTTCTCATTCAAAATAACTAAAAAAAAAAAAGGAAGTAATTAATGGACATTATAACTAGAAGTGAATGCCCTTATGTAATTAGACGCTGATACATTGCTAATGACGAAAATTGTGAATACAGTTTTTTTCCCCCTTTTTTTTTTTTTTTTTTTTGTTTTGGAAAACGAGAAATTTCCATCAAATGAAACCTAAAAAGAAATAATAAAAATATTTTTTCTTGTCTAATGGAAACGCAGGGGCACACGCGCTTAGGGTGATGCGATGCCGATTACAAATTTTGAAAAATTTTATAAGCCTTTTCTTTTTAATAAGAAAAAAAAAATTGAAAGTCTTTGACATAGGCTTTAGAATGAGAAAAAAATTAAATAAAAGGAAATTGGAAAAGAAAAAGGGATTTTACAGAAATTAAAGCTGTAGTAGACGGCAAATATAGTTGACTATTGTAAAAAAGAAAGAAAAAGAAACTTTACTTTTCCTTCCTTTGCTGTTATTTACTTTAATAGAAATAAATTCCTTCATTTATTCTTATAAAGATTATATATAATAAACAAAATTTTCTATAAAGTTTTTAGTATCTTCTCTGAAAGAGACACTTACCGTTCTATGTCAAATTTTATTGAAATCAAGTAGTTTTTGTCACCGCCAAATCTCTTAGTATTTTTCATCATCCAAAAGACTACTTTTGAAAATCAACTAAAATGATTTTTTTTAGAGAGAATCATTTTACACTTATTTTTCGTTTAACGTTTAATTTTAACTTTAATTAAATTGTATTTTTTCATTTTTTCCGTAAAAAGTTAACAAAATTTATAATTAATAGCATCATATTTTCTGTTAAAACTTAGATTTACACAAATTACTTAAAATATTTAAAATTAACTTATGTACCTTAAGTTGTTGACACAACGGCACCCACATTTGTACTAGTTTAGTACTTTTGTCCCCAAATTAAAAACTTTGGCATTTTAGTTTCCGTATAAACAATGAGCAAGAATATTTCTTTCTAATTTTGCACTAAATCTGAAAATACCATTAATGTCAGTATAACAAAAGAGAAATCATGCCGAGTATAAAAAGTGAAAAGAGTTTTACCTTTCGTCCCTAATTCAAAAGTTTTTTTTAAGGTGCTCAAAATTCAAAGGGCAAAGATATGCTTTTATATATCTCATTAAAAGTGATAATATAAGATTAAATTGTCTAGAAAACAAAAAGAAAATAATAAAATCGGAGTAAAAAAAACACATATGTATACATTTCTATTTTGTTATTTTAAAATTAAAAAATTGCAGAAGCTGTTACACATAAAAAGCGCGTGAAATAAGCATTTCTCGGTTGGAGGAACAACAAGCTCAGAAAAAACCCAGAGACGTACAAAAACTGATTTATAAATGGCGGCGAATTCTAGGTTGCCCGCCACGTTACTTTTAGCTGTAAAAAAAAAAAAAAAAGAAAGTAAATATTAAAAACTTCCAACCAAAGTTCAAAAAAAAAAAAAAAAAAAAACTCAGGGTTTGTTTGGTGTTTAGGTTTGAGTTATGTTTTTTAAGTTTAAATAGTAAATTTGTAAGTTTAAATAGTAAATTTTGTTGACTTTTTCAGAAAAGACAAAAAACTTTTTCAGAAAAGACAAAAAACTTTTTCAGAAAAAGACAAAATTTCGAGTTCAAACTTATAGTTTGAACCCGAATTCCAAACGGACACTCAAGTTAAAACTGTGAAAATAAAAAAAATCATGCACTAAAGGTTTAACCAGGCCAGACAGGGACAAACTGTCAAACATTTTACGAAATGACGAAAATACCCCGGTCCCGCTATAATTACCCTTTCTTTGGTTATTTTAATTTCTATTTAGAGGTCGAATTAAGAGAAAGGGCAAAAAAAAAATAAATAAATAAATAAATAAAATAAAAGAGTAATTAACACAAGTGGACCTTTTCTTGTTAGTCAAATAATTTGACCGACTAATTAACCAGGGGGGGTGTGGGGGAGGAGGCCGGGTATCTTGGGCCTCACGTGACTTCCCATCACGAAGTTGAAGATGAATCATGAGCTGACTCAGCACCTTATGATGATCTCTCATTCGGCCAAACTCTCCCCTTGGGCCCACATCTCCACGTGGCGAGATCCTAGTGCCTCATCGAGATGCGGCGGACCGTTTTCTATTTTTAATCTCCCGCGGCTGTCACCGGGATCTTCGGGCCAATCCCCCCGACCGGCTCTTTGATATGACCTGCTCTAATATTAACCCCCCATTGCTCATTTATTTAATTAAAAAAAAAAGATATTTTCAACTAACGAAATTTTAAACATAAAATTAAAAATAAAAAAAGTAAAAAACAGAAAATGTTCTAGTTTCCACTTGCGAAAAAAGGGAAACAAAAAAAAAAAAAGAAAAAAAGCCTCAAATAAAGGTTGGAACATTAATAATGCTTTGTATTCCGAGTTTTCCTTTTATCGGCTATTGGGGATCCTATAAAACTGCAATTCCAGCGTTTCGGTCGCTCCATAAGCACCACTCTGAACTCTCTCTACTTCCCCACTTCTCTCACTCTCTCTCTCTCTCTCCTCTTTCTCTCTTTAAAACACTCAACCCACACTCTCTCTCTCAACAGTTGGACAGTTTCTTCTGTTCTCTCTCTCGGGTTTTGATCTGGGAAAAAAAAGAAAAAAAAAAAAAGAAATTTTTTTTTGTTTCTGAGAGTAACTCCCCTACAGAAAGTTCTTGGCTGGCAAGAAATCAGTACCGAACCAAAACCAGTTGTTTTCCTTTTCTGAGCCTGTGACCTTTTTTTTTTTTTTTTGGGTGCTCCTAATTTCAGTCCAAAGAGTGATTTCTTATATTGATCATTACGTTTTTCTTTCACTTTTTTTTTGGTTCTCTTTATTTTGATGAGAATCTGAAAAAAAAAAAAAAAAAAAAATTGAAAGATGGAGCAGAGTATCCTATGTCCGATAAAGTACACCGAGCATCGGAGAGTGACGAAGAAGGTAACCAAACCGGCTAAGAGGTCGTCGTCGTCGTCGGAGAAAAGCCCCGCTGTGCCGAGAGTCGTACGGATATCTGTTACGGACCCCGACGCGACGGACTCGTCGAGTGATGAGGAGGACGGAGGAGAGTCCATTTTCGGTCGTCAGCGGGTGAAGCGGTATGTGAACGAGGTTAACATCGAGACGAGTTGTAGACCGAGCCTTGGAAATGTTAACGCAAGGAAGAGACCGGCGACCGAGGCGGTGGCGCACCGGAGACCGATCAAGACGTCGACGACGGCGAGCGGAAGGAAGTTCCGTGGTGTGAGGCAGAGGCCGTGGGGGAAATGGGCGGCCGAGATCAGAGATCCGGCGAGGCGCGTGCGGCTGTGGCTGGGGACTTACGACACGGCGGAGGAGGCGGCGATGGTGTACGACAACGCCGCTATCAAGCTCCGTGGCCCCGACGCGCTCACGAACTTCGTCATGCCGTTGCAGAAGGATCAGACTCCGGAGTTGCCGGAGGCAAACAACGCCGCCGTCGCCTCCGCGTCGGCCTCCGCCTCCTTCTTGAGTTACGACTCCGGCGAGGAGTCGCGGAACCTCTCGTCGCCGACGTCTGTGCTCCACTTCAGGACTCACTCGACCGAGGAGGCCGAGCCGCTGCAGAAGCCGACGGAGGCTGAGGTCTGCCAACCTCCGTTCTTCTCGAAAGTACCAAAACAAGAATTTTTTGTAGAAGAATGCCAAGGCGAAACGAATATCTCCGACGATTTCGGAGAATTCTGGCCCGTCGACCTTCCCTCTTTCGACGACGACGTTTTCAAGTTCCAGTCACCGGAAACGGAGATGCTATTCGAGTCCTCGTTCTTTAACAGCAACGACGACGATGAAGACGTTTCGGTGATTTCGCCGTTGCCGGAATGCGTATTGAAGGAGGATTTTAGCAACATGTTTATGGAGTCGTCGTCGTCGTCGTCGCCGCCGCCGTTGCCGCCGTGGCAAGGGGACGATCTGTTTCAAGATATTTTGTTCGGTTCCGATCCTCTTGTGGTCCTCTGACTGAGAAGAAGACTGAGCACTGTCATTGGACCGAGTGTTGCCGCCGTTGGCTTGCCGATTTCTCGGCAGATTTTGTTCAGGCTGCAGCCAAAACAAACCAAACAAAATTAAAATAAAAAAAAAAAAAAAAAACCTACTTTTGTTTTTATTTTTATTTTTTTCCCTTTTTTTAGAAGTATTTATTTATTTTTGTTTAGATATTTCTGCTAGTGAAATTAGCCGAGATGAGTGAGTTTTTTTGCCTGAGTAGACTTTTGTACTAATAATTTGTATAAGCTATTTTGAATTTTCAACGAGAAATTCTCTCCGTTACTATTATTCAATAATTAATTAATTAATTATTACATGCCAATTCTTATTGTGGTCTCTTTTTTTAATGATTACTTTTTATTCTTGTTATGGAATTATAAGATTATGTAAAATTTTTTTAATTAATATGCTAAAAATGTAGCGTGGCATTCTGTGTGGCCCACACATACACGAGGGAGCGCAATTAGCGGTTGTGGCGACCGAGTGGTGTGAACTCTCTTGGCCCTATAAAATTTGCATTTTCTTTTCATTTGTAGAGTGTTGGACATTTTTCACAATTTATTTTATTATTATTATTATTATTTTTTTTTTTTTGGGGTTATAGATCTGTGGCTTGGTCGGAAATGTATGACCATGAAATCAGAAATGCCGACTCAAAATGGAGCAACATAATAAATGTAAAAACACAATTATTTTCAAAGGCATAAGCCGGTGCTGGAGCCGCAAAGCAACCAGTCTACAAGGTAGGAAAATACAGTACCCCAAAAACCAAAAGTTCAATTAATAAAATGTCGGTTTTTGGGTTTGCATAAGTTCGCTTAGGCCTGGCGAGAGCCGTTTTAGACATTGAGAGTTTGGCTAATGACCTTTTATGAATGTCAGAATCGGCGGTGGTGGTGGTGGTGTAACGAGTTTATGTGTTTGACAGTGAGGATTACTCATTTTAGTCATGATCTCAGTAAATTTTGAATATAATACTGAATGTGAGTGTGAGCTATCTCGTGAACGTATTGGTTTACGTTTTAATCTAAGATCATTATAAATGTAATCGATGACGTTAAATAACTCTTATATTAATTTATTTCATTTAAGTGAATTAAAATCTGTTAATCTGAATTACATTAGTTGGTGTTAAGAGAATAAATGGAGTTGATCTAGTGCATGGGTGACACTTCAAAACTTTACTATGTTAACAATTAGTAAGCATTTTTAGGTATTTTTGTTATCGTTGTTGATGTTATTTATTTTATTTTCTTGAATTTCGAGATAGATAATCCAAACTCTATATCTTATAGCGGAATTAATGTGGAATTATTGTTAATTTATGCATGCAACCACAATATTGTTAATGTTATATGATAGGATGTAACTTATTATGTATAAATTTATTAATGTTTGTTGAAAATCTTGAATAAGTTGACGTATTTTTAGGGAAATTTTGGTACTATAAGAAATAAAACATAACATTATTGGTCGTGCGCAATAATGGAAAGTATAAAAGGAGAATCTAATGAAAAGGGAATCAAATCTAGGAAACTTTACATTTTTTGAAAATAAACAACCAAACAATCTACTTGGGTTCGTAGCTAGGTTTTTCTTTTTTTAAATTTATTTTGAAAGGCATAGGCAGGTTTATTTATTTACTTATTTTTGTTTAAATATTTTTTTTATTAAAAGGAATGTTATGAAATTGGTAAACAAAATTAGACCGATATTAGTGTACACTTATGGTCTTCTCCTCTCTTCTAATTTATTTTATATTACTTGTCTCAAAACAAATTATTTTATTTTTCTAATCTCTCTTTTCTAATTTATGTTTTCAGTTTTTTTTTTAAATGGATGTTTATAGTGGATTGCTCTCATCATTGTTGGCGAATTATTTGAATACAAATTTCAATTATAATCGTTACTTTTTTTTTTTTTTTTTTTGAACTTGGAGATAAGAGATTCAAACTCTACACTCTGTAATAGAGTCAGGTATTGAATTTCTCTTAGATTATATTTACAACCACAAATCAAACCTCTATTGCTTGTTGAAAAGGGGGAAAAAAAAAACTTTATTGCTCTCTCTTGTTTGTATACAGCACCAGGCCTTGTAGATAAAGATTTCTTACGGTCGCAAATTAAATTTAAAATTTCTACAAAATGTACTTACCACAAAAAAAAAAAAAACATCGTCGTACATTCTAGGCATTTTAAAATAATTAAAAAAATTGGAAATATATATTTATTAGATCCAATATTGGTGCAATGAGAAATCATCAAGTCCAATACGTTTAATCATCTTAACTTGTACCAACTTTCATGTGCACTTCTCCACTGCCGCCTCTGCTTCCCATATATATGAACATGCAACACTTACCTATCACCATTTTTTTTTCCCTTCCTTCCTTGAGAAGTTGTGATTTTGTCATGTATACTTTTTTTTTTTTCGAGACATGAATTTAGTCGTGTATATTTGAACATTCATAGAATGAAAGTTCTGCTTATTCCTAAGTCTATGTTCTAAGTCGTAAATCAATAAATTGTCTATTTTGCAAACCTTTTTGTTTTATCATGATTTCGAGTAGATCTAATTTTTAGAAATGTACACTATCGAGAAACGTTATTTTTAAGAATATTAATTTCTAAATCAAAATTTTATTTTTATATTCTTTAAAAAAAATCTTAATCATGATTGTAAGTATAGGTTATTAGTAATTTCACACATAACTCTATCATAAGATATAGAGTTAAAATCTTTTACCTCTAAATATGTACTATCAATTTGAGGCACACACATACATACATACATATATAAATATATATATATATATATACATGCAAATTGGAATGGTTGTTGCTTGACTATTACTCAAAGGATGAACACAAATGAAAAGGAAGAAGAAGCCTTCTCTCCCCATGATTATGTCTCAAATGCAAGATGATATTTCCATCTAGATAAATAAATAAATAGGTAGATAGTTTGATCAAAAAGTGCAATCTCTCTTCCACGCGCTTTACATACGTTTAGTACTGACCACACAAGTGAAGAACAAAAGAAAACTCCTCATCATAATTATGTCCTAAACTTGTCTAATCACAATAGCCTCTCTCTCTCTCTGTCTCTTCTTCTTCTTCTTTTTTTTCACCATGGTAAAGAAGAGAGCTGTCACCAAATTAATCTGTCAAAAGTTTTCAATATGGAAGATTCTGATTTTCTTTGGTACTTAATTACTGCCCTTTTTTTTTTTTTTTTTTTTTTGCTAATGAGCCTCTTTTGCAAATTTGCTTTGCTTTGTTTTTTGTTTTTTGTTTTCTTTTCTTTTGATGAAAGCCTCTTTTGCTTTGTTATATATATATTTTGCAGCCTACTATTAATCAAGCGTAGGATTTCAAAAACGTGTTTTCCATGCATGAAAACCTTAAATAAGGATTAGTATCATTCGGAAAAAGTATTAATATGAACATGACCGTTTGTATTAATTGGCTCATTTATTAACAGCATGAGGCTCATATTTATAGAAGAGTTGTGTTAACAACAGTTGCGTACGTCACATAATTAATTACTGATATATAATTATACATACGTATAGTAACATAACATACCGTTAGGGCGCCGCGATTTCAAAGGGTTTTTTTTTTTTTTTTTTTCCTCCCATATCCATCTAAAGATGGGCATGCAGTGTAAAGGCAAATGAGAAAGCAAAAACATTGCCATAACAGTCTATAAAGATATGATCAAGAGCTTTTTCTTTAATGTATATATAGCAGTAGCTGGTTCATGGATGGAGTGGGTTCTTTATTGGTGGTTGCCGGTTGGTAAAAAAGTGAGATATATATATATATATATATAGTTGTATAAGAATTGGGTCTGTATATAAATGGTGTTATTGCAATTTTGGTGTGGCACATTATATAAATAATATATATTTATATATATCATAGGCCGTGTCAGACTTGTATACTTTTAAGCTTGTGAAAAATGTGAAACTCCTTTCTTTTTCTCTTCTCTTTCACACAAATATATATATATATATATATATATATGTATTGGTCATGAGCTTGCAGTTATTACTACTAGGGAAAAAAAAAAAACCCTTCAGAGAGGATTTCCATTTGAGCAAATTAAAGAATGCTCGTAGAGCTTGTTATATATGATTTCAAATCTTCTTTTGATTTCTCTTGGTTTATGTCATGATTTTGATCACTTAAATTGATAGTTATGATACTTTTTTTGAAAATAAACATTTAACCAACAAACCATGAACTCCATATTCGTGAGGAAAAGAATGGAAAAAAACTAACGATAGCTTCACCTTTTCTTTTGATAATAGTTATAATAATAAAAAAGATATACTGCTGGTTGTTACAAGGTCATGAATATATTTAAAACTAAAAAATGTAATATCGAGAACATCCAAAATGTATGATTTAATTTTTTGATAAAGTTAAAATACATAATATAAAATAATAAATAATCGAGAAAAAATAATAGACAAACTACTCACATGTTGTGTACATGCATTTACAATCAGTTCACTTTCTGCTAATCGGAATAAAAGAAAACCCATTTCCTGCTACTATATGTAGCAGAGGAATTCAATCAATTAAAATAGCCATTTTTATGTTCCAAAAAGTGATAGAATTTCATTTTCCTTTTTTGGTAATTAAGATAGTTGATACGGTTAGCTTTTATTTTTGTTATTATTATTTTGTTTTTAATCGGCAAGAAAACAAAACCAAAAAGAAAACAATAACAGAAAACCCACAACGGGATAAGACAAGGAAGACAAATGCCTACAAAAGTTTTCAAGTTGGATGTTTTCTTCGTCTGATAACTTGCTTTGTTGGTTATGGAATTGTTTTTCAACTTATTATTGCCTTCAAAAAGCCAAAGAAAAAAGTAAAATAGATTTTGATAAACTAATTATATGATGGCAATACCTTATGTCTTTATACAATCGATAAATTCTTAATCTCTGTAATCTGATCAGTAAATAACTTTACCTATTTATATATATATATATATATATAAATATATATTTTTGTAGAACTAGATGGTATAAATAAATATAGGGCGGGAGGCTCCTAAATTCGATTGCAGTGCACAGAGTTTTTCAGATGAAAATTAAAATAATCAATAATGTTATGAGGAAAAAAAAAATTCCGAGTGTAACACAAAGAAGCTACCTATCAGCATAGATCTGGCAGATGTCATCATTTGTGTTTGTCATGGATGGGCAAGAGAAGACCACTCTTTTTTTGGTAATCATCATGACCAAAATGATTGCAAAACCATTGTTTAATTATCAAGTTTTAAAATATATTATCTTTTTTGGTCTTAATAAATATCAGTGCTTATTTTCAGTCGGTTTTTATTTTTCTTTTCATGATTTCTTCACTTCACGTGAGATAGGTAGTACATACACACACACAAATATATATATAAATATAATATTTATATCGATATATAAATCATTTCAATTATATATAGTTCTAGAACTCCTTTTAGAAAGTTAGTTCAAAGTTTGCCGCATTTGCAGAACTACTGTTGTGCAGTGATGTGCAAGTTGATGCAATAATATCTCGTTTTAGTACTTGTTTTGGCAAATTAATGAAAAGTGTCTGACACTTTTTAAATTGTTCAAAAAATATTATTATTATTATTATTTTTGCCAACAATCTTTTTTAATTTTTACCACTCGCTTGCCTATTGCATTAAATTAATAACCATACACTTAGTGTGGTTGCCAAAATAATTAGCACACATCATGTTAATTATTTCTTATATTTTTCATATTTCGAGTTATGGCAGTAGCTAGCTTTATTGCTAACAATACGTATACCCTTTAGCAAGCGTATATCTAAACACGCACATTTATATATATATATATATATAAAAGAGTTAGTCGACTCTAGGCTAAGAATTTTTTATTAGAAGCTAACTTACACGTTGATTATTATATGTGTATATATATCGTCATCTCAAAAATGACAAGCCATTCAATCCGGATGAAAGCATATGCAGGCATGCTCGAGATATAGACACATATGTATTTGTATCTATATATATATGCAAATTTATTTACATATCGGTTCGTGTATGTGTATATATATGTGTGTATGCGCATGGGAACCAGCACCAAGATGGTAAGTTCTAGAAAAGCCAAGAAAATTAAAAAGAAAAGAAGTAAAGAAGAACCGAACAAAGAGACGTATGAAGGGGGAAAAAAAAAAAGGAGGGGGGGGGTGGTTTGTGGTCAAGAAGAAAGATGAAACACAGAAATTGATGGCAGGACAGGTAGAGGCATTGATATCGAATTTTATAAAGCCAAAGCTTGAATCTTAAGCCACCTCATTAGATAAACGCTCCTTGTTCACTCTATTTATTATTATTTTTTTTTTTGGGCTAAAACTCCTTGTTCACTCATTGGCTTGTTTAATAGGCTTCTTTTACCACTAGTCATTTTCTAATCCTGCTAACCGCACACCAACCCTATCTAAAACAAAATGTAATGAATTCTATATATTTATTTAAAAAAATAATAATAATAAACATCTCATATTTTGGACAGAAAAAAGTATAGAGAGAGACGACCAGTCATAATTAATCTTTAATTTTGATATAATCAGTAGCAGTATCAGTCTTTTATTTTAGTGGAAGCATATGTTTATTTTTCTTTTGAAATATAGAAATAAAGATAGAAATGTATAAATGTTTCGTAAGGATGTAAATGTTAAAAAAAAATTGCCTTTAATTAAGAGACAAAACACATCATCATAAACTTATAAAAATAAGTGAATATTGAGTTGAAACAGCGAAGGAGCTAACCTATTATTTCAATGGGACGTACATTAGAAGATTAGTTTTTAAAGATGCTTATATAAGGATAATTTGTTTTCAATAAAGGAAAAATGAGGAACATATAAAATTTTAAATATAAAATTGCAAAAAAAAAAAAAAAAAATCTAACTACACTTGGTCATAAATGGTTCCGTCTTAAAGTTAGAGTATGCATATTATATCATATTATAATAATTAGCAAACGTACATGGAGGCAAAATACAAAACGGTCACTAAAGAACATGGAAAATTATGATAAGAAGGAATCGCTCAAAACCCAAAAAGAAAAAAGCAGAAGAAAAGGGGTACGTATTTGTTGCTCCTGTATTTATTAAAAGTTTTATAAAAAACTCTATAAAATTTTTCTGTTGACTTCGGTGGGATGTGAACAGTACCTGTTTTATGTCCCTCCACACAAGTCTATTTATTTATGTTGGAATTCCTGAGGGCACACACTTCCCTGCCTTAAGCACGTTGTAATGACCAAAACCACCCTCTCTCTCCTTAATTTTTCCCCAATATTTCCTTACGCTACTTCAAACCCTCTTTTCATTTCCATAGGACCTCGGTCGCGACAAATTTACTTCGGTTCGTTATAAATCTACCGTAGAATTATCTAAAACAAAGCTTTTTACAATAGAATACTCTGCTCAAATGCATATTTTTGAATGTACACACAAGATTTCTTTTAATGATCTTTTTCGCTGGGACTTACTTTTACTTAACATAGAGTAAAACGCAACAGTAATGGAAAAAAAAAAATATAGAAAATTGTAAACCTGAAAGATCTGTATTATTAGTAAAAATCATATATATTGTCTACTCATCGATCTATATAATATAATATGTTATGTTTTTTATTTAATGTTACATTAAACCCATTTCATATTATGTCGAAGGAACCTCTCATCAGAAAGACGGTAAAAAAAAAAAATCATATATATTGAGGGGATATTTGAGGAGTGAGGCCAACATAACATGAATAATGAAGGGCTTGCAGGGGTAGGGAAAGGAAGGGAGATCATCACATGAGAGGCTTAGGTAGAGTTGGCAGGCTTTTTAAGCAGATTGAGAAGAGAGTCTCGAACAAACAGGGTCAGAGCCAAGTTGCATATGAATATAAATATATATATATATATATATATTTATATGATGCATTGCAATTTGCAAGTGGGGTTTCTGTTGTTGTTAATTATTGTTTGTTCTCGTTTTTATTGTTTTATGGGTACTGTGGGGAAGTAATTCTGCAGATAAAAACCCAATTAAATGAACATCGGCAACAGTTTTTTTGATGGTCCCTTTTTTTTTTTTTTTTACTCTCTCTTTATGATCTCAAAATTACTTTTCGTTATTTATATCTTCAAAAATTACATAACCAAAACCTCCCCCAAACAGGCCATCGTCTTTGAACCCCACCCCCCTCCGCTTCCCTAACTTGCTTTCATTCTTTTTTAACTTTTGATGTTCCAAGATTTGGTCCCCAACACTTATTGCATTCAAAACAATAACAGTAATAATAATAATAATTCATGTATCTTATATTTATTAAGAATTACCATGTTATTCTTTTTCAAATTATCAATCATTTTAAAGTCTCTTCTTCGCTTATTGATGAATAAAAGCTTAACGTCATAATCTGCAGATCAATATTATCTATACCATATTTTTGGCCTAACCTTAGTTGGAGTTTAATATAGACCCGTGCCCAACTTTGATTGAACGTGTGGCATCAGAATATGTAATTCCAAAATTAGATTATGCAAGGTTGAATATTTTCATTTTATTTGTCTGTACTCAGACAAGTATCTGTCGTGAAGTCATTTTGTTTCTACAAAATAAGCCGGGATTATGAGCTGATTCAAAGATTATGCTTTTCAAACCAAATATTTTCTTGTGGACCTGCCCATATCTTTGCTTTTTTTTTTTTTTTTTTTTTTTTTTAAATTAATTGTGGCGAAAAGATGCATGCATTTTTTCTATAGTCTATGTACCATGTAATCATAATTAGTGGTCTCCATCCTATAGATCTGAAAAGACACCCCAAAGAAGAAAAAGGAAAACATAAGTTCTACTGTAAAGCTATATTTTAATGATCCTTTTTAACTATGATATCTTTTTATGAACTATTGATAATTATTATTATTTTTATACCTATTTGATTTACTGTCTGAGTTATAAATGTCCACTTTTAAAATATATGATATATAACGTGAAAATATTCCAATCACAAATCAGATTGTTACAAATTTAATCGATCAATTAAAACAACCGTTCTTAATGAGGAAGAAAAGATGAGTTTCGATTGTAGAAACTCTCCATTTTTGAGATTTACATTGCGCTCCACCAAATTATGCTTAATTAATGGCAATGATGACGTTACAGCTGAGAGATCTCATCAAATGGTTGACCAATGCCAACTGCTGACATTGGAATACCCACCCCATGTTCCGATGTACGGCAACCGTCCAACTCTAAATTGGACGGGCCCACAAAATAAAAACACGTTCCTGAACCATATGGACATTTTGAATAAAAATCATGTGGGCCCAACCCAAGCCCAAAGACTCACACAAAATGGAAGTGGTTGGTGGGACCGGGTGGTGGTACACGTGAAAGGCGTATGGGGCTCCTGGCACCCAATTCCAATTGCTCCGGTGGCTCCCTTCCCTCCTTCACACGTGGCAACATCAAGGAATTTCTCAGCACCCTGATCAACCGACACGTGTCAGTACATGAAATAATAAAAATAGAAGATGTGAATCCGAGGGTGGTGAAGGCCCTCTTGGTGGGTCCCACAGGGGGTGATCAATTTCACCTGCCGACAGGGAGGTCATGGGAGGGAATGAGAAAGAGATATATTACACAGTTTGTCTGTATAAATGCGTTCAAATATAAATATATATATATATATATATATTTTTTTTGCTTAGCAATAATTTCTTATAAAATACATATTGTTTACTTTTGTTTCTCTTATCTCTGTTTTTGGGTTATATTTTCTTTTTTGGAGGGGTACAAGAGCCATAGGTTGCAGAATTCCCCCGTTCTGGTTGACCAAATTTAAACTTGGGAATTATAGCAAGGCTGTCATGTGTCACTGCCTCACTTTCATTCCATTAAATTATATAAATGTATATGTATATGTATATGTTATACTCTATACGTAGATATATGTTATACTCTATATTCTACATCTTCGTATCATTGACTTATTTGTGTTTAAAGAATAAAATCCACTTTTCTTAGTATTGAGAAGAAAAATTTTTGGTTTCAAATAGTGTCATTGTCAAACTTTATATATCTAATAGAAAGTAAGTTTCATATGAAAATGATTCACATTGTGCGTAACATATTTCTATTTGAAGTGACGCCCGACCCTATTACTTTAGTTGAATGGCATTGCTTTTTCTGGTTATTATTTTAGGACGCCTTAACACACTTCATTATTTCAATATTTGGACATTGTTTCTTCCATTATTTATTTTGACCAGGTTCTTATTGTGTATAAAACCAATTAATATATTTTTTTTTAGGGAAGTATAAAACCAATATTAAGTCAATGAAACCAATATAAAACCAATAGAAAGTTTAAAATCTATTATGATGTTAGAAAATTAAGACAGTAACTTTTAATTTCTCTATTTATTTTTAGTATGACTTTTTTTAAAAAAAGAAATTTATAATACGACTTTAATACAAGAAAAAAGTTGGATTGAAAATTTTGAATCAAAATACTCTTATACTCACAAAAAAGGGGATAAGTAGTTTAAGAAATAAATTAAAGTCCTACTCGTGCTAATTAATTATCTCTTAATTAAGAATTAATCATGTGAAAGCTATTATGTTTGGCATAAGCATTTTCATAGATTGAAGGAGAAGGCAAAAACACATGATCTAACTCGCACGCGCAAAAATCAAGCACAACATTTATGCATGTTTTCACGTGGTATATCTGAATGAAAATGACATCTTTCCATATTGAGATGTACTAGAATGATAGTAAGGGCCAAATATATTGCAATAGAGACCCTTTTGGCTTAGTTTTTTTTTTTTTTTTAATTTATTATTTTTCTCCATTAACGAAAAAAGCATTTTGTACTACCTTTTTGTCATTTAAAAAATGAAAAAGTTGTGGTACAATTTTTTTTATATATTCTATCGATAGACTTCATTTTATAGACCGTTCGATGTATATTAACGGTTAAGATTTTACTTGTGTATGATAACTATTACGCACCTTAGCTCATGATATCATAACTAAGAAATTAAAAAATAAAATCAAAGCAAAAATTAAAAAAAAACCCTAACCCTTCCACCGATGACTTCCACTTCCGATGACGGTGAAATCATCCCCCCCAACTGGCGGGGACCCAGACCTGCGACCACCCCACCCCCCAACATGCGAAATCGCTTGACTCATGGTGAACTCCCCCCCCCCCCCCCCCCTCCCCTTCGAGCCCATAATTGGCCGTCGCCCCCTTCTCGCCCACGAAATCCACCCACCCTCCCCCGAGCCCCCATCAGCGGTAGCCCCTCCCCTCCCAAGAAATCGCTAGACAGCGAGATCCCCCCCCCCTCCCCCCCCACCCAAAGCGAAATCGCCAGATGGCGAAATCCCCCTATCCTCTCTCCCCCGAGCCATCATCAGCTGTCGCCCTTCCACCCCCGAGAAATTGCCATGCCCTGCCGACCTTCCACTGGCCCTAATTACAGATCAAAATTTTTTTATTTTTTTTTGAATTTTTATTTTTAATTAAAAAATTAATAAAAATAAGGAATTCAATTTTTTATTTTTTAGCTATAATCCTATAGATCAATGTTTATTTTAATTTTTGTACACACTTTAAATTTTATTTCATTGGATTAAATTTCAATGGTCTTAAATAGAGCTCTACCGATAAGATATATAAAAGGGATTTCATCACAGATTCTCCCTTAAAAAATAACCATATTTGTCTCAAATGTTTCTACAATTAAAAAGTCCAAAAATGGGTACACCACTTATGATTGTTGTACACACACCCCACAAACAAGGAGAAAAAGTATACTTTTAAGTACCAAAAATAAAAAATAAAAAAGGGAGAAAAAGTATACTTAAACATCCCATAATATTGCTGTTTATGTATTTATATATTTATATAAGAAACCATGAAACCTAATTTGAACATTATTCCAAATAATAAAAAAGGACATAGTAGGCTGGCTAGTACCCTGTTTGGTTGACATTCTCCACCGAAAAAACCATGATATTTCATAATACGCCTTTTTAGATCATGCAAGGACTAGAAAAAAGAAAAGTAAGATAGAAAAGTGAAGATGTTTTTTCCTTGTCTTCTCAATTCTTCCACAAGGGGGAAAAAAAAAGAGGAAAAATTGGCTTGTGTGTGTTTCTTGTGAAAGCTGGTTTTGAGTCAGGCACCCAATAGGAAGTCAAAGAAAGCGTTTACAAACAATTGATCAGATTATGAGGCTAATTATGTGTTCAAAGTCTTAAACTTTTTCTTTGGGGTTGTGTCCCTCAAAAGAAATTAAAAAGTTGAGCCGAAAAGAGGCTAAAAAAAACTTTCCGACATTCCTTTGCACTATGGCCTTGTCATTTGGCATTGTCTTCCAATTATCTGTTGACCTTAAGTTTGTTTGTATTTTGAATTAGGTCCGCTTGAAAACCAACTAATCCTCTTATGGGGGTGTTCTTTACAATATTTTTATTTTTATTTATTTATTTATTTTGATGTGATTAGTTTTAGAATTGTCTAAAAGTTAAATTAGGTGCAACGGCGTACGGATATTGACTGATTGAGGCATGTTATGCCTCATGGTCATATGCAAAATGCATTGAAGTTTCAAAGTTGGACGGTCCTTCTTTAGGGTTAATGGGTTATACACTTTCATTTGAGTTCATACTGCCGAGGCTAAACTTGAATCCAACGTCTCTTGGAGGTATATGGCTCAAACTTGACTAAGCATAATGATCCAAAATTGGATCCCACATAAGATTTCAGATTTGTTTGTTGCAATTTACAGAGCTGAAAGCTTTTACTTCAACGTGTTTTGCCTCATGGTCATATGGTTATATTGAAGAGCTATGTGTTTACTTGATGTTTAGTGTTTATTTGGATGTCCATTTGTGGAGTTAAATACATGTTATTTTCCTTTGAGTGTTTCATTCAAGTTTACAGATGGAACCAATTGTTTACTAGTGTCGTGTTTCTGATAGCAGGATACTTTTAAGGTGTGAATTGGTCCTTGTATAGTCTGTGCATGAAATGAAATAAGTTTCCCATTTTCAAAAAAAAAAAAAAAAAGGATTGTTCAATATGGACAATACATATCCATGGGACTTGTTCACAATTTGGCTCATTTACAGCAAACGGTTTACATGCCCATGCCACAATTTTTCTACTTTGGATTAGACTGTTTTGGAATTGGTCATGATTCTTTAGTTATCTACTTTGCTAAGCACTATGTAGTTCCTCGGATTTCGTCGTATCAGTTCAAATTATTAATTTATTAATTTTTAAGGGAAAATATCCTCTTTTACAAGAAGGCCAATAAACTTCGGCACATAATCAAACCAAATAAAACGTGACCAACATGATTGACACAGCATGCTAAAGAAGTGGGTTACCATATTGCCATTGCGGGAAGAGTAATTAAACAATGTCACTTCTAGCATGAGACTAAAAATCTCGAATTTCATCAATGGCATAAGCCTCCGGTGCCCAAACCACTAGTAGATCTCTAATAGTTTCGCACAATATTCAACGCGTCCGTCTCCACCGTCCAATCTCTAAAATCGCTACACTTGGGCAAAATTCGCACATTCTCTAACTGCTGAACACTAACTGACATGCTGAGTAAATTTACCAAACTCGTATCTTACCACCAACCCACTCTCACACAGTCCAACAAGCCATTAATTGTAGCATCCGCATTAATTTTAGAAGCCATTTGGTTGGTCTGTGTTATGAAATTAGGAATGAATAGACAACAAGAAAATCTGAAAAACAAGAACATACAAATTTACGTGAAAAATTCTAAACGGGAAAAAATCATAGGTAGAGGAGAAGAAAATTCACTAAATCAAATATCAATACAAGAATAGCGGCTATATCAAAAAGAGCATAATAGTGAAACCCTAAAATTACATCATATATATATCAAAAATCCTAAATCGTGAATCGGGTGAAAAATCAGGTCGGGTCCGTAATCGGCCCAATCCCTCCGCTACCATCATAGAGTCCAAAAAATTATCCTAATAAAAACTCAACTACATACGTCGCACCACGAGCTTTTCAGGCCGAGCTAAACAGAATTCAGGTCACCAAACTCTAACAATCCGCTTGAGTTAGAGTTATGAAGTTATTTTGATTAGAGTTGAGTTTAGTTGTGGAATTGTGCTTTTTAGTTTAAAATAAACTGTTTGAAGTTAAAAAGTGTAAAACTTAAAATGTTTTTGGAAAAAATATATATATAAATATTATTTTATTATTATTGAAATTCTATACAATTAAAAATAAAAATCATCTCGTTTTGAATTGAAACAACAAAAATATGGGCTTTTAAATTTTAAAATTTTAAGTTAGGGTTAGATATATGAATAGTGAAATTAAATTTATTTTTGAAAAAAAAATAAAAACAATAATTAAAATTAGTTGTTTGGAAAGAATGTGCCACCCGCCCCTTATTTCCCAAAAATATGGCATTGCTGCTTGATCAAGCCCATTGGGCAAGCGGTGAAATCTCCTAACACCCGACTCGCCCAGCCCACGATCATAACTGCATTATGCTTTTGCCACTGCATATAGAAAGGTGAACTTTTGATAATTGCGACAAAATCATGTGGGTGTCTATTGCCACTCCTTTACTTACTTTTCTCACACCCTTTTTAATAAATTTTGTTATTATTGAATTACCCTTAAATAAAATTACTTTTAAGTACAAAAAAGATTTACAAGATACTTTTTACACACCTCATCTTAATACTATTTTAAATAAGATAATACATGGATTACATTAAACCATAATAATAATGATCAAATAAAAAATGAACTACGGCTTCTCATAAAAACAAACTAGAAGTATTTTTTTTTTTTTCAAATATCACGTTTTCATTTGTAGAATTTATTTTTTGTTTTTCTTCTTTTGTGATTGAAAATAGTTGTGGATATAAAAGAAGGGAAAATGGCAGTCCTTTTTTTTTTTTTTTTTTTTTAATAAAAGGAAAATGGCAAAGTCATTGAACCGTGGCAAATAATATGTTCTAGTTCTATAATAACATTACCATATACTGGAAGCAAAACTATTAATTTGTTGAGGTTTTGAAAACATAAAAAATCGAAATGCCGGATCCAAAAAACGTCGGATTTTATAAATCTGGAAAAAGGATTAAAACGGATGAGGAAGAAGAAGAAGAAGAATATTAATTGTGGAAAAAAGATTGAAACAGTGGAGAAGAAGAAGAAGAATAATAAATTTTATTAATCTGGAAAAAGGATTGGAGGAGGAGATATGTTAGATGGGGGAAGAAGAAAAAAATGAAATGGTGGAAAATTAGTAGGATTGTTTAGAAAAAGGGAAGGACTAACCCAAAAAAAAAAAAAAAAAAAAGCATAGTTTAGAATTGATTTATTAATTGATGGGTTAAAAAAGGATAAAAATTATTTAAAATCCCTTAAAGGGATCTCCATAGTCCACTTTTTGGCTTATCTTACCTTGTCTAGTTCAGTTTCTTCTTTATGGTTTTGATGTATTGCCTAGATGTTTGGGGGCTTCTGTTAAAACTGATTTAGCTAATTCGCAATAGAAGTCGAAGTTCATTTCAAAAAAAAAAAAAAAAAAAAAAAAAATCCCTTGATGCGTGTCCTTTTTTCTCCTACCAAACTATAACCTCGAAATCTTTTCACCCCTATCCCTCCCACTTCACCCTACCAAACTAGATGGATGACGCAGCAAGCCAACTGAGCCTCGATTCCGTATGAATCAAGGGTGAAGAAGAAAATTCGTCGATTTCCCCTGTGATTCCCCTTTGAAATCACAGGAAAAAACAATCCCTCAAGCAAGAGTTCAACCGGTACAGCAACAAAAGCTCATATTCTAGCAAACGACGGGAAAATTAAAGAATCCAAACAAAAAATACCGTTCACTTAAATAGCAAACGACAGCTTTATCCCTTTGCTCCCTGTTTCACAAGATAGAGTTGATAATGCAGAACATGACAAGATCCACTGGTTTGAGTGATAAATGATAGGTTGCTATGCTAATGCTCGTCATCTGCATAACCCGTCGTTATCCTGTTTGTTGCAACGGAAAACACGGTAATTCAACGCAAAGGGTGACAAAAGAAACATACTGACATACATATTTGCTCATCATCAATGTAGAACTGAAGGTAGGAATTCACGTACTGACATACAGATACCATCACAGCTTGTTATATACAGCTCCAAGTAACAAAACGAAATGAGGTCACTAGTCTGTATCAAAGGCAAAACCCGCACCTCAACTCCAGTTCCAATGGGGAAAACTGATGGAATCACTTGAATAAAATGTAAAACGAAAAGAAGGGGATAATTTGGACCTCAACTGCGGTTCCAATGGGGGAAAACCTAGGGGATCACTGTTGGGGAAAAGAAAACCTATAGAATCACCTACTATGTCACACTCAAAACTCTCGTGGCAAGTAAGACAGACAAACAAAGCTTCTTTAGAATTAACAGCTGAAATGACCTGCCATTGTTTGATTAACATCTAAAGAAATACAAACCTCACACTAACCCCTTGCCAATAGAACATCCAAGTGATCATCTGATGAGGACTCCTGAAGCCGGGATGTTTTCCTTACTCTTCTGTTAGAGAAGAAATCGTCTTCATGCCTCTGTTGGTGCTCCGTTCGCGTCACTTGATGCATATGCAGCAACGCAACCATGCTAATCGTGACCAGAGCAGCATTTCCCAAAACGCCACCCAAAAAGTCCAACTTAAGGGCTTTCCTTGCAAAATTAAAACTTGAAACTAGGACATTGCACAAGATGTTAGGCCTTTTTCCTTCACAGGTCGCCAAGTTCTCATCAGATGGACCAAATGGGGAACCATAAAGTTTTTCAGGAGTGACAAATCGATTAGCCTCTTCAACATCCCCCACAAAAGCTAGAGCTTCTTCAATGACTTTGTATTTCTTCCCCTGGTGTTCAGCCAGTCTCATTGCAAGAACGATTCGGCTTTGCTCTAACCTTGCGATCGCAGCATCTCTCTCAGCTCGTTGCTGCACCTGTACAGTCTGTAAATCAGATCAAATGGAGAAGAATAGCTCAGTGGCAAATAATATGTTAGATATCAAAATGCTACAATGGAAATAGTAGCTTATAGACATAAAGAAATAGCAGCTACATAAACAAGAAAAATGCTAGGGATACCAACTCTAATCCCCCTCCTTTATTTTTTACCAACTTTGAGTTGTTATTCTTTTCTTAATAAAGATTGCCACAACAATTAACAACAAAATATTGTATTTACTGATGAAAAGGTAACAACTCAAACTCGGGACAAAAGTTGAAATTAGAATTGGTGTCACTAGCACTACTCCATAAACAAACACCAAAGCCCAGTTAGTGATTAAATATGAATCAGTGGGTAAAAGTGTTAGATAGGAAGTGCCACTATGGAAATTATAGAGCTTACAAAAATAAACAAAACAGCAGCTACATAAACAAACAGTAAACCCTTGTTAGTGCTAGAATATGAATCGTTGACCTTTAACGATTTCAAAAACCTTTCGTTCTACATAAACTCCTAACTGTTGTAAACTACCAGCGTCTAATTATCCAGTGAAACAAAGATAAATCATTAGAAGACGAACACAATCCACCCTTCTTCATTCACAGTTGGTAATCTGTAAAGACGGGGGCTCCTTATTGCCAGTTCTGCTCAATCTTTTTTTGTCTATCATTCTAGTATTAAAATGAAAGGAGGTTATTTTACTAAATTCAATTTTTAAGGTTGTCACTTAGGCAAATTCCTCATCATTTCAGGCGCTACCTTAGCCATGTTATTACAAAACTCAAATCTTCTTTTCTTCGCTTTTAAACACCAATTAGTTTTTACCTGATAAACCTCTTTGCACATGAACTTTTTGACAAAATAACTCAAGGAGATGTTTAGATATTCTCTTTCACTATCAAGGTTTTGATTATTAGCATCGCGTCAAAGTAAAACAAACATTATATACCACAAACAAACTATACGCCTCATTATTTGTTTTTCGCAGTCACAATTTCCTCAGAAACCTAAGAGAAACTACCGAATTTGTTCAAACAACAAGCCTAGGGAGCTTTCAAAGGCAAGCCGAATCCTATGGATAATCATTTGCCTCCAAATTAATCTCCAAATTAACAATCCTGCTAGTGAATATCCCGAATTAATAAAGGAAATCGATGAGTTTTTACATATTCACTTTCATTTGCAAGATTTTGATCAGTAAAAATCGCATCTAAGTAAAACAAACATTATGAACTATAGAACAAACTATACGCTTCAATTATCAGCTTTCGCTTGCACAATTTTCTCAGAAACCTAAGAGAAACTACCGAATTCACTTAAACAACAAGCCTAAGGAACTTTCGAAGCCAGGCAAAGCCCTATGGATGATGATTTGCCAAATTAACAATCCTATAAGTGAATATCCGAATTAAACAAATCGAAACCGAGAAATAAAAATTTTCCCTCACTATCTTTCTTTTTTTCTTTTTTTCTTTTTCATTTTTTTCCGTGCGGTTTTCCCGGCAACCAAACAATAACTAAGAGAAACAACGATTCTGCTTATGGCAAAATTTTCTCAGAAACCTACGAGAAACAGCCGAATTCACTTAAACAACAAGCCTAGGGAGCTTTCGAAGCCAAGCAAAGCCCTATGGATGATCATTTTGAAACCAAGAAATTACAAATTTCCTTCAGTATCTTTTCTTATTTTCCTGCGGTTTTCTCAGCAACCAAACAAAAACATAAACGGAACCACAGCAACTTACATGGAAGATTTCAAGCTGGTCCTCGAGGTTCTCGAGCGCGGTCCGAATGGCATTGAGGCTCTTGGCTTCCTGAATGGCGGAATCGAAATCGGTGGCGTCGACGCGGAAGTCCTTGACGAAGACGAATCCTCCGCGGTTGTCGTCGGGAACGGCGCCGTTTCCGGTGGAATTCCTCCTGTCGGAATTCCTCTGAGCTTTGATGGAGTTGAGGAAGTGAGCTCGGGAAATCGAGTGAATGGCGTCGCTGAGCTTGTCGTGTAGGTCCCACACCTTCTCCAGGACCCCTTCGATTTCGTCAATCTCCATTTCCCATTTCATGAGGAAAGCTCCCACAGAGCGATATAGAGAGAGAAAGAGAGAGGGAAATATTTGGGTGGGAAAAGACTTTCTAGGGATTTCGTTCTCGTTCTAACTTGGCGGAAAAATAGAAATAAAAAAAAGTTAAAACTAAAAATGAAATTCAGAATTACCGCTGATTCGCGAGAGTCATTGCGTGACACGTGTTCTCTTTTTGGTTTATTTTGTCTTTTCTGAAACCGTTTGTAAGAAAGTGGTGTTTATTGCCAAAATATCTAAGCTATGTTTATGGCGATTTTCCCTTTTTCTTTTTTTTTTTTTTTGGATTTAATTTCATTATTAGTAATCTTTTGCAATGAAGAAGAAGGTCAAACTTATATTTTTTTTAACAAAAAAAATTAGTGTTATTCTTATGTCTCTATCCATTAGATATTTAAAATTAGAATTATAGTGTAATTATAAATAAATGTTGTTAAGATATGATCTATTTTCCTATTAAATTTAATCAAATTTATCCAGTCAATTACAACTCCAATTTAAACTTTAAAATAAAGGCGTTCGAATTAAACTCTGATGCTGAGACTAAAAATAATATCCACAATTATTTTATTATCGCCACCGACAATACATAAGAACAAGAAAATAAACAATATCCACTTTTGGGATGGTTGGATATATAAATTTGACTTAGAAAGAAAATAAGCAATATCCACTTTTGGGATTGGTTGGTTATGTAAATTTGACTCAGCAAGTTAATAATAATTAATATTCTATACAAGGATATTTTTCAAAATAGTTTAATTGTTAATCTTTTTAAGCTTGGTTTGAATTTGATTCAGGTATTGGGAAGTTAATTAATGATTTGTTTGAATTCTAATTCTAATAATTAAAGGATTTTTTTTTTCCCAAATACGCTGTTTCCCCTTGTTTTTAATAAAATTTTAGTAAACGCTTAAGCAATTATTCTCATAATAAAAACATAGTCCTAGGGGGAATCTTGTCTAGAGGTCACAAAAACAAATTTGCTTCGCTAGCTTTATGGGAAAATAATGGTGAGCTTCAATATTTTTTTGTCACCAAGAGAGAAAGCTTGTCATAAGTACATGTTTGTTTCCTTCCTAATTTGTTTGTCTTTTGTCTATTACTGTTATCATTATAGATTTTTGTATATTTTAGTGGACATATATATATATATATATATGTTCTTCGAAAGAAGGCAAAAAGAAAGGGATTTTTTGTCTTGTTTTTTAAGCAATAAAAATAGAGGAAAAAAAAAAAACATTCAAATAATTTTCACTCACAAAAGTAAGTAAAGACATCCGTGAATATGAAAGGTTAGTCATGCAACTACGCAAGGTAGCCATGCCTGTACTCATCTTTTTCTTCCCAAAAGAGCAAAGGATCTATATGGTCACCCTATGCATAAAAAAGTTTCTTTCCCTTCCCAATATTTTGAGTTTCTCATGAATTTATTAATTATGAGTCAAACTTATATTAGTAGTATGTAATTAACTATAAAATATGTTTTATAGGCTGATTTAAGTAAGACAACTTGTCTTTCATAAAAATTTCAAAGAGGTTTTGACGGAGGAAGTCTATAAAGATAAAGTCAAATCCATAGCTGAACAAGTAAACGAAAAGGCACAACTCAATCTAGAATTCTTTCTTAAATTACAATCCAAAATCTGCTACAGTGGCTCTAAGGCCCTTTATACAATTTGACAGTGGAACTGATATAATTTTTAGACGATACCCAACATGTAAAACAGAAAGTCATGAGAAGGTTCTACACGCAACAAAATAATATACCTTGCCACGAAATTATGTTCACGACATGTAAACATAGATTTATAATACATATATTTTTTTTATTTCGACTTTACACCAATAGAATTATAGGAAGAAAGAAGAAAAAAGAACAATACCAAAAGGAAATGAAACATCAAAAAGGTGACTATAAAACGGGAAAAATACCTCTTCATACCCGTTCTATTTCCACACCTTTTATTTTGCTTTTCAAGTTCAAAGCATTACTTATTAGTAGGACAAACAATATACACGCACTATATATGTATATTTAGAGACTATATAAACGTGAAAAAGCCATGCACATGAACCATTTGGTAATCAGAAATAATAAAAACTTATTGACCCTGCACGGCGTCGCTCCGCCTGTTTGGCTGCCTGGACATAAAAAGTCTCCCAGCGGTGACACCCGTCCGGTTCCCACTTTCGCCACCGTCCTCGCCGGAGATCTCCTCCAAAGACAGCCCTTTGGTCTCACTCACCAAGAACGTGAAGAAAAACCCCATAATATTTGTAGCGGCCAATATCAACATAGCCTTACGAATTTCCGAGGTAGCACCACTTAAAGTATAGGTCTGAATCCCGAACGCCCCGATCATCGCGCCCGCCTTCCCTGACGCCGCACTTATCGCGTGACACGTCGACCGCACCCGTGTCGGGAACAGCTCGGCCGGCAGCACGAAAGTCGTGCTGTTAGGGCCGAAGTTGGCGAAGAAAAAGGTCAGTCCGTACAGGATTGCGAACATCCACTTGTTGTCGTTCTTGAGGTAGTCGTACTTGAGGCCGATGATGAGCATGAAGATGGACATCATGAAGAAGCCGACGAGCTGGATGATGAAGCGGCCGAGCTTCTCGATGAAGAAGACGGTGAACCAGTAGCCGGGGAAGGTGCCAAGCAAGGCGATAACGAACATGGCGCGCGACGTCTCGAAGACTTCTTGGAGAGCGTTCATGTCGAATTCCTTCTTGATGAGGCCAATTGCGGGGAAAATGTCTTTTTGGGTTAGGTTTTGTGAGTAGAACGCTATGTCCAACAAGAACCATGTGGTTGTTGTGCCTAGCAAATGCTGTCCATGTCGCTTCCAGAACTCATGTGTGAGTAAGGTATACTTGTTTGCAGACTTGAATTGGGACAACTTGTCTTGATCAGGGTCGATTTCTATGTCCAGAACCTGGCCCATGTCCTTGGCCGCTTGGTCCGCGTTGCCCATGATTAGGGCAGTGTAGCGTCCTATAGGCAGAGGATTATATAATTTCTTCGGATTAGCGTCTCATGATATTAAACGCTATAACTAATACAGAGTGACGCCTGTACCATTTTTTTAATTCAAACTAAGTTAATTTGAAAAATGACTGGTTCTTAAGAGAAACTTAAATGAATTAAAATTAATTGGTTGATCTCATTAGTTTATATTACATTTACCGGTTAAATCAATTGGTAAATTCTCATTCATTTCATTTTAGTATATCCCGTTGTCATAACAATAAATCAGGTTATTACTGGTTTTTTTTTTAAAAAAAAAAATCCGTTCATTACACAAAAAAATCAAAGAAAAAAGGATTATTTAATTACCATAATGATTGGTAGAGTTATGAAGTAAATTTTGTTCTAAAAATTGATTAGTTTTTAATGTATCCATTTTTGGTAGTTCTAATGTTTCATTTCGATCAATTGGTTTAAGTAATTTACGTAAACTATTCGATGTAGATATTTTCATTCCATTAGTGATTCAGAATATAAAGAAAAAGTCTACCAACCAGTTTCGGGCATTTTCATCCTCCAGTAGTAAGTTAAGATGGCCGGCAAAGCTCCGAACATAAGCACAATCCGCCACAAGTAATCGGCGTGTGGCTGCGTGGAAAGGACATTGTTGAATTCGTTCCCTTGGTATACAGGGGTGTGATCATTCACGAGGAAAATCTTCGAAACAGTCATGGAAACTAGCCCGGCAAAGATGATCCCCACGCCCTGCATAGCGAACACGGCAGCAATGAAGGCGCCGCGCGTCTTCTTGTTGGCATACTCCGACATGATGGTGGCGGAGAGCGGGTAATCCCCGCCGATGCCAAACCCTAACCAAAACCTAAAGAAGCATAGCGTCCCCATCACGGCTTGTGGGCTGGACCCAAAAGATAGGCCCGAGCAAATGGCGCTAATGACCATTATAATTAGGGTTACGCCGTAGACTCTCTTGCGGCCTAGCTTGTCGCCAAGCCAACCGAAGAACAACTGGCCCGAGAGGGTCCCGACTAGGGCGACACCGGTGACAAAGTTGTTCACGTTGGTTGGCAACTTCCCGGGGTTGGTTGCACCCGGGTGGAAATAGTAAAGTCGTCCTAAGAGCTTGGAGACGGTGGAGATGCAGAACAGGTCGTAGGCGTCGGTGAAGAAGCCCATGCCGGCTATCATAATCGCCGTTACATGGTACCATTGGGTCCGGGCATTGTCAAGGGCTTCAAGCACCGCTATTGCCATTAGGGGGCAAGGCTAAACTAAGTGAATATTTTAGTGTTTGTTTGGTTGCTTAGTTCAAAGGAAAGTAGGCATTGAGGAGGTAATTTTAAGAAGTGATTTGTGAGGAAATTTATAACAAAATTAGCTTGGTGGGTCGTTTCAAACTAGGTATTGGGGGAACTACAAGAAATCAGCATCAAGGATATTCTCTAGATATGCTAGATACTAAGTTTTCATATATTGCAAGATGAGAGACTAATTAATATCGAAAGTCGTTGTTTTTTATTAATTTCACTTTGTTGACTACTTTTCTTGGATTTAATGTGTGGTAAGTAGTTAATATCAGCTAATTGAAATCTTAAATTTCTTTTTTTGATGAACTTGAAATCTTAAACTTTTGATGATGATAATGATGATGATATTATATATTAACCATAACAAGCTGTCCGTGTTGTTGTGATCATTTAATTTTCATATTATAGGAATGTTCCTTGAACCTTAAATTAAATATCAATATATAATTGCGTATTATAATGTGTTTTTCCTCATGTCTACATTGCTCTATAAATAATTATGCCAACATTTATCAGTCATTGATATATGTGTTGGGCATGAGAGAAATAAGGTGGAAAGTTAATACATCCTAACTAGATTGACTCATTAAATAATATGAAATTGTCCTAACTAGATTGACCTATTAAATAATATCAAATTGTTGATCAGATCGAAACGTATACTAGTCCACTTTCTGTACCACTCGTCAAAATCTCTCCATTGCCACAAACATTATACATATAGAAAACATAATTCATGGAATGATCATCCCATATTGAGCACAACATCTGGTTAAGCTTCTAAAGTTAGCCATTGTTTGGCGTATTTAACTCAAACTAAACTGTACTTTTTTATATTAGTCTGTCTTTTTCTAGAAAATCAACAAAATTTATAACTAGTTTTTGAAAATTCAACCAACTTCAACTTAAAATTTTCATTTCCAACTGACGAATCAAGCGTAAGCTTAATTAATCACGAAGATTTGAAAATTTAAAGGGGGGAGAAATGTGTCATCAACTAACCATTACTCGTCACGATTGATAATTAACTTTATTTCATAGACATGATATACTTATATTAATTGACATGTAAGGGTCATGTGGTTAATAAATATGACGGAAGGACGAACATGAAATCTTATCGTCACAAAAGATGTTTAAAGCTTTTGAGACGGAAGGACAAACATGTTTAAAGCTTTTGTGACAGAAGGACAAACATGAAATCTTCTAATTGATAAGGATGCATTTGTAACATTTTGGAATTTGAAGGCTAAAATGGAAGAAAGAACATAGTTCAGGGGTCAAAATTGAAATTAACTCAAATTTATAGCCTTTTGATACTGAAATGAATTTGACATGACATGATATATATATATATATATATATATATATATTTTAAGTAGATGTTCCGTGCCGCAAAGTTCCTGATCTTATCTGAAACTTTATGACGGCATAAATCAATTGATGATCTCCAATCAAAAAAATTTTTTTTTTGAAGCACTCCAATCTAATTTTTTTACCGGATATGTAAAAAGGATTGATGACATTTTTCTTTCCTGAACATGATTCACCTCATTTTGATACCCAGAGATCATGCCAATTGGGTATATAGGGTAAGACTGTATATGCATCTCAGTTCTCATGTCTGCATCCTCGTCGAAGATAAGAGACAGGCCGACCGGAGTCCGGAAATCCCTGCTAGGCTTTTTTCTTTTTTTTGGTGCTAATCAAAAAATGTAAATTTTGGGTCGGATCATGGAGTGCTCCTAACTAGAGGACAAAAACTTGTTCCTACTACTGCTGGAAACTTCGTTAGCATTTTCCGACCCTTGTCCCCCTCGGGGCTCGCCCCGGCCCACGGAAGAAAATGTGACCACCTAGTGTTATTGATGCCTAGATTTTGTAACCAAGATTTAAAAAAAAAGAAATTAAAGATGAGAGGATTTAAATTCTATACCTTATGATGGATTCAAGTATAAAATAATCGTTATACTTTGTCTGTAACTATTTTAGAAACAAAATGATTGTGGTTTGTTATTGTTCAATTCACTAGTAAGACTTTCCTTTTGAATTTTTATCAAATGTAGGTCAAGAAGAATTATACGATATTATAAAAATAAAATTTAAAAAAAAAACTTGGTAATGAAGATACCAATATTTTGCTACACCCCAAGGAAATAGGGGGTGCGTGGTGGGAGACAAAGGAGATAAGAACGGATTATAATGAAATCAGATATCTAATTATTGATAATTTATATTAAAAATTATTAGAGCTGATTGTAATTACATATTTGCCTAATCTCGTATTAGTCACATCCAATATATCTTTGATTAGAAGGACAACTGAAAAAAAAAAAAAAAAAAAAAAAAGTTGCAAATTAAGAAAGACGTATTTATAAGTTCTTATTATTACTTTCTGAGAACCAAAATGTTCCATTTATTACACAAATATAAAATTGCTTATACAACTCCCACAAATCATCAAAGTTGCTTATCACTTCCAATTATTTCAGCTACTAATTCAAGCATCCACACTCTTCTTCTACATAATATCATATAGCAAAACGCTATGCGTCAATCCGTCTGCTTGGCTGCCTGGTCATGGAAACAGCTCCAGCGGTGACATCGGCCGATTGGGCGGCTTCTGTCTGATATCCCTTACCTTTGTCGCCGCCGTCCTCTCCGGAGATCTCCTCCAGAGACCGTCCTTTGGTCTCAGTCAAGCAGAACGTGAAGAGGAACCCTAAGATATTAGTAGCAGCCAAGAGGAACATGGCCTTTCGAATTTTATTTGTATCACCATCCAAGGTATAGTTCTGAACCCCGAACGCGGCAACGATCGCACCCGCCTTCCCCGACGCTGCGCTTATTGCGTGGCAAGTGGACCGCACCCTGGTCGGAAAGAGCTCCGCCGGAAGCACAAAGGTGGTGCTATTAGGACCGAAATTCGCGAAGAAAAATGCCAGGCCGTAGAGAAGTCCAAACAACTTTGCGTGTTCTTTCTCCTTCAGATACGCGTACTTGACGCCTATGATCAGCATGAAGATGGACATCATGAGGAAGCCCATGAGTTGGATTTTGAAGCGACCGATCTTTTCGATGAAGATCACAGTGAACCAGTATCCGGGGAAGGTTCCGAACAAGGCGATTATGAACATGGCACGCGAGGTCTCGAATACTTCCCGGAGAGCATTCATGGCAGAAGCGTCCTTTATTAGCTTCATTGCGGGGAAAATGTCCTTCTGGGTCAGGTTTTGGCTGTAGAAGGCGATGTCCAACAAGAACCAAGTGGTTGTTGTGCCTAGCAAATGCAATCCATGGCGTGTCCAAAACTCCTGAGACAGCAATGTGTAGTTGTTGCTGGCCTTGAATTGAGACAACTTGTCTTGCTCATCTTGTATCTCTATCTCCAAAACTCGTCCCATGTCCACCGCCGCTTGCTTCGCATTCCCTTCGATCAAGGCGGTGTACCGTCCTGCAGGAATTTCTTGCCCATTAGCCAAAAAGATTAACCAAAAATAGGGAAATAAATAGGAGTTCAAAAACACAATTCTTTACACTTCTAAAAGCTTTTTCAATTTTGTTTACTCCAACTTAATTTTAGTACTCCTGTTCAAATCAAACATTTAATTTTGAGGATCCATTTGGATTATAGGTTGGAACCCATAATTCAATGGTTAATTCAAATATATATTGTATGGGAAAACAGTTTGAAAAGTCGGTTTAGAATGAGATGCCGAATAGCTGAGTGTATACTTATCCATTTAGAACTAGATTTGTACGAGGAGAAAGAAGAGACACAGTTTACAAACCAGTTTCAGGCATTTTCATCCGCCAGTAGTAAGTCAAGATTGCTGGCAAAGCACCAAGCATAAGCACTATCCGCCACATGTAATCACCCGCCGGTTGCGTGGAGAAAACAGGCGAGAAGTCATCATATTTGTAAGGATGAACATCATTGAAATGGAGGAAGATCTTGGAAAGGATCATGGAAACTAGGCCGGCGAATATGATCCCCACGCCTTGCATCGCGAACACGGCGGCGATGAAAGCCCCCCGGGTTGTCTTGTTGGCATACTCCGACATGATGGTGGCGGAGAGCGGGTAATCACCTCCGATCCCAAACCCTAACCAAAACCTAAAGAAGCACAGCGTCCCCATCACGCCCTTGGCGCTAGCGCCAAAGGAAAGGCCGGAGCAAATGGCGCAAATGACCATCATGATGAGGGTGATCCCATAGACTTTCTTGCGGCCTAGCTTGTCCCCAAGCCAACCGAAGACTAATTGGCCGGAGAGGGTTCCCACGAGGGCGACTCCGGTTACAAAGTTGTTAACACCCTTCGGCAGCTTACCGGGCTTGGGGCTAGTGGGATCGAAATAGTAGAGACGTCCCAAGAGTTTCGAGACGGCGGAGATGCAGAAGAGATCGTAGGCGTCGGTGAAGAAGCCCATGCCGGCGATAACAATGGCTGTCACATGGTACCACTGCGTCCGGGCATTGTCCAGAGCATCAAGCACGGCTATAGCCATGTTTTGGACTGCTACTTCTTTGGCCGTATAACTTTTGTTTTAACTTTGCTGTTTTGGGACTACCACTACCATGTTGGTTGCTAATTATCTTTATAGTTGGTAATTAGTGGGGTAATTGTTGTTTGTAAGATAATCTAGAAAATGATTAGGGACGATATTACCTACGAATTCATGAAGGATATTCCATAATTAGCTTAGTTAATATAAAAGGATATACCGATATTTGTGTATTTTAAGGCCATAAAGGAGTCCTACTAATTACTTCAAGTCGTTGTTAGCTGCCAAAGTTTATAATGAAGCTTAATATAGAATTAACGGCTGGCAATTTGTTTTGAGACATCAGATTGATATGACCAAGAATGACAACAAAAGGTAAAAGAAAACAAGAGTACCCTTTTTTTTGTTTTAATTTTTTAAAAATTAGGATTTGGATGTACATAAAATTTTGCATGTTGAGCCAAATAAGTTAAGATAATTCATTTAGAATGCTTATTATAGGTTTGTTGTTGGCGTACATAGTATATTATAAATATACATAGCTTTTCTCAACATATTATATATATTACCTAGCTGGGGAAAAAAAAAAAATATATATATATATATATATATATATATACATCTAGGAAAGTGCGTCAAGAGCTAGGAAACCGAAGATGCCATGAAATTTCCACTCAAAATTGTTAACTGATTTTATGATATTTAAAATTGTTAACTGATTGATACAGCTAAAATTATCCAAACGGACCGTAATAATATGTATCAGTCAAATTCCAGGGTATGTGTATATATTGTCACAATCAAAACAGTCTAGCAAGATTTCTGTCCACTATCATGGAAAGAAATAACCAAGAACTTCAGTGTCCAATAAGACAAACGGAGAAAGAGGGCTCTTTGTATGGTTTATTCCCACCAATATACATGTTAGCAAGGTATAATGGAGGGACAAACAAGAAAACTGCCTTGTCCTTCGGAGTTCGCCAATTTTAACAGCCAAATATGTCCCTTTCATGCCCATTTGTATTGCGGTTGGAACTTGGAAGGAAGTTAACAGGGAAGAAAAAAAAAAAAAAAGACCATTTAAAAAGCTCTATCCAAGTCACAATGAGTTATGGTCTCTTCTAGGATTAGAAGGGCTTTAAACCCTGCTAAGAGAATATGGGCTTGTTTGGTGTTCCATCTTTTCTCCAATTAAAATATACTTTTTTATTTTAATTTTTGTCTTTTTCTAAAATAGTTTTTGTCTTTTTTTGAAAAAGTTTTTGTCTTTTCTGAAAATTCAATAAAAATTTACAATTCAAACTTAAAATTTTCAACTCAAACTTAAAATTTTCAAACTCAACTTATTCACCAAACGAACCCTATAACTCTATACCAAAATATGCTGATTGCTCTAGCAATTCAAAGATAATATACTTATTGGGCAATTTACAATGATACATTTTTAGGCCCTTGACAAAAATTTCAGGCCAAAATGTAGACTACGAGAATCAAGATAAATGGTTGTCTAACACTAAAGTGAAACAAGAAAAAAGAAGAGATATGCGATTGTGTGGTACTGAGGTGGCGTGTGGTTCATAAGTTTGAATAGAAAATTTCAACTCAAATTCAAATTTTTACGACGAATCAAATAGAACATTATTAGTTTCGCTAATCACTTGTCTGTCGTTTGTTGCCGTACCACCAACACAGAAGCTTTGCCAAAGATGTCCTTCGAGGCGAGCAAGTCCCCGACGACACCGAGCTCTGGAAACTCGGTCCACGTGAGATCGAGACGAACTGTCCGGGGGAAGCCTATGTCTTGGCTTCTCCCAACTATTTTAAGATCATATTCATCCACCATACCTTTCACAACTGTAGCCATATCGAACCCGTCACTCACAACCTTTTCCAAGTAGATCAAGTGATGTCGAGGGCTTAAATTGCTGTACTTGACATCTTTCAACACCTCAGAATCCAGCATGGTTTCCCACTGGTTGTCCTTGTTAACGTCATTGTCAATCCGGGGGGGCGGTGAAAGGGACCACCGTGAGGCTTATCCTCGACCCCTTGCACATGCGTTTTGCATAAATCAACGCCTCCCTATCGTCTTTACCTCCCAAGAAGATCATACAGACCGAGTACATGTAGGTTTCTAACCATGGAGCCAGCGCGGCCTGCATAGCCCCGATTCACGAGAATCGCGACCGAACGTGGAGCCCTCTCGAGCACGCTCGAGTTTAAGGCCCTTACCATGTCGTCTTCCAACTCAACATTCCCATCCATGGACCATTTCCTATGAAAAGGAAGGATCACAAGTGATGTGAGCTTGTCTAAGGCCAAAGTACAAATGTCCTCATGCATTAACTTGTATGGAGAAACTGCTGTGAAAACGTATACTTTCACAGTTCCCCAATTATTATTCGAAAACCGACTGAACGATAGGATTACGTTATGTGATTAGGAGATGTCGGAGAGGCTCTTCTTCTGAACTGGATGGGATATAAAGGTTGGTGAGGCTCTACCAATAAGCTCAATGCAATTAGGTGAAGAACATAAACACCAATTGGGTTTTCCTTGGTTGCACATGAGGCATCAAGGAGGTCTATTACCGCAGGGATGTCGTCTGGCCTATGAATGCAGGCGAGTACTCGAAGCTCCGTATTCGGTTTCAAATGCATGATGTTCCTCTTCTGATAGCCTGAATATTTCCTTGTTGGATCAAACAAGAACTTCACGCAAATCGGCACAATTATTGATATAAATAAGATACTAATTATCAACATATTATATGTTGGTATAGAAAGTTCCTGCATTTCAGGAAAAAAAAACAGAACAAGATTAGTGATGAAAAACAATAAGGCAATCAATTAGAAGATAAAAAGTAGAGAATACATTCATATCTCTGAAAAATGTGTAGAAAGCTATTTCAACGATGCCCTTGCTTATCATGATGAAAGCTAGCCCCCAAGAATCGTACATTGGCATTCGGTAAAATATGCAAGCCGTCACGCAGGCCGCCAATTTAGCCACATGAGTGAGGATCGAACGTGTTCTTGGTGAAATCCACTCTCAACACCCTTGTGGTGACGAAGAGCGACAAGAACACTCCGGAGACGAAGCAATCAAGCTTACTGGCAATGGCGGAGCCTAAAGGTGGCCCGTCCGGTATAGCCAACCCCAAGATGTAAGGCCCAAGGAAAACCTGCTCATCAAACGTGTCTGAATAAAGGGCACAAGCGAGAGCCAGTACAATTATGCTTTACACGTAAACGTCCTTGACAGGCCTCCCTTCCGGCGTTTTTTTGACGATCAAAAGCATCACCGGCCTAAAGATGAAGACAACGACGAGAAAGAAGGCGAGGATGGCCACGATGTCGATGATAGCTCCGGTCTTGGACTCCATGAAAACTGTAACCATGAGGAAGCAATTGGAGACGGCGAAACTGATCATGTCACCAACCAAAGCCGCCGAGAGGCCTAATCTGCCGAGCTCGGAATTGAGAATGTTGAGCTCGGTCAAAAGAGAAGCAACGACAGGAAAAGAGACCAGAGAAAAGCTTGTCCTTGTCCCAGGGGGATAGATTTTGTCCCAAGAGCTTATTGGCAACCATGCCGCACAAAATCAGAACTGAAATTGCCCCAACCGCAATTGCGGTCGCCTTCGTTCCGGTCTTGAGAACCATTCCTACGTTCATTTTAACCGCAGTCAGGAATAGGAAAAGCGCGTATCCAAACACCGATATCGTCCCGATAATCTATTGACCTGCTGTTGTGAGCAGTTTCTCGTTCTTGGGGTTCCCTTTATTGTCTGATAATGTGTATCCCAGAACCAAGCCAGTCTAGTTTTAGACAAAACAACAGTGAAACAAATAATGAGGTTAAATTTCACTTAATAACTAGATTATCTCAGTTTGTTCCTACAGTTCAGTTTATGCAGTTGATAATCTCTAAATTTTACAATTTATCCCATTTTGCACTTTCCATAACATTTTGTCAATCTAGAACTGTATTTTCTTTCTTCAGATTTTTTTTTTACTGGCCAAGACTATATGAGCCTTGCTTCTTCTCTTTTTTTCTTTAAATGAAAAAATAGATATACTTTTCTTTTAGGGAAAAAAAAATTGCATATACTATGTATATACTCTGTATACATAGTGTACATATATATTATGTATAGATATACATAATATATATGTAATTTATATACTATGTATACAAATTACATATAATATGTAATTTATATGCATATATATTAGTATACTATGTATACATAATACTATGTAATCTACATACTATGTATATATATGTAATTTATATACGATGTTATATTATGTATATAACACTAATTATATATATGTAATTTGTATACTATGCCAAAAAAAACAAAGATAGACTATGTATACATATATTTATATAAAACCTCGAGACCCAAAACTAAAAGTAATAACAAGTAATTATATATTTTGAAAATAAGAATTTATTGGCCATTGAAAAAAATTAAATTATTTTTTTTGCCCTTAAAAACTATTAGATGGTAAAGACAAGGAAAAATCGCACAAATAGGAAAAACAATTTAATGTCAACAATATTGTGGGGAATATAATTCCAAATTTTGACAAAATTAAAAAAATTAAAAAAAGAAAAATATATGTTGTATTTGCAAAGCGCGGACCGCGACTCCCCCTCATGTACAATAGAAAGCCCTAGAATGCCAACGGCCACGGCCCTTTCATTCGAGAAACCAATGTTGGGTCCTGTTTGTTTCCCCCCACTTTTCTTTCCTCTCATGGTGTAAAATCAATAGCCGTTTTTTCAGCGTCAACAAACGTGGCTTTAGAATATTTCTCTTTCCTTCATTTTTTTCCTGGTTAGTATTAACTCTCCTTTCCTCTCCTCCAAGCAATCCGGAAAATTTTTCCTCCTTTTCTTTCCTTTTTTCCTTCTTCAGAAAAAATGCTTTCACTTTTCAGTAAATGAATGTTTTAATATTCTCCATCTCACAACAATAGGGTTTTGATTCTTCTCTCTACTTTTCGTCTCGGTTTCTAGAGAGAGAAAGATAGTGAGAATGGCGGAATCGGACCGGACTCGGGAGCCATGGATGGAGGCAGAGCAGAGGCCGATGGTGGCGGCGGCGGAGATTCACTCTCACGAGTTTTCGATGTCGGAATCGGCGTTCGCGGCGGAGAGAGACGGCTCGGCCTCACCGGCTGTTCAGCCTCCTAACGTTTCCGACGGGAAATTAGGTTTCGCTGAGCGAGCTTCCTCTGCTGCTGGCGCAGCTTTCCTCTCCGCAATCATTGTTAATCCTCTAGATGTTGCAAAGGTTATTGTTTTTTTTGTTATTATTTTTTTTTCCTGTTCAATTTGTTTTCTGGGAAGTGAGAGGAATATGAAATGAAGCTAGCATTTTTGGTTTTCATGGAGTTGAAATGGAGAGCTAATATAGATATTTGGTTGCTTTTCTCGTGTTTAATTTAAACTTCTGTTAGCTGTCTTGTAATTGAGCACATTAAGGTAAAATGATGGAAATGATCTTTTTTTTGAGGGGGAATTTCTATTGCTTATTGGTGAGAGGGACAAAAATGGATGCTGAGCTAATAATTTGGGTTTTAATGGAGTTCCAAACGAGCTAACCTAGGTTTCTGGTTTTTTTTTTTCCCTTGAATTTTCATTTGAGCTGCTGTTCTCTGTTTAGTAATTGATCACATTGAGGTAAACTAACGAAAATTGTGAAGGAATTTCTATTGTTTGTTTTCCTAGTTGTTTGGAGAAGTTGACGAATTAGGTTCGAGGAATTTGCTAGAATGATGAACGATCATTTTTAATTTTTACACCGAGCGTAGTGTGAAGTCAAGGCCACCGAGTTCAGTTTTCAATAAAAGTCATTATGCAAATGAGATTTCTCATCAAGGTCATATTTACAAAGCACGCATTAGGTTTCCTCGGTGTTTCTCTTGACTCCTCCATATTTTGAGACTTGAGATTGTTGAGGAGTTTATGTATTTGGTTTATTTCTACTTGATTACGATTTCATGCATGATGTTTAAGTTGCAAAATGGGATTTTCCTCTGTTTTAATGTATTATGTTTGTTCAAATTTTCTGCCTACTTGTTGTGGTTTACATAAATTGAACTTTGAACTGAAGAAGAAAGTTCTTCTCTTCTGTTTACCAGACAAGGTTGCAAGCTCAGGCAGCTGGGGTTGCTTACTCTCATCCATTAAGTAACGTTACAAGTCGCATGGGATATTTTGGACCAAGCATGGTATAAATTCTTCTTTTTGAGACTTCGATTTGTTAAGATGATTCTTATTTTTCTTTGTTGCAAACAGTGTTGTTTTACTCTCAACTCTCAAGCTTTCACGGGGTTACTTTTGTTGCTAATTTAGGTTGCTATCACATAGTGGGGGGAAGTTGATATAATTTTTATTGCCCATATATTTTGTTTATTTCACTCCCGGGGCATTGGTATTTAGGATGTGTCGTGGAGGTATTGTTCTATAATATTTGAAGTCCTCATCGGGATCTAGACCTAGTTTGTATTTTATGTAAATGTTTGTAGATCCTTCTGGTTTTTCAGAAACAGATTCTCTTACATATTGCTTGATGACATCATTGCAGGGATGTCTTGATGTGGTACTAGCTTATATGCTCTGTGCTATATGTGTTTAAACAATTTTTCTTTTTCGTCCTCTCACTGTTTGTGCTCGAGGCTTGATATTTTAGTTAGTCCAGTTCTCTGCCAGTATTTGGTCTGTGAAGATGTTTTGTTTATATTTTCGCAGTTGTTTGCGGATCTAAGATGCTCTCCATCATGTGCTCGTGCGGGAGTACAAGGTACTGTATCAATATGCCCTCCAGATTGTTTTCAGTACAAAGGAACACTTGATGTCTTCCACAAAATCATTCGTCAGGTCCGTATTTTGTATTTACTTTCTCACTTCTAAACTTATAGTCAGCTTCATTTGTTCACAGAAGGCAGTTAGCCTGAAGGTTCTTATTTGTTGCTGGACTCAATTGCATATGTTTCTTCTGCTACTGATGCTCACCAAGGCTATTGATTGTCTGATATGGGGCATGTGGTTTTTCAATAAAAATACCCAAGCACAATGTTCATAAATGTTATGGGAAGAAGATTATCTGTTTTCGAAGTGCCCATCTTTATTTCAGTGGGATTGCAAATCATCTTCTGTTTGTTTACCGGAAATTAATGTTTCAGGAAGGATTTTTAAGACTATGGAGAGGCACAAATGCTGGCTTAGCGCTGGCTGTACCAACAGTAAGCTCCTAAAGCTGCTGAGATCTTATTTCTGGGCTGTTAATTGCCCATTTTTTATTACCCACGAGCATAAAAGATCTCAAAATTTGTGATTTTTCCTTGGCTATCATTTGCCTTTGCCTAATCAGGTTGGAATCTACCTACCTTGTTATGACATATTCCGGAACTGGTTAGAGGAATTCAGTATCCAAAACGCACCAAGCACGACTCCTTATATGCCTTTAATTGCTGGCGCTTTGGCTCGTTCATTGGCGTGTGCAACTTGCTACCCTATTGAACTTGCAAGAACACGCATGCAGGTAACAAAAAAGATGCTGATAACCACCTTAGTCTTATTGTTTAATGTGATTTTGTGTCCAAATTTTCATTTTTGAAAGAGTTCCCATACTTATGTCAGATTTCTAGGCTTATTTCTGTTCCCCTTTCTGTTGCATAATAGGCATTTAAAGTGATTAATAGTGGCGCGAAACCTCCTGGTGTCTGGAAAACCCTACTCGAGATTCTCTCTGATGTCAAGACTACAAGCAATGGTCAAAACAACTGTAAGTCAATTTTCGTTGTAACAAATTATCATAAGTTGGTTCCATTAACAAAACTATAGAATTAGAATGTCCAAGCATTCAAGGCAATAACAAGTAAGTAGAAATGGATTAACGGTTGATGTCTGTTAGGGACCATGGTAAGGCCTTTACTGGTATTGTTTACTCTAGGAAGGGTCAGAGGGGTTGGGGTCAGAAAGTCAAAGAAGCTGAGTTGGTTGCCAAGTTGGATGCCTGATCTGGCAAGTATTTGGGAGGTTGCTGTATATAGACTGCTTTGGGAAGCCAAGCGAGGTGGTTAAATTTCTGGTCATTTGGCGTCTTGCCCAGGGAGGTTGGGAGTCCTCGAAACTCCCACCCCCACCGTTTTTCCTTTTTCTTCCTCCCATTGTAAATCATTCCATTTGTAATTTTCCCTTTGTTGTTAGTGGAATAAGACGACCAGAACCCCAATTCAGCCATAATTTCCGTTTCCAAATTTTAGTTTTACTGCATAATTGTGTTCCACTACTCAGGTACCTAACAATGTCCCTCTTCTAACAGTGAAGGGCTACCGTGTCCTATGGACGGGCATGGGGGCACAGCTTGCTCGTGATGTTCCCTTCTCTGCAATCTGTTGGGCCACTCTCGAGCCAGTGAGAATTCTCCTTCTAATTGTTTTGTGTTATCTACGCCTACTATGTATGTGCCATACTTATTGCAATTCTGAGCCCTTTCTCCCTCTTGTCTCTACAGCTCAGGAGAAAGCTTCTTAATCTAGTGGGCGATGATACCAATGTTGCAAGTGTCCTTGCGGCAAACTTTTCTTCTGGATTTGTGGCAGGAAGCCTTGCTGCCACTGCTACATGTCCTTTAGATGTTGTAAAAACCCGAAGACAGATAGAGGTTTGACATTCTTTAAACTATTCTTTCAGGATATTATGTCTTGATTGTTGAGGTCTTGTATGGATAAATGCTGTTTAGCTTCCCTATGTCTGCTCATGTGTTCTACGAACTCGTTTTCCTTCTAAAATTGCAGAAGGATCCGGTCCGGGCATTGAAAATGACAACTACACAAACGCTGAAGGAGGTTTGGAGGTATCTATTTACTTTCTGAACTTGTGTCTCTCTACTAAAATAGAACCTCTACCCTTCCCGCTAACAAAATGGGAAGAAACTCTTACTTGAAAATGTGTATGGTGAAATCTTTTCCACTTGACCGATGCATTTGTATTTTGGTTTGAATAGGGGCGGAGGGATGAAAGGACTGTTTACAGGCGTTGGTCCTCGCGTCGGACGTGTAGGCCCTTCAGTTGGTATCGTTGTTTCATTCTATGAAGTAGTGAAGTATGTTCTACATAACCGTAACTCAACTTCATGATAGAGGGATGGATCTAACTCTCCCAAGCTTCGGATGTTCATGTGAACATAATTAGTTGACTTTGTGATAAAGTGAAACGTGGGACGTTGAAGGACGGCCTGCAAGTTTTCGTTGAAATGGTAGGATACACACAAGAATAATGTCGACAATAGTAGATACTTTTCTAGGCCCGCAAGTAACAAATTCTTGCAATTTTGTTGCTCTTGGTTGAGCAGAAATTTTGTACTTGGCTTATTCATTTGGTTCCTTCTTTTTTTTTTTTTTTTTTCCTGAGAGGTGATCTCAGTTTTACAAGTTAATATAAAATGCAATTTTGTGGTGAAAATAACTCAAGTAGTTCCCAAATTTTAATTTAAGCCATTGCTGTGTAGCTAAGAAAATCTCAGAAAAAACAACTTTGTTATTATTTTTTAATATTTGAAGAAAATGTGCAATGAAAAGAACGTAAGAAAAAATTTCCCCGGAAACATACCTAACAAGTGCATAATTATTGAATATCTTAGAGAACCATCGTAAAGTTGGACCAGAATTTATATAATCCCTACTCAAAATACGAACTTACATCAGTGTTTGAACAACATTAATTTGTTCAAATTTAAGTTTTGAAAAAGAAAAATCTCTAATTTGGTAGATAATTGCATTTCTTTGCTCTCTATTTTGTTCCTTAGTTTTTTTTTAATTATTATATTTCTGTTTGCTTCATTTCTTTATCCAATTTGCATCAACACCAAAAATTTAAGTATCAGAGGATATAATCTTGCACGATTTTATTAATATAACCTGACTAAAAATTATGGCATCCTTTTTGATATTGTTAAGTTACGGAGTTTAATTAATATCTTACATAAAAACAACATGTGGATCAATCTTACAAGACGTAATATCACATTAAGGCGAACCTGTATAAAAATATGTATGATTGTTTATTTTTCTTTCACAATTTAATGACTTTCGGTAATAAAAAATTCTTAACAACTTTCAAAAAGCTTTTAAAAACATGAAAGTGTTAATCATTTGTTAAATTATTTTGACGAGTATTTGAAGAAAATGTACAGTTTAAAAAAGCGTTAAGAGAGTCTTCTTCTCTAGAGAGATATCACAAATACATAAAATATCTTAAAAAGCCGTCGTAAGTGACCAAAAATATATATTTGAACTCAAATCAGTAAAAGTTCAGATTTGAATTTTGGAACCTTTCTTTTTTTATTTTTTTATTTTTAACCTTTCAAATCAAGTAGATAATTGCAATTCTTCTCTAATTTTTTTTCCCCTTCATTTTTGTTTTTGTTCTTTTTCCATTTTGTTCATTTCTTAATCCAATTTGCATCAACACCCATTTGCATAAAAGAACGTACCGAAAAGTGGAAACTTTGCATTGGAAATGTATGGACTTAGAAATTAAGGGGTATAATACAAATGGAAAAATAAATGTAATAATTAATGAGGAAATGTTCAAAACAAAATCTCTACCAGAAATGATTCCTTCCCAAATGAATTAAAAATAGACCCCAAATACACACCATCTACACTTTCAAATTTTTTTTTTTTTTTTTAAACTTCTTTCTAAGCTTCTCTCCCACACACACACATATATATAGAATAATATTGGCAAATGAAAAGATGGTTCAATGAATGAGATAAGTGAGCACCAATGCCAAAAGCATTAGAATGTATGCTATCCCTTGGTCTATCGTCGTGCCTGCAACCACAAAAAATAACAATTCACAAACTTGTCATCAATCCAAATAAACAAATAAATAAAACAAAGAGAGAGATACATAAGGGTTTTTTTTTTTTTTCCTTGTTTAGATGTATAAATATTATATTGTGAAAGTGCGTTCTTTTCTTAATACTAATGATCTAGCCGTCTCTTTAAAATATCGCTGTCAAATGGACATTAACCTCTCTCGATTTATGGTTAATTACAGTCTTGTATATGTATATGTATATGTATATGTATATGTGTGCAAATATATATTTGTTTGCGAAAAGTATGAAAACGAAAGAAAAAGTTCTTATTGATCAGTTTTCATTTAGACAATGTACATGTTCATAATTAATCATGACATGAAACATAACGTGCGATTTTAAAAGAATTTCAAAATCCAAAATGCGAATTTTGATTTAAATATTATATCAATAGATAGATATCTTCACCGAGCAATATCATAAAGAGTTCAACACTTTCTCGGAAAACATTCACCAAAAAAAAAAAATCTCGGGAAACAAACATAAACCAAGGAAGGATGTGCAGAGAGAGAGAGAGAGAGATAACCATCGCTGGTGGGAGACGGAGCCGGGGCGGGGAAATCAGCACGAGCGGCGGGCAAAACGACGGCGTAAAGAGCGGCAACAATTGCAAGCACAACTCCGAACGACACATTTGTAAAGGCCATTGTCAATAAATTTTAATAAATTAATTAATTCCCTCTCTCTCTCTCTCTCTCTCTCTCTGTCTCGGATCTCTTTCTCTCTCCTTTGTTGTTTTAAATATTGTCGAAATCTCTCTCTCTGGAATATTAAGAGAGAAACTGCAAAGAGAGACAGAGAGAGAGAATTGAAACCCTAAAACAAAACAGGAGACACAACAATGAAACTATCCAAGGAACGGGGTTTAATTTGACAACGGAATGGCAATTATATAGTGACGAGGAGAGGGAGAGGCTCATGCGAAAACATGGGGTCCACCCACATTTTAAGGGGACCCACATACCCATGGCCATGTGAAGTTGTGTCAACCTTCTATTTATTGATTTAACTATTTATTTATTTATTTATTTAATTTCACCATATATGTTGAGGGATAGTTGTCACAGTTCTGATATCAGTTGCAAATTCTTAAACGTTAAAAATTAATCAAACAGTAAAAAAGCAGTTTTCATTAATAATTAAAAAATGATAATTCTTATTGTAAAAATTCACATCTAGTGAAGTTATTTTAACCTTTTTTTTTTTGTTTGTTTCTTTTGTTTTGTTTTTTTGTTTTTTGGTGCTAGCTTTGTGTCTTGCAATTCTTCGTATGTGATTGTTAATTTAAGTCATATAGCTGTAATAGGAAGAGAGACAGAGTGTAAATGGCATGTATATATTCCCAAGTTGTGGCCAGCAGGGATTTCCATTTTTTAATTATCTTATTAAAATTATAAATAATAATGGAAGGATGACATTCTGTTTTATTCTTTTTAGAACCATCTATTTTGAACTGGTTGGTGAGCCTTTTGGAAATGCAATTGCAAGGTTGTAATGACTTGGGTCTTGGGAGAGGATTTGTTTTCTATTAAAGCAAATACATTTTTACTATAAAAAACTGATCAGATAAATTTCAAGATAATTCTATATATAAATTTGACATGATGAAAATACAGTTATGTCGTATTAACTCTGTCGTTGTTGAAAAGAGGAAGAAACGACATTTGGTTTTCGTCTATGAGGAAACGACATGTTGTATTTAACGACAGTTCGTTTGGTTTACAAGCGAGTGATTTTTTTTCCCCCTTTTTGATTGGGAGTAAATGATAAATGTAGTTTGCCATGTATTCTTGTTTTCTCGAAATAAAACAACAGATAAATTTACAAATGTCGTTTTTCCAGGAAATAACATGTATTTAAGACGAGGCCTTATTTTTTTCGTAACACTGACTTGTCGTTTTTTTCCCCCTTATGGATGAGGAAGATTTGTCGTTGTTGTTTTCTCGCCGTTGTTTCTTGACCGGATTAGTAAACGACATCTAGTTATATTTACGAGCAAATGACATGTTGTTTGTCATACTTCGTTTACTCGAACCTAAATGACGTCATTTACATGTAGCGTTTATCTTCCTCTTAAAAACCAACACGTCATTCCTTTCAAAAATGAGAAGTCGTTCTCATCAATGTCGTTTTTTTTAACCAAAGGGGTAAACGACATTTAGTTTTGCCTATAAGGAAACGGCATTTTTAACAGGTAGTTTAATGAAATTTCGTTTTTTTTTTTTTACGATACAAACAGTACATACTGTACAGTAGTGTATAAGTGTCGTTTTCTCACTGAGCAAAAATTATTTAAAAAACAATACTGGTTTTGTTAAGTTTTTAGCTTTTGTTGTTACGTCATGTCAAATTATTTTATTAATTTCGTGTTTGGAGAAATATCTATAAATTTTAAAATAATTATAAACAAATTGTCAAAATAGTATATTCTATAATTATTCATAGTCATTAGAATAACTACTTGTGGTAATTTTTAACATTACAATCAGATAAAAATAATTAAAAATTTGTACTATTAATGAAGTAATCTTTATACCCCTAAAAAGAAGTAAGCTATCTACAAAAAATTTGCTCTTTTTTTTTTTTTTTTTTTTGTAAAATAGTGTTACAAATAAAAAAGATAAAAGATAGAGAAGCTAAATTATCGAGATAATAATTCGGAAACGTTGTAATTTCAGTTAAATTTCTTTGCATTGTTAGAAACATTAGGGTCACGCATAAGTTTTCTGTTTTTCTTTTTCAAATAATTTCTAGAGAAGATATCCACAACTTCTTTGATATAAGACATATACACTTATAGACGTGTATGAAAATTTATATCTATGTACATTACATATACATATGTATGATCATGCATTCATACAAATATATATATATATATATATATATGCACACATGAATAAATGGATATGAATACATAATTATATATTATTAGCATCTATAGTACTCAAAAACATATTTATTTATGTACTAGAGATGATGGCATACAAACTCATACTCCCAAACCCCAATCATACACATAGATGATACCAAAAGCGTACAAAGGACTCGTAGTTGTAGATAGTACCAGATTGCAAGTTTGTTGTGTCACAAACTTTATAAGCCTCTTAATTATAAGAACATAACTAGAACGTGGTGGTGGTGGAGTGACTATGAGGCCAAAGAAAAGCTCCCATGGCAAACTTCCTCTTCTGCTCAACACTTCCCATGGCCGGGAGGCCGTATTCGGAGAGAAGGCAGTCGAGCTTCCACTCCGGCATGGTCTCGAACTCCGATTCCGAGTACTTTGGATAGTGCAATGGCATTTGGAAGAACCCGGTTGCCTCTTTGCTTTGTTTCCCTTCAGATGATCCTTTACAACTAGTAAAGGACTCCATATAATACTTCTTCTCTCTTCTTTTCTCTTCCTCACAAAACCACTCTCACACACAAATTTAAAGTCTCTCTCGGTGGCGTTATTTAAGAGAGGAAAAAAAATAATTTAACTATTCTAGACAAATCTTATCCTTTTTCAACATGAATTCTAGAAAAGACATTTTCCTCTTTAATATATATATATATATATATATATGTATTGTATACATAGGCCATAAGACTACAAAAATAAAAGTGATATTTACTACTTTATCCTCTATTCTAAATGTTTCAATTAAGATTGTTGCTTTATAAGTTCGTGTTCATAACAATTTATAATATCAACTTAACCTTTATCAAAGGTCTCACCAAAATAAGGAATTTACTTAAGGGCGAGCTGCTCCTCCCGACAAGGATACTACGGTCTGCAAGCTCCAATTGAAGTCACTCCCACTTGTGCATCTTTCCAAGTCACTTCTGAGCTAAATCAATCCCGCACAGATACATCTATAAGTTACAAATGGTAAATTGATCAATTCAGGGATAAAAGGTCAATTAAAAAAAAAAAAATGAGTTTATGATTATAAACTACTAATTAATTTTTGACATACTCCAAATGCAAGATAAGATATAGTAAGTAACCCAAAAGAAAAATCTTTGTACTAAAATGGGAAGGAGCTTTTTGTAATTTTGTGTATGTTTTCAACTATGTTGGAGCAGTTGAGAAAAGTATTAAAACCAAAAATTTCCACCATTTTTTTCCCCCCCCAAATTTCTATGCTTTTGTCTGGTTCTTTACTATAGGCTGTATCAATCGTCTTGTTGAACTACCATGCGCATGTTTAGCCGAAAAATACAATCTTACCATGAAAACAACGTTTTGATACATCATCTAGTTCCTCAAGTAAACCTAATATAATTGGAAAGTGTCTCTATATTAGTGGCCTTTTCCCAACCCCACACTTACATATTGCCAATCTTTGGTAGAGTTTGATTCCAAATTGGCCTTGAAAAATGTCACCTTTCACTCAAAAATCTTGATAATGCTCTTTTTGTTACTCCATGTGTCAAAAAGTATTAAGGTAAATCCAACATTTTTCCAATACTTTCAATTGATTGATTATTAGCCCGCTGAGTGGAGAGGGGATTTAAATAGGAGATTTCAAATTCATGTGTAAATTTTTATTTATCTATAATATTATAATAAATGAGAGTCGTACTTCTCACAATCATAAATTTTTTTTATTCAATTAATTGATTATTAAATAAGAAAGAAGTTCAAATCGTAGTTCAGTGGATCCATATTAAGTAAATTGCAGCATTATGATAAATGGTCAAAGCTTTACTCAACTATTGATTTTAGTAACTTTCTTTGTTTTCTTTTTAATCTTTTAGTGATTGTTTGGGATAACATCTTCAGAATTTCAAATTTGTAACTCTACATCAAATTTTCTCTCTTTTCCATTTTTAAAAAACTCAAACATTAAAAGTCCGTAACTTTTTCATTTTAAATCGGAATGAGATGATTTTTATGTCAAAATGCTGGTAACAACGAGACGAATAAGACAATATCCATTTTGCTTATTTTTTTTTAACACAATTCAAATTTTGGTATTATTTTCTATATCACTGAACTTTTTCAAAAGTTTTCTTCCCAAACACATATTTCCAACTCAACCTCTAAAATATCATCTTCAAATATTATCTCAAACGGTCCAATGTTTCAAGTCGCTAAACTATTTGAAACTCTGGCCGATCACGTTTTCCTATTTATAAATATGGCCAAATATTGCTTTAATAAAGATGGGTTACAATCTATACGATATTCTCAACCAAACATAGTGGCATCATGACCATATACAATCTATATATAGGACATTACTCTCAGAAGTATAGGATTTCCATTCGGACCGTTCCCAAGCAATAAAAAACGACAACTGAAAAAAAAAAAAAAAGCATGCAATAAAAAAGTGGATGAAACGAGTTTTAAGACAATAAAATTTACTGTTAAAAAAACATAAATAACAAGATAATATAATAGTAAAAGAGAAAAAAAATAAAACAAATTTAAAATACAAATACTTAAATATTGATTTACTGTTTTATTTTTTTTTTCTTTCAAGATTATTCAAAGAGAAAAAAAGAAAAATTATGATGATAAGGAGTATGATTAAAACCGAATTTATATATTGAAAATAAATTATTTACTTGTAGAAATAAAATAGTTTTGTATCTATCCAATAATTGTACCAATAGACAAGCTTTATGCCAACCTAAATCTTTAAAAATTGTGTTTTGTCCCTCAAAACTTATAAAATTTGTAAATGTGACCCCTTAATATAAATAGATTTTCTTCTCTCTCCTCAACGGAAGCACATTTCTGTCGTTGGCTTCATCACTGAGCGTTCCACTGGGTAGAAGAGAAGCCCAATTTCTGCAGCGAAAACTTGTTGGAGCAAAAAGGAGAAATCTTGAGGTTACGGTTTTCTTGATTTCAATTCTTTTTTTTTTTTTTTTAAAGGTTCTTGATTTCAATTCTAAGTGTGATGATATCTCTAAAATCCTTAAAAAAAAAAAAAAAAAACCCTAAAATCCCTAGAATTCCGAAATTCTCAGTACTTAGAAATTGGCCTGTTGAGTGTTTTTCCTTGACAATTTTTATGTTTCTATTATCTGGGTTTTTGCATGAGCTATAGAAGCCCTCCATTTTCAGTTCTGAAAATCTGAGTTGGATTTTTTGGGCGTGAATACTGGTTTATGTTTTTATGAGGTTTTATCTTCTTTTTTTTTATTTATTTTTATTTATTTTTTTTATATAATATATCTGCAAAGATTGTAGATTCAAACTGAGGCCTAATTGATAGAATTTATTTTTGATAGAGCCTATTTAATATGATTAAGTTCAATATTTTGAGACTTTTTTGTTGGATATTAAGATAAAAGTTCCCTAATAGAACAAGGTTTTGTTGTTGTTGTTGTTGTTGTTGTTGTTGTTGTTGTGTGTATGTTTGTTTGTTTTTATTTTTTATTTTTTATTTTTTATTTTTTATTTTTATTTTTATAAATTTTTTTTTGGGTTTTTGTGAAAAGCAGAGGGAAAAAGGAAAATGCCTTTGTATGATTGTATGCTTCTGTTGAAACCCAATGTGAAGAAAGAGGCTCTGATCGACTTGGTGGCTAGAGTGGCCAAACATGTTTACAGAAGAAACGGGGTTCTCACCGAGGTTAAATCGTCTGGAACCGTTCATTTGGGTTACGGTATTAAGAAGCTTGATGGAAGATATTTCAAGGTATAGAAAGTGTTTTTTTCACTCTGGTTTTTTTTGTACAGTTCGTTTAATTACCATGCTTGAAACTTCCTATTTGTTTGATCCAATAAGAGATTCGAGGTCAAGACCGAAGGTTGTCTCGCCGTTTTTTGTTTTTCTTGCTGAATGTAGACTCGTCTTGCCTGGCCTTTGATTGCTGTTGCTGCTTATGGATCACTATGGATTTGTGATTTGAAAAAGTGTATTTAGTGTCTATTCTTGTAGCATTGATTAAAAGTAATTTGTGAGAAATATATATATATATATATATATATATTTTAATCTCCTTAGAAGACGTTGATTTTCTTTTTCAGTAGTTCATTTGAAGAAATTTATGTGCAATGTTTTTCAGTGTAAAACTTATGCGGAACGAATATGCCTTTCTTGCTGAAGGGCTGTTCGCCGTTCCTCTTCTTGAAAGTTTTCATTTGCAATTTGCGATGAGTTAAAAGTGTACAAAAATGTTTTGTTAAATGATATATATTAATGGTAATGTTGCGAAATGAACTTTGAGGGCTAAGCTTTTGCGCATTGTTTCCAATAGTTTAGATCTTTTCGTTTGTGCAATAAGCAAGCATTAATTTTGGATGTCTTGAGAAGTTGCCATCTTGGTTTCTCTTTGTCCTTTGCCATTTTCTAAAAGTGATCATCATCTTTGCTATATTTTTTTTTCCCGCTTAATTTGTTCAAATTAGCTTTCATTAGGCCAGAAAACCTTTGCTTGGTCCTGTGTGGCCTTAATCTTTAACATAATGACTTGTTATCTTGAATATATTGACGAGCCTGATTTTTTTTTACAGCTTTAGTTTGATGGACTTTTGAAGATTACACAATAAACTAATGTTATTGGAGTGGGGTGCCAAATGTAGATTATTATTTTTGAACTTAAATCTTGACGATGAAATCAATAAAATCATAGATCTATGTGATGTGTTATGAATATACAAGATGCATAGCTCTATTTCTGTTTTAGTTTAGTTTGTAGTAGATGCCGAAACAAGAACAAGGTTCGTCCTCAGGAGTGAAAAAGAAGAAAATTCTTATCTTGCTTTGATTGGAAAGAATGTTTTTGACAAACCTGTTTTCCCATATACCTGGTCTAGGGCCAATTGATGCAGATGACCTTGATGGCTACTCCGAACATCAACAAAGAGCTGCATTACCTGAACAAGGAAGACCGATTGCTGCGCTGGCTTCTGGTTAAACACCGAGACACAAAGTATGGGGTTGAATTCCTTAATGAAGAGCACGACAGAAACTTGTATCAGAATTTGTCTCAGCGTAGTATATATCATGAGGGGGAGGATGACGAGGATGATGACAACGATGATGAATATAATGTGGACGAAGAAGGAAAAGAGGCTTGAAGACAACAGAATCTTGTCGTAGTTCTTCCGTAGGTTTATTTTCATCTGATAGCATTTTGTTAAACAATAGTTGTTGAATTGGCTAGCAATAATTGTAGTCAACTTTTTTGTTCTTTTAAGTGACAAACATTTGTTGTTGAATTGGCTTAACATATATTAGATTTATGGCTTTTTTTTCAGGTTTCGTATTAAGTCTCTGTTCTTTGATTCTCTTCTCCAAGAAAGTTGGGGCGTAGCCGTCCATTGTGTCAGACTCGGCAGGCACGTGAAACGGAAAAAATGAAAATGGAGTTAAAGATTCATAGTAGTTCACCTTGATGTGAGAGCAATATTATTTACTGTTAACCGTCGTAAAATGATCAGAGAAAGAAGTTATAGTTATGCGGTTAAATTTCCCAGCATCTGAAGATAATTACAAAACTCGTCATAACCTTGCAAAACAATTAACCTAGATGAAGAGAACTACCAGCATATTGTACCAAAACTATGCAAGAGCTTAATTTTTCTTTTTACAGCCAATCCTAATACATGAACAAAGCTTAATTTTTCTTTTTACAGCCAATCCTAATACATGAACAAACCGGAATAGAGCCGAAAGGGATTAAACTTTATACCAATAAAAGCCAGCCACTTTCGCCTGCACTTCTTTCTAGAGTTCTAACACCTAATAGTGGCATGTTATATAGCGAATCAAGGGAGGAACAGAGGATCCTCTTTGTTGTTGTATATTGCGAAAAGTTGCTTAGAGTAGTTTGTGGCCAGTGTTCTGCACAGTTTGATGGCCTTCTGATCATACTCCGCCAACTCCTTTACAGATTTCTTCAAATTACCTTGCGGGTCTCCATCTGTAAGAAACTCAGCCAAAGTGGAGCCCCTAGCAGAGAAGGCAAAGTTTAGACATCTGGAGACATAGAATGGTTTTACCGTTTACGAACGTAACCAACAAATTGTATCTGACTTGTTTACCATGACAACGTCAACACATGTTACATGGATACGATAAATCGCTAGTATAAGAAACATTTTACCTAGGATGATCAATTATCTGTGTTGAAAAGATCTGTAGTTAACATCTATCATACTACGCGTTCTTATACAAAACAAAGAGTGAATGAGAATGGATCCAGAGAAAAAAAAAAAATTCTGGCCGGGTCGGGCATAGAAAAATAACAGAATATATAACCGATCAGCTCTCAAATATTATGGGGTTCAAATTCATACCTGAGTGCATCAAACTTGCTAAACCCGCGGCTATTGTAACATAATGTTCCCCTACTGATCTTTTCAGCGGAAGTCTGCTGACGGTAAAGAGCACAAACAGCCTTCATGCACAATTCAATATCCTTACCGAAATCTGCAAGCATGTCAGCCTCAAACTCCCACTTGAGTTTTTTATCTTTTTTCCTGTGAAGATTAGATAAAATCTCAGAAAAGTCAATTTTTCCATCTGAACTGTCTTTGGACTCGCCAGAAGACTCGTCACTTCCAGAATCATCAGAGCTGTTGACAATAAATCCACCCAAGCTTTCACCTTCACTGTCTGAGCCAACGTCATCCGACTCATCATCTTCAGTATCCATGTTCGTAGGAATTCCTCGACCGCATTTAGTTTCAGTTGCATCACTTGGTGCTTTTTTCTCAGACCCACCTTTTCCTCTGCATTTCCTTAGTGACACCAGTCGTCTCCTTGGAGGAGTTGCGGATTCTTTGCCAGTGTCAACAACTGAAGCAGTAGTGTTCTCATACGAGTCATTATGACCACGACCTCTTTCCTGAAGATTCATCCTCTTGAGTCTACCAATTGGAATATTATCAATACCGTCGCTATCAGTATCGCTCATAACAATATTTGAAGCTCGTTTCCTTTTGGGAGTAGAAACAAGTGGAATCTTTTCTTTGCAAGCACTTATATCTTCCACATCATTATCGTGACAGTTTGTCTGCTTTAAACTAGTCTCACAAGTCATAAATTTTTCACTAGTCACACTGCCTTCTAAGGCACAATCCAATGGGCTGACAAGCTTTCCACTTCCCTCATTATCATTAGGCAATTGGACACCGCGATCATTAGGTTCTTCATCACTGTCATCGAGATCAACAAACGTGAGAGATGGAGGCCTACCACCAGCAGGGGTTGGTGGAGCCATCTTCTTACCAGGACTTCTCTCTTGCTCAAACGCCAATTGTCTTCTAACATCTTCATTGGCAGTATGCTCTTCTTTAGACTCCGAAGAAAGTTCTTCCTTTACACAATCATCACGTTTACATGGTGTATAATCAGAAGCTGAACCTGCCACAGATTAAAAAAAAAAAAATCTATGATAACATTGTCCCAGAATAATCAATGGCACTCTAGAGAACAAAAGTACAATTAGGAATTTAGGATTGCTTAAAAGTTGCTAAAAGGAGTAGATGCCCCCAACGGCCCAACCGAACTGTAATTCGGTAACCATACAAGAGATAATTAGAAATCACCAAAATTCAATTGCCCAATAGATGGCAAGGCTGATTCAAGATTGATCTTTTAAAGCTTGAAAAAAGTTAATGATTCTAAAACTTCAACTATTCCATTATCCATGCAAACAAAAGATGCGTGCAAGTAGAAATGAATAAAGATCATAATTATCAATTGTACAAGTAAGATAATTTTTATTTGATACCTGCTGCTTTCAGATCACCAATCCCTTTACCAGGAGAATGACAGATCGAGCCAACGTCCACTAAATCAACAACTTTCTCCTTTCTCCCCATTGACTTTCCAGCCAGTGGCCATTGATCACCAGTCGACACTGAACTCTTTTGCAAATGCAGGACCCACGATTCCAATTCTTTAAATTTGTCCTCCCAAGCCTTAACATCTCTTTCAGCCTTTTGCTTCTCAACTTCCAAAACTCTATTCTCAATCATCAGCTGAGTGACCCTATCTTCAAACAAGTCATCGTTGGTCAGATCAACAACTCCCTCTATCGTCTTTGCTCCTCCACAGCCTTCCTTGTTTTTTCTATCTTTTCCGCCACGAATGCGCTCCTTAAGTTCATTATTCTCTCTCTTCAAAGCCTGTAGCTGTTCCTCAGTGGCAAGCTTTTCAGCTTCAACCGCCCTTAACTTGGCCTCAAGCACTTCATACTTAGTCTTCATCTTTTGAATTTCGCAAATAAATTAATCACAACTTCAAAAAAGCGGAACCATGTTATAGATTAGAAACTCAACCAGAAAAATATGAAGTGATTAAGTAAAATGCAACTAACAGGAATCCAACTAAAAAATTATAAATAAATTAACCTTTCTTCCGTTACAAGAAATATACAAAAAAAAAAAAAAAAAACCTCTTTACATCATCAACCAAACGGAAGTCTTTTTAAAACCCAGAGACTGCTTTATTTTACATGGTAAAGAAGAAAAAGAGAACAAGACAGTTTTGGGTGTGGTAAGCGGCGCCGCCCCCCCCCCTAAATTTCTAAAATTGCACACGAACTAAAAAAAAATGTTTCCTTTTTAAGAGGAACTATGAACTAAGCATTACAATTTTCTGGGTTTTCTGCAAAAGCCCTAAGGGTTTCTGGGTCACGAAAGAAAATGGGAAGTTTTGAGCTTTCTTGAACACCCTCCCTAAATATTTCATAAAAGAAAGAATTATAAATAAAATAAAATAAAAAACCAGACCAACTCAACAGATTATATGATACAAGAAAGCTTACAAAAGAACCCGGATTTCCTTCTTCTTTTTTTGGGTTAAAAAGCTTGCAAGTCCACAAACGACGAAGAAAATGGCCGGTGTTTCAGCCAAACGACGGTAATCGGAAGCAGGATCAGAGCTTTTTTCAGATGGAAGCTAGGGTTTTCTGGCTTTGTTCTGCAAGCCCCAAGAGAGAGAAAGAGAGAGGGAACCAGATAGAAACTGGAGAGTACAGTTGAAATGAAAGAGGAGAAGGGAGGGAGGCAGGGAGTTGTTTTGGCTTTCTTAATACGGTGTCGTTTCACAGTAGCACCATGAACTTTTTTGGTGCCACGTCAGCCTTTTTGACTCAACAGAGGAACTGTGCATTCTGAAGAAAGAGAAGCCCACGTTTTCTTACACTAGTCTCACCTTATTTTTAGGTTATAATGTTGGCTTTGTTTCAAACTCAACTGATTTGTATTTCCCATGATGGTGACATAATGACACAAAATTACCTATCAAGACTCTCATTCTTAGTATTTAGGGATCGAATTTCAGTTCATACTTTGAGATTGACACCTTGTCCTATGAGCCTCGTAATGTGAACTAGGCTTAAGATGGAGTTGGTTCTTTCTGAATAATGGAAATAAAAGTTTGAACTATGTTCAACGGTCGTTCCAATTGTGAAACCTGTTGAGTCCCTCGTAATCCTTCAAATCAATCTTTTTTTTAATTTAATAAAAAAAAAAAAGAAAACTTATTGGTTTTCAATGTGTAAAATTGAGTATCAAATCTCCGAGAGGGAAAATAAAATCCAAAGCTTAATAATTAGAGATTAAAAAAAAACTACTACACATAGAAGGTAAACAACTAAAACATATATATAATATGTATAATTATCTTGAAATAAATGTTATGAGCTTGATTTGTTTTGATTTTCAGCCAAGCCCAAATTTAAAATCATAAACAGAATGTCGATATGTATTTTTTTATTCGGATTTTTAATTTTAACATTGCACCTATATATTCGATTTTTGAACAATTCGTTTTTAAATAAAGGGCAATCGATTATGTTCTACTCTAGAGGGAATATTTCTGAAAAATTCCTAAAATTTCAGGGGTATTGACGTAAACTTTTTAATTTAATTAGAATTACTGTAATTTCAGATAAAATATAGAGGTGCCAATGCAAAAACTCTTTTCTTTTTCATTTTGGAGGCAAAAAAAAAAAAAAAAAACCCCCCAAAATAACGGGCACACTCTTCTGTGCTTCTTCTTTTCTAAAACCCAAAAAGAAAAAAAAAAAAAAATCCCCATTCTCAGCGAAATGAAGATTCTCAGGCTTGTCGGCCGAAATCCTATTCTCCGTCACAAAAAACACTTGACGTCATCAATTTCCATGGATTTTCTCCACCATGGAGGCTCGTTTAAGGGTCTCTGTTCTCGCTCAGCCGAGGAGGAACCGGAGCTCAAGGATTTCATGGAATACATGGACTCTCTCAAGAACTACGAGAAATCCGGCGTCCCCAAAGATGCTGGCACAGATTCGGACGACGGCTTTGATCTCGGTCGGATGCGACGTCTAATGGAGCTTCTGGATAATCCTCATTCCAAATTCAAGGTGTTGGTTTTGTTTCTGTGTTCAATTACTGAAATGACTTGTTTGGATAAAAGGAAAGAGTGGAAAACTTGGTGGTAAACTAGATAAAGCTTTTTCGATTTTCTATGTAATTCGATTCGAACCCATACTTCACCTTGACCTCGGCTTACGGATTCCATTGCCAAAACTTTATCATGTTGAAGTGAGAAGAGAAAACGAGAGTAATCCATGCTTCAAAAAGAGTGAAACTTTTAGCTCAGCTTGCATCTTGTAATTTTTTTTTTTTCCACATACATATACATACATATGTATATATATGTATATGTTTGTGTGTGTGTGTGCATGTATATATGAGATTGACGAGCATAGCAGCAATTTTAGGCCATTCACATTGCTGGGACCAAAGGAAAAGGATCTACTGCTGCGTTTATCTCCAACATTTTAAGAGCAGAAGGATATTCAGTTGGTTGTTATACAAGGTGTGTTTTTTTTTGCCCTGGTTTTTTTTTTTTAGGTTCTTGATGTGGAGCTCTCTTTTGTCATGATTTTCTGAAATAGGCTTCATTTTGCCAATTCAGCCCACATATCCAGACTATCCGAGAACGTATATCGTTTGGAAGATTGGGCGAGCCAGTGTCAGCAAAGTCCTTAAATGATCATTTTCATCGATGTAAAAAGATTATCAACAAGGCAATGGAACTTGAAAATGGGCGTATTAGTCATTTTGAGGTATCGATTTTATAACACTGGTTCTGTTCAAATATTTAATTATCAATAAAAATTGTTGAGAAACTTAATAGTTTTCTTAAAAATAAGTATTTAGCTTCAGTTGATGTCTTATGTCCTAATCAAGCTCACTATGAAGGTTGTAGTTGATTTAATTGGTTTTTACCGCATATGCCATCTTTGTCTCCAGAATGCTTTCGATAATTTGACTGTAGCGTCGATTCACTCTATTTACCACAAATGTCGAAACTGCAAAAAGTTTCTTGTTCAAAACTTGATTTTATCGCATTCAGAGTATTGAATTGACAACTGCAGCTGATACTGATAATAAGAACAAATTTCAATGTTCAATGTTTTAACTCTTGGTGTATTATACCTCCTTGTGGTAGGCAATAGAATTTCCTATTACCTAATCTGTCTTTTCTTTCTTCAATGTAGGTTCTGACTGCAATGGCATTCAAACTATTTGCTCAAGAGAATGTTGACATTGCAGTTATTGAGGTTTATTAAATTTCCCTGTGTGGTTTTTCTTTCAGCTCTTCCCCTTCTTTGAGTGCTTTTCGAATGATCTTAAATACTTTCTTTGTGTTGTTTCTGTGGATAAAATGAATCTTATTTGTGTTTATTTTGTACAAGAAACTAATTTGTTAAGGGCTTTAAAAACACTAATCTTGTTCATACCACATATAATAGGCTGGATTGGGGGGTGCACGAGATGCAACGAATGTCATCTGTAGCTCTGGACTTGCGACATCAGTTATTACTACAATAGGTGAGGAACATTTGGCCGCCCTTGGTGGTTCTTTGGAAAGCATTGCAATGGCAAAGTCAGGAATCATTAAACACAAGCGCCCAGTTAGGTGGTTCTGCCTTTGAAATTTCTATGGAATTGTTTGATAAGCTCATAAACTAAAGGGGTTGACTTTTCTATCAATTCACCAACACTTTTGGTCCTATAGCTATTAATGCAAAGTTTGATGATTTTTAAGAAGATATAACAGTATTTTTGTTAAATTTTGACTAAACGATTTGGTTTTGCATTATTGACTCTGTTTAGTGGAATGAACTTTCAGTTGGTGTTGGGTGGGCGATTTCTCCCACATATTAAGCAAATTCTTCGAGATAAAGCATCATCGATGTCTTCACCTGTAGTATCAGCTTCTGATGCTGGAAACCGAAGTAAAATTAAGGGCATTAGATTGCTAAATGATAGACCTTGCCAATCCTGTGATATAGTGATACAAGTTGATAAAGATTTTAACCTGGTATGCACTTTTAGACTCATGATTGGTTGACATGATACAATATAATGGTGATCATGCAGTGTTTTTTTGTTTTGGAGTTCCTGCAAAGGACTTATGATCATTTTATCGATTCAGTCCTTTGAGTTGTTCGACGTGAAATTATACATGCTTGGAAGCCACCAACTTCAAAATGCAGTCACTGCCACTTGTACAGCACTTTGCCTTCGAGACTTAGGTGTACCGGCTAATCTTTTTATTTTATTTTTATTTTTATTTTTATTTTTATTTTTTTGGCGTTGATATGTATGAAAAAGAGTTTCTTATGTTAGTTGAAGTGCTTCTGTGAGGTACAGAAACTGTTTTGCACAGCTTAGGACTCTGGTTCATAAATTGTTTCTATGCAGCAAACACGGGCCTACTGCACTTGCAGAGGATAAAGCTGGAATACAGTCTAATAGTATTCTGGATCCTTCAGGATGGCGAATTTCGGATGGATCTATTAGAGCTGGTTTAGAGAATACATGCTTGCTTGGCAGAAGTCAATTCTTAACATCCATGGAAGCTGAAAGATTGGGGCTATCTAAAGCAATGATAATGCTCGATGGAGGTTCTTTCTTGTTTATATTTATTATTGACTGTTTCACCTTTACTATTAGTTTCCTTTGGACGTCTCTTTTATATCATTGCATAGCTAAACCTCTTACCATCCCCTGGAATATGTTTCAGCCCACACCAAAGAATCTGCTAAAGCATTGGTACATACCATACGGATGACATTTCCCGGGGCACGACTGGCTCTTGTGGTTGCTATGGCCACTGACAAAGATCATGTGGGTTTTGCAAGGGAGTTCCTTTCAGGTATGTTCCTACTATGATGAAAAATCCTGTCTTATTTGGTTAGAAGAGTTCATAATACAAGCCACACAACTTTATTTCATAGTTTAGAAGATTTATAGAGAATATTTATCTCATAAAATGTTTATGGCTAATTATAGAAGACATTTAGTTCATCCCTTCATATTCTTGCCAAAAAAAGTTTGCGTTTCAAGTGTGAAAATAAAATATTATAGTTGTGTTTTCTGCATTGTAAATGGGATACGGTATTTGTACCACGTTTTTTGAATTCTGGGCCAATGGTTTAAGGTAAATGTGGTGTTAACAAACAGTTCTAGGGCAAATTCTAATAGACTTGACGGCTCTCATCAGGTGGACAAATAGATGCCGTTTTTTTAACCGAGGCTAACATTGCTGGGGGCAAATCTCGGACAACTTTGGCTCGTTTCCTGAGAGATCGTTGGATCAAAGCTTCCGAAGAGTTGGGGTTAGCTTTTCTTAATGATGAAATGATGGAATACCAAGACTTACTTAAAGCTCAATCAAACGGTTGGGAAGGCGTTTTGGAAAATAAAACCATTTTGGCTGCCGAGGCTTCCGTTTTATCTTCGATGAAGATTGCGAATCAAATTCTGAGTCACAACATGGAGAAAGGATCAGGCATTATTGTAGTTACAGGATCTTTGCATATTGTGTCATCCGTATTAGCTACTCTTCATGAATGATTTAAATTTATGTTTCCCTTCTTTTAAGATCCCCCAACCTACAGAGACTTTGAAGTCAAAACCCAAACTAACCACATTTTGTTTAGACTGTTTTTGTTTAATTAATATGCTGTAATACTTAAATGAAAATCAGATAGGACTCTGATTTTTTTCCCAGGAAAAAAAAGAGTGCATTCACAAGGAACCCACCACATTCCAACTATTTCCCAACTCAACTTTAATGGAAATCAGATCTAGTTCCGAGTTAAAAGGGCTGCTAATAAAGCCGATAGGTAGGTCGATGGGAAATAAACCAGAAGAGAAGAAGATGGAGCTCTTTTCCATACCAACTATTTAACAACAGAGGATGAATATCATGAAAAATGGATACAAATTTTTGGCTGCTACTTACTATCGGTAATAGGTCTGATAGGGTATCTAAAAATATCAAATTTAGGTAGTTATATCTGGTTGAAGTAAGGAACCATGGCATATAGATTTGGAATATATTTCATTTTGAGAGAGTTGAAAAAGCACCATCTCATTGAAAGTTTCTATACATCTGTCATTTCTCTAGGCATTTCTTTAGACAAAGACTCCTTTTTTTCTTCTTTTCGAATGGTAAATATTTCTCAGAACATAGAGTGTGAATCAAACCCATGTTCATAAAAAGTATCTAATGAATTATGAGTTTAATACATCCTGTTTAGCAGAAAGACAGATATTCCTTTTTCATTATCAGATAATCATTTATTCACAAACCTCCTGTGGGGTTAATAGTTTTTATTTCCAATCTCATGAAAATCCTTTTCCGCTCCGTTTAGCCATATCCCTCTCTAGAGGTACATTAGGCCTTGGCTCTTTCTTTGGCAGAGCATCAAGTACATGTATCTTTATCGATTCATCAATTTTTTATAGGATTCTGATTTGTCATTTATTTATTTAGTAGATTATTTTTTTCTTGTGAAAAGAAAAAATATCATTAATGTTATCCTGATTTTTATCATTATCGTCTATTGAAAAAATGTTAAGGTTTTATGTATAATCAAGCACATGTATCTTTGTCGATTAATCAATTTTTTATAGGACTCTGATTTATTATTTATTTATTTATTAGATTATTTTTTGCTTGTGAAAAAAAAATACGTCATTAGTGTTATCCCTATTTTTATCATTATCGTCTATTGAAGAAATATTAAGGTTTCATTATTGATGCCGGACAGCTAGTCACATAGAAGATAGAACTCACCACATATCTATCAAAGAACTTTCTATACTGAGGGAAAAAGAGGAGGGAAAAGACGAGAAAAGAAAAGAAAATAGGGTATTTGATGATTGATGAATGATAACTATGTAAAGGGTCCCATACTTCTATGAATGTTCAAGACAGTGGAGAAGCATGTATAAATGATAATTGTCTCCAAGCAAAAGAATGATAAATAAAAAAAGACTTAATGAAAAAAAAAATGAAGAAAATAATAATATAGAAAAAGAAAAGGATAATTGTCTCTTACCTGCATTGTCCTCAACTCATCAAGTCTGCTTATCAACCAAAAAGTGTTGTTTGTGCCCCTGCAGGTACGGTCTACGATGTTCTACAGCAAAATTAAGATTTCGTTTTTGTCTCCTTTTTTTTTCCCCCCCCTAAAGGCATCAAAATTAAGATTGTTATACACATTTTTGGGCTCCAAAATTCTCTTATTCACAAGTTAAAGTGAACAAGTATGATACCACGTACGTTTATAACAAAACAAAAAGAGAAATAGGTATGAACAATATTATCTTTCACTATTTCAATTTGTGATTCAATCATTGCAAATCTGACGACAAATACATACATTTTTTATGCGACTCTACATGTATAGTGAGTGTCACTAATAGTGAGAGATAACAGTTCTCAACAGATATAAAGATCATGGTTGATTGTTTATATTTTGTATTGTGTTGTATTATCATAATGTAATGTAGTATTTGGTGCTATAACAATATTAAGGTGTTTGGTTGTTGTGTCGATCCTCTCACTATTCTCAAGCTGATCTTGATCTTGATCGCGAATCAAACTGACTTGTCCTCAATCCTTGACCGACTTTACATTGTATCTGAATTAGTCTTGACGTCCGACTCTAATATTTGACCCTACATGAAATAATTGAATATCACACAACAAAAATATATCATTTCATTAAATAATATGAACATGGATCGTATTAATTATTATCTATATCAGTGTATGTGTTATAAGGATATTATTAAATACGATAGTAAACTGTAAAATAATACAATATATTACTCTAATATGATCCTCAAACATATTATAGAAATAGACAATGAGAAACTTTTCGAAGCCAAAACCAAAAATTAATATACGTGTGTCAAATTCTTCATTTGATACAATTAGAAGCATAAAATGAATATATATATATATATATATATATATATATATACATGGCTGAAACCGAACAAGATGGTCTTACTTAATCTCATTCCTATCCTACCATTGTGGATTCTTATAATTAAGGATGTTTGTGTATTTTGTCGCATCAATTTTCTACTTTTTTTTTTTTTCCCCTCTACTTTTACAGCTTTAATAATCTAGGCTTGCCACGTCATCCGTATGTGCAAAGTTTTTCTTTTTTTCTTTTTTTTTTCCCTCTTTTTTTTTTTCCCCCCTCCTTCACTCCTTAAAAAGTATATTCATTACTCGTTGCAACGAAAGGCAGCTACATTTAAGAATTGAAACACATTTCTTGTACATTGTATTCTAGAACCACTCTAAATATAACATATACAAATAAGTTTGGACCTTTCCCACCAAAAAATATATATATATACAAATAAGTTGAAACAAGACAGTATAATAATAATTGGCAATTCTTTCAAAACAACATTATAATAATAATTGAGAGCCCAACATTTATACAAGATGTTGGACAGTCGGTCGTGAATGTATTACTGCTATTACTACTATTATTATTATTTCTGCTTTATTAATCACAATTCATATATATATATATATATAGAGAGAGAGAGAGACATTGATTTACATACATCCATACATCCATGTATATGGACCACGGTATATACGTATTCTATCCATTTAAATAGATATATTCATATATATATATATATATATATATATATATATACATCTGCTTCATCTTTACTTCACGTAATTATTGCGGGAACTCGTTTTGCATGCCACGAATTTATTACCAATGCAGGGAAATCCTGATACTTATGGTCATTTAATTGGCATTTACTACTTCTAAGCAGTGCGCCGGTATTCTGTTTACAATTGGATTATTTCTCGTGTTGATTTTTGTGCGTACTGTTTTTATATATTTTTATATGTATGTATTTATGTATACGAGTGCTAGAAAGAAAAAAGTTACATTAATTCTCTTGTCATCTCAGGTATGTCAAGCTTAATGTTCTCAAACATCTGTATATGTATGTGTGTGTGTATATATGTACATTATTTTCTGACCGGTTTTAAATAAATAGTAGATAGCTATAAAATTATTTACTTGATAATTGAATCGTTTAATGAAATTGGAAAATAGAAAATTACATATATATATATATATATTTTTTTTTGAGATAATACATTATGAAGTTAATAATTTGTACTCCAATTTTTTGAACATATAAATGCCAAATCTGACTCAAAAGTTTTTTGAGTTTTCCTGTTTTTCAAAAATATGATTTACAGTTATAAGATTGCCAGGTGTTTGAGACATTCTTGTGGTACCATATAATTTACATATAGATATATATATATATGGATATATGTATACATGTATATACAGGTTTGGTTTGTTATATATAAGAGCTAATTAAAATCCAGCGTATCCAAAATTATATATATATATATATATATCATAGATAGGTCGCCATCAGCTAATGGGAAAGCTCATTGAAATTTATGTTTTTTTGTGCCATTACTCAGATCCCTGCAGTTTTAATTTCTCTAATTTTGTACAGTCTAATTCACACCAAGCAACATGGGAATCTCTGTGCCGTTTCCATCATCTCTGCAATTTTGCATGTTGTTTTTTTTTACAGCCCAAAAAAAAAAAAAAAAAAGTTTCAAATTTACCATGCAACTTGAATATATATATATATATATATATATAATTTTTTTTTTTACATCACTACAAACCAAAATTTCTAGTGAAATTTCAATTGGAATTTGAGTAGTACTAGCTACAGAACAAAAAGGGAGAATTTTAGAGAGAGAGAGAGAGAGAGGAGAGAGAAAGAGATTGAGATTCTTCACTGAAATAATGAATCATGATCATATAATAATGTTTTTTTGTCATTTGAGGGGACCAACAGACACTAACTGATACACTTTGCTGCTGTAGAGTTGCCACTGCTTGCGAAGTCTGCCATTGGTGGTTGTATTGCAGTTTGGCCATTAATTTAGTAATTTGTCCAAAAGTTCATTACTTTTTTTTTTTTTTCTTTCTATGTCCTGATTTTAAAAAACTTATAGAATGAAGCTCCTCAATATATATTTCAAGCAATAAATAATAGGCCAGGAATATTCTCAAGAGCAAAAAGGAAAACTATAACACCTTGAAAAGGGAAGACATGGTAAAAAAAGAATGCTACATTAAGACTGTTTCAAATGAAACAAAATACGTATATATAATTATTCATAGTAGTAAACTATGCAACTTTTAATTCATTATGTCTGGTTAAGATTTTCTATTTTCTCATGTGCATGTCTAAGAAAGTTTCAAAGTTTTCATCTTTCTTAATATACTAGTATGGGATCGTGCCCTAGGGCATTTTTGGGACATTTTATTTTTGAATTAATTCTCGTATTATTTTTTTTTTTAATCCTGTTTCATAAATAGAAAGTTTTTCTGGTTTTTTGCTGATCAAGGCTAAAACTTCAAAAATTCTAAATATAAAAATATGAATAGCGCTTGATATTATGAGAAATACTCATAAAATATTATATTTGTAAAGGATAAACATAGACTTACTCTCATTAATGTAATGTGGAAAATGTACCAGACTTGTCAATTTGAATTTGAAGTAATTGTCAAGTCATTCATAACTGTTTAATCAAAATAAGCATTCATCTTGATCAAATCACTTGTTTCGTTTGTTAAATCAGTTCGAGCTACGAACCTTCGAGCAGGGCACTTCATGAGCTACAACTAAAGTTTTAAGAAACAAACACCTTATATAAATATATATATATATATATATATATATATAGGACATGGAAACCAAGGGCAATGCAATGAAAGATACTAATACCTTTGTTTTAATTAATTAAAAAAAAATGAGAAAGTACAAACAACTATAATTATTTCCTTTTAAGCATGATTAGAGGGGAATGGAACACGTTATTCTTTTCTACTAAAAACTAATGAATGTTGAACTGAAAGCTTGAAAATAATTTTAAAACGCTTCTCATAAAACTCAAACCGACCTCCCCTTTGTCAAACCACTTGCGTATTGAATAGGCATGATGCCACTGGCTAGGCTACATGGTGAGAGATGGTTGAAATTGATATGGTATTATTATCATATATATTTTAAGAAAATGTGAATTGAATGAGAGAGACATGATGGAGGAGGGGGAGATGTACTCAAAACATTTTAGCTCCCAACGACAGAAGGACAGAGATCGGGACTAGACATCAAAATGGAGATTCACAAATCTTAAGCTCAAATATTGCAATTAAGTCCTCCTGGTCCCACATATATATTGTGGACCACCACCGCCATCCATCCAATTTCAATCACACACTTCGCGAGAACTCCCGAACATCTCGAGCCCTCATCAGAACAACAACTTGGCCGTCCTCTATATGTTTGTGAAAGTGCGTGAAAGAGCCCCAAAATAAATAAAGTACTTAAATTAGATTGAGAATGTGCATTTAAGTTTTTAGATTTATACTTTTAAAGTTATCGGAGATATTAAATAATACCCACATTCAAGCAATCAGTGTTTGGAGATATTAAATAATACCCCTAAATTTTTTTGGCCCGTTACGGTTTGCTCTCCAAACTTTTAGTTTTAAAATTTTGCTCTCTAAATTTTTAAATTGCTGTAATATATATGTCTTTTTTAGTTTCTTTTTTGTTTAATACAATTGGCGATGAAAAACCTTATACGTCTCGTATAAAATCAAAAAATCTCATGTCAAAACAAAAATTTTGAAAGTTCAATTCAAATCCCAATGTGAATTTCAAATTTCAAATGTAAATTTAATAGGAAGTTAACAAACCGGGACATCTTGCTTTTGTAACAATTTAATTCAGAGAGTACATCGTCAAAACTAGAAATTTAAAGGATAAGTTGTTAAAAATCATAAAATTTGGTGACAACAATGCTAAAAATCCTAATAAAAATTATAACAACAACAACAAAAACAATAGCTCTCGATTTGACTTAGGGAAATTGAATATTGCTTATTCTTTGTTTGATTATTGGAATATTTAGTTCTCTTATATTTAGGTAAAATCTACATTTTTTGCATCGATTGTAATCACAGCCACAAGCATGGGAGAAATTAGTATAGGAATTCAAATTGTGTGGTATAGAATTGTAATATTTAAAAATACAAAACTTTCTGTGACAATAAAATAAAAATGAAAACAAATTAAAACAAAAACTTTTGTTTTATTTGTTTTATTTATTTTTGAAGCTTTAAGAGAAATTATTAAACGGAGACGACGATGAAATTTATGTTTTGCTCGTCTATTTCGTGGGTGCTATTTAATGATGGAATTTTTTCCCCCCCTCCTTTTATTATTTTTCAGGATTGCGAACAGTGAATGAAGCTTTTGAGGGAGGGACTCATTTAAGGGACGTGGACCCATGCAATTTAATTTTCGTATAACTTTACTTTAGAATTTTGTCCCACATTCCCATTCATTTTTGTAGTGAGGGTTATAAATGACAAGAACAGTACTTTTATGCTTTGCAGTCATGTCGTAGCGTACAAAAGTTCATGTAGACATTGCTTATATATCCAAATTAATGTTTTAGCTCTTGAATTTGATGCCTAATTAATAATACTCCATCAATTACATTAGCAAAAATGTTTAGCAAGTTTGACACTGTTTTTGAAAGTTATTTTGACTTTTTGATTTACCATTTAAAAGAATTTTGAGTCTTTCAAACAAACAAACAAAAAAAAGTCTTTTAATAAAGCTTTTTAAGAAGACAAGTGTTTTTTTTTTTTAAGATTCTATAAAATTTGTTTTCCTAGATTTTTATTGCTCATGGGAAGATTTAGGTATCATTTTAAGAAGCCACATTTTCAGTCTGTTTGACAAAATTTTCATCTTTGTTTTTTGTTGGTAGAAGAAAAAAAAATAAAAATTATAATTTTTCAGTAAATGCGAAAATCAAAGTCTATTAAAAAGAGCATTTTTTTTTAAAAAAATTACATTTTGTGACTTTCATTGGAAATATATTTAGAGATTTAAAATATTTTCGACACATTATCTAAATACTTCTAGAAGCAATTTTTTGATATAGGAAGCCAAAAACGACATATACCAAATGTGTTCTTTGTGCCTTTGACTAAAAGTTCTTCTAGAAAGTAAAAGCTTTTTTGACATATCATTTAAATATTTTCATGAAGTCAAAAATAGCTTTACAAAAACTCTGCTAAACATATTCTAAATCTGACTCAATCATAAAAATTACAGAGTTTAAATCTCTCACATTAATTTGAAGGGAGAAAAAAAGTACTGTAAGCTAAATTAACAATATCAAACGCATTCTAAGTCTTCATTTTAGGGAAATACTGTGGTACAGCCCATTTTATATACCCTATCGATATAGCTCATTTTTAAACTGTTCAGATGCAATCAAACAGCTGAGAGGTTGCTTGTGCATGGTAACTATAATGCACCATACCTCATAATAGATTGCTAAAAAATTAAATAAATAGTTAAAAAAAGAAATCAAAAAAAGAAAAAAGCCCAACCATCATCATCGGTGGAAAGTTGCAAAGGGGGGGATGGGGGGTCCTCGCCGAGTGCTCGACGCCGGTGGTGCTGGGGAGTGGCCTGTCGTCGGGTTCGGGAGGGGAGGGACTCATCATCTAGAGGGTGGCGCGTCGCGGGCGGCCTGGGTCACGGGTGGGGTGAAATCTAGCTAGCGAGTGGGATGCTTGCCGAGGACTCGACATCGGCGGGGGTGGTCCGTCGCCTGGGTCGCAGGCCTCGGGAGGGGAGGGGCTTGTCATCGGGGCTGTGGGGGGGGGGGGGGGGGGAGTTGGGCAAGATCTGGCTGGCAGGTGAGGGGACTCAATGTCAGCGGGGCTAGGGGATGGTGCATCGGTAAGGGAGAGGCTCGTTATCTAGTTTGGTAGGGGAGGGGGTGTTCGGGGGTGTTCTCGGGAGGGAGGGGCTTGTCAGTGGGGTTGGGGATTTCTGGGTAGCGCCTGGGTTATGGCGTAGGGGAGGGGATCTGCCGACGGGGGTCGTGTGGTGGGGGGGATCCGGCCGGCCAGGGGTAGGGGATCTGGATGCCGTTTTTTTTTTAATTTTAAATTCTTTAAATTTTTTTTAGTTATATTATTATGAGGTAAGGTACATTATAACGATCATATCACAGCCGTTCAATTACATCTAAATAGTTTAAAAATAAACTCTATCAATAGGGTATATAAAAAGAGCTCTATCGTATATTTATCCTTCATTTTAACAAGCCAAAAAAAAAAAAAAAAAAGTCTTCATCTTCACATAATGAGTCGAGATGAATAAATGCACTTGTATCCAAAAGCAAAATCGTGAGATGGAAAATCTAATCCAAATTTTCAAAACTTGCTTACCCAGTCGGATACTACTAAGATATGTTATGTTATAGACCTTAGGGGTACGTACAGAGAGAAATCACTAGCTCTAGCTCTGTCGAAATTAAATGACACAAATTTATTTATTTAGAGGAAGAGTTGGGGGATCAACCTATACGTTAGAGAAGGACATACATATAGGAACTGTTTAACTAGTTATTAGACAAAACAAAAAAAGACAAAAGCAAAAAAACAAAACGATAACATGTCATGTGTACACATAAAAATTTGGGTTTTATACCTATAATAATTTAAAACTTATAACTTTGGCATATGGTTTTCCTAAACATAATAAAAATAATAATAATATTATTATTATTTTATAATATAAGGTTCTGAACTCGTATTTATTAAAATAATAATAATAATAACACTTTTAAAATTTGAATATGGGAGTTTCTATACAAAATTTTTCCTTTCTCCTTATTGAGCTAATTCTAAAGAGAACTTTGATGCATGTTCTTGATTAGGCATTTGTTCACTAAAATTTATATAGATATATGTATATGTGCCTGGTTGTGGAGAGAATGTGAATAGAACTCTCACACGAAGTAGACATGCGAACCGCATGATAAGTTGGTCTTGTAATGCTAATAAATAAGCTAGTCTTTGAAGATGGAATCTCAAGAAACAAATTTTAGATACAATTATTTAAATGTATAAGGTAAACTCTGGAGAAAATCAAGGAGAAGGTTAATAGGTTTAGACCGTAATTTATAAAAATCTTGATGAAGTTGTGATCTTCTTAATTTGTTAATTTGAGAAAAATAAACAAATCTATCATTGTTTAAAAATGTATAATTTGAAACTTTGTAAGTGCGTGAACGAAAGTCTCATATTAATTAATGATAACAAATTAAAAAAATATCTTCATTTTTCCTCCTAATAAAATAATGATTTGTTTGGTTCACCAACTTCAACATAAAAATTTTAACTTAATTTTTATCTTTTTCTAAAAAATCAACTAATTTCTTAACTAGTTTTTAAAAAATTAATCAATTCCAACTCAAACCGGCAAGGGAACTAAGTTTTTAAGATGAAACGATAATATATATTGCGATAGTTGAGAAGGCATATCCCTGAACAACATGCTACGGATGATGCGACAAATCAACCGACGAATGGGTGGCACAACTTAACTAGCCATGAATAAGAATAGAAGCAAAAGCCCTTTTGCTGATCTAAATGTATCTTTACACACACACACACACACACACAAAACATACAAAAGTTCATAAAAGAGAGAGGCAGACAGGGGGGGCCGTTGAGGGGTGGTAAATGTGAAAACTGACTGTTGATGCCAAAAATGTGGCCTCATTTGGATAGGAAAATTTAATGTGATCATAAAACCAAAGATGAACAAAAAATATATATAATTAAGAGTAATTGGCCTAAATGGTCCCTGAACTCTTTACGAGGTGACACTTTGGTCCCTGTTCTTTTTTTTTTTTTTTTACCGTGCTGATCCTAAACTCTTTAAAAAATTGACGGTTTGGTCCTTTCCATCCACATCTGTTAAATTTCTAATGAAATATTACTGAAATGATTAATTTTTATACTAAAATTACTAAAATACCCTCCCCTCTCCCCCTCTGTGTTTTCACCCACCACCTCCACCCCTCTCTCTCTTTCTTTGCTTGCCCCCCCAACCCCGACTGGGTTGCTCCTTACTCCCTCTCTCGGTTTCGCTGCTCCCCTCCCATCGTCTTTCGGCCCCTACCCCCAACCCCTCTCCCTCCGTTGTTGGGCCCCCCTCACCCCGTGACTTGGTCCCCCCTCCCGCCGCCGTTCGTCCCCCACGATCTGGGTTCCCTCCCTCATGCCGCTGTTCTCCCCCACCCTGCGTTCGCCGCGCCCCCCCTAACCTAATTCGTGATTTGGGTTTTTAGGCCCCTCCCCTCACCGCAAAGCTAATGCCCCCCTGCCCCTCTCTCCTTCCAATCTGGTTACCGCCCACAACCCCCCCCCCCCCCCCCCCGGCCCCCCACCGCTGCCGAACTCAAGCCCCTTCTCTCCATCGCAGATCGCCTCCTCCCCCCCTCCCCCCGGCGAACTGGGTTTTGAGAGAGAGAGAGAGAGAGAGAGAGAGAGAGAGAGAGAGAGAGAGGAAAGAGAGAAAAATGAGAGGATACTTTTTTTATTTTTTATGATTTTTTTACAAAATTAATTAATGTTAGATTACTAAAATACCCCTACAAGTTAACGGAATTGGATGGAATGACCATAATAGCCAAAAAACAATAGTTTAGAGTTATCTTGGCCAAAAAAAAAAAATAGGGACTAAACTATTTACTTTTGAAGAGTTCATAAACTATTTAGGTCAATTACTCTATAATTAATATATACAGTGATAATAACAAAAAAGCTCATATTCTATTTAAATGAACTATTACTACACTGAAACGAAATTAGTGTTTTGTTGATCAAATATTAAAGTACTGAATCAATTTAAATATTTCACTGCTTTGCAACATTTCAACTTAAATTGACATATAACTTTTCACTTAAAAAAAAAAAAAAAAAACACACCACAATCATTTTCACATTTACACTATCGATATAACACAATTAATAAAAACTATCTAAACATATATTTATTATTAAAATTTCACGTTTAAATATAAATAATCAGTTTGAATAAATATTTAAAGGCAATCTATAATACAAGCTGATATGACTCCCTTATTACGAAGTAGTACGTAGTACTTTATTTGAAAAGGGTAACATGCAATTACTGCTCTGCCCACTTTCTCACACACTCAAAAATCAAAAAACCAAAAAAAAAAAAAAAAAAAAAAAAACATGTTACACAGACCAAACAAATGAATATGAAATTAAGAGAGAGAAAGAGAGAGGAGAGAGGAGAGAAAGAGAGGATGTCTGGAGAAAAGGAAATGGGATATATACATATATATATCATCGTAGGCACGGAGATGCCGTGTCTGCGCATTGAAAGCCGAGGGGCGTATCACAATTCACACTACTACTACTGTAGCAATAATAAATTAAGATCGTTAGTTCATCAAAGTCCTTTATTGTTTGATTACAAACAATAACAACAAATACAGACAAGTTGCAGAATCTTGCCCTTGTTTCTGTATCCTTCCCTCTTTACCTTCCTCATTTATTTCCTCTCTCTCTCTCTCTCTCTCTCTCTCTTTATTTCCTAGCATCATATTTGTACACTTTTTTTTTAAAATAATTTTTTTTCTTTTTTTCCAATCTAACAATGTAGCATAAGGATTAAGTAGGTGTAATACTAAAGTCGTTTACGTACAATACATTTATTTAGTTACATATAAAGTTTTTGTCATCAATTATTAATTATATTGAGTATGTGTGAAGAAAAAGGCTCACATAGCCTAGAGATGGAATTAAAAATGAGTTTAAAAGGATTTGAACTACTCTTTTTAATTACTAGGTTAATGTTTTAGGATTGAACTCCAAAGACATTAACAAGTGATCATATCATAACTAGATTTCAGATGTACATGCAAGATGAATCATGAAGAAAAATCAGAGGAAGGTTAGTGGCCCCCTCAGAGAAATTGCAATGGCCGGAAAACTAATGATGCAAAATGGACTCTCGAGATAGAAACTCCATGTTATCGCGGGTCATGATCTTCTTTCGTGGTTTCTATGTTTGAGGAAGACAGATGGATGAATAATCATTTATAAAGAGGGGATTGCAGTGATAGTTGGTTTCACTCGAAGAGTGATTGTTGAATATGTGCAACAAAAAAAATTACACATTGACAGGATATGAAATTAAAAATAGATAAAAAAAACTTGGATTATTTTTAATAGATTAACCTTAGAATATGAAACGCTAAACATTCTAACAAATTATATAACTTTATATAGAAAATTATATTGACTGATATAGCTGTCAAATTGAAGAATATTTTTTTCTTATAGTAAAGTTAGAGATTATTTTACATATTTATATTTTCTTTTGTAAAGTATAATATCGCCCAAAAAGATGCAGGAAATGATTACGCAAGGAATTGGACAGAGAAATTAGCAGTTTGTACAGTAAATTGTTTTTTATTTTTTCTAATTTGGTTCATCTACTCCATCGTAGTGGTAATTGATCGAAACTACTACAAGGCGCGATTCCCTTTGACAAAAATAGTAAAACCGTTGGTCTTTTTTCCAATATTATGAAAATGTCTTTTAATTTTTAGATCAAACCCTTGGTCCTTTTTTTCATGAAAAATAAATTTAGCCAAAGGCATAATATTTAATTTTTGTTTTGTTTAATTTGTTTGTAAAAAAATAAAAATATTTATTTTATTATACCTTTACAAATTCATTATCACATTAAACTTTTATTATTATTATTTTTGGTTTCTACATGGTCCGAATTCGTGAAAAACTTAAACTTTTGTCTACATTTATAGATACATCTATTAACACACCTATACTCTTTTAGATTCGGTTTATAAATGTAAACCAAAGGGCATATTCTTTTGGGGTGTGTGTGTGTCTGTGTGTGTATATGTATATATAAATACAAGCTCATGATGAGTACTTAATAGAAAATTGAAAGAGCACAAAGAAAGTTGCGTGATTTACTCTCTTCGGAAAGCATAAAATCACGAACATTCAATTGGAGCACATATCTAAACATTGAATGATAGCCCTTTTCCCATAGGTTTCTGCACAGTAAAATGAATGTTCATCTAGTGGCGGCTTTTTATTTTTTATTTTTTATTTTATTTTTATTTTTATTTTTGGGTTGCAATGAATTCTTACAACTACCAACATTATTTACAGTGAAAAACCCCAAAAAAAAAAAAAAAAAAAACCCCTCCAACATAAATCTGTAGCGATAACTATTTAGTTTTAACTTTCTTTGTGTACCCAATCTGTTGTCTCTAAATTTATAACGAATTGCTTCTAAATATTGGAACTCCACAGTTGAATAAATAACATTCAAGAAAAAAAGGCTTAGAACTAATTAATACTAATGGCAAGAAGCAGAGCTATCACAACTTTCTTATCGTAATTATATGTATGGTTTGACTTTAATATATATATATATATAGTAAAAAAAATACTTTTAGTTGCAATACTTTTCATTACACTTTTAATCGTAGATTTTTGTGTGATTAAATATCCCTTTTAGTCACAATGCATTTAGTTATAAAGTTTTGTGCCTAAAAAAACTTTTAGCCACAAGGATTTTAATCACGGCACGGCTAAAAATTTTTCCGTGACTAAAAGTTTTAGTCACATAAAATTTTTTTTTTGTAGATTAGTCTCAACCTTGTGACATAAATTGAAATTTAGTCACACAAAAATATTATAACTAAAAGTGTTAAATGAAAATATTATAACTAAAGTTCATTTTTTTTGGTAGTGTATATAACCAAAAAAAAAATCACTGTATTGCTTAGTTTCACTCAAAATTGAAAGAATATTCAGCATTTTATAGCTTAAAAAGGAAATTCAAAATCATGATTTTATTATTTAAAAAAAAAAAAAAAAAACCAATGAGACCGTCAATAATGTCACATCAATCGAAAAATTCGAACTTTATAATGAGATTCAAATTCAGGAAGTTCAAATTTACAGCTCATTTTAGAATACAGTGACTTACCTTAGCTACATCTGTTTTATATATGTATCATAGAATCATGTTAATAGTTATATATATTTGAATACACACACACACACACACACACACATATTGTTGTGAAGTTGAATGGACGGTTGTGATTGGCCGTTAATGTGGATCCCTTGTAATGAGTGGTGGTAATTAATCAATGCCCTGTTGGCGGCTGAAATATTTTTGCTCCAATAGGAAAAAGGAGGAGAAGAAGAAGAAGAAGAAGAAGAAGAGAGCCCACAGCTTGCCATTCATGATTCACATTATACCGACAAGGAACGGTCGGGAACCTTCCAGTAGCATGTTCAATTCGAAAAGCCTTTTCCAACCAATTAATCATATACAGCCTATATAGTTTTATGTATACATATAACAAAATGAAGAGAGCAGCATATATACTTTCCTAATCACAATGAGTTCACTATGGCCTTTTTTTTTTTTACTTCTTTTGTTTTATGAGGCATTAAAGCAAATTCATACAAATTTTGACCCTTTTCTTAATATGCATATTTGGACATTAATTGAAAGAAATTGATAATGAAATAATGATTACAGGCAGTACTACTCATATCATGCACTTGGTAATTAAATATTTTAGTCACTCCTATAAGGTGATGATTAACTTTTATATACTTTTTTCTCCTGCAAAACTAAAGGGACTTGTTAAAAAAAACATATCAAAGGCTTCTCTGCAGATCAACAATATCATAGTGATTTTGACATGTTTTGACACTATCGTTGGATTTGTTTATATATAGTGTGATTTATTATAGGTTGTCTTAGCTAGGCATATTATTGTGTTATTTTATATATATATATATATATATATATATATTATTGTCTCAAAATTAGCGGGAAACAATTATTATGGATTCTTATAAATAAACATGCATGCATGAATGAGAACAACATACGAAGAAACCTATAGGCCGCTATAGCTTCATTTTGAATTGAATATTTTACGAGAAAACACAAATACATTTTACTTGGAACGAAAATTCTATTTCAATTCTGAGTCCTGATTGTACTCCATAAATTAGCTAAAATAAATAAATAAACAGTAAACAAGAAGGCTGCTACAAATGCAAAGAAGACGTAAATTACTCAACCTAGCAGATGGTTTGAATTAGCACTTTCAAAAAAATCCGGCAGCAAAATGTCAGTGAATTTGGTCTTTCTTGAAAAAAAAAAAAAAAAAAACAGCTTTTGAACGCAATTTATCAAGTTTAAAACGAAAAGGCTCTCTTATATATGTTATTTATAAACGGTAATAAAGCAATACATATATATTTAAACATCCTAGGGTAAAATGATAATCAGTCATGAATATTTTTATTTATACATATACATATCAATATATGAATATATATATATATATATATATAATCAACCTCTTAAAAGGATGTATATACATAATTTGCTACTAGAAAACCTAACAGCATTTTTCTTCTACACAACCTGGTCGAATAGATACTTTTAACATGAAATTAAACAATAAAAAATAGTCAGTAAAAATGGTAATTCTGGAACATGTAAATATATATATATATGTATATATTCTCCCCAAAAGACAAAGTTTTAAAATACAACTTCACTCTCCTCTGCTGGCACCTGCACTCGGTTTCTGTCTCTATCTATTTAACGGCTCTTCTTTTGTCTCCAATATCTTGATTCCTCTCTTATATATATTTATTTATATGTATGTTATTTTGTTTGGATTATCTGCTCCACAGATCTTCCAGCTGACTGATCTCCAAAGCTGATCTAACGGCATAGAAAACAAATCTCAAATATATTTGATGGTGATGGTTTAGTCCCTTTCAAACTGCCTCCCCCACTCTCTCTCTCTCTCTTTATATATCTAGTCCTATATTTAATCTCTCTCTGCCATTGCATGCCTTTTCTTGATCTTGACAATCTCCATTTCAAAAATATTTTTCCATTTCTTTCTCTCTCTCTCTCTCTCTCTCTCTCTCTCTCTCTTTCTGTGTCGTTTTCCCAAACTCTTTTTCTAGTATAATTTCCTCGGAAAATCGGAGGGAGAGAAAACTTGTCATGGATCACGAAAGTAGTACTACTTTGTTGTCCGATTTTTTCGACGCCGGCCATGAGGATTGTGATCAATTCGGTCATCACGACTACGTCACGAAATTCGCAGAGGACGACGACCTCTTCAGCATCTTGGAGAGCTTAGAGGACGTCATGGACTTCCCGCCGCCGCCGTTGGACGAGGCTACTTTTGCCCCGGTCAGCGAGGAGACGGCGAGTTTGGCGTTGCAGAAATCGACTTCCTCGAGTACTAATTTGCAAGAGTACTTGGAAACATCTGAGGTCGAAGCGGCCTCATCGAAGAGCAAGAGGTTGAAGCTTGGCCATGGAACAAATATTAGTAGTACTAACACTAGCACTAACACTAGTACTACTCCTACTTGTTCCGACCAAGAAGCAGCAGTTAATCTCGCATCATTGGATGGACAAGGAAAGATGTCTCACATAACGGTTGAGCGCAACCGGAGAAAGCAAATGAACGAGCATCTCTCGGTTTTGCGCTCTCTTATGCCTTGCTTTTATGTCAAAAGAGTGAGTGTTCTTCTACATACATACATATACATATATATATATATATATATCTATATATGTATACATATTGTCTTCTTTCTTTACCTTTTTTTTTTTAATGTTTTTAATACATCATCGTAGACACCTTCTGCACTTTTCTTAATTTTGTCACTTTTTGGAAACAATCCTGTCAGTATCAAAGGAGTCCTTTTGATTATGTAAGGTGTATACTAGTTCCGGTCGTTCCTTTGGTTATGTGAGGGGATATACAATTTGGGAAACTTTTAACGAATATTCCTAGAATATTCCTATCATGGTCAAAGCGAGTATAACTAATTTGTGTGTTTTGTAATTCATGTTCATTAGGGAGATCAAGCATCAATAATTGGTGGGGTGGTGAACTACATCAACGAATTGCAACAAGTTCTACAATCTCTCGAGGCGAAAAAGCAACGCAAAATCTACACCGAAGTGTTGAGCCCTAGGCTAGGCGGGGCAGTTTCAAGTCCAAGACCCTCACCACCGGTGCTTAGCCCTAGAAAACCGCCCCTAAGCCCTCGGCTCAGCTTACCGATTAGCCCGAGAACCCCTCAGCCAGGCAGTCCATACAAGCCTAGGCTGCAACAAAGCTATCTCAACTCTCCCACGGCCATGGCTGCTGGCTCAGTCGTACTCGAACCGTCTCCAACTTCCTCGAGTACAGCTTCCTCCAACGTCATCAATGACAATGTCAACGAGCTCTCCGCCAATTTGAAATCGGCGATCGCCGACGTTGAGGTGAAATTTTCCGGCTCAAATGTGCTCCTCAAGACTGTGTCTCCTAGGATTCCTGGACAAGCTGTGAAGATAATTGCTGCTCTTGAAGACTTGTCACTCGAAATTCTTAACGTTAGTATCACCACTGTTGATGAAACCATGCTTAATTCCTTCACCATCAAGGTAATTAATCTTCTTATCTTGTGTTTTTTTTGTTTTAATGATATTTTATATTGTCTTGTATATTCATATTTGTTGCATATTTTTATTATTATTATTTTGTTAGTTATACATCTTTATTTGCGTTGGAATTAAATTTTTTGGATTGAAATTATTTGATTTATCAAAAATTAATTAATTTTTTTTTTAATTTTTTTAAAAAAGATAAAAATAATTTGAAAAAATTAAATTTCAAGAGGCAAATCGAACGAGTCCTTGGATAATGGTAAACGGAACTTGGACAGACATACCCGGCTACTGTATACTCTTTTTATTTTAGGCAACGTATAGTATAACCCCTAGCTAGCTAGGTTTCTCACTTTTATGGAGTACTATAGGACATGCCTTTATACCGTACTGCACGAAATAAATAAATTAGAGGCCTCTAGATTTGTTTCCTTTTTTGTTTTCTTGTGGAATTTTTTTTTTTTTTTTTAAGAAAAGAAATAGTAATTGAAGTGCACTACGCTATAGTTTCTGTTCACATGTTTTACAAGAGCTTCTTTTATCACATGGTTAAAAACATATGATGGTTGTAGACTTAATAGACTAGTTAATTAATTCTATGCACCTAATTCCATTATAACGTATAAAATTTAATCTCATTTTAAATTATTCTTTTTCTAATTGTATTAAAAGAAATTCAAAATATATGAAACTACAACAGAATTTAGACGGACCTGGTCATATTATAGTTCATAAAAAAAAAAAGAATAATTAGTAACACAAAGATTTAATTATGCTTTTTTTGACATTTTAACTTAACTCTAACTAAATTTTATTTTTCATCTTAATTTTTATCTTTTTCTAAAAAATCAATATTAATTATAATTATTTTTTAAAAATTCAACCAATTTCAATTTAAATATTTTATTTTCAACCGACGAACCAAACGTTAATTTAAAAGAAATAATACTTGTGATCAAGAGAAAGTAATTTTGGCTTGAGAGTAAATTCATGTCAAGGTGTAAAAAGTAAATTATTAATGTTACCCCAAAAAAAAAAGTAAATTATTAAAATAGGGAAAACCTTGTCATATCAGCATGTACTTTGTCCTACCAAGGTATCAGAAAGTAATTATTTAAATGCTAGGGGTATCTCGGAAACGATGATGCGTTGCTGGGAGCAAGGGTAGCACAAGACTCATTTAATTATTTATATATATTTTTCTTTCTATTATATACATTAATATATATAGTATTTATATATATTTCATTGAGGCTTATATGTAAGGTTTTTTTTTTTCCCCCTTTTCTTGTTATAGATTGGAATTGAATGCCAACTTAGTGCGGAGGAACTCGCGCAACTAATCCAGCAAACATTCAGCTAATGAATGAGAGTCCAGTTAGTTAATTTGTACTAATTTAGTTTTAGTACTCGTCTTAGAATCTAAGCTATTGCTCTTACAAGACTTTCTGTATTTCTCAACCGAAATTAGTTGCATGCAATAACGAAAGAGAGAACGTAATTACCAGCATATCATAATTCCTTTTTTTAACAAATCAATATCATGTAATTGCATTTTTTTTTTCCTTGTATTATTATTATATTAATTTTTAGTTTTGCTACGTAAATCATGCATGTAATTGTAGATTTTAGTCATAACATCGGGTTAGCCAGATCAGTAACCGATGGAGCCTCTGTAATTTAGCATTCTCAAGCTTCATATATTTCTATGCATATGAATTTCGTTCCATTTTCAACTACTTTTTTTTTTTCCTATTTTATTATTTATTTATATTGGAGAAACTTTTTTTCAGAATCTGTGTAATTTAGTTAACTACTGTATGGCTAGTCCTTTCAATTTTGAATCATTCTGACAACAACTGATCTGAAATTTCAAATAGTAGTAAGAAACGAAAGAATGATTCTGGATCAGATATACACACACACACACACACATATGGCAGCAGTGGAATTCTATATATCTTGCAAGGCCTGTATATTCAAGTTTTGGAAACAAAAATTATAAACACATGAACTAAATACGCCTTATTCTTTTGTTTAAAAAGAACCCTATGAATAACCGTTTTTTAATTAACACATGGCATGGAAGTGTATCATATATATCTATTTTTATGAAAAAGGTTATATTACCTCATTTTTAATTAAAACCTACTTTTGTAAAAGTTTGGTTTGTATTTATGGATCTCAATGTTTCCTTGAAAGATTCTAAAAAAAAAAGAAGAAGAAGAAGAAGAAGAAGAAGAAGAAGAAGAAGAAGAAGAAGAAGAAGAAGAAGAAGAAGAAGAAGAAGAATAAAGGTTTCCATGAAATCCTGACCAAATATTTATGAGATTAAGATCCACTCGTCACAAATAAAAATGTTCATATATTTAATATGTGAAAATTCTAAAAATAAGAAACGTTAATTTTAATTTCAATTTTTAAATATCAATATATAAATCATGTAAGTTATCCTTTTTTTATTGATAAGTATATAAAAAATTATCATATCAATCGATTACATCTATTAACAAAAAGAATATAACACTTACTATCATGCACGTGATATTCAAAAATTGTTATTAAAGTTGACTTGGCTAACACTATTCTTTATATATAAACATATATTTCCGGGTCAAGCATATTTAACATATACTATGTGTTACGTATATAATTGCATAATATTATATGTAGATTAACTAATAATAATAAGAGTCTGAAAAAAAAATATCTATCGAATATGTAAAGTTATAGGATATACTTTACATACATTAATTGCTTTCATCACTACGTATTAATGGTACAGTACTGAAGAACCTAACGGATGAGATACCTATAGCCCTGGATGGAACAGTGTGTTTAATATATATAGTAGCTAATCTCACGCGTGACAAAAGTCTAGATCATTCAAACAGCTCGTTCACACATATTATGTATACGGTCGAGAAATGTATATCTACTGTATCTCCATTATATTGGTCATGTGCTTTTTTTAACTCACTCACTTGACTATCTTTTTGAATTATTTAATCATGTGTATACATATATATATATATATGTATATATGTTTATGTTCGAGTGAACAAATTAAATCCGAATGTACTGAAAAGGAAGAGTCCGAGAGTAGTGAGGAGACAATTTGGCTTAAGGGGCCTACTTGTTTTGTATTTTGCTTAAATATTTTTCAGTTTCTCTAACCAAATGTTAGGCCATGTCACGTACTGCCTGTCTATAATCCATTAATGAATATTGGCCAGAGTGGGGTTTGTTATTAATGTGGTGCTACAATAGTGCCAAGGAGAAATATAAGAAACTAAAATATAATATAACATATATAATATAGTAAATATCATTACCGTACTAAGTTTGATAATCTTCTTTTCATATATATATATATGTATACATATATATATGTATATGTGTGTGTATATATATTTAATTTGTGTTTCCTTTTGGGGGAGAAGGGACGAGTCAGGTCCACAATGACTCCAGTTATATTTTTCATGCATGTTAGATGGGGCTCATATCGTTAATGTGATATGACATCCTTTCCAGTTTTGTTTACCAACTCAAACATATATAAACTCTATGGATGGGGAATGCCACATGATGGCTGGAAACTGTCGTGTAGCGCCCACTTTTCACCATTGTGGTAATTACAGTTATTCTATGATGGTTATGATCATCGTAGAAAGTCAATTCATAAAATATTCTATGACGGTGGATTCCACGATGATTAATAAACCGTCGTGATAGCTTTTCACGACGGTTAAAAATCTTTGTGGAATCTACAATTTCTACTAGTGAAAAAGACATATTTCTGTCTTTCTCCCTAAATATATATATTGCATAAACATTGTAATGGGCCAAAATGCTTAAATTCTTGTTTTATGAGTGTCATATATGTTTGAGGAAACAAAAGAAACATGCGGTATCAGTTATAAACACTTACGTCTGATTGACCCAAATAGATCATCAATTATATTTGATTTTTTATTCAAAAAAATATATATGTAATTTAACATGCATTTGGCTGTCATATTTTACACTTGAGTACATGTATTCCAATGAAATATACATTTGAATGCAACATTGGATAGTTGATCAAAAAGGTGAATATTCTAATGAAATAGTTGATCCAAATGCCCCATAAAAGATTGTATTGACCTAGAGTTGGTGGGCTGAGCATTTCTGATTCAAGAGTATTAAACAGAGGGTATATGCAAAAATGCGACACTTTTTTATATTTATAACCATCATAATATTAATATTAAAATTAATAATTTTATTATTTTATAATACTAAAATTATTCATTTTAATATTAAAATGAGTAAAATTATTAGGAAATCCTTAAAAGATGAATCAAAACTTAGATCATGCTTAACTTGGGTCGAAAGAATGGGCCTATTTAGGGGGTACGAGGTCCGGTCTTATTGTGGGAGTAGCCCATTTCTACTATTCATGAAAGTGTTACAGATACAGCATGATCTCATTGGTTGAAATATAACGACAAAAATGATCTTAATTTTGTGGAGCTAAATTCTCTGGTCCAACTTTCCTGTCCAACTCTCTGTCCAACCAATAACCTTTTGACAAATCAGTTTAATAGAAGGACCCACACTAACAGAAAATAAACCTCGAGTCTTCAATTGTTGACCCTTCCCCAAAAACTCATCCTCTCTTTCGTCTTATTTAAGCTTCGTTTAGCATTATAGTTTAACTTCAATTTAATTTTATTTTTTCCGTCTTAGTTTTTATTATTTTCTATAAAGTTAATAAAATTTATAATTAATTTTTAAAAAATTAATTAATTTTAATTTAAAATTTTCATTTATAACCGACAAACCAAACGTAAGTTTAATATTTCACGCTCATGCTCCTCTCTTTCTCACAATTAATGTAGACTCCCTTCTGCTTTTTTTCTGCACCCATCTCTCTCTGTATAATCTCTCTTATGTTTCTCTATTTTCTTTCATGCTCTAGGAAAAAAAGAAAAAAGAAAAAAAAAAACCTCCAGAGAATAAGTAAAATCAAATTAAATGCGAAAAAGTGATTCAAAGTGATTTAAGAAAAGTATTAACAAAAAAAAAGTGACTAAAGAACTGAGAAGCTTTTGTGGGCTTTCTTCTTGATTTTACCTTCTCCAGAAAAAAAATAAATAAATAAAAATTTTCTGGGTTTTTTGAAAGGTAGTTTCGTGAGTGGTGTTTGTGGGAGGGATTTGAAGATAACAGTACATGATACTGAGATTGCTCATAGAGATGGGTCTGACTCTGATGCTTGATTATTTGGGTGTTTGGAAAGTTGTGAGGTTCGAATCTTTTTTTTTTTTTTTTTTTTTTTTGAAAACTTGTGAGGTTTGAATCTTGACTTCTAGCCAGAGAGAATGATTGGATGGATTTCTAGAGAGAGAGAGAGAGAGAGTTTAATCGAGACTTAAGAGTTGCACAAGGGGCAGAGAGAGAGTGAGTTTATTGGGAGAGTTAACGGAAGACTCCGTTTTTGACTCTGTTAATGGGTCTTTTTTACTATGCTAATGTGTTCAAAAATTATTGGTTGGACAGAGAGTTGGACAGGAGAATTGGACCGGATTTGTGTTCAAATTTTATTACCAGAAAATAAATAACTATAATTATCAAGTAATTTTATAGTATAAAAGTAAAAATAATTATTATTACTTTGTTATTCCTAAAATCTTTACCCAAAAAAAAAAAAAATTTCTGCTATATTTGAATTCCATTTTTATAACGTTTCCTGAAAAATGTTATTTTCTTTCGCACTTTAGAAAAGAATACAAAGATTTTCGTCCTTGAATACTTTCGAGTTAAAATCAGATTAAGAGGGACATATCTCTTAAATTTCTCAAGAGGGAAAAAAAGAAAAAGATATTTTGTTTCCTCCGAACGAGAGTCGATATGATTATTACAAAAATAACTTTAGTTTATTCAACTGAATAAAAATTGGAAAAGTTACATTTTAACACTACCAGTATAAAATCTTACAAAGCATCCGACTTACTTGACCAAAAGAATAAAAACTGCAAGAAATCATAGAGGAAAAGAAAAGGGTTACAAAATTATTAGTCATCGTCTTCATAGTAAAGTCGCTTTTGAGGGTGAAAAATCAATGATATTATTTCCTCATTAACTCCAAAAGCTAAGTAGTACTATAAATATCCGACCCTAATAAAGTAAAAACGACGATCCAAAATTCCCTAAGCCAAAAACCAAAAGACTCTTCTAGTAGTATAAATTAAAATAACGGTGGTGTTTAGAATCAGAATTAAGATGTGCCGATTAGATCGACATCCTTTTTAGCACCTTAGGCTTGCCGGGGACCACCAAGTGCAACGTATTAGTAAAGTGTAGTTCAAACAAAACAACTTCTAGTGTAGTATAAGTTTGGGGTGACTTGAAGAGAATTAAAATCAAAAGAATCCCGAATGGTCAAACGTAAAGTTTGGGTCGAATTGATCATCACCACCACCGCGGCCGCGGTCGCCATGATGTCCAAATGGGAAATCCAAATTCCGAACAGTGGGGGTGTTCGTAGCTGATGAAGTAGCAGCGGAGATTATCTCAGCAATCTCAGGCTCCGAACTCCCATGATGAAGATGATGATGGTAATTTTGTTGTTGCAATCCGAACTGATCATGCTCATTAACGTTCCCGCCTTGCGGAGACATGACCGAGAAATAGTTTGTCCCGGAAGTTGCCGGGGACACAAACGAGGGAGAAAATCCGCCTACAAAACTGCTCTCCATCACGTGAGGATGAGCCCCAAAAGTGTGGACTTGGTCTTGAAGTTGGAAAACCGACCGCTGATCGAGGCTGTCTAGGCCTTCGGTGATGACTTTGAGTTCCGGTCTGACGTTGGAGAGCACATGATCTTGAGGAACTTGTGTTGTTTGTTGCTGGTTTATGATGTTGGTTTGCTGCTGCTGATGGTGAGGTTCTATGTTATTGGTTTTGTTTGGTGATTGATCTTGCTTTTCGATGATCAGAGCAGGCACGTTTGAGGCTTGGGTGCACGTGTGCCTTCCGCGATATGTGATTTCAAAGATATTGGGGTCCTCATCGGATCGTTGGACTTGTTTTGTGGCCAAACAACCTTGAACATTCCGATGAGTGCACCTGTAGTAGCCCCTGCAAATATCGCCGGAACATGATCTAATGTTATGTGATGTAAAAGAAACAAAGATCGATTTCTCTCTTTCTTAACTTTTCGTGATTTTTTTAACCTCATACAAGTGTAAATATGAGCAAAAAATTCTGAGAATTATCTTGTGCTGTCTGAAAATAATGATTATCGCGAAATGAATATATATCTTATTTTAATTTATGATGAGTCGCGTAAAAATAAACACTAAAAAAGTAGTGTTCTCTTGTGTGTCCAAAGTTGCAATCAAGAAGAATTTGACAACTAAGATTATTGTTGATGATACAATTCTGAGAGAAATTACGACTAGAGATTGGATCATAATTTCAGGCTTGTTAACTAAGCAAAAGTACTCATGAAAAATACAATTTAATAGAAAAATCTAACTTATTAAAGAAATTTAATGGATATCAATACTTAACGGTAATTGATCAATTCTTAACAGTAACTGAATCGATATTCACATGTGAACCACGATTGTTGTACTATGTATAATGGATTACACATCATATATATATATATAGCCATATATCTTCTTCTAATGATATATGTATATATATATATATGTATATATTTATATAGAATACCTGGGAAATTTGGCACCAAGAATATCCTTCTGGCCATATTTCCTCCAGCTAAAGCCATCATCAAGAGGCCCTTCAAGTCCCATCCCGGGATTCACCCTCACTTGGTGTGTCCACCGCGGCAAACTCTTCCTATAATATATACATACACGTGTAATTTATATAATATATATTTATGTACATTTTATGCAGAACTATATTAAAAATTTACCTCTTCCTAGAGGCATGATCTCTATGCTCCTGATCACGGTCGGAGTCCTCACTCCGAGGACTTCCGTTGAGAGAAGGCGGCGACTCCAACATCTGACCGGACACGCCTGCGCTGGGCTGCGGCTGATCTCCGGCGCCACCTGAGCTGGTCCAGTTCAGCATAGACAGCACTTTTTCGTAGGAAACTAGGATCTTCTGGACCAGATATTCTCTGGTTTCCGGCGAAGATGATGACCCATTGTTCAGATGCATCTGGAGCTGCCTTGCTAGCTCCTTCCCTCTTGTCAGCTCATTCACTATATTATTTTGCTCCCAATCTCCCATATTGTTCATATTCTCCATATATGTATGTGTGTGTGTGTGTGTGTGTCTATATATGTATAAGTGAAGAAGTTGAGAGTTGGTATGAATTTGGTGAAAATTATAAAAGTTGAGGAACATGGGGGAGCATGATTGTGGGATTTTATGGGGGGAGCTGGTTTTAGTTTGAAATCCGCGAAAATGAGGGAACAAAGAGGAGAGAAAGTTTGACCGAGAAAAAAAAAAAAGAGGAGGAAATCACGATTCGAGAGTTGATTTTCTCAAGGGAGACCGGTCTTTGGTCTTAGGAGTAACAAGGCCTAATTGCTGACCACTTCGCCTTCACAAACAACACGATCTGAATCCATCAAACGTATCTTTTTTTCTTTTTTTTTTTTTTTTTTTCCCGCTAGAGTGAAAAAGAAGGCATATGCAAATATAGATAGAAAGTCCTTTAAAAAAAATATATATATATATATAAATATATGTATGTATAGATATAAAAAGTCAAAGATGAAGAGAGGGAAGGAGACCGAGAATCTTCAAACCAAGTTCCGCGTTGCTACTCCTACTAGAGCTTCTTCCACGTAAGCAGCTTAACACAGTAGAGGTAGAGAGAGAGAGAGAGAAATATATATATATATATTGTCGCACTGAAAATCAGAAAAAGTATATAAACATGGGCAATGATATGTATATAACAATGAAAATTTAAAAAAAAAAAAAAAAAAGAAATAAAAAGAAATGGGCAATGAAATTAATAAACTCACGTCAGCATCAAACCTGTGCTTACGTTGTAACGAGAATGTTGATTGGATAATCTTTTAATAGTGGCGTCTGTGTTACACACACGAAAACAAAGCCACCCAAGCGTAAAGGTGAAATTGCAGGGTCCAAGTCCACGCACTTTAAAAAGAGCGTGTCAGCTGATCTCCCTGTGCTGCGATCGAATCGAGCAACGACGATCGACAATCCACATTTGTCGTCTTATACCAATTATTATTCTCTTTTTTACAACCTCTGCCATGAACCACGTGTATTCATATATACACACACACACAAATTATCAGAATACAAGTATTTTAAATGTTTTATTAATTCACCACAATTCAAACTTAAATATAATTTCTTTAACTCAAATGCAATTCTCATATCCACAATCATTTTTATACCTTTTACACTATTTAAATGTTATATTTAATGAAAACTATCGAACCATGTATTTAGTTTAAATACATAACTCAAATTGTCCCTTTGAATGGAGTTGAATGAGCATTCAAATGTAATAATTAATCTAAACAAATACTAAGATAGCTTGTATTATATTTACATGGGATTGGTTTAAATCATAAGTTCAAATTTATAATTCAAATACCAAATTCATAGTTTTTGTGAACAAGAAAAATAGTAGAAAATTTTTAACAAGTGAGTTAAAAATGAGATATCAAATGGGAGCTAGTTTTACTAATTCATCTTAAAAGCTTAACTATTAAGAGGTTTGGTTAACATTATTGGCTTATTTGGAACTTAGGTTTGAACCTAAGTTTTTCATTTTAGTTTTTTTTTTTTTTTTTGAAAAGTCAATAAAAATTATAACAGGTTTGTGAAAAGTGAACCAACTCCAATATAAAAATTTCATCTCAAATCTTTGCAAGTTAATTTTATACTCCAATAGTATTTAAGAAAATACTTTACAACACCATGAAATTTTCATACCATTAGTTTATATAATTTCACTCCAATTCAGTATTCGCAAATTCGCCTTTAATGGTCTATATTCCTCTAAAAAAATTTAACTTTCGCGTTAACAATAATATTAACATAGATATCTATATGTCTTTCATGTTTTAAAGATTAACTTATTTGAAAATTCTACGAATCAGCTATCTTTTTACACTATTAATAGAAAAATAGTTTTAATAATCTCATATGTAAATGTTTTTTTTTTTTTTTATAAAAAAATTTAAACTTATTGTTTGAACTTATAATTCAAACGTGAATTAAATTGTGACTAAATTGGATATTTAATAGGTGAAAAGGAGATATGCCGTTTTTGTTTTAGAGAGGACTGAAACTGGTTTGGTTTCACAACAAAAAACTTGAACTATGAATACACGCGCTTTGAATGCGTGCGTGGAAAATAGTTGACTGTGAAAGGAGGACTTTCGCAAACTAGCTATTTCTTCTCTTAAATTGGGTTAATTAACTGTTGTATTTCTTAACATAATTAATATTCTTTCTATGTTCTTAATTAATTTCGGCAATATAACCGTCATAAACTAAACTAAGGTAGATGCATATATAAACGTGTGTTTGGACTGAGTTGATTATTAATGAAGTAAGAAATTATATTATTAATTAAGCAACTAGATTCTATTAAATGGTTTTTTGTCCATGTGAAGGCAGCTGATTTTACGGCCCTGGTGCATGCACTTCACTACTAGTCTTCTTTTAATCTTTATGATTAAAGTTTCTAAAACTTTTTTTTAACACGATTTGAATCTTCAATTTGCTTCTATACAATTTGTTTAATCGATTCAAATATTTGTACTTTATTTTCTGTCTTATATATTACAAAAATAGCAATCAGGTAGGCTCGATTTTACACGACTTTCTCTAAATATCACCCCCAATTGTTCAAGTTGTCACATTGATTACATATAGTTGCTTGGATTTCGTCTTCATTAATTTGAATAAAGATTATGGTCTCGTAATTAGGTCATCAGGCATTACACTACAATGTTGATGCATGCATATGTTCACATTTCTTACTATTTTTTTAATCCCAGTTGTTCTTTATAACCTTAATTACGTAGAGGCTTAGGATCGAATGGCTTTTTTTTTTTTTTTTTGGTCCTTTTTTTCCTCATTAAAAGATCACAGTGATATAGAGAGTGGGAACCGTCAGACAAATTCAGAAGAGGATCATATTATCTAGATCCTAATATGATATATGTAAATCTCTTATGAAATGGATATTTTATATGTTAGAAAACAAAATTACTGATGACTATCACCTCCTAAAAACATAGGTTTTTGGGTTCGATTGGTGAATTAACATAGTATCAAAGTAGAAGATCCTAAGTTAAAACTCATGCATATAGTATTATTCATGCCCTTTGATATTGTCATTTGTTGGACTTTTTAATTAATTAATTAATTAATTTTTTATATGTTCGCCCATGATCCGGCCTCTACATGAGGGGGAGTGTTAGTATATAAAATTATCATTGGTTACGGATTAATAAGAAAAACAATATATACTCTAGTATTGAATGAAGGCAATATTATTGTACAGATAGAGAACAAACAATCTTACCATTTCGTGATTGATGGTACGAACACAATCACAATCCAATAGTTAGTTAGTGATAGTACTTGTGGCATGTATATGATCCACATCCAGGCATACTAGAGTCAATATTCTTTAGTGGTTGACGGTCATAAGAGAAACTTGGTGACAGTATACATGGGAACGCATCAACTACTTATTAAGTGCATGGAGTTCGTACCAACTGCATTAATAATTTTGAATGCTTCTAAGTTGATCAATTTGAATTTTCTCCATAATGGATTTTGAAAACAACGGTCTCAACTCGCGAGACATGATCAGAAAAAATCAAAGTTCTCTTCACTACAAATTAATGGATAGTCTTTCCATCTTTGATCTAACTTTTTCTTCCCCTATCTTGTTAGGGTTCGTGCAGTTTGTATTTCTTCATTGGAGCCAGAGTTCGACGCTGTCTCTTAATTGACCCACCGAACTCCCGACCCTCTAGAAAAGATGCTTTTGGGCTCCACACGGTGATGGATTTGGTGGCGAGAATGGCTTCGTGGTCAGAGGGAATGCGTTTTGGCTTCTTTGGTCATATTGGTTGTCATGTTATCGAATGTATTATCCATGTATTGACGCTTTTTCTCATGTTTGTGATAGTTGTTTGTTTGAAATAAAGGTGATGATATCTCCACCATACAGTTATTGCGTTTTGTCGCTATATTTTTGTTTTTATTTTGTAATAATGGATGTGGTCTGTCCACGCTCTCGTATTGGTTGTATGTCAAATCCACTAGAGTTACTTCTATGTGGTATTAGTGGTGACTTTTTGGCTATCGATCTATTGGTCTCAATCGATTGAAGTTTTTATCGATTATAGTGGGGTTATTGAAAGAGTAATATGTGTAGTCGATAATTGGTGTGCTTTTTCGATTTCCTGTAGTTGGAATTTGGTGCATGCGTTTATCCTATTGTGCACTTCATTAGAATTTACTAGTGAAACCGATTAATAATTAGGTTTAAGTTTTCTTGTGTTATGAGCTCACTCAAGTCAATGTTGGTACTTGTATTTTCTTGATTTGAAATACAATTACATTTTCAAACAAAGAAAAAAAAAACTAAGGCTTTTTTACATTGGTACATCCTAAACTTATCATAAAATTATAATTTATACCCTGAACTTTTAATTTTGATAATTTGCACCCTAAACTTACAATATGTCACAATTTGCACCCCATTGACAGTAATATTAATCTTTTAAAAGAAATTGATATGCACATGGGTTGTTAATTCATGACATAAATAATCATTTTTATCTATGTTAACCCCAATTTATTGAAGTTAAGATCTTTAATTAAGTTTTATCAAAATATAAAAGTTGTATTAACTTTGTTTCAAATATAAATTTGGGTTAATATTGATTAAAAAGGAAATTTCATGCTCTTAATTAACAATCTATATGCAAGTGAAGTACCAATTTTCATTAAAAAAATCAATGCCATGTGGTGTTTTTTTTTTTTTTTTTTGGTCCCTTCCACATACACAAAGCACGTGTAATAAAACTAGTTATTTGTAAAAGATTCAAAAAGGGTTAATTCCCTTAATTAGGAGGGTCATAATGTTCCAAACAAAATGAGAAAAGCAAAAAGACAGTACTACGAAATGAGAACAAGGGCTTATAACAAAATCAGTAAAAGTTTGACTTCTTTTTTTGGTGGCACAGTAAAATTTTTGACTTTTATCAAAAAGGATAATTACATTAAAAAAAAAAAAGAACATTTAGTCTCCATTTGATAAGTTAATTGAAGATTAAATTTTTATATTAGAGTTTGTTAACTTTTCAAAAATTAGTTATAAATTTTATTGAATTTTCAAAAAGAGATAAAAATTAATATTAAAAAGTATAATTTAATTAAAGTTAAATTTAAATATTAAACAGAAGCTTAAATACCAAAGTTCTAATGAACGTAATTAACCCGCAATGCGTTAATAGTATCCTCGAAAAGTACACCAATTAATTTGAACATACGAAATTAATAACTTTTCATATAAGTCATTTTGATTTGTTTGAAACATTCAAAGAAACCGAAAGCAAATTTAGACCGGTTCCGATTTCAATGATTTGTGACTGTCAGTAATCTCTCTTTGCGGCGAAGAAAATTACCAAAAAAAAAAAAAAAAGTTTAAAAAAATGACACATTTTCTCATTATTCTCTTTTTTTTATTCCCTTTTTCCTTCATCTTTTGAAAAAGCAGAATGGTGATCAATTGAGGTCGAAAAAAATGTTCCCAAATTAACAAACAAACCACTTTTTCTAGACGTTGGATCTTACGCGGACCAAATTGGTTTTAGAATTAGCCGTGTTGAAAACTCTAGGACCGCGGTTGGAAATTTTCTGGATTAACGATTTAATTTGGTAATTAAGTATGAAGATTATAGTTTGGTAATATTAATTTTTTATTTTTATTATTTTGGCTTTATTATTATTATAATATTTTTTTTTTTTTTTGGTGGGAAGTGCGGTATTATGGTTGACTCTCAAAAGGTTTACATCGTTGTACCTAAGATTCTGTGAATGTACCCAATTGTTGATGTGGCATGGTCTAGTGGATCACCTTTACCATTAAAAAAAATGATTAAGGTTGGTATAAACTACGGTAGAAAATTATTTGCATAAAGAAAATAATAATAATGGAGAAAAAGTTGGGACGAAGTTGATAGTTCGATCCCCTTTTGGTTGTTTAACAAAAGAGACAATGATCGGGTCAAAGGAACAAATAAATAAAATAAATACACGATAATGGTCTAACAACTATATATGTTCAATGGTAACTACTAACCACTCGTTTTCGGTTTGAAAATTCTCTTGAGCAAGCAAATGATATTAAGACGAATAAATTAGAATTATACATCAAACAACAGCGGAGTTGACTCTCAAAAATTAATATATATATATATATATATATATATATATATATAATAGTAGTATCTCCAAAAGAACAACAAAAAAAAATTTCAATATTGTAAGTATTTCCTTATTGATGGGAACTAGGGCCTTCAATAAGGTGTAAATTTAGGATAGATTATTATTCTTTTTTCAGAATAACAAAGTTTTAAATCATGCTTTTTACGTATGAAGTCGAGTAATAAATCTGCCTCATTCCAATACCCATGATGGACGCCTGATGGAGTAAGGAAGATTGAAAAAAGTTCTGTGCTATTTACTTGGAATGATAGACAATGTAAAGTTTTTACTTCTGTTTGTAAAAGGTTAGTAAAACTTATAGCTTTTCGCAAAGTAGATACTTAGAAGAAATTTTTTTCACATGTAATATATTCTAACTTTTAATGAAAGTTTTTCTATTGATAAGGACCACTTTTTTTTTTTTTTTTTAATCGATCCAAACACTCAAAGAAGTAACGTTTAAAATCAGGATTCTAACAAAAAATAAAATAAAAAACTAAAGTCAGGAAGTCAAAAATAATTTCTAAGAAGCTATTATCAAACACATGTTTTAGAGTTATTGTTAAATGTCTGTAACCATAAAATAAAAAATGTTTCTTTTACCCCCAAATTATTTAATTCTGGAAAAAAAAACAAAAATATTCTCTTTTAATTAACCTTTATTCCCTGCATATTTGAGCGGTAATTATAGGCGCGAGGAGGAAATATATGATAGGTCGTCACTACCCCCCCAACTAAGCAAAATGAAGGAATCTCGAATCGAGCATAAAAAAAAATTTCGTAAGTTCCCACCACATAGGCTTAAGTTTTTTGAATCTAAATTATTGTCGTTTAGTATCATGAAACGGGTTCTTAATTACTTGTCGTTTATTATGAAAAGTACGTTCTCTCTCTCTCTCTCTCTCTCTTTTTTTTTTGAATCCAAGACTGTCGTTCTTAATTACCATAAGTAGTCTTTCACCAGCCAAAGAAAATAAAAAAGAATTCCTTTATTTTTTTGAACTTGATGCGTCATCACCTGTCTGTTTATATGTTTCTTGAATATAGTAGAAAGGATGAAAATTATAGAAATCATAAAATAAAAAAAAATTCAAATGACATATTTGGATATAATACATTTTTTTTTATGTTGTTATAAAACTCTCACTTTTTTTTTAGGTTGAACGCTCTTTAGTGATTAAACAAAGAAAATAAACCAGATGATGTTTAATTTGTAGATTTGAATAAAAGTTTACATAAATATTCAAATTTTTATGAAAGATAAAACACTAGAAAAAAAAATGTGAATTGTGAATCAAATTCATTTGCCAAGCACACTACAGGTAAGAAGCACAAAAAAAATGTAGAATTCATTTAATGGAAAAGTATGTTAAAATATAATATAGACTTCCCAATGAGTAAATAGAATGTTGCCAACGTTTTTTAGGTGAGTTGATATGATGCTCGTCTATCTTGTTAAATATTTAGATTCGAGTCTCTCCTATTGTGTTGGTCGGGATATATGAGTAAATCTATTTCATAAGAAATTCATATATCATGTTAGGAGACATCTACCCTTCAGATTATCTAGTATGTGAGTCTCTACCTCTATAATCTTTGTTTTTTTTTTCTGGAAAAAAAAAAAAGAGTAAACAAAAAAGAGTAAATCTGTAATAGAATCCTTTTTATATACTTTATCAGTAAAGCTCATTTTTAAACCGTTTAGATCTAATCGAATTGCTGAAATATTATTTGTGCATGAAAATTAGAATCCACCTTACCACATAATAATATATACCAAAAAATTTAAAAAACAATAATAAATTTTTTTTTTTAAAAAAACAACCTTCAGGGGGACGCCGTCTCAACATTGGGGTGTTAGGGGAAGGGGTGTCGCCTGAGGTTGGTAGGGGGAGGCCATTTCGCCGGGGGGAGGGGGAGGGGGGCCGACATCGGTTTTCTCTTTTTTGTTTTTTGGACCTCTTCTCGCAAGAGATGGCGACTTCATTGCAGGTCATCGGAGGGTGTCGCGGGCCGATGGGATTTGGCGTTGGGGGGGAAAGGGGTGGTTCGGGGGAGGCGACGTTTGGGGGGATCACCGGAGAAGACGACTTCACTTGGGGGGGCATCTGGGGGGGACTTGCCGGAGATGGTGACTTCGCTTGGGGGGGGCAGGGGGGCGCGAGGGGCGGCGTCTGGGGTGACTCGCATAAGATGGCGACTTCGTCTGAGGGGAAGGGGGTTCGCTGGGGGGAGGCGACGTTAGGGGGTCGCCGAAGATGGCGACTTTGTGGGGGGGGGGGCTGTGGTGCCTGGGGGGGCTCGCAGGAGATGGTGACTTCACTGGCAAGGGTGGCGTTTAGGGAGCTCGCCGGTTTATTTATTTATTTATTTATTTATTTCTTATTTTTTAGTATGTAATATTATAAATTAAAATACATTATAATTATCACATACAAATAATATTTAAATCGTTAAAATTCATCAAACGATATATAAAATGAGTTTTACCGATAGGATTTCTAAATTAGATCCTGTCACAGTTTTATCCATTGAAAAATTATATTGTAACTAAAATATATATATATATATATATATATAGGAGAAGAAGAAGAAGAAAATATTGTGTAATTTAAATGGACGACATTGAGCAACGTAAGATTCCCCATACCACCAGAGTATTGTGGGTCCCATTGACAAGTGGTTTCAGGAACGTCATCCAAACATTTCTCAGAAATATCTTATCCTCCACTCAGAACTCGCCACGTTGGACCCTCTCTAAGATTGTTCTCTGCTTCAACACTCGCCACGTCACCAGAATTTTCAGGCTCAAACTCTTCCGCTCTCTACGTTTACAAGTTCTCCACCGTCGATAGCCCAGACCATCATTTCTAGCCGTTGGATTCTCCAAGATATACTTGTGGACGCCATAATTTACGAGCTCACATTTCCCATTTAAATACCCAAAAAAACCTTTTTCCTTTTTTTTTGTTCTCCAAAAATCAGTGACGACTCGGCATCTCGGATCGGTCGGAGATTTTTCACCCAATTCAGGTAATATTCTCTTCTTTGATCATCTTTCCATTTCTGTTTGTTTCCCTAGAAAATTCTTTTATACATCCAAGAAAAATTCGGAGTTTCAACTATTTTTCCCGTGATGAACATGAACTTCTTGTGATAAGAAATATACACAGCACAGCTGCACATACATATATATATATATATATATATAATTTTATACAGATAAATTACAAAGATACAATAAAGAAAATTATAAACTCAATTAATTTAGTAAAACTTTTGCTAAAGTGGTTTCTAAAACGCAATTTTGATGTGTTGTTGCAGGATTTGAGAAGTGATTATAGTTAAAAGCTCTCAATTTTTGTCTATTCATTGAATTTAAAAGTAACTTGGCATGGGAGTTGTGACAGTTTCTAGCTCAGCTTCACGAACTCCTTTGGGATTAAGCACGAAATTAACGAGTAATCGGTCTTCATTGAAGAAACCCTTAATTGTGGCTTTTAAAGGGGATAAAACCAATAAAACTGTATTGGTTGCACCCCAGGATCAAATCATTTTACCCGTAGAAACCCGGAAAGAGATCAAGAGTAAAGTATGGAAGGCTAAAAAGAGTTCGAACAGAGTAAAAGCGGCAGCGACAGATGAAGCTTCTACTAGTACCATGGAAGTGGATTACAATGAAGCCGCTGCCAAACTCGAGAACATATTCAAGCTTAGCCCCGCGGATATGGGCGATGTGGACGGATCGACGATTAGAGGCAGGAGGAGGAGGAGGAGGAAGGCCAGTAGTGACGGCGATGAGAGGACGAACAAGAGTGATAGTTATACTGTGGTTAGGAACCGAAAGAAGAAGCCTAAGAGATTGAGTCTTGATAAAAGGGTTGAATTGAAGAGGAGCAAGGACGAGAAAGAGGTTGTTGTTTCGGTTAGGAAGAGGAAAGCGAGTAGTGAGAATGAAGAGGAGAAGATTGAGAAGCTTGTGAGGGATTATTCGGCCTCAACCGATTCGGTCAGCTTGGACTGGAAGAAGATGAAGATACCGCCCGTTCTTCCTTCTTCCGAGCATTCGTGGTTGTTCAAGTTGATGCAGCCATTGAAGGTGAGCCTTTTTCTGCGTATAAGTTTAAGAAGAATCATCACAAAGGATGAACTTAATTAGTACTCTCTATTGCTTGTGTGTCCAATTAAGTTGAGTCCTTTTTGGCTGCTAAAATATGCTGTTGAAATTCAGGAACTTTTTCAAGTGAAAGAAGATTTGCATAAGTCTTTGGGGAGAGAACCGACGGAGAGTGAAGTAGCTGAGGCGACTAATATGAGTGTGGTTCAAGTTAAAAGACATTTGGAGGTCGGTCGAGCGGCGAGAAACAAGCTCATTAAGGTGAAAATTATGTCCTATATGTTTTTTTTCCTCCTCAATGCATTAGAATTTCTGTTGATTCTTCTCTGTTTGTAGAATTTGTCGCATTTTAGTTGAGGAAGAGTAATTTGACAGGTGATTCTTATGTCTGTTGCAGCACAATCTCCGGCTTGTATTGTTTGTAATGAACAAATACTTTCAAGACTTCATGAATGGCCCGAAATTTCAAGACCTCTGTCAGGCTGGAGTAAAGGGACTCATTACAGCAATTGATCGCTTCGAACCAAAAAGGAGTTTCCGGCTTTCAACGTATGGTCTTTTCTGGATTAGGCACGCGATAATACGTTCCATGACAGTTTCAAGCTTTACGCGCGTCTCATTTGGTCTTGAATCAGTAAGCTCCTTTCTCTTACATAAGTTAGGACAAGGATTCTGTTATTTTTGTTGAGAGAATCATAATCAGCTATAGGAATACCTTGCTTGCATTACAAGAAAGTGCAAACATTGCCCGTCTTTAACACAAGAACTCTTGTAACTCTCTGTTTTCTACCTATGTAGGTTAGAGCAGAAATTCAGAAGGCCAAGATGGAGTTGACATTTGAGCTCAAAAGGTTGCCAACAAAGGATGAGATAGTCGAAAAGGTCGGGATTTCTTCCGAGAGGTACCATGAAGTAATGAGAGCTTCCAAACCTATTATCTCTCTCCATTCAAGGCATGTAACTACACAAGAAGAATTCATCAATGCTATCACCGATTTTGAAGGTGTCGGCGGTGATGACCGACGGAAACCAGCTCTTCTCAGGCTTGCTCTTGATGACGTGGTAAATAACTCTTTTTTCTAGCTACATGTTGAGTTAAAAGATTAAGCATTTTACCTTTTACTTGGAAATTAACTTGTTCTATGATGCAAATTTGTCTCTCCCAGCTTGATTCTTTGAGGCCTAAGGAGAGCTTGGTGATCAGACAGAGATATGGACTCGACGGGAAAGGCGATAGAACGCTGGGGGAGATTGCTGGAAACTTGAACATTTCCAGAGAAATGGTTAGGAAGCATGAAGTTAAGGCTCTTATGAAGCTCAAGCATCCTGCTCGAGTCGATTACCTTCGCCGGTACATGGTCTAAACCGCCCTCCAAAACTCCACGCCATGTGCTTTGGCAAAACATCTCTCAACCTCTCTAGATGATACTAATGGCCGCTCTATTGCTGTATACTTCTTTACCATAGTCTGTTAACTATATTCAAACATCACGTCAACAAATTGGGGGGAAAAAAAATACAGAAAAAGAAAAGACAAGAGAAGTTAGTGAATATAGAAATTTTATACCATGTAGTTCTTGAGATTGTTCAAACTCATTACAACATGGAATCTGGTATATATATTCTTCTCTTCTGTATGTTAATATTTATACAGATATAAATTGGTTTAAACCCAGAGGAACATTTGGCTGTCTTTTGTTGTTGTGACGTGTGGATTTGAGCCCAGATGTAGATGAAGCAAGTTTCTCTCTCATTTTCCAGCAAAATATATATATATATATATATATTTCTCTATTATTTGGGAGGGTAGAAACTGATAAGCTTCTGGTTTTTTGTCTGCAAATGATATCTGGTCTGCATATGCAGGCTCGGTTTGATAATAATTTACACCAGTAGAAGCCACTTATCCAATAATTTGGGGTTGGTAAAAAATCAAAACAATTATTATTATTATTTTTGTTTATTTTAACAATTTTGACATGTGCTGGGGTCCTTCATGAAGGACGGTCTTTTAGCAACGTGTTATTACCAACAATTAATTTTTGTTATTGATTTATTGAAAACCATGAGATTTCTTTCCAAATCACAACCAGTGGTGGATTTAGAGGGGTGCGGATGGTGGTTATAGTCCCCACTGAAATTGTTTTTCTTTTAATTTTATTCTAAAAATTTTATAATATTTATAATTTACTCCCACTGAAAATAAAATATTCTCATATACAGTCTCTATTTTGTCCCCACTAAAAATAAAAAATTCCCACATAATTCCCATTAAATTTAATTCTTTTTAAAAAAATTATAATTTTAGTGCATTACTCCCCACTAAAATTAAAAATTCTCACAGAAACCCATTAAAATTAAAAATTCTCACATATTTATTTTTATTTTGAAAAGAAATTTTGATATGCACCCATACTGAAATATATTGATCATGGCTTCACCTCTAATCACAACCAAACACCACTTTAATAATTTGCGGTATTGGCAGATGCTCCAATAGAAATTTCCATTTTCGGAAAAAAAAAGGTTTTGGTTTGATTTTTTAACCACTAACACAATGGTAAAAGATTCAAAACTCATCCCCATTTTAGGCCTCTTGTTCAATTAATAGACTATTTAATGTTGGAGGTGTGGTGATTGGAAGTCAAAGCTAATCCATTAATTTAAACTAGAATAGGTTACTCGGACGGGATTTATTATTTGTTCATTAAAAAAAAAAAGATTAAAAACTATGTAAGAATTTCTAAGGTTCTAGAAGTCAAAAGTTAAGTACTTCTAGATTTTATGCGCACATGATTTAATGGATTTTTTGTTTTTAAATTAACTAATCTGTTCTTATATATATATTAGTTATTGTGGCAAGTCCAAGGGACGTGGACGTGCGCCTTGGCCATATGTAGTAAAGGGCTAGAAGAGGGAAGATTGGTCCTCCTGTTAGACATGTCCAATATTCTCTAACTACTCGATACTACAAGTCTGAAGTAAAACAAAAAAGAAAGAAAAAAGGGAAACCTAATTCAACACGAAGCTAGATTATAAAAATTAAAAGAATAATAAGAGAAGAACACTGGTCACTGATCAAAATTACAAAAAATTATCGTCAGAGATTAATAGTGATTTAGAAAGAAGAAATTTTATCTCTCTTTAACGAGTGATGATATTATTTATTATTATTATTATTATTATTATTATTTGTATTTTTAATCTTTGACCTCATACAATAGTATTTTGTTTTTAAATGTTCAACTACATTAAACTTGTATTGAAACAAAAAGGGTGAAATAGAAATATAGAATTGCTCATGTGGTCCCCCAATATTTTTACACAATTGCGATTTATTTTAATTAATTTTAAAAAATTCAATTAATTATAATTTAAAAATTTAATCTCCAATCAATAAACTAAATAGAGATATTTTTACATAATTATAATTTATTTTAATTAATTTTAAAAAAATAACCAACTGTAACTTAAAAATTTAATCTCTGATCAAGAATCAAATGGAGGCGTGTTGGAAAGGTATTTCTCTTTGAAGTGTTGGAAAGGAATTCTCTTTGAAATGTCAAATCTGGTTTTTCATAAAGAATTTTCTCGAGGAAAAAGAAAAAAGAGAGAAAATTTTAGAGAGAGCAGAATACAAGAAGGGAGGGGGGAGGGGAATAATCAAATTTGTCTTTTTGCTCCATTATCCACCAGAGTTGCTAATTATCTCGCCGTCCGATAAGATGACAAAGTAATCACCGTTAATGGACTGCTAGAAAATATTTGAAACTTAAGAGAATCATGGAGAAATTTAACGATTGTCTCATAATCTCATTCAAGAGAGATCTTGGAATTTTTTTTTTATTTTCTTTTCTTTTTTGAGAAATATATAGACTTGATTTGAATTTTATTATTTCTGAAATTTCTTAGCTATTTACAGAGACTTGGCCGTCACTGAGCACCTCATCGAGCCATCACTGCTCGCGCCGCCGCCAGCCTTCATCAGCGACGTCGTCATGTTGTCTGCCAGTCGCCGTCGTAGCCCGTCGGTTCGCATCTATCGTCGTTTGCCCAGCAGTCGAGTCCGTATCTCGCGCTTGTCGACGTTGTTGACCGGCGACTCAGATTCCGCTCTCCTTAGCCAACTCTCCCTAGCCATTTTTGAAAAGCACTTCTGGAGTAAAGAAATAGCAGGACTCTGGCAGAAAACAACATTTTTTATTTTGAATTACGAGTAAAGAAGTAAAAGTATATGTTGGACCCACCTCTGCCATATAAGGGTCGTGAGAAAATTAGTGAATGCCCCCAACTTTACGACATAAATGACAAAGAGATTGAAAGATAAGCATGTTGAATTTATAAAAAAGAGAGAGTGAAAATAGGAAAAAAAAAATATTGAAAAAAAGTGCACAAGACTTAGTTTTTTTTTTTTTTTTTTGGGAATATATGGCACTTAGTATTATACTAGCTTATTAGGCACGTCCGATGGACGTGCGTTCCGTATTACATGTTTAATACTTTTTGTTAAAATTTTTTTATACTGAATTACTATTAGTATTTATTTTAATTATTTGTAGTACTAATAAATATATTACTATTTCTTCTTAAAATTAATAAATATATGAAACTTATAGAAAAGAACGATATAAAAAAAATGTTTAGGCTGCTAAAGAATATTGGAGAATTTTAGAATTGTGAATCCAAATCGGATTGATGATATTTTGTATAAGTTGACTAAATTGTTGTCTTTTTCAAAAGAAAATAGCAAAAAAATATGTCAACGTTATTTTTTTAGCGTTGATGATTCTTTGAAAGCGTAGTAATATTTATTTATGCATCTACATAGAGCAAAATAGTAGTTTTTCTTTTTCAAATTGTAGAAATAATGGAGAGTTTTTTTTTTTTAATGCTATAATAAAGTATCAATTTCCTTTATTGCCAATGTAAACTCGGATCAAAAGTTTAACAGAGATAAAGGTAAGTTAGTTTAGAGTTATGTACGGATATCTTGGAATTTCACTAATATTCCTGAAAAAAATGAGCACGTCGTTCTTCATGGTGTAAACACGTTTCTCTCTCTCTCTCTCTTTTTTTTTTTTTTTTTTTTTTTGATAGGGAAGAACTTCAATTAAAGGCCCACGGCCGAAGGCCTATGTTTCTCTCCAAGAACTTCAATTAAAGTTGTACAACGCACTTAGTTATATATAATAGATAATAGATATATATTTTTTATTGGATAATAGGAACTTCCATGGTTTGCATCAGCAAACTGCCCCTGGATTCAACACCGACGCAAAAAAAAAAATATATATATACATATATATATATCAACATAGCAAATTTGGAACTATAAAATTTGGAAGATTTTGTTGGACTTGATGGATGCTATTCCTCATCAATTTTTTAGCAATTTCAAGATTTTATTTCCACTAAAATAATAGGTCTACATATGCATCACCATCTAAACTTATGACCGGTTTCCCGAACTGTACCAACTGTTTTTGTTTTTTGTTTTTTGTTTTTGTTTTTTTTTTTTTAATTAGTAGAACTCTACTCTAAATTAAAAAAGAAACTTTAAAACTAGACTTGGAAACAAGATAAATTAGAAGCCAGGAAAGACTGATCAACATCAGAGAAAGCAAACTAAACTTTAGAATTCTCCATGAAGAATGTCGTCTGCTTTTTTCTTCTCTCGGCAAACATGTCATGGTGTCTCATGATCCAAAACCTCTCGATTTCTTCTGCCGTTCTTCCCGGAATCCTGCCAGCTATTAAGTCCCACCTGATCAGACAAACAACGAACGAATCGACAAATTAGAATGATAATAATGATAATAACAAATAATTAATAATAGTTATCTCCCCGTTGAGGCTCGCTTAGGGGAAGAATTCAAACTTGATAGTATTTTCGTTTTTCTTTAATCGATGAACTATCTCTTTAATAACAAGGACAGCAAGAATAGTAATGATAATTATAACAGAAAGAAAAAGGAAGCAAACATATATATTCTGTTGTTCTATTTTTATATCATTTTGTGAAATTAGATGGCATAATGATTGCAGTAAGCTAATTCCAATATTAGTTTCATGATTTAAAGCCTTCTTTATTATCGAGAGCAAAACTATATGAAAAATATAAACCAAAAAACATACAATATTTATAATGATTTACCCTTACTGTAAGAGCTATCTCCGCTTTTAGCTATAGCATTTTATTGTGACATATATATGCAGATATACTTGCACAATCTTAAACCAAAAAACAACAATTAGACGTCCTTAATTAGCTGATCATGGTTTAAAACCACTTTTTTTGTTGTTTTCTTAAGCCAGAAAACAAAAATTAGACGTCCTTAGCGGATCATAGTTTAAAGCCAATGCTCGTTTTGATTCACTTGATCAACAATAATAATAACAACAACGATAATAGTAAACTCCCTACTAAGGTTGCTTAGCAGGGTGGGAACCGAAGGGATTTGAGCCTGAAAGTGTTTTAGTTCAATAGATGATCCGTCTCTTTAATAACAACAAGAACAAGAATAATAGTAATGATAATAATAAAAGCGAAAAAGGAAGACAGGAAGCAACTTGTTCTGTTGTTCTACATTCATCATATATATTGTGTGAAATTAGATGGAAGCTATAATTATAATTAATGATTGCAAAAGTTTATACAGGATATGTACAAGCAAATAAAAACATAAAAGATTTATAGTGATTCACTCTCTTAATGAGAGAGTTATAATAGGCATGCTTTTATCCGTTACGAAAATCATTTATATGATGTTCATATGCAGATAACATTGATTGCATAATATTAAACCAGAAAACAACATTAACCAGAAGTCCTTAATCAGCTGATCATAGTTTAAAACCGTGCTCGTTTTGTTTGTCTTAAACAGAATTAATTTGAGGTTAGCTTAATCGTTTCGTTTAATTAATGACTCGCCTTTCTCCGACGAGTCTAAACATTCTACAGATGATATCTTCTTCTTGTTCAGTCATGCTTATGAATTCCCACTCAACGCTACTAATCTCTGCATACCATACCAAACATAATATCAATTATTCAAAATAGAGAAAAAAGAAGAATGTAACTATATGTCCATAAATGTAAAGAATAAAATAGCAGAACCCCATCATTGAACAGCAGAAGATTTAGTCACTGACCTTGATCAGATACAGATTCAGCGACGACTCTGGCCAGCCTCCGGCGGCGGTGGCGATGGCAGTCTATAGTAATCTCCATTGAGAAAATGAACCTGTACTTGAAAGCAAAATATTTGTGTTCTTTTAATTAAGGATTATATATAATATCCTAGACAGTGTCCCTTGGGAACCTAAAGCGAATTCATGTTTTTGTTTTTTGTTTTTTTCCTTGACGCTGCAAATAGGGTGCCTTCAAAACGTTTGTTTGTTAATTTTGTTTGACTTGTATGCCTATGAACTTGATGTTGACAACTCCCAGATACATGCGAATGGTCAAGATATTAAAAACCACGGTTGCTGACAAATCAGTGGGTCCTATCCAGAGGTGGGACCCATTTAATTAATATGAGTATTAATGAGATTCAACGCTGTTAATAAGATTCAATGCTATCGGTTGAATCCCATTTTTCTCTTCGGCAAGGTTGGATCATATTTGGGTCTAAACTTACTTTTTCAGCCCATATTTTTTAATCCAAAAATGCTCACAAATTATTGTTAATTTATCTTTTGCTGGTCAGTGATACAACGAAATACTCAAACTATATATGATATCCAGCCATCTAGAAAGCGTATTAAAAGTGCAAATTTGTCTAAATTTTTCTAACCTTCTTTCTTCTAATCTAAGGGGGGAAATGGGGAGGGAAAAAAAAGATTTATAGGCTTTGTTTGGTTGGTAAGTTCAAATTTACCATTTTAAAATTTTTTTTTGTCTTTTTCTTAAAAAATTTTTATCTTTTTTTCAAAAAGTTTTTTGTCTTTTCTGAAAATTCAAAAAAATTTACTATTGAAACTTAAAAATTTCAACTCAAACTCATGCACCAAACGGACCTATAATGAACATATGTATACTTCTCCATTTTAAAATATTTTCACAGACATAAATTTTCTCAAGTTAAACGTTTCACATTAAACAAAAAAAAAAAAAATCCTAGTCGTTCACTTGACAATGATATAGAAGTAGATCGACAATAAATAATGTACTTCACAATTACTGTTATTGTTATTAATTTATATCATTTGTATTTTGTTGACTATTATTCTTTTTAACAAGTCTCATAATTAATAGTGTTCACCAGGCAAGGAGACCAGGACCTTAAATGAAGTGATAAGCCTGATCATTTTCTTGGATAAGATCTTAAATTTGAATTACTCTTATAGGATGAGTAGAATATATAGATATTCGTTCTTCGTACAAGACGTTCTACTTTTATAATATTGTACGACTGCCTTATAATAGTTTTATTCACTCTGATTCCCATTTAATAAATTTATTCAATAGTCTACGAATTCTCTATCCATATCAACTATGTAATTTGGGTTCTTTGCCAAAGATTCAATGTTTTAGTGAATATAATAATAAGAAACAACACCAGTCTTCTCCAAAAATGCATTAATTTTATTCTTTCCCATTCTACTGGTCTTTTTTATTTGCAATTTGCAATTAGAATAACTAATGCTATAACTATTCTTAAACCAAATGACATACTTTTTTAATTATTTATTCCGAGCTTGACTAATCGAGAAGTCAACTAGCATTCTTTGTTGTTAATTAAAATATTTTAATATTTAAACTTTATCTTAGGTTCGTAATTACATGTATAACTTAGTGGTAATTTCATTTATGACTCTATCATAAGGTATAAAGTTCAACCCCATCTTTAAATTCAATTAAAAAAAAAAAAAAAAAAACCTCAATTCAGAGAGATGAGGGTTATAGAGTTGCTTTCATAATAATATAAAGTGGTAACAGTCTAAAATCTAGATGATCCGAGAGACGAGCACACCAGTCTTACACTACAAAAGCCAATAACATGCAAGTGAAGGACATCAACAATCTCACCCTTTTTTTTTCCACTACATTTTAACTTGACCCCCAATTTCTAAACAAATATACATATTGTATATATAATGAATGACATGCTAGGGACTCAAACCACACAATCCTAATTTTTGAATATTAATTCATCTGACGGAGAGTCATCATACTTGAGTTTTTTTTTTTTTTTTTGGAATGGATTAAAGTTTTTTTTTTAAAGTTGATATCCTGACATATATATATATATATAGTATTGAGTATACATGTATTAAAGAAATATATCTTAACATGTTTATGAATCATAACCAAATCTAGTCTTTAGTCTTTGTTTTTTGTTGCAATTTATACATAGACCTCAATTAAATTAGCATTAGCCTACACGGAGTAATATTTTTTCTTTAGAAAGTAAACCAAAATAATAATTAAAAAAAAAAGTCTTTTTTTTTTTTTTTTGCGTCTAAGTTAATGGTAACTGATTTCAGTTAAAAAAAAGAAAAGGAAAAAGTTAATAATAACTGAAGAAAAGAAAATCATGTAATATATTCCTTCCCGTTCTGTAAGTCTCTTTAAATTGAATAGTGATATATTTTTTTTAACATGAACTGATAATGATTAGTTATATAACTATCTTTAAAATATGTCATTAACCTATTTTTTAAAATTATTTATTCCGATCTTGTCTTATCAGGAAGTCCTTTCAACAAACATTCTTTTTACTTCGTAAAAACACTAACATTATTTTTTTTTCCTAAATCGTCTGTGATTATATGTATAATTTCACAGTAATTTTATACCTAATTATATTATAATATATAGAGTTCAACTCCCACATTCAAAAAAAAAAAAAAAAACCCTTAATCCTAACTCAGAGTCGTGGGTTGTAAGAGTTGCTTTCATTATTTAAAGTGATAGCAGTATTAAGTAGAGATGATCCGAGAGTCAAGAACACCAGTCTTTAGAGTGCAAAAGCAATAACAAAGATTGTGAAAAAAAAAATAATAGTAATAATATATTTTTTTTGGGAATTACCATATATATGTGTGTGTGTGTGTATATATATATATATAGTAATATAATTATGAACTACAACCAAATCTGGTCTAGTCTTCGTTTGAGTTGTCAATCGCGTAGATTATACCGTGAAACATGATCTGGAAGTTAGTAATATATTATCAGGTCAACCTTTGAATGTTCGCCAGATTAAAACGCATCCATTTGGCAACATGTCATCTTCACTATATTTTACAATTTTTTCTTTATATTTTATCCCCCTCTGTCTCTTTCTTTCTTCAAGCCTAAAGCAATTTAGTTGCTGTTTTCGTGTGAACCCTGCAAGGGTTGAATCCAAGGTAGCTTGGAGAAAAAGAATATAGAAATTACTAAAGGTCCAATTGGATCATAAATTGTATCTAATTTTCTAAAATGTTGTCATTAAATAAATGAATCTAAATGTAGAATTTGAAAGTGTGTTTGAATAGTTTTGTTCAAATTATTGAATAGTATAAATGTAAAAAAATAAGTATGCAGATACGGACTTTTAAAAATTGAAATTAGATTTAGATTTGAATTAAATTGTTATGAATAGTGAATTCTCTTGAATGCTTCACCAATAACCAAACACATATCAATTTATAAGTATGAAAAATTCAAACTGAAACAGTGATCTAAACAAGGACTAAAAATGTAATAATGACAACAATTTGGGTTATGTACTATGCTAAGAAATCCTTAGCCTTGCTAGCTAAGTCTTCTATCAGAATAGTACTTGAATCCATTTACGATCCCGAGTTTTTAGACACATGGCACTTTTACTCGGGTCGAGGCCGTTGGTGCACTTTGAAAAGAAAGGGCTCGGGCGAGAGGGCCGGTGTGGTCAAAAGAGTTCAGAGAAGGTTGGATCCGAAAAGGTTTAAGCCGATACTAAGAATTTTGAAACCGATCGATATGCAAACGCAGTAAAATGTATTTTTTTTTAATGTATAATGCCAAAGATTTATTTTTCTCTTCTCATGATCATATAGAAAGAAAACAGAGATAATTTTATTAAGCCACATGTCATAATTTTTAGATATCTTTAAATTTATGCTACAATTTATACATAGTTTATATTTATGCTACTTTAACAATTTATGCAATTTATACATAGACCTCAATTAAATTAGCATTAGCCTACGTGGCGTAATATATATTTTTTCTTTAGAAAGTAAACCAAAATAATAATTAAAAAAAGTCTTTTTGTTTTTGCACCAAAATAATAATTAAAAAAAAGTAGTAACTGATTCAAGTTACAACTGAAGAAAAGAAAATCATGTAATAAATTCCTTCCCGTTCTGTAAGTCTTTAAATTGAATAACGATTTTTTTTTTTTAAACATTAACTGAATAATGATTAGTTCTATAACTATCTTGAAAATATGCCATTAACCTTTTTTTAATTATTTATTCCGACCTCGTCTTATCAGGAAGTCATTTCAACAAACATTCTTTTTACTTCATAAAAACAGTAATATTCTTTTTTCTCCTGAATTGTTTGTGATTACATGATTAACTTCACATTAATTTCATACCTAATTATATTATAATATATGGAGTTCAACTCCCACATTCAAAAAAAAATAAAAAAAAATCCTAACTCAGAGACGAGGATTGTAAGAGTTGCTTTCATTATTTAAAGTGATAGCAGTATTAAGTACAGATGATCTGAGAGCCAAGAACATCAGTCTTTAGACTGCAAAAGCAACAACAAAGATTGTGAAAAAAAAAAAACCTTTTTTTGGAATTACCATATATGTATATAAGAATACTCTCCCATTCGACAGAATGGCCATCCGACGGTACAATCTGTATATAAGATCGACATAATTTGGAGAAGAGTGCGGTACAACCGTTAGAGAGAGAGAAAGTGAGAGCTAGAGATAGATAGGAAGAACTCTCCCGTATGGTGATTCTCGTATGTATATATATATATATATATATCAATGGAATATATCTTAATATAATTATGAACTATAACCAAATCTAGTCTTTAACTTATATTTAATTCGCTGGTTGGAGATAAAATTTTTAAATTAAAATTGGTTGATTTTTTAAAATTTAATTATAATTTTTATTAATTTTTTAAAAAAATATAAAAAAAATTTAATTTAATTAGAGTTAACTTAAACCCAAAAGGAAATTTTAATCTTTGTTTGAGTTGTCAATGGCGTTGATTATACCGTGAAACATGATCTGGTAGTATATATTATCATGTCAACTTTTTTGAAGTTCTGAATGCTTTTTATCAGAAAATAAAAAAATAAAAAAAATTTCGAAGTTCGTACGATTAAAACGGATATCCATTTGCGTCTTGGACTGTGGCAAGAAGTCCTTGGCCTTTCTAGCTTGCCAACCATTTCTTTCTTTTTTCTATTAAAATATTTATATGCTGAAAATCGTAACTTGATTTCTTTTCTCTGCTCATGATGACATGGAAAGTAAAAAAAAAAGTGTGAGAATATTAGGTGGTATCTCATTTTATTTGTAAATATCTTTAAATTTATACATGGTTCATATTTTTACAATGTTGTTCAAATCTATTTAATGTGAGACAAATATAAAGTTTTAAAATCTGTGTCATAAACATAAAAATAAGATTGTTCATTTCTAACATTCTTGACAATTTCTTTTCTTTTCTTTTCTTGTTTTTTTTTTTTTAAAAAAAAAAACCTCAATTGGCATTAGCCTACATGGCATTACATTTTTTTATTTAGAAAGGAAAAGAAAGTCACCCTATAAATTTTTTGTTTCTAACTTAATAATGTAATAATTGATTTCAGCAAAAAAAAAAAAATAGTTAACAAAAAAACTACAGAAAAGAAAATTCTCAAGTCAACGACGGCCAAAAGCTGTGCAAAGCAGTGACGAAGATAGTATAGTGACGGCTTCAACTTTTTTCTTTTTATTCATTTTTAGCTTGTAAATATGTGATAGAAGTCTCTTTATATGTCATATTGATATAACTTATTTTTAAATTATTTAGACATAATCGAATGAAAGTAATATGATTGTTATAATATACCTTACTTTATAATAATATTATTAAAAAAATAACAAAAAAAAATTTTAAAAATAAAAAAAAAAGGGTGTCCAGATCCCCCACCCCATGACCCCTGTTGGCTAGATCCCCCCAACTGCATGACCCCTACTGGCAGATCCCCTCCCCAGCACCACAACCCAGGCACCAGCCAAAAATCCCCAAACCCCCACCCCCGCGCGCCGCCCACACACCCCCCCCCCCCCCCCCCCCCCCCTGCATGCCCCTCCCTCCCAAGAACGCCCCTGAACACCCCCTTCCCCACCTGACTAGACGACGAGCCTCTCCCCAGCTGATGCCAGCAATGGACCACCCCCCAGCCTTGCCAATGTCGAGTCCCCCCACCCGCCGGCCAGATCCTGCCCCACCCGCTACCCAGGCCCTCACCCCCCTTAACCCCAATGACAAGCCCCTCCTCTCCTGAGGCCTGCGACCCAGGCGACGGACCACCCCCGCCGACGTCAAGTCCTCGGAGAGCATCCCATCCACTGGCTAGATCCCACCCCACCTACGACCCAGGCCGACCGTGACGCGTCACCCTCCAGACTATATGCCACTCCCCTCCTGACCCAGGCGACATGCCATTCTCCAGCACCGCCAGCGTCGAGCCCTGCGCGAGGACCCCCCCACCCCCCTCCCAACTTTCCATTGATGATGATGGTTGGGTTTTTTTTTTTTCTTTTTCTTTTTTAATTTTCTTTTGTTTTTTAAATTAATTATTTAATTTCTTAGTCAATCTATTATAAGGTAAGGTATATTATAATTATCATATACAAATAATCTCTCAACCGTTGATTACATCTGAACGGTTTAAAAAATAAACTCTATCGATAAGGTATATAAAAGGGGCTGCACCATAGTCTTTCTCTTTATTTTTAAAAATTCACATAAATGCCCCAAGCCTTCCTCATTTTCCCCCCTTTTATCCATTATTTGTCCAAATATATATGTAGACCCCTTCTCTGAAAGAAAAGTCACTTTAAACTAGAAATCCCTAAGCAAAGTATGATCAAATATACTTTTTGTGCTAAACATGGCATACTAATATTAACATTTATACTGGAGATACTCTTATAGAGAGAACTTTTCGTCAATAATCAATGAGCTTTCGTTTGATATTATTACAACTCTAACTCAAATTTTTCATATCAGTTTTTATTTTTTTTTGAAAAGTCAACAAAAATTATAACTAGTTTTTGAAAAATCAATCAACTCCAACTTAAAAATTTGAGTTGGAGTTGTAATACCAAATGGAAGCTGAGTTTGATTTTTTGTTTAAAAATAAATCTATAATTTCTTTTTTATCTCATTTTTTCTCACTGGTGTACATAAGAAAAGAGTGTGTATTGATTCCTTCGGTAAAATGTTAGAGGTTACATGGTAATTTTTTAGATAGGAAGACCAGAGTATCTTAGTGGTAAAGTAATCAATTAGCATAATTGTGATATGTCTATACTATAACCTTTTATCCTTTTTATATATTTTCACTTGTTTGTTAGGGATATATTGGTAAATGACTTTTTTAAAGAATTTCTTTAATAAATGTCCAAAATTTTATAAAATTAGAAAAATGATCGTTAACTAAAAAAAATTAGTTAAATATGATCAATCACTAATTAATTATGATTAATCTATTTCTTAAATTAAGAAAGTTCGATCATTTTCTTTAAATAAGTGTTTAAAATTTATCAATTGAGAGAATCTATTAACACACCTTTATCTACTTTCCTCACACCCTTACTTAAACCACACACCAATTAAGTTTTAAAATTTAAGCATTACTTTTTACACCCCTTATTATTCCAAAAAAGTCCCTTCAACTTCAATTTTATTTTTCTTATTGTTTTTTCACCCAGTAACCAATTAAAAACTGCTCATTTTTTATCAATTGTTTTCCTTTTTTAATTTTTTATTTCCCACATTTCTTCTTCTTTTAGGGATATATACAATAGGTGATTTGAATATACTTTGCTTCCAATATACAAGGCTTGAAGGATTTAGAATTTTTTTTAATTTGGAGAGAGAATAAATCAGATAAATTCATTCAGAAAGACCTAAATCACTATATCTATTAACAAACACTAAAAACAAATCTCTCTTTTCTTGTGGAGTTTTGTCAATCAGGTCTCAAGAACGTTTTCTCTTTTATTATTCTAATTGTATTTAAAGAATTTGATTTATGAGTAGTTTTTTCTTCTCGTTTTTCTCAATTTATGTTCTTGATTTATTTTATTTTACTCCTATATATAAGAAAAAGAAAAAACATAATTCCGTCTACTGATTTAAATTTTATTGCAAATGTTTAATATGACTACGGAGCAATCATCAATCACTTAAAAAGGTGTTTATATGGGACGAGGTGTATGTCTGTTAATTTGTTTCTTTACTTTTTTTTTAATATCAATTTAAATCATTCAAATATTATAGTTGTGTGATAGTAATAGATGCCAATAGAGTTTCCTTTTTTAAAATTCCAAAAAATAGTTGTCTGAACAGGTTTTTTTTTTTTTTTTTAAGTTGTCTTTAAACGTAATTTTATTAATGGGGTAAATAAGTAATGATAAATTTATTTGAAAAGAGTACGAGAAAGTAAAACGAGGGGTATCAATAGACTCCCTCTTGTCAATTTACTACTTAAAAAAATTGTCAATTTACCTAATTTTTTCTTATTTATTGTTTGTTTTATTTTCAGAAGTAATATTTTTTTTCCCTCTAAATTTTAGCCTTTAATTAGGTGGCAATAGATGTTCCGAAAAAAAAAAAGGAAGGAATTAGTCTTTTGTAACATAGAGAAGATTGGAAAGATAAGAGTTAGATTTGCTAAAACGAATGGTATATATTCATTAGTTTATCCATTTTGATCATCAAGACAACCATAATATTTAACAATTACAGATTTGTTGTAGAGCTAGTTAATCGTCCTCACAAAATTTATTGACGTTGTCACTGACAGACAGCAGAGAAATTCCGTGAGGCATCAAGGAGAGAATGATAGAAACATGTCAAAAGCAAACAAAAAGCTCTATATGCTGCAATGTGCACAAAAATTATATACTTTGTTTAGGACACAAAAAATTCCAAACATGCATACAGACCAGGTTTAAAATGTGCAAATCGAACCCAAAGAAAATGACGCCACTGTTCCAAGCAAAAAAATAATGGTCTACTTAAGGGGAAAATGCTAGAATTGAATCATATTCCCATAACTTCGTGAAGCTAATTTGCATGGATCTCACCCCACCCCCCCCCCCCCCCCCCCCCCCAAAAAAAAGTGAAAGAAATCATTTATGAATGAATAGTTTATGGTATGATTGATGTAAATATTAGCAATAACAAATTCAATAGCACTTATATATCTCATGATGATTTACATGAAATAACTCGGTCTATATCCTTCGAACATTTTGGATCAAACTCTTCCCGTTTTATCTATAATAATTAAGCTCTAAAATTTCTTCTATACGATAGAATGGGAACGGGATGATATGAATAATTTATTTTTAAATGTTCCTACAAAAATTGATAGCACTACGTACTGGAGTGTTCTTTTCTTTGCTTCTTTTTTTTTTCCCCTTCTTTATGGTAATCCAATCCCAAAAGTAGAAACATACAAGAGAGTCATTATTCATGCCTTATCATGGAATATTGAAAAGTAGAGGCAACATTCCAAGAAGGAAGGATGAAACTTGAAATTTATATGCCTCCATTTAGATGGCCGTTGTATATATATATATATATATATATATATATATATTTTCATAAAAAAACCTGCAACCCTCACCCATAATTGGGATATGGTTTTTAGTTCCAAATCGAGAGTAGAGATAAAAAAAAATGCCTTATATCTGCACATGGGATATAGGGAACATACAAAAGATGCTTGTCAAATTCATCATTTCAAGGTTAGATATTAACAATTTCTCCAAGAAAAAAAGAAAAACTAATGTCGTGAAGTTCTATATCGTTTTAATTTACTGTTTTCTGTCGTTTTCAGGTTTTGTTGTGCTGAGTATGACAGTATCATGTTCAACGTCGTTTTTCCATTTTTTTTTTTCAGTTGTTTTTGTCTTAGTATATCATGTTTAATATTCTTGTTTTGTTTTCTAAGGTCTCGTCCTTTTAAATGTCGTTTTAACTGCTGCTGTCGTTTATTAAGCTGCGGTCTTCATTTAATTTTGCCACTGAACGTGGATATCAACAGTTTAATCCTTGGTTATCAACTTGTCATTTCTCAAGTTGGTGTCGTTTTACATACATTGTTGTCTTTTAAGTTTTTGCCGTTTATCATGTTCTTATCATTTTTAAACTTCCGTATACATATATTGTTTCGCATTTCATTGCCGTTTTTATGTTACTGTCGATTTTCATTTCATTATCTTTTTTCTTTGTTATTGTCCGGTTTAATGTTGTTTTATATTTCATTGTCGTTTTTCTTTTTTTCTTTTTTCTTTTTTCCTTTTATTACTATATATATATATATATATTTTAAATTCTTTGGCATGAACTGTATCCATACTCACTTTATTAATTTAAAAAAAAAAATCTCCCAAATTTAAAACTTGAAATCTAAGACCCCATTTTCACTTGAGCTTGCCCCAATCCTTTTATGAGATTATTATCGTTTTTCATGCTTTTATATCATTTTGCTCTTAATTGTCTAGTTTAGTACTTATTTGTCGCTTTTCAGGTTATAATTGTGCTTTAAAAGCTTTTCGTGACGCCAAGTGTAAAATCATGCGGTGGTTGTTAAACTACAGGATATGCATTATTAATATATATCCAATCGAGCTTTTAAAGCTGTTAGGATTGCTCTTTTTGTATTTTCTTAATGCTAATTAATCATTTTTCAAAAGCATAAAGAAACAAACAAGAGATAAGTCATATCCCTTAGCAGGGAATCTTGAAAAGTAGAGGGAGATCATTCCAAGGAAGCTAATTACAAATGCCTCATTTAGATGGCACTAATGCAAATTTTTTTTTATTTTTTATTTTTATTTTTCATTAAATTAACCTCGCATAATTGGGAAGTTGGGATATATGTTTTTAAGTTCCCAAATTCAGACAGATTTTTGGCCTTGTGTCTGCAAGCTATTTTACTCTTTTTTGGCTGGACTAACGCATACAAAACTTGGTGCCAAAACCTTTGTGGATAAGGTAATTCCGTTATGACATTATTATTAAATAGTCTCACTTTCACTAACATTATCATGTTTTATTCAAAAGCCAACATATGGAATAGTAGTAGCTAGGGTTTTTTTTTTTTTTTTTTTTTTAAAATAGTGCTTCATTAAGTTTATGGGTGCACCATACATGCATTAGACTACAGTTAAAAGACCATTGTGAAATATCAGGTACATACAACGACTCTCGATTTATTAGCAACAAACAATGAGAAGACCCTTGTTAATCAACAACCCTTTATAAGCAAAAGAAGCATTTCTAAGATTGTGGTTTTCAACATTATCTGCACCTACCAAATTGTGAGCTCTTTTCGGGCAGATCCTATCCTATCCCAACCTCATTTGATATATTAACAAGCATTAAGGCAGCAAAAAAATTATTCAAACTCATTAACATTTTTTCATGATAAATTCCTACTTTATTCTTCTCTCTCTCTCTCTCTCTCTCTCTCTCTCTCTCTCTCTCTCTCTCTCTCTCTCTCTCTCTCTCTCTCCTTCTTAAGCATAAAATTAAAGAAGGGGAAGAAAAGGGAAAAAAAAAAAAAAGAAAAAGATTGGCATGTTCCTTTCCCAACAGCAATCTTCTTGTATACAGTTTTCCTTCTTGAAAGTTTCTAACAAAATCTCTGCAATTATTTCTTTTATAGCAATATTATGCATTGAAAAGAATGGATCCAGAATATTCTGTTACATGATATACAAAAGAGTATTTCCTCTTTCCTTTTTTTTTTTTTTCCCTTTTTGTTAGGAAAAAAAGAAAAAGAATTAATTGACTAGTTCTTTTCGCGCGACTGCAAATTGACTTATTTAGGAAACATCTAGCTATATATAGTGCAGAATCATGGAAGTAATAATTCTACACCAAATTTCATCGAAAAAAAAAAATCCAAATCAAAAGGAAAAATAACGTGGCCAGCTTTAAAGTTCCAAACTACAAAGTTTTTTGTACACAAAAAAAAAGAAAAAAAAGAAAAGAGAAGACAGATGATAAGGATATTCTCTCCTTCACATGATCACCACCCAAAACTATTTAATATGTATTTTTGGAATATATTCTAAACATTATTTTCTTGAAATTTTATTAACCAAAATTTTATAAAAACGACCATTCGAAGCTTTCAAACAATAATCTTTTGCAAATTTATGCGTATATATATACCACACACGTACATATATTCATTTGTAATATATATAAGCATATATATATATATATACGTGGCCACAACTTTGTGCTAACGTACGTTAGACTAGTAATTGCTTGCTGCACCAGAAACATTAAATTTTTAAAATCACAAAAAATAAATGGGCACGAAAATATTCCAATGAACAGTAGAACATTCAAGACCAGAATGCATGACACAATAAAATATCAGAAACCCATTGTTGGGTTGAGGATCACGTGGAATCATTTTTTGGATGTCATTTGAGGCATAAAGAGAAAAACAAATATATATATATATATGTATATTATATAAATACATATATAAATGAATGGAAGACAGTCTAAAAGTTTGCTGATATCACCCATCACTAGGAAATTGTTTTCCTTTGATTATTCTCCAAATATTGGATACAGGAAAAAAAAAACTCCTATTTTTAATGATATATTTTTACTGCTCATTAGTATTCTGCTTAATTACTAATTAATACAATTTGATTTAACTAAGTTCCAGCAACACCATGAGCTGTACAAACCCCACTTGAAAAGATGGTAAAATATATTGTTGGAATAAATCTTATTTAATCTTCTTCAGTAAGACAACCAATAGATTTCCGGAGATATTCTTCTTGCATGTCCATCATGTGTTGTGTTGGGAATGTCTATGATCAATGACTTTCAATATTGATTGGTAAAAAGGTCATCAAATTGAGATTGATTATTACGTCACTTGGTTTTATTATCAAGTTAGTTAGCAAACTCATATATTGTTTTTCATCTCTTCTTCTTTGCAAATTGTCAATTTGTTTACGAAGCCGCACTCCATTTCACGTTTACGTTTTTCTTTTTGACAAACTCTCGATGCTTTTTGCAACTACATTTTGAGTTAATTAAAGTGATGTTAATCAAATTAATATAGTTATTAATTATTTTGTTATCTTTATCATCATAGTCTGTTAAGAATAAATAATTTTTTTCTTATTTCTTCTAAGTCCATATCAACTTTAATTTCTTTTTTGTTGTATTTTCATCAAGCGTTTGATAAAAACCCTTAACTTTTTTTTTGCTCTCCAATTTGATTCTTACGTTAAGATAGCAACTACCATACCATCACGTAAAATTAATTAAATTATATATATGAGTTTAATTTCTTGTAATAAAATTAACTAAGCATTCCCTTTCTCCAACTACGTATCAGGTTGTTGTCGTTTTGTGCCCATATATATAGTTCCAAAGTTTATAGTTAAATATTGGAAGCCACATCATTCTTGACAAGATCACCATTTATATTTGATATCTTTAATTTATTTATTGAAGATAAAATTTTTTGGTGAAACATTATGTTTTGGAGTCCAAAAGGCAGAAGGCACTTAGCATTATATAAAATATATTTATATATGTCTTGCATATATAAATTAATCAATGTGCCAAATACTATATACTTAAGAGAATTGTATCAAGCGGTTAAATCCGGTGACATCTGCCCATCACTACAAGATATTAACTCTTTTTCTTAATGTGTTAGTTATCCTCTAATATAATTAATCTGACTGTCAAGAACTAACAAGATCTTATATATTAGCTTCTAATAAAAAATTAGCTATATATTAGCAGACAATGGTCCATTATATATTAGCTAGAGTCCATTTTATATTATCTAGAGACAATTACTTAAATCCATCCATGCTTTTGCTTCTAGTTGGTAAAATTTAAAAAGGAAAAACAAAATCTTTAATTTTTCAATAAGTATTTGAAATCACATTTTATAAAGAGCTTTTTTCAGATCAGAATGAGTTTAATTAAAACTTTCTAATAAACAATAAAAATATTAGAATAAATTTTATAATGTTTTATCAAACCTCTTACTACGAGTAAATTCGAAAAAACTCTTATATAACAAGTTTTATAATATATTAAGAAGATTTTTGTTTTCAAAACCATATTTATGATTTTGACTGGAAGTTTTTTTAGAAAGCTAAAACACTTTCGATAAAACTACCTAAAGACTTTCAAAAACAACTTTTAGATTCAGAAAGTTAAAATCAGCTTTTAAGAAGCTCTGTAAAGCAAACGCCATGAAGACGAAGACATAACCACTTTTACTTCTTTGAATTTCCTATTATATTCTCTTTACAACCTCCACCCGCCCGATATAAATAATATAAATACCCCCCCTTTCGGCTGTAAACAACCTAAGTAGATTTCTTAGCTTATTTTAAGCTGATAATAGTACTAGTAGTACCAGTACTCTTGTTGTTGGGGCCATTGTTTGTCCTAGGAGTACCATATTTCTCCAGGAAGAAAAATCATGGCAGATAAACTGCATCTGGCGGTTGGCGTTATGGGTATATTTTTATTCGTTTAATATCGATTAGTATTTCTTAATTAATATTTAGCTCTGTTCTTCTTATAAAGCTTGCTAATGTAATTATTTTTAAGCTTAATCCAACATGCATGATTACTTTTGTTCCAGGCAATGCTGCGTCTCTGCTACTTTACGCCGCTCCAATGTAATGTCAAAGAGTACTGTATATAGTATATGAAGGGATTTGTGTTAACCATATTGCATAGTATAGTATATATTTTAGTGTATATGTATAAGTGTTTGACCATATTGTGTAGTACTAAAACAATTCTCTCTTCTTTTTTTTTTTTTTTTAGATTAACTTTTTCAAGGGTCATAAGGAAGAGAAGTGTGGAGGAGTTTTCATGTGTTCCTTACACGATTGCTTTGTTAAACTGTCTCCTTTATGCTTGGTACGGATTTCCTATTGTGAGCTACAAGTGGGAAAATTTCCCAGTTGCTACCATCAACAGCCTTGGTGCTCTTCTCGAGATCGCTTTTATTCTCATATATTTGTGGTTTGCATCTGCTACAAGAAAGGCAAGTTATATATATATATATATATACACACACACTCTACTCTTAACATATGCAAAATAAATATATATGAAGGGATTTTTATTAACTTCTTTGGAGGCATTTCATTGCAGTTGAAGGTAGCCCTGATGGCGGTATTGGTTATCGCGATTTTCTCCGTCACCGCGCTTATATCGGCATCTGTTTTCCATGATCATCACCATAGAAAGGTTTTTGTGGGAAGTGTAGGGCTTGGGGCCTCCATTGCTATGTATGCTGCTCCATTGGTGGTTGTGGTAATTACTCTCTCTTTAAATATTCTTACCCAATTAATTCTAAGCATATCATATAAGAATATATGCGTAGCATCGTATATATGCATATATATATATATGTGTGTATATGCACACTGTAATTTTCAGGTTATTATTGCTACATGCAGAAACGAGTCATAGCTACAAAGAGCGTGGAGTTCATGCCCTTCTACTTGTCCTTCTTTTCTTTCGTCGCTAGTGTACTTTGGTTGGCTTATGGACTACTAGGCCAAGATCTCGTTCTTGCGGTTAGTATTATAATATATAATAACTTATCATCAACCTTTAATTAATTTCCAATGTTATAATTTCCATTTCATTTATGGATTTAAATCCGCTGTCCAATGTCTTAAATGGTATCAAATCAATAGAGATGTCAAAATAGGTCATATTTAGTAGACTAACTCGGGTACGACACTTTAAAATATAAGCACGACATGAGTACATGACATGATTATTAAATAGGTCTAGGCCGGCATGTTTAATTAAATGGGTCAGGTGCGATTTTTATACATGAAGCTTGTTAAAGGCACGACACGAGTACGAGCACGATAAAAGACATGAAAATAGCACAATCATGTTAATCTTTTTTATGATGTTTTTAATAATTTTCAAATAAGACCTTAGAGGGGGTTTATTTTTTAATTTTCTTATGAGATTTTCATTTATTTTGAGATTTTACTTTATAAGATTTTTAATCTTATAGTTTTTCTTTTAAATAAAATGCATTGTTTTTGTTAGAATTAGAAATCAATATTTTATATTTTTTTTCTTCTTTATTTGAAGTTTTGGTTGTGGGGGACACGAATAAAAACACGTGCACGTTAAAAGCACACGTTTATAAATGAACTGTGACCTGGATTTGACACAATAAATTAAAAATAGACACGATACGAAGTACTTATGAGCTCAAAATAAATAAGTCGGGCCATGTCATTTGACATCTACAAACCAATCACAACATGTCATGTAAGACTTTTCCATACTTTAGTGTCTAATTCTATTAGCTGATGTCTAGTATAACGTGATTAGTTAGACATCATATCAGACATGAAAAATTAGATAGAAAGATCAGAGTCCGCCAAGTGCTGTTATTAACTCGAATCTTTTTATGATCATTAATGGCAGTCCCCTAATCTGGTTGGTTGCCCATTATGCATTCTTCAACTAGTGCTTTACTGCAAGTACCGGAACAACGTAGTCACGGAAGAGCCAGCAAAAAGGGATGTTGAGAAAAATAATCATCATGATAATGACAATGATAATGATGACAAAATCAAACCAAACAGCTGCAGCCCTGTGATTGATCATGAGCACAACAACATTAACGGCTAGTGTTAGATCATGATGAAACGCACTACTGAAGTTTGATTAGATATTAATTGTGTCATATTTTGGTGTCCTACTGTACTTTAAGTCTCTAAATCGTCCTCTATATAGACCCCAAAAAAGAAAAAGAAAAAAAAAAGATTAGTAGAAAATAGAAGTTTGTTTTTCATTTCTAGAATTGTTTTATTATAGTGCATGAGCACATGTAGCTGCTTGATTAAGACGGGAAAACTTAAAACATCATTTAGTGCGGCAACAAATGCCAATGGATGGTTAAAACAGCTGAAAGTGTAGGAAAAAATTTTAGAAATAATAATATAATATTGATCTCTTTGTTGCAATACATTTTCCCTTTTGTGTGGCGTGCTAGCTAGCTTTGTGATATTACAAAGAGGGAAAAAAAAAAAAAAAAAAAAAAGCATCCCCTCATATTACTAATCTCTTATCATTATGTATATATTTTAAATATATGTGTATATAATTTCCCACTTTTGATGAAAATATTACTACTGATCAGCATACAGATAATATTTTCGTGTATCTATTGATTTGTTTGGATCATAATTGTGCATTGTAATTTCAAATTTTTGTGAAAGAAAACAACGTTAAAAACTTTTTAAATGATGTGCAAAAATAGTCTCTAGACTGTGATTCAAATGGTCACTATGGTCAGCTGAGCTTAATTATTATCAATTCTCTGTTTATACATAACCTGTCACTATATCTCAACAACGACACCTAAAACCATTTGCACCTTTGCAGTATCCAACCAAATTAAACCTTAAACAAACAGGGTTAATGTGTCACACTTTAAGACAGCAAAATAATCTGGGATGCCAGAATGGCAAAATTAGGAACATGAGCAGAACCCCATGGTCTTCCGCACAAAAAAAAAAAAAAAAAAGAGAAAAAAGTCAATGGACATGACAAGAACAAATACTGAACATGCTTCTCCAATTACAATGCGTAAGTCTGACACTAAAGAATATGTTCCTAAAGAACCAATCTAGCATTGAGAAATGCAAATAGGTTCTCACCTCCGCTTTTATTGAATCACTCACGACCATGAAATTTAGAGAGCATAAGTCAAACATAAAAACGTGGATATTACATAGCCAGGCTGTTTAGATAATCAGGTTTAAGAACATGCTACATTTCTGAGCCACAACATTTTGAATCAATGGAAATGAATCAGTTCCGACAGGATCATATTCACGATATCATTGAGGGGGGCAAAAACAGTAAACATATATGCAAATAATAGTAGAAAAAGGATAATTTAGCTTCAAATGGATGCTATACAAAAAATTGTGTTGGCTTCAAATTTTCTATTATATTCAAGATGACTAGAATACAAGAAGGAGATTAGTTACCTAACATAAATCTGCATCAGTCAAGCCAGAGGACAATGTTGGTATGGCAAGACTATCGAATCGAACTATAGAGTTTATATTTGCTGTTAGATGCACCAGTGTAGCACAAATGATTCTAAAATGAGGATGGGTTTTATCTTCTGCAGAGAATACATGAACTCTGCTGTTGAGCTCAATCCAACTACATCCACGACCCTTTTTCACTTCCAAGATTCTCATTCTCTTCCGCAGTTCCATCTTCTCTCCCCACTTCCCCAGGACACCATATATGTTAGACAAAATAACGTAAGCATAAAATGGTTTTGGTTCCAAGCTAAACATCTTCTCGGCCACCTTCTCACTGAGTGTCATGTCCATCCAGAACCAACAAGCATAAAGTAAAGCTCCCCAGACAACCGAATCGGGTTCAATAGGCATCTCTTCAATAAAATCCACAGCTTCGTGTAGACGGCCTGACCGACCGAGTAGATCCACCACACAAGCGTAATGTTCTAAAGTTGGGTTTACCCCATAATCTTTTCTCATAGCGTGGAAAATTCTCATCCCTTCATTGGTTAGACCAGCATAACGGCAAGCACACAGAATGGCAACGAAAGTAGCCGCATTTGGTGATATTCTTAGCTTTAGCATATGTTCAAAGTGCCAGAGCGCCATAGAGCCAAGACCATGATGCGCATATGCATTGATAAGGGCTGTCCAAGCTGCCACATTGGGCGAAGAGATGCAAAAAAATGACTTATGAGCATCTGCGATGCTTCCAAATTTTGAGTACATATCAATGAGGGATGTCCCAACATAAACATTGGATTCAAACAGGGTCTTGATCAGCTGGCCGTGAAGGGATTGTCCTAGTTGAAGAGATCCAAGACATGAACATGCTTGAAACAGAACAGAGAAGGTTGATCTTGCACAGTCTATATGTTTTCTGTGCATTGTCAAATATAGTTCCAAAGCCTCCTCATGTAGATAATTCTGAATGTACCCCGCTATCATTGAGTTCCAGGTGACAGGATCTCGCTTCCCTTTGGTTTCTTCAAAAAGCTCTAAAGCCTTTCCAATTTCCCCATTCTTGGAATAGACGGAAATCATGGTATTCAAAGAGATTGTAGTTTTGTGCGTCATGTTCTCAAACAATCTCTTTGATTCTTTCACTTGACCACTCATGGCATACCCTTTAATCATCAAATTACAAGAAACCAGATCCTTCTCTTTTAGCCTATCAAAAATCATCTCTGCTTCTTGGATTTCTCCCATGGATATGAGCCCCGCCATAAGTGAACTAGAAGCATTTACAGAAGGATTTCCTAGTTCATCATAAACTCTTTTGGCGCAATGAATAGCTTCACAACCGCAATAAAATTCAATCAATGCGCAACAAACGGAGTGCTCAAATTCAAACCCATATTTAATCAGAAGCCCATGCACAGAATTTCCTTCACTAAGCACGCCCAATCTCCCACAGGCCCTGATAGCACAATCAAAAGTGAACTCATTAGGTACCACCTCATGATCATCATTCCTCATCCGTCTAAACAAATCCAATGCCTTCTCACACCCATCATCGCTCTTTGCGTATCCCGAAATCAAAGTAGTCCAGGCCACGACATCCCTCTTCGGCATTTTCACAAACACCTTCATGGCATCACTCAACAAGTTACACTGCACGTAACCAACAAGCATCACACTCCACAACAACTCATTCCCGCCGCTAAGCTCATCGAAAACCCGCTTAGCATCTTCGATATGAAAACAGTTCGCGTAAAAGAACAACAAAGCACTCCCGACACGGCCATAACTCTCGGCTCCCGACTTCAAAACCAAGCAATGAACTTCCTTTCCTTGGTCCATCGACCCTGAACGCCCACAAGCACTAAGGATGTTCGAAAATGTGGTATCATTAAGCCTTACATTGCTACAATGCATCAATGAAACAAGAGATAAAGCCTCGTTATATCTCCCCCACTTTGAGTACCCAGAAATCATCGTGTTCCATGAGACAACAGTTCTGTTTGGCATTTCGTCGAACAGGTTCCGGGCAAAGTCTAGACGGCCATTTTGGCAGAGTTTGGTTATGGAAACGTTGGTGGAAAACACGTCGTTTTGGTTTAGTGTTGAAGCCTGCGACGACAAGATCGAAAATGGGTTGAGATTCTGCTTCCATCGGTTGAGTTTCTTCCACGTACCAAGCAACTGAGACCTCGCTAACATGAAGAGATGAACGACACCAAAGATGATGTAGTTCCGTTGAGCTTCACTTTTAACCACCTTGTGGCAAGTGTAAACGACACAATATTTTCGGAATATATATATATATATATATATATAATTCTCTCTTGACTCTCCTGTTCTCGAAAGTTGAAAAGGGTAAATGCTAACTTTTCACAAAATTGCCATACACATTTTGCAAATTTTTATATAATCTTAATTTTTATATAATCAGCTAGCTAAATAAGAGAGGAACCTTTTACGGTATAAACTCATAATTATTTATCAAAATCTAATTCTAATATTACATTAATTAGATATCAGATAAACTCATTCCAAAAACAAGTTAAAAGGAAGATTTTGCCCCCATTCATTGATAACTTTCACACCACTTAATAATTTAATAACGTGGGACAAAATTCTTATGGCTAAGAACTCTTATATGTTAAAATAGTTGGAGTGATTTTTTGAGGATGACGAGAAAACCAACCCACTCATTTTATTTTCAGGAAATTAACAAAATCAATATTAAATTTTTGTCTTCTTAGAGGCACTATGTGATTATATATCACACCCTTGTTTTGGGTTATGTCCTAAGATGGGTGAAACACAAATATGGGCACATTGACGGATCAACTAATTATTGAGGTATAATTTAATAATAATTTTATATTTAACTTTATTAAATGATGGAGAATTTAAAATTTTCACCAATATTGAGGGGCGTAGCGGACTATTTTCTTTAACTAAAATAAAATAAAACCCCACCTTGTCCTCGTGCAATATGCCACTTGTCAAAACACCAATAATTCACAAAACTTTCACAACCTAACAGCTTCTGTGATTTCATGTACCTTCATGCAAGGCGACACGTAAACCCCACTCTTTTCTCTTCCCCCCCCCCCCCCCCCCCCCCTCCCTTTTTTCTTATTTTTTGACAGAAGCATCTTTTCTTCTTGACGAATTCTCTCATGAATTCTGATCCGCCAAACCCCAAAAAAACCAAGAAAGAAAATTATAAACCAGAGTAGAGTACTAAATATATATATTGCAATTTGTAAATTAATATCTCCGCTCTTAATTTGTAATAATGGTGAAGCTAGCGACGGCGCGAGAGGCCCGGGTGTACGGACCACGGAGGGCGAGAAGACGGGCGGAGTACATAAACGCGGGGCTGTATCTGTTCGCGACGGTGGTGCTTTTGGGGGGGTTCGTGGCTCTGTTCTCGAGCGACGCCAAGTCGAGCCTGGTGGTGCTGATGATAGCGCTGCTGCTCATCTTGGCGGCGAACCTGCACGACCTGGTGGCTCACCTGGCTGGCTACGATTACAGGTTGGGTCTGATGGAGCACGATTTGCAGCTCGCCCTTGTCGAGTTTACGGTTCCTATGCTTTACACCTTGGGCTCGCTTCTTTTTCTCTTGGGCATTCTTTTCCTCTTCATCCAGGTATACGTATAACTGTATATATACGTGTGTGTATACATGTACGTATGTTGTTTTTCTTTATTTATTTATTTACAATCAACTCGTTCAGGGACAAAGTGTGAATTTTGTTGGAAATTAGTCTTTGTTATTGGTTTATTGGTAGTGTTTTTTGCTTTCTTGAGGTATTGAACTATATATATAATGAAGAATTTGAGGACTAGTATAATCAAATCTCTATTGTTAGGGGGTTAATATGAAATTTTATTCAAAGTAGTAGTCTATTTTTTTTTTAAAGAAAAGTTATTAAGCCCCCTAATCCTTAATTAGCTGCGTGCTTGTATATGCATGCGTAGCTAGACAAGAAAAAATAAGGAAAGAAAAAAGTGGAATGGTGAAAATTTTTTTCGTGCTTCTTATTTTCATTATCATGGCATGACTTGCATAATCGACAAAAAACGAGAAGATTCGCCGTTATTTCCAAAATGTGACTTGCATCTATACGTACATGTACATGATAAATTGAATATGGAATTTTTTTAAAAAATGATAAAAGAAATACATAAATAGAAACTACTATTATGTATTTTCTTTTTTCTTTCCGTTGGTTAACAAAATTAAGGTACTCGGTGAGGTTATATAATAGAGCGACATATGTAATTGCATGCATAGCATGCATAGCTTAACGGTATTATTACACCTAACCCCACCTAAAAGTACAGAGTTCGAATCTCTCCCTCTCAAATTTGAAAAATAAATAAATAAATAAAGCGACATGTTTTTGCTTTTTTTTTTCTTTTGTTTTTTTAATTTACGGTTGGGATAAGTAGAATCAGGTGTCTAATTATTATTAGGTTATGTCCACAATTATTAAAGTTACATGTATTTTAAGCATAATGTGCTATCTATTAATCCAAGTTTGGACAAAAGTATCGAGTGTGTGAAGCTTAGTTAATTCGGTTGATTTGAGAATATAAATTTATTTTCAGGAAGAGAAAGGTTATGGATACTCCAAGTTGGAGAAGCACGCGCTGAACATGCTCATCGCTGGACCTATTCTGTGGCTAATCGGTTCGATCAACAACTCGTGCCAAATCTACGAGAGAGCCGACAGCCATCTCCAAATCTTGCAGCAGAGTGTCCACATTCCTTTCTTGATCGGTAGCGTTCTGTTCACGGTAGGCTCAATTCTCAACATCCGCCAGCAAGCTGGAGTTGTTGTCCAACACGGCCTGGAATTAGTGGTAAGCAGCCAAGCCATACATAAATAATGGATCGAATCGACTCCAATACCAAATGTCCAAAAAAAGAAAAAAAAAAAAAAGAAATCAAAATTTTACACAAGAATAATCGGGGTGTTACTAGTCGTTAAAATCGGGTTTTAACATAATGGGATGGAACGGAATGGATACAATGCAGGGCACGACATGGATATGGCTAGGCATATTTGGGAGCCTATTTCTGGTGATAGGGGGTTTCATGAACGTGGTCAAAGTGTTCAAGATGCAGCAAGTCGATGGCCTTCGGCTCGAGAAACTGAGAGGAGGAGCTCAAGAGAGACTGATCCAACAAAGGGAAGGCCAGGTCCCTTTCATTCTTGAAAATCACCGGAGGAGGAGGAGACATTCTGAGGGCGAAGTTAAAGTATTGCCTCCCCCTAGTACTCCTTACAAGGATGTTCTTGTTGGTCAATCTCAACCTGCATGATTTCTGATGTATCATCTATGTATGTATATATATATATATATATACATATATATAATATTATATATGAATTGAAGAGTTATGTATGCAGATCATTGAGAAATAAATTCATTGACTCTGGTTTAATTTGCTTTTGCTTCTATATGTATGTATGAGATATTGAACTGGTCTTACAGCTTACAGAAAGAAAGATCCACAAGGTGATTTGACTGAATGGATTTGTCGATATGTAACTTTAATAGTACCTAAAAAGTTTAGTATTTCTTTGATTATAAATACAGAAGTACATATAGTTTAATAATAATTTTACACATGAGTTTATTATAAAATATAGATTTCAAATCTTCTTACTTCCAAATTAAAAGGGAAAAAAAAAATGTATTACTTTGCACGTCACATTCTAAGGAAAGTCAACCACCCCTTATAAATAACAAGGCCATTGCTTGGCTGGTTTTTTAAGTTACCATTCACAAGTTTCTCTTCTTTCCTCTTCTAACCTTCATATTCTTCTGATACGTTTTTATAAAAGATTACTTCGTGTGATTTAATTTCATTAATTGGGTTGTCGACAATATTTTCTTTCTAAACGGAATTTAAGTGTTAATCTTTTGCTTCTGTCTTATGTTCCTAATAAATGACATGTCGTTTCCTCCTTTTGTGTGCCATGTTTTTAAGCAGTGTCTGGACAAACGACTTCTAGTTATTCATCGTCGTAGTTGGATGAATGACGACATCAAACTAACGGACGTCGTTTCTACGTGATAGGAATAAAGACACTGCAGATCTGTCGTTTTCAAGAGATGATGGCACATGAAGTCGACATTCTATTCACTAGGTAGTGCAAAAAACGACATCCAAATATGACGACATATAGCTCAGTTTCGGCTGCAGCTATATGGATGCACCACGTCGTTTCACTATGTACGGCGTCAAAATAACGACATCGCTGTTTTATAAACGACAACAATTTTTAAAATTATTTTTCAAATTCCATTTAAAGGACCAAAGTGATTTCTAATTGGTCTCTCCATGTTTCTCTCTCTTTCTTTCTTCCTTTGGGGAAAAGTTTGACTTTTTAATTTTTGTTCCAAATTTACAATATGGGACATAACAAAAACACCCAAAAATCTAGGGATTACATCCAAAAAAAAAAAAAAAACATAACGAGAAATCGCATAACTAGTTAAAAAGTAAGCCATAAATATTCTCTTTACGAAATTCATAATAAGTACTATCACTTGGAGCTTGTCTACATGCATATGAAGGTCATGGGATTACATTAGCCTCAATGGAAAAACACGTTGGATTCCTGACAGTCCGATAGACATTTAATACATTTGTCTTAAATAATCCAATTATGATAGCAATTTACATTGATAGTCCACTTTTTTTTTTTTTTTTTTTTTACCACCAGAAAATAACAATAAAATGAAAAAAAATATGTATATATAAATATACAAAACAAACAATTTTCAAATTTTCACAATATTTGACAGCCGGACGACAAAGTCTTGCTAGTAGTAAGATTTATAGAATGGTAAAGCTGCGATAAAACTCTTTTTATAAACTCTATTGATAGAGCTCATTTTAAAACCGTTCAGATGTAATCAAACGGCTGAAATGTTGCTTGTGTACGGTAATTACCATAAACTTTACCTTACAGTAGTATTTAACTAAGAAATTAAAAAATAATAATTAAAAAAGAATTTAAAAAAAATCCACCTTCACCGGTGGAAGGTTGCAGGAGGGGAGGTTTCCGTTGCCAGGGTTGGGAAGGAGGGAGGGACTAGGCTGGTCGGCATCGAGGGGAGAGAGGGAGGGTCGTCGGCATCGGGGGGGTGGAATGTGTCTGGGCTTAAGCATAGGGGGCAGATCTGGTTTTGTGGTGGGGGGGGGGGGGAGGACTAGGTCGACGCTGACGCGGGGGGGGGGGGGAGGCAGGGCGGATATGGCTCGGGGGGAGAGAGGGTCCATCACCAGCATTGATGGGGAAGTCGTCAACGTTGGAGAAGGGAGTTGGTCTTTTTTAAAAAAAATTATTTATTAATCTATACTAATATGAGATAATATATATTATAATTATTATATATAAATAACATTTCAATCGTTTAATTATATTTTAACAATTTAAAAATAAATTTTATCAATATGATATATAAAAAGAGCTCTACCATAACTACTCCCTTTATAGAAATCTCGAGAAGAAAGAAAGAAGACGAAGGGGGGTAAAAAAACACTTGGTGGGTCCGGGTGCTTTTTAATGAGCGTATCCAAAAGGAGAAGCCCAAGGACCAGACGACGATAGGAGAGAGCAATTGATTTGTGTTTTGCATTTGCAGCGAACCCTAATTTTCAGAAAATTACCATCGCCAAAAATTCAAGCTTTTCCTTTCTTTCTTTCGAAATTCCTTCTTTCAATCCTTCCCAAGTTTCAGGTAATCTCATTTGGATATTCAATTCTTCTCTACTTTTTCTCAAATCTCCGCATGTCAATTTTTACATAACATATATATATATATATATATATTATCTCTGCTTCAAGTTTTTATGCTTTTGGACTCTATAATCTAATGGCAAACATCGCGATTTGGCTAAAGCTGTGAATTTTAATGGCGGTTTTCAGAGGTGGGTTTGTTTGAAAAATGGCGTCCGTGTCCAGTCAGCCACAGTTTCGTTACACTCAACCGCCATCAAAGGTGCTCCATTTAAGGAACTTGCCTTGGGAGTGCACTGAAGAGGAATTGGTTGAGCTTGGGAAGCCGTTTGGTAAAGTTGTCAACACCAAATGCAATGTTGGGGCTAATCGAAACCAGGCTTTTATTGAATTTGTAAGTTTCTAGTGTTTTTTTTTTTTTTTTTTTTCAGTTATATTTTAGTTTGTTCTTTTCAGTAATTATTTGTTATTTTATGACTTTGTATCTTAATCTTATTAAAAATATATACCTTGGGCTTTGGATATTTTCAACTAGGATCCTTGGATTTCAATTTCACATCAAACTAGTAGTTGACTAAGAGAATATACAGATTCGATATGAAATTAAAATTCAAAGTTACAATATGCATGTTCTCAATATTGTATAGTTCTGATGAGCTTGAAATGCAAGGTATAAAATAGTAAACAACACTTTTGTTATTAATTAAAAAAAAAAGGCTAATTATTCTTTGTTAACCATATTTAGGCAGATTTAAACCAAGCTATTGCCATGATATCATATTACGCCTCATCCTCGGAGCCTGCACAAGTTAGGGGGAAAACTGTCTACTTACAGTATTCTAATAGGCAGGAAATAGTGAACAACAAAACTGCCGCAGATGTTGCTGGTAATGTACTTTTGGTAACAATAGAAGGTGCAGATGCCCGCCATGTCAGCATCGATGTTTTGCATTTGGTAAGCTTTCTTTCCTAGTACGGTTACTAGGGATGTTAGGAACACACATGATTGTGTGGATGTTGGTGTTGAGGAATTGTGTTTTGGGTTGTACTTTGTTTGAAAACTTTAGTTTGTTTGACATGAATGTGAATGGATCAGCAGGCCCATGTGAAGGCAATATCTTTGATGGCAGCTTAGTGCATCGGGGGAAAGAGCGCATGCGTGTTTGTCTCCTTTCTCCTTCCCTTAACACTGCCTCTTTCTTCCCTACTCTCCCTCCTCAACGTCCTAAATCCTTCAGTTCTAATATGTAGGACGTGTTGATTTCTTTTCTCTTGCGCATCACTCTCTTCCTTTCACTTCTTGCATGCCATACGGGGGCTTTTTGCTTTAGTGGGCAATGTTATGTCCGGGACAGTTATTTTTCGAACTTGTCCCAAATAGAGTTTCTTCTAATTGATTGCACTGAAAGTGTGTACTTCATTGGCTTTCATCCTGAAGGCTTTGAATCATACTGTAGCAGTGCTTAATTACTGTTTGGTAGAAGCTAAACGATTGACTTATTCCTTTAGATGATGAGCCAAATTTTTATGCTTGTTATTCCCCTTCTCGGCTATTCCTTTCTTGTTATCTCTGTGGACATATTGAAGCATTCTATCTTATTTTATTGTTTTGCCATATGTTATAAAGCCCTTGCTGTTACAAGTTTTCTCGATATCTTTGAATTTTAGATTTCAAGTTTTCTCGATATCTTTGAATTTTAGATTTCATATATTTCTGAGACTTGGAAGTGATGCAGGTATTTTCAGCTTTTGGATTTGTGCATAAGATTACTACCTTTGAGAAGACTGCTGGATTCCAGGTCATTGTTTGTTAATACTATCCTTCTTTTCTCCTTATGGCTACAGCCATTAAACAATCTAATTTCCTATCTTATGTTCAGGCACTAGTGCAATTTTCGGATGCAGAAACTGCCACTTCAGCAAAAAATGCCCTTGATGGAAGAAGCATCCCTAGGTGACAGTTGTATTACTTGTTTGACATGGTATTATGTCCAAGTCCAACGACCATATGACTATAAAGATGGCGAGCATCTGTTTTGTCTGCTCTGCCCCCTTGGACTTAGATACTATTAGGGAGTGTTATTCTGTCAGAAGTCTTGCATTCTTAATTTATAATTTTGATTTACTGAAACAAAAGCAAAACGGTCATTTTTCATGTTATGCCAATAGGTCCAGTCCTCCCGTACAGAATTACCCAAAGTCCTTTTTCTCTCTGCTGTTCTAGTGCTTTATTAGTACTCTGTCTACCTTACAAAATCAGTTGCTTAGTTATGTTGCTTTGGGTGTCAGGTATCTGCTCCCTGAGCATATTGGACCATGTACCCTGAGGATCACATATTCTGGACATACGGATCTGAGCGTCAAATTCCAATCCCACAGGAGCAGGTACTCCAGATGTTCATTTTTTTCCTAGGTGTTAAACATACGAATCTTGTGACATGCCCTCCTATGTTGTTTTGTATCTATCTGATAGGATGTTGTTTAATGTGATTCTTTCTATTTGCTTATCGTATTGCCTTTTTCTTTCGGTAATAGTTCATCTAAAAATATTGGAATTGCAACATTTGTGATTCAGGGACTACACTAATCCATATCTTCCCGTTGCCCCATCAGCAATAGATGGAAGCGGTCAGGTATATAACTCACAATTATATTTCTTGGCTCTCAGAATTTTTTGTATCATTGGTGTTTGAAATTCATGTGTTATATGTAAGGGTCACATTTTCTATTACTTCTCTTTATCCAAAAACATATACTGGTGCTTTTAAAAAATTTCCCATGATAGGTCCTCGTTCATTTATCGTATAGTGTAACATTTCAATTTCAAACATAAAATGGCCGAAGCAGTTGTGCTTGTGTCTAATTAGAATCTTGCCTTTTTTTTTTTTTTTTTTTTGTTTTTTGAAAGATTAGAACTTTGCATTTGGTACTTCTGTTTTCTTTTCTTAAAAGAGTAGCCGATGTCCTAGTGATAAGATTCCGAAGATGTTTATTTACATGTATATCAGTTTGCTGTATTGGGTAGTTTCTAAATGATATTCATGACTCATGATTGTAGTTTACTGTTGGTTTGGATGGGAAGAAGCTAGAACCTGAGAGCAATGTGCTGCTTGCGTCCATTGAAAACATGCAGTACGCTGTCACCTTGGACGTTTTACACATGGTACGTCCATTTACTCTGATCACTTGTAAGAAGTAAGGACTTTGTTATTGGAGCATGCCTTTGCTAGAACGTGGACCCGACTAATTTATTTTTCCCTCTGGTCAGGTATTTTCTTCTTTTGGGCCTGTTCAAAAGATCGCTATGTTTGATAAGAATGGCGGAGTCCAGGCTTTGATTCAGTATCCTGGTAATTTCTTGCATCCTCTTCTTTTATCTACAATATACTTGTTACCTTGAGGCTTTGGGACACCGTGGTGATGGCTGCATTTCTAATATTGGGACCTATGCAGTTGACCAAAGCATTGCAGAATCATAGTTTAGAAAACAGTTGTCTCTTTTCAATATGAACTCGTTCCCCAATACGAACGTTAATATGTTCTTTTTTTCCTTCCAAATAGTATATGTTTCTCATGAGTTTGTTATTGAGATGTCAAATTTACGTATCGTGTTGATATGTGATGTAGACATTCAGACAGCAGTTGTTGCCAAAGAAGCCTTGGAAGGACATTGCATTTACGATGGAGGGTTTTGCAAACTCCATCTCTCATACTCACGCCATACCGATCTCAGTATTAAGGTAATTATAGTGTCTCAAAAACCTCGGGAGATGCTCAGGCTCCTTTAATTTTTTTATTTCCCTTGACCTTGAGCTTTTGCAACTTATAGACGAATGGGACTTACGTTATCTGAGCTTGATATGCTGTTTACAGGTCAACAATGATCGGAGCAGAGATTATACGCTCTCTAATGTCGTTCCGGTGGTCAATGCCCAGCCTTCCATTTTAGGTCAACAACCAGTTCCGATGATGACTTCGAATCCTCCTCCTCAGTATTCTGGGGCTCAATTTAATCCACCTGAGCAGGTCGGAGTGCCACAGAATTCGTCGGGGTGGGCTGCTGGTGTTCCAAGTCCAGCGGTACGTCCTCAGTCTTTGGCCATGGCCATGCCTAGTCATCCGTACATGCCACCTGGGACCATGCCTGCTCACCCCGGAATGATGCACCCTCCAAACCAGGGTGTTCCGCCACAGGCGACAATGGCCCCATATCATCCCGATGGGATGCAATAGCGCCTTACCTCTGTGTTTCAATTCTTGGTCTTGTGCTCAATGAGGCAAAAGCCTACAACGGTATCTCACAAGGGATTAGCATTCTGAGAGAGGGATAACAACCCACTTGTGGAAGTCTCGGAATCGTCATTTCATTTTCCATTTTTTAATCGGGAAAATTGGTGATGAGATTCTGTAAGCAAGTGGGCTTTTGAGACCTTGTGTCGTCCCATCCATGACTTGTGTATTTGTGTTGCCCCCCTAAATGACCTCCTTGAGTTATTATTGCCCTTTTATCCGAGTTGGAAATTCTCTTTTCTATTAAGTAATTTTAACTTGAACAATTTCTTCCTCAATTGGCTTCTTGGGGAAAGTACTATAAAACCATATCCCTGTTTGTTTCATGGGTTCAATCTCATTCGGCGATCTCCAATATGGTTCTCAATTTTAAACCGGGTGGTTCGACGACTTAAAATTCGGAGCTGAAATCCCGACCCGAGTTGAAATATGATGTCTTGTTTGAACAAGAAGTATAGAACAGAAGTTACACAGGCTAAGCTACAAATTAACTTGTTTAAGGGAAGCAAACATCTAAGCAAGGAGAACAAGAAAGCAAATGGGCCAAAATTGCTTATGGGGTTTATTAAAGTGAGATTGGTTTGAACAAGAAACAACAAATTTTGTAATCATCGAAAACTAACACCTAATCTCGTGACAAAAACATGAATGAGACCTATTCACAAATCACAAGCAACACAAGAAAGGAAAAGTGTGAGTATCCCAATAAACACTACTCAAAAAAGCCAACCACGTAATTGCAGCCTGTGGACTCCTAGCTTCCATGTGGCACTACGTGTAAAATGATTGTTCTTATTTCAAGACTTGTTTCTCATGCTCTGACCATTTCAACACTAAAACTCTCTCTTTCCTAATCATCTTTTTCATGATACAAACACATATCTAAGGATATATATATATATATATATATATATATATATAGGATAATAACATATAATGAAGAGTGGACAAAATTTACTACAAACAAAGTGGCAAATACAGACATCTAATTTGAACCGAGTCATTGACTATATGAAAGCGAAATATACAGACGCCATCTTTCTCCAGAACACACATATATGAATATACACATACACACAAACACACCACAGAATATCATACCACCACAGAAAAACCCTGAAGATCACAAGAGAAAGAGAGCCTAGTCTGCCCTTTGTTTTAAAATAATTTTGTAGTTCGTAATGCAAGAAAGGGTTCCTTAAACTATATAAGAATTGTGGTTCGTGAGGTAAAGATGGAAAATCGGATCGACGTAAACTCCAAATGGGAAAACAACAAGCGTGCATGTATGAGAGATTATATACTACTGCATGTCCGTCTCCAAAGCCGTCCGAGATTCGAAAGCCTCGGAAGCTTCATCCATGGCAGCCTAAACCTCCAAGGTATTGGTTCCTCGGTTCCTGTTTTTCACATCCGATCAATAGGCTCGGTCCTGTCCTGAACTGCCCGCCGCTCCGAGACATCAGCAAGTGATTTAAGATTGCACTTGATCAAGGCTTCAACAAAGTAGCAGGTCTCGTCCTTCGTGTTCCCTTCAGGCACATCCACCACAAATGATTCGATCACCAAAGTCCCTGGTCTCCCATCGATGATCTCTGGATGTAGCGAAATAATGGAAGAATAGTTCTGCAAGCAGAAAACAAGAAAAAGCTTGAGGGGTCAATCTGTTTTGGCAGTTTGCAATTGATAGAACTAAGAACTTAAATAGTAGGAGAAAAAACAGCAGCCATAAATCTAGCTCAAATAGGACTATTCTTTGATTACCTTGAGAGAGAGAGGAGGAGGAGGAAGAAGAAGAAGAAGAAGAAGGAAAGATAAGAAAAGACCCTGTAACAATATTACAAACATTTTTAACCAACAACAATATGAGAATAAGCTTCATTCTCATACGTTTTTAACAGTTTATTACATCACAAAGAACCTAGAAGAAAAAGTTGTAAGAACAGAAAAGGGTCTAAAAACGGAAAGGCTACTAATCCATAACTGAAAAAGATGTTTGACTGAAATTCAAATCTGAGGTTATAACACCAGCAAAAAACACAGAAATTTCCACAAACTCCAATCCCATTATCCAGTATACAACTCCAGCTTAGCCAAATTCTTATCCAATTAGACAAATTTCCAAAAATTGCAAAAACTAAGATGTTCATGCATACACACTTGCATTTTTTCCCTTCAAAAATCATATAAGCTTGTATACATGAAATCAAATAAGCCAAAAAAAATGGGTCATTGTAATTATAAGTAGGAGTACAATACCCTAAGTCTGTGATCACCGCCAATTATCCTCATGCTTAAGATATGCTCATCATCGTCAAGATACTCCAATCTTTCAGTACTTGTAGTGGCCGGAAGACCAGACTTGACATCAACTTCTCTAAGGCTCCCAATCTCGAGGTTTCCCTGCACAACACACCTGCTGATGAACGGCTTATACTTTTGCGGCTGATCGAATCGCCGCACTAATGACCAAACCTGATCAAGGGCAAAGAGAAAAACAGTTAGTTTTGTGTCACAAACAAACATGCAAACCATATATCAAACAATTTACTCATTAAATTCCCACTGACATAGCATTGTAACTCCTGTTTCTCATTAAAAAAAGGGGGAAAAAAAATTATTCAGTTTTTACTCTTTTATCCAGTGGGCATTGGCAAAGTTCAAAGCTTTGAACATAAAAAAGGAAATTCCAAAATACTCGCATGGCAGAAACAAAGGATTCTTTTAGAAATTAACAATCTTTTTCAGTAGGACTTGGAAAGTTTCAATAACTGAAGGGCAGCATTTAATTTTCAAAAAAGCCCCCAAGAAACAAGTAAATACCAGGATGGAAAATTTCAACTTTTTCCCCGTTCTTGTTCTTTAAGGAAAATCATAGATCGAGATCAAATTTTTCCTTCAAAGAAGAGAAATTCCCAGAAAACAAAGCCCTAACAATCCCAAATCAAACGGAAATCATTCACAAAAAGATTGAAAATCAAAAGAACAATATCAAGACATTTTCCATATATAGATCAGAGAAGAAGCTGAAGCTAATTCAATGCCCAAGGGCTTCAAAGACTGTTAAAGAGACATGCGCAGACATAAGGAGAGAGAGAGAGAGAGAGAGAGAGAGATTAGTACGAGATGAACGGGGGCTTTGATATGTCTGGAGAGGACGGAGCTGCACTGATTGTCTCCAGTCTCACGCCTGTGATGCCTCCGAATGAAGTCGCTCTCCAATCCCCCAATTCCTCCATTGCCGACCACCACTCCGTTCCCATTCACATTCATTATCACACGATTTTGACCAATCGACGAATTTACGAATCCAATTCAAACCAATCCAAACGCCGGTCCTAGATTTCAGCTTTCCTCCGACGGCGATGGCGGAAATCAAGAACAGGAGAGAGGACCGACCAATCAAATCAAAAGAGAAATGAACAACAACTTAGCCGCCTTTGTTCTAAAATAAGGTCGACTCAACGCCGGCTAAACGGAGCTCCGATCACCGAACGGCGACGGCGAGAGAGGCGCCAAACAAATCTTGATGAGAGATTAATTCTAGAGAGAGAAAGAAGAGAGAGAGAGAATTAGGGTTGGCAGAGAGGGAAGCCAGAGAGCGGAGAGTAGGACACTCACCGCCATAGATGAACCAACCTCCTCTCTATCATCCTCATCACCCAAATTAAAGTCTATGGGTTTTTTTTTTTTTTTTTAATTTTTTTTATGAAATTAAAAGATTAAACATTTTAAAATATTTTTCCATTAAATGCTTCGCGTTTCTTATTTTATTGCCTAGTTAAACGCCCTTGGTTCTAGTGATTAATTACGAGTATACCAGTTTTTGTCTTTTCCTGTGAATCTGTTTAATGTATTTCTATTTGGCATTTGCCCATAACAATTGATATTGTTTTTCGGTACATTTTAAAATATTTTTCCATTAAATGCTTCGCGTTTCTTATTTTATTGCCTAGTTAAACGCCCTTGGTTCTAGTGATTAATTACGAGTATACTAATTTTTGTCTTTTTCTGTATCAGAATATTTTAAGTATATGTTAAATTTATACCATAGACAGGTTTCATTAGTCATTGACGAAAATATCCCAAAAAAGAAAATAAAAAAAAACAAAACAAAGAAAAACTTTTTCTTTTCTTTTTTTTTTTTTTAAGAAAGTACCTTTTTCTTTTATTTTGTGTTTTTTTTACAGTTTTGAAATTTTGAAATTTTGTTTTCTTTTTATACGAGGGTATTCTCATTCTTATATAGTAAAAAAAAAAAAATTGAATCTTACCTTTTCATGTTATGAATTTAATCCACCCTTAAAATGTCACAATTTATATTTGTCGAGGCCAAGAATTGATTGTATGTTCTGAACAAACCCAAAATTAATATATATATATATATATATATATATATATATTACAGTTTTTCTAACTCTTGATAATTTGGTCAACCTGAAACAATTAATATACAAGGAAGGACTAGGTATTGTATGATATATGACATTTCAAAAATTGATATATACAATGAATATGATTTAAGATGGTCATTTTTATTTAGCTCGATATTTTCTTTGTTTATTGAAAAAAGAAATAGCTAAAGTTACCGGCACTAGCAAAAATTGATAGTTACATTATTGATTTTATAATCGGCTACAACTCTTTTGACTCAATTAACATAGAAAAGTTGCTACCACAAATCATTTTCCTTGTTAGTTTTTATTTTACTTTTTCAGTTTTTAAAAGTGAAATGAAGGATAAAAATCTTCTCAAGATAGTTTTCACCGTCCTTTTCATTTTTTTATTTTTTATTTATTTTTGAAACAAACATTATTACAATGAAAGTTTAAACCAGCAACAAAAAAATATTTGCTTCGGTTTCATATTAAGTCCCTTAGCTAGGGCGTGCCTATACATTTAGGATCACATGGGTCATCGAACAATGCAGATAACATCTACATTATAATATACATATATTAACAAGTACATATATACATATATCATAAAAATTGTCTTTTATATAACAACCGACAAATCCAAGACTTATAGTTTTTTTTGTTTATAATCAAATTAACAACAAATTAATTTATATGTTTTTTTATATGATATTATTTGATAATTGTAATTTTTTATTTATAATCATGTAACAATTAGTTGATTCGTTCATCTTTACATTAAATTTTCCGTAACATAATATTATTTAAAGTGATTAATACATATAAATGATATGTATTATTAAAAATTATTACACAATAGATATTTGTTTCATTATCTCAATATTACAATTGCAAAGTACATAAAACATACATATATATTACATAAGATGATGACAATTCATCTAGTTTTAAACTCCATTTTTTTTTTTAGGGCTGGAATGTTTGGTTTTTAGTTGTTAGATGACGTAACATTCACGCGGATTTCACTAATCAATAACTCAAATGGCCAATTTACCGAGTCGCCGCTTTCAATAAGGATAAAATAATATGGATGGTAGATATTCACCCAAGGTGACCATATTTGTAATTTTTCTTAAACAAATATTAATTAAAAGATGAGATAACATCAGTGTTACTTTTTTAAACCTTTGTTTGATTCTTTATTAAATTGATTTTTTTTTTCAATTTCTATTTTAAGTGGGAGTGAAGTGATATTACCACCAATACCCACTTCTCCAATGAGTAATGTTAGACACACTTAATTTAACATTTTCTTTTTAGCCAAAAAAAAAAAGTCTAGCACTCAACCGAAAAAATAAAATTCTGTGTAGCCACATTATGTTAGAAATCTAAACTAAGTTCAATATTAATATAATGAGGGTAATCAAGCTTTTGCTTTAGTAGTTTCTCTCTCCCTCTCTCTTTTTTAAAAACAATTGTAAAGGGAAACTTATATGGCTTGATTCAAAACAAAGCATACTATAAATTTTTCTAAACCGTCATATTTTTTTTCCTGCTAATTTGAGCTTTCATAATAAATAATGTACAAACCCATTACCGCCTTAAGCAAAAACAGAAAGATGAAATAAAAAGTATTATTTATTCCTGTATACTAATGTGATGATTTTCTTATAAATTAAAAGAAAAAAAAAATGTGATGATTTAATTTGGCGGAGCCTTGAAACTAGGCCTAAACTTACACATCAAGAGATAGAAGGAACTCATCGAAAGTTTTGCTGCACAAACTGCACATAATTATAACAACCAGTATAGACATTATGTTCATTTCAACCAAAAAAAAAAAAAGTATAGACATTATGCATTAACTTAGAAAATGCGATTGAAAAAATAGTGATTTGCTCTATGTATATATATTATATTGATTTTCCATGATGAAAACATGCCATAATTGCTTTAGAAAAAAAAAAAAAAAAAGCCATAATTGTCTAGTGATAGTAAGTTAATGATTTATACTGTCAAATTAAGTGGATGCGTTAGCATGTTGCTAATTACGAGCTTCAACTACTAAAGTACAAAATTCTCTTTATTATGAAAAGTTGATTAGTCATAAAATATGTAATAAGAAAACTAATCTAGAAGTTCGTTACTTAACAACTTTGAAAAACTTTATTAACATTTCTTTCCTTCCTATAATTTATTCTTTTTTAACGGGTGAGAAGGGGAATGATTCATATAAGAACTTTTTAAAGAGTATTAATATAAATATAATCATAAACTTCATATCGTTAAAAGAAAAAAAAAAGTAGAAGTAATTAGTTGTTTTCTAAGATGTTCAATCAAACATATTTCGGCATATATACATATAGTATATATGTATATATATTTATAGGCACGTGAGAATAGCCAGTTCTGCTATCGTAATAAGGAAAGGGGTGTCATTGAACCCAGAGATAAAAACAAATCAAACAACATAAAACACTCTAGCCTGTTATAGTATTTGAGGAATTATTCGAGAATAATCCTTTACATGAAACTATATATCAAGCAAATATATAAAAGCAGGTACCACAAAAATTTCCTTAATTTTGTGGACATAAGTAGAACAAGAAATATTTATGGCTGAGATGCAAATTGCACATGAATAATAGGCAAAACAGGTGAAGAAAGAATTTAAAAAGTGGAAGTTATTTTCTTTCTACTGCAGTCTGATATTTTAAAACTGATAAGAGAGAGAGCATATATAATTCTTAACAAGCTTGTTGAAAAACAGTGGGTGGTGGAAAATTATTAGGGTGTAAAGAAACGAAACAGAAAGAGAGAGAAAATTTAAAAAGTTTGAGGTGTATGAATTACTTTTCTCAAGGTTTTATTTGCACCCACTACGAACAGTTTGTTATCGGGTATTGTGACAAATTACCTCCAAGATACAATAAATCCACGAATTTAATAAGTAGCAATCTTATTAAATTTCAGAACAAGATATGAAACTGACATCAGAAACTAGAGTTTTATAACCTTTGATATGTCTGTTCATGAAGAGTAGCAACAAATACAATAGACATACCTTTTAAAATTAAAAAGTACATTTTCATTCAAGAAATATATCTGTTTCAACAGACATACCCGTTGGTCATCGTAATATAATTATAATTGTTGGATTGTAATAATTCAATTAATAATTTAAATTAAATTTGAAATGATTCAAATCTGATATAATTATGATTGTTGGATTGTAATAATTCAATTAATAGATTAAATTAAATCTGAAATCATTCAAATCTGACCGTTAGATCATACCCGATCAAATCAACAGTTCATATTTAATCTGGAAAAGCACCATATTGAAAAAGAGAGTGCTCATTAACTCCTTGTAACGATGCGTACGTGCACCCTAAATACCCAATCGTCCTCGTGCACGTGTAGTGGTTCATAGTAGTAGCATAATTCTAATTATATATTAGTAATCCTTCCACTTCATTTGTTTCAATTTATACCACTATACTTATTTGTGTCTTTTCAATATGGGACTTTATTGTTTCTACTACCCAATAGTAATATAAGAGATATTACAATATCTCTAACAAAACTAATATCAGCATTTGATTAAAATTTGATGATTTCATTTCGTTTTATTTATTTATTTAGGTTGAACTTTTTAATATGGTATGATTTCTATGATCTTTATCATATATATGGCCGGGTTTATGTCACTCCCATCTGTCCATTTTGCTGCTGGTATAAAACCATAAAAATACTTTGACTATCTAATTTCCCATGTATACTAATCAAGTTTAGTTTTGTACAAAAATTAATGATACAAATTATCCCAAGAGATTGTGGATTTAGCCCCTAATTAGCATCCTCTTTCATGTTGCTTACTAGTATCATGTCTTGTAAAAAAATATTTTAATTGTTATCCTTTTTTTTAATTAATAAACAGTAGTATGATATTGTAATGTGGACATGAATTTTTTTTTTTTCCAATCTAAGAATGAGGAATTGAAACTCTACATTATAAGATGTAGTTTGATATATAATTATTATTAGATTATATCCATAATCACAATAAATATGACATTATAAGTAACATAACTAGAGGTGAAAGTAGGCATAAATAAGAAAATATTTGAAATAATAAAGGCTAAGAAAGTTAAGTCAACAATATTAGTCATATCAACGTGTACTAGAGTTTGCAATTGGTGTAGTCCAATAAGTCTATTAAATTTTGGACACTAATTAACGTGACAATTTTATGGCAAGAGTATAAAGAAATTATTATTATTATTATTTTGGTTCTAATTTCTCGTTAAAAAGTTTGCATTGGCTATACAAATTGGAGTCAAGATCTGTTGTTCTGAATTTTATGTCTTATTGACTGTTCCTCCAATAGTGTTATGCAAAATCATTTAAATTTAAAAATTTAGTCATATAAAAAGTGCTTAATAATATTAGAAATTTTTTAATTAATTGATGAGTTATCAAAATACTATTAAGGGGACAGTTATTGAGACATAAAAATAGGATAACAAAGCTTGACTCCACAAATAACTTTAATATTATTCCAACTATATTTGTGTTCAAGAGTACTATCTTTAGCTCGCCTTTTGCAACAAATTTTGCATTAATTAGTAGGTCGCTGAATTTCTTAAATTACGGCGGACGTATAAAATTAGCTTATCTAATTCGCCCTAAAAAATCTAGGTGTGTCTTTAATGGCCCTACTTTTTTCAACTCCCAACAAACACAAATTTGACCCCCAAAAAAAAAAAAAAAATTGTAGTATATCATTATAATCTCTCTAATTGGACAGATTTTACCCAATATCTAACAAGGAAGAAAAGAAATTCAATGAATCAATTAATTAAGAAAGCCATATTAATTAAAGTTCCATAAATTCAAGACTTAACCACTGCTATAAATCAAGCCAAAAAAGAAGTATTAATGTTGTATTTGCCACCCTCAACGTCTTTGATTTAGACCTGCAAATAGCAAAACATAGCCATTGGACTTTAGTCTTTTTCAAATCCTTCTTTTAGAGTCATTATTTACCATGCCTGCCCTTTTAATGCTTTGACATTTTATAAAAATATATATTTTTGCCTTAATAATTAATATTGCATATGCATGACAAAAAAGAGCTGATTAAAAGGCAAAAGAGAACAAGTAATTATGTGGGTTCTTTATTAGGGATAGTGAATTTCATAAACCAAAAAAAAAAAAAAAACGATAAAAAAAATTGCATTGTGTCAATTTGTTTTTTTTCTTTTTATTTTTAAAGAGAGCATTTTATATAGTTTTTTTTTCTTTTGTAATTGGTGAGTATTCCATATTAATTCACCATTATTATTGGTCTAATAATTTATGTTTCTTACCCGTGAGTTTAGCTAGCTTTGCAGATATATCATATATACATGGGTCATGTTCGACAAAGTATATTATCGAAATTGCCTAAGTGGCTAAGTTTTATATATATAATGTGACAAAACAATCATTTTTATTTTTCCCTACATGTGAAAAATATCAAACCTAACCACGGGTTAGGAAAAGAAATTATATAGCTTGATTGATTTCTTTTTTTTTTTAATAGAGAAATTGATAATATGTCTTTTTCTTCAACTGATTAGTTGAGATTATCAATATTGTGCAACTACATCAGCATATATATGTAGGGACGGAGGGAGGTGAGGCCAGGGTAATTTGCCCTTCTTTTTTTTTTTTGGTTGGAAATATAATATTTAATGCTCTTACATTTTTCAAATTTCAATGACTCTCTATAGTTTCCGATTTTTATGATAAAATGTTTTGCAACGTATTTGCTCAATGGATACAAAACATCCATACTTTGACACCTGGTGCAACAATCCAACTTTATCCCTTTTTTGCCCCAATAAATTTTTTTAATTACTATATTTGCATATATTTTTTTCACCTTAAATTTTGAAATTTAAGTATTCATATTTTTGAACTTTAAACTTTAAAATTGAATTAAACTCTATTACAAACGTAATTAATCATTTAAGAAAAAAAAAATCAAAGATATTTGATGGTAACTTTGATTTGAACTTTTGATTTGTTTCGTCTCTCTAAAAAAAGAATTTAGTTCGACCACTGTGTATACATATATATATATATATGGACAGAAGTGTACAACATTCAACACTGCAAAAGGACATCACAAATTGATTGGGCCTCGCTTTATAGTACATCTCTTTTTTCTTCACACTACAATTTTTTTTTTTTCCCGATAATTTTCTTCACACTACATTGTACCAGAATTTTTTTTACTCAAAATAAGTACAATAAGAACAGATGATCAAATTTTCTTTTCTTTTTTTTTTTTTAATACGAAAACAAGCTTTAAGATGAATGCCTAGGACTGGTGGTCCCAACCCGAATTAGAATTCTCGAATTAAGGCCTAAACAAGTAGAGTACTCAAGAGAATGCGCTCTCAAACCTAAATTTGGACGATTGATAATATTTGATTGCATCTCTATTGATAGTTGTAATTTTTGGGTGGATTGATTTTGTATACGTTACATCATATCCAACTACATGTAAATATATCAATATAAATGCCTATGTAACTAGATGATAATTAAATATCTATTAATGATCTGAATAAGGACACTCAAACTAACCAACTAACCAACTAATGGGATTTATTTATCATTAGTTAAAAGAAAAAGGAAAATGTTAATTAAAGTAAACTTCTTGTTATGGTGCATGCATAAATATCGTTGTTCAATTTGGAATAAACTATTTACAGGGAATTTTCTGATATGATAAATAAACTTATTAATTATACAAGAGAATTTTATAGGTTGTCCAGTCACGCCTACACCAAGGGCGCAGCCATCTCCACTGAAGAAATAACTAAATTAATAAGATTATAAAGCACTTTGTATATTCTCTTCAAAATGCAAATCTTCATCTAAGCTACATCTGGTGCAAAGTGCATAACAATATACTGTTTTTGTTAACAAAATGCAATCTTTATTTAGGAGGATTTAATTTCAGTTAAAGCGTTCTTTTTAATTTTCAAGAAACTTTTTGGAAATTATATATATCTAGAGATGCCATATACCTAGTCTAGAGTCTAGACATATGTGACATGTGTATGTGTCATATATATATATGTATATATGTAAGAGTGTATCTCATTAATTAATCGATTTCAGTATCGACAAAGGGGATCAATGGAATTTTAGTTATATATTTCACATCAATGGATATATATTCACACTTACATGACTTGTTTAATTTTCACCATCATTCGAACATAAAAATATTTTAATAAAACCTAATATAATATTTATTTAACGTAACATAAAAATAAAAAGAGTATAATAATAAGCTGCAACAATATAATTTTTTTTCTGTAAGTTCTAATATTATTATTAAATTAGAAAGGTGATAATTGTTTGAGATAATTAAAATAATTAACCTTTTTAATATTAATATTATATTGAATAAATTTCATGTGTTTTATTTTTTAAGATTATTTATACGTTTATTTATTTGGCCCTAGCTAGAAATGCAATATGCAATACGTGTGCAAAAGTTGTTACTTGTTAGGTCTAATAACATTACATGTCTTTTTTTTTTTTTTCCCATCTCGAGATTGGCAAACAATAGAATAACTTCATCTTTCCAATAAAAACGGAATAAAAATCATAACCATAGTCAATATAAAGGAAACCTTTTAGGGGAAAAAGTAAAAGAAATGATGTTAACTGAATTCAATGTACTTACCTAAGTAATCAGCTCATTTAAATAAATTATCATCCCAATCGAATCATTTAAATTTGTTTGTACAATCTATGGGACATGAATATTGCACAATGGATGATTCTTTTTGTCAACCACAAAATAAAAATAAAAAATTGAACCTAGAGAAATTAGGTAAGATGTTAGATTTTTTTTTTTTTTTTTTTTTTTGGGCCAAAGGAAAGAGTAAGATTTTAGATTTTGGACACTTAAAAAAAATCATTTTCATTGAGATATGAGCAATTAATGAGTAACTAATAAATCATTAATTGATAACATTTATTTCAAAAGACTGCCTAATTAAAAATGTCATTTTCTCACATAAGTTTATAAATATATATTCGTGAAATACATATAACGTTTAATATTTTAGCTTTATAATTCATGAAAGAAAATAAATTTAGCTCAATAAATTAGTGGGGCAAAAAACATTAAAATAATTCCACATAAGTTTGCATTTTGCCTTTTTTTTTTATCCTTCTAATTAAACTTTAACACCTTATGAAATTATTAAAATTATAGTAACATGATTCAAACTGTTAAAAATTTAATTCAATAACTGAAATAAAAGTTTCTATTAATAATACAAAATAAGAAGTCCTGCGATAATTAATAATTAATTGTTTTTTATAATTTATTCCTAACATTGTCTATTAACGGAACAGATGGAAAGGATTTGATCCAACTTTTTTTAAACGTTGGACTTAGTTTCACTTTGATCAGCATATACTCCATTAATGTTCCATGAACTTTAAAATGGGATATGCTTGAGTATCAAACTCTAAACGAGGGGGAAAAAAAAGTATCCTAACTATTACACAAATCTATTGGTGGGTTTCTCTTGCAACATAAACGATACACGTATGTGTACACACACACACACACGCGACCTCCAGTCCACTTTTAGGAAAAAAAAAAAAAAAACTCCCAAAAAACTTTACGTGTTACCTAATTGCTTTATTAGTTAATAGCTAATTACAAATTCCCAACGTGCATTGTTAGCAAGACTTGGTAAAGGAAAAATCTGTGGGCAGTAATCATGACGTAAGGGATTGCATCACCCCCAAATGCTCCAAAAAAGAAAAAGGTAAACAAAACAAAACAAAACAAAACAAAACAAAAAAAGAAAAAAAAAAATGAGAGAGAAGGATAACAAAACAAATAGAAGAAACAAACCAAATTAACAAAATCTCAAGCTTATATCATCACCAAAGTTCAGTTGGTTGAATCTTATGCTATGTTTGGTAGGGAGAATGGGAGGAAGAGGTGGATAAAGCTAAGAAATAGAGAGAAAGGAAGATGTCATTTTTTTTATATAATACGGTATTTTTTTTGTCAGGAAAAAGTTCGTCGATTACAGTGGATGCTAAAGGTCCCAACTCCCAAATAGAAAGAACAATTGATCATCTAAAGCATGTCCTTCAAGATCAAAATAATTATTACGACAGTTTTAAAACAACCATGATGATCATGATAACTCATATTCAATTTATAATACATATATAGTCTCTAGTTGAAGGAGGCAGTTCAGATTATTACTTGCAGGCTCAAAACATGTATGATAATTATTCACTTTAAAAAACACGACATTGACTAATAACTGTTAATAACTGTTAAATTAGATCAGTTATTATTATAATTACTATTATTTATTTTTTTTCAATTTATCTTTATCTTAATTAAATCATTTACTATTTTCTTACAAGTCTATATAAACATTTTTTTCTTTATGTATTTTCATTCAGCAATTCAAGAAGAAATCTTAACTTTTTATTAATGTGTAATACTTTTATTGTTGATACATATTATTTATAATAACAACTCTAAGTAGTACTAGTTACACACATAAAGTTATAGTAAACTTGAAGAATGTTCATATATTTGTTATAAAAAATAAATAAATCTATCGAACATGTGTGAATGTTGAATAGAAGACTATTAATTTATATATATATATATATATATATAAACGCGCAACAATAATTGATAATAATGCAGGCATAACAGGAGAGCAACTGCAGTAGCTACCAGCAACACAAGGCAGATCATTGCTTTTTGTGTCTTTCCAAATGCCCTTTTTTTTTTCCAAAAGAAGATACAAACATGTAAAATGTGGTGAATTGAATCTTGAGCTAGCTAAATTTAACACGTCTCTTTATCTACTGGAAGTCTCTGAAACCACATATTATGAGACCACTCATGGTTTTCTCGGGAAAATGATCGCTTTCACGTGAATTCTTCTTTGTTCCTTTTGTGTGCTGCAAAAGTACCTATACATATATATATATATATATATATTTTTTTTTGGCTGGAAAAAAGTACCTATATTTGATTCTTCTTCTTTAACTACTCAGTGGTTACGCTTTTTCACTAAATGAGAGCACGGGTTTTCTGCTTTACTATAAATTTATCACGTGTTGAAAAAGGGAAAAAAAATAATTAATGCTTTGCGCCTTTATACAAGTTTTTGAACATTAGTTGATATTACTTAATTCAAAAGCTATTTCTGGTAATATTTGAATGACCCCTTTAAAAAGAACTTTCAATTAAAGATTTGAGCCTCTTTAATGTGGTTTTATTTAAAAGCTATTTTTAAAAATATTTGGAGGATCTATCCATTGAGTTTTGACTAATCAGGAGATCTTCTGAACAATGTCATAAAATATGTATGTTGGTTAGTATTATTATCATCATAATATGATAATAAACGATGTATTGACTCTGACCACACGGATTTTTCGAGGCCGAGTGCTTGACCCAAAATTCAAAATTCAGAAATTAAAAGCACATTGAACTGATGCATGCATGGTTGGTCATGGCATTTGAATGTGAAAGGGGCTCTTCGTATTATGGTTAATAAATGAGAAAATTAATTGACTCCCTAATTCCAATTTACAATAAATTCCTCCAAGTTGGGAGGAAAACGCACAAACACTCACTTGAATATAAAGATCCTATTTTGCGATTTTATCAACAATGTAGATTTGAAACTTGTACTAGAATTTCAGTAAGACATCAAAAACTTCATTTTTCAATATTTTAAAAAAAAAAAATTTTTTGACCTATGAAGCTATTCTAAAAGTGAGTACAAACTATCACTTTTTGAAAAGCCATAAATTTTTTCTTTATCTTCTTCTACTGACTAAAGTAAAATCAAAAGCTGTATCAAACAGGCTTACATGCATGCCTTCTTAGTCAAACTTTTTGAGAAAACTTTGAATGGGAGTTAAATTCTACTATTTCAACTGCTTATTTAGAAAATTTAGATACTGTGTTTGTCATAGTAGGTTCATATATAAAATGATACAATTATTGAAAAATCATAGTAACTAAAAACACAAGCAAAAATAACGCCAAGTTAAGAGGGCTTTGAACATGTTTTCCTTCCACAAAACCATAAGCAAAATAATTTACAATATTGGTGATAAAAAAAAAAACGACACCATCCCAAAGTTGCATACTTGCATGGTAGCTAGTTTCAGTACAAAAAAAGCTGAAACCAGGCTATATCATACAGAATTCACTCAAAAAATACATGCTTTCTTACTCCTATCATAGGTCCTCCATAACAGATAACGCAACTTAATTAATTGAAGTACCTTTTCCTTTTTACGCTAAATTTGAACCAACAGATACATACATGTATATATATATATATATGTATGTGCGTGCGTGTATACAAAAACTGACGTTAAAATACAACCTTTTGCAACTAATTAACTTCCAAGTCCCCAAAATTGAGGAAGTGATCTGCCTGTGGAAGAGGCTATTCTCCATCTTGCCAAACGCAACAAAAAATTCAACACTGCAGATGGGTCATGCAATGAATATGAAGCATTGGTGTCCTTTGGTATTGAAGACACTAGTATTGGAAACCCTTGTCCTCTACACTGTATGGCCTGCAAAATTTTAAAGAGGTTCACCTAAAAAATCAGTTTCCGTTTTGTATACATATATTATCCATACGTCGGTGTCACGTATGGATAATGCACCTGCCTCGCTAGGGCTAAATCAATATTTAGACGGAAATGCCTAATTTGTGCATATTACATGCATTTTACCATTCGAACGAGCTCATATGCGACGTGCAATAATTAAGGCATTTCCAACCAAATTTCAAAGGTAGCTCATTGATTCAAGACACTCCGCGACGATTTTACCTTGAATGCATCTTCATCAGTTCGATCGTCACCGATGTACAAAGGAAGGACTTCACTGGAATTGCTGAGGCCTAGGGTGTCTAGTAAATATTCCAGGGCGTGGCCTTTGTTCCATTCTATAGACGGTCGTATTTCAATAACCTGCTTGCAAAATTGTTTGAAATCATATCACGAAAAATAGGTTTATGACAATAATAATTTGGCCTTTTAATTAAGATTAGTCAAATCCTAGATTATTTATGCAGATTTGATCATACCTTTTTACCCCAATTCAGGTGAAACTCAGGGTAGTTTTCAAGCACAGACTTCACCTTCTCTTCCAATATGCTATAATCCTGCCATTTTATTCATAAATGATAACAATTTAAAATTAACGTATTTGAAAATTAAAAACGTATTATTCTATATATATTAAAAAAAAATGTGGTTATTACCTCTTCCCGGACCCTCCGAAAATGTACTGAGACACAAAATCTATTGTCTTCTATTTTTGCGCCTTGAATTTTCCTGGTTTTCTCCTCCAATTTTGTGAACATCTGTCCCAAAAAAAAAATATGAGTTTTGTTTAGTATACTTAAGAAAAAAATATATATAAGACAGGGAAAAGAAGTAGCCAATTAATAAATATAGTTAAGCTAATAACCTCTTGAATGGCAGGCAGGAACCTTTGAGCAGGTTGAAAAAGAACATCACTGTCCTGTTAGACAGTTAAATTCTTGTAATGTGATAATTGAATCTACTATTGAAAAAATTATTTACCTAATTCAAATTAATGCTGGTTTAATTACCACAATTAATTCCAGTACCATCTAATTAAAACACGCTAATTTATTTGTAAATTAAAAAAAATTCACTAATTTCTAATTAAGAATATTAAAAAAAAAAAAAAAGAGAGAAAAGAAGAGGAAGAAGAAGAAGAAGAAGAAGAAGAAAAAGAAGAAGAAGAAAGGAAGAAATTGATCACCTTTTTGTCCAGGAGAATGGCATGGTTTTTGGCATCATTAAGACTTGACTTGAGAGGCCTTGCTGGGGCCATTATGTCCATGCCATGGCTTCCCGCGTAATATACATTACTCAACTGTACAAATTCTTTTACCTGAATAACCATCCACAAATTGTTATATATATACATATGTGCATGCATGTTATTTATAAAATACTTTTATACATATATATTATACACTATAAGCTTATATATTTGAATTTTAGGTGTACTAGAGTCGTTACCTTATCTCTGCTCCTTCCACTGATAATTGCTGTTGGAAAGTATTTTGCAACTTCACGTACTGCTGCACGCATCTGCAATATTATATGATCAGGAAGAAGTCCAAAAAGGTTGATAAAAAAGGGAAAATATTATTGTTAATCAATATACAAATATCTATATACGCCTTTATACCTATAACTATACCTATCCCTATATGTTATAATCTATATCTACACTAGCATTTATGCTATTAAAGTCTGTGAAACTAGTAGCCAGGCATGTGGGGTTTGGCCACTATGGTTGACTGCAATTAATACACACACACACACACACACACATATACATATATGTAGGATATATAAAATGAATATATGTAAATATATATGTAGTACCTCATCAGACATGAAAGCACGATCAGGGTCATCAACAATGGGAGAGAGGGTCCCATCGTAATCTAAAAACACGACCATCCTCTTTCCCTTTGCTACTTTCATCATCCGATCAAATGTCCTCAATGCACAAGGGTGCTCCAACTAATATAATCATCATCAACCAATTCACCCACCCAAAAAAAAAAAAAAAAAAAAAATCAGCCAACAACTTAAGAACGAGCTTGAGTACTAGTACAACAAATGTATTTTAAAATGTGACACATATATACTATTTATCATTTGGTCTATTCATGTATTGACAAGTGCTCCTCTACTGTACATAGAGTCATCTCAGTATGAGAGCATATGTGAAGCCGTTCCGCATCTCCACATCAAATAAGAGATGCAGAGTTGATTCTGTACAGAACTGAATAGATGTGCACTATTATATAATACGTTATAATCTGTTATCTATTGTCTCATTTATATAATGTATGTATGTAATAGTTAATTATAAAAGAGCCAATAACTCTTCAATAGTGACTTTTGATCACTCATCTAAGATAATCATGTGGTCATCAATCATGTGACAATCCAATCACTTTCACGTGGGATGCGCGTGTGCTTTTTGTTTTTTTTCTTCTCTCTCTTTCTATTCCACATGCACGAATATTAGTATATATACAACTAGTATATGTAAAAGAAGAAAAACTTATGGAAATTAATTACGTACCAGCCATGAATTATAACTGACATCTGAGGAAATTACAGGTCTAAAATTTATGGTTGAGGTAATGGATGGAATGAAGCAGTCGCCACCAATATTCTCGTCGTTCCTTTGTAGTTTAGAGATGGGTAATTGGGCCTTAATAATTTGTTTATTAAGGGTTGTTGGTTTCTGAAGTCCCATATTTGCCTGGTTGGACACTTTCAAGTTCCCCGTCATCCTCTATAAAATTGCATATATACATATTTAAATAAAATAAAATGAAAAAAAATACATGAATAATATAGAGAAGCCCAAGGGTCCACTAATTTTTGCAAGCCCAAGTCACATTGGGCTTATAAAGTTACAAATGTAGTTGCAACTTTTGAGACTATGGATTTGGGCAATATTTTCACCATAGAAGTAAAGAACACTTTTATAATAAATGATCGAAATAAATAGATAAATAGCACGTATTCAAAATATTAGAGTAAACAACACCAAACTAGAGACAAACTGAGAGAGACCAAGTATTTGGTGTGTTAAAAGTTTTTTTTTTCCCCTCCCTTTCTTAATTTACTCAAGATGTAGATTATTTTCCTTAAAAAAAATAAATAAATAAATAAAGATGTTTGATTATTTTATTTGCTGTACAAATATTATGAGAAAAGAGTGTGGGAGTCACTATTATTAGTTGTTGAACGACAACAATAAAATAAAGTAAGAAAATTTTTTGGTCAAATCATGAATAATTTGTTGCATTAAAGGAAACTATCTACAGACAACAAAATGCGTTTATAATCCGTGTACAATTTGTCACATTCAAAGTTAGAAGTTAAAAAGACCTAAATTTCATTTTCCAATTTTTTTTTTTTTTTTTTTTTTTACACTTTAGACAAAGTTTTTTTTTTTTGGTCAAAATAAAATAATTCAAAACAAAACCAGAGGCAGTATGGCCTCAAAGCCAGACAAGGTTTTTATATGTTTTTTTATTTTTTATTTTTTATTTTTTGGCTAAAAGATTTGTCAATCAGTTAACATATCAAGTACAAATGTCGGTGGCACAACATCCACTTGTAAATAAAGGAAACAATCTAGTGTGTTATTAAATAAGGGAATATTGAAATATTACTAGTGAAATGTCCTTGTCACCAGCGGTATAATTATCAGTCTTAAACTCTTTTTCTAATTAGCTAGCTAGGCCCTTTCAAGCATTACCTGTTCAACCATAATGTAACAAGTGTTTGTGAACTTCTTTTTTTTTTTTTGGGCTAATTTCACAATATCACATAATTTAATTAAGAGAGAGTCACTTTCAAAAGTAGAACCTTTTTTTATTTTTTTGAAAAAAAAAAAGTACTACTACAGTACAGAAACACTAAGAAACCAAAGAAATGGAATATATTTAATGAATAATCTAGATTTGATGAGTCAAAATTACACAGCGATTAAGTAAGGTGTTTTGTCTTAATAGAGTCTTAATCAGTCTGACTCGGATGAGACAGAGAGATGAGCTGGGCGTGCGACACACACACATATATATATATATATATATATATTCATATTATATATACATACATATTATAGTCGGTTATAGTCCGGGCTCCACCACCCTAACCTTATTCCAACTCCTCCAACTTAATTAGCACATAATTATAATGTTAATATAAAGTAAACTACCTTTCATGCCACTGTTTCATGTGATTAAAGAAAGCGTATTATTATACCGAATTATTGTGTATAGATCATGTAAAGTGTGGCCTTGTGTTGATCAATAATGGGAGCTAACATCAAATTGTAACTAAGTTAGAGAATTCAAGAAGCATTTTCCGAGATAACGGACAGAGGTAACGAACATAGACAAAAGTATAAAGCAGTACTAAAAAATATCAATAATATTTAATATCAGATATTAATAAAGAGTGAGTTTTACAATATGAGATAAGTGAAACTTATTTTTATTTGTTATGGTGTTTAAACACAGTCAAAGCTCACATTAATATGTTTTTGAAGTCTCCAAAAGACGTGAAATACACGCATGCATGCATGCATGCATGTTTCTTTTTTGGACATGATGATTGTAGGGCAGAGTCATCAGCTGTTGCTTCAAACTTCTTAGTGAAGAAAACCAAATGGAACATGCCTCGAAATTATGGTGAAAACTAAGCCAAGACCATCCAAGCCATTAAAAAAAAAAATTAACAATTTTCCTTTTCAAACATATCAATAATTCAAATATTTTTTTTCTTCTCATTAATTATCTGCCTATTGAAATTAGATTTTAAAAAAAGGGCTAAAAATCAACTATATTATAATGAATATGCTCTAGTTATACAGATTAAGAATGTTTAAAAGCAAAAATATGAATTTTTTTTTCTCTCAAGAACCTCAAGCCTTAGACAGGGATGTATAATATTGTCGTTAAAACTTATCGCAATCAAATATATAATATTTTGAAAGAAGAAAAAAATAAAATAAAATATAAAATTGAAAGAAGAAAAAATAATTGCAACCAAATATATAATATTTTGAAAGAAGAAAAAATAAAATAAAATATAAAATTGAAAGAAGAAAAAATAATTGCAACCAAAAAATATAATATTTTGAAGAGTCCAATACGTCTGTCAAAGTTAAAACTTAAACGTATCAAAGGCAATATTGTCGTTGTGACTTTCATATCACCTTCCTCACAAATTCATCATTACACAAAGGTGCTTTAAAAAAAAAAAAAAATAGATACCACAAAACACGTGTCGTTTGAAGAAATTAGGAACATATCAAAGTGATTGCAAAAAAGCAAAAACCCTATGCATGGACAAGGGGGAAAAAAACCTACAGACTTTGCAACTTTCTTTTCCTTATGGTGAAGGATGTTCGGTACATTATCGGTATTAAATATCATTATTAATAATAAATGAAGTTTTATTTATGAATCTTATAAATTAATAGTTTATTAGTAGGTATGTCTTTTAAAATGATTTATGATTTTAAAAAAAATGCTTGAAAAAGTTATGTATTTAGTACTAAAGCTAAGCTAATACTTTTGTTTCCTTTTCTTGTCTAAAACCAGACATTCTTCTTTCTTGGTAAAAAAAAAAAAAAAAAAGTCTTCCATTGTTAAAGGGCAAATAACCAAACAGCTAGCTAAGCTAGTATGTTTTATGTTTTGCATGATCTTCCAAACAATGGGAATTGACACAAAACATTAATTTATAAAGAAATAACGACGAGAAATCTAACTGATAGTAGGGAAACATGTGTATTGTTTATTTTATATTAATTAGTTGACAAACCCACGAATATTGACGTGTCTCGTAACAATAACTAGCTATTAAATAAAACCAACAAAGAACGACCAAAAAAAAAAAAAACCAACAAAGCAAAAGTAATTAAGAAAAAGAATCACCTAATTGACTGTGTGAATACGAGAAAAAAGAAAAGGGCTTGTTTTTAATCAATTCTTTTTGACGAGAAAGTAGAAAACGACAGTTCAAGCAAAAACGACAGATGTCACGTGTAAACCGGGAAGATGGTTGATCCACGTCCTTTCACTTTTGGATTTCTGCCTAGACACGGACTATAGTTAATTAGACCAAGGGTTATTTTATATTTAAAATATTAAAAAAAAAAAAAAAGACCTAGAGGATTCAACCAAAAAAAAAAAAAGAAAGAAAAGTTAAAAAATTTAAAAAGACCAATTAGATGGAAAAGTACCATTTAGGACACGACACATGGGACAAAATGTGCACCACGAAAGAAATTACCTCTAAGGTGAACTAAAATGACATCCTGTTCCCACTACTTTTAATAAATATTAAAAAAAAAAGTAGTAATGATATTCTTGGAAAAAAAATTCTACTACCGAAAGATCGAAATGTAATAGTAAATTTGATTGTTCTCCTCGTTAAGGTTAAGGTTTTCAATTTGATGATATATCAATCGATAATTCATTCATATATTATAAGAAAAACACATCACGTATACTCAAGATGATCAGAACTTATAAATCCACTAACTTTTATTTATATAAAAATAAATATTTAGACTTATATTAGATATCTTCATCAAACAGCACTTGTAAATTTTTTAATTAAACATTAATGTAATAATCAATTGATTGTAATAGTTCTAAATAGAACATTTTACAAATTATTTTATATAAAATTACATATAAATCAATTAATTATTACATAATTTTAAATAAAAAATTACAATTTATCAGACATATCCGACCGACTATCAGAATCGCAATATTATATATACATATTTTATAAAAGTGGTTGGTGAGGTCAATAGGTGGGATTAGAGACACATAATGCAAATGAATTGTCACCAAACTACCTTCTAACCGTTTTTCAGGTAAAAGCGTTTTACTTATAAATGGACCTTTCAAGTTTCAGGTTCAACTTTCAAGACTCACAGGTCCCTATGAGCAAACCGACTAGGACTGAATCTCCACCTTACACGTGGCACTTCCACCGACTTGTTTTTGGTGTCGGTTGTTGGAAGGATCTGATCTCAACGAGGTAGTTAAAGACCCCCCCCTCCCCTTTTTGTAAAGTGATTTAACTACTTATATATATATATATATATATATATATTCCTCAAAAACTACTTAAAGTTGATTATTATTATGCATTTTTATATTATACAGCCTGAAAAATATGGTTTTCATAAAAAATAAAATATTTTTGAAAAACCTGGCAAATAAACGATTAGATAGAAAATCGAGATTTGTTATTTTAGATTTTCTATTTCAGAGGCTGTTTTCATAATAGTTTTATATCATATAATCTAAATTTAAGAATTTATCCACGTAAAATTATTGAGTTGTCAAAACATATTTTGAGAGATTGAGAAAGAAAAATAAGACAACATATTTAGACTAATTAATAAATTTTCTCTTTCCTTAAAAAGGTACTTTCTTTCTTTTTTAAAAAAAAAAATTATAGCAAATATCATATTTTATAAATATCTTTGAAATTTATAATATATTTTTTAAAAAATAATAAATTATAACATATATTTATGTTAAATCCTTACATTTCATTGAATTTTCTAAAAAAAATTGAATTTTTGACTATTTTTTAACAATAAATTCACGTGCATAATTTTATATTAGAGAGAGAAAAGAAATGATGCAGAATTTTTTTTAATATTATATAATAATAAATTTGATTATGTTATTTATTATTATATTTAAAATTTTATAATATAATTTACTATTATTCTATTAAAAAAAATTTCTATCTCCTCCTTTTTTACAGTATGATGGAACGTATAACTCCCACTTTTACTATACCGATAAATAAATATACTTTCAAATTTCTTAAAAACTATACTTTAAATTTTAAATCAAGAGTTTTTCAATCTTCTATTTTCACCTGGTAAACTATTCCTTTATCCGTAGATGTTGGTAAGGTACTTCGCCCAGTCAAAGTGTGAGTCCTACCTTTCTAGAAAAGAACACGTGTACGGTCAAAAACCAAAGATCTTAAACAAAAGCGGAAAAAAAACCATTCCCATTAACCGAAAGACCAAACGAAGCTATTAAAAAAAAAAAAAAAAAAGAAAAACCAAACAAACAAACAAACAAGTAAAGCACTGAAGAGCGCGTGAAAAAAACGGCCAAAATTTAATCATGAAACTAGGGGTGGCAATACGGGTCGCGACACGACGACACGACTCGAAAACGACACGAATTTCGCGGGTTCGGGTTGGGAAAAATAGGGGGCGGGTCGTGTTCGGGTTGGGAAAATTTGACACGAAAAAAAACGGGTCGTGTTCGTGTCGGACCCGTTTTTTTCGTGTCAATTTCGTGTCACTTTTTCGTGTCAATTTCGGGTCAAGTTCGGGTCGCGTGTCAATTTCGTGTCAATTTCGGATCAAATTTCGTGTCAATTCCGTGTCAATTTCGTGTTACGGGTCAATTTCGGGTCAAGTTCGGGTCGCGTGTCAATTTCGTGTCAATTTCGGGTCAAATTTCGTGTCAATTTCGGATCAATTTCGGGTCAATTTCGTGTTGCGGGTCAATTTCGTGTCGCGGGTCAATTTCGGTTCGTGTCGTGTCAACCCGTAACGGGTTCGTGTCGTGTTCGTGTCACGGTTTCGTTTCGTGTTCGGGTCACGGGTCGTGTTCGGGTCGGGGAAGAAAAAAATCAACACGGCTCTAACACGACACGAACCCGACACGTGACACGAATTGCCACCCCTACATGAAACAGAGAACGTGAAATCACGCGCATTTATTTCGCGTTAACTGGAAACCAATTTTTGTTTTGGAAGTAAAAAAAGAAAAACAACGACCTTAACTGCTTCTCTAGTTAGATTATCGGAGTTTTTTCGCAATCTTGTTATGTCGAAAAAATTCTTGTTTTCGATCCACCAAAAAAATAAAAGGAAAAAAAAAAAACAGCTGTTAAAAAAAAAGGGGGGGGGGGGGGGGGGGGGAAGAAAAATCGTTATTTTAATGGGAAAAAACACTAGAATTTCCATAATGACATTAAAGAAGAAGAACAACAACAAAAAAGAAAAGAGAATAAGCAAATTTGGAGAACATAAAGAGAAAAATGCTTTCTTTTTCATTTTGAGGTGATATTTGAGAAGTGAAAAGGAATTGTAAATTAGCATGCAAAATGAGATGCTTTTGAAAAAAGGAATTGCAAATTCTCTTACCGAGAGAGTGGCCGTACGCACGTCTAAGAGGAGTAAAATTGGTTCCCTTGCTTGCTTTTGAAGGAGAAGAGTGTTTGGAGGCCAAGAAAAGGAGCAAGAAAATGGAAAAGAAATGAGAATGAGATCAAAAGAGAGAGAGAGAGAGAGAGCAAAAGAGAGAAGAGGGAGAGGGAGAGGGAGAGAAGAGTGGCGGTGACTGGTGAGGTGGTTTATTTATATAATGTAAAACATGGGGAGTTCAATTACATTTTTTTTTTTAATGACTTTTCTCCCAAGAAAAAAAAAAAAAAGCCCCACGCTCTAGAGAAGTTTGACGACAAAAATAGGCCCAACCCCAGATAAGGACAACTGTTCAGTGAAAAAGACTTTTTTTTTTTTTCTTTTTTTTCCTTAACCTAAAAGTCCTCTATACTTTTTCTTTCTTAAGACAAAAAAAGTAAATCCCTCTATTCATTGATCTTATTCTGATATAATGCGTGACAATTTGTTCATGCATTTTTAAGAGAACAGTACACGATAAAGTAATGTGGTCATTTTATTATAAATTACTAAAAATATTGTCTTGTAATACACGATAAGAAAGGTATTTTGTCCTTAAAAAAATTATAGCATTCTTTTTTTCGGGGGAGAAAAAAAAAAAAAAAAAAACAGACAAGGGGTCAGTTTACAAGGAAAAATGGTTAATCCCCCCACTCCAAAAAAAGTGTTTGTAGTTTCGAAATGATTTTACAAATTGCATTACATGTTGACTCCTTAAGGTAAGTTAAAACAAGAAAAGAAATGGAAAACAAGATTTACAAATATTTTTTAAAGAAGACAACATTTTATTCTACTTAAAAATCGTGACAACTAAAATAAATAAATTTGGATCCACGTTATTTGTCACAGCTTAGTCACATTATTCAAACCATCACATTAAAATATCAAAAACATCAAAATCTCCAAGCTAGTATTATTCATTGTATCGAAAACATAAAATTGCATATCATACAAATCATTACTCATCATGTCCCTATATTCAAGAGCCCTAAAACCTTAATTAAGTTGTCTAGATTGAATGGTAATTTGTCACTCCATTAAGCATCAATTTCAAAGTTTGAACACGATAAAAGATTTCGGGCCCGTTTGGCATCTTCATTCATTTTAAACTAAACTGTACTTTTTTCATCATGTTTTTTGTCTTTTCTGAAAAAGTTTTTTGTCTTTTCTGAAAAAGTCAACAAAAATTACTATTTAAACTTAAAAATCTCAACTCAACTCAAACTAAACTTATACACCAAACACCCCCTTCATGTTCGAAACATAAAAGTTTTTCTTTTAAATCAAAAAAGTGGGTCCAATATCAGTAAAATCAAAATCAAAATCAAAATCATAGTTTGAACTAGTATTTGTATACAGATATTTTGACTGGTTTATTGGCCAAGAAACAAAGTGTAAACAGAAAAACTCACAAATAAATAAATAAATATTAAAAATTAAAAAATGATGGAAATTAAGTTACAAAAACACCCCTACCAGGTAGCTGGACAGGTGGTGCCTCCTATGGACCAAGCAAACATATTTAATTTTCTCACTGACGAAAATGTCAATGCATGAGATTCCACAGAAGGCTTTAATTTATATTTTTTTTTCTTTGTCTTCTATTAATTATAAGTTCCTTGAACATGACCATTTCCTAAGGAATTTGCCCATGAAACTTCCTTGGACCTTTTTTTTTTTTTTTTTTAAAATGGTCATATGAAGAACAAGTCTTAAATAAAGAAAAAATATTGCTCCCAATTAAGATTCTATCTTCCTTTCCTTCCAAGCAGGACTGTGTTAAAAGAAGTCTTTCAATGTAAACGCACGCTGTTTTGAGTTTTAACCCTAAAAAGTACATTTTCATTTATGGAAAAGACTGTGGTAGAGTTCAATTAAGGAACACTACTGGTAGTGATCTATCTAATGATTAAAAATGATTATGTGAGTAAATAAATGATTTTAATATAAAGTGCGTCCAATATTAATATAGTCTTATATACACATAATTATTTATATTATTTTAGATTTATATTTTTTTTAAATTTTTTCCTTCCACAAATCCTAAATCTAAAAAATTATTAAAAAAAAAAAAAAAGATCTGATCGCCGCCGACCTGCCACCGGAGATGAAGAACTCTAATTCGACGTTGTCGCTGGCCTCGCTCTCTCTCCGGCCACTGGCACTCAGATCGCGACAGGCGGTTGTGGCGTTCAGATCATGACTGACAAACGGTCGTGTTGTCCAGACTCCGACAACGGATCACGCCATCATGTCAAGATCGTGTCTCCAGAGTCTTCGTGGCCGAGCCTCGCTAAGCCACCGAAGTCCTTCCTTCCATTTATAGCTTATTTAATGACCATTTCATTTTTGTCGGTTTTTCTTTTGCTAAAAGAGTCATACATTGCAACTAGTCCATCCTTGTGTTCTGAGCTTTGGGAACTAGTATGGTTGGTAAAATGTCAGATTTCCATTAGATTACCAGACTGCTTACAATTATATGGAGAAATTGATTTGCCCATATTTTTTTAAAACACCCACGGGAAGATGGCAATTGGGGTCGAGAATAGTAAACCTTTTGTCTTGTTTGACCACGGAGAAAAGAAAAATGCTAGGTATCACTAATCACTAATAATAATAATAATTGCAATCATCATTAGTCGTTAATTTAAAGATAATAAATTAAAAGTTGACGTGGATGTAGACTAATGGTAATTTGTTCAATAGTTGGGAGATGGCATTTGAGGACGTGAATATATTTTTCTTTTCCTTTTTGTGGTCCAATACAGTGCTACTATTATTACTCGCTTTGAAGTCATTAATTGCCTAGTTGAATCTTTAATGTGAATATAACAGAATCAGTCCTCTTGGGGAACGGAAAAAAAAAAAAGTGGTGTTAGAGACACCAACTTCAGTCTCAACTTTTTAAGTATCAATTCATGTATCATATTTTCATTAATAAATACAATTAATTGATATGACAAAATTTTAAATACTTGTTAGTAAAAAAAAAAAAATGACAACTCATATGCCACTTTAATCCAAACATTTTTAAAAGGTTCGTACTTTAATCCAAACAACTCATATGCCAATTTAATGACAAATCTTAAGTTGGTACTTCAAAGTTGAAATTAGAATTGATGTCCAAACATTTTTCAAAAAAAAAAAAAAACACTCACACACAAAATTAGTTAAAAATTTTAGATTGAATTGTCGTTTCAGATACAATTTATCAGTAATTCTACACTTTAATCTATCATAAGGGGTAGGTTCGTACCCCAACTCTAAGTTCAAAATGATAATAATTGCATTTCCAATATTTTCATAGTGTTAAGGTTTCCTATGTAATCCTAAAACAGGTACGTCGTGGAATGTGTCCTGTGTTTTTGTTGGTTGTGTTTCAAGTAGTGGCTCCACTAGATCTTCTTCTTACCCCCTGAGAAAAAAAAAAAAAAAAAAGGACATGGGCCAAACAAACATCCCTGAACATTGGGCTACTGTCCAAGCTGACTTAAGCGTGGGCCCAAAAAAACCAACTAGACAAAGGCCCATGAGAAAAGAAGTTCAATTAAAAGAGGAAAATTATGAAGAAACCAAAAAAACAATCTGAAATGCAGAGAGGTTCTTCAATTAAATCAAAAAGGGGATCATCAAAATCCCAGTAGACAAGAAGAAGCAATACCATTTTAACCATCCACGTAACAGCCATTAACCACCCCCCCATGGCCCATACCCTTCATGTTCCAAAAAAAAAAAAAAAAAACCCAAGACAAAAAACTTACCGCCAGTATACCCCATGCATGAACTTTCTCTAAAAGTAAATTTCAAAAACAAATCCCCACCCCTTGTGGAGCCACAAAACCCAGAAAGCCCTGGGATCATTTTTTTTTTTTTCTTTTTCTAAATAATGACGGTAAGAAGAAGCCTTATGTACACTTGGTTAGGCTCAAAATAATCAAAAAGCCACTTAAAATCAGTCTAAATCTTCTTCAGTGATATTAATTCGCGCCCGTGCCCTAAATTCTTTGTTTCTTGCTAAGCACGACCCTCATCAAAGTTCTCTGGCTATCTCTGTCATTGCATCACTATCTATCTTCATCAGCATCATTCCTCGTTTGTTTGCCATTTACTGTTACCTCTTTTTCCTCAGCTTTTGAAGCAATTTCCTTCGCTTCGTCCGTTTCTCTACTTGGGGCGCTCTGAGGCATCTGTTGTGCTACTTTTCTGCCATTCTCCTTAGCTGTGGCTTCGTTTGGTTCTGCTGTCATCTGAATGAGTTCCAATGGTGTGGCTGCTGGATCTAACTCACAACATCCCTTTGGAGCATTGGGGGCTTCGTCGCCCGTTAGCAAGTAATAAGGGACCTGATGTGAAAACCGGAACAACTCTTCTTTAGGGATTCTCCTGACGTCTTTGGGGTCTGAGTGCATACGAAACACTGTCCTGAAACCATCCACCTTGATAAGAGGAGCAACACAAACACCTTGTTCCTCAGTAAAATTGTCTAGCACTTCCACCATCTCATATTTATGTATCACTTCATCTGGAGTGTGCTCATTCCACTCAGGTGACCAATTCTTATAAACAGCCCAAACTTGCCCCTTTCCAGGATATATCCGAATCGACCCACGCGTGCCTTTTGCCCAACTGACCTTGTGCGAGAAAGCATTTAGTGTCCCGGTCGTTTCATGTCTGCCAATTCTGAAGTCCCCACTGGTTTTGGTAAAACCAGAGCCAATCCAGTCTATGGGACCCAATTCACTGTTGCTTCTTGAGTTAAGCCAACTGATCCGCATCCTGAATGGCTTCAAAGAGATAACCTTGTGAATCCGAGCATAAAAGCGCGGCATCCCATCATCATTGTCATATGCAGCCCAGACGTGCTCATCTCCAAAGGCATTTTCAGTTCTGTCCAAGTCAAAATTATGGAAATCAGGATCAGGAACATTGATTGACACAGGTGTGATCTTCCCCTCTTTATCTGTTTCATCAGCAACAGGCTTTGCATCAATACTAGAGGACTTACTGTGTCTGGGGTTCTCTTTGTCACCTTTCATCACCCTCTTCTGCTTTTTGTTCGCTTTATCTTTCTCCCTCTCCTTTTCCTTCTCTGCTCCGCCTTTTGAACTCAACGATCTCCACTGCTCAAGCTTCCTGCGAATTTTAGTTCTTGCCTTATCCATCAGCATATTCTTAATTTCAGGATAAGATAACTCTCTCACACTGTTGGGCTTAACATAAATACCAGTCATACCAAAGATCCTATTCGTTTCAGAATTCCCTTTTCTAAACTCATACGCACCTCCCGCACCAGCTCCTCCATTTCCCGTTGCCATTTCATTAGCGACGTAGCCTCTATAACCATTCATGTGATTGTTTTCCAGGTTCCTCTTTTTCAATGGTCTGTCTACTTGAGAAGAAGGGTTAGAGAGGTTATTCCTTTCCCATTCAGGAGCCGTCTGTCTTTCCTCTCGCTCTCTTTTCACCTTCTCACTTGCTTGCTGAACCACACTTGCAGCTTGAGCGGCAGCAGAGGATGCTGGAATCGTACCATGATCACCTGTTGTTCTCGAAAAAGGACCCCACTGGTAGTTTGTTTTGTTGAACAAATTAGCATTAGTAGACACCCCCGCGGCTGCATTTTGAGTACCTGGAATTTTTTTTCCAGAGCTAAACTGGTTGCTACCTGCAGAAGAATGACCCTTATTCGAATGTGAGCGAGAAGACCAATTGGATTGCTTAAAAGCAGTTGGAGGTGGATCCTTCTCTACAGCCATAAAAGCCTCGTGGCAATTGGGGCAGAGGAGAGTGTGATTGAGATAAATCCTGAGATACTCGTAATGAGTCCTGCATCTGTTGCAAATAGTCCAAAAAGTATCTGCCTTCTTAATTGGAGGGGCTGGAGGGAATGTCCGTGCGTTACTTTGTTGCGTCCTTACATTTGAAGTTCCATTGTTGGTAAACTGTTGAAAGCCGTTTGAATTGGATGCTGCCGATTGACTCCCAGTTTTAGTTGGAACTTTCTGTTGAAATCCTCTCAAATTCCTCTTCTGATTGTATGCCTGTCGCTTACCCTTGTCTGATAACAAACTCCAGGCCTCCGAAACCAACTTAAATGCACCCTCCGCACCAATAGACTTGTTTTTATCAGGATGAAGCATGAGGGCCAGCTTTCTATACTGTTTCCTAATCATGTCGTCATCGTCCGAGGGATTCACGCCTAGTACGCCATACCAATCTGCTTCTCCACTAACTTTATTTTCAGCGGAGATGTATACATCGAGTGTTGTTAACATTTGGGGCAGGCCCTCAAGGCCAGAAAACAAATTTTGAGCCTTCAACGCAAACTTCTTAGCACCGGCATAATTTCCTTCAGTGAATTTCTTCTCAGCAATTTCCCTAGCTCTAGCTGCCTCATCTTTATTGCACTCCATAATTATCGAAAGCGTCTCAATATCTTTCTTCCAGCCAGCTATGATGAGGATTAGCAGTAGTTCGACCGACGTATCAGATTCTACGACCTGAGGCTCTTATGCTCTTGGACAAAGTGGTCTATCTCCAAATGACAAACACCTGATCCAGAAGGGATGGGTAGGGATGAAACCCATCAATTATGAAACATCTATAATCTGGTGAAGTATATTAAAAGCATTACGTCAAAAAAAAAAAAAAGGTGATGTACATTCTCTTCTAATGGAAAGCATAAACTTCCATTCATAAAGAAACAAAATGAGCTTCATAACAAACCTCAAGTCACACAATCTTAACCCGAAGTTTTTAGGATCAAAACACGAGAAAAATGACTTCAAAAATATAACAAAGGAAATGTTCTTCCTCGATGTAGAATTACAGGGATCACAAAGCATATAATCTTTCTTGTTTTCATAATTCACCTTCGAAAACTGGTTAGCAATCTTCTTCTTGCTCTAATGATATCACTAGATCAACCAGCCCAACAGGTAGAAACGCAAACCACCAAAAGCCACATTTCAAACTTATAAAAATCAGACCGAATTACAAATGCCTAAACAACTACATGGAGCGTCACAATTACAACGGGAAAAAAAATAACACTGAAGATCATTTTCTTTATACTTTTACATTATCGAAATCTTAATATCCAAACACAAAAAATTCACTGCATTTTAACAGTGTTACACAAATTCTGAAGCTTCACTTCGTCCAAATCTAAGCTATAACGGAACCCCAGAACACTCTAAATTAAAATTAATTAAACACATAAAAATAAATTAATAAACGGATTACGAAACTTTTAACCAATTATCCATAAAAGTCTCAAAATATCGAAATTAATCACATTAAATACTTTGTTTTTAAAAGTATATCCTAATAATTAGGCCTCAGTTAGATTATCTAATCTTTACAGAACCCTCTTTTTGATTTTAAGATAAATCTCATAAAAACATGAACAAGAATTCTCACGCCTCAAATCAAATGCATTCAATTAAAACCAAAATCCAACTCAGATTTTTCGAACTGAAAATGGAGGGCTTCTATAGCTCATGCAAAACCAAGATAATATAAAGATTTTCCATCAGTTTTCAGAACAAACAATAATGTCATCGAGGAAAAACTCAACAACATATCTTAAGAACAGAGAATTTCGGGATTATAGTTTTTTTTCCCCTGTTTTTTGAGTAAAATCAGAATGAGGAAAGAGATTTTGTCACAGTTAGAATTGAAATCAAGAAGAAAACACAAATTCAATAGATTTATGTCATTCGAGAGAGAAAACCCTACCTCAAAATTTTGTAAGATCTATAAAATTCCTCCTCGCTCCATGGAGTTTTGCTGCAGAAACTGGCCTTCTACTCAGTGGAAGGCTCGGTGGTGAAGCCAAGGAAGGAAAGCTTGGCTCGTGCTTCGGTGAAGGAAGAGAGAGAGGCAGAGAGCGGCAGAGAGAGAGAGAGAGAGAGAGAGAGGAAGAGAGAAGAGAGGGGGGAGAGGGAGAGGGAGAGGGAGGAGAGAGAAAGAGAGAGTGTTTGGCCAGAGAGAGAAGAAGAGAAGTTCAGAGGATTATTTTTATATTTTGTCCCCAAATTATGTCACTTATATCACTTTGCTCCCCCAATTTCAAAATATATTTTGGCCCGTATGTTTTGGAATACGCCATTTCGTCCCTCAAACTTTATTTTATTAGCAAGTAACCCCCTTCCGTTCAATTTGTTCATTTTGGGACTTTTTTTTTTTTTTTTTTTGCTGATGAGGCCACCCAGTTGAAGATTGTTCAAAATAATAATAATAATAATGAGTATAAAGATTAAGTATGCGTTTGATGTACGGGTTTGAATTGAGTTATTTTAATTGGATTTGAGTTGAATTGTTATGCATTTGATGCATGGGTTTGAACAAATAAAGCTAAAAGTGTAAAAACTTAAAATGTTTCGGAAAAAATATCAATAAGAAGCTTGTTTTATTTGTCTCAAAATTCTATATAATTTTTAATATTTGGACTTGTACATGTCAAGTTATGGACTTTTAAAGGTTGAGCTGTAAAATTATAATAACAAACTGTGAATAGTTGAAACTAAAAAAAAAAATTACATTTGAATGTAAATAGTACACCAAATGTTTACTAAAGCTCTGATACCATATAAAATTAATCGATGCAAAATAAAGATCAATGAGAGCCACTAAAGAAATAGAAATAAAACCACTTGAGAGAAAATAAGGGATTTTATGGAGAAAATAACTCAAGTGGAGGAAAAGCAATAAAAATATATATATATATATATATATATTCATAAATCGCTGTTTTAAAATAAACTTGACATAATAGGAAGCAAATCCTAACATAATTCTAATTTAAAGTCCAAAAGCAAATATAATTCTTGACCCTAATGTAAATATGTAATACTAGTCCTGAAGTAATAATAACTCTTAATAACGAATACTCTTCCCTCTATAATTAGTGATATCTTTGTCGTCAAAACTCAATTCCTCTCTCTCAACCCTATTACCCTACGGAATTCTCTCAACTTTTGTTATATCATGTTAAAGACATAAGCTTGCTTAGGTCTCTTTTTCTGCACTTGAAAAGGTAGTGGGGGTTTTTGTTTGGGTTTGAACGACTTGTTGTAGAAAATTTTCATGCATGTTACGGGTACATGGAGTGGATTGATGTGGAGGTCCCCTAAAGTTTAAAAGAAAAACTACATTGATTTGTCAAGCTGGACGGAATTAGATGAAAAGGGGTTACTTGTTAAGGGAACAAAGTTTGAGAGATGGAGTGACGCACTTTGAAAATCTCGTTGCAAAATGATGTAAGTGTTACAATTTGGAGAGAGGCAAAGAGAGAATAATTTTTTTTTAAGGAATGCCTATAAACTAACATAAGTGGACAAGATGAAGTTACTATAAACTAACAAAAGTGGACGGGATGGGGTTACTTGTTCAAGGAACAAAGTTTAAGGGGACGGAATGGTGCATTTTGAAAGTCTGGGAATGGTTACATAAGTGTTGTTCGAAACGCACTAACAGAAGTGGACAAGACGAAATTACTTGTTGAGAAAATAAAGTTTAAGAGGACGAAATGATGTATTTTGAAAGTTCAGGGAGGGGGATTTACATATTTAGCTATAAAATATGGTATATGTCAATTTCCATAAAAAAAAATTAACACCCTTATTAATGGAGTGGTTTTCTAGATGTTTTTAGGATGTAAATTGTCAAAATTAAAATTATAGGAGACAAATTGTAATTATGTGATAAGTTCAAGGACAACGATGCAATAAAGTCTAAAATAAAAAAAATCATAAAAATAGCTAACCATTGCTTGGATCAATATTTAACTCTTTTTTGGTTAACCCAAATGTACCCTTTTTTTTATGATGCCTTACACCTCCAAAGGCTTAACCATGGTTAACTTTTAACTTGCAAACTGTCCAGAATAATTTTGGTGAATATTTTAATATCACCTATACGTATATTTCTATGTATCTACTTGTACAGGTAAGGCACCTGGAACCAAACTAATAATTGCACGGATCTAAAGGGCAAAAAGGGTAATTACTAGGGATTAAGAAAATAAGTTACAATTACGAAATCAAAATTTGTAATAACATATTGGTGACATTTTATCAATTTTCCGATTATCACGTTTAATTAAACATTTCCATTGATATCACTACCAAGAGAAAAAGAAAAAAGAAAAGAAAAGAAAAAAAAAAACAAAATGTAAGGAAAATGGAATGTTATATAATATTAATTAGTAAGGTGATCCAGATTTTCACCATTATTTTTTTAATAATTTGGTGCTTTATTTTTCTTTAGTTTACAAAGAAACTTATAAATTATGTATAAATAGGATAGCTCTCGTCCATGTCTGGTAAGAGAGAAAGATGATAGAACTCAAAACGTTGTATTAATATCCACTTTTTTCTAATCATCATGCCTATTTTCACATCTAATTGTCCCCAACACCCCGACATATGTGTCCGGTAAAAATAAGTTATCGGACATGAGAGTTGATGTGTATATATATATATAATTAACATACGTACACACACCTAGCCCAAGGAAAAAATATCTTGGAATCTTTTTTCTAGAGTTATTATTCCACTTTGTGACAGGGTGACAGAATAATATAAATTGAATTACTTTAGGAAAGCTTTTGCATCTTTTGCTTTTGTACATATACCCTCGTCCATTTCTTTCTTTGTCCCTCCCTCGTGGTTTGTTTGGTTAAATAACGTATCAACATTATTCATTCTATACCATTCATTTTCTTGTCGCATGTTATATATCATGCTTTTGCTCAATTGTTTAATTTTATTATAACCGTTTAATTTCATATCACAAATCTAAAACAAACGGTACTAATAGATTAATAAACATTAGAGTTACGATTGTAACTACTACGTGTTTTTAGCATTAAAATTTTGCATTTAAACCTCTAATCCACACTTTGTAGAGGACCCAAGTGGTCCATGCAGGCCGGAGAAGTATGTATTACCTAACAAAGGTTTGGTTTAAATCATGAGAAAAACAATAACCCAAGAAAAAGCCACGGCCATAAATATTATTTAATAAATACCGTTATGGGGTTTATTAAGGGGAAAGTTATACGTTAATAACATACATGACGTTTTTTGGTATATGAAAATAAATTTAAGACAGCAAGAATATCATTTTTCCTTGAAGCAATATACAAGTTAGCTTGCATGTAGATTGCTTTATTTATTTATTTATTTATTTTTTGTTTCCGTTGTAGTTTACCAAGTTCATGATTCAAATATATTCATATTTTAGTTCAATGATAAAAAAGATTAGTGTTGTTCTTATGTTCTCATTTAGAGTTACTTTAGAATCTATATAGGAAATACTATCTGTATACATATATATATATATATATATAAATCATAATAATTACATCAAGCATATAATCTTACTTTTTCATATTACTAAATTTTAACATTTTGAAAATTAGTCAGGATAGTCTATAGGAATTGCAAAAACTAATATGTATGAAAGCTTTATTTTAATAACTAAAAGCAGTGGAATAAACAAATAAAAAAAAAGTAAAAGTAGATCTTTGTTCCTTTGGTTATTAGGTTTTGAAAGCCTAAACCTTCTCTTTTATACATGTGTCAGAGGAAAGCCATGCTTGGCTTGTCATAATGTTTGGTTGCTTGCTCGTGCGTCTTTTGCATTGAAATTCTACTCAGGACAAAAATAAAATTAAATAAAATTAAATAAATAAATAACAAACAAACTCAGAGCCAATAATATTAACAAAAAAAAAAAAAAAAAAGGGCATTTTATGAAGTTTTGTCAAAAAGCACAAAGAGCGCAAGGCTCTAATAGTTGGAAACGCCATTGTTAAATCATCCACTAAACTTGCCAATAAATGTTCCAACATCCAATCATCTATTTTCATACATTATTTTATCATCTTATAAATCATAACATAAATGATTATGTAAGATAATAATTTTATTATTATTACAAATATAACTTAATGATAATTATACATCTAACTTTATTGTATAAGATATAAAATTCAAATCCTCGTCTTGTTTCAAAATATATAATATTTTTAAAGTACAGCTTTTGAAAGGTGTTATTGATGGGTCTAATTATTATAGTCTTTAGAGGGTTAACTAAATTATGGTAATCAAATCATTCCACACATGGGTTATGCTTAGGCAATTCCTTGCATTTTCTAATATAAAAATAATTAAAAAAACAAAAAACAAAAGTCCACAACTTGTCGGCGGTGGGATTGCCAGCTACGTAAGAAAACGAACCTTCAATTTTCAGCCCAAAATCTCAAAGCCCAGCCCAATAAGTAAGTGAAAAAAAATAAGCCCAAGAAAATGGCCCGTTGAGGATTTCAATATAGCAATTTCTTAAAAATATTTCAAAAATAGTACAATTACGTATTGTAATGTTTTTTTAGCGTTTCATATACAAAATACTGACCAGTGACCACAATAACCATTATAATGATTATAATGATGTGAGTTTTTGCCATTTGAACAATATTTAAAATTTTTTTTTTTCAATCATATCCATTAAGGGCAATAGAGGAATTTCACATCTCCATTTGTCCTCTCTAGTAATTTTTTTTGATACACAAAGAAAGTACAACATGCAAAACTCACTAACAGTTCAATCACAAAAGGTATTCAAGAGAATGAACTAGGTAGACTCAGAAGAGGACCTCATTAAATTATAATTTCTAGGCAATTACTTACTGGAAGAAAACTCATTAGCACTTACAAGATACTCTGTCTCCTCACTCTCTAGTACTCGTATATTTGTATTTGTAATTCTATTTGTATTCGTATTTCTAGTCCTACATGGTTTATGATTTCCAAGTAACTTATAAAAGGGAGCAGTGGTAACGTAAATCTTCTCTAAATCAATTTTGCCCCAGGTATTTTTCTTCTTTCTTTCTTTCTTTCTTTGTTATTTTTGGTGGGGGTGCTTTAACTGTGCTATTTTTCTAAATTTGTTCTTTGGCTGTTGAATTGTTAGCTGAGCTTGGTGCCTTGTTTGGTTTCCTAGAAAATCCTTCGAAAGAAAATTTTTGTGTCACTTTGGTGGAGGTTTTCTATTGTCTTGTTCGTCCACGTTTTACATTTATATATATCAATACGTACATATATGTATATATTCTTTAGGACGTGAGCTTGGTGGTGCGTTGTTTGGTTTCTCAGAAAAGTTGAAAGAAAATTTTTGAGCCACTTTGGTGGAGGTTTTCTATTGTCTTGTTCGTCCACGTTTTACATTTACTTATCAATAGGGAGAGAGATATATATAAATATAAATATATATATATATATATATTCTTAGGACGTATAGAAAAATAAAAAGAACGTAATCTTTTTCATGCATCCTTGAGTGCTGCAAATTGATTTATATATAGGGGCTTTCTGTTCTTAAAACTTTTTCCTTTCTGATAAGTTTTTCTCTATATATTATGCACTTCTATGTCGAGTGAATTTTCATATAAATCGGTCTGTTTGGTGTTCTAAGTAATAATATTAACAATAATATTGGCTTCTTTTTTTTGTCTTGTTGTGACAACATTAATTTCAGGTAATTAATAAAGTTTGAATTTCCAAATCTGTTTGTGAATCTCTCAATCCAACATCCCCATTCCAAGGCAGCTACTCAGAGGATCTTGAGATTCTTGAAAGCAAATCTAAAACAAAGAGTAATAGTGAATTCACAGGTTCGTGGAATCTTTTTTTTTTTTTTCCTCTCTCTGAATAAAGATCACAGTAAGAATCGATGAATAACAGCAAATAAAATTGATTTTAATAAATGGTCATGTACATACATGTCATGTTTTTGTTAGCAAGCTATATGAAAAAATGTTGCAAATTAACATGTATCTTCATAATTATATGTTATATGAAAATCCGTTAGTTTATAATTATATATATATATATATATATGTTTAAGGTCTTAGCTTTTAATTTGCAGATTAGTTAAGAAACAATATCCTTATTTCTTGATGTCTTATTAACTTGGTAATTGCTTGCTTAACATGGCCAGTACATAGTAATAATTGGCCTTCTAAACAAACCTAAATCACCACTAAACTGATTAAAATCATGCACGTTTTCACCAAATCTTTTGGGTGTGTTCACATTACTAATTTGAGAGGGCATTTCAAAAAAAAAAAAAAAATTGTTCAGGTTCATTCAGCGAAAAACGACGCTCAAAATCCGGTTGGAAACCAACAAAGCAACACATCTGAGATGAACGGAGGCGTGCCGCCACAGACGAGGATCCGATGGGAAGATATCGAAGTGGTAAGGCGGTTTTTCTGATCGATGTTTTGGCAAATATATGTTGTTGATGTTTTGGTTGTTATGGAATATAATTGAACTGAGTAAATTTGAATCCTCTAGGTCAAGGAATTGATTGAAAGGTGTTTGTGCCGGAATCTGAACAAAGAACTGGTGGTAGAAACTCTCCGAGTTGTCGCAAGGATTGAGCCTAAGTTTACTATCATGGGTAACAAAAACTAAATTTTATGACATTTTCCCCCCTAGCCTTGTGTAATTTCCTCAGCATCTTGACATATGAGAAAATTGCTTACCAATATTTCCCCTAACAGCCATCTTTTGTTATTTTGTTTTAGTGTGGGACAAGTTGGAAAATGAAAATCGACCATTTTTCAAGGCCTACTATAAAAAACTTGTAGATCTAGATGCGCCTGGACAATCTGCGCCTGTCCAGATAAATGGTGGTAACAAGTCGGAGCATAATGAGGGTATTCCTGAATCATCAGTTGGTGACAAAACTCGGCCGAGTTTTAATTCGGCGGTCAGGATGAGTATGGACATGGACACACAAGAACCAGAGAATGCGAAGATGAGAAGCTCCGAGGATGTTCGTCGATTGCTAGGCTTTCGACCCAGGGATCCTAATGCAGTTGGCCGGTTTCTACACTCGCAAGGTAGTAAGCAAAGAGTTTCAACGTAAAAGTTTTGCATTTTTTTTTTTTTCCCCTTTCTTGTAAATGAAGAATTTATAATAAGTGATTTCACATCTTAATTATGAAATTCTGTTTTCTTCTCCATGATTGAAATCCTCTATTTCAAACTAAAGAGTGATGAATTTTTCTGTTTTATTTCTTTTTACTTGTCTCAGGTTCTGGGTTTCAACCAGCGGGAAATTAGCCAGGAGGATCATACAAGGACTTCAAGTTTAGACTCTTCTTTTCTTTCTGTTTTTAATTGTAAAAATTGACCATAATGATATACCATTTATTATAATAAGATCTTTATGGTATTTTCTTGGTTTGTTTGCTTCGCTTTGCTCTGTTTTGTTTTGTTTTTCTTTCTTTTTTGTTTTTGTTTTTTTTTTTTTTTTTTGGATTTTTATGAGACGTAAGACCATTTTGAGACTTTCGAATTTTGGATATGGCATGACTTTTTGATATTTATGGTCTTTAAGTCGATCTATCAATATTTGATATCTAATATTCATTGTCATGGAACTTTTTTTTTTTAATCATTATTAACGGAAATGAACTTAAACATAAGACAAATATATATATATATATATATATATATAAGAGATGTAAGATATAGTCTTTTAGACATTAATTATGTCTAGCCCAATCTTGATAACAAAACTTGACCCAATCCCGGTTTCGAAACTCAACCCCCTGATCTTGTCCCGAAACTCGATCCAACCCCAATTCCGAAACCCAACACCAGCTCTAATGGCCCTAAAACCCGATCTTGACCCTGTTTGAAACCTGTCTTCAACTTGGGTTCCGAAACTCGATCCCGACCCTGACCATGGGCCCTATCTCGAACTTTAGTATCAAATTTGATATATTTAAAATATTAAGAGGACCGAAACATGTCACTGAAAAATTCTATTGAGACTTCCAATAATTTCGAACCTAATCTTTTCGAAAATGTACATACAGTACTTTTGTGTTTACGAGCCAAAGTTTTAATACAAGGCCATATGTAGATAATGAAGAACTATAGGACTGAATTACCTGAGATGTCTGTACCCATAAGAAATCGCGGAGCCACCTATTAATTCTGCATTTGTAAAATCATAATCTTTATCAAATCACACATCGCAGTATACTAGGCCTTCTAATTCTTTAAGAGGCTTATCTAAAATATTCGTGATATAACTAGGAAGACGTTTCAAATACCACATGTGGGTTATGGGGTATAGATCTTCCAAAGAACAAGGCTCTTTTCGAATAAGCCAATTCATTTGGGACCCTGCAGATCCACTCTTTTTCATTTTCAAGTAGTGTTCGATCGATTACGTATTAATCAATATTCGATTGATTGGTCTGAGGTTATCCTTATCTTCCGATCGCCTGAAAGGGACAAAAGAACATCTTGTTCTTTCTTCAACAATTTATGATCTCTAGTGGACCTCTCAGTAGGATTCGAACCCAGATGAAGTTCTGATCATCTGTCAGAGAAAAAAGAATGAATGGATCTACCAGTGAATATTTACGACAAGAAATGAATACTAATTTTTGGATGACTGATCATTTTAATCCAGTCCATATGATGTCCTTTTTCATATGTTCCGTAATATAATCATTTAAGTTAATTTATATAATACGACACAATACATTAGTTTTTTTTTTTATCGTATTAGATATAACTGACCGTATTGTAATAACTTTTTTATTTCTACTACTTATGCAATATATAGACGTTATCAAATATTATATTATCTTAAATAATACAAGACAAAATCCTAATACAGTGTACCAATCTTGTACTTCATAGAATTCATATTTTACAAATAATAAAAATCCACATCATCATAATAACTGGTAGGTAATTTTGTAGTACAAGACGTGGAAATCGTTGAATACGCCGTTAGGTTATTCCTCAATATATATCAAAGGAAAAGGTTAGATAGTCCAATTCCAATTTGAAAATACATGTGTGTGACATTTCATTAACGAGCAAGATTCTTCCGCAAGGTCATTTCTTCTCTCTCTCTCTCTCTCTTTTCTTTTCTTTTCTTTTCCTTTTTCGTCTTTTTTTTTTTTTTTTTGGTTTAGTTCGTTGCTTTTATCTTTGGTTGTGAATTGATAGCAGCTAACTTGGTGTGTGTTGTTTGGTTACTAAGAAAAAACACGAAAGAAAATCTGTGTCACTTTTTTGGAGTTCTCTTTTTGTTCATGTATTGTTATATTGTCCGTCCTTTTCTGTGTTTAACGTCTCTTTACTTTCTTCTTCTTCTTCTTTGTTTTTGTTTTTGATTTTTTGTTTTTGTTCGGTTATCTGTAGAATTGGTAGCGGAAACTGTGGTGCTCAACACTCATTTCAAGTCCAATGGGTAATTCACAGGTTTTGTCATCTTGACTTAATATTATTTTGAATGAAGATTACAGCAACAGTTAGTTTTAATAATAATTAAGTGTCATTGATTGCCTTATCAGCCGCAAATAAGGGTCGGACAGGAAGATATTCAAATGGAAATAAATAACAATGGAGGCCAACAAAACAACGTGCCAGTGCTGACTCTCACAAACAATGGAGGCCAACCAAACACTAAACTGCTGGGGCTGAACTGCAGAAACATCGACGGCTTGCTAAACAACCCACCTGCAGCGAATGGAGGTGAGCCGCAAATGAGGATCCGACGAGAAGATATTGACGTGGTAAAGCAAGATTTCCCAATCCGTGATAAAGAAATTTTTTTTTTTTTTTTTTTTTTTTAATGTTACAGTTGTCTTGGTATTGAAAGTTCTGAACTCTTCAATTTTCTGTATTCTTTAAATCTGAAACCTCTAGGTGAAGGAAATGATTGAAAGGATTTAGAGGAAGTACCTGAACAGAGATCAGGTTGTAGAAGCTTTCCGTGTTGCCACAAGGTTTGAGCCTCGGTTTACTATCATAGGTAATAAACCAAATTTTATGATATTTTCCACCCCTTGTGTAATTTCCTCAACATCTTGTGAGAAAATTGGTTGTTGAAGGTTCCTAAACAGCCATATTTTGCTCTTTTTATTTAGTGAGGAACCAGTTGCGATGGGATAACTGCGAGTGTTTCAGGGTATACCGTAGACTTATAGCCCTGAGTCATCAAAGATCCAATTCCAATCGGTTGCTAGAGCAGCATAACGGCTTCAAAGAGCTTCCGGTGTCTCCATGCAGAGTCAAGTACCTCAAACTACTTGTATGTATATATATGTATACATATATATATATTTTTTTTTTCTGAAAGGCTATTCTATCATCTGTTTTGTGTGTGGTGCTTAAGATATGTATGTATATGGGATATGTGTGTGTGTGTGTGTGTGTGTGTGTGTATTATATCTAAGTGATGGCTACTGGTTGAAGGGCACCAAGGATGAATGCGAATATGCCTCGAGAGCCACCTTACGTCCGTACAAATGGTAACAGGTCAGATGATCAGGGAAATCCTTATAACAGTTGGAAACATAATTCAGTCAAATGGTGATAACTCAGCAAGTGTGGACACACCAGAAGGACCAAGCAATGGGATGATGAGAAGCATTGACGAAAATCTTCACTCGACCGATGGCGATTCTAATGCAGCTGATGGGTAGTACTGCCAGGTACTAGAGAAGCAGTTTTCCTCTCCTTTTTGCACATATTTTCTTGTCACTGCATAATTGGTAATACCAGTGATTCCACAACATCTTAAATTTACTTATGTTTCCCTCTTCTTCGACTTTTTAGAATACCCAATACCCTAATATCTATTTTGAAATTTTAAAATTTTAAAATAAATAAATAAATCACTCATGAACTGCTTGATTTCTCTTTCTATTGTTCATCCACTTTAACTTTTCCTAGACTTGCCTCTTTAATTTTCTTTTTCTGTCTATTTATTTTTAAGTAGACTACTCATATTCGAAATATTTTGTGTTCTAAAGCTATAAACATCCCTTTGTCTTTAGCATGAAATGCTATATATGTTCCAATATCCAAGAATGATAATGCTGAGTTTTATTTATTTATTTATCTTTTCTTTGTCTCAGTTTAGACTTTCAAGCAGCAGGGGCAAATCCTCAACTCAAGTGTGTAATTCATGGGCTACATAGTGGCTAGGATACATAGAACTATACACCTCAAATACCGATTGATGCCTACAAATTTTAAGACTTTTTTTTATTTTTTTTATTTTTTTATTTTTTGTGGACTAAAGATTTAGAGTTTTTGGTTTGGTAAAAAATTTACCTATTTCATTTGCAACTTGATTTCTATCCAATTTAAGTTTCATCACCATAGATCCTTTGTTCCTGTTCTGGTTGGGGGGGCTAATCAATAGGTCAAAGTGTCGTTTTTTCGACTCCGAAAATAGTCGGTAGTACACACTAGTTGATTCACGGTGTTTGCATTAGCCCCATTTTTTATGACATCAAGCAGTAACTAGTAAGCAGTTGACAACTCGGAAGAAGCTTAATGCTTCTTTATTAGCTTATTATTGAAACATAAAAGACCCAAAATGACACCTACAACAAGGTCGACATATGATGAAGAATACACACGGGACGGGTTCCAGAAGAAACAGATTACGCAGTAAATTTAGAAACAACCAAAAAGAATAAACAATAGCCCACTTTTCAAAGAAGGCAAATCAACCCATTTTGCATGCGTGGACCAGTTCGATTATTTACTCTCTGTTTCTAGACCCACACATGCCGTCTAGAAGTTGTTTTCAGTCTTGTTGGGGACCGGATGCAACCGCCTTGTCGTGGTGGAACCTTACCACAATGCATGTTATGTTGTCCGCGCTGCCGCGGGTGAAAGCAACTTCCGTTAACTTTTGAGCTGCAGCCTCGGGTCCTTCCTCTTCGCGAGCAAGTGAAACAGCATCCTGACACCATAGATGAACATCTATTCAATGAATATGCCAATAAAAATGTTCCAAAAATTTAATCACAAGTCTCGTTGAAAAGCAGATTCGGATTGCAACTTTTCCTCTACCATTTTTTTTTCCTTGGAGCTCTGATTGTGTGGGGACTGTATGGCATAAAACCTCCACATGTCAACTTATTAACTTGTCCTCCATTTTTAAGGTCACTTTTCTTAAATACGTTTATTGACTGGACGGTCCAAACTATGTACGGTTCTGGTGATCTGTTCTTGTCATGTTAGGTAGGTAGACAGGAAAATTTTCTTAACAAAAAAGTAAAAAGTTGTATCAGCCAAAACCGCATGTCAATGTATGCCCTACTTGTTGCATTTGGCTGAAAAGGAATAAAGAGAAGAGGGAGAGGAGCAGCAGCCTTACCTCATTGGGTACCACATCCCATAGCCCATCACTTGCAAGCACAAGCAATTCAAACCCTACATCAATCTCCAGATCCTAACAATATCAAAAGCATTCAATGAAAGGAAATTCAGCAAAACTTGTCATACATTGTAAATGAATAAATTACTCATTCGAACAAATGCAGTAAGAAAATTCCAGCAATAACCTGGATCTCTGGTTCTGCTACAACGTATTGCTTTAGCATTCGGTTGCCAAAAGCCCGAGACATGGCTAGTACACCTCCTACCCTCCAAGTACCTGACAGCATAACCAAAGAAACACTACAATTGACCGTACGACCAGACATTTATCTTGAGCAACTGCGAGAAAAATCATTAGGCATGACTAGTGAACAGCTTAACTGAACTAAGCCATTATTTGTTATTGATTTTATTACCTCAGACCAATGTGGAGTTTAGAGACTTAATTTACTTAAAAATGAGAGAAAATGCTATAAGCAACAACATTCTTTCAATTCATTGATGCCATGTACCTGCCCACATTATCACACCCCCTGCGTTTTCAATTCTCTTCCTCTCATCACTTCGATTTGGTTTATGATCCTCAGAGAGAGGGATTGCTGTCCAAAAAGAAATGCAACTTCTTTAAGAAATCCATATGTCAATTCCATATTTCACGTTTTCAATTCACTATTAGATTAGGCAGTTAAACCTATGATCTATATTCAATGCATTCAGTAACAGTAATTCAACAAGGTTCAAGATATTTTCTTTTTTACCTATCCCATCCTTTGATATTATCGTACGAGAATCCCCGACATTGGCAACATATAGATGGTTACCAACTAAGACTGCAGTCGAAGCAGTAGAACCATCATCTCGATAAGTCTCTCTTTCGGAATCCAAAAAATCAGAATCGGTCTGCTTGTATGATTCACCTGCAAGTATTAACTATGTTAGAAGACAGAACAACAAAAGCCCGTTTCACAAGGTAAAATGAGTCCCATGCAGGATCCCAAAACTTAGCAGCAATACAGATAAATTTAAAACCATTCTATGCAGTTCCGCCTGTGAAAACAAAACACAGCATTTCAAAGGCCATGCTACAGTCACGTGACCATGCCAGTTCATAGTATTTGGTGCACAGAAAGAAGGTTTCTTTGTAACATACTAATAGCCAATTTGGTATCCGTCAAAAATTGTGGATGCTTCATGAGATTCTCAAAGAGATGCTCTTTCAAATATTCAGCAGCACGAGATCCACCATGTCCTGTAAGAAAAAATCATCAATTATACACAAACAAATCAGCTTGAGGACGAAGGTATCAATAACTAGCTTATTCTATGAATGGATCCTGAAATATTGAAATAAAACCTCAAAAACTTGCAACAAATGTTATCAATAACATAAAAACTTACCATCAAATATTCCAAACAAGCAAACCGTTTGGTCATCAATCTTGGCAGTTCTAATATCATAGAAATCCTCCATGGTCATTCTCTTTCCTCTGAAACTCGAGTACCCCCAGCTCAATTTTCCATCTTCACTGTCAACAAAACAAGAAAAGAAGACAACTTTAGTCCATAATGGAATGAAACTTCACCCAAACTGAATAAAAGACCAAAGAAGAATATAGTAATTTTATGGGACAATTGAAACGTAGTTTTAGGCAACAAAGGAGAGTATAACCAAGAAAGAACTAGGAAGATTACGGAACATTTATTTAGTGGATTTATGCTAATAACTGTATCGAGATCTTGATGGCACTACTATTAGATCCAGTAATGAAATACATAAACATCGTATTAAACTTGGTTAGTAGATGTAGACTTATGAGACAAAATCTTTGAAACTTTAAATTGCTTGAGTTCATAACAGAAACTCAATGCAACGATTCAAGCAATATCAATTCAGAAATCAATGCACAGATAGCAGTATTGGTCACTAAATTCTAAACATAACGAACGTAAAATCTATTCTCCTCAAGTTTCATTTAAAACAAACAATATACCCAAATAAATACGAGAGGAAGTCGGTTTAACCTTTTCCATCCTCCGCTGGAATACCCACTTCCTTCTTCGTCTTTCTCTGGCAATCCATCAACAATAAGCCCCTGTTTCGCCGTTGCGCCGGTATCAATCATCATCCTCAAACCTGTTCTAAATTGACGATTCCACCAATTCGCTAAGCTGAGACCAACATCAAAGCTCTTGCCGGTAAAGCTCTTGCCGGTACTGCTCAATTGCACCGCCTTTCGCGTAAAAGCTCCGATATGCCCAGCTTGAACAATCACATTCCTTAGGCAACTTTTGCATAATACCATCTAAGTGGACCAACCTGGCCTTCAAAGCCAGATATGGGTGATTAACTGCTCAACAACCACGTAAAAATTACTTAACCATGAAAAAAAAAAAAAAAAAAGGTTTCCTTTTACTGATAATCAATGTTGAACCACCAAAGCTTAAAGTACAATATTTAAAATTCCCCCTAAATTTGTTCAAATCTTAAATCAAATAGGCCGAGTAAAAATAAAGATTCGAACTTTTATCATTCGCAATTTCTAAAATGAAAAAAAGTACTTAGTTTTGAACCAAAACACAGTAAAATCCAAACTTCCTTCTTCACTTTCCAGACAAATTACTCTGCTTTCTCGCGAACCAAGCAGGGGAGAAAAAAGTAAGAACCAATCAAGTGCGCTACTTTAGAAAGTTAACATCAAAACATACACAAAGATTGGATCATGAGTGGAATTAGATCCATTTCGCGAGGAAATTAAAGGAAAAAAAATTTCATTATAAGAGATTTCTAGCTCAGAATCTTCGATTCGGAGCTCCAAACAATAGTCGGATAAGATCGAATATACCGAGTGATGCGATCTGATGGTGGTTCGTGGAAGTAAAGGATTCGAATCTGGAGATGAAAAAGGTTGCTCCAATCAGCTCCGCGTATACATATATATACACATATATAAAATAGAAAAATGTACTACTGGTCGTACTACTGAAATATACTCTCTCTCTCTCTCTAGAAACTGAGAGAATCTGAAACCCTAAGCAAAATTGGAGAGAGAAAAAAGGAGGCTTTTATTTTTATTTTTTTTAGAATTGACACCGAAGAGCGCTGGCAACGTGGCACTCATCGTGCATCTGCTTTGCAAGTGTTATCCTCTGCTTCCAAATTCACTCATAACTTTTTACAATCCAATGGCCGTTTGCCACGTGATTTAATAGTAATATCTTTGGTCCCAGTCTCGTTTTGGTCCTTTGGAGGACCATACATGAAACAAGATCATTGATAACCTTTTCATTAATTTTTTTTTTTGAAAATATGTGATAGAGCTTTTTTTAATATACTATATTAATAAAACTCTATTTAAGACCATTTAAAGTTAATTAAATGGATAAAATATAGAAGATGCACAATAACTAAAATAAGTACTGATATACATAATTACAAAAAATAAAAAACAAAAAAAATAAAAAATTTGAACTCTTCCTCCTCATCTTCTTCACCGATCAGGGCGTGGGTTTCCTTGCCGGAGGTTCGGGAAGGGGGGTGGGGATTTCACCAGAGGTTCGTTCAGGTAGGGGGCGGGATCTCCAAAGGTTGTTTTCGTTGGAGGATTGTGTGGGGAGGGGGGGCGTTGGTGGGTTTCGCCAGAGGTTCGGGGGAGGCGGTATTCACCGTCGACAAGCTGGCGGGGGAGGGAGAGGTGTGATTCGCCTTCAACGAACGTTGGGGGGGGGGGGGGCAGCGATTCGCTGTCGACGAAAGGGGGGCATTTCGCAGTTCGGATCGGAACTGGGGAAGGGGAAATTTCGCATGTCGAGTTAGAGGGGGAGACGATTCGTCGTAGCCAGGCGGGGTGGGGGGGCGGGGTTCGCTGGTTCAGTTTGGGGGGGGGGGGGGGGGGAGGGGTTGGTTCGCTGTCGATGGACGTTGGTTGGGGGGGTCGGTTTTGCAAGGTCACATTGGGGGGGATTCGCCGTCGACAGACGGGGGCGGCGACGGTCGTGGCGCCGGTCGTGGGAGGTGGTTTTCCGGTTGGGTTATTTTTTTTAATTTTTTCTTTGCTTAAATTTTTTTTTAATTTCTTAGATTCTAATACTGTGAGCTAATGAGCATTATAAGTATTACATACAAACTATATCTCAACCGTTAGAATATATAGAATGATCTATAAATAAATTATACTGATAGAGTACATAAAAAGTACTTTACTATAATCTTTTTTTAATTATTTTTAGACGAGAAAGAGTCGCTTTTTTACTTTTTTTGATAAATAGTCACTTTTTTAATGATTATATAATAGATAAACTTGCTTTTCTTTTTAAAAGGCAATAGGATCCTTTTTTTTTTTAAACATTTTTGAACGTACTGAGTTGGAATCCCTATTTTCAATATATATATATATATATATATATATATATATATATATAAACCCCTTGCGTTTGAAGTGGAAATAGAAATAACTAATAAGGTATTCGGTAATTTTTTAGGAAATTACATAAATTTCTAGAGGAAAAATTTTTGAGGTTATATATTTTTCGTTTCAAAAAACTTAAAAATTTAATTTTTGTTTGCTATTTTTTTTAAAAGGTTCTTCTTTAGAAAAAGGAAAAAAGAAAAAAAAAAAAAAGAAAATTGATCATTTGTTATTTCTTGTCAACAAAAAAAGGTTTTTCTTTGTAAAATAAAAAAGTGATTCTTTTTTTTTTTTTCAATAAACGGCATTTATTCATGATTCATTGATTTAATCGTTTAAGACGACAAGACAATAGTTTTTCGTTGGTTACAATTTCAACTGGAAAAGATAAATACTAAGTTATAGAGAAAAGACATATCGACTTTGATCCAAAAGAAAAACAAAAGCGTGGTGCCGTTTATCAGCCTGATTAGGTAAAAATGACATCGAACTATTAAAATTATTAAACACAACAATGAAATATCAGCTATTTAAAAACTTTCCCCTTTTGGTAGATATTTTATGTTAAAGTTCTAAAAGTTTACCTTTTGCGGTAGATATTTAGCCTGTGTTTGATTTACAGGTTGTAGATGAAATTTTTAAGTTAGAATTGATTGATTTTTCAAAAATTAATTATAATTTTTGTTGATTTTTCAGAAAAAGATAAAAATTGTGATGAAAAAGTACAATTTAATTGAAGTTAAACTTGAATATCAAATGAAGGGCTTGTTTGGTAAAACGGTTCAACTCAAACTAAACTGTATTTTTTCATCTCAGTTTTTGTCTTTTTCTGAAAAGTCAACAAAAATTATAACTAATTTTTAAAAAGTCAACCAACTCAAACTTAAAAATTTCAACTCAAACCGTTTCACCAAACGGATCTGAAACCTTAAAAAATTCCGTTTGTTTGGACTTTGAACCGAAAAAAATGAATTTGACCTAATTATAATTACTTACGTTCAAACTTTAAGAGCTGGTTTAAAAGAAAAAGTCATAGCTTGTTAGCTTTATTAATTTAAAAACTTCACAATTTAGTTCTATTGAAGTTTTGTTTTGTTTTTTTTTTTTTTCCTTCTTATGATCTATTGTAATGTTTTTATTTAGTTTATTGTCGTAGATTGTGATGTTATGGTTGCAATAAACAAGATTTATTTATGTTACGGTATGTTTATTTTAATTTATATTTTTAGAATAAACACTAGTGTGAAAATGGATCTTTAAAAGTCTTAAACGTAGAAAGTCCATATCCTTGGCCAAATCCATCGAATCAAACAAAATGAATACATATCAATTAGGTTGGTTGAGGGAATTTTTGTTTAGTTTAGGGTTGAGAAAATCACAAATTTAATGATAACGTTGTACTTAATTTTATCTTAAAGTGTCGTTTTTGGTATGATAAAAAAGAGGAATGAAGGAAGTTGGGGGGAATTGAATGGAAAATAGTAAAGTGGTTTGTTTGCTAAGAAAGAAAAGAGAAAGGAAACGAGAATAGAATGATAAAGGTAATCTTTCCAATGTTTTATGAAAAACTTAAATCCATTCATATATAACGAAAATTATTTTTTTTCCCAATTTTTAAAGTAAAACAATATAAGTAAATGAATAAAATAGTAATTTTAACTACTCTTTTATATTCTTTATTTCATATTTATTAAACAGCCTAAAAAAAATTAAATCATTTCTATCATTTCAATGCTCCATCTGTTGTATGTTTTCTTTTCATTTTATTTGTTTTCCCTTCCTATCAAATGGAGTGTAAAAGAAAGATCAATATTCATCAAATAAGAAGTTCTTGCCTCATAAAAAAGAAAAAAAGAAGTTAGAATTTTATTTACCAAAATTTTTAATAAATAACAATTATTTTTCAGTCAAAATTGAATATTTCACATAGAACAAAGTCATTGATTTGAGTTGTTCAACACCAAGATGACTTAACGTATTAAATTTGTGTTTTTTTAAAAATAATACTTAATTTGCCATAGCAACACAAATACATTAACGTAACATTCTACAAATGTTCTAATAGTCAACCCAGATTTAAAATATCAATTGGACTCAATCAAACCATCGCTCTAGAACTATTGCATTCTAGAAGAAAATAAAGATTACTACTAAAAACACCATAAAAGTTCAAATAATTGTTTCCATAATTGTACAACTTAACATCTTATAATTACAACAATCGCAGCTTGCGTTTTTCTTATTTAAAGTTTTCTATTCAAGCAGGGAAATTTTTTAAAAATAAAAAATAAAAAAAAGCAATAAGGTAATAAAACCTCTTATTTTGTATCATCAATAGAAAATAATTTTTAACAGTTAGATTAAATTTTTAATCGTTTAGTAAACGAGTGTTTATGTTAAAAATCAATGGCAAATGATTAGGATATATTTGCTAGGTATTTTTCCTTCGTCCAACCAGGTTCGATCCTTATTGCCTCCCGTTTAGTTCCCCGTTCCAGTTTTAGTTGTTGATGTTTGGGTTAGTGAGGGCATAGTAGACTATGGGTGAACGACTAGGATAAATTGATATAAAGGACCTAATTCATCATATTTAAGAAAGTGTTCATGTCTTTGTGATTGGAAAATCTATAAATGATAGAGTCATCACCAAGTCCTTCAATTTTTACCAAAAAAAAAAAAAAGTTCTTCCTTTTTTTTTTGAAGGAAAATAACTGTTCTTAATAATAGGATATAAAAATCACATCATAAAAATTCTTAAAACGATGATTAGTTATAATCAAATAAAAAGTGGGTAAAGCTGCGATAAAGTCTTTTTTATATACTTTATCAGTATAACTCCTTTTTAAACTGTTCCGATTTAATCGAACGGTTTAGATGTTATTTGTGCTTAATAACTATAATATACCTTAACTCATAATATTATATATTAAAAATAAAAGAACACTAAAAAAACCAACTGGCGGCCCCCCGATGCCGGTGAAGACGCTGAGAAGCCCCCCTCCCCGATGCTAATGCCCCCCCCCCCCCAAAACGCTGACTAGATCTGGCTTCAGGGGGATGGGGGCTCGCCAGCATGGGGGGGGGGGGGGGGGGTGGAGGGATCGGGTTGGGGCTCATCGGCGTTGGGGGGGGGGGGTGGTGGGGGCTCGTCAGCTTCGGGGGGCGCCTGGGCTAGAGCGCAAGGGGGGGGGGGGGGGTGGGGGCTTGTCAGCGTTGGGGGGCTCATCGGCGTCACGGGGGGTTGCCTGGGCTCGAGCGTTGGGGGGGGGGGGGGGGAGTAAGGGGGTTGGGTTGGTGCTCGTCGGCATCGAGGGGGGGGGGGGGTCACCTGGGCTAGAGCGTGGGGGGATTGGGGGGGGCTCGTCGGTGTATGGGTGGCGGTGGTCGCCTGGGCTCGAGAGCCCGAGGGGGGGCTGGCTCGTCGGTGGGAGGTCATCGGCCAGGGAGTGTCGTCAGCGGCTAGGGAGGGAATTGGTGTTTTATCCATTTATTTTTAATTTAATTTATTATTATTATTTTTAAAGTTTTTGGTTTATGTTAGTATGAGATAAGATATATTATAACTATCATATACAAGCAACATGTTAGTTGTTTAATTATATTTTAACGATTTAAAAATTAACTCTACCGATAAGATATAAATGAGATTTTATCAAGTATTTATCAAAAAAAAAAAAAAGTAAGAATAGAGTGGAATAACGAGGTGGAGGCACATAAGTCGCCCGTGAAAGGTTGTTAGTGGAAGTCAAACAGGAGATAAAGATATAAAAAAAAAAAAGTAAATTAATAATAAAGGTTGGCCTTTTTGACTTGTGCAGTGCATTGCCTGACTGACTATTTTAATTAATTAATTAATTTTTTTCTTCACAGTTCTCGTGCCGCTCGTTCTTTCCCGGCAACTCTCATGTCTTGCGTACACAACCATTAGGTCCGGTTCCAATTACTCCTCTTCTTAATTTTAATAAATTATTACTAATTTTTTTTTGGTTGAAATCTAAATTATTACTAATTAAATCATAATAAGTTTTCCCTAAAAATATTTAAATAAAAATGAATCAATACCAACTTTGGAAGACTTTACTTGTATATTTTGTAAAAATACTTATTTTATTCCAAAACGTGGTTTTATATATACATATATATATATATATAAGTAAATTTTCTACCAAAAAAAATGTAAGTAAATTTTCAAAAGTGAATGTGTGATTATTATTGAATTAATCCATTATTTCGATTATAGATTTGAAATATAAATTTAAGTCTCCGTTTGGTAAGTTAGTTGGAGATGAAATTTTTAAGTTAGAGTTAATTGATTTTTCAAAAATAAATTATAAATTTTATTGACTTTTTAGAAAAAGATAAAAATTAAGATAAAAAAATGCAATTTAATTAGAGTTAAACTTGAATAACAAATAGATGCTAAATATTTTATGGAAAAAAACTGTAGAATGGCTACTAAGTATATGAGTACACCATATTTACCTTTTGGTATGTTCATTTTTGTTGTTCAAAAGAAATATATTTTTTTTTTTGAAGGTTTGTTCAAAAGAAATATAAATTTGATTGTTTGTGCAAAATTGTAAACAACACCATTTCATTATAATCTACACTCTTAAACGATCCAAATTTTGTTAGGTGTTACCAACATTGATTTATAATATATATTTTATATTCCAGAGGGATATCATATACACACACACACCATGCCAAGTCTCCATAGATTTCATTGGTATTCGTTGGATTTTTTTTTTTAATTTACTTTTGGTTTGACTTCTTTTATTTTGTGTAGCATTATTTTCAACGAAATTTTTTTATTTTTTTTAGGGAAAGTAATGATTTTTTTTTATTAAGAAATCATTTTTCAACCAATGGTGTGTTTGAAATAAGGTCCACACAAAAATTTTCACTGAATTTTTATCTTTTTTTTTTAAAATCGATAAATATTACAATTAATTTTTTAAAAATTAATAATTTTTAATATCAAATTTTCATTTTATATCTTCGTTCCAAACGTATATTTTGATTAGTCAAAAAAAGGCACCGGAGAGAGAGTGACCGGAGAGAACCTGTTCGGACAGCAACTTGCGGTCTTGGATGTGAGTGATGAGTGTGGGGCCCAAACCCACGGAAGTTTTATTTTCTTTCGGCTCCATTTCCGCACCGGCCCACCCCAACTGCACAGTGTTTGGTTGTTGGATTGGACTCGAGACTCATCCCTCTCTCTCTCTCTCTCTCTATTTCTGTCTTTCTCTCTCTAGCCGACTCGTTATAGGCCCCGCTCTCCATTTCCTCGAACTTTCTCTCTCTCCCTCTCTCTCTTTCCTCTCTTCTCTTTCTCTCTCTTACTGATCGAAATGCAGGGCAGAAAATCAATCTTCAGTTGATAGCCAGCCAAGTCCCATGGGAGTTTCCACCATAGCCAACCTGGTTCTCTCCTCACTCTGATTTCCTTCTTCGGTCCGTTTTCTTCTCAATCTCTCTCTCTCTCTCTCTCTCTCTCTCTCTTAACGAATTTATGTATCGTTGTTGAAGTTGTTCATCCAATAAAACAAGGTTTGATTTTGAAATCTGCCAAAAATTTGGGAGAAGAATCTTTTCCTTTTCTCAAGTTTGTTTTTGTTTTTGTTTTTGTTTTTTTGTTTTCCCTGAAAATTGAAGTGAAAAGGGCTGTTTTTGTTTGTTTAACATGAAAATATATGTCGTGGATGCGGAAAACACTAATTGGGTGTATTTTTGGGAAGGCTCCGAGTGTTTAGTTAAATGTTTAAATGTACGGAAAAATTGTGACAAAAATATGCTATTAATATACAAAATTCCCTTTTAAGTAGGTCTAATAATACATGCGTAATCAGTTTTGTTGTTTCTAATATGTACAAATTGTTTTTTTATTTGGGGAACTAGCAATTTTCTGATAAGAAATTGTCCTTTTTCTTCAATTATTTAACACTTTTTTTTTTTTTTTTTTCAGGGGTTGACTTGTGGAGCTTTCTGGTGCATGAAGAACTTACTTGGGCTTGTCATTTTTCAAGAGTTTGACTTCAATTTTGTTTTATTGAGTTAGAGGGAGTCTATAGCCATGAATTTCCAGCAAGAGAAATTAGTTAGGTTAGTCTCTTCAACACTATTTTCCTTTATTTTTGTAATGTCCATGGTTATATCATTAGAGTGTAAGAAGGATTTTCATGTTATGGGTGTTTGGATGCACTGAATTGGCTGATTTTCATGTTAATACTTGAACAACTTTCAGATTTCAGGATTGGAATTCGGAGAAAAAAACCAATGTGTTGTATGATCCAGCCGATGACATACACCCGGGAAAAATAAAGACTACAATAAACTCGGTTTCACACAAGTTTCAAAGAGGCTTTGACTCTGGTTCTGAGAGGATTAAATGGATTAAACGATCATTTAAATCGGTTTCCTTCGATAATGCTATGGCTAAAAGCTTTGGCTCCCAGAAGAAGATTCTTGATCCGCAAGGGTCGTTCCTTCAAAGGTGGAATAAGATATTTGTGCTGTCGTGTGTCCTTGCGGTCTCTCTGGATCCTTTGTTCTTTTATGTGCCTGTGATCGATGATGTGAGAAAGTGTCTAGACTTGGATAGGAAGATGGAGATCACTGCTAGTGTTTTGCGTTCGTTCACAGACATATTTTATATACTTCATATTATTTTCCAATTCCGTACCGGATTTATCGCTCCTTCTTCTCGAGTATTTGGAAGAGGTGTTTTAGTTGAAGATGCTCGGGCTATTGCTAAGAGATATCTGTCATCATACTTCCTGATAGACATTCTTGCAGTCCTTCCACTCCCACAGGTAACCTCTTAAACTATAACTTTACTTGCTTATCAGTTATTCCTTATCAGGATTACTTCAGTTTTGCTCGTTCCGTGAATTGGATTAAACTCATACACTGTGGTTCTTGGTTGGAGCTTCATGATGGCTACTACGAGCTATATAAACATTATGTTTTGTTTTGTTTTTTTTCTAATTGGTGGTACAGATGAAAGATAGTTTTTTTTTCCCCTGTTTTGAATGTTCTATATGGAAGACGTCTTTGTTACCAAAAGGAACCAATGGTTGCATCTTTAACTCTGATAGTCAACATTTTCTTTTTATTTGTCCAGGTGGTGATTTTAATTATTATTCCGAAACTGGGAGGCTCAGAAACATTGAACACAAAGAACTTGTTGAAATTCGTTGTCTTGTTTCAGTATTTGCCGAGGGTTGTCCGAATCTATCCATTGTATACAGAAGTTACAAGGACTTCTGGAATACTAACCGAAACGGCATGGGCTGGAGCTGCACTTAATCTTTTTCTTTACATGCTTGCCAGTCATGTAAGTCAGTATTTGTTATTAGGATAAATGTTATATTTGTATAAGTATCTTCCGTTGATATATCAATCAGTTGGTTTTGTTGTTTTTTCCCTCTTTCGAATTTTTTGTCTTTCTTGTCTGCATGTGTGCTTGTACTGATACACTCTTCAATGCATGTAAAAGTATCCAAATATCTAACTTGAGCATTTTTTTTTTCCAAGAGAAGAATTTACTAATGTCTGGTAGAGGTTAGTAGCTCAGTTAGACAATTGAAAACTTTTGCTTTTAGGAAAAAAAAAAAAAAGACTTGTGAGCAGAGTTGCTTAAAGTTAGGCTGCGCAGGTCATTGTGTTTCATGGATTCTTGTATGTGTTTCGGTGAATTACATTTTTTGCGTATGATAAGAGGTTTTGAGACACTTACATGTACGTGCGTTCACCCTGGAGACCCATTTGGGTGATCTATGTAGGCAGAAATTACATATATGGTGGCAAAAATAATAGTACGGACATTGCAAAAATGTCCGTACATTTGGTGGCAGAAATTCTGGCTTGTCTAGAAATTCAGATCTAGACAAAAATAATAGTACGGAAGTTCTGGCTTGTCTATGGTGGCAGACATTGCATTCCCATAATCTCTACATTTGGCATGCATTAGTTGGTAGAGGTTGTGTAACACACATGTAAAATGCAAGATCAATATTATAAACAAAAACTGATTAGTGTTATAAACGACTTAGTGCTATTTAAACACATTAGGCAATTGTGACTAGAGTAGAATATCCTAAGAGAGAATGTTATAATTCAGAATCCTAGTTATCATTGATAAGACTAGATCTTGTTGAGCTTAAAGATCTTCTTTCTATTATCTTTCTTCAGTATTTCTGATTATCATATTGTGCTGATTCAGGTACTTGGAGCTTTCTGGTACTTGTTTTCTATAGAACGGGAAACCACATGCTGGCAAGATGCCTGTGGGAGTAATGCAACTTTATGCGACCATGATTCTTTATATTGTGGTCGCGGCTTCCGAGGGACGAACACATTCTTAAATACTTCCTGCCCAATACAACAAGTTGATAATCCGCCTTTTGATTTTGGGATATTTTTAGATGCCCTTCAGTCTGGTGTTGTGGAGTCGAGTACTGATTTTCCACAAAAGTTCTTTTACTGTTTTTGGTGGGGCCTACGAAATTTAAGGTGCGCACTGGGCTGAAATAAGGATTTTTTCCTTCGTCTTTTTATAGCTCTTTGAAACTATTTTTTTCATTCCCTCTTCTTCCTCTTTTCTGCTCTTAGGAAAAAAGAACAAACAAAAAAGAGCATATTTTTCTTATGTGCTTAATTTTCTGCCTTTAGTATGAGAACACCGTTGCAGATTTCATCGTCACTTTTCCATGTTGAGATCAGTGTGCTGATTTTTCAAATACCAGTATATGATTATTTATGCTAGCCCTTTCTGTTATGCAGTTCTCTTGGTCAAAACCTTGCCACTAGTACATTTGTTTGGGAAATCTGCTTTGCAGTCTTCATTTCAATCGCGGGATTGGTACTATTTTCATTTCTCATTGGAAATATGCAGGTTAGTAAGCACCGTGTTTGTTGTGTATGGATAATTTGAATGTTCTAGACTTGAATAGATTGTTTTTAGCATAGTGCTCATATATTATGGTTTGATGAAACTTAATGTTTGTTTGAAACAGACATATTTGCAGTCGACAACCACGAGATTGGAGGAGATGAGAGTGAAAAGGAGAGATGCAGAACAGTGGATGGCCCATCGCTTGCTCCCTGAGAATCTGAGGGAGCGTATCAGGCGGTATGAACAATACAAATGGCAAGAAACCAGAGGTGTTGATGAAGAGTTTCTAATCTGTAATCTTCCTAAGGATCTCAGAAGGGATATAAAGCGCCATCTCTGCTTGGCTCTGCTGATGAGAGTGAGTTCAAAAGCGCCCTTTCTATGGCTGTTTCTTTTGAAGATTCTGCTTGAAACCATGTGTTTTTTCTCTTGAATATGAATGATGTCCAGTCATTTTCGGGATGTGTTGCTTTACTGAGGGATTTAAGGCTTGTCCCGAAGATATAATTGAGTTAGAACGTGAAAAAGAAAAATGTAAATTGTTTCAACTTGAAACGATGCAAGCTTAGTGCTAGTTTAGTCTGTGTAATAGCCTGGCTTAGCTGTGTTAAGAATCTAGACTCTAGCTTTAATCCTTTCCAATTTTCGTGGATGCATAGGTGCCGATGTTTGAGAAAATGGATGAACAGCTATTGGATGCAATGTGTGATCGTCTCAAGCCAGTGCTTTACACAGAGGAAAGCTACATTGTTCGGGAGGGAGACCCGGTTGACGAGATGCTCTTCATAATGAGGGGCAGGCTGTTGACTGTGACCACAAATGGTGGAAGAACTGGTTTCTTCAACTCCGAATATCTCAAGGCTGGCGACTTCTGTGGAGAAGAACTTCTTACATGGGCTTTGGATCCACACTCCTCATCCAACCTTCCCATATCGACAAGAACTGTGCAAGCTCTTACAGAAGTTGAAGCCTTTGCATTGAAGGCCGATGATTTGAAAATCGTTGCCTCTCAGTTCCGGAGGCTTCACAGTAAGCAGCTCCGCCACACTTTCAGGTTTTACTCACAGCAGTGGAGGTCTTGGGCGGCTTGTTTTATACAAGCAGCCTGGCGCCGCTATAGTAAGAAAAAGCTTGAAGAGTCTCTCAGGGAAGAAGAGAACAGGTTGCAAGATGCTCTGGCCAAGGCTGGTGGGAGCTCACCAAGTTTGGGCGCCACCATCTATGCCTCACGCTTTGCCGCTAATGCTCTCCGTCTTATAAGACGTAATGGCACACGGAAAGCGAGGGTCCCCGAGAGAATACCACCAATGCTGCTTCAGAAGCCAGCAGAGCCAGATTTCACTGATGTTGAACAATAGGTAATACGTGACCAGCAAGATAATGCTTGATTTTGTTGTGTGGAATGTAAAACGTAACTATTTTATTGACTTAAAAAAAAAATTAGTGAAGGAATATTAAAGGTAGAAGCCTCTTTTGTCAAGTGTAGAAGGTTTGTATATTATTATTGTTGTTGTATATGGAAATCCCTGATTGTTTTCTGGTGAACTACGGAGTTGCTGGTTGTGTGGGATTATAATTTTTGCCTCGTAAATTTTTTTGGAGAATTTGGTAGGTTAAGGAAAAAAAAAGCAAAAAATCCTGTTAGTACTAGAAAGTTCTGGACTGTCCAATTTTCAGTTTCAAGTTTCACGTCATAGAACGACTTCTAATAGCATGCGCATACAAAATGAAAAAGAAGTCGAATAGCATGCATGGTTAGACAGAAATTTGGGTGACCCGCTTTGAGGGTCTTGATTGTAAAGGTTTGTTTATACTTGATTTAGAGTATCTAAACTATATCTCTACGTATCCTCACCGTTAACCGATTAAGTGCGGCAGGATTGACATGCTCCTCTTCGAGGGGTAAATAACATGACTACTAGAGGGCTTTCAACGTTAGTGTTCAAAGAGTCCTTTTGATCACGTTCAGAAGAGTATGTTATCATCGGTTGTTCTCTTCTCAGACTTAGAAAGAAAACAGAAAATTGGGAAAAACAAATTAGGGCAATTTTTCTAATGGAAAAGGGTCATTTTATCTAATTAATGGAGAAAAAATTTTCAATTGTCGGATTTCATTTAAAAGGAAAGTCAATTATGTTGCGGCTTTAGTCAACTCAATTGGCAATACTAGCACAAAATTATGCTTGAGTTGGTATAAAAATTTAAAAAGATCTAAAAGTTTGATTGGCATATCCAATACACTTGCAAATTAACAAAACAGTCAAATTTCGATTTGGGAAACGTACTTGATCTTTATTTAACAGCCACCATCTCTTTATGACGAAAAAAAAAAGAAGAAGAAGATTAAATTATGATCAACCATTAGCAAGTGGTTGTAGTCAACTAAATTGGCGTGCTAGCACAAAATTATGCTCGAGTAGGTAAAATATTTAAAAAATATAGAAACTTTTGATTGGCATATTAAGTACACTTGCAAATTAAGATGACAGTCAAATATCGATTTTGGTAACGAACTTCATCTTTATTTATCAACCACCAATTTTATTTTATTTTTTTCCTTTAACCTTATACATAATAACAAAATAATTTGGCCACTGTCAGTTTTTAATTGCTTCAAGAGTCACTTTCAAGTTCAAGTTTACGGCAATTTGCAGCAGCATTGGCTCATCACAAGATTAATATACTGAAATAATAACTGGTCGACAGGTATAAAAAAAATAAGGAAATTATCCACGGTATGACATTTTAAATTATAGGATAAGATAGAAGAGCAAAGAGTTGACCATTTTTTATAAATTGAAATAAATCATTCTATAAAAGGTGACGCTGATCAATTTTTGTTTCATTAAAAAAAAAAACAAAAAAAAAAAAAAAAGGGAGAGAACTCCCATCTTCATCAGAAATTACAAATCTTTTACTTCATTTTATTGCATCTGAATACTTTCCATCTATGGAGAACAAGGAAGAGAAAGTTGTTGTGAGGTTAGTGTCTCTGACACTAAAATTCTTGGGATATTATCATGCATTTACTAATCATATTAGATCAAGAAAAGTATGGTGATTTAACAAAATTTGAAGTCAATACAGAATTGTACTATATCTGTACGTAATTTTTCATACTTTACAACAAAATTATTCTCCTGACTAATATTGTGCTTTTTTGTTTTAGCATTCCTGAATGGAGTATAATTTTAGATGAAAATTTTACGCAAAATATGGCGAACAACAGAGCGGATTCAAAGAAAAACGAGACAAGCATAGTGGAGATTCTCAAGCAACAGAAGCTTCTAGGAGTGTGGAACAAAATTTTTGTGTTGGTAAGTGAGATTGCGGTTTCACTAGATCCTCTGTTCTATTACATTCCTATGATCAACCGGGACAAAACTGCATTAAGATGGACAAGAAGTTGGCGACTTCGGCTGTTGTTTTGCGATCACTCACGGATATAGCTTATCTGATCGATATTGCCTACAATATTGTTAAAGCTTTCGAGATACTGAAAAAAGAAGGGCACGGTTTGGTGTGGAAAAAAGGCCAGTTGGTTAAGAATGCTCAGGCAGTCGCTCGGAGACTCTCATGGTCTGCTGTTGCCATCGACTTTCTTGCGATTCTTCCTGTTCCGCAGGTACGCGAAGAAAGTAACACTTTGCATACATGTCAAAATTTTTTTTTTTTTTTTTTTAAACAAGGTAATTACTAAAAAGTGGTACCATTTATGCAGCTAACAATCCTAGTTTTCTTGGAAGATTAAAATATTTCTCGGGATCTTGGGAGAACAAGTTTCTAAATGCAGTTCTCTTCTCTCAATTTGTACCTAGGATTTTCCGAATCTACCTATCGTGTATGGAACTCACAAAGACTCAAGACCAAGTCACTAGAATTGCATGGGTTAAGGGTGGATTAAACTTTTTTCTCTACATTCTTGCTAGTCACGTAAGTTCATAATCATAAACTCTTTTTGTTTGTCAGTTTTGAATGTCTATAGAATTTAATTCTTCTGATGATCATATAACTAACAAATTGTGTACCTTCTGGGGTTTTTATTTTGAATTTTGAATTTTTTATTTAGGTGTTCGGAGGATTTTGGTACTTGTTTTCCTTGGAACGCCTACTGTCATGCTGGGATCAAGCTTGTGATATTGGAAATTGTGAAACTACTACTTATAGTTGTGATGATAGAATTGCTTCTAGAAATATAGAACTCCTGAATTCTAAATGTCCTGTAAAACCAGACAATGCAACACAATTAGATTTTGGGATATTTCTCGAAGCCCTTGACTCCTACATGCTGGAATCGACTGATTTTCTACAGAAGTTCCTTAACTGCTTCTGGTGGGGACTGCGGAATCTGAGGTATTGGATTTACAATTGATCTTATTCATATATTTATACATACATACATATATATATATATATATATATATATTCCCTACAATCTCAAGTCATGTACTGCTCGAATCGATTTATGCAGTTCGTTTGGTCAAAATCTGGACACAAGCAGCTACATATGGGAGAATTGCTTTGCTATTTCTATTTCTATCATTGGCTTGCTTCTGTTCTTGTATCTAATAGGACATTTGCAGGTTTGTCCATTTAATTAATCTTTTTGTTTAACTCCATGACCCTTTTTATCTAATATATGTACTTTTTCTCTAAGTAGAATTAGGAGATATTTTATTGACTTACTATCAATTTGTACTAATTCAATAACTTTTCTTATAAATTTCAGCTTTCTCTTCTCCTTGGCATAAAAGAAAGAGAGCGAACAAAGCTAACGTACAATTTCGAATTTCGAATTTCGAATCTAAAAGCTACTATCCAAAACCCTCCTCTACCACCATTATAATCCCAGCCAGGGAATTTTGTACATAGTATCACATATTAATTCAAATCTCAATATATAGAAATAGCATATAATATTAATTGTTCATATATATATATATTTGAGGGATTTATAAACCAAGCTAATTAATTAATTTGTTGTGGCATTCTCAGACATACATGCAGTTGGCAACTACGAAATCAGAGGAGATAGGAGAGAAGATGAAGTTGAAAGAACGAGAAATAGAATTGTAGATAACAAAAAATGGACTTCCCAAGGAGATGAAGACCTCCATACTGGAAAAAGTGAAACACAAGTTGTAGGAAAACAAAGATGTTGATGTGGAGAATCTTCTCTCCATACTTCCCCACGAGGATAGGAAGTCCATAAAGAAGCTTCTTTGCTTGCCTTTGCTAAGAAAAGTAATTTAACTTCAAAGTTTTCAATTACCCTACTTTTTTTTTATTTTTTATTTATTTATACGATAGAAACTGTCATTTTTTTTCTTGATATATATGAACTACAGTTTCAGCCATTGAATTGATTTTTTTAACCATTTGATTTATAAATCTCTACGTTAAAAATTTTGGAGATATAAAACTGCTCTATTCATATATTAGATAATATAAAAGTTAATCTAGTAACTAAAATTGCAGTTCTTATCAGTAGTGGAAAATGACAGTTTCTACAATAGAAATTTCTATGGTTTTTTTTTTTAAATTTTTTTTGGGTTTTTTGCATTGGTGTCTCTAAACTTATTGCACAGTTTTATTTTACCCCTAAACTTTTAATTTTGACAATTTATCCCTTGCATGTGAAAATATATAACAAAAATACCCCAAACTGATAACGGTGTTAATGTTTCGATGGAAATTGACCAATGACTTGCATATTGCTCACTAGCTAGTTAATGATAAGAATATACATTTTTATCTATTAACCAATTTTATTGGGTCTAGAATGGTATTTAATTAAATTAAAGTAAAATTAAAAATTCTGAAATAACCATGTTTCAAGTATAAAGTTAGGCTAACATTTACTGAAAAAAATCCTTTCATACTCTTAATTAATTAATGACTCATGTGCAAGCCATTTATCATTTTCCGTTGAAAAATAAATACCATAATCAATTAGGGGTGTTTTGCTTTACATTTTTAAATTTAAGGGCCAAATTGTCAAAATTAAAAGTTTAGGGTGTAAATTATAATTGTGTGATAAATTTAGGGGGTACTAGTGTAAAAAGCTTTTTAAAAAAATTTTTTTTAGTAACTTTAATTTTTGTGTCCAAGTTATTGTTTTAGCTTAATAGTGATAATTTGATTAACAATTTATAATGATTTGTCTTGAAACCTAGACTCCAATGTTCCAAAACATGAACGATCAAGTGTTGGAAGTGGTCTGCAACCACCTCAAGCCAGTGATCTACAATGAGAGTAGTTATATCATCCGAGAGGGGGACCCACTTGATCGGATGCTCTTCATCACACAGGGAACGGCGTGGGCCTACAAAAACAGTAGTGTTACTGATCATCATGTGAATAGTATTAACGGTGATGATCAAAGTTTTAATGGTAATTCTATGAACAGTTCTAGTAGTAGTAGTACTGGAACCAGGCGTCTTAAGAGATGTGATTATTTTGGGGAAGAACTTCTGCAGTAGTCACTCACACACAACACAATTTCCGAGTTCCCGATTTCGACCACAAATGTCAAGTCCCAGACCAAAGTTGAAGCCTTTGTTTTCATGGCCAATGACTTGATGAATGCGGTCTCTAGATTCTGGTTGCTTTTCCGGCAGAACCTCCCGGCCGGTCACTCGACCAATTCTCAGGCCGAGCGGTGCGAGACTTTGGCGCTTTCTGCTGTGCGGATGTTAAGGCGCGGCAATAAGATAAAGAAGATGGCAAACTCCGCGGCCACGCAGTCGGTTGAGGGTGGTGGCGGGAAGTCACAAAGATTTAAGTGCCGACGGTTACCCCACTAATGCCCTAGGTGGCTAATGGCGCAACAATTGGAAAATTAGGCCAACATCTGGCGTTATCATTATTTATAAATAAAGTTAGGAACAAAAGAAAAGAAATTTTAAACATAAAATTCATAAAAAAATGGTAAATCTTATGGAAAAAAAAAAATCTATAATTTATTATGTATTTAAGATTATGATGTGTTAAAAAAATTAAAAAAAAAGAAGAAAAATCAACTATCATGAGAAATTGAGATATTTTTTAATTAAATAATATTAATTGAGATTTTTTATATTTAAAATTGATGTAATTTTAATATAAAATGGTTTCATTTAACTTGAATATAAATATATATTCACAACAAAAAAAAAAATGAATATCAATATGCACGTTGAAGTTCAAAAAAAAAATGTAAATTGCTTTCATATCAATATACCTACAAAAAAAAGTTATTGCTTGTTTGTTATATATTTATGAAAAAACTCTACTTTTTTTTTAGACGTTTTTTACTTAAAAAATAATAAATGTGTAGTTATAATATGATAAAATTATAATTTGAATTAAATGATATTATTTTAAGTTCAAATTTCAGAACTCTTGTAAGAGCACAATCTACGTAAGAGGTAAAAAACAAACGTCAATTACAGTGGTTATAAGGAAGGATAAAAAACTAAAAATAAAAAAAATAAAAAAAACCTAAACAGTATATTACTGTGAGAAAGAACAGCCAGTAAAAAAAAATTATATCTAAATAGTATGTTTTTTACTACGAAAATAAACAGTAAAAAAAAAAAAAAAACACCTAAAACGTTGGTGTAAGGAAAAAAAAAAAAAAAAAAAAAAAAAAAAAAACCTCTAAACATTGCTTGCGGTGAGGAAGGAGGAAAACAAAAAAAAAAAAAAACCTAGACGTTGTGGTGAGGAAGGAAGACCTCCGCAGGAGTGGAGGTCTCTGCTGGAGATCCACCTCCTCGCCGTCATGGCTCGATGGCGGAGGAGTTCCGAGCTCCACGCGACCATGGCTCGCGCGCAGAGAGCAACGTCGTCAAGATGCCGCGATCGGGACTAGGGCCAACTGCGATCGGAGCTGCGACAAGACTGAGGGCGCGATATGAGCTCTGACGGCGAACTCTGACGGGCGGATCTGAGCTCCAACGGCGAGTTTTGCCGCCGCCGCCGTACCTCTCCGGCTGAACCAACGTCCCCCTTCCCAGCCATCGCGTCGTCCTCTTCTAGTCAGATCTGAGCACAACGGTGTCGGATCTTCCTCCATTACGGCTGCCCCGAAGAGTCGCGATCGGTTGCAGAAGATAACCTCCGGTGGCTACGACGAACGGATCTCTTCCGCAGGCACGATCGGAGTTGCAAGGTCGCGTTCCGAGCTTCGTCGGTGATTAGACTGCGTCTGGACGGAGCAGCCGCGATCGGAGCTCCGATCTCTCTCGAAGTTTCCGTCGCGATCCCGGACGTCTGGGCACGGCGGCGACATCTTTCCACCGTCCGGATCTTCGCCGAATCTTGTCGTTCCTTCGTCGCGATCTTCGCCTGCACCACCTCCACCGTCCTTGCGATCTCAACCTCGCCGTCGCCGTCGCTATTTCGCGATCTCCGAGCAGCCTTGGAATCTTCTCCATCGCAGCACTAGGAGGAAAGAGAAGGGGGGGGAGAGAGAGAGAGTGTGTGTGTGCGTGATCTGACGAAAGGAAGTAGAGAGAGAGGAAAAAACAAAGTAAAATTTAATTTATTTTTTTTGTCAAAATAATTCAAATAATGACATCATCTCAATGGCATTTACTGTAATAATTTTTTAGCTGTGGCAAAATTCAATCCACATGTCATTTTTGTGGCATTCCTCTTAATTACTCATTTTTGGACGTCAATAATCTAAACGGAGGTAAAATAACCGGATCCAAATTTGTGCACCGGTTAATCTTATGCTTTAATAGGATTAATGAACTTTTATTTATTTATTTTTTTAAAACTTGGAATGAAAGATTCAAATTCTATATATTAAAGTCATATGTGAAGTAATTGCTAAATTATATCTGTCGTAATTGAATGTACTTCAAATCTTGAGACCCATTGAAATACACTATATCTCTCTTCACTTTCAAATGAAATTGAATTTATAGAAATTTTTGGTATAGAGAAATTAATCTCCATTCGCATGTAGTTTCTGTCTCAATCCCTGTTAGCTAGCTTGTAGCGTTGCTTATTTGTTGAGAAAGAGCATTACAATTCATGAAACTTGAAAATTTTTAACAATTTATTTTTTGGTGAGTTTCGTCATTGATTATAATTGAAATAACATCTCTCGTCCAGTTCGAAAGGAAACCGCCAAAATTTAGAGCCTTTGTACATGAATTTGATTGATTTTTTCTTTCTTTTTTTCCCCTTAAGTTTTAGGTTTTTTCAAATGTATTTTTTTAGAAAAGCTTTTACTAAGTCCAATTATATAGTATACGATTTCCCTTTATCGGATTTTTTTCTTCGATGTTTTTTTTTTTTCCGGAAAAAGGTTTCAATAAAATACCGGATTTAATCGAGTAGATCCTATAAGACGGTATTGTAGTAGTAGTTTATGTGTTTTTTCTCTTTTTTGGAGTGATTTTATTTCTTTGGTCAAACTTCTTTATATTTTCTTTTAATTATTAATTTTCACATAAAATGGATAAATGTTGAGGGTGTTAAAAAGATGTCGACTTAATTGGGATGTTTTACTGTACCTATCGATTTATGTTTTCAACATTTATATATAAAACTATTCAAATAGCACATACTAGATAAATAAAACAAAGCAAAAACAAAAATAAATTAAAATTAAATTGTTTTTTTAAATTTTTTTTAAAAAATAAATATTATCACATGACGGGCTTAGAACCCACCATATGACGGGCTTTGAGGAGAGGACCAGAGGCAATGTTATAATGCCCTTCGTCCAGCTTTTATAGTTAGTTACTATATTAATAGATTATAAAAGATTATAGTACATGTTTTACAAAGGTTTAGTTTCCTTTTAATCTTTTGACATAAGTTTTTATTATTATTATTTTTTATATAAAATGAACGAAGATGTGAAACTAAAAAGAAAATAAAAATAAAGAAAATTAGAATTCGGTCTTAGTGACAAATTAAATCAAAAATAAAATTAAAAAAAAACCAAGTTAAATTAAATTAGATTCATTTATACATCTTGAAACTATTTTATTTTCGATCATGAAATTTATAGGAACTCTTTTAAATGCTCACTGTGGATGCAATTTTTTTTCTTTAGTTGTTACAACAGAATTGACTGGTACTGTGTGAGGAAAATTGTCTTTGACATGTAAACATCATGAATCGCTATCATGTACATCGATTGTAATTAATAATTTTTGTAAATATCAGTTCGAATTATTATTATTTTTTGAGTTGTAATTATTATTATTAGTATTATTATTATTTGATCCCAGAGGTTGAATTTCACCCACCCGGATCAACCGTAATTAATTTTTTTATTGGAGTCAACCGTAATTAATTTTGTTTCTTTTTCTTATTTTAATAATATTAAATACTCACCGTAGACGCAATTTTTTTTCTTTAGTTGTTACAACAGTAAGTGACAAATACGGTGTGAGGAAAGTCCTCTTTGACATGTAAACATCATGAATCACTATAATGTACATTAGTCGTAATTAATAAATTTTGTAAATATCAGTTCGAATTATTATTATTTTTTCAGTCATAATAATAATAATAATTATTATTATTATTTGATCCCGGATGTTGAATTTCACCCACCCGAGTTAACCGTAATTAATTTTTTTATTGGAGTCAATCGTAATTAATTTTGTCTCTTTTTCTTATTTTAATAATATTAAATACTCACCGTGAATGCAGTTTTTTTTTCTTCAGTTGTTACAACAGTAAGTGACAAGTACGGTGTGAGGAAAGTCGTCTTTGACATATAAACATCATGAATCGCTATCATGTACATTAGACGTAATTAATAAATTTTTGTAAATAACAGTTCGAATTATTATTATTTTTTCAGTAATAATAATAATAACTATTATTATTATTTGATCCCGGAGCTTGAATTTCACCCACCCGGGTCAACCGTAATTAATTTTTTTTATTGGAGTCAATTGTAATTAATTTTGTTCCTTTTTCTTATTTTAATAATATTAAATGCTCACTGTAGATGCAATTGTTTTTCTTCAGTTGTTACAATAGTAAGTCACTAGTATGGTGTGAGGAAAGTCGTCTTTGACATGTAAACATCATTAATCGCTATCATGTATATCAGTCATAATTAATAAATTTTTGTAAATATCAGTTCGAATTTTTATTATTTTTTCAGTCGTAATTATTATTATTATTTGATCTCGGAGGTTCAATTTACCCAGCCGGGTCAACCGTAATTAATTTTTTTATTGGAGTCAGTCGCAATTAATTTTGTTCCTTTTTCTTATTTTAAAAATATTAAATGCTCATTGTGGATGCAATTTTTTTTTCTTCAGTTGTTACAACAGTAAGTGACTGATACGGTGTGAGGAAAGTCGTCTTTGACATGTAAATATCATGGATCACTTTCATGTACATCAGTCATAATTAATAAATTTTTGTAAATATTAGTTCGATTTATTATTATTTTTTCAATCGTAATTATTATTACTATTATTATTATTATTATTATTATTATTTGATCCCGGAGGTTGAATTTCACCCACCCGGGTCAACCGTAATAAATTTTTTTTATTGGAGTCAATCATAATTAATTTTGTTTCTTTTTCTTATTTTAATAATATTAAATGCTCAACGTGGATGTAATTTTTTTTCTTCAGTTGTTACAACAGTAAGTGACTGGTACATTGTGAAGAAAGTCGTCTTTGACATGTAAACATCATGAATCGCTATCATGTACATCAGTCGTAATTAATAAATTTTTGTAAATATCAGTTCGAATTATTATTATTTTTCAGTCGTAATTATTATTATTATTACTATTGTTATTATTATTATTATTTGATCCCAGAGGTTGAATTTCACCCACCCGGGTCAACTGTAATTAATTTTTTTTATTGGAGTCAATCGTAATTAATTTTATTTTATTTTCTTATTTTAATAATATTAAATGCTCACTGTGGATACAATTTTTTTTTTTCAGTTGTTACAACAGTAAGTGACTAGTACGGTGTGAGGAAAGTCTTCTTCGACATGTAAACATCATGAATCGCTATCATATACTTCAGTTGTAATTAATAAATTTATGTAAATATCAGTTCGAATTATTATTATTTTTTCAGTCGTAATTATTATTATTATTATTATTATTATTTGATCCCAGAGGTTCAATTTCACCCAGCCGGGTTAACCGTAATTAATTTTTTTATTGGAGTGAATCGTAATTAAATTTGTTTCTTTTTCTTATTTTAATAATATTAAATGCTCACTATGGATGCAATTTTTTTCTTCAGTTGTTATAATAGTAAGTGACTGGTACGGTGTGAGGAAAGTCGTCTTTGACATGTAAACATCATGAATCGCTATCATGTACATCAGTCGTAATTAATAAAGTTTTGTAAAGATTAGTTCGAATTATTATTATTTTTTAGTCATAATAATAATAATTATTAGTATTATTATTATTTGATCCCAGGGGTTGAATTTCACCCACCCGGGTCAACCGTAATTAATTTTTTTTTATTGGAGTCAATCGTAATTAATTTTATTTCTTTTTCTTATTTTAATAATATTAAATGCTCACCGTGGATGTAATTTTTTTTCTTTAGTTGTTACAACAGTAAGTGACTGGTACGGTGTGAGGAAAGTCGTCTTTGACCTGTAAACATCATGAATCGCTATCATGTCCATCAGTCGTAATTAATAAATTTTTGTAAATATCATCAGTTCGAATCATTATTATTTTTTCTACCGTAATTATTATTATTATTATTTGATCCGGGAGGTTGAATTTCACCCACCCGGATCAACCGTAATTAATTTTTTTAATTGGAGTCAATCGTAATTAATTTTGTTTTTTTTTCTTATTTTAATAATTTAAATGCTCACCGTGGATGTAATTTTTTTTCTTCAGTTGTTACAACTATAAGTAACCGGTACGGTGTGAGGAAAGTCGTCTTTGACATGTAAACATCATGAATCGCTATCATGTACGTCAGTCGTAATTAATAAATTTTGTAAATATTAGTTCGAATTATTATTATTATTTTAGTCGTAATTATTATCATTATTATTATTATTTGATCCCGGAGGTTGAATTTCATCCACCCGGGTCAACTGTAATTAAGTTTTTTTTATTGGAGTCAATCGTAATTAATTTTGTTTCTTTTTCTTATTTAAATAATATTAAATGCTCACTGTGGATGCAATTTTTTTTTTTCTATAGTTGTTACAACAGTAAGTGACTAATACGGTGTGAGGAAAGTCATCTTTGATATGTAAACATCATAAATCGCTATCATGTACATCAGTCGTAATTAATAATTTTTGTAAATATCAGTTCGAATTATTATTATTTTTTCAGTCGTAATTATTATTATTATTATTATTATTTGATCCAGGACATTGAATTTCACCTACTCGGGTTAATCATAATTAATTTTTTTGGTGGTTGTTACATGTGGCTATCATGAATTCATATCCGACATTATATTTGTTGATAACAATTGACCCCGAGTCTTTTTTTAAGTCTTTGAACTTCAACCGTTCACACTTGTATATATAGCATATAATACCTAACAGTAACATTCACGAAACCAAAATTTTTTATAGAGGGATTACTATTATATAATGAATAATTAAGGGATTATTATAATCAAAATTTTATTTTTAAAGGGATTATTATGAAATTTTATTTAAAATTTTAGGCTAATTTTTTAGAAGAAGAAAAGTTGACGCAGACGCTTTTAAGCTCCCTTGGCCCGTGGTCCTTCATTGTCTCCATTAGTGGCACCTGCTGGCTGTCCGTCTTGAAGGATAGTCCTTCTCAAATGTGGCAGTATATTTGGTTAAAATCGTATAAGCAATTGTAGTTATGGGATCGACGTGGCTTGTTTTGGAGAAATTAAAAAAATATTTATTTAATAGGTATCGAAAAGTAGTGACCTGGTAGGTAAGTAATTGATCCTGGTACTGTTTAGTGCTAATTAAATTGTAATTTCATTATTTTTTCCTTTATCATTTAACGTGAATCCTTATTGTCCCTGATAAAATTCTTTTTTTTTTTTTGGTTTTCTTGTCTGATAAAATTTTCATTATTTAAAGATGGTTCTTTATGTACACTGTACTTTCCCAATTATAACACTGCCATAAAGTGAAGTCTATCTATCTTGATCCATAATGAAAATATTGGTACAAGTGAAAATATTATTATAGGTAAAACTACGATAAAGTTTTTTTTATTATTTTATTGATAGAGTTTAATTTTAAATCGTTTAGATGTAATTGAACGACTGAGATGTTACTTGTGTATAATAATTATCATACATTTTATCTTACAGTAGTATTTGATTAAAAAATAAAAAAAATTTAAAAATATTCATCACTGAGGTCGGGACGAGGGGGCTCGAGCGCCGGGGGGGAGGGGGGGTCTGATCGGCGTCGAGGGTGGGGGGCTCTCGAGCACAGGGAGAGGGGGGTATGGTCAATGTCGGGGGGGGGGGGGGGGGGGGGGCCTGGTTGGCGTCAGGGGTGGGGGGAGGGAGGGCTCGAGTGCGGGGTTAGGAGGGTCTGGTCGGCGTCGGGGGTGGGGTGGCTCGAGCATGGGGGATGGGTGGTCTTGTCGGCATTGGGGGTGGGGGGGCCGCCTGGCCTAGTCAGCGTCGGGGGGGGGGGGGAGGGAGGCAGATCTGGTCGGGGGTTCGTCACCGACGTTGGGGAAGGGAAGGGGTGGTTTTATTTATTTATTAATTTATACTAATATGAGGTAAGGTGTATGATAATTATGATACACAATCAATATCTTAAACGTTCGATCACATTTTAACAGTTTAAAAATGAGCTCTATCGATATGGTATATAAAAGGGGCTTTACCCTATTATTAGAAATTTAGGATATATATTATTAATATCAATAAAAATATCAAAAAAAGTTATGAGAATTACGAAATTTACTTTAAAACATATTTCTAACATTTTAAGATAGCGTAAATGTAAAGAAGATACATAAGTACACAAGTTTTACATATAAAACTTCTTATATCTTACATAATTTAATATCAAAAAGAAGTTCTATGAAGTTCAAACATGATTGAGATGTCATTTTGATTCAAGCAATAATAGTGCAATGATATATTATTTGAATATAATATTGAATATAGTTGTGAATTACATGTCATTTGCTGATTTTTTCTCATTGTATTTTCGTGAAGAAAATTTTAGCATGCTCAAAAAGTTCAAATAGAAAACGAAATCGGAAACTCTGATTGATATTTCCACCAAATTTTTCTGAATTTCGCCGATATATATCCCGATATTTGGTATAAATTACACTATATTTTTACAAATAACGATATTTTTACTGAAAATTTTCTGATATTTTGATGGAAAAGATTTTATCTTCAAAAGATATTTTGGTACCCCTCAAAAATGATAATTTTGGTGGAAATTTTAGAAATATCATGGATATATATGAGCCTGTTCTGGACTCAAAACGCACTATCATTTTCTTCCATCATTTATAAGGAGACTATGAGCGGTTGTTGGAAGACTTTATTTCATTTCCATGTCATGCCTTTGGAGAGATCACAACCGTGCAATTTAATCATAATGAGCCACACCTAAATGATGGACGTCTGTCCTTAAACTAATTTTTCTATTGAAGGATGGTACGTACCCTAGTATGTATATATATGTGAGTGTATTTATAGATATATATATATATATATATATATATATATGTAAACTCGTTTGTATTTCTGCTTGTGTTCAACATTTTATGGAAATCCTAGCTAGCTGAATAAGCTTTTGATAAGTATTTATACAACTGTATAATTCGCTTGGTTCCAATTCCAATCTCGCTCTACCGAGTTAAGGCCTTTGACATCCGGTATTACAGGTTAAAAGCTTCACCTTTAGGCAATACTCTTTTAGTTCATGTTTAATTTGTAAGTCTTTACAGTCTCCTTTGGACAATAGGTCACTTTTTTTTTTTTTAAATTTATATATATATATATATATATATATGTGTGTATGTTTGTGTGTGTAAGTCTTAATATATATATGTGTATGTGAGTGTAATTAAAAGACGTATAAAATGTTCATGTTTTCTTTTTAGAAACCAAGCAAAAAATGTCTATCGTAATACAAAATTATTCGCTTTCTATATATATTTTTTTCCGACCATGTACGCGATATTAATTAATATTCATGTTTTCTTAATTTTGAAAACCAAACAAGAAAAAAAGTTTATGTTTTCTTCGTAATAAAAAAATTAATCGTCTCATTTACTATTTATTTGCCGAGTATATGTACATATACGCGGTGAAATGTATATTTCCTTCAATTTTATTTTATATTTCTACACTTTTCCGGTGAAGCTTCTTTTGAGGGAGAACGGGATAGCTTCATTAATCAGCCCAATCGGCTTTGCGGTGAAGCTTCCTGAACTAGATGAAGAAAAGAAAGTCTCTAACTAATTTTGGAATAATCAATAACAAGGAAAAAAAAATGCAATATTATTTTCTCATTTTTGCAGGAGTCAACAATAATATTTCTGGAAAATCCGGAAGGGGAAGCAGTTGTCAGGTTAGGTTTTTTATTTTTATTTTTTTTGCTAGTTCCTTGTATACATAGATGGTTCCAGATGATAATAAATCCTTTGTCAAAAATCTCCTATTCAACTCTTTGTCCATCAAAATAAAATGATGACACGCAATCATCTTTCAACTCCTCATATTACTACTTGTTGACGGTGAAAATTCGCCACAACGAACAATTTGCTCATAACCTCACTATTATGACCTCTCACGTAGAACTGTAAATTAAAGTACAGAAAAGTAGATAAGACAAAAATTTATAGAGGTTCACTTTATAAGGAATGACTATGTCTTCTTTGGTGTTGGGGTGCTTTCACTATATAGATCAATTACAACTAGGGGTTATGTTTTCCCAAAAGTGATTAGGGTTTCCTAGGAGGCCAAAAAGGCCTATTAATAACCATCTAAAAGATAATTCTTTGTATATTTAAATTTAAATACAAATATTCAACTAAATACTGATGATGGTTGTTGGATAATCCGCCTATCTTGATCCTTATCCCGTATCTTTGTTTGAATTGCACTTGATAGACCTCTTGGAGCAAATCTCCTGATTTATTGATCATATTACTATGTCCTTAATGGCATTCATATATTCGTGGATTCAATCAATCTGTCACCCTTTATCTTAGTGTTGATTGAAGAAGACACCCCATATCTTTGAAGTTGGCACCCTCTATTTTAAGATTGATTGAAGTCAGCACCTTTTATTTAAATACCACTTAATGGGTACATGTAAGAACTTTTAGTTAGCGAAATTTTCATGTTTCATGTTTGGAGCCGAGAACATCAAATCAACACCCTATCAACAATTGCCCCCCCAGCTCGATGTGCTTTTAGTTCTATTGCTTAAAGTGCTTTAAGCTTTACATCGAGTCAATTTCGAGTGCGTCTATTTAGTCTCTATCGTCGACCTCCATTTAGATCTCCCCTCGCTTGGCTGCTGTTTTTGGTTCGAAGGTATTTATAAAGCGCTGAACCTTAAACTAATGAGAAGACACATGGTACGGAATTGGCCACTATCGAACATATTTCAACTCGGAGTCGTTACAACAATTGCCCCCAAATTGGAATGCCTTTAGATCAGCGTATAATGAAGTGTCTTGAGCTCTATGTCAGTTTAAACGGTTGAATTGTCCATCCTCTTTTGTTGAATATCCGTTAATTGCTTGTTTCTCCTGCAAATGTAAGGTTAGAAAAATGAAAAATAGGAAGAAAAGTTGCTTTCCTTTAATGATTTAGCACAAAGTATATATATGAAGATATATAGATATATTTAGCTCAGCTTGATAGGTGTTCTATTTTTTATGAAGGAATTGTTTGAAAATAATAACTTCTCCTTTCTTTAAAAAGGAATTTTTCAAAGAAAATTCAAAGTGTTGAGTGTGAGCTTACATACTCGGCATCTGTTTTCTCTTCTTCTTCCCTTGAGAGGGAATTCTTCGAGAATAACTAAAAAAATTGGGTGGGAGGTTATAGACTGGACACATGTTTTCTCTTCTTCTTCCCTTAAGAGGGAATTCTTCAAGAAAATTCAAAGTGTTGTGTGCAAGCTCATGGACTCGGCACCCATGTTCTCTTTCTCTTCACTTAAGAGGGAATTCTTGGAGAAACTTTAAAGTGTTGGGTGCGAGTTCACAGATTCGGCACCCGTTTTCTCTTCTTCTTCCTTTAAGAAGGAATTTTTTGAGACTTCGCCGCTTTCAGCCTTGCGGACGTTTAGGCATGGGCAAAAGAAGATGGCGAACTCCATGGTCGTGCAGTTGGCTGAGGGTGGCAGGAATTCATTAAGATTTAAGTACAAACGTTGACACCACTAATGCCCTAGGTGGCTAATGGCGCAACCATGGGAAAACCAAGTCAAAAGGTGTTATGAAATTACAATTAGCTCCTTATTAAGTTATATGTTCTAATCATATTAATGTTAATCTTTTGGGATCAGGTTGAAGCAAATCAATATTCTCTAATAATAGAGACGGAATCAGACATATATTTAAGTGTGAGTGTTTATCAATTTAAAAAAATAATAATAACATCAAAGTATAAAAATTAAATGGTAAAATTTTAGTAGGGACTATATAAGAACTTTTAATTTTTAGTGGGACAAAGTAAAAAAATCTTAAAATTTTTGAGGTAAAATTAATTTTAATAAAGACTATGTGATAATTTTTAATTTTTAGTGGCAGTAAAATATAAAAACTATAAAATTATTGAGATAGAAGTAAAAGAAAATAAAATTTCAGTTGCGATTGTAGCCCCTATTAGGCCCTCCAAATCAGCCCCTGGCTGGTGATATTAAATCAGAAGTTAAATGTTAGACGTTAATTGTGTAAATGCAATAATAAAATAAAGTACGTACTTGGCAAAACTTATCCAATACCATTCTAGATTTTTTTTTTTTTTTTTTTTTTATAACTGAATAATACAAAAGAGTAATTAGTGCGACATCTCCATCGTATATTAAAGATATCTGGGATCTATTAGTAAAATGTGAAGTTAACTCAATTCTATTTGAAAAATATATACCTAGTTTTATTCACACCACCATAGATATAAGCCTGACATCCTAGGAGAAGAGAAAAAATAGACAACACATGGTCCATCACTCTTAAAACTTGTTAGTATCATTGTAACGACCCGATCTAAATACCACCATTAATTAAGTTGCTTAAACTTAATTACTTGATTTGAACTTAAACTTAGATTACAAAATTTCAAAGAAATATATATTTTTAACTTAATTCAATCATAACTTGAAATCAATTATTCCTAGCACTATAGGCCAAAAATTACCAGGATATTTAAAAATGTGCTCATGACATAGAAAATTCACGACTTTATTCCTAATTAAATTCAAGAATTAACACTGTGAATTTTTCGGACATTACAGTATATATAAAAATATAGAATTGTTTTAATCAATATCCCATGAACTTTATGGTCACTCCTAATTTGCTCCTGAACATTAAAAACTGTCACTTTACCTCTTAAACTTTGAATTAAATCCTATTTTTCTCTTCTATCAAAATTTCAGTTAAAAACAGATTAAAAAAAATAGGGAAATTAGTCTTACTAAGCCCATTTTGTTAGAATTTTTGCTAAAAATTACTGCATTTAACTCACTTTTTTTTTTGTTTAACTAAAATTCTGATACAAGGAGTAAAGTGGGGGTTAAATTTAAAATTTAGGGAACAAAGTGAGAGTATTTAAAATTTAATGGGGGTAAAAGATACGATATAAGTAAAGAGTAATTTGATCACATTGGTCAATGTAAACTTATATATCGTGATTAATAAATTAATATATATATATATTATTAGCCAAATCTCGCTTTATATAATTTGATCTAAAACACACGATAATTAATATTGTGTACACATTGAACTCCTGTGCCTAATTAGTTGGTCAAATCAAATTTAGGAAGTATAGTATTCAATATTTTGGTCGAAAGACTCATTATTTGTAGTGTTGTTTTTTCCTTCCTAAGAATTGGGAGCTGAATATCCTTGTTTGTTTACATAATTCATGCGAACGCTTGAATTTCATAATATCTAAATACAACAATATAGCTAGGTATATGCACAGTTGGAAGAGATTTTTTTTAAAAAAATTTAAAAATGGATCTCTTAGATGGTTACAGGCATATCCTAACAGTAATTTCACACTAAACTGCACCATGAGATGTAGGTGTAGAGTTTGAATCTCCTGGTCAAAGTTTTTTTTTTTAAATAAGATATCTTAGAATAATTGAATATGATAATACTACAACCAGAGATGTCAAATGGGTCGGCTCGGCCTGGCTCAACCCATTTATTTTAAGCCCATTAGTACTTCATGCCGTATCCGTGTTAGCCCATTTAATAATCGTATCGGGCCGTATTGTGTCTATTTATAATTTATAACGTCAAGTCCGACCCACGACTTATTTATAAATGTGTCCTGTGCCTTTGCCTTTAATAGTGTCTAATAGGAATATATATATATATATATATATATATAATAAACAAGGAAAACAAATATTGAACACAATAGAAAACGTTGATTTTTAACCCAAAAAAAAAAAAAAAAGCTTATTATTGGAAAGAAAAAATAACATTAAAATTTTATCAAGTAAAGACTCAAAATGAGATAAAATTGATAAGAAAACAAAAATACACCATAAAATCGAATCATGCTTTATTTCCAAGTCTTTATAAAAGCGTTGGACTAACTTTCTTTTGTTTATGCATTTAGTTATGAGAATCCATTTCTCTTCCACATATTTGGTTGAAATCGTGGGCTAATCCAGTTTTTTCTTTCACACTGTTACTCATTCCATTAATTGTTCATATCTTCCGATGTCTCCTATTTGCACTTCGCCGTAAACGTAGGTATATACTCTACTTGTTTTAACTGCGTTTTAGTTCTTTCGCAGGCTCATAGTCACCGAGGTTGTAGGCCTCTGTTGTAGTTCGCTTGCCATTGATGTTAAACCTCTTCTAAATTCACATTATTTTTCTTAATTATCTTCTAATTTTGTGCGGGAATCAGTACCAATTGTAACAGTTATGTATAACTGCCGTGAACGTGAAGTAGTGCCTGCAAACGGTGGTATGTCCCCAGAATTATCGGAGATTCAAGTAGTGGGGTTAGTTTCTTTACCTAGTTCGTCTTAGCACCACCAAAAAAAAAATTTAAACAGTCTACTGATGGAGTATCTATACATATAATATTTATGCCCGCTAAACCTAATTCATCCGTTTTAATCACCCCCAATACTAATGTACTAGAATTACCAATTTAAGTTCTTTATCAATGGTTTCGCTCCTTAATTACTTGTTCTTAAACAAGCAGGTCGGATATTTTGAAGCCAAAGAGTTTTAGTACTGATGAGAGACAGCTTTCGAAGAAATATGAGGAACACACAGAGAAAATGACAAGGACAAAAGTACTATCGATAATGAAGGAAATTGCCGATCCACGAGGACCGTATCTTCCAATGTTGAACAAGCTATTTTTAACGTCATGGGTGATTGCGGTCATAACGGATCCATTTTTCTTGTACATTCCCACTCTAGAGCAGGAAAGGAAGTGCCTCAGAATGGACAAGAAATTGGAGATTGTAGCTCTCGTGTTTCGATCTATCACGGATTTCTCTTACGTACTGCATATTCTTTTCCAACTTCTTGTGGGATTAACTCCTAAAACCTATGCGGAATGGAATGATAAACAAGGGTTCCTCGATTATGCTTCGAAAAGAGCTGGAAAGATTAACTGGTCATATGTCATACTTGATGTTCTAGCTGTTCTTCCTGTCCCACAGGTAATTATAAAAGCCAATTAAGAAACAGCCGAAACCATGTCGTTAGTAAACAGATCAATGACTTGATACTAAATATGTATGGTAATTTATGCAGGTTATAATTTTAGTTTTCTTTTCAAAGTTAAGGCCGGGATTCAGACCATCAAATGCAAGGAAAATTTTGTTATACATGGTTCTTCTCTTCCAATATGTGCCTAGGGTTTTCCGTATCTATCTATGTTGTGAAGTACTTAAAAAGACTCGTGACACGCTCAGTAAAACTTTATGGGTTAGAGGGACATTCAATTTGTTTCTCTACATCATTGCTAGTCATGTAAGAATTCCATTTTTCATTCCATTTTGTACTAGAAATTTCTAGTTATTATTTTGCTAACTTTTTTTTTTTTTTTTTTTTGGGTTCCTCGCACGTCTAGATTCTTGGAGCATTTTGGTACTTCTTTTCCGTCGAGCAAGAGACAACATGCTGGCAGTATGCGTGTAAAAATCAAACTGGATGTCTTCCTAGTATGTTTAACACCTGCAATGACAATACTCCGAGGAATTTGACATTTGTGAATGATTTTTGTCCTATAAATCCATCAAAGACGACGGACTTCGACTTTGGAATATTCCTTGGAGCCATTCAGTCTGGTATAGTTGCCTCAACAGATTTTCCAAAAAAGATGCTGCAATGTTTTTGGTGGGGCATGCGGAATCTGAGGTGTGTATACATTATTAATGATTTGGCACAATATAATTAGTTAGATATCATTTTAAATATAAAAAATTAGATAAAAGATTTAAATCCTCTCTACATACGTACGACCTTACAAGTAGATGTCTATCTTTTGTTTGGGGTCAGTGGGCTTTATTTATTTGAAATAGGGTTATTTTTATACTATATCTTGTATTTTACTGTTATTCAGAAATTATACCTTATAGATTAAAATTTCTATACCATTAGATTACATTATATATATATAATGTATAAATTTGTATATTTTCTCAGTCAATTTTAACCTAAAAATATCCAAAACATCCTTAAAAAGAAAAACTACAATTTAGATTATTTACTTTTTATACTATTTTACTTTTATTCAAAAATAAAATACATTTGACATAAAACCTGAATAAAATAAAATACATGATATAAAAACGTAAATAACCCTTTGACATAAAACCTCATAGGTTTTCAGAACCTGGACCTTGAACTTCTTTCTCACCGGCTAATTAATTAAGCTATAGCTCCCACGGGAGGACCTTACTGTTATTGAGAAATTATACCCTATATTTTATAATTTTTATACCATCAGATTACATATAATATACAAATATGTACATTTTCTCATTCAATTTTAATCTAAAAATACCCAAAATATCCTTAAAAAGAAAAACTACAATTTGGATTATTTACTATTTATTATATATATATATATATTTTGTTTATCATTCTAAAAGTATACTCAAAATAAATCTACATTGAGTATTTTAAGGTCAATATTAAGTGTTGAACGAGAGATTGTATAAATTTATATATTAACAGTAATATGAATGTAAAACCTCAAAACGTATGGTATACTTTCTAATAAAAGTAAAATACATTATATAAAAACAACGTAAATAACCCTTTGACATTAAACCTTACAGGTTTTCAAAACCTGTATCTTGAACTTCTTTCTCACCGGCTAATTAATTAAGTTATAGCTCCCACAGGAGGACCTTACTGTTATTCAGAAATTATACCCTATATTTTATAATTTTTATACCATCAGATTACATATAATATATAAATATGTACATTTTCTCATTCAATTTTCACCTAAAAATACCTAAAATATCCTTAAAAAGAAAAACCACAATTTGGGTTATTTACTATTTATACTATTTTGTTTTTATTCAAAAAGTATACTTAAAATAAATCTACAGTGAGTATTTTAAGGTCAATATTAAGTGTTGAACAAGAGAGTGTATCAATTTGTATATTAATATTAATATGAGTGTATAAAAATGTAAAAGCTCTAAACGTATAGTATACTTTTAAAATAAAAGTAAAATACATGAAAAAAAACGTAAATAACCCTTTGAAATATATAAAACCTCACAGGTTTTCAAAGCCTGGATCATGAACTTCTTTCTCACCGGCTAATTAATTAAGCTACAACTGCCACGGGAGGACCTTACAAATAAATGTTTTTTCCCCCTTATTGAGTTTAAGCTTGCGTTTGATTCAATGGTTGGAGATAAAATTTTTATGTTAGAGTTTGTTATTTTTTAAAATATAATTATAAATTTTGTTGACTTTTCAAAAAAAATACAAAAATTAAGATAAAAAAATACAGTTTAGTTGGAGTTGAACTTAAATGCCAAACAAAGCCTAAGATTTTGAAAATTATTGTTATAAATCTTTCCGATAGTATAGTACTTAAAGTTTCTAATGATTCAATCAACTGCAGTATGCTGTGGTTAATTTGCTCAACCATTTTGCAGTTCTTTTGGTTCAAACCTGGAAGCAAGTTCCGCTGCGTGGGAAAACTGCTTTGCAGCTCTCATTTCTATGCTCGGCTTGCTTATATTTTTATATCTCATTGGAAATCTGCAGGTTAGAGTTGTCATTTATTTATTTTTAATTAGTCCCACTTTATCTTTATATATCTTTATAGTTTGAACTCCTGTAATTGCACTCTATGATTCGTTAACCTGTGGTCAGTTTCATTGACTCATGAGCTTTATATGTGACGGACTGCAGCTATATATGCAATTACCAACTCAGCGATCAGAGGACAGAAGATACAATAGGAAAGAGGAGATACGTAACATCGTGGAAGGGAAGAAACCCGACATACACCTCTGGGCGTCTCATAACCTTTGCGGGCATGATGCACCAGGCGAAGTAACGACGGCGATCACAGCATACTTGCAAGACTTATTGGAAACTGAAAAGGACCTTGATTCCAAGAAACAGCAAAAGAAACTGCAGGTTCTTCTCAAAGCTAAACACCCCGCAAAAAAGCTAGAAAATGGTCAGCATTTGAGCGAAAAATTAGGAGTCGACCATCCCGCCATGGGTTTCCTAAAAACAGTATGCTTCTAATTTTTAATGTCCTGGTATTCTGTTGTATTACCAATGGTAGGAAGTAGAAGACTGATGGCTAATTTTCATTAAAATTAATTTGTTGTGATAAACAGATACATTTGCAGTTGAAAGATATAATATCAGGGGGGACAAAGCACCAGTGGAGTAAGACAAAAGAATCTGCACAACTATGGATGTTGAAAAATGGCATCCCTAAACTAACTATGCTCATGATCAAGCAATATATACAACACAGATTGCAGAATAGCAATGATGATGTTGATATAGTGTATCTGTTTTCGGTTCTTCCAATCGAACTTCAACGGATTATCAAGCGACACCTCTGCCCAAATATGTCCCTAAAGAAGGCAAGTTTCCTCAGCACCTTTTTTTTCTTTTGGCCAAAATAACAACATATTTGTAGCTAGATATCTCATCAGTATTTCTGTTATATAAGACGTTTCAAGAGAAAAATAAGGCAATAACATTATGCTGCGTTATTTAAAATTCGTATTGCTTTTAAACTGACCTTTTATGTTTAATATCTGAGTTATTAAAAAATGTATCATATTGTAATCGGTTAGACATAATTTAGGACGTCAAAAATTAGACGGAGGATCTGAATCTGCAGTATAGGTTGATGGAGTAGTTTTGTGACTAATTATGCTTGATTGAAAAACTGGTATTTGGATATATCAAACAGTTGTATATTAAGTTGGGTACTGTACACAAACTCTGTTGTTTTAATTAGCACATTGTCACAAACACAGTTGTTTTAATTAGCACATTACCAACTTGGTTTTATTGATTGTAAGCTAGGTGCCAGAGCTTCAAAACATCGATGACCAAGTGTACGAAGAGATCATTAAACATCTGAAGCCGGTGAGCTATGCAGAGAACAGCTACATCATTCGAGAGGGAGAGCCAATCGGTCACATGTTTTTCGTCACGCAAGGTGTTGTGTGGGTGTTCGGAAATGGTGCTATTAGGAGCGTAGTAAAAGGCGATTACTACGGTGAACAACTTCTGGAATGGCAGTTGAGATCAGCCTCCTATACCAAGCTGCCGATCTCAACCAAAAATGTCCAGTCCCACACCAAAGTCGAAGCCTTGGCTCTCAAGGCCGTGGACCTGAACCACATACTCTCAAAGTACTGGTGGAAATTCCCAATCGCTAAGCAATACGAGGTCGAGCTTCTGAAGCGATTTGCTGCCGGTGCCATCGGGGAAGCCTGGCAGCGCTGCCAATCCAGAAGGCAAAAAGATCCTTCGCTTCGGTGGCCGCTGCTCAACCGGAAAATTACTAGTGTAACCGCATTCTCATCAACTATGTCGAACCCTTTATTTGTTTGAAAATATGCTTTATTTACCATGTAACTTTTGGTGATTGCAGACTTAAGCCCAATATTGTTATTAAGCTCTAGTTATTAATATTGTTGTTTTCTTCTTCTTTTTTTCGAATTTTCGATTTCATAAATAAGCATTGACTGCGAGTAATGTGCCACGCTTGAAAATTTTGGGGACGAGAACTTGGAGACTTCTGCTATGATAACGAGTGTAGTTGACTTGTTACTAAGTTTAATGGAAGTTCTTTTAGGTAATATTATTATTTTTAAAATAAATAGAAGGAGGAATTAAAACTTACACTCAAATTTAATTAAAGAAAAATAAAAATAAAAGAGAGATAAAATCAGAATCTGTTTTACAAATTAAAATTCTTAAAGATCTTCATATCTAAGGTACTTTGACTGGCATAGGACCTAATTTTGGAAAGGATTTGATCATCGAGTTTTGGTGACTGAAATTATGTCTAACCAAACATATTATCTCATATCATTATGTGGAATCATAAGTTAAAAACACAATACTAAAGTCAGCTGAAATGGCTTTCAAATTTCTTAAATGATGTGATATAATGTGATTAGTTAAACACAAATTGGAATTAAGCATGTGATCTGATTCCTTTCACAAATGCTTTAAATGTCAATTAGTGTAGTAAGTAAAAATATGAATTAGTTAATTAACTGAAGATAATACAAGCAAGACTATTTTGAAATACTTTGTTATAATTGCACTCTTTTTTTTTTTGGCACAATTTCTAGTTTAGGAATGGGTGTTATTAATTAGTACAGTTTCGTAATAATGCTTCATAGTGCTAGATCAATCCATTTTGCAGTTCTTTTGGTTGGTTCAAACCTTGAAACAAGTTCCAGCAGGGCGTCCTTTGCAACTTTCATTTCTATGCATGGTTTAGCTTTCATTTTTTATGTCTCATTGGAAAGATGCGAGGTTGGTGCCGACTATCCTAAACTATGCTTGCGTTTGATTCACCGGTTGGAGATGAAATTTTTAAATTGGAGTTGGTTAACTTTTCAAAAACTAGTTATAAATTTTGTTAACTTTTCAAAAAAAGATAAAAACTGAGATGAAAAAGTACAGTTTAGTTATAGTTAAATTTAAATGTCAAACAAAGCCTAAAACTTTTACATATTCTATTGGAAAATAAAAATCCAAGTTAATTACTTATCTCGTATCAGTTTATGCTTTTGCGAACTCCTATCTAATTTGTTGTCACGTTCTCTTTATCTGCCATTTTCAAATTGATCAATAGATATTGACAGAATATTTATTTCAAATATTTATATGGTGAACTCCCCCCCCCCCCCCCCCCCCCAAATTGTAGCTATATATGTAAAGCTTTGTTGGGTGGAGTGTTAGGGTTTTCCTCCATGGATGGATAACTCGTTAAACTTTTTTTGGGCGATAAACCCGTGTGGTTTTCACCAGGACCTTCTGTGCAACAGTTGCATCATTTTTTTTTATTTGATATATTCCATAGATATACTGTATCTACATTTATGCTTATTAAATCTTATGGGCCCCTTATGTGCTCATTGCTTGCAATCAAATGAGGAGTTGGAGGAGCGATCCTCCAACTACACTCATGGTCTGATCGTGTATATATTTATCTCACCTGTGTGGAGGTTCATGTGGTATTTTGTAATTTTTTTTCTTTATTAACCTCCTTTATTAATTTGGTGAACGTGCAATATGATATTTCAAATTAAAAGTGCGTAATTTAGAGGTATAAATAAAATAAAATTAAACACATCACATACACATAATAATAATTTCACAGAACAGTTACATCCATGTTCATGATTAGTGAGGTTTTTACTTGCTGAAACAAAAGCTTAATCAAGATGTTAAATTCATGCTGTAGATAATTGCCAGTAAACAACCCATTTTGTAGTCATGAATATTGGGCTGACGAGATAGTGTGACCATAGTGAAGTACTGGTATACCGTTTGCATACCAAATAGCTATCGATAACCATAAAACTAATACCCCATCTCTCTCTCTCTCTCTCTCTCTCTCTCTCTCTCTCTTTGATGTAGACACCCCTACGTTTATATAATCTGAGATGATCAAGACCTTTTCTTCGACAATCCCAATTAATTGTAATTCTATTTTGACAACAGTTAATTTTAAGCCCCCAACTCAAATTTTTGAATACTATTTAGTTAGTGATGGACATATGTACATAAGTAACTAATGACTTTTTCTACGTCATGGTTTAGAAGTAATTTTCACAAGTATTAAGTACCTATATATTAGATAAAAAAAATTTTCACTAAAATTTTGGTAATTAAATGAGAAATCATGATAAATTAAGCTAAATAATCACCTACTTTATGATGATTCAGTAACACAGGACCCTGAAGCTTATGATACCAAAAAGAGAAAAGCATATAATAGCTTAAAATACTCATTGTTTGTTTGTTTGTTGTTGTTGTTGTTGTTTTTTTTTTGGTAAGAAAAAGTGGAGTTCATAGATACATATATATATATATATAAATATAAACTCAAGATATAGTAGGTTTGAGTAGGAATGCTATTATAATTAATATTATAACACTTTATTATATTCACATCATCAGCACCGTGAAATAAACTTCCAGGAAAATGCAAATCCGCGCCATCTTGGTCAGTCAAACCGTGTAAAGACTCCCATTCCACGCCTACGCGGAATCCCAACTTAGTACTGGTCATGACTATAATCCCAATCTAATTTTGAACTCTTTTTTTTTTTCTTTTTTTTTTTAATTTGAAGATGAAAAATTTAAACTCCACGTCTTAAAATGTAATCAAGCGTAGAACTACATTAAGTTATATCTGTAACTACAAATATAATTTTAAACTAATTTAGTAAAAATATCCACCATTTAGCTAAAAAGAAAAGTTTATTTTGAACGAGTTTGTGATATTAATTAAACTACATGATGATTGATGGGTTGCACCTTTTTTTTTAATTGGTTGCACATTTGCCGATCGTGTAATTGGCCTTGACGAAAAATCATATAATTCCAAATTGGAAAAATAATCTCTCCCCTTTCTGTTCAGTTACATGGAAACTTCCATCTTAATTGGTTCAACACTCCTTTCCTATGAACAAACTGATCCCCTCCCTGTACATATGTATGTATATATCATGTCTCTCAAACTGATCATCAAAAGGTCTCATATATACATATAAATATATATATACACACACATATGTGTGTGTAGACATAGCGCGTCTATTCCACCCTCCAGTTCTCCTTGAATAATATTAACTTGATTTGACTCCTATTTGTCTCTTCTAAGCTGCAAGTCTTTGCTTTGTACAAAAGAAAATTCTTTTTACACACGCACACACACACACACACACATACACATATATACACATGCATCTCGTTTTCATAGGGCAAAAAAATTCATTGTTTCAGTCCAAAACGTGCGTTTTGGGTTTTTTTTTTTTGCTTGTCTCAGTCTAACTGACACGCGGAGAGGGAAGGGGGAGACAGAGAGGGGTTGGAGTGGACGATTTTTTTTTTGCTTGTTTGACAGATGATACATAGAGAGTGAGAGAGAGAGAGAGAGAGAGAGAGGTGGGAGTGGACGTATGGGTGTGGGGGGACATGTGGGGTCGCTCGAAATGATTGAAGTGAGAGAGAGGAGAATGGAAAAAAGAAAAAGAAAAGTAAATGATAGGTGCGGGGATTCAAACGCAGAGAGAAAAAATGACATTGATGGGATGGAAAAAAATATATATATTCTTGTTTATTTATCTTTTTTTAAGGTTTATAATGAGAAATCATGATAAATTAAGTTAAATAATCACCTAATTTATGATAGTTCAGTGACACAGAACCTGAAGCTTATGATACCAAAAAGAGAAAAGCACAAAATAGCTTAAAATACTTGTTTGTTTGTTGTTGTTGTTTTTTTTTTTTGGTGAGAAAAAGTGGAGTTCAGATATATATACATATATATATATATTTAGGGTTCGTTTGGTTCGTCAGTTTGAGTTGAGATTTTTAAATTGAAATAGTAAATTTTATTGACTTTTCAGAAAAGATAAAAAACTTTTTGAGAAAAAGACAAAGATTTTTGAAGAAAAATACAAAAAAACTTTTTGAGATGATAAGTTTAAACTTATCATCCAAACACACTCTTAAACTCAAGATTGTAGGTTTGAGTAGGATTGCTATTATAATTATAACACTTTATTATATTCAAGATAGTAGGTTTGAGTAGGAATGCTATTAATATTATAACACTTTATTATATTCACATCATCAGCACCGTGAAATAAACTTCCAGGAAAATGCAAATTCGCACCATCTTGGTCAGTCAAACCGTGTAAAGACTCCCATTCCACGCCTACGCGGAGCATATACGCGGAACCATCAGAGCGTAAATGTCAAATAATATATACTTGATTTTAGCTATGCCTAGCTACATTGCACACATTTAAAAACTTCCAGTCACCCAACTTAGTACTGGTCATGACTATAATCCCAATCTAATTTTGAACTTTTTTTTTTTTTTCCTCGAAGATGAGAAATCAAATTCCACATCTTGAAATGTAATCAAGTGTAGAATTATCATTATGTTATATCTGTAACTACAAATCTAATTTTAAACTAATTTAGCAAAAAATTCTACCATTTAGCTAAAAAAAAAAAATCTAATTTTGAATTAGTTTGTGATATTAATTAAACTGATAATTGATGGGCACTTTTTTTTTTAATTGGTTGCACATTTGCCGATCGTGTAATTGGCCTTGACGAAAAATCATGTAATTCCAAATTGGAAAAATAATATCTCTTCTTTCCGTTCAGTTATATGGAAACTTCCATCTTCATTCGTTCATCTCATTTCGATTTGAAATGAGAAAGTTATGAACTTTTAAAGCTTGAATTTTTTAAAAATGAAAGAGATAGAAAGTTTAATGTAGAGTTGGGATTTTGACATTTTCTTAAAAATAAACCAAATTGATTTAAGAAATACTTTTTATAAAAATATTAAAATATTGTCTTCAAAACAATATATTAATTTTTTTATTTTTGTCCTTTTTTTATTGGTATATTTTAACATTTTAGTATTTTAGTCTTTTTGGTCTTTTTATGCTTTTTTTTTTTAATTTTCTGGTATTTTGTTTGTTTGTTTTTTTTTTGTCTATTTTTTTATATATTTTTTATTTAGATAAATTTTTTTTAAAGATGTATGATTATATGCATCGTACATACTTTTAAATTAATGGTTAAAGATAACAAAAAATATGAATGTTATCGAAAACAATTATATGCCAAATCCCATATTCTCCTTCAAATCAAAACTTTTACATCAACCTCATTAAAAGAAGGAAAATATTGTTTTGTTATCGCAATTTTTTCTCCCCAAATGTGGTATCTTCCTATTCGAAAAATCTGATTAGGTATTTTGGAAATATCATTTTGATACCTTGATAGAAAATAACCAAAGTTTTCTTAATTTTCAAAATCTTTGGTCATTATTTAGAATAGGTTGCTCATCAAAACGGCCTCCCTCTCTAATTTCTCTATAATATGTAGTAAATTGTGCTTCTACTTTTTAAGGTATACCTGGATAAATGACTCTTTTTAAAGAAATTTTTTTAATAAATATCAAAAATTTAATAAAATTGAAAAAATGACCCTTTTTAATACAGTAATTTATCAATATTAATATGTATTTTTAATTGATAAACTATAATCAAATCACTGATTAGCGACCATTTTCTTAATAAAAATATTTGGTCATTTCTTTAAAGAATGGTTTAAAAACGGTCAATTTATCAAAATTTTCATACCACCAGTTAGAATTAATTTGGTTTAATTAAGCTAAATTAGTTATTACTTAAAAAAAAAAAAAGTACACATTCTGTCCCACCAACTCTCCCACGTCTCTCTCTCTCCCTCTGTATTTTCTCTGTAGAATTTCTTTTTTCCAAAGGCTAAAATAGAGATTAAGTTCTCTCTCTGCCCCGATCTTTTGCCCACGATCTCCCTCCCTGTCTTTCTTTTCCATGATGAAGAACATTTGCAACCCGTGGGGGCCGTACGTTCCAATATGGAATACGATATTTGCAGTATTGTCAGTTGTTGCAGTGTCCATAGATCCATTGTTCTTGTACATTGTTGTTCTAGATGAGACCAAGAAATGCCTCAGAACGGACCATCAATTGAAGATTATTGCTCTTGCATCTAGATCAGTCACTGATATCGCTTGTATAATGCAAACTCTTTTCCAAATTCGTGCTACATATTTGGCTGAGGCCTCTGGTGTCTCGAAAAAAGGTGGATTGGTACTGAGTACTTCTTATTGGGAAACTGCTATAAGAATTCGCTGGTCATGCATTCTAATTGACATTCTAGCTATTCTTCCGCTCCCACAGGTACTAAAATCGTTCATGTGCAGTGTAGATTTATTATCGTCGATAATATTTTTCACCAGTTTGGATTTTCTATCTTCTGTTGTTAATACTCTGTTGTGCTTCTTCTCTGGCTATGACTTCTTATGAGATGGTCCAAAATTGTTTCTATCAATAGATTATGTTTAAATATTATCCTACTCAAACCCCTTAAATTTGCTGGTTCAAAATTTAAAATAAAATAAAATAAAATAAAAAGATAAACTCAAACAAGATTTGGTACTTTTTTCCAGGTGTTAGTATCAATTTACTTTTCGAACATGGGGGACTTCAGATCTTTGACTACAAGTAAGTTTGTAAACTTCCTTCTTTACATCCAATATGTGCCAAGGTTATTGCGAATCTACCTAGCGTGTGAGAAAGTTAAAAGGACGCCAGGGGCACACAGTAGAATCGTGTTCTTTAATGGTGTTCTCAATGTATCTCTCTACATTGTTGCCAGTCATGTAAGTCTCACGATAACCAATAGTACTTTATGGCATTCAACTTCTTTATTACTATTTCGATTTGACTACTAAAATTCAGAGCCATGGAAGTCTCTATAAATTTTGCACAGCAGTGCAGGCTGTATATAAAACCTACACTATATTGTTACATGTGGTAGGATTTTATGACATTTTTCTCATCAATGCTGTTAAAAGTTGCAAATTGCGACGATTTGCAGAAAAATATCGTTGTACAGATCTTTTAGCGACAATAAAAGAAAAATGTCATAGAACTTATGTCGTTAAAACTGCTTGTTGTGGTATGTATATGAGCGTTGCTAATTATTATTCTTTTTATATATACGCAGGTGTTTGGAGCATTATGGTACTTCTTTGCTATCCAACAAGAGACAGCATGCTGGCATCATGCCTGTGAAAAACAAATTGGATGCATCCCCGATTCCTTCGATTGTCGCAGCAATACTTCAGCGAATCTGACATTTCTGTCTAGTTTTTGCTCTATTAATTCACCTGATGCGACAACCTTTGATTATGGAATATATGCTGATGCGATCCACTCCGGCATTCTTACGAAAACTACGAGTTTTCTTCAGAAATTCGTTCGTTGCTTTTGGTGGGGCCTGCGGAATGTGAGGTTTGAACATATGAGACCAATGCATTTTTCTTTTCCATTTAGCTGTTTAACAATCGTTTACACAAATTAGTACCCATTGAAAAAGGCGCATTCATAAACATGTTGAACTTTGCTGAAGCTCTTTTAAACGCGGTATTAACCTTTCTCTTTATAGGTTCGAATGCGGTTGTTGTTAAAAAGGAGGTTACAAACATTTCTTGCTAATAGTGATTTAGTCATATATGATATATATATATATATACATATATTAAGTAAGCTCTCATCACACCCCTAAAAAACTAACCTAACCTACATATTTTTTTTACACTTACCAAGGATCGAACTTTAGACTCATTGAACCTTAGACTTATTGGACTTAAACCCTTAACCTTCCCTCACCAACGGAGATAGCCCAAGTGGCTTATCTGATCCATATATTTGTGTTTGTGTGTTTTATAACCCTTTGGCTTGGGTATAGTTATATATTTATGTTTGTGTTGTGTATACATGTATGTATAAAATATAGTTATTTTGCTTATCTGACTTCAAAAATACCATTAGAAAAGGTACTCTCTCCTTTTTTATTCGAAATTTGTGTGCAAATTGACTCTGGTGATGGATCGGGGCAATTCATACATAGGAAATTATCTCTCTCGACCACATTTGACCTTATTAGAAAGGCCTTGAAAGGTATGAGTTTTTACTTTCTAGGAAAAGTTTCCCTATATCTTTGGGAACGTATCTGTTTTCTGTATTGCAAATTGTTTCTTGGTCTAAACCATTCATCTCCTAATTCCTTGCAATGATCTCTCATAGACTTTTCTTTTCAACATTAATCTCTTATAAAAGTGCAGAAAATAAATTAAATTTGAATAATATTCTTGACCAATCAGCAGTGGAGGTTTGTTTTGTTTTTTGTTTTTTGGTGCGTGTGAGAGGAGTAGAAAGAGAGAGACCATGCAAGTGAGAGTTGAATGAGCATGTAAAAATTATAACTCTATCTTATAAAAATTATAAGTAACTTAATCCCAAATCAATTGAAAACTATTTAACCCCCTCCGCCCTAGTTTTCTCCACGTTAACTTCCCCTATCCTTCCCTCTCCCCCACCCTCCCCGGCAACTTTTTTTTTTTTTGTTTTTTTTCTGCACCCATACAAATTGTTTTGAGATTACTGCCTATAATAGCAATTATATATGTTACGAAAATAACGAGAATAGGCAATAAGAAAATAAAAAAAATAAGAATACACAGATTTACGTGAAAAACTTTAAATGGGAAAAAATCAAGGGTAGAGGAGAAGAAAATCCACTAATCAAATATAGGTATAAGAGGAGCGGCTATAACAAATAAGAGCATAATGATAAAACCCTAAAATTACATCATATATATATCCAAACTCTAAATAATCAAACGGGTCCATCGGGCCTATCAGCCCCAATCCCTCTGCTACTACTATAGAGTCCCCAAAAATTCTCATAATTAAAGTTCCATCACATATATTACACCGTGAGCTTTTCAAACTGAGCGAAACAGAATTCAAGTCTTCAAACTCTAGCAATATATATACTATACACATATTATAATCATTATAAATTATATATATCATATAACAAAAATATAGAGGTAAACATATATATGATATACAGCCAATATATTATAAAATAATCATCACATAAATTTAGTATATCATCAAATTAAGTTCATCAATTGGCATAAACTTTATTCTAGCATCTTCAATCCTCATCGCGTCCACCTGTGAAAAATAACTCAAACATAACGTGAGAATGAACCATATAAAATATCATCACATCATCTATGTTAATTCCTAACGTAAGATATGTAGCATTATTGTTAGTTGAATTTATTTATTTTTATTTTTATTTATTATTATTATTTTTTTTTTTTGGAGGCGTTACACTCCTGGCATATGTATTTCCGTTGTCTGAGAACACTACTGAAGGTTATAGGTGTATAGGCTGCTGTCTCGGCTAAACCAGATAAAGCATGCTCGATTTTGTTTTACAAACACAGAAAAGGAACTACTTTTCTACATCAACAGAGAACAAAAACAGAGCAAAACAGAGGAGATAAAAGGCAAGCTTGTTTTCCATATAACTGATCTTATTCTTTTTTTTATAACAAAAAAAAGATGGAAGATTATTGTGTGTGGGTGGGTTTAGTCCTCCAATGAAATTCTCCAAATCTCAACCCAAGACCACCCAATCATGTAGGTGGGTCGGAGCGGGCGGCAATTTGACGGGCGGGTATAAATATTTGGATAAATTTTGTAACCCTCTTTTGCAATTCTCTTTTAGTAGTAAGAAGGTAATAATTTTTGAATTATCACATGCTCAAATAATCAAATATCAAATAAACAAATAGCTAAAATTATCAAACTAAACTACCTATTTCAATAAAGATTTTGCTCCCTCCGTACTTCTGTAGTTCAAAGTTCATAGCCCATAATTTCAAAATCTCAAAATCTAATTAGTATAAGCAAAAGAGTTCATAGCATGAAATGAAAAAAGAAAAAAAAAAGGAAAAAAAAAAGGAAAAAGAAATCGGCGGACTAAAGATTTCAACACCAGCCAATTTTCTGAAGCCTGCCAGCCCATCAAAGAAGGTTGGTGATGACGTAACCCCGTTTTAACAGATGGTGCAGCGGGTTTAATACACACCCCTAGCTGGAAGTTCCAGCACCAAAGGTTGTGGCTAAGATTTAATCAAAGCCATGGAAGTGCTACATTTACTTCCAATAATACTTCAACTTAACACATTAAGGGGAAAAAAAAAAACACTTTACATTAATTAACTTCAAGAGAAACAAATTTTAATGCGCAAGTCGACATTTTTGCACTTTGTTTTTCAGCTGTAGTTTAGATTCCTTGGCTTGCCATAAGGTAGTTTTGATGGTTATCTTACGGTATTGGGTTACTTGAAGTGTTCACTTTGATAATAATGTGTTTAACCTTCTCATCCGTCGGTATCTCTTACGTAACATATTTCATTTCCGCAGTTCATTCGGTCAAAACCTTCAAACAAGTATTAGTGTTTGGGAAACATGCTTTGCAGCTATTATTTCAATCAGTGCCTTGCTTCTGTTTATATATCTTATTGGGAATTTGCAGGTTGGTCTTGAATCTTTATTCTTCTTCGATCTTCATGTCTCCTATTATTGAACATCACATATTTCTGGGTTTTTTTTTTTAATTTTCTTTTACAAGAATTTTTTTCCCCCTTTTATGAGTTTTCATTAACCCAAGTTTTAGAAAAGATAGGCAAAATTACTGTGAATATGCATATGTCTTAGTGATTTTGCTTATTTTTTTGCGGACAGATGTATTTCCAAATGGCAACGACAAGATCAGATGAAATTCTACAGAGAATGAGAAGGATAGAAGAAGAAATAGACATTTGGGTAAAAATCCATTCCCTCCCTGCTAATGAAAAGACCCTGATCATGCAACAAGTACAACACACACTGGAACACGACATAGATAGTTTCGATTTGGCGAGATTGAACACTTTCCTCATCAATCGGATAGAGTATATTCAGGGAAATTCTAACGAAGATGAAATAGAGAAAGTAAGCTTCTTAGCCTTCTGTTTATGATATCCCTTTTCTTTTCCAGCATAATTCGCAAGAAATTATAGCATATGCTTGTTCTATTTTGGTAAACAAATTAAACATATGGTTTGACAACGTATCAAACCAAATACTCTTTGGGCACGAAGCGGGAAGGATTTTTAGATATGGAAATAGTTCACTAAGCATGGACTGTTGCTTTTTTTTTTTTTTTTTTCCTTTGTTTTGTGTATTTTTTTTTTGGCCGGGACGTTTACATTTTCGTTTCTTTTCGATTCTTGTAATTTTCGTTTTATTTAAAAAATTGAGTAGGAATCGGGGGATGAATATTATTTTCATCACGGTATCAACTTTTTTGGATACACCGAAGCTTGTTCCAATTGTTCCCTCTCTTTCACTGAGAAAAAAAGATAAGGAAAGAAAAAAGATAGATAGGATGTAGCGTCTTGTAACTCTCTTACATATATACACATTGTTGTTTTCTTTTGACGAATGAATAATGTTTTGTTATTGAAAACCAGGTGCCAATGCTTCAAGATTTGGCTGACGATGTTGTGGAAATAATCTGTGGCTATCTGAAGCCGGTTATCTATCCCATAAACGGCTATATAATTCAACAGGGGGAACCACTAGATTTGATGTTCTTCATCACGGAAGGTATTGCGTGGACCTATGCAGCGAGCAATTGCGGGGAAATTTTCATAAGCTCCTCATCAAATCTGGTGAAAGGTGATTTCTACGGGGACGAAGAACTCCTGAAATGGACGTTGAATTGCACCTCCCTGTCCAATATCCCAATTTCAACTACAAATGTCAAAGCTCACACAAAAGTTGAAGCCTTAGCTCTTATGGCCAAAGACTTGAGGAATCTAGTCTCTACTTCATCCGGAAGCTCCTCCAGTCCCAAAAGGATTCAGATTAAGACGGAGTGAATTCATGGAAAATTCAGATGCAAATGTACGTTTCTAATTTGTTGATATGGAGTTTAGTCTCGAGAACTGTTGTAATTTTTAATTAAGTATTTCAAATATTTGAGACTTTTTTTATATTTGTTTAATATTGAGCTATTGCAACTGATATGATATAAACTACTTCCATGGAATGAACTTTGCAACATATGATAGTTGAGGTGTTCTAGCAATGAAAGTTTTTATAAAGTCTTGCACAACATATAACTCTTATTATTTAATCAACAAAGGACACTTGTCCTTTATATCTTTGCCGATGGAAGTGTTGAGCAATGGTGGAATATTCCACAAAAGTTTATTTGTTTAAAATTTTACTTCAACAAAGCTCAACATGGCAAATATGAATATTATTTAACTGCTTTTGGTTTTGGATTATAAAGCATTTGTATGTGTACGTATATATATATATATATATATATAGATATATTGCTTTTGTTTCTTGCTGATTAAAAGTCTTTGATGAAATAGTTTCATACCATGAAACTTCTTTGGACTTGTCGAGGAAGCCAAATGCTTGCCTATTCATGAACCTATAAAGAAGGCCTTGGGACGAGAGCCATAATACAACCAAGTTTTTGAGCAAGGCATGGATATCATAGTAAAGCGGGATTTTTTTCTCCTGTTTCTTTGGACTCCTTCTCTAGAGATATGTATCTTGATCTCGCGCAGAGATAACATTATGCGGATCAACCAAATTTTCGTTAAGACTACTTTAGAAATTTTCACACTTGCAAAATTGGTTTTCTTATTATTATTATTTTTTCTATATATATGAGGCAATGTTTTTAGGGTTAATAAAGAGAAGTTAGAGAAAGTGTAGAGTGTTTGAGGGGTGTATGATTTTCACTCATAATCTTCTTTTTCATCATACTAAATTGTAATATAATGGTAGAAAATTGACGTAACAACTCTCGTATAAAGGATGAATCAGTACTATAAGTCTAGTCTTGTGTAGTTTCTTTTATAATTTTATCACTCTTTATAAAAAATAATTAGAGGCTAGTTATTTACATTTTCCTTTTAGATTGGTTTAATGGTGTGGTATAAATAGATATAAATCGGATTTGTGTGACAAAAAAATCAACTTGTATTAGATTCATTCATGCATATGTACTTTTTTTTTTGGTTATAAATAGAATTTGGTATAACTAAATCGTGACTTGTAACTACGACTACTCTTATATGTTATCGTGACTTGTAACTACGAGTACTCTGATCATGACTTGTCATTTCGGCTGGACTTTTAAGGCATTGTAAAGGGTATTTAGTTTTTTTTTTTTTTTTTTTTTTTTGTAAATAATTTTTTACAGCATTTTTTTAATAATTTAAGGCATTTTAAAGATTATCTAGTTTGTATGTGTTACACGACGTTCAACTATGATCCCATTAATGTTTCCACAATAGTTATTTACCTACAAAAACAAAAACAAAAAAAAAAAAAAGTTTTCCACAATGCTTGTCGTCTTTAATAATTGCGCACTTTGATGCTTTTTTAACCTTTAGATTAGCTTTTATATATCAACTTTTATTGACGAAGACTTATGAGAGATGATGACTTGGATTTTGCCCTCAATTATTTCCAAAGCTACGACGACAGGGAATAATCTTGTCGCTGCATGGGACCACAAATTGGAATTTTCAATCAAAATTTCCCTGGTCTTTATTTATTATTATCAAGAAGCCAAATTCAGTTTTTTTTTTTTCTTTTTCTTTTTTTCTCTTTGGTTAATCCAAATACTGCTTTTATAGATCTCTCTCTCTTGCTTCTCTTTGCAAAGGCATAGAGTTGAGTTTTACATTTTGCTGCTTCTCTTTTATGTAAGTTCACTGTCTCTGAAAGGGTTAATTAAACATCCTATTTTTCTTAATTATTCGACTGCGTGGGTACTTTAACTCATCCTTGTTGTTCGTACCCTTTTGATGGATTACATATATAGTAGTTTTACTCCAACCTTATTTTTGTTTCTTCTCTTTCTTCTCCGTTTTTCTTTCTCTTTCTCTCTCTTGTCTATGGCATATGGGTTCTAGCTCAGTTGGGATCTAATATGTTGTTCTCGTCATTTTCTTTGCTTAAAAATAGTAATAATAAAAGATTATAAGCTTATCCTCCAATAGGTTTACTAGCTATCAAGCTGGTGTTTTAGTTATATTTTTCTCAAGTAAAACGTTGAAGGATATTTATTTCTGATTTTAAAAAAAGTGTACTGTTTATATGTGTGTGTGTGTGTGTGTTTTTTTTTTTTATCTCTTTTGTTTCTTTTGTTGTGCCTAGATCAGTTATTGAGACTACGAGTTGAAATAGTCTTAAAATATGGATTCTCTTCATGTTTATGATTTTGATTTTTTGGTGCCTTTTTCTTACAGTCAATTTTCAAGTTTCTTATATGTAGATGTCAATATACAAAACCTTGTGGTGTTGAAGCTTAAGTTGTCTAGAAATCGACGTCGTTTCCTAGCCAGCTCGTTGAAAACTTGCAGGTTGACTATAAAATTCCTTTCATTTTCTTTTGGTTTCTTAGTACTCAAATTATCATGTCTTTGTTCTCTCTCTCTCTCTCTCTCTCTCTCTCTCTCTCTCTTTTTTTTCCCGCTAGTACAGGATGGTATTTTTACCTATAATTGCATGTATCTGCAGAATGGTGCGGTAATTAATGAGGATAAAATATGAATATGAGACCGGGTATGGGGGGTCATGCAGGTGTGGGGTGGGAGTGGGGGAAGCTCTCCCATACCCGCACCCACCGCGCTTATATATATTTTACAATAATATATATTTATATTTATTTATATAAAAAATTTAGTGTTTTGTTTGGAGTTCTAGTTCAACTCCAACTAAACAGTACTTTTCATCTAAGTTTTTGTCTTTATCTGAAAAATCAACAAAAATTATATCTAGTGTTTGAAAAGTCAACTAACTCCAACTTAAAAATTTCATTTCCAATCGGCGAACCAAATGCGAGCTCAATTTTAAGAATTTTAATGTTTCAGTTTGTTTTATAAATTTAGTCTATAGATTTTTAAAGTTTGGATTTGTTTCTAAGATTTTAGTTTCATTTTCAGTTATATTTGTAATAATGTTGCTAAATTTTATTAATACTTTAATAGAATTTTTTTTAATTTTTTTTTAATTGTTAATTTGATAAATAAGTAATGTATGTGTATAGCATCTCCCAATAGGGATTATCCGCCCCCACAGCCATGTTAAACTAAGCAATTATGGAGACAGATATGAGAAGGAGGTGGGTATGGGAGTGGGGGAAGCATACCTACCCCCACCCTGTCCTGCTGCCTCGCTGAAATATGGACTAGACGAAGAAAGAAAGCTTAGCTTCTAACTCGGAAATATAAATATAATTATTTTTGCAGGAGCCAAAATAGCCATGGATAGTTCGGGAGAGAAGACAACCATAAGGTTCGTTCCTTTGACTCTAATACTTCTAATATAAACTACAATTACTTGTCTAATAGAATGGAGTCTCGAATTAAATTGACATGTTGGATTTGCAATTGTGAGGATACGTAACATTACTTTATACTTTATGTTATATGACATGCATTTTTTTAAAAAATGCCTTGTGATGTCGTGTTATACGTCGTCGTTTTAGCATTCTGCAACAACCGCCAGATTGGAGTACTATAATAGACTGTACGGTAACGCAACCGTTGAGGAGCGATGGAGTACGGCAGCCGAAGGAAAGCTTGACAAAAAAATTGATGGAAATTGTGGAGCAAGAAGGGTTTAAACCAATGTGGAATAAGATAATTGTGTTGGCATGTGTGATTGCAGTGTCACTGGACCCTTTGTTCCTGTACATTCCTACCATCAATGAGGAGTTCAAGTGCTTTGAGTTGGACAAGAAGTTGAGGGTTTTTGCTCTTGCTTGGCGATCCATTTTTGATCTAATTTACATAATGGATATTATTTACAATGTCACCAAAGCTTACAAGGTAGGAAAAAGAGAGGACCTGCCAAGTGGGGGAATGATGAAAATAGGTATTCAGTTGGTTAAAGATGGGAAGATTTCTTGGTATCCGATCATCGTTGACCTTCTTTCTATTCTTCCTGTTCCACAGGTACGGTAAATACAGCTGTTAATTTAATCATTAAATTAACTTTTCAACGGTTTGATATACGAGTGTCTACGATCAAAAAATTAGTTATGCGTGATAAAGAACTGCTTCAAGTATATATCAGACCAATAAATGTCAATCCAACAAGTAAAATAATAGTATATATTGGTAGAGTAAAAAAATAGTTCCTTGTCTTAAAATAAAAATAAACATAAAAACAAAGAAATAAAGAAAAGAAAAAGAAAAGGAAAGAAAAGATAAGAAGAGAGAGAGACCGTCTTACTTTTCATCTAAATTGGAAAACATTGCTTTCATATTTTCTTTTCAGGAAAAGTAGACTGCTTTAACTTTTTGAAAAGCAAATATACTCATTTTCCAAATAAATATACTAATTAATTCCAAATAGTACTACATGACCACAAGGGCATTTTTGTACTTTGGATCATGCTTTTCCAAGAAAAAGGATAGTTTATTTTTCAGCACACATTTTTAAAGTCTTATTTTTCCCTCAACACTTTTATTAATTTGGATATGCTTTCAAAATTGTTGTACCAAACATCTTTATATGCATACATATGTGCTCTATACTAGTTTTGTAGCATGTTGCACATGGGTATTTAATTCATTACATTTTTAAAGACATGTAAACTTTAAGTGCATTCATATTTGAGAAAATTTATTTTAATAGATAAGACAAGTGAGGAGAAAAAATAAATAAATTAATTAATAAAGCAAAATAAATTATAATTTTGAAGAAAAGAAAACAAATGGAAAAAGTAAGAAAAAAAAATCTTTTAAACAAATAAACGGTGAGTTTTAATTGAAAGTGGTGAATAGTGGCCTTTTTTTTTTTTTGGGACATTTTTATATAACACTTAGATGTTTATATATTGTTTAGATACGTAGTCTAAGTGCTGCCATCAAGCAAGAGTGCCTTCATATTCATAGATAATTAATCAAAATTCACTATACCAAGCTCAGCAATTACAATTTTGAACCCCATGATTTGTTATTTTGGCCAGGTAATAATATTGGTTCAGTTGTCAAAACTGAGAGGCATGGGATCTCTAGAAACGAGGAAGTATCTGAATATAATTCTTTTCTCCCAATACGTGCCAAGAATTCTCAGAATCTACATTTCATGCAAAGCACTTACCAAGAATTCAGACAAACTGAGTGGAATCGTTTGGGTTAGGGGCGTGTTCAACCTTTTTCTCTACATTCTTGCTAGTCATGTGAGTTTAATTTTTTTATCACTCTACCCTACTCAACTCATTGTAGTTTATAATATGTTACGCTTTCTTTTAGTAAAATATATATGTAATTAGCTACATTTTTTCCTTGAACTTTTGATGGAAGTGTGAGGATAATTAGTAATCCATTGAGTTACTTTTCTCTAGAACTTAGGGAAAATGAAAATGTTGAAAGTTAACGTTTTCGCATGCCGTTTTGTTAAGTTATTTATTTGTTTTATGGTAAGATGTTTATGGCTCCCACGTATTGAAATATAAATGAATCCATAGATTTGAAGTTTAGAATATGAGAGTTTATATCCAAATCTCTACCTTAGATATTATTCAGATGTCACGTATTGAAATATAAATGAATCTATGATTAGAAGTTTAGAATCTGAAAATTTATATCTAAATCTCTATCTTAGATATCATTCAGATGGTTATGGCTCCCACATATTGAAATATAAATGAAACCATAGATTAGAAGTTTACAATCTGAGAATTTCTATCGAAATCTCTACCTTAGATATCATTCGTTGAGCTAGGCCCAACTGAATTTTTTCCATTCAAGAGTTTTAATAAGATATCTATTTATATTGGTGGAAGGATAGATCTTCTATCTTAGAAGCTCCAATCTATTTATGTTGAGTTTATTTGCTGTGTAGGCATGCATGTTTACTCTCCACTTCTATTTAAATTATGTTATTATTCATTTAATAAATTGAGGAAGTGCTTAGAATAAGTTGTAAATTTTAGTGAATGCCAATCTTGTTAGAATGTATATTAATTTATTTTTTATTTTTTCATTTTAATACTTGATCTGGAGTACTTAGAGTTATTTTCCCTTACGTAAAAAGTTTATATATAGTTAGTTAAATTAAGTAATATTTTATTTTTGTGGTGTTTTTTAACTAGGTATTTGGAGCCTTCTGGTACTTCTTATCTTTTCAACGAGAAACAACTTGCTGGCACAAAGCTTGTGCAAATGATGAAACCTGCCAATCTAGTACTCATAGTTGTGGCAATTCAGAAGCTTCCAGATATGTCAAAATTCTGAGTTTTTCTTGTCCTATAAAACCAGAAGATCCAGATCGCTTCGATTTTGGAATATTTCTTCAAGCCCTTCAGTCCGGTGTGATGGCGCCAAATACTGATTTCCTGGAGAAGCTATTTTACTGTTTTTGGTGGGGCCTTCGGAACATGAGGTATTTTGTGCTAATCATAACGACTTAACCTTTATTAATTTTGTAAACCTTAGTTCACTTCACGCTTATTTGTAAATGAGGAAAAAAAATTATAAGTTAAGTCACATATATAGATTTTCTGGAAGATTTTTAATTCAGTTAACTGGGATGTGCCTAAAATAACTGAGATGCTTGATTTTCTCAATCCAATTACTGTTAGATTATATATACTTCAACTATACACAAAATTTTTATATTCTCGCGATCGCATGATAGCAATTGTCAAGAACATCTGTTCTATTATGATTATTAGACCATTAACAAAATTAGCACTGATACATGCTAATGGTAGTAAAATTAGACTGTATTCTCGTGATAAATTGCAAAATTGTTGGGTCTCGAATTTTTTTATATGACAGCTTTGATGCGCTGATATTTTTAAATTAGTATGATATATAATATTTTTTTAATCGACATTTTTCTCTGTTTGTGTGAATAAGTAAATCTCTTTCTTTAAGCGCACGTGTTCAATATTGCGCATTTATGTTACATGATATTATATGTACGTCTCGTACTTACTTCACTAATAATTTTGCAGTTCGCTTGGCCAAAACCTCCAAACAAGTACAAACATATGGGAAACCGTCTTTGCAGTTTCAATTTCTCTCTGTGGTTTGCTACTCTTCTTATATCTCATTGGAAATTTGCAGGTTGGTATTATTCCGTTTTCTTTTCCTTTTTTTTTTTTTTTTTTTTTTTTGAATTTGAAACTTGTCCCTTACTTTAGGCCGTTAATTTAAGAGTATAAAATGTTGATTTAGTCAGTTCATATGCTTTTTAATTTTCTCTCTCTTTCTTTTGCGGGTGCGCATGGCAGACTTACTTGCAGTTCGCAACCACGAAGTCGGAAGAGATAAGAGAGAAGATGAAACTGAAAGAACGAGACATAGAGTTATGGATAAGCAAAAATGGCCTTCCTAAGCGTCTGAAGAGGTCTATCATGAAAAGTGTGAAATACAAGTTGGAGGAAAACAAAGATGTGGATGTTGAGAATCTGTTCTCAATACTTCCCGCTGAAGAAAGGAAGACTATAAAGCTCCAACTCTGCCTTTCCACAATTAAAAAGGTAATATCATATATATATATAGTTGAAATTAGTAGTAGGAGATTTCTACATATCTATTGTTGGAGTCAGATAAAAAATTAATTATCACTAGGCTATTTTAGTAACCCCGATTCATAAAGGACTATATTATAAACTTACTTATCTATCGAATTTTTTTTAACTGAGTAAAGTGATTACGCATGAATTGTTAATTTTCAATTAGTAAATTATAAATATATTCGATATAGTAAATTCATGGCCAATAGAAAATAATCCTTTGCCACATCATTTTGTGTAAAAAAAACAATTTTGGTAGATTATAACTTGGTATCCTATCACAATCTTTTGATTAATTTTATTTTCAAATTGTAAATTCATAACACATCTACAATCTTTGTTCTTGAATTTGTAGGTTCCCATGCTTGAAAACATGAATGAACAAGTGTTGAGAGTGATATGCGACCATCTGAAGCCAGTGATTTACACAGAGAACAGCTACATCATTAGAGAGGGAGATCCACTCGATCGGATGCTTTTCATCACACAAGGCACTGCCTGGGAGTACTCCTACACAAACGAGAGTATTGGTGGTATTACTCATAGTACTATCGCTAGTTCTGATTTCAGTACGAATGGCTCCTCAAGATGTAGCACTACTAGGCGTATTAAGAAGGGAGATTATTTTGGAGAAGAGCTTGTCAAGTGGTCACTTACTCACAACACCATCTTCGACTTCCCCATCTCCACCACAAACCTCAAATCCCACACCAAAGTTGAAGCTTTCGCTCTCATGGCCAACGATCTGATGAATGCTCTCCGCAAGCACTGGTGGCTTTTCCGGCGCAGCCTCTCGCCCAACTCGACTAACTCTTGTGCCGAACAGTGGGAGAATTTGGCGCTTGAGGCCTTAACAACAATTCGGCACCGGAATCAGCTGGGAAAGAAGCATGCAAGCTCTTCACAGTTGGGTGGTCCTGAAGATGGAAAGAAGTGGAAAAAGGTTAGAAACCGACACCTACACCACTAGTGCCATTGCCATATACACCATTAGTGCCATTGCCATACGAGAGATGTATTCATATATATATATATATATATTAGTTATTATTCCTAATCCCAAATGTTTTGACTTTAGATGTAAAACTACCTCCAGGTGAAACCTATATGTATGATCACGATCAAATATGTTACATGTAGATGCTGGAAATCTACTATCAAATTTTGACCGGGATTAGTAATAATGATATAAACAATCATTGAGGTCCTTAGATATTGCATATGAAAATCACAAAGCAATCATAATCACACAATAAATAAGTTAGAAAATGAAAGAAATGAGAATAACAATACCGATATTTAGATAGGTTCACCGGAAATATGCTACGTCCTCTGAGTATGTGGTTTTTTCACTAGATATGAATTTTTGAATACAAAAGGTTACAATTTCTGGGTATAATCTTACAGTATAATAATAGGTAAATATGAGAGAGAGAGATAGATAGAGAGATCCCCTTCAAGAAGGGGGTCTTCCTCCATAATAATAATAGGGAACACTCGCAACTTGGAACAAAAGAGTACCAAGTCACAACTCACTCTTACGATCTATTGCGAGAAACTTTTACATTACCTCTGATTGTGACTGTGAATTTGAACATTTCTTCCTCCGAATGCACAATCTTGTTGAGATCCAATATGTTAGCTAGATCAAGACCACCGAGTCACATGTGAACGCTGTTTCATAAAAGTTCTTTTAGCTGGGATTACCTTATGATTGCTGCCCTTTTGCTATTTTCTCAAGTACAAGAGTACGTGTCACCGCTATCATCGCTAAGTTTCTGAGCAGAAGGGGATGATGGTTTGGAAACCTGGTCATTTTTGACACAAGTGTGAATGGATTTTGTCTTAAAAAGGGGTTGGTCTTCTGTTGCTTAAACTAGCACCTTTCCCTTTAGATGGCAGAGCATGAGGAAGGAAATCAGGAGAGTTTTCAGCATAGTTGATAGAGATATTTTTAATAGATAAGAAAGTTGCTGTTCAACTCTTCAGCATCATTGAACAAATTAACAAGGAACACACTGCAAAAAGAAGGCAAAACTAAACAATATAGGGTCCTAAAGAAATACCTCTATCAATTCAACGAATTGGAAGAAGAAGCCTCACACCAACCATTGCTCAACGGCGAACCCTAGATGTTCATGAAGAACTTGATGAAGAAATATTCAGACAAGCCAAAACAACTTGTTTTGGTTTATGATATATTGGGTGGTGCTCTGACTGCGGCTGTCCATTCCCTTCAGACATTTCAGTCTTCCTCGGTATATCGCTTTCCTCGGAGGCATGGAGGATTTCTCTTTGAGGCTAGCTTCGATGGGATCTTAAGCGTTGACGCTACCCTCTATGAGAACAAGTACCGGCCCACAGAGGAAGTCTTTCTATGTAACCTGCCATCAACAAGTTGAGGCAACTTCCCCGACCCCAACTGCAGACAAAAGGTCCTTTCCGGATGGGCTTTGCGAGAGCAACCAACAATAGCTACAAAGTTGTCCGATTATCCGGTAAAGGTGCAATTGGAAATCATGCCTTCATTCATGACGAGATTTTCACATTGCCAGAAGCCTCATGGGAAATTTTTAAAAAATATGTTTTCATGTGAAGTTAGCGGCCATGATCTTTTACCTAGAGATTTTGACTCTTACCCGTCTTTGTGCCAACTCTTTCTATTGGCTAATTTCCAGATCCATTGGCAGCCATACCAAAGCGAGTCTCTTTAGTGGCTCAACCCCTAAAATCAGTTTTAAACTTTTAACCTTGAAACTGAAGCAATCGACTTGGTTAAGGTTCCAGTACTTCTCACGTCTGCTAAATTGGGCACACTTGCCAATTTAAGGTACTAAACTGGATAAGTTTAAATAGGAATTAAATTCCATTTATAATATTAGATCCTTCTAACAAACATTTGTTTTACCGATAAGCCCTTAGATATTTAAAAAAAAAATAATAATAAACGTCTCACGTAGATAAGAGTTGCCATTTAAGTTTGCCTATTAATTCTTAAGCATGTGGCGGTATTGTATAGTGCCTTGACATGTTTGATAGGTATGATAATTTAGCTCCTAGACAAGGCGTTTTGGCGCCACAAGAAGAAGGAAAGGATATAATAAAATAAGAAAATACCATTTGGATGTCTAGTTAACTTAGTCTTGATTAGTCATATATGCCTCGCTATCATCAAGAAAATTACTTCCTAAAGGCTGCCGATATAAGGAAGATAAGGTGATTTGTTTCACCAAGTGAATTACGATCAAGAGAAGGGGGAAAAAAAATTATAGAAGAGAAATGGGGTCACTAGAAAAATAGAGAGAGAAAAATAAATAAAGACAATTGTTTTTACTATCTAACAAGTTGCTAGTTGATATAAGTATATATTTTACTACATCATTTGAACAGTATTATGTTTTTAAGCATGTTTTAAGTTATGCTATTGTTATTATTATCATGTTTTGAGAAAGTTGAAAGAAATTATTTTTATGTATGGTATGAAATCTTATGCTTATTAGAACTAATTCAGATAAAGAAATCCTTGAGGAAAATAATTCCAAAAAAGGGACCATAGAGAAAAGTAGGGGTTTTAATGGTATGAGATTAACATCAAACTATAGTGTCCTAACCTAAAGTTAAAAAGAAGTATTTTTCATGTGGAAAAGTTATTTGGTATACTTACTGAGTTATTTGCTCGTATAATTCTTGTGACGCAGTTTGCATGGTCAATAAGATCAGGAGGTTAACTAAGGAAGAAGTTCCAAAGTCCAATGATAATATTATAATTTTTTTTTTAAGATTTGATATTTTTATACAATTTTTGACTCGAGGATGAAGAGAATTTTTTATTTTTCAGCTGCGTAGTATTATTTATGTTAAATATAAAATTTTAGTTTGCTAACGTTCTTTCTTAGCTGCTAGCTCGGGAGAGGCGCTACATTGAATGATCCATTTGATCTTTGATTTTTGCTATCCTTAGTTACAACTATAAAGACTCATTACTGCCCTTTTAGTATTTTTGGTTTAGTAATTCAAAATTTTACTTCAGTCATATTTTCTTGTAAATATTGAATTACTACCCTTTTAGTTCTTTCGGATTTTCCGTATAAGATCTCTTTTAGACCTTTTACTTCGATATAATTTATTCACCAAATTTTTCATTACAAATATTTGGTTATCACAATAGTGGCTCAACCCACAAAATCATCGGTTTTGATCTAGAAACCGAAGAATTCCACTGTATTAGGACTCCAAACTTCTCCAGTATGCTATGTTGGCAACACTTGGAAATAATTGTAAATTTTCCCTTATAATTATTTTGATTTGTCTTGATGATCTGTACACCTATAGAGATTTCGAATCGTGGGATTTGAAGTTAAGTATGGCGTTGTAACAAAACAACCACCAATGAAGCTACTCTGTTATTCAAATACTCAAATCTATTATCCAACTTCCAGGTCATCTTATAAAAATCAAGCTAACGAGCTTAAACAAACTTGGGAAACTATAATCGCTTCATATTCCCTTTCGTTTTTTCTTCCAAATCGATGTGGGTACTAGACTCACTTTTTATTTTGACACCTTTCACTTTTGCTTCCAAATCAACGTGGCACTCAAACTTCTTTTTATTTTATCATAAGATTAACACGTAATTATGAATTCTCTATTCATGTTGGGATTGGTGGTCTATTACCTAGAGCTATACATTCGTCAATCGTTTCATGTACTGACAGCTTTAATTGGATCACTGTTATATCCGTTGACCGGCATCCAAGGGCGGCTCTGAAAAGGGGCTCAACGCACACTACATTGCTTTTGATCTCGGCAATGATTGGCTTCATTGCATTAGCGTGTCACAACGTCTTCTCAAATGGTATTCAAGCATTACGTCTAGTTAGGGGAAAATATTATCCTTAATAATGCAGCATAAACCACTTCTACTATAATTAGATGTGTGTTAAAACCCCATGTGTGTTAAAACTGCTGAATACATGATGATAATGTTTTTGCTATCCATAATGTATTTGTGTAGGTCAAGAAAGGCATCACAGAAAAACGACAACAAGATAAGAAACAACACTATTTTCGAAACAACAACAATGTTAAGAGTACTTATCTCAGAAAATAATAATAATAATCATGTTAGAATACGACATCAAATTAAAAAACGACAACACTGAAAGAATGATATTGATATAAACGGCAGTACTACAATGAACGACAAAAAGAAAAAAACGACAGCAATTGGAAACCAACAATAACTTTTATTAGAACTACAATAATATCAATATCAGACGAAATCAGCGTAAGAACTACAGTATTGTAAATAAACGGATTCAAACGGAAAACGACAAATATGTTAAAACACCACCCATTAAAAACGACAAGAAATTTAAATTTAGAAAACGACGAAAAAAGGGACAAGAACATCAGAAAACAACATTAGCATTCAAGTGGAAACTATTTGTAAATAACATTTAGAAGGAACCAAAAAAAAAAAAAAAGGAAAAAAGAAAAGAAAAGTCGAAAAGACACTTGGGAAAGCTACTTCCTGATCTTACAAGGATTCAAAGATCAGACCATCACCAACATTCTTAAAATTAAAGCATAATGTTAAAGAATACCGTTAGTATTGAACACCACCCACTAATAAAAAGTGGATCTCACGATAAGAAGTCCACAAATAGAGCTCACTTTCTATTAAAGATGGTGTTGAACACCAGTGATATCCCAAACATGAATAATGGAACTGATTATTTCTTTGAAAATGTTGATATTAACGTTAAAAAGACCTAGAAGGTGTTCTAAGAAGCAAACTATCTCGACACACTTATCACATACTCACACTAATAGTTTGATCTACAATAAAAATTTCCATAACGAGTTCAATCCTATCAAAAAAATAATAATTAAAAAAATAAAAGAGCAAACCAGTCTCCTCCAAATCTGAATCTAATACGCGGCAAAAGGCTAGTCATACTGCACTCGGCAACAAATCCATTACCAGCAAATGAAAGAAAATCCGTGTTATTTGCATAATGGACCTTGGAAAAAGAATACAATATTAGCTCACTCCATCCATGTAGACAAAACGGACGTTTTAAGGAAGCAACTAAAAACAACCATTTGGTTGTTCAAGACTCTTCTCAATTGTTTGTTGTGCCATCTATCTCAGATGTATAACTAAAACGAACCTTACTTTTTTTTTTTCTTTTCTTTTTTAAGTAAAAGTAAAATAAATAAATAAATCAATAATATATTCATGCCACCACCCAACACCATGAGCAAATATGGGATGACAAGAATTCTGACCCTGACAGACTACACAATCTCTTTGCCACGGGTTGAACCTGATAGAAGCGAAGACTATGTAGGACTTTTTGTCACCATACCACCAAAAGAAAAACGAAAACAAAGATACTAAACAGGATATTAGAACTAATAGTAACAAACAAGTGCCAACATGTTTGCTTGTCCGAGCACAATGAGCCTAGTTTCTAAGATCAAGCACACCATTCTCGTTTAAAGATATCCAATCTTGTTACACTTAATATATTTGAGTATTAAAGCAGGTGAATATTAACATCCACCCTTGGTAAACAATAGTGTCACAAACTAATACTATTACATGAGAAAATTGTACCCCCCACCACCACCAATGCCTTTATGGTAGAAAGCTCATAACCCCTATCTATACTCTCGTTTACGAGGAATTACATATTTCTCCAATACAGTTCTAATTTCAATAGTCGTAGAAACCAGTCACACGGTGCCGCCAAAATAACTAGGAAACATGGATTTCCCGTGCAGGGGTTGGCGAATCACGAAGAAAGCTCACCTCCCTCTTCAGAAAGGTTGGCAAGGCAAATGCAGCTCGGTGCACCTGTCAGACAAACAAACATGTCGTTTTACTCAACTGTCATCTTAGTTATAAGTTGGCAGGGGTACTATTTCAAAATCCGAAAATTCTTGGTGCCCAATCAGTATATAACTTAGTTGGACAAGTAACTTGATGACAATGTCACGATCAGTTTCTGAATTAACATGGTTAACACTTATAGTTGACTGCAAAAAGAACATATGATGATTCATTCAAACCCGACTACGGATCATAGAATGGTCGAAAAGTGTATAATGGATCACAATAGGCATTGGAACATAGTTAGCAGTAAATATCATTGTCACTTGTAAAATAATCTGATACAACAACTGCCCAAATCACAGAACTCAGGTAGGTCTGAAAAGAAGTAGAGTGCCATCAGTCTTAGATTAGTCGAAGCTATGCAACTTGCATATCAGTGCCACATTTAATTTTTAAAAAAAAATAAAAAATAAAAAAGTCACAACAACAACAACAGTGTCACGTGCTATTAACCTCTACAAACAAGATATAAGAAGAGATAGAGGCAGACTCAATACAACTTTAGATCAGAAAAGGTAAGGAATTCTCACCTCTGAATTATAGAACTTAAGTTCTCTTTTATGTTTGACGGCTCCTTCTACGTTTTCAATAGGATTGACTGGATTCTTAAAATCAACAGGTGGCCCTTCTGTTGAGCAGATCAGAAAACCTATGACGCCACTGCATGACAAGTAATCTAAAGATGATAAGAACGATTTCATGGTAAACCGCACTTCGATATAAATTAGGCATGGACTTTGTTGGAATAAAATGCAATAATAGTTAGAGGTAATACCTAAAGGCTTAGAAACTAAGGATAAAAGGGAAAGAGCAGATTACACCGTTACCTCGGATAAGTGGGAACACTAGCCCATGCATAATGAACAGAGCCTTTGAATGTTTCATGGCAGATAGACAGCATATCTTGAATAAGATGTGTATGGAGCCACATACTTTCTGCCATGTTGCAGACAACACCACCAGGCCTCAATGCTCTAGCTATTGTCTCAAAAAATGGCTTCTCTACAAGCTCTTGAGCAGGACCTACATATGAAAAGAAGGAACTTCATTCATTTAAGAAATGTTTTTACTTTTATTCAAATAGAAAACATTGTAAAATCTAGGTGCTACGACAGCATACAGTTCCTTAAATCAGACAGCATAAACTAAGGTCAGATAAGACATTATATAGGTTAGAGGAAATTTGCACAATATAGTAAATCAAATGCCAAAAAATGAAATATGGGGGCAGAATTTTACAATATTTTCTGCCGTCAACCACGTAATTATATGCACCCCACAGATAACAATGGACAGAACCATATCAACTCAAATCAATTCCACGGAAGTAAAAGTGCAGTAGGGACAGTCAACAGGGTAAAAAGATTTCTGAAAAGATATCGTGAAATGAATAGCGACGTACCAACGGGATCTGATGAATCAACTATAATAGCATCATACTTCCCTTTAGGTGCATTCCGCAGAAATTTAATAGCTGTCAAGATCATTAAAATTTATAAAAGGATGAGCATAGATCACCAATTTAACAAAATTCTAAACCAGGAAAGGAAAACAAAGTGTAAAGTTAATCATGCCATCATCAATATGAAGATGGACACGAGGATCCTCGAATCCAACAGCTAGCTCGGGGAAAAACTTCTTAGACACCTAAACAAAAGGAAACAGCAGTAAGTACAAAGTATCCATGGTTGACAGACTCAGACAAATTGTAAGCAGATAACTGCAAAGAGAACACATTGCATCACCACTTACATCAATAACCATCTCATCTATTTCACATATATCAATGTGCTCAATGGAGCCGTGCCGAGAAATTTCCCTAAGAACCCCACCGTCACCACCTCCAACGACAAGAACCTGCACCATGAATTTTAATGGCATTTAATATAATGTCAAGACTGAAGCAGAAACCACCATGCAAAGTCATGAGGAACTGAAATGCATTTAAAGTAACGCAACCATATCAGATTTGTTGTTCCCCCAAATTTATACACAGCTCAATTACTAGATTGCGGCCTACAAGTTTGCATAAAAATATTAATCGCAAAACCTGCATTCACTAGCTAAATGAATTAACTTGTTTTCTAACTTGACATAACCAAATTACTCTTCCTTTCAGCCGCATGAAGGAAAAGAGAGTAATAACAAAATTTTTAACTTAAGTGCGGGAACAGAACCAAATTTATAACCTTAACCCTCTAGGATAATCCACACTATCAATTATATTAAACTCAGTTCAAGGGGCAAATTAAAGGCTAAATAATCATAACAGCAAAACCAACACTAGTGAAAGCAGACTAAGATCTGTATAAACAAAGCAACACACGTACTCAGTGGGTTGAAATGCCACACTAGCTAGTATGAAGGCAGTGCCCGGTCAGCCCTCAGACGGTTGACATGCCATTGTGAAAATCATTCCAATTTGTGATACTATCAGACTATTAGTTGTCATAAAACCAAAAGACCTGTTTCCAGGTATAGCTTACCCGTGACAAGTAAAGCCATGGAGATCTTATAATAGCAGAATAAACAAATAGAAGATTTTTAAAACAGAGAGCAAGGACAGACTTTACCATTAAATATCAGAGACACACACGCACACAACCAAAGGCTTGCGCATATCATTTAGCCCAATGACAATAATATGCAACAAAAAGAACTCCAAAAAGGATCTATCATACACCCAATAGTAGATAGAATTTATAAAATCAGGCAGATCAAAATGAGGAGGATGGAAGAAATTACAGATTTTGGCGAGGGGATTGAACAAAGGGGGAGATGGGCAATCATCTCCTGGTAGGCGCATTCATCTTTCTCAGTGAGCTGGACGATGCCATCAAGAACAAGTACTTTTCCATATGCTGAAGACTGGAAATTGAGAAATTGGCAATAACTAACCCACGTACAAGATTTAAAAAGTTTAAGCGGCACAAAGAAACTCTCCAAATTGAGAATACCCAACCTCAAAAACCAGAACCTCTTGGAAGTCTGACTTTCCCTTGAACAAAATATTTTTTACTTTCACAGAATGGACTTCTCCTGCCAAAATAACCAAGTAAATAATGTTAAAAAAGGTACAAAGCAGGAAATACCAACAAGCAACTAGGCAAAACGGTAAATATGATAAAGCCATCAATACAAGTTACCAACGAGCATCATGAAGTCCTACAATTCATTTTCTTGTTTTCCTCCACCACACAATTTCTTTATTTATTTATTTTTTTCATTAAAAAATAGCAACCTAGAAGTTCAGAAACAAAGTTATGTCGAGAAGATACAATTATATAAATGCGTACAGAGGGAGCCTACCAGGCCACATTGGATTGTTGAAATAAACATTTTTGCCAGCCTTATCTGCAAGAAAGAAGAAAATCCTAGATGGCATAAATGACATCATCTTATTTAAAGCAACCAATGTGATTAAATAATTCTAGACTGCACAATGATAAGGTTAAATCAACAAATAAAAACGGAAAAGACAGTAGCTAATGACCAGAGTGAGACTTAGATTCTGAGAACCACCCAGAAACAACGGTGGAATGGCATTTGGCCTCAAGTTCAGGGGCTGAAGCCCTAGCCCTCAAGCAACAAGAAGGAATGGCCTTCTCGGAAGCATTCCCATTACTCGCCTTCCCATCCATAGTCTTCTGGCATTCCAAACCTCTTCCTGCGCCGCCCTCCATAAACTATCTTTTTCTTCTCCAGCTCCAGCCTCTAATAGTCAATATACAAAATACCATCGTAAGAAATTTTACAGTATGAAAAACAACTATTGAGAGTTTGTAACAGAGAGAGAGAGAGAGAGAGAGAGCAATTTTAGCACACGTGCAATGAATTGGTGCAAGTACAAGACTGAAGAGTCTAATCTATATCCTTAACTACACAATACTGAAAACAATGAAAGCTTTCCAGGGACAAATCTATACGATCGCACAGATAAACCAGCGTAATAAACCAATAAAAATGTGGCTTCAAACAAAAGAACTTGAGTTTTTATCAGAACTATGAGCAAAGGGAAAAAGTTCTCTCTTTCGTAGATTAGCAAACAAACAATAAGTAATGCTTGAACACTTACTGTCTAAATTCTAGATACATAAACTAAGTCAAATTAAAATCAAATCGGATAACCTCCATAGTCTTACCAAACAAATAACGTGAATGTCACTTTAAAATAAAAAATAATTAAATAATTAAAAAAAAAACCCTCAAAAAAAGGGGATTTTTTACCATTACTAGTCCTTAGATTTCTCATAGTTTTTTAAGGGAAAGATTTATCATAATTAATAACATTTAAAATCAAATTCAAGAAAAAAAAATGCACAATTTTTTTTTTAATTTAAAAAATACACAATTACTCAAGTAAATCTAATCTTTCTGATTTCCATCGTCAAAACTGCAGAGTGAAGAGTCCAAAACAAGCAGCTTAAAAATCAAGAAATCAAATATATAGAAAGTTCAAGAAAAATAAAAACTTTTTGTTTGGTTCCGACAACAATTTAAAATAATGGAAACAACGATTAACTACACAATCTGTTTTCTTTCCTTTTTTTTTTTTTTTTCTTTTAACAAATACCACTCGAACTCCACCAAACAATTCATGCAATAAATTTCATAAAAGTCTGTTTCTTTCTCAAGAAAGAACGAAAGAATATCGCATTCCCACAAGAAATAGTTTTAAAAAAATGAATTGCATTTCTTGTCCACAATTTCTGGGCGATCAAACAATCAGCTAGGGTTTAACGCAATAGAAGCATTTCAAACCCAAATTAAAAGCCCAGAGGCTCAAAAAAATTGCTCTGCGTCGAAAAAAAAGTTGGAACTTTTGGAAAGGAAAAAAAAAAAAAAAAACGAACAAAGCAAAACGGTGTGAAAGAATTCACATTTCTGAACTGGGAGAGCCATGAAATTGCGTAAAGAAATAATTAGAGAAAGTAAGAACTCTGTAGAGAGAGAGAGAGCAAAAACCTATAGATACAGAGAGAGAGAGAAATCTTGCCTGAGTTCTGATGTTAATGGAAAAGCGGTGGATTTCAATCGGCAAATTAAGCGGAAAACTGAGCGGGAAAGAAGAATTTATAGAGGCTCACTCTCTCTCTATCTCTTTCTCTCTCTAGCGCTGCTCAATCGCCTTTAACTAGGTAGCTTGCCTGGAACGACAATGGTGACTGTACGAATATTATTTTGTTTTTGTTATTATTTTTTTTGTTAAAGAGTTATTTACTTTTCTGCCTTAGGCGCTCTTTGTACAACATCTCCAAATATTTCTTTATTATTTCTATATCAAATTTTTTCTTTTTTTTTTTATTTTTAAAAATCTCAAATTTTAAAATTTCATAATTTTTACGTTTTAAATTAAAATGAGATAAATTTTATATCAAAATACTCATGTCAACAAGAAAAATAAGATAAGATTCATTTTACGTATTTTTTTCTGAACACATTTTAAATTTTTAATATTATTTTTTATATCACACAATTTTTTTAAAAGTTTTCCCTCCTAAATATATATTTTCAACCCAATTTTTAAAATATCATCTGTAGATATCCTCTAAACGGCCCTTATATTTTGATCTTATTTAAAAAGTATATTTTGTGTTTTCAAATTTTGTATTTTTTTTACCGGATTATATTTATTATGCAAATTTATACACTTTCTTGATCAAAAGTTAATTTTAACTTTAAAATGTTCAAAATACCCTTTAAAAAACTAAAATTTAATGTTATTATCATTAATGTTCCACTTTTATGCATTGTCATTAATGTTCATTATTACACACCAAATGAAGATCACCTCTTCTAAATGCTCATGTCTGATTTAAGCATAAGAGTTTCGTTCGTGGCAATAATATAAGAAAAGAAAAGGTCAAAATCTTACCTCAACATTCCGTTCTCATTTTTTTTTTTAAAATCTCTTTCGTCACATTGTGTATTTCAAGTGTATATTTATTTAGCCAACAACGTTCTGAGCAACACGTGTAATAGGCCCCCCGTCGAAAACCAATGGGAATTCCAAGCTTAGACACTTGTACATAAATTATTAAATTTATGAGAAATGTCTTTGTCACTTGGAAGATGTTATTTCAACCAAAAGATTCGCCAGTTGCCACCAATTAAATCAGTAATGCATCATTGCTTGGAATTATATAAGGAAAATTAATAAAATGTTAAATTAAAGCTTCGTTTGGTGAAACAGTTTAAATTAAAATTTTTAAGTTTGAGTTGATTGACTTTTTAAAAATTAATTATAATTTTTATTGATTTTTTAGAAAAAAATAAAAACTGAGATGAAAAATTTAAGTTTAAGATATTTCACCAAACGAAGCATAAATAATAATTAATTAAGCATCACATGGCTTTTGATATGGTGCCGTGTTATTTAAATCAGTGTTTACGCCGTAAGCACCTTCGTTATATCTCCTTTTTTTTTCAAGTAATTTTTATATTTTATTATGTTGTAGCAAAGTAAAGAGAGACATATTCATTTTCTTCTCACAATATGATTGGTGATCGTTAAAGGTGACTTCAAAAAAAGCCAACTCCCACATTTAGAAAAAGCATTATGGACTTTAATTAACATGATTCACGATTCACGATTATCTACGAATTTATTATTTATAAAGAAGATATTATGGTGGCATGAATCACAAAGCCATCATTTAAAAAATTATTATGGTCCAAATATGTCCAATGATAACTTATCCAACTGAAAAGTAATATTAAATATATGAGAGTACTAATCACCGCAACATCATCGCATAGTTTTCTCTTTAGTGGGGTAAGAAATCTCTTCTCAACAAATAAATAATAATAAAAGTTAATCTGCATGATCCACGTGCATATCAATATGTATTTTCACGGTAATCATTTAATTAAATATATATAAAGAGTACATAAATTGACAAAACTTAATCGATATTTTAAAATTTAAAACATAGCCTTGTCAATATAATATGTGTATAAAATTTTGTCAATTTGCATACTTTTTAAATTTTGATGTGAGTTTAAATATTTAGAAAAGAATATATATTTATATGTATGTATTATTAATAAAGATATCTTATCATTAAAACCTCCACCACTCTTTTCAAGAGATTGAGAAAAACTTAAAGGTAAAAAGAATCCCATGGCCACCACACCTCGGTTTCATTTATAAGCAACATTTTTGTGCAATCTTTTCTCTACCTAATGCTACTTTTAACAAATTTTTTTTTTTTTTTTTTTTGCCACACATTAGTTTACCAACCTTAATGCATCTAAATTTAACAGAATAAAAGAAACATTTTTTTTTACATTAATTAAAAAAAAAACATTTCTTTTAATCATTTTTGTGGAACAAAAAGTTATTCCTACACATGAGCTATGAATATTTTTAAGTTGGAGAAATGCAATGACAACCGATACATGCTTTTATAAAGAAAGATTGTTATAGCTCGGATCTCGTAAGAAGAGATTAGATAGAATGGCTAGAATATCTTTTTGAAAAAGGTAAACACATGCTAAGTACATGGAATATCAAAATTGATAATTAAATTTTACTTGCCGAAAAATAATTAGTTTATGCTATGTATGAAAAACCAAGTAATTAAACGAAACAAAAATAAACAATATTGAGAATCTCGACAAGTTGTTGATTTTATAACTAGATTGACAAGAATAATTTATGTCAAAGTTTATTTTCAAATTGACAACAAACAACTCGTTTATTACATTAAAAAAAAATTTAGTACTGATATTGTCTGTTGATAATTATATACGGCCTATTTAAAAAGATATTGATCTTAGATCCCCACCCCCTCTAGTTTAAACAAGGATAAATAATTTAGAATTTATTGAAATATTTTTAAGAATAAATACGTAATTATTCTATCAAATATTCTGAGGTTATACATTTAAATATATACATATATATAAATATATTAGCTCATTAGTTTTATGACCTTATTATGGGTTTGTTTTGGTAAAACTTTCTAAAAGTTATTTTTATTTTTTCAGATTAAAAAGTAGATTCTGATAATATTTGAATGATCTACCAGAAGTACTTTCAATCACCAAAAGAATTTTCAGTCAAAGTTAACAAAATGTAGGCTGAGTTTGGGGCATGAGTTTAAACTTATAGTTTTCAGTTCAAACTAAACTTGTTCAGTTTGGGACATGAGTTCAGCTTGAACTTGTCACTGAACCGTTATGCAGTACCCTGAACAAATTGCACTGTTGCCAGTTGATGCCCACGTGGTGAGATTCCACGCCTCGTTCGCCGAGAGACATAGAGAAGAGTTTTGCTCCTTCTGGCGATGCAGAATCCACGCCTTCTCCTTCATGGTGGCTGGTGGGGGGCCGGTGGGACGGGAGGGAGGGAGGGAGCCAGAGAGAGAGAGAGAGCATGAGGTAGAGAGAGAGAGAGAAGCTGAAAAAAAAAACCACATCTCAGGTGGACTTTGTTCACCTATTTGCCGGCATGGTGGCTGGTGGGGGGCCGGTGAGACGGGAGGGAGGGAGGGAGCCAGAGAGAGAGAGAGAGCTATAGAGAGGGAGAGAGCATGAGGTAGAGAGAGAAAGAAGCTGAAAAAAAAAAGTTACTTTGGTGATGGTGGACTTTGTTTGGTACATGAAGCATGAGTGGTATAGTGAGGCTGTTGGGGGCCGGTGGGAGGGAGGGGGGGAGGGAGCCAGAGAGAGAGAGAGAGAGAGCATGAGGAAGAGAGAGAAAAACATAAAATTGAAAGGTCCCCTTTATTTAATTTTAAAGAAGCTGAAAACATAAAATTGAAAGGCCCCCTTTCTTTAATTTTAAAGAAGCTGAAAACATAAAATTGGTGTTATAGATTAAAATTGTTAATTGTGATATTTTCCGTTAATAGAACCTATAATAGAATGTTACATTGAGAATAAATGAAAAAATTAAGTTCTGAGTAGTTTGATTAGGGATATTCTTCAATAAAATAAATAAATTTTGTTGGTTTTTTTTGAAAAAAGACAGAAGTTCATATGAAAAAATTCCATTTAGTCGGAGTTAAGATAAGTTACCAAACACAAAAGGTAAAAAAATTGATTAACTCAATTTTTAAACATTCAAACAAGGCACTTGTTTTTTTTAAAACTTTTTAACTCAAACTTTTTTTACCAAACAATCAACTCAAACTAAACTTTTTATCTCAAACTTTTTACCAAACACTCACCTTTTAAACTAAACTTATCTTAACTCAAACTAAACTTAAAAATCTTAACTCAAACTTACACACCAAACTAACCCGTAGTTTTCAATAAAAGTTTTTCTGAATAAAATTTGAAACCTATAACTTGTAACATAATTGAAACTAGATATTATAAATTTTATTTTAATACTTTTTTACTAATTAGAATATTTTAAAAATAATTTTGATTTCATAAACTCTTCGATTTTAAATATTTACTGAAAAGTTATAATTTTTATTTTTTTTTTCTTTTACCATCTAAAACCAAAAGTAAAAGCTCAGTGAAACGAGTTCATAATGAACTTCGGAAATCATTAAAGTATTATTTGGATGAAATTTCAAATCTTTTTTTTCCTTTTTTTCCCCACTAAAGTAGGTTTTTTTTTTTGGGCTAGAATCCCAATAAAGTAGTTAATGTATTCTTTATTTTATTTAAGATTACATACCATCATCGTTGCCACGTTGCAGAGAAAGGGGCTAGCTCTTTTTCAACCGTTGACAATTAATTGCAATGAATAAAACCTTTTGAATTGGTGATTAATTAACTAGAAGCATTAAGAAAAAATTTAGAAGAACTATTAAAAAAAAATGCAGATAAGGAGGAGAATAATTCCAGAGTCTCAATACTGCTCAATTTCAAAAAAGTAAGTCTCCCATATTTGAAAAAGCAAAGGAATTGTTCAAAGAACATTAATGTCGTGGTTGGAGATGGTTGCAAGAATCCAAGATGCTACAATTCTTTATATGAGTTAATTGTTAATCCATTCACTTGACTTTGTGAAAAGGAGTTTGGAAATTCTTGGCCATACTTGAAAAGCAAAGAATGAAGCTGGAATTTTACCACTTTTTTCTTCTGATAAAGCAATGGTGGAGTCATAAAATATTTTTAGTGAGACACCATAATAATAAAATTTAATGTAATATAAATAAGAACATATCTATTGTGTAGGGTCACGATGACAAATTTTTTTCTGAGTAAAGGGGATTACTAAAATTAAAAAAAAAAGGATTAAAAATAGAATTTCAAAAATTGAGTTGGTGTGTGAATTCACCTTCGGATGACGGAAATTTCATTTTTGAACTTAAGAAAATTAAGGTCTTCCTATAAAAATTCCCTAAGAAAATTAGTAGGAACTTAGAATCACAAAGTTTTGAGATCAATTTACACGTTGGGTTATCTTCCTTTTTTCGTTTTTTTTTTATTGTATGAATGATTTTCTTTTCATACATGTTGTTTGGGACTGAAAAGTACCATATCACACTGACGACTATTCTAAGATGAAAAAAAAAATTTGCAAGCCCGATCTCTATAATTCATTTTACCAGTGAATTGATCCAACTATAATTATGAATGTCCAACAAAAATGCGACACGTTTCAGTTTTTAATTTGATGATAGCATGAAATGGCTTCCCCCCACCCCACCCAACCCCACCCCACATACATATAAATTTTAATTAATCCTATAGTACCAATAATATTTTAAGTTTAAATCCTTAATCGTCTATTTGCAAAAACAAAGATAATAAATATTTTCATTATAAAAGAGTTAATTAAGAGTATAAATCTACGTGCAATGTTTATGTTGGGGTCTCTTAAGTTACCATAATATTTTTATTTACACATCATGTAACTCACAGTATGTTCAGTTGTATCTAATTTTATGGTTACAAACATAATTACACACTTGATCATGACTTCTACCATACGGTGTAAAGTTTGAATTTCATTATCTAAAATAATAATTAAAAAAAAATACTAATTTTGAGGACACATTTCATATCTAATTTTGAGGACACATTTCATATCTACATAAAGTTTGGGTCAGAAAGGTAACAAAGAAATAAATGTGTTACTACCCTTTCAGTACTCCCCATTAGATTTCAAATTCAGAAGCTTTCCATGTTTTGTTTGTTTTCTTTTTCTCAAAATTAGACGTTCAATATTGATATTCTAGCATTCTGTTTTTCTGTCGAAGTAACTAATTAAAATTAAAATATTGATAAGAAAAAAAAAAGTGCATAATGCAATCATGGTCTTATATAAAATAATTAAGAAAAAAAAACAGACTAAAATTGTTGAGCTTTTGTCTTGTCACTTTTTTTTACTAGAATTTTGTGCTCATGCGGCACCTTTAGCATGCTTCATGTTGAAAAATCACTTGAATCACAACCTACTTGATAAAACATATATGATTGAGCCCGTTTGATAATTATGTCGTGCCTTTTTTTAACGTGTGGTGCTCGTATTAATCTATTAAATTCACCCAACACATTTTGACATCTCTAGCTATTATTTACTGTTTTATGTCCAACCAATACTATATATTAGTATAAATTCAAATGAATAAGAATCACACAAAATGAAGAAGGGTCGTGTGGACTGTGGTGTGGACCAAGAAAACGGTGTCGGTATATGACAGAGAGGAAGGTCATTGTATTATGGGGGGACTTACAAGGTTGAATGAACAAATTCAATCGACCCACATAGACCCTATGAACCATATATATAGTTGCCCTAGTACTTGACTACTACTAAGTAGACACATTAATAATTCCATTTTTATACGCACCAACAACCCACAGCCACAGCCATGGGGTTGGTTGGTTGGTTGGTTGGTTGGTGCTTCTCTCTCTCTCTCTCTCTCTCTGTTGATTCTATCATATCTCATTCTCGTGTACTAATACTTGACAATTATTTTTTAAGAACAATTGACATTTTTTTTTTGTGAATATTAATAATTGACATTGCACCTTCGATCATATCGGCATCTTCAATATATTTATCTATGATATATATATATATATATACATAAATTTGTGTGTGTGTATATATATATATATATATTTATATCAACGGTCTCAGACTTTTGAGAACATGATTTTTCCACTGCAGCTGCGTCGTTTTTAGAGTGTCAATTATTGGGCTTGTATTTGCACAGAAGACAGTCTTGGAGTACTTTTGTTTGGGTTTTAATTAGACACCCACTCTCCAAATTCCTTCTACGAGAATTATAGTAAAAAAAACAAAAACAAAAACAAAACAAAACTTAAATGAAACAAATAAAAATATTTTAAAATATTTAAAATTTATAACACAATAAATTATTCTATTTACTATAAGTAAATTTATTATCTACATTTATTTACTAAAAATATTTTAAAATAGTATTTACTGTAATAATTTAGCATAAAAATGTTATTTACTTCATTCTCCCCTGTTTATGTAATGTCCAACTTTTCTATTTGTTTTTGATCGTTAGTGTAGTTTTATTTATTTATTTTTAGCAGAAGATCATTAGTTGATTTTATGTCATGATCCCCTTTCTGTTTTGGATTTCAAATCAATTTTGTCTTTCCTTGTACGTAAAAAATTTAGCCCCTGCCTCTTGTTATTACTAGACTAGAAAAGCATTAGGAAGTTACTTGATTTTTCTGTTATCTTAGTTTTTAAATTTTTTTTTCCTTGCACGTGTCTTCATTGAATTAAAGTCCTAGATCACGTAATTATCAACGTGGACGTGCACCACAAAATTGCGAAAAGCTTTAAAGTGGGGAAATGAGGGGGTGCTCTCAAGGGAGACTCTCATGCTTAAATAAGATATTGGGTATTAGAAATAAATGAGCACAACTTGGTATTAATAAAGATAAAAAGCATATTAGAAGTACACAAAGGCTTCCTTTGGAGAAAAGTTTAACTATAACTAAACTGTACTTTCTCACATCAATTTTTGTCTGTTTATGAAATGTCAATAAAATTTATAACTAATTTTTAAAAAGTCAATCAATTTTAATTTAAAATTTTCATTTTCATTTAATTTACTAAATGGAGGCTAAAGCTTTGTTTGACAAGATTCCTATAAAAATCCTGCTAGAATATAATTGTAGAGAGCGAGGAGAGTAGTAGACTAGTAGTGAGTATGAGCGAGTGAATTTGAAAAATCTCATAGGGTTGGTCCTTTGAAAGAGTGGGAACCCCTTTTAACCTTTGAGAAAGGGATCAGTTCAAATATGCTCTACCATTTTTCCATCCTATTGACTATTCTTCTATTTTATTTTAACAAGTTATTTAATTGTTTCGGTATTTTTAGTAATTATTATCTATTAGATGGTCAAATTCTTTAATTTTGATAATATAAAAAAATGACAATACACATATCATTCTTAAATAATGTTTCAAGCAAAGAACATGTTTTTTAAAAATTTGAAAGGAAATAGCATATTTGATAATTTATTTATTTTTAATAATTTTACTGTGAATATGCTACGTAAATAAATTATTTATCATAAATATGATATAGAGCACAAATATTTTATTTATCTTAGATATGCTATTTATCATCACTCAAAAAGTTTTATGCTATTTATTTTTATAATTAAAGGTTTTTTTTTCCTTGATTTATTTCTCTCCTTATGCCTCTTTCTAGTTCATTAATATCACAACAAATATCAACATTAATTAATGACTTATAGGTCGATGATCAAACTAAAAAGAATATGTTTCCATTTGGATCTCGATCTATAATGGTGATAAATTGATCCACAAAGATTTCAAGTTAGTTGTGACTTTGTTATTGCTCTTGTATGATTTTTTAAATCAAATCTCGAGATTTAGTAGATTTAAAATGAATATTGAAACCGTACTTAGATTGGTTAGTCTCCTAGACCCTGTTTGGGATGGTGTTTGGAAAATTGGTTTCCAAACTTTTTTTTTTCTTTTACTCCAATTTTATTATTTACTTTTCCAAATATTTTCAAAAAACTCAAATTTTAAAAGTCCTTAACTTTATCATTTTAAATCGAAATGAATTGATTTTTTTCCCTCAAATTGTATAAAATTCCGAAATGAACGAAACAAATTCTATATTACTAATTTTTTTCCGAATACGATTCAAGTTTTTTTATATTTTTTCACTCCAAACAATTTATTTTCGTCAAATACATATTTCTAAAACTCTAACATTTAAAACACCATATCCAAATGTGACCCCGGCTCCTAAAACATCCATATTGTGATAAAACAAAATAGTTATTTCCTTGGTAAATCCAATTTGAATTATTATAAAGACCAAAATGTAATGGCACGTTATTGCATTAATCTCTCAATTAATAGGAGCTCCTACCAAGTAAATTCAAATAGAAATTAAATAATACAAGGATTGATCCGGATTAATCCCATACACAAGATTAACGAATCAACCATACATATATGCGCAAGCAATTGCATTAACAAAATTGTCAAATATTTGACATCAAGTATACCATCCGATTACCCAATCAAATGAACTCATCACCTCTTTTAGGAGCTAACCTCATATTGATTGGATATATACTTGCATGGACGTTGAAACTGTATAATATATACGTCTCTATTATACATATTTATATATAAAAAATAAAAATAAAAAAGAAGAAGAAGAAGAAGCTAAAGCTGGCCGGTGCTAGGTTTTCCTGAGATCAACGACTATGACACTAATGTTATCTCTGCTGCCCTTGGCCATGGCGAGCTCAGCTAACACTGCGGCCGCCTCCGATGCACGCCGGTTTCCATGGTTATGATCATTCGCAATGATCTCTTCAGAAAATGATCTCCTCCTTATTCGACCCTCGAGGCATTTCTTGACAACCTTACGAGCAACTTCATTAGATACCACATCCCATAAACCGTCGCTGGCTAGTATCAGGAACTCATCCTTTTCGGTTCGCTTGGTCACCGTAACTTCTGGTTTTGATATTACGAACGGTCTCAGGTACTGATCACCTATAAAAGTATTCACACCCGAAATTGGAGAAAAAGAGTTAAATTCAAAATTATATTATTGCTTATTCGACAATACGTTCGTTTGTTTGCATGCATGTCCCATGTGAAAAGGTATGTGTATATATATGTAGAGTTGCGTAACGTAAGTAATTAGTCTTTTGGAGGGGGGAAAAAAAAAGACATGATGTAAGCTGATCACGTGACACAGCCGACAAAGAGTCTTAAAAAATTATTAGATAAATGACTTATAAGAGGATATTGCAAAATATATATATATATATATATATATATATATGGTTGTAACACGAAATCTACTTGATCACGTAAAATGTGTGTTAATTTATAATGTCCTTTAATTTATTGGCTGATTGATCTTCCCATATAACCAAAAAAAGTTTGCCTGATTGATCTTTCTATTATAGATAGTATTGATAGTACTACTATATTTTTTTTTATTGTTTTATTTTTAATTTGATGGTCATACTAGAGCATTTGATACTAAGGTTTGGATTGTATTATTTGGGTTTGAATTGAATTGTGCATCTGGTAAGACGTTTGAATTACTGGAGTTAAAAAATAAAAAAACTTAAAATGTGTTCGGAAAAAAAAAAAAATCAATATGAATCTTGTTTCGTCCGTTTCGAAATTCCATATAATTAAAAAAAATCATATCATTTAGAGTTGTATATGCAAAGTTTTAGACTTTTAAAGTTTGAGTTACAAAACTATATAAATATTAAAATTGAGATTAACTTTTTAGGAAAAAAAAAACAAAAATTAAATTGTAAATTGTGATCTAAACTGGAGCACCTATACATATCCATTATAATTGCCCAACGACCAGTGAAACCGATACATAAACATAAGCATATATATATATACAAGTATATATATGTATATATATGTGTATATAATTATATAATGTACTTATATATATGTACCTATAGAGCGGGAAGTGGCAAGAACACCTAGTACGCGATGCCCATTCCAGTTAACAACCCTTCCACCAGCAGCTTCAATTCTCTCCAGCTCATCTGGTCTCTCAGGCTGTGCATATATATACGAAATTAAATAAGTCATAAAAACGAAAAATATATAAGATAAAAAAAAAGGAAAAATATATGCTTTGAACGTACAAATTAATATATGTAGATCATCATAATGAGAGTACATGGTATATATATACATAAAGATATCCCTCGCTTGTGAATTACGTATGCTTGAAATTACCCTATATATATATATATATATATATATATGCTTGAAACTAGCTAATTGTATGCAGGTCACCACATGAGATAACAACCAAGGAAGCTGATCAGGACAACAAAACATATAATTGTGCAAGGAAATGATCCATAACGAGCTTTCTCAATAGCATTTAATGAAAAATGACCATGTCCTTAATTTTCACGTATTGAAATCTGCAATTAATCTGACTGAGAACAAGATCCAAGTATCTAATTTGTATGTAATAATATCTTCCACCTTCGGGTCATTATAGGATTAATTGACATCATTTATAGTATAGACCGAGGATGGTGAATGTTTTGAAATGAATTAGACATATCTTTCATCCCCAAAAGAAGAAGAAGAAGAAAAAAAAAAAAAGGAATAAATATATATCCATGAATTTTTTTGTTCTTAAAACCACCTCTATTTACCCGTGAAAGGGTGCCTTGGAAATGAACCATTAATATAATACTACTGTAGCGACACATTGCATATTAAAAGCAGCACGTTTTTTTCTTTTTTTCTTAATATAATAATATAGTACTGATCATTTGTCTTCTTCTATAGTCTTTTTCGTTTTTTTTTTTATAAATAATTACTATAGTCATTTTCATTGATTAGCCTAGCTAACGTGTCCTTTTAGTTACATTTATTCATTTTTCACTTCTCTGTTGCCTAGTGTGTGCGTGTCCTCATTTGTCTAGCCGATTATTTCCTTTTTCTTATTTAGAAAGCCTCCCAATAATGTAAATAACAGAGAATAAGAAGGGAAAAAAAAGCAAAAAAAAAGAAAAAAAAGACAAGATTGCTTCAAGCTAACAAAAGCACTGCCACAGTTCTGCTGGTAATAATGGATATGGCTATTTGGCATCTTAATGTATCAATTCCTTGTAAATTTTTTATGATGTGATAAGTATTTATTAATTTTTTATGAGATGATAAGTATATATTGTATTGCTTTATAAGAAATATGATTCATGATTATAATTAATAAGAAAACATACCGATACATATTTATTATAAGAAGTTGATAAGAAGTTAAAAAATTAGGATATCCAATATCATTAATCAGCAATAATGTTCTTAGCCGAAAGATTAGGAGGAAAAAAGAAAAAAGGGAAAATACAAAACAACAAAATAAAAAAAAATAAATTAATAAACTACACATTTTAAATTAATTAATTAATTATTTATTGTTATAATTTTGTTACCTTATGATCAATAGACAAGGCGAGAGGAAGACCAGCCCTTGACATGACGGCTCTACAATCCCCACAGTTGGCAACCACCACCTCCTCCTCCGCCACCACCGCCACCACCGCCGTCGCCCCCACCGTCCTCGCCGCCTCATTGCCCCTCACCTCCTCGTCCATTTTACCAAAACACCCCTCCATCACCTTTTCCCAGTCCAAGTACTTCTTAGTATCACCATCATTATTATTGTCATTTCCAATCGCCGGCGAGCCCTCTATCTCCGCCGCCAACACTTCATGAAATCTCTCCCGGCACGCGATCGCCACGTGCGTCCCTCCGTGACCGTCGTAGACCCCGAAAAAGTCGTACCTTTTACTCCGGCCATTCGCCGCCGCAAATCCTAGCTCCGCTCTCACCGCGTCTTCCATCTCGCTCCTCCTCCCGATCACGGAAACGACGCCGTATCTCTCCACCCCATCCGAAACTTTTCCTTCACGCGTTTCGCCCCCGAAACTCGGCAAAACGACTCCGTCCTTACCATTATCATTATTATTCTCCGACGTCTCCGACGAGAACGATAGAACAGTTATCTTCAAATCCTTCGCGCCAATTACTCCCACATCTTTCTTGCTCTCCTTCTCGTCGCCATCGCCGGCGACGGAGAAGTGGATCTTCGTCCGACACGGGTAGTTCATCGGGGGCCGGAGTTTCATTCTCTTCGGGCGAGCTCCTTTGGTTTTCGCAACAGAAAGCTTGCTCGAGTCGACGGAATCTAAATTAAGCCGGAGATCTCTCGCCGGCGGTGAGTACGGCTTCGATTTCTTCCGAGTGTGCATGGATTTGGGAAGTACATTTGAGGAAGAGATCAAGGCGGGGAGGTGATAGAAATACGTAAAAAGCCAAAAGGAATATAAACGAATCTGAGCCGTTGATCGTGATCAGAGTCGCTGGATGGTCGCCATATAGGGTGGTACGGAACACTGGATTGAATTCTTCAACAGAGACGTGGACGGTCGAGATGAATTTCTGAACACGTGGAGAGTAGATTTGGTTAGTGATTCGGTTGGAAGATTTTGTGCCCGCTGGTCCCCTCATTTTGCGGTCTCTAGAAACCATTGACGTGGCGGGTGGGGATGTTAGGGGTCGTTTTAATACGGTCTGGTGGTTCTTTTATTTTTTATATTTTATCATTTTTTGGGGGATCTGACTGAATGACTACTGACAGAGAATTGTTTTTATTGGGATTGGGTGACACGTGTCCTCGTGGACTCGAGTGTTGAGCTAGGACCTCGTACTTTGTGTTCTCGTCTGTCTAAATTTTCGTGTCGGATCGAGATTAAGTGTCTCCTCGAAATTTCTCAAAGCAGTTAATTTAAAAAGTACCCCTCAATTCTAGTTAAATCTCGTATTTATCCACGTGTTGTTGAGTATCTAAAAACCATCCGAAAATCTTTCGTTCTTTTTGACATTTCTGGTTTAGTTTTTATATGACCAAATTGTCCTCAGAACAAATTTGTTTTTTTTTTTTTTTTTTTTGAGATAGTGGTAGTGTTAATAGAAGAACTAATTAGAGTCACGCATGAAGAATAAAAGAATAAAAAATTTCAGTACTACTAACGTGATTACTATGTAAAAAAATGTTCTTCATTACATAAAAAAGAAAAAAAAATCAATTAAATCAAGAAAGTCATAATAAAAGGTATGGTTTTTGGAAGTTTTGAAAAACATAAAGGATACTTTTAAAATATTCTAAAATTCAGATTTAACTAAAACTTGGAGCATATTTTTCGGATTTACCTACTTTTTCTTGAAGAGAGAGAGAGAGAGAGAGAGAGAGAGGTTTTGGGTTTCTAAAGACTATTCAAGGGAGGGGAGTCGGTCACGCGAATGAACATGTGCGGCCACACAGCTTAATAATTGTGGGCTGGCCGTGTCCAAATTGTTCACAATGAATAAAGCCGTGCACTCTTGTCTCGTACTTAAGAAACTTCTTCTTCTCCTTCCTTTTTTTTTTTTTTTTGGGAAGAAAAAATCCTCGTAATAGGAAATTTTTTTTATTGCAATATAGTATTATACAATTTTCACAAACATTCCAAGACTAGCACATGGGTTTTTATTATTGTTTGAATTTCTCAAGAACTCTTAAATTTATGACAAGAACTTTATATGGAAGACTTTTTATTGGTAAATAAATAATATGAAAGACTTGTACGTAAGAAAAGAAACCTGGAACAAAACTAAATGAACACTCTGACGTGTGAGAATTTGGAGGGGGCCACGTCTCATGTGGGAGGGTGGGACCCTCTATCCCGCTCACAAACTTGTGTCCCGTCCTGACTCGTGGCAAACGGCAAATGCATTTTTAATTCCAGTCAAATTTGGCTTAAAATTGATTTGACCTCGAAACTGAAAAAGAAAATAAAGATTATAGGTGTAATGTAGCCGTACTGGTTGATGTATGTATTGAGAAACGTGATGGACATTTATTTTCTCTTTGGATTGATGTGATTTGAATCAAAATTTTCAATGTAAAAGTATAGCAAACAGTTCATATTTTGGAATTCCTAAATGAATTAAATAATAAAGTGTAGTCTAGTTTTTGAAGTTTTTGGCTACAAATTTACTTGATATTTTTATTTTAATATAATAAATATATTTTTAGTACGCTTTTTGATTGCCCTTTTAATCATTGTAGATGTATACGTCCCATCCCAACCCAAGGAAAGGGGGAGTGAGCTCAACCAGTGCAAAGATTTTTAAATAAAATATATGTTTGAATTATTTATATTTAGAAGGTGTTTGAGGAACTTTACCAAACACATCTTCAAATGTTTTTTTTTGTTTTTGTTTTTTTGGTCTTTTTCTTTAACATAAAATTATTTTTTATTATTCATATTTCTAAATATCTATAGTAAATCTAAATTTTAAAATTTTTTAACTTCGTTATTTCAAGTTCAAATGATATCATATTTTTTAAGTTATATAGAATTTCGAGAGAAACGAAACAAAATTCATATTGATATATTTTTTTTCAAACACATTTCAAGGTTATATATATATATTTTCTCCAAACTATGTTTTTCAATTAAACACAGATTTTTAAAACTTGTCTCAACTTCAATCCAAAACTCTATCTCCAATACCTCCCCCAAATTGGGCCCTAAATATTCGTTTTAATGTGTATTGATGAGAGAGAAAGAGAGAATATACGATGTGATTGATAAAAATATATTAAAAAAATAAATGAATAGTTTTTGAATAGACGTACTGTTTAAATAAAGTTGTATTAAAATATAATCTATGAGAAATCAAATGCTTATTTTATTATATCAATACACAATATCAAATAAGTAATGTGATTCAGACACATCATTAGAGTCTAGAAATTGTGAATTTGTTTAGTTCTATTTAAGAGTTGTTGAAAAAATAACGTACATATAATTAAAAAAATACAAGGAGGGTTAACAAGGGACTAAATTGTAAAAGGATTGGGATGGGGAAAAACTTAAGAGCCCATGGGCCCAGCAGCCTCGGGGCTCAATATGGCTCCACCCAATCATCACCATTTGACGACACAAGCTCTGTTCCCTCCAACTTCATAATTTCTCATATATATTGGAAGTACCATTCAATTTTCATGAGAGAGAGAAAAGAACAAAGAAAAAAAAAAAAGAAAAAGAAATCCCCATATTGGGAGCGAAGCAAAAGCCATGATTGTATACAAGTTATTATGAGAAGCACTTGAAGACTCCTCGAGAGGTTTCAAAATTAACAAATTTTGTATCATAATTTTTTTTTTTTTGCTGAAAAAAATAACTTATGTCATGTAACGTCATTCACAATTAAGGAAAAAGAGGTTAACCAAACTTATTTGTCGTGTCACAAACTAATTGAGAGATTTACATTTTGCAATTGGAGTTTTGGCTATGAGAGACGACAAAGTCACATACCAAAAAAAAGATACTATTGAGATAAACCAACGATAGGTCAGTAACTTAGGTCCGTCTGATAAAGGGTTTGAACATAATTATTTTTATATTCAAAATCATTTTCTTTTTTAAATTTTTGTAAAAAAAAAAAAACATTGTAGCAAGAAGAGTTTGAATTAGAAATTTTCGAGTTCAAACTCTTTATCCAAATAGGTCTGGTCTCACGTGGCATGTACAACTTGTTTCCCAAGAAATTAATGTGCATTAAGAATCAAACTTGAAGACTCCATAGAATACCGTGATGAGAGAATTGACGAGGATGTTGTATTGGTGTCATCTTCTACATTCTTGGAGTTGGCTATTACATCTTGTGGATACAAAGAAGGCTTTGGAGGCATTTCTAAGCATTCCATTTTGCTTTCAAGCATTTCTATGACTTTATTCATTGAACCACAAACCAATAATAACCATCTTTCTCACTATTTCCTTTTCATCTTCTCCAACATCGACCTCCCCTATTTCCAGATCATTTCCCTTGCTAATTTGGTCATAAACCCAAGAAGGGAAGTAAGCTTCGGTCGAATCATCTCCATTCGTATTCATGGTCCTTCTTTTTCCCGCCATTTCCATTAACAACATTCCGAAGCTATAGACATCGGCCTTATACGAGAAGCCTCCTATGTTTTTGTAAAACAACTCCGGAGCAATGTACTCCTCTAGCCGCAGTCAAAGACACAATGCTGCCATCCACCGGATAAAGCTTTGCTAGCCCGAAATCCGAAACTTTTGGCGTGAAGTTCTCGTCGAGAAGGATGTTATGAGGCTTGATATCGAAATGGAGAATACGCATGTCGCAACCTCTATGAAGATACTCGATTCCACGAGCAACTCCAAGAGCAATCTCGGACATTTTCAAGTAACTAAGTGTGGTTCTTCCTTCTCTTGGAAATATGTGCTTTTTCAAGAGATCCATTAGGCATTAACTCGTACAAAAGAGCGCGTTTTGATCCCTCGGCACAAAAACCAATTAGTCGCACAACATTTACGTGATGAATTCTTCCAATGGTGGCAACTTCATTGATGAATCCTTGGCCGTTTGATTTCGACTTGCCTAGAACTTTTACGGCGACATCACGGCCACTTCGAAGCTTTCCTTTATAGACGGAGCCATAGCCTCCTTCACCCAATTTATCCTCGAAATCTTTAGTCATTTTCTTGATGTCAGAAAAAGAGTACTTAGTAGGCCTTAGATTGTTGTGACTTTGCAAGAACTCTTCAATTGAGTCATACATAGATAAATGTCTCCTGCGCCATTTATAGATCAAGAGTCCGGAGAATAATAGCAGCCCAATTACAAATCTTAACAAAACTATGGGTCCTATAAAAGAACATGAAAAAAAAGAACTTTATGTTTGGCAAAAGGAAAATTTCAAATTATCTAGTTGGTTTCCTCTAGACTAATAAAAAGGGTAATCGAGATTCAAACACAAAAACCAAATTCATAAACAATGAACTAATCTCAGTGAGGTTAGGTAGTAGTAATGTTACCTAAGCCATAAACTGCGAATAAAATGAGCCCTGAACCAAAAAAATTAAAAAATAAAAAAAATAAAAAAAAGTGAAATATTGTTCTATAAGAATAAAATAATGTCAAGCAAAAATACTAAAATTGAGACACTAACCTGTAAACATCTTTGACTAGATCATTTTGAGGATGCCTATTGTTCATAGAATAATGATAAAACGAAAAAAATTTAACATTAGACCTTAATTGCATTGAGTTAGTAAAATCATGGCAAAAATGTTAATTTCATGAATAAATCAGTAACACTTACACTTAAATCCACAACGATCATCACATCCATAGACCACATCTCCGTCCAAGAAGCAAAAACCTTGTCCTTTACACTGTTGGCAAACAATGGTCCCCCAAGAGAGCTCAAATCCATAAGCCATCAAATCATGCATTTCCTTATACGTGCAGTTCGTCCCGCACCTAATTGGCTTTGCACTCATCGCCATAAAATCGACCGAACATGACTCTTCTAAATCCGACACCATCACATCCTTAGAAGCAACATAGGAATGGTAGTGTCTACTAGATGAATACGATCTCTTCTTGGCTAGAATTGACCCATTGATACTAGGTTGTGTGCTGATAATTAAACATAGAAGAATTATACAACGGCTTTTCGCAGCTTAAGAAAATTATCTCACTATTCGACGAGGAATCTGGAGATCGGAAGATCAAGTCCTGAAGGTAACTGCTTTCAGGTCTTTGGCCACTGAATGTGTTGGGAGTTAGGGAATGTAGAGGCAGAGAGGAGCAGTCATCTTTCTGGATACCGGAGTCAACCAAACGGATGGTGTGATCTTCGCGGTTGATGGATTCGACGTAGTACTTAACGGAGTGCAACAAGATGACCGTCTTGTTGTTCTCGCAGTGGAGTTCGTATTTCGGTTCGCAGCATTCTTGGGGTTGGCCTTTTAGCCTGAAAGGGTAAGAGAAAGAGATGTTGTGGATGTGGCCACAAGAGGGTGTTTCACATTTGTGTACGGTAAATATCTTGGCTTTGGAAACATTGTCTTGTATGAAAAGAACTAGAAGAAGCGCTTGAATGACATGTGGCTTGAGTGATTTTCCTCTAAACATTGGTTGAATTATTGTGTGAGAGAGATATTTAGAGCTTGAATTGGATAAATATCATTGCCATAGAGAAAGAGCTTCCTTCTTCTTGAGTAATATGAAGGGTCAACTTTCAAATGCAAAAACATAATTGGTTAATATTGAAAAGTCAAGCTTCACGAGGGAGTTTTTTTTTTTTTAATTTTTATTTTTGGAAAAACTTGAAAAAGCTAAGACATTGGTATAGCACATGCTAGCTTGATAATAGAGAGAATATCTTTATAAAAATTCAATGCATTTGGCTTGGAGTCTCCTGGATTTTTTGGTCAGAAAATCTGGTCCATCATGAAGAGAATCTTATCTTTTAGATGTGGTTGAGTAAAATAATGGAAACAAAGATTTGCGACTTCCACTTCCACATACTTTTGAATTTCAATGAGATAGTGCGTGAATAAACAAATATAAAAATAAATACAATAATTAATGTGTAAAGATTCCATAAGACTAATGGGAAATTGTTGCTATTGAAGTCTATAATACTGCAATTAATTGTTTTAAGTATTTTTAGTAGTTATAATATGGTCAGATTGTTAAATTTAAATGTTGTGACATATTAATATTTACCTAACAATTAAATTTATGAGGCGACAATAAATTTGAACGACACTGTCCAAGTGTTTACGATTTATTATTATCTAAATGAGATGTCATTAATTCAACTTGATCACTATTGTATGGGGCCTATTTCAACCAGAAACAAATAACTATTCATCACTTTTACATTAAGGAACAGATTGCTATTATTTAATTAACAAAATAAGAGACTTTTTTACCATGAACAGACAGGTTTTTCACCAAGTTGGTATCCAAATTTCAAACAATTTGGTGCCCATTTTCAGTGGTAAAAACATCTAAATAGTTATTTAATCTAACTCGGAAATGACTGATAATTCTTCGTGGACAGATCTTCCAGTTGTAGTTGTAACATTCTTTCTTTGAGCTGGACCTTTTGCAAATGGATTAGGAGGCATGTTTAGCTCCTCTTTTCCTTCCAACATTTTCACCACAACATTCATAGAAGGACGATCAACTGGCTGCCACTGAATGCACCAGAGTCCCACGACGGCGAGTTTCTTCGCGATCTTCATATCTTCCTCTTCCTCGACGTCGATTTCCAAATGTTCTCCTGGCTCTAAATGCTTATAAATCCATTCTGGCAAGTAGAATTCACTTGTGTTTCCCATCAATGTGGTATCAAGATTCTTCCTCTTACTACCAACCATTTCGAGCAACAACATTCCGAAGCTACAGACGTCTGACTTGTACTAAACATCGCCGAAGTTCCTAGAGAAAACTTCCGGAGCAATGTGTCCCATGGTACCTCTAGCCGTGGTCATCGAAACCACGCTTTGATCCTTGGAACACGGCTTGGCCGTTCCGAAATCAGAAACTTTCGGGTTGAAATTCTGGTCTAAAAGTACATTATGTGGTTTGATGTCGAAATGAAGAATCCGTTGGTCGCATCCTTGGTGAAGATACTCAATTCCATTGGCTATACCAAGAGCAATATCTTTCATCTTTTGCCAATTGAGGAAGCTTCTTTTGGCCTCCATTGGAGATATGAACTTCTGAAGAGAGACATTAGGTAAGAACTCGTAAACGAGAGCACGTCTAAATCCGTCGGCGCAGAATCCAACCAAGCGAACCACATTCACGTGGTGGATTTGGCCGATTATTCCGACTTCATTGATGAACTCTTCTCCTTTTCCTTTCGAATTGTTGAGGACTTTTACAGCCACAAACACTTCATCTGATAGCTTCCCTTTGTACACGGTTCCGTAAGCACCTTGGCCTAATTCATCACTGAATTGATTAGTGATCCGCTTAATATCAGCGTAGGAGTATCTTGCGGGCTTAAAAGCTTCATAATCCGCCAGAAACTTTTCAATCTTGACTTGGTTTTCTTCTTTTATTCTACTCTTCCTGTGTACCAAATGCAGAACAAATGCCACTAGAGCCAGAAAAAACGAACCTATAATAGAACCTGCATTGTTCAGAAGACCGAATTAAGAACCGTTATTCAAGAAAGGAAAACAAATCAAGTAAAATTTATCAGATTAAAATGAGCATTACACACACACACACACACCAAAAAAAAAAAAAAAAAAAGAAGAGAGAGAGAGAGAGAGAGATTATAGAGGATAAAAGCAATACTATTACGGGATTTCGGAGATTTGTAACACTCAATTACTGGTTTTGTGCTGTTTGAATTCAATCCACATCTTTTGCCTTGTGCTTCGCATATAGAGCAATTAGGTGTTGACCAACTAGAAAGGAGTTCAGTTTGCTCCATTAGTATATCAGTTGGAACAGAAAACATTTCATACAATTTGGTACAGGAAACCATATTGACATCTCTAATGTTATACCACGACTCAACGCCGTAAAGCCTGTGTCCGGAGGCGTTAAGGCAAGGAGGGAGATCGGACAAGAACAGCTGATTGGTAATATCTTCGGCTTCACAAGAGAATACAGTCAGGTTCATGGTTGAATTGATGGTGTACTGGAAAGGAGAGGAAGATAAGCTGAGATTCTGAATCTGCCTCATAAGGCAACCCCCCGGATCAGAGATGTGAATAGTCTGCGACTTGTAATCGATCTTTTCGACAAAGAACTTTGCTGAAGTTGGAAGCTGAAGCAGAGTCTGGTTCTCTTTGGTGCAAGTTAGATCGAATGATTGCGCGTAACCGCAGTGTTGTGGTTGGCTTCCTTTGAGTCGGGAGGGAAAGCGAATGGCGGGACCGTGGCGGCTACATCTTGTTTCGGTGCAGTCATTCTGGCTTGCTGTTCTCAGCTGTGCATTACAGGTTGTGATCAAATCAAAATTGAGCAAAAAAATGATCATTTTGGAACATCTTGTGCACCATATCTTTGAGAAAGCAGAGTATTGATACATGTTTCTCTGCTTCTGAATTGGACTTGGTGAGTTTTGCTTTATGACCTGTCAAGTTCTTGGTAAAAATCTCTTGGGATATCCATTTCGCTTTTTTATTTTTTTATTTTATCTATATATATATATCATTATGTCATAGAATTTTTGGTCAAAGAAATCTCTGATCAAGTATAGGATAGATCAAGCACATCTCCACCATGCAAAAACTACATTATTCAAATCAAGTTCTGCTAATTTGTTAAAGGTGGAAAATTCTTTTTGAAGTTTGTTTTTAAGCATCAAATATTAAAATTTTTATGCTGCTAGGCTGGCCTGGAAAAGTTGACTTTTGGACTTTGGACTGAAGGCTTTGTTTGCATGACATAAAATTGAGAATTGCATTAGAAAATTTAAAAGGGCACTTGGGGAGAAAGAAAAAAAAAGTGATCTGAACAGTTTCTTTACCGAAAAGCCGATAGCCAAGGACAAGTGTTCCCGAGTACATTCTCGAATAAAGAATCTAGAATCTTGTATCTTAATTTTTATCTAGATTTGAGTTTGTGCCCGTAGAGAGCATGTCTCCTGATTGTGTGGACGATGAACATGTTGTGGATGAACTGTCTCCAGAATCCTCCACTAGCTCCTCATGTGAATAGAAGGAGAATTTAGTTGGAGGCATTTGTAAGGACTCGGTCTTTTCTTCGAGCATCTCTACAACTTTGCTCATCGAAGGGCGATCAGAAGGCTTGAACTGTATACACCATAACGCCGCTACCATCATCTTCTTTATTAGTTTGGATTCCTCTTCTGTGACATCTCCCAAATCAATGTCCCTGTCTTCACTGAATTGGTTAGACACCCATGAAGGGAAGTGAACTTGGCTTGAATTCTCTGCAGCCGAATTCAAATTCTTCCTTCTACTTGCCATTTCCATCAGTAACATACCAAAACTATATACATCAGCTTTGTATGAAACTCCTCCGATGTTTTTGTAAAACAACTCTGGAGCTATGTATCCGAGGGTCCCTCTAGCTGCAGTTAGAGACACGACATTATTGTCCAAAGGGCATAGTCTTGCTAGCCCAAAATCAGAAACTTTTGGAACAAAGTTGTCATCTAGAAGAATGTTGTGAGGCTTGATATCGAAATGAAGAATTTGCATTTCACATCCTCGGTGAAGATATTCAATCCCACGAGCCACTCCTAGTGAAATCTCAAACATCTTTTTGCAACTCAAAGAGTTAGTTTCTTCACCAGAAAAAATGTGTTTATCAAGAGATCCATTAGGCATAAAGTCATAAACTAGCGCACGCTTTGATCCCTCAACACAGAATCCAATTAGTCGCACAACATTCACATGGTGAATCCTTCCTATGGTAGCGACTTCGTTTATGAAGTCTTCACCATTGGATTTGGAACTACCCAACATCTTGATTGCTACTAGACGACCACTGCGAAGCTTTCCTTTATACACAGAGCCATAGCCTCCTTCACCCAATTTGTCCTTAAATCCTTTACTCATCTTTTTAACCTCTGAATACGAGTATCTTATCGGAACAAGATTGTTATAACTTTGTAGAAATTCTTCTATACGGTCATACATCGATAAATGCCGCCTTCTCCATGTGTAGATGAGAAATATAAGCACAAATGGACTCCCAAATATGAACCTTGCTGCTAACACCAATCCTGCACGGGCAATCGCCAACAGGATATTAAGTGAAACTCTACTGTAGAAATTATTTCTTGTTTTATTTGTATTATAAAAGAGTAAAGGTCTTACCAATTAACATGAGTATAGCGTAGCGGGATGCTTTAAGAAACAAAGAAAACAAGAATCAGAGAGCTGATCAATAAGGAAATCATGGAAAAATACATACAAGTAATGTACTACACCATACTATGTATGTTCGGATCCCCTAGAATATAAAATTACAAAAAAAAAAAAAAAAAAGCCAGCAAGACATAATGAGAAATTCTTACCGTCGAGGGTACTTCGAATGTCCCTAATAATCTTGTCAAATGAGGCTAAATCACCCAAAAGGAACAACAAAAATGATATGATCAGCTCACTTTATCTTACATAATCTTATAGAAATTCAGGCATTTTTTTTTTTTTTCAATAACATGACTTTTGCAATTACCGCTTTCTTTTGGCCGTGGGACGGGGGCCGGAGACCACGAAAGCTCAAACCCGAAAGCCAACTCATCGTGAATGTCCACAAAGGAAACATTGCTGCCATTAATCTCTTCCAGCCTCGTCACCATAGCCATTAGCTCTACACTGCAAGAGTCAGCCATATCAGAAACACTCGAGGATCCGTTGACCACGACATAAGAAAACCTTTTTGATCCGAACAAAGAACCATTTGTGCAAGAAGAAGTGTCTATGTAACGAGGAGATTTGACCGGATTCTCGCAGCTCATGAAAGCTATGGACTCTGTATCCAAAACTTTCTCAAACGTCTTTTGGTCCCATTGGGTGAGCACATAGGGATCGTTCCAAGTGAAGTTGTAGTTTGACAGAGAATAACTCGGTAGAGAAGAACAATTGCCTTTCTGGATATTCGGATCCACAATTCTGATGGTTTGGTTGTTGTAATTGATGGTTTCTACTATGTATTTTCCAAAATAAAGGTACAGAACTGTGATGTTGTTCTCGCAAGACAAGGCATAGCTTTCATCTCCGCAATTCTTCGGGTCGTTAATTAGCCGAAAAGGGTAGCTTATGTTTTGGATTTTGCCACAGGAAGAAGGCGAACAAAGATTATTACCATTGTCCTGTGCTTTGCAAGGGGAATTGTAAAGGAAGAGGAGAAGAAAGATAAAGAACAGCAGAGTCATTTTCTCTCTTGGTGGAGAAGAGGCAGAGGAGGCTCTAGAGAGATATCTTGGGATGGTTCTGTTACATGGTTAAAAACTAATTTTACAGTCACTTGTCAGAGATAAAATATATATATATATATATATATATATGCTGGAATTCACTTTCACCCATGAATGGAATTGTAAGAAAAATTCTAGCTTGATTAGACTCATTCATAATCAAAACTTTGACAACGAAAAATCTAGCTTCCAACTTTGACGAAGCACGCTTCCTGGTGGTTTCTCAATTCAAAGTTGACCAACATTATTTTTTTCGGCTCTTTTGCAGTCAGGCCCCTAAGCTTATTGTATAATTATAATTTATATACCAAACTTTTAATTTTAACAATTTAACTTCTAAACTTAGAAATGTGTAGCAAAACACATCTATCAATGGAAAAATCAAATTAAATTGTCCATGTGACTTGTGCAATAAGAGCATGAAAGACTATTTTTTTAATTAATACTATCCGGAATTTATACTTAAAACAAAATTAATTCAAAATTATTTATTTTCATAAAAATTTAATGACCTATATGCAATTTATGTGTAAATTTCTTACAAAAAATTAACACGAATATCAATTGAAATATTTTATAATACATCTTTTTAAATTTAAAGTGTAAATTATTAAAATTAAAAAAGTTTAGAGAACAAAATGTAACCATTCCATAAGTTTAGGAGTGGGGGTGCAAATAGCCTTTTTTTTTTTTTTTTTTAGGATATATATATTTTTTAAGGGTCAAATAGCCTTGCTTTTAAGTCAATGTAATCTTATGAACCCTTTTCCACCACACCACAAAAAAAAAAAAAAAAAAAAAAAAAAAAAAAAAAAAAAGCAATGTAATATTTATCCGTCTTCACATGGTCCCCAACCAAAACCAACAACCAACCATCGAAATTTTGGCAAGCCGAGATGGGTATTTGCTTGCTGTTTTTTCTCTTGATGTTCTTAACAGATCTCGGAGTAGCCCAAGATCAGTGCAAGCAATTAAGGTGCGGAAACAGCGGCCCGGCAATCCGATTCCCATTCCGACTCAAAGATCGCCACCCGAATGGCTGTGGCTTTCCTGGTTTTGAATTGTCTTGCAGAGGAAAAAGCACAGTTCTGGAGCTACCATTACCGGTAAAATTCTACGTCAAAAGCATAGACTATAAGTCCCAGGTGATTCAACTGTACGACCCAGGTGATTGTCTCCTGGGACAGCTCTTGAAGATCAACGGGCTTTCAGTTTCGCCTTTCGGGTTTCTTAACGATCTGCGTGACTATACTCTGTTCAACTGCTCTGTACTGGACAGATATACTTCGTCTGGAGAAATCTTCCCCTGCCTCGGTGGTGGCTCCGGCGACCAAGTTCTCGTCGTTCCTTCCGATACCGCCATTGGAGCGGTGCCCTTGGCTGGTTGTACAAAGATGTACAGCATTTCATCTGTTCCATTTGTGATTTACGACACTGATATAAAGCATCTTTATTTGAATTGGACTCGACCGAATTGTAGTTTGTGTGAAGCCATGGGAAACGGCTGTCGTTTGAAGAGCAATGGAGCCATAGACGAAACCGAGTGTTTTGCGTATCCAAAATCAAGTAAAGGTAACAGTTTCTTGTGTTTTTCAGGTCTGAGACAAGCATAATATAAGTTGTAGTTCAATTAGTAAACTTGTCTTACATTTTGTAATGCATAAATTGGGCAGACATATGAGGATTTTTGGACTCATGTTTAGTGTATGATTAGTTTTGTTCTTGGCAGTTTACAGTGTATTACTATTTGAAATCGAACAAAACCGTGAAAATTATTAAGAGGACGTAGTGTGCAACCTTTAAATTTTAATGATTTTACAGGCAGGGTATCTTGATAATTGTTGTCTTTTTGTAGGTAAAACAACAAAAATTGTGGCTACTGGTGAGTATTCTTATTCGAACTTTAACAAGTTTGGTTTTTAGGATTGATGTAGAGTATATTTTTATGATACAAAATGTTCTATATTGTAGGTGTAACCCTTGGTGCAGCTATTCTCACATTACTACTTGGGATAGCTTATCGGGCTTATAGCTCTAATAAACAGGAAAAAGAGAATCAACTGAGAATAGAGAGATTTCTGGCGGACTACAAGGCTCTAAAGCCGAGTAGATATTCATATGCTGATATTAAGCATATTACGAGTCAGTTCAAGGATAAGTTGGGTGAAGGAGCTTTTGGAAGCGTGTTTAAAGGAACACTCTCCAATGACTTTTTTGTTGCTGTGAAGATCCTCAATAGTTCGAAAGGAAACGGGGAAGAGTTTATCAACGAAGTGGGAACAATAGGTCGAATTCACCATGTTCATGTCGTTCGCTTGGTTGGTTACTGTGCCGATGGATTTAGACGAGCTCTTGTCTATGAGTTCTTACCAAATGGTTCACTGCAACAACACATATCTTCACCAGACACTGACCGTTTCCTCGGTTGGAAGAATCTACAAGATATTGCATTAGGCATCGCCAAAGGGATCGAATATCTTCACCAAGGGTGTGATCAACGAATCCTCCACTTTGATATAAAACCCCACAATGTTTTGTTGGACGACAATTTCACTCCAAAAATTTCTGATTTTGGTTTGGCCAAGTTGTGTTCCAAGGATCAAAGCATTGTGTCAATGACGACAGCTAGAGGGACCATGGGGTACATTGCACCCGAAGTTTTCTCTAGAAACTTTGGAAATGTGTCCTATAAGTCGGATGTTTATAGTTTCGGAATGTTGTTGCTTGAAATGGTAGGAGGAAGGAAGATTACAGACGTGACGGAGGATAACACCAGCCAAGTTTACTATCCCGAATGGATCTACAATCTTCTAGAAGAAGGAGAAGATCTAAGAATCCATATTGGGGAGGAGGGAGATGCTATGATTGCAAAGAAACTTGCGATTGTAGGATTGTGGTGCATCCAATGGCACCCGGCGGATCGCCCTTCCATGAAAGTTGTGGTTCATATGCTCGAAGGAGGAGAAAAGTTAAGCATGCCCCCTAATCCTTTCGCATCTACAGGTCCAAGAAAAACAATTGCCACTTTGCCCGGAAGGGTACGCATGAACATTGAGTTAGAAGCAATTGCTGAATTAGATTGAATACAAGATTAGGGGTGATTTTTTTACTATCCATTGTAAATATAAACATTGTGACCTTACCAGCTTTATAGTAAATCAAAGAAAGATTTGTACCTGAACGAGGAAAAACTCAGAATTAAAAAAATCTGGCCTATATGGAAATACTTCTTTTTGTTGGATAAACGAAAATCTTTTTAGCAGCATTATTCTGTTTTGATGGCATGAACTTAAGAGGGTAGAAACTTAAGCAAATAAGAACTTCATTAACTGAGATTGGTTTTATTCTCTACAACCAAACTTTTAATGGCCATTACAATTTCAACTCTGTTTCCAATGCTGAAGGGAAGACAGAGATAATAACTTCACACAACAGTTAAATTAATTAAAATAAAAAAATGTAGCATAGCATAAAAAAAATCTCATAGTTTAACCTAAAAGCGTTTTCCTTTCTCTTTAATAAGTTGGGGCCTATATAGGTTCCATACCATCTAAAAAAATGTTGATAGTGGTGAAGAGAAGCACAACATGTTCTTTCTCTTGCTAAAAAAAAAAAAAAAAATCCATCGTTGAACAGTGCTCTCAAGGATTGGTCTTTTGGTCTGCTTGGAAAGAGGCATACATAGTGGCCTAGAAGTCTCCTTGGAGAGGGATTTCTTGAACCGTTCTTTCATAGGACTTACTCTTATGGAAAATGTTATGCTGCCACTTGGACTCGTCTCTAACGGAGATGCCTAGCACTGCTTTCCTAAGACTAAGCTTGCATTTGGAACGTCGGTTTGAAATGAAATTTTTATGCTGAAGTTGGTTGTTTTTTGTAAAAAAATAGTTATTATTTTTGTTAACTTTTCAGAAAAAGACAGAAACAAAGATGAAAAACTTAGGTCTAAACCTGAGAGCCAAAGAGATACAAAGCGTATCTACGGATTCCATCAAACTTGTTAATACTTTAGAAACTTGTTTTTCATTCAATCATCGAGTTTGATCAGACAGACTGTTAACAGGAAATCAAAAGTCAACAGGCAAAAGAAAGAATCAAACTGTATGAAGCATACTCATTTCTTGGTAGTTTCTCAATTTCAAAAGTTGACCAATTAATAAAAAATGCCATTCCAATTCTCTACGTGCACGACACAAGTTACCCGTCTGGCAAGTAGCAATCAATAACCATATGACTTATGACCGTGCTACGTATACATTCTCTATTTTTATGTATAAATTATTGTTCTCAATTCCTTAATAAAATACTATCGTATAATGTGCCAAAAAAAAAAAAGAATACTATCCTACAATTTATTTTATTACATTAATGATTTGGTTATATTCAATCCCATTAAATTTATGCCACTGGGGCAAATAGTGTTACTAATCAAAACCAAATTTTGAAATGCTTCATTTTGCATATCTTATACAACCGTGTTTACAATTTTATGTATAACTTATGTTATTCTTTCTATTCTTTAATAAAATACTATAGCATAACTGATTGTTACTATAACAATGACTTGGCTGAGTTCAATCTCATTAAATTTATGCCCTTATTTCTGACTGGGGCAAATAGGGCTAAATTCACAATTTGACTGGGGTGCTCTATTTCAGACTGGGGCAAATTGGGCTAAATCCATAATCCAGATACAGACTAAAGGCACCACCGGAATCCGACCCCCCGGAGAGTAAAATGATTGAGAAATCCTAACCCATACATGTTAGAGAGAGAGAGAGAGAGACAAGAGAGAGAGATAAAGAGAAAGGGAAAGTGAAATATTGGATATCTATTTTTATGTATAAGTGTTTTTTTTTTTTTATAAAATAAATGGAGAAAAGGAACGAAAGCTTACACTCAAATTATTAAAAGTAAAAAAAAAGAAAATCAAATTCAGTCTCAGTGACAAATCAAACAGAAACAAGAACAAACTCCGTAATAGGCAAACGAACCCAAACTAAACTCGTAGAAAGATGTAAATAGCATAAACTTAATGATGAGGTAGGGGCAATCAAAGATCAATCATGGGTTAGTTGACATTTCAATGATCTTGTGTTGTTGGTGGTGTTATCTACTTTATTTATTTATTTATTTTTGTGTAGAAATGTCATCCCATGGGGTCTTGTCTCAGTAGTGCAAGTGTGCAACTGGAACGGAAATCATCTAAAAATTTACTTCTACATTTGGTGGCCATTAAAAGGAGAAAAAGAAAACCCCTCTACCTTTCGAATTTTCGTACTTGTTCGTAGTGTTGCCAATTGTTTGGGATGACTTCTTAATTACAAAATTTGAATTACAGAATCACGTATAACCATAAATCTGATTTAAATAGCAACTCAAGATGGAGCAGAGGAATAAAATTATAAATGAACAAGTTAAGACATGGGAAGCAGAGGATATTCAGAGAGTTTCTCTCTAAAGGAAGGTTATTACAGCAAAAAAAAAAATATATACACACACACACACACACACACACACACACACACACACACACACACACACACACACACACACTAGAATCAATAGGAAAGAGCTAAAGCTAACAAGATATTACACATGGACTTATAGGATAATAACTGTATTTACATAATCAGCTTATATCCTGATGACAGGCCTCAATAAATATTGCTATATCACTTACCAAATCTCTTCACCACGGCCGAGTTGCGAGTCATTTGATTGTATTAACGATTGCGTTGGATGGGATGTCTCTTGAACATGCTCTACCGCCGGATTCTCTTGTGGACAAAGGGAAGGCTTCGGAGGCATTTGTAGGCATTCAACTTCTCCTTCGAGCATTTCTATGACTTTGCTCATTGAAGGGCGATCGCTTGGCTTCAACTGTATGCACCACAATGCTACTATCACCATCTTCTTTACTGTTTTTGAATCCTCCTCAGCTATATCTTCCATCTCTACTATGTTCTTTCCTTCGCTGAATTGGTCATATACCCACGAAGGAAAGTAAATTTGGCTCGAACGCGCTGCAGCTGCATTCTTCCTTTGACTTGCCATTTCCATCAACAGCATTCCAAAATTATACACATCGGCTTTGTAAGAGACTCTTCCAATATTTTTGTAAAACAATTCTGGAGCTATGTATCCCATGGTCCCTCTTGCTGCAGTTAGAGATACTACATTTTTATCTGGAGGGCATAATCTCGCAAGCCCAAAATCAGAGACTTTTGGAACAAAATTCTCATCAAGAAGAATATTGTGAGGCTTGATATCAAAATGCAGAATTTGCATCTCACATCCTCGGTGAAGATATTCGATCCCACGAGCCACTCCTAGTGAAATTTTGAGCATTTTGTCACAACTCAAAGAGGTAGTTCCTTCATAAGAAAATATGTGTTTATCAAGAGATCCCTTAGAACCTTGCCACTAATGCCATGGCTGCATAAACAACTGCCATTAGAATGTTGAGTGAAGCTCTAATTGAGAATGAACTTGCACAATAATCTTTACTTTTGTGGAAATAACTTTCAGAGCCAAAAAAAAAAAAAAAAAAAAAATTCAGGCACATTCTTTCTTTCTTTCTCTTTCCTCTGAAAGTACTTTTTTTTCGTTTGTTATATATAAATATATGTATATACGTATATGGAATGAAAGAGTATAGGTCTTACCAATCCACGACAGTGACTGGATGACGTCTTCAATAAACAAAAAAGAGAAAAACAAAAGAACCAAGGATCAGAGAGTCGATCAACTATCGAGATGATTTTATGAAAACACATCCGAGTTATTTGTTGTTGCTCTCATTTATTATTATTAATATTTTTGAATCTATTGCTGTTTAGCCATTTCAGATTCCCAGAGAAATGAACTTATATTGCAAATGAAAGTTTCGTTGACAAATTGGTAAAAGAGAATTCTTACAGAATATTATCTTGTAGAATAGGCCTGCATCACCACACAGCAACGACATGATCAGCTATTATTGTTTCTTTTATAGTCTTACAAAATATTGCCAAAATGAACGATAATGTATACGACAGTAAAGTGGAAAAATTAAATCGGCTCATGCGTATCATATTAGAAGTCAGGGACATAATCAAAGTTCCATTTGTTTTAGTAATGGACGTACTTTCGAAGTTGTATGGTTGAAACCATGAAAGCTCAAACCCGTAGGCAAACTCATTATGAATGTCGAAGAAGGAAACGTTGCTGCCATTAATATTTCCCATTCTCGACACCATTGCCATTAGCTCTACACCGCAGGCGTCAACCATGTCAGAAACACGCGAGCTTCCGTTGACCAGAACATAAGAATGCCTTTTGGATGGGGACAGAGTTCTCCTTGTGCAAGGAGAAGTGTCTATGTAACGAGGGGATTTGACCGGATTCTCACAGCTCACGAAAACTATAGAATTGGTATCTGCATGTGGCTGATAAGAAATCATAATATTGCCACTGAAGTTGTACTCCGACAGAGAATAACTAGGTAGAGAGGCACAGTTGCCTTTCTTGATATTTGAATCCACAATTCTGACGGTTTTGTTGTCATAACTGATTGATTCTACCAGGTCTTTTCCAGAACCAAGATGTAGAACTGTGGTGTTGCTCTCACAAGATAGGACAAAGTGTTTGTCTCCGCAATTCTTTGGATCGGTATCTAGCCGAAAAGGGTAACTTATGTTGTGGATTTTCCACAGGAAGAGGGGAAACAGTTTGGATCCTTGGCATTGCAATTAATGGAATCAAAGAGGAAGAAGAAAAGCATGACGATCAAGAATCGAAAAGTCATTTTGATTTTGGTTTTGGTTGGTGAAGAAGCCAAGGAAACTCCACACAGAGTTTGACTTGGGGCTGGAGGACTTTCACACGCTATATGATATAGAGAAACTTAATGCAGTTTAAAAAACCACTAAAATATACAAGAGTGGCTAGCTGGCAGCACTGAACCTGAACAGAAAAAAATAAAAGAAAAATAAAATCTAGTTTGACCAATCATAAAAAATGCTAGTCCAAATAAGCTACTTGCACATGGTACCCAAATTACAATAATAACAACAAAGAAGGGCCAACAGACAATAACCATGTGATGGAACTATGTATACATCACTGGAGGTCACATGTAGGACTCACTCTCTATTAGTTGTCATGTTCAACATCACTGGAGTATCAATCCCATTAAATTTATGCCACAAGGTTGCTTATCAAATTCAAATTTTGATATGCTTTATTTTGCATTTGTTATAGAGCCGTGTTTACGTCATTTAAATTTTTGTATAAATTACATACTCTTTCTATTCTTTAATAAAATAGTATAAGTGATTGTTACTATAATAACGAATTCTGTGTTCAATCTTATTAAATTTTTCTGCCCTTATTTCTGTTTGGGAGAAATAGGGCCAGATCCAAAATTCGACTGGCGCTCTATTTTGCATAGCTATATATTTATATATTTATGTATGAGTTATTCTTCTTCCATTGATAGTTAATATAACGGAGAAAGATGTAAATAGCATAAATCAAAGATTAATCATGGTTTAGTTGACATTTCTATTACCTTTGTGGTGGTGTTGGTGTTTTCTGTTTTTTTTTTTCTTGTTTTATTTGTGTGTGTGTGTGTGTGTGTGTGTTTTTTTTTTTTTTTTTCATCCCATAGGGGGTCCTTGTCTCATTATGGAAGTTTGCAACTGGAATAGAAATCATCTAAAAATTTACTATTAAATTTGTTGGCCATCAAAAGGGGAGGGGGAGAGAGAGAGAGAGAGACCCTCTACCTTTTGAATTATCATACCTATCCTAGTGTTGTATCAATTGTTCGATACGACTTCTGATTTACAAAGCTTGAATTACAGAATCACGTATAACCATAAATCTGATTCAAATAGCAACTCGAGATCAAACAGAGGAACAAAATTATAAATGAATAAGATAAAACAGGGGAAGCGGAGGATATTCAGAGAGCTTCTCTGTAAAGGAAGATTACTACAGCACAAAAGCGATACACACTAGAACAGAAAGGAAAGAGCCAAGGCTAACAAGATATTACACATGGACCCATAGGAAAATAACTGTTTACATAATCAGCTTATATCCTGATGGAGACCTCAATATATATTGCTATATCACTTACCATATCTCTTCACTAGCACTTAGAGCCAAACTCATCTCGGCAGAGTCGTCGAGTCATTTGATTGTATCGACGAATGTGTTGGATGGGATGCCTCTTGAGCATGCTCTACTGCTGGATTATCTTGTGGACATACGGAAGGCTTTGGAGGCATTTGCAGGCATTCAACTTCTCCTTCGAGCATTTCTATGACTTTGCTCATTGAAGGGCGATCGCTTGGCTTCAACTGTATGCACCACAATGCCACTATCACCATCTTCTTTACTGTTTCTGAATCCTCCTCTGATATATCTCCCATCTCCACTATGTTCTTTCCTTTGCTGAATTGGTCATACACCCAGGAAGGAAAGTAAATTTGGCTCGAACGCTCTGCAGCTGCATTCAAGTTCTTCCTTTGACTTGCCATTTCCATCAATAGCATTCCAAAACTATACACATCAGCTTTGTAAGAGACTCCTCCGATGTTTTTGTAAAATAATTCTGGAGCTATGTATCCGAAGGTTCCTCTTGCTGCAGTCATAGACACAATGCTGTTGTCTAATGGGCATAATCTCGCTAGCCCAAAATCAGAAACCTTTGGAAAAAAATTTTCATCCAAAAGAATATTATGAGGTTTAATATCAAAATGTAAAATTTGCATGCAACAACCTCGATGCAGATATTCGATACCACGTGCAACTCCAAGGGAAATTTCGAATATTTTCCCGCAACTTAAGAAGCTAATTCCTTCCTTAGGAAAAATGTACTTGTCAAGAGATCCTTTAGACATGAAGTCATATACAAGAGCATGCTTTGACCCTTCAGAGCAAAAGCCAATTAGTTGCACCACGTTGACATGGTGAATCCTTCCAATTGTGGAAATTTCATTGATGAAATCTTGTCCCTTGCCTTTGGATTTGCTCAGCATCTTAATTGCTACAAGACGACCACTGCGAAGCTTTCCTTTGAAAACAGAGCCATAGCCTCCCTCACCTAACTTGTTCTTGAAGTTTTTAGTCATCTTCTTGATGTCCGCGTATGAGTATCTTATAGGCATAAGATTGTTGTGGCTGTGAAGGAACTCTTCGATGGAGTTATATGTGGATAAATGGCGTCTTCGCCATTTATAGATTAAAAAGGCAACCACAAATGGAGTTCCCAATATCATTTTGACGACATGAAACATTGCTGCATCAAGAAATTATCAGAGTGGAATTCAGTTCTCAAAGTACTATCATTGGTTTACATATCCCACATGATTTTGTCTCTTCCGAAATGAAAAATGGCTAGTACATAAAAATATAATTTCGTACCTATACATTTGATTACCGCTGCAAGGGGGAAAAAAAATGGGAACAACAGAGAAAAAGGTTGTTAAACTCGTGTTGTTGAAAAACAACAATTTATAAAATCCAAATTGATCAACAATTTTATAGATGAATCAGGTAGTCTACTAATCAGTTGTCAAGATACACATACCACATAAAATCATCATGATTTATATACAGAGCAAATTACGTTCTCTAGTTTTTCTTTTTGTCCTTTTTTTTTTTTTTGGGGAAACAAACCTCATGCATTTGAACAAGAGAATAAGATTTTTCTTTTTCATTCTTTCTTAGTGATTTTGACAAATAAAGAAAGCACAAATGAAGAACACTTACATTCAAGACTGAAACGAAGCATGAACCAGAAGCCTGTGCCATCCAAGATAAGGATAAGTTTAGCTCAAGCAATGTTATTGAAAACAACTGAAGTGACCAAAACAGAGAGAATTTAGGAGATGCAAACCGGAAAATAGTACAAGCAACGAGATTAAAATTTATTTTAAAAAAAAAAAAGAAAAGAGGATTAAGAACTCCTTACCATAATCATAACATTGAAGGACGACGTTATTGGCGTTATCGAGGTAACAACCCACAGCTTGCAACCATGAAAGCTCAAAGCCGTAGACAAGCTCATTGTGAATGTCCGTAGAGGAAGTGTTAGTCTTGCCATTAACTCCGTTTCGTGCTACGAGAGTCGTTAGCTCAACACGGCAGTAGTTGTTCCAACCAGAAACATTTAATAAGCTACCATCGACCACATAATAGTAAGACTGTCGTCTGGATTTGGAAGAAATATTTGCAGAGTCTTTGGAGTGAAACATACCAGCAATATTAAAGCAAGGAGCGGTGTCTATATAAAGAGAGGAATTCACTCGATTTTCACATTTCAAGAATATTATAGCCTTTGTAAGTTCGTTATAGAAAGTTAAATATTTTTTTGGATTTATCCTTTGATAGGTCCTGTAAGAATCTCCATAATTGAAGTTAAGTTTACTCAAAGAATAGTAAGGTGTAGAGGAGCAATTATCCTTCCGAACATTGGCATCGGCAATTCGGATAGTGTAATTGTTGTAATTGATGGACTTTACCAGGTATTTCACAGAATACAAGGATAGTACCGTGAGGTTGTCCTCGCAAGAAAGCTCGTACCTTGAATAGCCACAGTGTTCTGGATCGGTATTAAGGCGGAAAGGGCTGCTTATATTAAGGATATCACCACAAGAAGAAGGGGAACAAATTTGACCACCAATCTTTGCATTGCTAGTACCAATGTTAAGGATCAAAACAAGAAGGGCCATCATGAATCGTGCAGACAATACTGGTCTTCCACTTTCCATTTCTAGTTTTGTGTGGAAGAAGAAGAAGAAGAAGAACTCATATAGTGATTACTAATTAAGTCGACTTTAAGAATTTATATTGGGCTTGGGGGGGGGGGGGGGGGGGGGGGGGGGGGGGGCGGCGCGGGCTTTTGAGAGCGATATAAGTAGAAGACTTGGAACTTTCAACGATTCTATCGAGAAGTTGAAGGGAAGACTTGGGAATTAAATCCGTGTGGAAAATTTTTTCTTGTAGAATCTTCAAATCACAAATCCTTTACTTTTATTATAATTTTTTGTATTTACTAAAGGATTATCAATGCTAGGTAGAAGGATATTTTGGGCGTCAAAATATACAACATGCATCCAAATAATTTAGAGATTTTGTGATAATATATGGAAAAATATATATGTATCCTGCTATATGGCACGGTTATGAACCATCAAATTCAGTCAAAATTCTCAAAATCCAAAATTTTTTTTTTAAAAACTTGGAGTGGAGTAATCGAATTTTACACTTTTTTATGAAAGCGATATAAGTGGTTTTTTTTTTGTTGTTGGGGGGGGGGGGGGGGGGGGGAGGAGGAGACTATTGAGAGCGATATAATTGGAAGACTTGGAACTTTCAACGATTCTACCGAGATATTGAAGGGAAGACTTGTACGTAAACTCCATGTGCAAAGTTTTTTCTTGTAGAATCTTCAAATCACCCATCCTTTACTTTTATTATAATTTTTTTTTAATTTACTAAAGGATTATCTATGTTGGGTAGAAGGATAGTTTGGGCGTCAAAATATATAACATGCATCCAAATAATTTAGAGAATTTTGTGGTAAGGTATAGAAAAAAAAAAAAAAAAAAGCAAAAAGATCCTATTATATGGCACGGTTATGAACCATCAAATTGAGTCAAAATTCTCGAAATCCAAAATTTTTTTTTTTTTTGAACTTGGAGTGAGGGTAATCGATTTCTACACTTTTTTATGGAGTTATGTGTAGTATTACTGCTAGGCTAAGCTTGTAACTACATTATCCAAATGTTTTACATTCCTTTAGTTTGCTACAGATTTCTGTTTTGGAAATTCTACATTAGGGTAAGTTTTTTTTGCCCTATCAGTAAAGCCACTTTTTTTTTTTTTTTTTTTGCCATTGGATTAATCTTTTAAGGTCAGATTTAATGATTAATGAGTGGGAGCATTTTTATGTTGTACATAACACATTTTTTACATGAACACTTATAAATCCAACTATTAAAAATTATATCTGCTGACTAGAAAAGCATGCTCTAGAAATCCCCTTACTATAATTATTATTTCTTGAAAATGGCTAGTTTGAGTACATATCATTTTTCCTACCCAAGGATTTATTAACAAAGCATGTAAGAGTAGGTGTCAAAAGGGGGAGCGTTTTTTTGCATAAGCCAATGGATCCTACAATTTTGATAATTTACATTTTTTTTTTCTTCTTTCCCTTCGATTTGGTCTGCTCCGACCTCGGCGAAGAAGGACTGTATCAACAAGCTGAGCATGCAAGACCAAGACATGACGGAATACTATTCAGATTCAGAGGAAGCTCTGTTTGCTAGCTAACAACGTGGTAAATCAAATGGCACAGGATTTAGATTTCTTTTTTTTTTTTTTTTTTTTTTAAAGAAAAAGAAAACAGAAAAGTCACGGCCATTATTTTCGTCGAATTGATGAATCTGACTAAAGATATTGAAGTGATCGGAGTTGGGTCCATCGGGGTTTAATTAGTAAGTTTTGTGAGAGCGACATAATTTGAAGGGAAGACTTTGAACAAGACTTGGAACTTTCAGCAGTTTCGTCGAAGCTACTGAATAATTTGATGTTATTCACTTCATACGAAAATTTGGTGCTCTGATTATTTGGATCATCTCTCTGTTCGTTGTCGGCCATGGAATTCCCTTTGGTGGTCCATGTCCTGGTAGTGAAAGGTGTGGAAAAAGTAAAATCTAGTAACTTATTGTGCAAAAATATTGAAATAAAAGATAAATGGAAACAAAATGAAATATAAGTGTACAACAAAAATACCACATCAAAAACCCCTTTAAAGTGGCGCCATCTGGAGCTGGAAATCAGAAAATATTTCCCACTTTTACCCCTTAAAGACAGCCCCATTTAAGACACATATTAGCTGAAAATAAATCCTAACATCCTATTTCATTCTCACACAAGTTAAGCTCAAAAAATCTAGTTTCTCAAGACACCACTAAGCCCAAAAACCACAAACACTATTCTCCATCTCCAACACCCCTCTATCACCCTCCTCCCTCCATTTTCAACCTCCAAGTAACCCCATTACCAAGTTCGAAGAAGTGTGAGGCGGAGTTAGAGAACGTGTTACTAGAGATAACTTAGTGGTTCTCTTTGTGTTTTAGTCATTTTTAGAGAACTAAAGCATGTTATGTAGTTAGAATCTTAATGTTAGACTCCTTCTTATTTAGAAAAAGGTTTTGAGAATAACTTTGGAGGTCCGAGGTCTTAGAGGATCCACAAAGCATTTCGGTAAAATCTACGAACTTTGTTTGAGCTTGTGGTTGTTGTAAAAATATGACATGTGTTAGAAACTTTGGTATGAAAAATAAATTATATGATAAGATTCTACAGAGTATAAGCTTCATTATATGCTTTGGAATCACTTGGTTTGCTTATGTATGTCTAAAGTTATGTGCAGTGGATTAATCTTTTTGAAATTGTGACACAAAACTAGAAAGAAAAGGAACCCCTGAGGTATAGTCTAGCCACGAGTTTTACGAAATCCTAAAAATTTTGGATTATAAGTTATATATCTAAAAACTAGATTTGTTAAGTTTTCGGATAAGATATCTTACGCCTCAAATGGATAAATATGCAATTTTGGTGAATTTTACAAGTTAAGACTACGAACTGAGAGGTTTTGCTGGAATCCTGTACTAGTCACGGGTTTTGAATGTTTTAGGTTAATAACCATAATATTTTGTAAAACTATTTTAGAAGTATAAACTAGACATTAGAAGCTTTTCAATGACGTATCTTTTGCCGATGGAGCCTTTTTTTGCATAAGCCAATGGATCCTACAATTTTGATATTTTACACTTTTTTTTTTTCCTTCTTTCCCTTCGATTAAATAGAGAAAGTATCTGGACTGATAAAGAATAAAATCCAAAGAGTACATAATCATACAAGTTGTGAAGCTTATTCCTTAATTTCCCTCAATCATGGAACAAACTTTTGTTATCTTAGATTTACGCATACACCAAAGTTGCCAACACTACTGGTGAGGTTGGAATGCTTACATTCAAAGACTACAAAAAACATTCGATACGAATCTTAAAACTTATTCTGACTCTACTATGGTGTCTAACTGTAGGTTCATACGTCTTCTAGGCATATCGGCAACTTTTTTAGTGGAATCGGTAGAGGTGAAAGGATTAGGCGGCATGCTTAACTTTTCTCCTCCTTCGAGCATTTGAACCACAACTTTCATGGAAGGACGATCCACCGGGTGCCATTGGATGCACCAGAGTCCTACGATCGCAAGTTTCTTTGCAATCATAGCATCTGCCTCTCCCCCAATATGGATTCTTAGATCTTCTCCTTCTTCTAGAAGATTATAGATCCATTCGGGATAGTAAACTTGGCTGGTGTTATCCTCTGTCTCGTCTGTAATCTTCCTTCCTCCTACCATTTCAAGCAACAACATTCCGAAACTGTAAACATCCGACTTATAGGACACATTTCCAAAGTTTCTAGAGAAAACTTCGGGTGCAATGTACCCCATGGTCCCTCTAGCTGTCGTCATTGACACAATGCTTTGATCCTTGGAACACAACTTGGCCAAACCAAAATCAGAAATTTTTGGAGTCAAATTGTGATCCAACAAAACATTATGAGGCTTAATATCAAAATGGAGGATACGTTGATCACACCCTTGGTGAAGATATTCGATCCCTTTGGCAACGCCTAAAGCAATATCTTGTAAGTTCTTCTAACCGAGGAAATGTCCAGCGTCTGGTGAAGTTATGTACTGTTGCAGCGAACCATTAGGCAAGAATTCATAAATAAGAGCTCTTCTGACTCCATCAGCGCAGTAGCCAGCCAAGCGAACCACATTGACATGGTGAATTCGACCTATTATCCCAATTTCATTTATGAATTCTTCCCCGTTGCCTTTCAAACTGTTAAGGATTTTTACCGCAACAAACAAATCGTTGGAGAGCTTTCCTTTAAACACAGTTCCAAAGGCTCCTTCACCCAACTTATCATTGAATTGACTCGTAATATGCTTAATATCAGCATACGAGTATCTGCTTGGCTTTAGAGCTCTGTAATCCTGCAGAAAACTCTCTATTCTCTGTTTAGTCTCTTTTTCTTGTTTATTAGAACTGTAAGCCCGATACGCTACGACGAGTAGGAGTGCGAGAACTGGCACACCAAGGGTTACACCTGCAGGTAACCATTTTCAGTCATGAAAATTTAACTACATCATTCCTATAAATCAAACATATTATAGTTCTGAAATAGTTGACTCACCAATGGCCACAAATTTCATTGATTCACCTGTAAAAGAGAGTAACGTAATCAAATATATCGCCTGAATGAGATTAAGATGTAATAGGATCAACAATATTGCTTAGATAATAATCCCTCATAAATTCAATTTGTTTTCAATTCCCTATAGTTATATACTAGTACTTATATTATCTAATTTTTATCAAACGGGTACATTACGTGTTGTTGAATCGGGTCTACTGACCAATTGCTAAATTACTAACTACATAAGAAAAGAAGCTGCTAAGCTTCAAAGCAGAATCAATAAATAGAGAACAGAAATTGTTACCTTTACTTGGTTTTGGACGATAGCATTCAATTTCAATTTCGGTGGCATTGCGCTTTAGACGACATCTCTTTCCCTTTGCTTCACAATATTGACCACAAGTTGGTTTAAGCCAACTCAAACGAAGCCTGTTATTGTAGTTAAAAGTGGACATGTAATAGTCATCGCATGGAAGAGGTAAATCTGTATACTTGTTCAAACAATTTGTGGGCAAATTTTCTACTGCAGTGTCGGATGAAACGACGTAGATTTGGTAGCTAGGGCCACTAAGACAGCGAAGGGACCCATAGTCATAATCAGCTCCTTCTTTAGAACAATTGAAAAAGCTATAGTTTCCGACGACATGTTGGGGGAAATGGAAGGGAGAGGTTGATAGGTTATGGATCTTTAAAAGCTCTCTCACTGGGCAATCACTCGGGTCGTATGCTTCAATCGTCTGAGACTTATAGTCTATATGCCTTACGAAAAACTTAGCTGAAACTGGCAGCTCAAGAACCGTATCGGACCCGCTACAAGATAACTCAAAGCCAGGGTAGCCACAATGGTTTGGCTGGTCTTTGAGTCTGAAGGGGAATCTGATAGCCATGCCATGGTCTCCACACTTTGATTCTTCGCATTCGATTTGGTCTGCTCCGACCCCGGCGAAGAAGGACAGCATCAACAAGCTGAGCATGCAAGACCAAGACATGACGGAATACTATTTAGATTCAGCGGATGCTCTGTTTGCTAGCTAACAACGTGGGAAATCAAATGGCAAAGGATTTAGATTTTTTTTTTTTTTTGGATCAAAACGAAAAAGAAAACAGAAAAGTCAGGGCCATTCCGTCAAATTAATGAATCTGACTAAAGATATTGAAGTGATCGGAGTTGGGTCCATCGGGGTTTAATTAGTAAGTTTCGTGAGAGCGACATAATTTGAAGGGAAGACTCTGAACAAGACTTGGAACTTTCGGCAGTTTCGTCGAAGCTACTAAATAATTTGATGTTATTTACTTCATACGAAAATTTGGTGCTCTGATTATTTGGATCATCTCTCTGTCCGTTGTCGGCCATGGAATTCCCTTTGGTGGTCCATGTCCTGGTAGTGAAAGGTACGTGGAAAAAGTAAAATCTAGCAACTTTTGTGCAAAAATATTGAAATAAATGATAAATGGAAACAAAATGAAATATAAGTGTTAGTATAATTCACTTCAATATTTTAAAACATTCCTTCAATTGCGGAAAAAGTTTAATGGTTGTCACAAAACAGAAAATTTGATTGGATGTCTAAGTAATTCATATCCAAATGTGTTTGAATTTTGTTATAATAATAATAAGATTTAATTGTGATGCCTTAGAAATTCATAAACTTGATTTTATGAATTATTATCATGGATTTTTTTCATTAATATATTTCTAATAAATTATTTTGATGAATATTAAATTTTAATATCTTAAATGATTTTATATGTATCATCAGTATGATGATGTCCAAGATCTAACAATGTTGAGTTTCTCTGTTTAAATGAGAAATTATAAATAATATAGAAAATGAGTCGAATGACATATAAATTTTTACGAAAAATTTATTATGTCGTATTTGAGGGATAAATGTTAATTTTTAGAACGGAACCCCAATTATTATTAATAGGTCAATTTGATGAACTTAGTATTTATTTTGGTTATATGAATATTTAAGTATTGAGAGTATGATTGAGAAAATGAATGTGTCACATAGATAGGAGATGAATAGTTAAGATTGATTAGGAGTAAATCTAATAGTAGAAGATGGATCAAGAATTGGGATTAGACTGGAAATCAATGGTGTAGATTTCATGTGAAATGATCCTAAACAAATCAATGGCCAAGTTTTGGATATTAAGTGACCAATAAGAGGTTAGGTCAAGGATTGGTGTGGTGGATGATCAAATGGATGAGATCAAAGATGATAACCCTTGATCAATGGATGGAAAATTGGAAGAAAGAAAAACAAAAATAAATATGAGAAAATCAAAGGAGAGATTCGGATTGTGTGGTCAAAAGCAAGAAGAAACAAAATAAATATGACCATGATTCGCTCTAATATCGAGATATTGTTAAATCAAGACAATTCAACAAACTTCCGTAGTAGGAGGTATTACTTCGGAACTTTAAGCACATAAGACAGGTAAGTATAAACCTCACATACAGCATGGAAATAAATTATTTTCCTTATTGATGTTCTATGTTTGTTATGATTTACCTTGGTAATTTGATGAATATATACGTTTTATGTATTGCTTTGATTAAGCATTTGACTTGCATAATTTCTCTTGCACTAATATGATCAACATGCCTCATAGATATTCATTCCATAATCATAGATTCATAGTGACATGTAAATCTATACATTATCATAATTAATAAGAATAACGCTAACAAAAATTAGAATTAAGTGTCGTACGAACCTCCAATTAGTGAGAGGATATGATAAGAACAAAAATTATGAACTATGACCTTTGAGATTGTTTGGAGGGTCGCTCCCCTAACTCTCCATTGGTTGTGCACATATGGATATGACATATGGGCTCTTAAGTAGACAAGATATATATATATTAAAGTATAATTGAACACATACAGCTCACATGCATTTTAAACATTCATATTGTGACATATCATGATATGATCTATGAAAATATTTTGTGAGATATAGTTTGTACTTGCTGAGCCAAAACTCATATGTGTGTGTTCGTGCTGTAGGTAACGCGGGTAAGCAGTCCGTCACTTACATGTTTTCTAGATTGGTGAAGTGGTACGGAGGCGATGAAAGAAGGAAGTGGGATACCACCACGAATTTAATTTCCACATTTAGACTTTTTAAATTATTTTGTATCGATTATATTTATAACTATGTTTTCAATATTTTGGTACTAATAATAGGGACTTATAGGTAAATATCTTTTTTTTTTTTAAAGAAATTTTTTGACAATTGTCCGAATTTTTTAAAAATTAGTTAAAAGATATTTTTTCTTAAAATAATCAATCAATTTTTTTAAAATAATCAATTAGTGATTGATCACATAATATTATTAATTAGGTAAATCAATAATTATAATTAGTCATAACGTTAATCATCAAATTTCAAGCCAATCATTGATTGACCAGATCGTTAAAAAAAATAAATATAAAAAGAAGCAAACGACCATTTTACTATAAAAAAAAAAAAAAAATCCGGCCATCAATTAGATTAGATGACCAAAATAGGTCATTCAGCCTCATTTTCCATAATCACAATCATAACTATCATCATCATCAGCACTATTTTGTTGCGAACAGGGTTTTGCACTTTTTTTAGTGCTAAGGTGGTACTTGTTCTTGTTCATGGTTTTTTTCACACTTGTCTAGAACTTTTTCGTATAATTGAAAAAAAAAAATGAAGGCCGGATACTGGAATCCCATTATTTAACCTCGAATAAGGATACATAACAAGTAAAGCTAAAAAAAGAAAAACATTCAGACTCTAATTTTGAGAAGAAAAGAGAGAGAAATTGTAAATTCACAACTTGACTAGCTAGTTATCATGTCTACTAATATCATTTGGAACCAGACTCATCTTGGTAGAGTCATTGAGTTATCGGACAGAATTGATGACTCTGCTGGACGGACTGTCTCTTGAGCATGTTCGACCTGATTCCCTTGTGGACATAGGGAAGGCTTCGGAGGCATTTGTAAGCATTCAACTTCTCCTTCGAGCATTTCTATGACTTTGCTCATTGAAGGTCGATCACTTGGCTTCAACTGAATGCACCACAACGCTACTATCACCATCTTCTTTGTTGTTTCTGAATCCTCCTCAGCTACATCTCCCATCACTACTATGCTATCTCCTTCACTAAACTGGTCGTACACCCACGAAGGAAAGTATATTTGGCTCGAACGCTCTGCAGCTGCATTCAAGTTCTTCCTTTGACTTGCCATTTCCATTAACAGCATTCCAAAACTATACACATCGGCTTTGTAAGAGACTCCTCCGATGTTTTTGTAAAATAATTCTGGAGCTATGTATCCTAAGGTTCCTCTCGCTACAGTCATAGACACAATGCTGTTGTCTAACGGGCATAATCTAGCTAGCCCAAAATCGGAAACCTTTGGAACAAAATTTTCATCCAAAAGAATATTATGAGGTTTAATGTCAAAATGTAAAATCTGCATGCAACAACCTCGATGCAGATATTCAATGCCACGTGCAATCCCAAGAGAAATTTCAAATATTTTTCCACAACTTAAGGAGTTGACTCCTTCTTTAGGAAAAATGTACCTATCAAGAGATCTATGAGACATGAAATCATATACAAGAGCATGCTTTGACCCTTCGGAGCAAAAGCCAATCAGTTGCACCACGTTGACATGGTGAATCCTTCCAATTGTGGCAATTTCATTGATGAAATCTTGTCCCTTGCCTTTGGATTTGCTCAGCATCTTAATTGCTACAAGATGACCACTGCGAAGCTTTCCTTTGAAAACAGAGCCATAGCCTCCCTCTCCTAACTTGTTCTTGAAGTTTTTAGTCATCTTTTTGATGTCCGAGTATGAGTATCTTATAGGCATAAGATTGTTGTTGCCGTGAAGGAACTTTTCGATGGAGTTAAACATCGATAAATGACGTCTCCGCCATTTATAGATCAAAAAGGCAACCACAACTGGAGCCCCAAATACGAATTTAGCGCCAGTATACATTCCTGCACCGAAAAATTACAAAAGATGAATTCAATGGTAATTGGTTGACATTATTTGAATTTAGCAACATATACTGCATATAATGGAGATTTCTTTCATGCTGTATGTTTCCGTAATGAATGATTATGGATTGTGACATATAGATAACATGATAGTGGCACAGTTAATAATAATTGGCAGTTTCAACTTTTTTTTTTTTGGCTACCGGAACATCATATGAAAAGATTTCTGTATTTACGGCTATTATGAAATAAAAGATCTTACCAAAATAGACAAGAAGACCGCTAAAATCTGCAAGAAACAAATAAACCAGAGAAAGAAATTAAGAAAGTCAATCCTACATAAAAGGCAAATGAAACCAACAATCAGAATGTAAAAGGATCACCGTTAGAACCCTATACTAGTAAAATCTAGTGGAAGAAACTTTTTTTTTTTTTTTCCAAGACGTGGTAAGGGATTCAAACTCTACTCCTTTTGATAGAGTTATGTTTGAAAATTACGCTGGGCTATGCATGTAACCATTGTAGTGAAAAAAACTTGGCATAGGAAACAATAGTTTTCATAAATATAGCGAGAACAAATGAGAAAGCATTCTTACAAATAAGGCAGAGTTCAATTGTATCCTGGGGACGATCTGCATTATGCAAGATTACAATAAGTCAGTAGCATTCTGAGAATGTTAACAACAAAGAGCAAAGTAGATATAAATGCTAGGATTTCTTTCTTTCTTTTGTTTTTGTTTTTTGTAATAAATAGAGAGGGGGAACTAAATCCCCCCCACTCAAATTTAAGATATATATGCAAGGATATATAATGCTAAAATGATGGAAATTAAAAAGATAAAGTAAAAAAAGAAAAGTGACTATTACTTACAACAGCTACAATGAACCTTGTTGGAATCACCGATGGAGCAAGAATCACCATTACATAATTGTTGGTGGAAACTTGGCAATTGTTGGAGGAAACTTGGCAACCATGAAAGCTCAAACCCATAGGCAAGCTCATTATGAATTTTCGCATAGGAAGTGTTAGTCTCGCCATTCATTCGGTTCCGCGACATGAGAGTCGTTAGCTCAATACGGCAGTGGTTGTTCAAATCAGAAACATTTAATAAGCTACCATCGACCACATAATAGTAAGACTGTCGTTTGGATAGCGATGAATTAGCGCCGGTGTCTTGGTTGGGAAACATACCAGCAATATTGCAAGGAGCAGTGTCGATATAAAGAGAGGAATTCATTCGATTTTCACATTTCAAGAAAATTATTGCCTTTGTAAGTTTGCGATCAAAACTTGGATGTTTCTTTGTGCGTATCCATTGATATGTATCGTAAGCATCATCATAAATGAAGTCATACTTATTCAAAGAATGATTAGGGATGGAGGAGCAATTATCCTTCTGAACATTGGCATCAACGATTCGGATTGTGTAATTGTTGTAATTGATGGCCTTAACCAAGTATTTTACAGAATACAAGTATAGTACCGTGAGGTTGTTCTCGCAAGAAAGCTCGTACCTTGAGTTGCCACAGTTTTCTGGATCGCTTTTAATCCGAAAAGGGCTGCTTATATTGAGGATATCACCACAAGAAGAAGGGGAACAAATTATACCATCGATCTTCGCATTGCTAGTACCTAGAAATAGAACGATCAAAACAACTAGAAAGGCCATGAATCGTCCAGACAATATTGATCTTCCACTTTCCATTTGGACTTTTTTTTTTTTTTTTTTTTTTGCTAGAAGACGAAGAAGAACTTAAATGTAAATGGTTATGATATAGATTATTGAAGTACTCGACTTTTACTATTGAAAAATTCCATCATTTTCTTAATTTCCACAATTATTAGTTTAATAGGTTAATCCCACACGTAGTTCCGTGTGACCTGATCTGGTACCCACGCTGAGGGAACATAAGCAGAAGACTTGGAAACTTTCAACGTTGACTCTATGAAAGCACACACTTGCCAGAACATCAGCAAGTAGTGTCGAATAAATGAATGGTCTTGAATGAAGACTTTATATGTAACCTCCACGGGAGGATATGTTTTTTAAATCATCTTTTTAGTCAAATTTTCTTACAATTATTATAAGATAAATTATATTTTTCTCCTTTAATAACTTTAGTTCTTATTACAAAATATCCCCAAACTTCAATTTATAATATTCGTTCCCCTCAAATTTTTGGACTTTTGCAAATTTTCCCCTGTTAAGTTTATTAACGGAAAATGGCACTTGGTGCTGATTTACTAGAAGAGTTGAGGTTTTGAATGTGTAATTACAAAGGTGCCCCTAGAATAGCAAGAGAGCCTCCTTTCCTCATCATTTTCACGCCCAACAGAGCTTCAAGCTCTCTCGTTGAGAAAAAGACAAAAATTTTTAAGAAAAAAAACAAAAAAAAAATTTTAAAAATATTAATTTAGACTTATCAATCAAACTAACCCTTTGTTTGACATGTGGTGACTCCGCTGATAAACTTAACAGAAAGAGAAAAATTAAAAAAACAATCTGAAGCAAACTTTAAATTTAAAATCCTTATTGTCAAACAATTCACGGCGGCACTGGAGTGAATGGCCGCGTGGGCGAACGGCGGCGCTGGCGATTGGCAGAGCCGCGGGCGAACGGCGGAGCTGGGCTATGCCGGAGAACGCGGAGCTGGGTGGAGCGGGCGAACGGCGGCGCTGGGCTGTGCGGACGAACGACGGCGTTGGGCCGTACGGCGAACAGCGGGGCTGGTTGTGACGGCGAACGGCGGTGCTGCTTGGGAGAAGTGGCTAGGAGACTCTAGCAGACCATCGACGATCGAACGAACCATCTGCTGGGAAACATGATCTACTAAAAAATTTTATTTTTTTTAAGGGAATTTCTCTTATAAATTTAAATATGATTTTACCAAATTATCCTTTCAAATTTTGGTCTTTGTTTGACATGTGGTGACTCCGCTGATAAACTTAACAGAAAGGGAAAAATTAAAAACGTTCAAAAATTTAAAGGGGACAGACGTTCTAAATTAAAGTTTAGGAAAAAAATATAATTTGTAATTATTATTATTATTATTGTATTAGCTTAATTTTTTTGTACAAATGATAAGAGAAAACAATTAGCATCTAGAATACATCTTATTTAAATTGACAATTACCAACAACTTCATTCTTAGATATGTAAATGAAGCTGGTTGGATCGGGTTTTAAGCTGCCTCGCCCCGCCCCGCCCCGCATAATGACCCACCCTATTTAATGTGCCGGTGAGGAGGAGGTCAAACCCACGAGGTTCAACGGGTACCAGCCCCCTCCGTTGACCCGCTTACCATTAAAATATATATATAACTTTTTCCTATTCATTTACGTCTTTTTTTTTTCTTTTCTTTTCAATGTCTAAAAGATTTTTATAAATTAAGAATCATGTTAAATAATGAAAATCTAGAAACTAAGTCTGAAATTGTATGTGAAAAAAACATTTTTTATTAAAAAAAATTCTATCTTGTTCTTTTTTTGAAGTATTGAGAAATAATATTTTACTTACCTCTTTATATTTTTTATAAGTAATATTCATAAAAAATATAAAAAAGGAAAAAACTTAAAGGTGTAGAATTTTAAACTTATAATCTTCGAGCAAATGATCAGGCAACCACATACTTTAATACCTTAAATAATACTTAAGGTAAATTATTGGATTGGTCCCTGAATTTTTAAGAAGGTGGGAGTTTGATCTATAAACTTTATTTTTTTTAGTAAAAATACCCTTGAACTTTTAAGTATGTGAGATTTTGGTCCCTAATCTATTTTTTATTGTTAAAATACCCCTAAACTCTTAAAAAATGTGTGTTTTGGTCCTCATATTAAATTTTGGACTAAGGTGTAAATATGACGATGGCGTGACACCGATGGGGGAGGTCACCTCGGCTAACAAAGTACAACGACAGATATTTTTTATTAACAAAAGTATTATGTTACCCTAAAAAATAAATAAGCTCAAAGCAATATCCAACAAAAATCATCTTTATAAATTGAAAAAAAAAAAAACTCACAAATCTTTGAAAACCAGAAAAAAAAAATGATAAACGAGAAATAAAAATGTTGTTTATTGTGAAGAGATAAATCAGTTTAAAATAAAAGGCAATAAATAAAAACCATATTTTATTTATCTATTTGTAGAAATTTCTTTTTTCTGATTACTTATGATTGTGTTTTTTTTTAATTCAATAATCTAGATTTTTTGAACTTATTAAATTTTGGGTTATTTACATTTTTATATCATGTATTTTACTTTTATTTAGAAAGTATACCCTGTGTTTTGAACTTTTACATTTGTGTACTATCAGATTACGCTTATTATACAAATTTATACCATTTCTCAGTCAACACTTAATTTTGACCTTAAAATACCCAAATTACCCTTAAAAAGAAATACTACAATTATGTATTATCAAAGAAATTCTAGTTGTCAAGCGAGATGAGAGAAATTTAACTTTATAATTTAAATTAGAATTTTTTTGATTACTTTTAATTTTAAATTCAAGGGTACTTTGGGTATTTTAAAATATAAAATTAAGCGTTGGTCGAGAATATATATATTTATATACTAAATGTAACTAATAATATAAAATTTTAAAATTTTAAAATTTTAAAATCCATTGTATACTTTTTAAATAAAAATAAAATTTATGGTATAAAAATGTAAATAATACATAGTTGTAGTCTTTCTTTTTAAAGGTAATTTGGGCATTTTAAGGTCAAAATTAAGTGTTGACCGAGAAATAGTATAAATTTACATATTAAGCGTAATCTAATGGTATACAAATGTAAAAGTTCAAAAAATAGGATACACTTTCTGAATAAAAGCAAAATACAGGGTTTAAAACGTAAATAACCCTTAATTTTTTTAGGGTAATATAGTACTTTTGTTCAAAAAATGAAGTCCTTTGTCATTTTCTACAAGCTGAGACGACCTCCTCCATCAATGTCACTCCACCGTCGTACACCAACCTCCTTTAAAAAATTAATGCAAGGACCAAAATAGACATTTTTTAGGAGTTGCGAGGTATTTTGACCCAAGAAAAAAATAAATTAGGGACAAAACTCTCACCAATTTAAGAGTTCAAGGGTATTTTTATCAACAAATAAAGTTTAAGGACCAATATATTCTAATACTTATGAGTCAATTCTTGTGAGACAATACTTATTTTATACAATTAATGGTTATTCGATCAGCTTGATGTAAATTTAAAAGAGTTTCAATTATGAGTAAGGATTTAGGAAATGAGAGGAAAAAAATGGAAAACTAAAAATAACAAGAGTTTTTTTTTTTTTTTTTTTTTTGGATAACTGTAAACAGGGCAGGTTAGGACGCCCGCCCTGCATCTAATGTGGGTCATCACCTGCCCCACCTCGCAATCCATATAATGTGGCTTATACCCGCCCATTTGGGACAGGACAGGTCGGGTTCCCATTTGACCCGTCCCATTTACATCCATACTCATCCTGAAATAAGCTCTACACTCGTATTATTAGAAGGAAAAAGAAAAAATATACAAAAAAAGTCTCAAACATAGAGAACATGGCCACTTTAAAAGGAAAACAAGCCAACATATTCGACCAACTTGATGAGTTTAGGAACAAGTAGAAACTGACTCCATAAGAAACAACCAAAACCACGCATTTAAAAATGAGGAAAAGTCTGTCAAAAACCTCACATACTATTATAAAAAAAGAAAAATTACATAAATGTCGTAAATTAAGATAAACAATTACCACTCATAAGGAAAACTACCTGAATAAATGAAAACAATCAACTGATGTAGTTAAGAAAAACCATAAATTAACGTCAGAAGAATAATCAAGACCATGTATTTGAAAACCAGATCTAAATATATCTCATTAAAGACCTTTCTTGTAAAACCTGATTAGAAAAACCAAGAAAGAAAAAAAAGAAGCTTTTATGTTTATCTTACAACCTAGCATAAAAAAATGAGCACCAACCAGAGACTCAGTCCAACCTTATAACTATCATATATTCTTTTCTAAATATTATATGATTGACTATTTATAATTGTATTCTATCCATAGGATGTTTACACACTACAATACGATTATCCAAATAATTTACATCCTTTGCTAGTTTTCTAGATTTTATTATCATTAAAAATGGCTATACCTTGAGTATATACTCTTTCGTACCTAGAAAATTTTTCTTTTTAACATAGTATATTGGGGGTGGGTGTCAAAAGGGGGAGTGGTTTTACAAAAGTCTATGGATGCTACAATTTTGTAATTTTCAATTATTTCACTGTTTATTATTTTCGTAATATTGGATTCAAAATGAAAATAATAATAATTGGATTGATACAAATGGACCACTATACAAAGACTACATGATCACATAAAAAAATATTGCTTATTCCTTGATTTCCCTCATTCATGTGCGAACTTTTATTAACTTAGATTTTACATAGAACAAACTTGCTAACGCTGGTGAGGTCAAAATGCTAACATTCTCATACTAGAAATACATTTGCTACCTCTTTCATACTTACTCTGACTCGGCTATGGTGTCTAACCGTACATTCATATGTCTTCTAGGCACATCGACAACTGTCTTATTTGTTGAATCAGTAGAAGCGAAAGGATTAGGCGGCATGCTTAACTTTTCTCCTCCTTCGAGCATATGAACCACAACTTTCATGGAAGGACGATCCACTGGGTGCCATTGGATGCACCACAATCCTACAATCGCAAGTTTCTTTGCAATCATAGCATCTCCCTCTTCCCCAATATGGATTCTTAGATCTTCTCCTTCTTCTAGAAGATTGTAGATCCATTCGGGATAGTAAACTTGGCTAGTGTTATCCTCTGTCACGTCTGTTGTCTTCCTTCCTCCAACCATTTCAAGCAACAACATTCCGAAACTGTAAACATCTGACTTATAGGACACATTTCCAAAGTTTCTAGAGAAAACTTCAGGTGCAATGTACCCCATGGTCCCTCTAGCTGTAGTCATTGACACTATGCTTTGATCCTTGGAACACAATTTGGCTAAACCAAAATCAGAAATTTTAGGAGTGAAATTGTGATCCAACAAAACATTGTGAGGCTTGATATCAAAATGGAGTATTCGTTGATCACACCCTTGGTGAAGATATTCGATTCCTTTGGCAATGCCTAAAGCAATATCTTGTAGATTCTTCCAACCGAGGAAACGGTCGGTGTCTGGTGAAGATATGTAATGTTGTAGTGGCCCATTTGGTAAGAACTCGTAAACCAGTGCCCGCCTGAATCCATCAGCACAATATCCTACTAAGCGGACCACATTAACATGATGAATTCGACCTATTATACCCACTTCATTTATGAACTCTTCTCCATTTTCTTTCGAACTGTTGAGAATTTTCACTGCAACAAAAAAATCGGTGGAGAGCTTTCCTTTAAACACCGTTCCAAAGGCTCCTTCTCCCAATTTATCTGTGAATTGACTCGTAATATGCTTAATATCAGCATATGAATATCTGCTTGGCTTCAGAGCCTTGTAATCCTCCAAAAATCTCTCTATTCTCAATTGGTTCTCCTTTTCCCTTTTGTTAGAGTTGTAAGAATTGTTAGCAGCAACAAGCAGCACTACAACTGCAGCTCCACCGAGTATTGCACCTGCATGAGATAGAACATTTGAATTATGAAAATCCCCGGCATCATTTGTAGTCTAAATGATTGAAGTTTTAATAAGAAAACTCACAAATTGCCTCAGATTTCACAGATTCACCTGTAAAAGACTATCACAATCAATTCTCGTATCAATCAAATCAACAATATATGAACAACATAATGCCATATTCGAGTAAGTAGTAACCCTTAACCATTGCAAGTTTTGTTCAATTCCTCTTAAACTTCTATGAGAGTAATGAAATTATGACCAGTATTAATTTGGTTAAAAGCAAACTGCAAAACCTCAAGGAAGAAAGAATAATTAAAGGGGAATAGAAACAGTCACCTTTACTTGGTTTGGGAAGAAAACACTCTGTTTCAAGTTTGGTGTCACGGCTCTTCAGTCGACACCTCTTTCCCTTTGCTTCACAATGACCACAAGTCGGTTTGAGCCAACTCAAACGAAGCTTGTTATTGTAGTTATAGCTGGAGATACTATAATCGTATGGAATCATTAAAGTGGTAAACATGTTGAAACAATTTGAGGGCAAGTCTTCTACGGCAGAGTCAGATAAAATGGCGTAGATTTGGTAGCTACTACCGCCAAAGCAGGAGAGGAACCCGTCAGAGTAATCAGCCCCTTCATTAGAACAATTGAAGAAGCTATAGTTGAAGAGGGCATGTTGGGCAAAATGAAAGGGTGAGGTTGATAAGTTTTGGATCTTCAAGAGCTCTCTCACAAGGCAACGACTTGGATCATACACTTCAATCCCCTGAGATTTATAATTTATATGCCGTACGGAGAACTTAGCTGATGTTGGCAGCTCAAGAACCGTATCCGACCCGTTGCAAGATAACTCAAAGCCAGGATAGCCACAGTGGCTTGGCTGACCGTTGAGTCTGAAGGGGAATCTGATAGCCATGCCATGGTCTCCGCACTTTGATTCTTCGCATTGAATTTGGTGGTCTGCTCCGACCTCTGCGCAGAAGGACAGTATCAACAGGAGCATACAAGACAAAGACATGGGGAAATCGGCGGCAATAATAAACATCAGATTCAGAGGATGCTCTGCTTGTAAACCAACAATGGGAGGTTTGTAGGTAAGATAACTAGTGTTAGAGGAAAATCAAAATGCATTGACGTGGAGTTGGTGTTATTTTAATTATTTTTATTTAAAAGAAAAAAAGAAAACAGAACACAGGAAAAAAAAAAAAAAAAAAAAAGCACGGCCAGTTGACTTGAATAATTAATGATTAATGAATCTGACTAAAGATGATAAAGAATTGGGGTCCATTTGGCGTCCATCGAACCTAACTAGTAGTTCCCTGAGAGCGACATAATTTGACGGGAAGACTTTGATCAAGACTTGGAACTTTCAGCAGTTGCGTCGAAACTACTAAATAATTAATTAATTTTAAGCCCTTATATTTGCATCATCTCTCTGTTTGTTGTCAAGTCATCGCATTGCCATGGTGGTCCATGTCCTTGTAGTGAAATTAAAGGTCTGTGTAGAAAGTTAAAACTACTAAACTAGTAAGAGCCTGTTTGGTTATGTTCTCAGTTTTCAGTTTTCAAAATTATGTTTTCAAAGATGAGAACAAAGACAATTCCCACATGTTCTCAAAAACTTATGGTGTTTGATAATTGTTTTGAGCAAATATACTTATAAAATAAAAATAGAATATATATATATATATATATTTAGATAAAGATTTTTAAAAACTTTTTTTTTTGTTATTATTATTATCTGGGACCCTCGCTGAGAGGGAGATAAGTAGAAGACTTGGAACTCTCAACGTTCACTCTTTGACTCTACGGAAGCAAACACTACAAGAACAGCAGCTTCGTGGAAGCTAGTAGTGTCGAATAAATGAATGGTCTTGAAGGGAAGACTAGTTTACTTTTTTATAAATGGTCTTGAATGGTCTTGTAGCATTTCATCTACCAAGTATCCAAATAATTTCGAGAATTTTATGATAGGATATGAACAATATAATTTATGACACTGTTTTAAATCATTATTTCTGTCAAAACTATCATATATATATATATATATATGTTTTAGTGCAAGATTTATGTACTTTTTTATATAAATGATCAGAAACAACAACTAACATCTAGAGAAATTAACATATCCCAATTAAATTGACATCCACCAATAACCTCATCTTATAAAATGAAAATGTCTCAAACAAACAACTAATGGCCACACAAAAAGGAAAACAACCAAGATATCCATAAAAAATAAACGAAACCATACCTTTAAAAATGAGGAAAAGTCAGCCGAAACTATCATAACTGGTCCATCGGACTTAAATAGGGAAGACTTTTACCAAGACTTGGAACTTTCAGAGCAGTTTCGCCGAAGCTAGTAAATAAATTGAAGCTAGTAAAAATTCTGAAAATTTCTGTAGAGATGATCTCATAAGTTCATCATTCATATGTCTTCTCTCCCCCTTTTTTTTTTTTTTTTTGGTTATTTACTTCGAACGGAAATTTAATGCTTATGTGTTTTCATCATCTCTCTGTTTGATTCCAATGGTGGTCCATGTCCTGGTAGTGAAATTAAAGGTTTGTCTAGAAAGGGAAAACTTGTAAATTTCGTTTGAATTTTAAAAAAGTAACAATTAAAAAACAAAAACTACAACTATTTTTTTAAGGTACTCTAGTATGACGAGTATGCTGATCATAAAGGAAAAAGTTTATTGGTTGCCATAAAGCAGGAAAATTGATTGTATAAGTAATTCATATCCACTGAAGTTTTAATTTTCTTTTTTTCTTTTTTAGGGGTAGGTTTTTTGTACTTGTTCGTAGTTTATTTCACAAATCTCTGGAACAACTTTTTCAAAATTGATTGGATGTCCTTATTTGTTTACTTATTTATTTGTTTTTTTGGTGAAGAGGAGTTTCGTGCTCGTCAATAGTTCATTCTAGAACGAGTTTTTCATACAAAGAAAAATTAAATTAAATTTAAAAAAAAAAATGAGGTTTGGATAAAGGAATCCTATTATTTAACTTTAAATAAGGATTACATAACAAGTAAAGATCAAGGAACATTCAGACTCTTATTGGGGAAAAAAAAATAAAAAATTGTGAATTCACAACTTAACTAGCTAGTTATTATGTCTCCTTATATGGATTTGGAACCAAACTCATCTTGGTAGAGTCGTCGAGTCATCGGACGGTATAAATGACTGTGTTGGACGGACTGTCTCTTAAGCACGTTCTACTTGATTCGCTTGAGGACATAGGCAAGGCTTCGGAGGCATCTGTAGGCATTCAACTTCTCCTTCGAGCATTTCTATGACTTTGCTCATTGAAGGGCGATCGCTTGGCTTCAACTGTATGCACCACAATGCTACTATCACCATCTTCTTTGTTGTTTCTGAATCCTCCTCAGCTACATCTCCCATCTCTACCATGCTCTTTCCTTCACTTAATTGGTCATATGCCCACGAAGGAAAGTATATTTGGCTCGATCGCTCTGCAACTGCATTCAAGTTCTTCCTTTGACTTGTCATTTCCATTAACAGCATTCCAAAACTATACACATCGGCTTTGTAAGAGACTCCTCCGATGTTTTTGTATAATAATTCCGGAGCTATGTATCCTAAAGTTCCTCTTGCTGCAGTCATTGACACAATGCTGTTGTCTAATGGGCATAATCTCGCTAGCCCAAAATCGGAAACCTTTGGAACAAAATTTTCATCCAAAAGAATATTATGAGGTTTAATGTCAAAATGTAAAATCTGCATGCAACAACCTCGATGCAGATATTCAATGCCACGTGCAATCCCAAGAGAAATTTCCATTTTTTTTCCACAACTTAAGGAGTTGACTCCTTCTTTAGGAAAAATGTACCTATCAAGAGATCCATGAGACATGAAATCATATACAAGAGCATGCTTTGACCCATCGAAGCAGAAGCCAATCAGTTGTACCACATTGACATGGTGAATCCTTCCAATTGTGGCAATTTCATTGATGAAATCTTGTCCCTTTCCTTTCGATTTACTCAGAATCTTAATTGCTACAAGACGACCACTGCGAAGCTTTCCTTTGAAAACAGAGCCAAAGCCTCCTTCACCTAACTTGTTCTTGAAGTTTTTGGTCATCTTTTTGATGTCCGAGTATGAGTATCTTATAGGCATAAGATTGTTGTGGCTGTGAAGGAACTCTTCGATGGAGTTAAACATCGATAAATGGCGTCTCCGCCATTTATATATCAAAAAGGCAACCACAACTGGAGCCCCAAATACGAATTTAGCGCCAGCATACATTCCTGCACCAAAAAATTACCGGAATTGAATCCAACTGTAATTGGTTGACAATATTTGAATTTAGCAACATATACATGTAATGGAAATTTCTTTCATGCTGTTTGCGTCCGTAACGAATGGTTATGGAGTGTAACATTGATAACATGATAGTGACACAGTTAATAATAACTGGCAGACTCTCAACTTGTAAATATAAACCGGAACATCATATGCAAAGTTTCCTGTTTTTCGGCTATTATGAAATAAAAGGTCTTACCAAAACAGGTGAGAAGCATCATAAAATCTGCAAGAAACAAATAAACCAGAGAGAGGAAATAAGAAAGTCAGTCCTACATAAAAGGCAAATGAAACCAACAATCAGAATGTAAAAGGATCACCGTTGGAACCCCATACTAGTAAAATCTAGAGGAAAAAACTTCTTTTTTTTTTTTTTTCAAGATGAGGTGGGGGATTTGAACTCTAATTCTTTTAGTAGAGTTATGTTTGAAAATTCCGCTGGGCTATGCATGCAACCTTAGTGAGAAAAACTTGGCATAGGAACAATAGTTTTTATAAACATAGTGAGAACAAATGAGAAAGCATTCTTACAAATAAGGCAGAGTTCAATTGTATCCAGGCGACGAAGATCTGCATTATGCAAGATTACAATAAGTCAAAAGAATTCAGAGAAAGTTAACAACAAAGAGCAAAGTAGATATATATATGCTAGGATTTCTTTCTTTCTTCTGTTTTTGTTTTTTGTAATATATAGAGAGGGGGAACTAAATCCCCCACTCAAATTTAAGATATATATGCAAGGAAATATAATGCTAAAATGATGGAAATTAAAAAGATAAAAAGAAAAAAAAAGTGACTATTACTTACAACAGCTACAATGAACCTTGTTGGAATCACCGATGTAGCAAGAACCACCATAAATACACAATTGTTGGCCGAAACTTGGCAACCATGAAAGCTCAAACCCATAGGCAAGCTCATTATGAATGTCCACATAGGAAGTGTTAGTCTCGCCATTCATTCGATTCCGCGACATGAGAGTCGTTAGCTCAATACGGCAGTGGTTGTTCAAATCAGAAACATTTAATAAGCTACCATCAACCACATAATAGTAAGACTGTCGTTTGGATAGCGATGAATTAGCACCGGTGTCTTGGTTGGGAAGCATACCAGCAATATTGCAAGGAGCAGTGTCGATATAAAGAGAGGAATTCATTCGATTTTCACATTTCAAGAAAATTATTGCCTTTGTAAGTTTGCGATCAAAACTTGGATGTTTCTTTGGCCGTATCCATTGATATGTATCGTAAGCATCATCATAACTGAAGTCATACTTATTCAAAGAATGATTAGGGATGGAGGAGCAATTATCCTTCTGAACATTAGCATCAACGATTCGGATTGTGTAATTGTTGTAATTGATGGCCCTTACCAAGAATTTCACAGAATCCAAATACAGTAGCGTGAGGTTGTTCTCGCAAGAAAGTTCGTACCTCGAGTCGCCACAGTTTTCTGGATCAGTTTTAAGCCGAAAAGGCCAGCTTATGTTGAGGATATTGCCACAAAAAGAAGGCCGGGAACAAATACCATCAATCTTTGCATTGCTAGTACCAAGAAATAGAGCGATCAAAACAAGAAAAGCCATGAATCGTGCAAACAACATAGCTCTTCCACTTTCCATTTGGATTCCTTTTTTTTTTTTTTTTTTTTTTTTTTTTTTGAGCTAGAAGTCGAAGAAGAAGAACTTAACCAATTGTAAAAGATTATAATGGAGATTATTTAAGTACTCGACTTTCACTATTGAAAAAATTGAGTCATTTTCTTAATTTCCCTAATTAATAAGTTACACGTTGGAAAGTCAAATTTTCAAATTTTAAGATTGGTCAGATAATTAACTCCTGTAAATAGGATCTTTGAAAATTGTTGAAAGTTCCGTGTGAACTAGGGGAAACAAAATTGGACAAGAAGAAATGTCACGCGTAAATGTGACCTGATCTGGGACCCTCGCGGATGTGAGGGACATAAGTGAAGACTTGGAACTTTCAAAGTCGACTCTACGGAATTAAGCAAATACTTGTCAGAACATCAGCTAGTAGTGTCGAATAAATGAATGATCTTGAAGGGAAGACTTATAAGTAAACTCCACGGAGGATATGTTTTTCTTGTAGCATCTTCATCTACCGAGTATCCAAATAATTTCGAGAATTTTGTGGGAGGATATGATTAGAATGAGTCATGACACGGTTTTAAATCATCTTTTTTTAAGTCAAAATGATTATTATTGTTATATTTCTTAGTACAAGATTTTTTTAATACAAATAGTGAGAGAGAGCAACTAGAAACTGGAGCACATCCCTACTAAATTGGCATCCACTAACAACCCTATCCGGCACTAAGCCCTCCACTCATATTATTAAAAGGAAAAGGCAAATATATACGAAAGGTCTCAAACATAGAAAACACAGCCACCCAAAAAGTAAAACAACCCCACATATTCGACCAACTTGATGAGTTTAGAAACAAGTAGAAACTGACGCCATAAGTGTTGTGAAAATTTAGCAACAAAAATGTACGCTATCGTAAACAAGTAATAAAATGATAAGTAAAGTATCATTCTCACGAGTACTGTCGTTACCAATTACTGAAATTATATTAACTCCAAATCTATTTAAATAACTGAAAGGAGATTTTTAAATATAAATAAATAAATAAATAAACAAAAGACTCAAAATACTAAAAATCTAGGGTTTCTGATTTTACCGAATTAATCATATTCAAATCCTCTAATCTAATTAATCAACGTCTATTCCCTATGTTACCAGCGAATCTCTCTAATATATTCATTAATCTTTTTCAAGCATTAATAATTTATTATAACAAGCCTTATCACCTCTCGATCTCAAACAACTTATCATAATTCATTAAAAAATAGAAATTCATGATGCTGTACAAGTTTCATAACTATCTCTAGCTCATGACAATCTCATAGTAGATTAAACATTGGCTTATTCAATTATCACTTCTCAGTCTCAAAGCAAATACCAAATCATGTAAAAGTTGGTCAGAAATTCACAAGCATTAAGCATAGATTAAATTACTCAACGTAAAACTGAAATAGATATCAATTAATTAAAAATAGAAAAACTTAAATAATTATAATCCGAATAGATCGTATCCCTAGAAAAGAAAATTACTTTATAAATAAAAATAGAAATCTACAAAATAAATGTTTAATCATTATCAAATTAAAAAAATAAAAAGATATGAAAATAAAGCAAGAAACCCAATTTAGAGGTGTCACAAGTCTCTAAAGCTTTCTCCTAAATTTTTTTCTCCCTTTCCTCTTAATGATTCAAGATAATCTCTCCCTTATTTTGTAGAAAACAAAACCTAAAACTTTAAAAAAAAAAATTCCTTCTTCTTATTTGGTTTTCGGCTTCTCCTGCAGCCAAAGATGCTTGTACACGGAGCCCCAAGCTCCTTTTAATAAGCTACTCAGCCGCCTTCAACTTCCCCTTTTTATTTTTTTTCCTTTTATTTTCTCCTTTGGCTTCAGCAAGCCTGATGCCAGTTAGCCCTAGGGCACACGTGGACAGGTGGCGAAATTTGGTTGGGAGCAACGAGAGCTGGGAAGCGTGGCGAGCTGGCTTTGGCTGGAGCTTACAGGCACACGCGGAGTTGCTGGGACGCACCACATCGGATTCGACAGTACCCCTAGTTGCTGACACGAACACTGAGACGCAACTGGCTAGGCGAGTTTTGCTTACTCGCAATCCTAGGCTACTCCTCGTAAATCTGATGGCCAAAACGGGCGAGTGACCGCATGTGGATACTCATGCGAGTGGTTGACGTTAGCTCCGAATTTTATTTTGCTACTTTAAATCATTTTTATAATATTTTAACTCTAAATTGCTACTTTTAACCTTATCAACATAATTAACTCACATATTTAGGACAACATAATAAATTTAGGGAAAAATTAATATAAATTTCTAAAATTATAACAAAATTATAAGTTTAAGAATGCTAAAATAGCTCTATTTTATAGAGTTAACAATAATAAACAACCAAAACCATACATTTAAAAATGAGGAAAAGTCTGCCGAAACCATCACATGCTAAGCTTCCTACTCATTATTAATGAAAAAGGAAAAATTACATAAATTACATAAATTTAAATAAACAATAACCACTCATAAGAAAAACTACCAGAATAAATAAGAACAATCAATTGATATAGCTAAGAACAAGTAAAATAAGACGTCGTAAGAAATAGTTGAAATCATTTATTTGAAAACTAGATTGTAAAATATAACTTATTAAACACCTATTTTGTAAAACCTAATAAACCAAAAAATAGAAAAAAGAGTATATATGCTTGTTTTGCAATCACACATCAAAAACAAACACCACACATCCCAATCTAAAAACTATCATAAAATATTTTACATAGTACCATAAAATAATCCAAATAACTTGCATTCCTTGTTGATTTCCTAGATCTTACTAATGTTATTACTACTTGAAAATGGCTACTGTAAGTGCATACTCCAATTACCTACCCAGAAATTTTTCTTCCAAATTTTCCCTTAAAAGGTTTTAACAAAGCATAATAGGGGTGGGTCTCAGACGAAATGTCGTCACGCGTAAATGTGACCTGATGATCTGGGACCCACGCTGAGAGGTACATATGTTGAAGCTTGGAACTTTCAACGTTGACTCTTTGACTCTACGGAAGCCAATACTACAAGAACAGCAGCTTCGTGGAAGCTAGTATTGTCGAATAAATGAATGGTCCTGAAGAGAAGAAGACTTGTAAGTAAACTCCACAGATATGTTTTCCTTGCATCATTTTCATCTATCGAGTATCCAAATAATTTCGAGAATTTTATGATAGGATATAACCGGTATGAGTCATATACAGATCTAAATCATCATTTCCCTCAAGACTTTCCTATATATATCTATATATATATTGGTGCAAGATTTATATTTTTTTTATATATATAAATGGTGAGAGACAATAATTAACTTCCGGAGAAAATAACATATCCCAACTAAATTGGTATCAACAAGAAATCTCATCATGCAATTAGCTCCCGACTCATATTATTAAAAAGAAAAATAAAAAATATACAAAAACGACTCAAATATAGAAAAAAATGGCCACCCAAAAAGGAAAACAACCTGGACATATTTGATCAATTGATGAGTCTAGAGACAAGGAGAAACTGATGCTAAAAGAAACAACCGAAATCATGCCTTTGAAAATCAAGAAAAATCAGCCAAAACCATTACAGACTATTAATAATAAAAGAAAAATTATATAAATGTCATAGATTAAGATAAACAATAATCACCCATAAGAAAAACTATTTGAAAAGTGAAAACAATCAACTGATGTAACTAAGAAAAATCAAAAACTAAAATCATATGAATGATCAAGAGCATGCATTAAAATTAGATTCTAAATAATACCTTTCTTGTAAAACCTAATTGAAAAAACCAAGAAAGAAAAAAAGAGTGTTTATACTTATCTTAAAATTAAACATAAAAGATGAACACTAACCAACGACTCATCCTAACCTTATAACTATCATATTGTAATATCTGGAAAATTCACAATGTTAATTCCTAAATTAAATAGGAATAAAGTCGTGAATTTTCTGTATTAAGATTATAATTAAAAAAAAACGGAAGACGTGATTTATAATTTTAATAATCACGTTAAATGCACGAATTTTTGAATTAAACATGAATCAAGACGTAAATGTTTAACTATTCATGATAATAATACCATGAATAGCAAATTTTTATGTTACAGTATATTTGTTAATATGTTTGAGTAATTTTTCATATTACGCGATTAATGTGAAAAATTAAGAAAAGTCCATTAAAAAAAAAATAGTAGCAAGTGTGATCTCGTGCAAAGTGATTTTTTTGAATTTTGTTGAATTTATCAAGTTCATGAGTTAAAAAAAATGAAAAAAAAAATGATGACACTATAAATAAGTATCTCTAAGATAATTTATTGGTGACAGAATATAATTTCGAACTATAAAATTAATTCAGAAAAGTGTGACAACTGATCAAGTGAATTAGTTATACAAGAGAAAAAGATTATATTCTCGACATGAATTATGAACAAGCTTAAAATTTCAGTCGGGTCTATTGTCTTGAATGATTTAATTGATATGCAAAAATTTATAAGTCAAAATTCATATTACATGGTCATTATTCGAAATGTACACACAACAAATGTGTATCTGTATATAGATATATATTTGATGAGTTATTGTAATCAAGGGTGCCCAAAATATTTCTTTGGCAAACGGATGACTGCAAGTATGTGTAAATTTATGTGTGTGTATATACATATATATATATATATATATTATATATGTATGGTTCACAAGGAGGAAAAAAAAAAAACTATAAATGTATTTATATACATTACATGTGTGGTCAGTCCACATTTGACATGTGTTAAAAAAAAAAAAAAAAAGAGAGAGAAAAGTAAATGGACTTCTTACCGGATATACATCTTATAAAGCATTGGTTTTATGGGATAAGGATGAGAATAAATAAGAAAAAGGAAAGGATAAAGCATTGGCTTGGATAAAGGAATCCTATTATTTAACTTTAAATAAGGATTACATAACAAGTAAAGATCAAGGAACATTCAAACTCTTATTGGAAAAAAAAAATTGTAAATTCACAATTTAACTAGCTAGTTATCATGTCTCCTTGTATGGATTTGGAACCAAACTCATCTTGGTAGAGTCGTCGAGTCATCGGACGGTATAGATGACTGTGTTGGACGGACTGTTTCTTGAGCACGTTCTACTTGATTCGCTTGAGGACATAGGGAAGGCTTTGGAGGCATCTGTAGGCATTCAACTTCTCCTTCGAGCATTTCTATGACTTTGCTCATTGAAGGGCGATCGCTTGGCTTCAACTGAATGCACCACAATGCTACTATCACCATCTTCTTTATTGTTTTTGAATCCTCCTCAGCTACATCTCCCATCTCTACTATGCTCTTTCCTTCACTAAATTGGTCATACACCCACGAAGGAAAGTATATTTGGCTCGAACGCTCTGCAACTGCATTCAAGTTCTTCCTTTGACTTGCCATTTCCATTAACAGCATTCCAAAACTATACACATCGGCTTTGTAAGAGACTCCTCCGATGTTTTTGTAAAATAATTCTGGAGCTATGTATCCTAAGGTTCCTCTCGCTGCAGTCATTGACACAATGCTGTTGTCTAACGGGCATAATCTCGCTAGCCCAAAATCAGAAACCTTTGGAACAAAATTTTCATCCAAAAGAATATTATGAGGTTTAATATCAAAATGTAAAATCTGCATGCAACAACCTCGATGCAGATATTCAATGCCACGTGCAATCCCAAGAGAAATTTCAAATATTTTTCCACAACTTAAGGAGTTGACTCCTTCTTTAGGAAAAATGTACCTATCAAGAGATCCATGAGACATGAAATCATATACAAGAGCATGCTTTGACCCATCGAAGCAGAAGCCAATCAGTTGTACCACATTGACATGGTGAATCCTTCCAATTGTGGCAATTTCATTGATGAAATCTTGTCCCTTTCCTTTCGATTTACTCAGCATCTTAATTGCCACAAGACGACCACTGCGAAGCTTTCCTTTGAAAACAGAGCCATAGCCTCCCTCACCTAACTTGTCCTTGAAGTTTTTAGTCATCTTCTTGATGTCCGAGTATGAGTATCTTATAGGCATAAGATTGTTCTGGCTGTGAAGGAACTCTTCGATGGAGTTATATGTGGATAAATGGCGTCTTCGCCATTTATAGATTAAAAAGGCAACCACAAATGGAGTTCCCAATATCATTTTGACGACATGAAACGTTGCTGCATCAAGAAATTATCAGAGTGGAATTCAGTTCTCAAAGTACTATCATTGGTTTACATATCCCACATGATTTTTTCTCTTCCAAAATGAAAATTGGCTAGTACGTAAAAATATAATTTCTTACCTAAATATACGATTACCGCTGCAAGGGGAAAAAAAAATGGGAACAACAGAGAAAAAGGTTGTTAAACTCGTGTTGTTGAAAAACAACAATTTATAAAATCCGAATTGATCAACAATTCTATAGATGAATCAGGTAGTCTACTAATCAGTTGTCAAGATACACATACCACATAAAATCATCATGATTTATATACAGAGCAAATTATGTTCTCTAGTTTTTCTTTTTTTTCCTGTTTTTCCTTTTTTTTTTTTTTTTTGGGGGGGGGGAAAGAAACCTCATGCATTTGAACAAGAGAATAAGATTTTTCTTTTTCATTCTTTCTTAGTGATTTTGACAAATAAAGAAAGCACAAATGAAGAACACTTACATTGAAGCGTGTAACAAAGCATGACCCAGAAGCCTGCGCCATCCAAGATAAGGATAAGTTTAATTAGCTCAGGCAATGTTATTGAAAACAACTGAAGTGACCAAAACAGAGAGAATTTAGGAGACGCAAACTGGAAAATAGTACAAGCAATGAGATTAAAATTTATTTAAAAAGAAAAAGAAAAGAAAAGAAAAAGAAAAGAGGATTAAGAACTCCTTACTATAATCATAACAACGAAGGACGACGTTATTGGCGTTATCGAGGTAACAACCCACAGCTTGCAACCATGACAGCTCAAAGCCGTAGACAAGCTCATTGTGAATGTCCGTATAGGAAGTGTTAGTCTTGCCATTAACTACGTTTCGTGCTACGAGAGTCGTTAGCTCAACACGGCAGTAGTTGTTCCAATCAGAAACATTTAATAAGCTACCATCGACCACATAATAGTAAGACTGTCGTTTGGATTTGGAAGAAATATTTGCAGAGTCTTTGGCGTGAAACATACCAGCAATATTAAAGCAAGGAGCGGTGTCTATATAAAGAGAGGAATTCACTCGATTTTTACATTTCAAGAATATTATAGCCTTTGAAAGTTGGCGAAAAAAACTCGCAGATTTCTTTGGCTGATAGGCATAGTAAGCAACTCCATTACTGAAGTTATATTGATTCAATGAATGATTAGGGATAGAGGAGCAATTACCCTTCTGAACATTGGCGTCGGCGATACGGATTGTGTAATTGTTGTAATTGATGGCCTTAACCAAGTATTTTACAGAATACAAGTATAGTACCGTGAGGTTGTTCTCGCAAGAGAGCTCATACCTCGGGTCGCCACAGTTTTCTGGATCGGTTTTAAGCCGGAAAGGGCTGCTTATATTGAGGATATTGCCACAAGAAGAAGGGGAACAAATACCATCAATCTTTGCACTGCTAACACCAATGTTAAGGACCAAAACAAGAAGGGCAAGGAATTGTGCAGACGGTATGGCTTTTCCACTTTCCATTTGGTGGGAGACTTATTGGAGCTTTGCTATACCACTGCAATATATAGGGACGGGCTGCTGTCCGGCACGCTCCCTATACTGCCCTTGCATCTTTTTTTGTGGTGATTTTAGTGTAACATTTTTTAACTAATATCAATATATAATAAGGTTCTGAGTAGGAAGTTATTATATTATTAGATTGTAAGTAGAAAATTACATATAAATCAACTAGTTATTATAAGTTTCTAAACAGAAAATTATAAATGTTGAACAATATGGATATAAGACCTTTCTTATATGTATACATACATATATGAAGAAGACGTATTCCCATATTAAATTAAGGGGGGTTTCTCTTATTCGAAAATATTATTTATGTTATTAATGATCTATTTTTATATAAAGGTCGTTAAGGATAGAAATAAGTTAATATACCTGTAACTAGTCACCTTAATCATATAAAATTATAGATCATCCAAACAGTACGTTCGAAAGTCAAATTTCCATGTAGAATCTCTATAATTTGTTCAAAGTAGCTCCAATAGATGTGAACTATATATATATAAATGCGACCTGATGATCTGGGACCATATAGAGGCCTAAAGGGGCCTATTTGCAGGGCAGTACTCAATAGAAAGAAAACGACAAAATAAGAAGACGATTTTCAATGGAAGACTTGGAAGTAAAAGTTAGCATATACAACAGCAGCTTCGTGGAAGCTCTGGCTAGTAATTCATGAAATATTGACGACTCTCAAGGGAGCAAACTCTGAAGCTTGGCAGCCACATCTTCGTCTGGTACCCTGATTTTGTGGTGCAGTTATAATTTATATACTAAGATTTTGTTTGAGGAGGGAAATTTTTTTTGTTTTAAATGAAAAATGTTTTTATTTTGAGAATAAAATAGTATTTGGATGTATAAAAAATTTTCTTCTTGAAAACAAAAAGTTGTTTGGAATGATAAAAAAATGGTGTTGAAAATTATGCATTGTGAGAAGATTTTAAAAAGATTTCTTTTCTTTTTAGAAAAAGATATTGTACAAAATAAGTTTGAAAATGAGATAGTTTTCTTTTTCAAAATGAGAGAATGATGGAAAAAGTTGGGAAATATATTTTTTTGTAAAAATTTCCAATTTCCAAAATTGGATATGTGACCCAAACAAAGTGTAAATTTTTTATTTTTGATAATTTGCTTCCTAAATTTACAAATTTGTAGCAGCAATCTATCCCTATTAATAACAGTGTTAATATTATTTTTTGTTTAAGAAAATTGGCATGTGACTTGGTGAATTAATGGCCTGATGGTTAAATTTATCTATTTTAAACAAATTTATTAAGATATTAATTTAACTTTTATCAAAATAAAAAATTCGAATTAGATTTGTCTTAAATATAAGTTTGGGTTAATATTGACTAAAATAATATGTTTCAAGCTCTTAATTAACAACTTATGTGCAAGTCACGTATCAACTTTCCGTTAAAAATAAGCTAAAATTGTTATCAATGGGGTAGATTGCTATAAATTTGTAAGTTCATGGTCCAAACTATCACAATTAAATATATAAGGTGCAAATTACAACCATGTGATAAATTTAGGGGTACTAGTGCAATTTAGCCTTTTTTAAGCTAAAGAGTGTGAGAGAGTAAAATTTAGTCACCCAAAACTTATTAAAAATAAAAGAAAACAAAATTCCTGAAAAAGTTAAATGACTAGTTTACACAACAAGTGAAGAACTCAAACATTTAAATTTAGAAATTGACTAGTTTACATATCTCGTTATTTGCATTTAGGACCAAGTGTTTTTTTTATCTAGGTAGAATTGTCGGGTGGTATTGATGACATTGCTGTATGGAAACCCTCGCTGGAAAATTTGTCAAAATGACAATTTTAAAATTTAAATTCGTTATAAATAATCTTATTTCATTTTAATATGAGAATGACCATCAAAACAACCTGTTATTTTCGGTCATTCCAAAATTATTTTGCTGATAAAAATTTTTGGAAGATTCTTTAACAAAGAAAGAAAGCGTTCGAGTCATTTTTGCTAATTCACGTAGGACTCTTGTGCATCCAATGGCACCCGGCTGATCACCCTTCCATGAAAGTTGTGATTCATATGCTCGAAGGAGGAGAAAAGTTAAGCATACGGGTCCATCAGAAACAACCTATGCAGACGAATGAACATAGAGTTGGAAGCCATAGCCGAACGGGAGTGGTTAGAAGATTAGTGTCAATTTTTATCTGCCCATTGTCAATGTAGACCTCTAGCGTTAACAGCAAGTCAGTGGTCATTTTACTTCTATCTGAATGAAGGAAATCAAAGTTTATGCAACATGGAATGTGTCATGCATGGAAACAGATATCGGATTGTTTTTTATAATCGTCGGGTTCTTAAATAATCAAAAAACGGAAACTCTTTTTCTTAGCATCGTTTTGTTTTGATGGCCGAGATTGCTCTTGTCCGACTCTTGATTCAAATTACCAACTCATAATTTCATGTAACGGTACAAATTCATACTCTGTTTCCTACGTTGAGATGAACCAAAAAAAAAAAAAACAATGCCAACGTATACTATTAACGGAACCAGAGACGTAGTTACTTAAGGCCTGAGGGTGGGCCTCAACTTATCTTTTTTTTTTTTTTTTTGTTAAATATCCTACAATTTTGAGGAAAATTTCATAATAGCCCCCTAAAAAATGAAAACTTGTTCATAATATCCTCTAATTATCCATTATATAGTATTAGACTCCTGATAAAAATGATTGGCTTCGAATGGAACAAAAAACAATCACGGTGGTAAGGAAAAGCATCCTTGTTCTCTTCAAGAACAACAAAAGAAAAAATTTTCAAGAAAATGAAAATGTTGAGAACAATATTTTGATAGACAAATGATTTGAGTGAAGATATTGAAGTCCCTGTCTATAGACTTGGCCCACGTATGATTCAACTTCAATGACATGATGACTTTGTTATAAGTTGGACTGGAAATCTAGAAACCAACGTATTAGTTTTTTTAGCCCAAAAATAGAACGAGACAGAGGGAAGGAGAAACCGAGTAGAACGGATTCGAAATCAAAACAAAGCTCTTTTTCGTATTGGAAAGGTCCAATTCAAATCAATTTTTCCAAATTCCTCAAGCCCGTAACGCATTCATTTTTTCTTTCTCAAACACCAACCCGGTTTAGAACCCAACTCAAATTCGATTTTTTCCAAACTATGACAAAGTCTACAACATGATATAATAATATAAAAAAAAGTTTAAAAAAAAAACTAAATTACCAATAAAGACATAAATTATGTACAAATTGAGCGAGGGGGGAAAAAAGACTTTGCCAACAAATTGTGATACAATTACATGGTTAAAATTCAAACATTATATTCCGGTGTTGACTGCTCATAAGGGGAATTCCTGCAAATAGGGCAAGAAGCGTTCAATCGGAGCCATTCATCAATGCAATCAGAATGGAAGCAATGTTGGCACTCGGGTATGCTCTTGAGAGTCTCCTTGGGCCGGTACTCGGACAAGCATATCGGGCACGTGTTGTCATCCGGCTTGGGCAGGCGTCGACTTTCGCCGAGCACTATCTTTGGGTACGACTCGAGTGTCGGCCCATCTAGGCCCATAACGAGTGTAGGCTGCGGGGCCACCATGGGGTTGAACTCCGCACTCGGCCCACGCCTTAACGCGAGGGACTTGACCCTCCCACACACACAACATAGTAACCCTACAAAGCACAAGATCGCCGGCACACCAATGCCTACGGCCACCGCATATCGGGCGGCCCTCGGGATCCCTAGTCAATAGAGACAAAGTGAAGAAGTTCACTAATTATAAATATATTTTAAAAAATAAATAAATAAACTCTCGTTGTTTTAAACCACCTAGAGATGGTCCAAACTCCAAACCGGCCTTACACACTAATATTCAAGACCCCGTATTCAAACTTTAAACGTCTATTTAACTTATCTCTAAAGTCATGAATTTTATACATTATATGTAATAATTAGCATATCCTAAAATTCAAAAGAAATCACTTTGGGGGGCAATAAAAGCAAGACCTTTAGCAACTTTGGTAGGCTTATAAAGTACTTGTTTTGGGTCGCTTTCCTTGTCTACATTTTTCTTTGGTGCCACTTTGTTGTAATTTAATAAGGGCCTGATGGATTTATGCATTTTTTGTGACTGCCCATTCTGTGGAAATTTAAAACAGACAGGGAGAGAAAATTAAGTGGAGAGTCATGTTTTGAGTATGTTCTTATAATTTTGTCTACTTTAATATTAAAGTTGATAACTTTAATGTTATGAAATGATAAAATTATCAACTTAAATATTAAATAGACATAAATATAAGAAGATGTCAAATTTATGACATTCTTGCATATAACCCAAATAAAATTCAGTTCATACTCTTGTCTTGATTTCTAATATTGTGGTGTATATTTGAAGGTGTAGACAAAGTCAAACCCACTTGTAGAGCTTAGTGATCCAATTAAAAAATTAAATTAAATTAAATTAAAAGTCAACCAAACGAAAATTCCATGATTGCCTTATGGAAAGTGTAGAGCGCACCTCGTGTGTATCAACATTTTTTTTTTCTTTTTAGTTTTCAAATATTATTTTTATTATTTGAAATGCTACAAAATAAAAATGTTCAATATAGGATCTCAAATCGATAATGTATATTTCTGACCCATGAATCTAGATAGAATCACAACATAACAAGACATTATGCATAACAGATAATTTTTTATGTAGATTTGACTGTCATGAAATTGAAGTTTACAGATAATGTAATTTTTCAGGTCCTACATTAGAAATCTCAATGTTATTATATTGGTCCAATGGGCTTTTCTTTTAAGTAATAATAATAACAAAAAAAAAAGTACCCATTGGTCCGTCCTATATTTTACTTAGGGTCCGTTTGGTCACAAGTTTAGTTTAAACTAAATTGTACTTTTTTTATCATGATTTTTATCTTTTTCTGAAAAAGTTTTTTGTCTTTTCTGAAAAAAAAAAATTTTATCTTTTCTGAAAAATTACTATTGAAATTTAAAAATCTTAAACTAAACGCATTCACCAAACACCCCCTTAGTGTGCGTTTAGTAAAATAGTTTGAGTTGAAATTTTTAAGTTTGAGTTGGTTGACTTTTTAAAAACTAGTTCTAATTTTTGTTGACTTTTCAGAAAATATAAAAATTGAGATGAAAAATTTGAGTTTAAGATGGTGAGGCAAACAGAGACTTAATAAAAAGAATTAGTCTAAGCTTATCTTAAGGCTGCTAATCAGTACTCGTTTTTCATATAAACCACAACCTGCTGACCACATGCATGGCACTAGAGAAGGATAATGGAAGTTGGAAATGGCCTTAAAAGTCGTTGTAATTAGATGCATTAACTATTATATCCACTCCAACCACACATTATTTATCCACGTGATGTTTAATATTCGTTAGAATACATCATTATTAATTGTTAATGAAATCTGATAACAGATATTGCAATAATTACATCCAAATACATGTTAAATGCAGCAAAAAAAAAAAAGGAAAAAAAAAAGATTTTACATGAAACTTGAAATATGTTATCATATTCTTTTTATGGCAGTTTGTTACGTTTCGAAAATTTAGTTATTAAAGTTGTGTCTTAATCTTTAGGATAAGTTAGGCTTGAAGAACGTCAACATCTTTGAAATTTGAACAGCCAATGGGATGTTTTTGACAGGTTTTTAAGATAACATATTTTCGGGCCAAAAAAAGATAAAAAGATAACATATATCTCAGCTGACATCTTCATTTTTAGCACCTTTTAACAATTTATCAGTAAACGACGAGTAGGTGGGGAAGAGGGATACATGTCCTAATTTATCTGAAATTTGATTAAATTTTACACTAGCAACCAAAAGTTTCTTGGCTTTCATAAGTATGTGTGATATCTACAAGTCGTAAGCATGAATAGTTTTTATTCCTTTATCTTTCTTTCGGGAATTGAATGGATGTATGTTTCATATTATACTTTCTCCTTCTCTTTTGTTTTGTATTTTTTTTTTGTGATATTTTTTCCCTTTTTGGACAAAATTACTTATAGTTGTGGTTGTTCATGTCATTCCAAATTTTCGTTTAGAAAGAAAAAGGAAACAATTGTACATAAAATTAATCTTCCCAAAACTAGGATGTGAACCTCGCAAAGATGAAAATTATGTACGAGTATTATCATTAAGAGAGTCCTTTTATGGCTTACCAATAAGATTTCGATGATTAATAATTATTTCCTCTAATTTTAAGTTTACGTGTTTGACCTTATTATAAGGACACATTTTCTTCTCAGACAGCTATTCACTATATTTTTAGGTATGGATTAGTGAAAACGATTTTTTAAGAATTAGGAACTTCACTTTTTCAAAGAGAAAAAAGACACGGCTTTAGGATATTCGTAGAGTTAATTGATAAAATGACTTATTCATTTTTTTGTATTTGTAAAATGACTTTTCAAAAATTTTTATTAGCAAAATGACATCGAACAACCAGGAACGCCGTGGTTGTTCCTATGTTAAAATGAAAGAAGGTTATTTTGCTAATTTCAATTTCTAAGTTTGTCATTTTGGTAAATTTCCCAATATCCGTACCTAAATCCTCAATATTAATCACTTTTTTATTTTTATATTTTTTTTAAAAAGATGTGGTTTCGAATATCCGTACATAAATCATCAATATTAGAAGTTAGTATAGTCACTACCAATCAAATTAAATGTAACAAATTAAGAGACATCACGAAACACCAAGATCACATAAACATAAAAGTGATCAGCCTGACATAGAAGCATGAGCGGAGAGAGATATAAGTTAGTGGGGGGCAATAGCCCTCACTGAACTTTTTAAAATTAAAATTTAAAAAAAAAAACTTTAAAATTGTATGATATTTCTTTTTGCTCATATTTAAAATTAATTATATCTAGACATACCCCGACTAAAAGCTATTATGCAACTCTTTTAAAGCATAAAAACTCTTCATAAACTGTTGTAGTATATCTTAAGTTTTTTAAACCATCAAAGTATTAATTTTTGATATTTTAAATGTTACTAATTTCTTTAAAACAAAAAAAAAAAATTACATATGCCCTCATTAAAAATAAAATGCTAGCCACCCACTCTATGCGTGTTGTGATGCTGGAGTTTGCGGAAACCCCGAGCATTTTTCAAACTAACCCTGCAACCAGCTAGAAAACTAGTTTTTAGGAGGGAACCTATACATTATGAGACCTAAAAACCTACAAATTTTAGCTATAATTTATAGAAAACACAAAGCCAAAATAAATAAATAAATAAATAAATCCTAATATTAACGATAAGAAATATTGCATGAAGAGAAGAAATGAATAAATAAATTGACGAATAAAAATAAATAAATATTACCTCGTTCAGGAACATTATAGCAGACAATTTCTCTACTAGACTTGGCCTTAAACCCACAACGGCCACCTCGGTACTCGCATCTTCCGCACGTGGGAACGTCCCACGTGAGCCGCAGGTGGTCACTGAGCTCCGACGACAAGACTTCCTCGTAAGACGGCCAATCAATCGGGACCGGGAAGGTCCCGATCAACTCACACCTCGGTGACAGAAACTCCGTCACCCTCAACGATGCGGTGGCGAAGACGAAGAAGGTGGGCCCACTGAGGCAGCCAATCGGGTTCAAGCGACCGTAGTCGAAGTAGTTCGACAAGTTCGAGGAGGAGGAGGAGGAGGAGGAGCAGTTGAAGAAGGCGAAGTCCTGGTTGAAGCCACCGTTGAAAGGCGAACCGGAGAGGTTGAGGGAGAGGATTCGGTTCGCAAGGCAGCTGTTTGGATCGTTTATCCATATCTCTTGCGAGGCGTAGTCTATTCCTTGGACGGTGAATTGTCCGGAATAAGGGAGGTTGAGGAGTGTTTGGCTGTTGTACTTGTCGCAGGATATGTCGAAACCCGGATAGCCACATGTCTCCGCTTGGCGTCTCCTTATCCGGAACGGGAATCGGATTTCCGGCTCGTGGATAGCGCATACCGATTTCACGCATGCCGCTTGGGAGCTTGAATACGAGGAGGAGGAGAGGACAGTCATGAAGAAGATGAGAACTTTGAGACTATTCATCTTTCCTTTTTTGTTTGGTTTTTGTCTAATATTGTTTCTGATATATAGTTGGCACTAACAAAAATGACCTAAACATATATATACATATAATATATATGTATATGCATAGACATTATATACATGTGGGGAATGTTTGACTTTATTAAAGAATATCGTAGTCTAGATTTTAGACCATAAAAAATGGGAGAGAATTAAAAGAAAAATAATTAAGCAGAATGAGAAGAAGAATGCCATGATGCTGGTCCAGACTATATGTGTGTGTATATATATATATATATATATGTACGTATTTGATGGGGTGAATCTGTGTGTATAGAAAACAAGGAGTTGAAGAAGTCACAGTTTAGGGGGTGGGAAAAGAATTGCTTTTTAGAAAGTCAAATCAATATTGCAAAGAATATTGAGGAGTTAAATTAGGTTGTAATGAACCGACCATGTCTTCGGAAGAAACTAACAATAACATTGAAGAAACTTAAGGAGACAATCTAGGGGGGAAAAAAAAGAGAGAGAGAGAGAGAGTTTTTTCTCTCTCTTTGTTTGGTCTGAGTGCATGTAGCACATGCCTCAGGAGAAAATAAATAAATAAATAAATTGAAGTGCTACTGGGATTCTACCAAATGTTTCATTGCCATACCCTACTCTTTTCCAATTTCTTTTATTATATTTTCCTTTCCAGTTGCAATCCATTATTACTTGGATTAATTTCAAATTTGACTCCCAAAATATAAAGATCCTCTCATTTTATTATTGAACTTATCATAAGTCACTTATATCTTGAGAATCACATACAAATCACGTGTCTAGTTGATAAAGGATAAATTTTTTTATGATTTTAATCACGTATAGGTTACTCGACAATCACACGTGAGATATTATGCCATTTTGAGCTGTAGGAACAAAATGAAACAACCTCTTTTGTAAGCGATATTCGAATTCCTTCAAACTCAATAAACATGTCTAGAAACAGTAAAACTACACATTTTTCCATATGGGGATGATAGTTCTTTCAAAAATATTAGCTCTTACCCTGAAATTTAAGAATAGCATAAAAAATAAGCCAATCGCATACGGCCTAAGCAACTACGCTATTAAAATAAAAAGAGCGAGATACAATTTTATAGAATTGTTAATTTGTTTAGGCATGCATCAGCTAAGGAAAGGTCAAGACGCGTTCAAAACATATGAAAATAGAATCAATTCATGTGAATGTGAAAAATAATTTTTCTTTCCGCCCCAAAACTTGGGTTTCCTATTTGTTAACAAGTAGTTGCTTCATGATTGACATGAAACCATTGTTTGAGGGCTGCGATTATTACTTTATTATTGTCATGATATTTGAATTCTGATGTTTGAAAACCATTGTTTGAGGGCTGCGATTATTACTTTATTATTGTCATGATATTTGAATTCTGATGTTTGAAAACTGACTTTGTACTTTCCAATTGAGAATATGAGCAGAAAGCATTTTAGTCATACCATCTTTCTTTCATCTTTCGGAGAATTTCCTTTTACCATAAATTCTTTGACTCAAAGACTGCCATTCATTTTCTCATTTTTAAATCCTTAATTCCCATGTAACTGTACATTCTTTTTCCATGCATGGTCGTTTATTTTTCACATATTATTCAGTTTCCATTTTTAACATTCTTTCTTTGCCCATAGATAGGCCAAATTCAATTTGATGGAAAGGAAACTCAATGGCAGGCCTTGCTTGGTTTCTTGGGTTTTTATAGTTCTCTTTCACAGAATTTCTAGAATTTTCAGTTTTTCTTCTTTTTTTTTTTTTTGTCCACTTTCACTTAGAAAAATTGATAGCTTTTCTTTTTAACCACTGGAATTAATTTTTAACAATCTGATTTAGACTATAATAATTTTATATGATGCAGTACAAATTTTTAAGATTCATGTTCAAAACTTAATCTGGTAATGGAACAAGTAATTCCTACTAGTAAAATAATTTTTTTTACTCAACTTTAGAGGTCCTACGAAAGGAACTTTTCTTTTTTAGTTTAGGGTAAATCGGACCTTTCGTTTGTAACCTTTTTGTGAATTGTGATTTGGTTTCAAACTTTTTTTGCAGCTAATCTAAACTCTTTAAAAATATGTGGAACAGTTTTTTAAAAAAATTATGAAAATTAAATAATAAATTACATATATAACACGTGTAAATTGAATAGTAAAAAAAAAATTCTTAATTATCCTTAGATCGCAAATTACACATGGTTTACTTTAAATTTTCTATTAATTTTTTTTACCTTCTTTCAGTAAAAATGATCATTTTATAGCATTTTAAAAATTTTAGAGGCTTTTTAACCCAAAAGAAAAAAAATTTTGAGAACTAAATCATAACTTTTTTATAAACTAGACTGAACAAATAATTTACCATTTAATTCAACTTTGACTGCGCAGTCAAATGAAACCGGATTCCTACTGCCACAAATTTTTTTTTTAATTTAAAAAACGAGTTCGTTCCCAAATTCCCATTCAACTACTCAAGAAAAAAAAAATCCCAACAACAATCAAAGCAAGACTATCATAGTCAACAATCAAAGCAAGATTATCATACGAAATAAAACTAAATAAAACGGAATGATTATTTTATTAACTTTTATTTTTCAGAATTGATCTTCACAAAATTCATACAACAAAAGCATGTCTTTTTTGTTTTTTTTTTATCTTAAAGCATTTCTTATTCTTTTAACCAAAAACAAAAAACATTAGTCCTCCCCCAAAAAAGAAAAAGAAATCAAAAATCAAAAATCATAGCAACGGCCGTTGCGTTCCCAGTCCCCGTAGCGAGTGGGCTCGGGTCCTCTGGGCCCACCGACCTCGCCGGTCTCTTCGTTCGCCTGAATTCCTCCTCCTCCTCCTCCTCCTTCTTCTTCTAGATCGTCTTCGTTCTTATTTTCCAGATCTCTTTCGACGGCTTCTCTCTGTTCCTTGTTGATATTTTCTTGATCGGATTGAGGTTTCTGAGCCGAGGAGCTGACGAGTCGACTCGCTGAGTTGATTGAGAAACGAGTCAGCGGCGGCTCCGATCTGACGCAGGGGAGGACCAGCTTCGGCGCCGAGAGATTGGATATTGTTGAAAATAGACGGCCCAGATTGCTCGCCATGATCGGAATTCCCTATTCTTTTAGCTCAAATCTAAAGATGAAAAATATACCAAAAGAGAGGAAAATCGAAACCCTACAAAGAGCTGGAAAGAGGAAAGGTCTGTTTACCCGTACGGCGTCGTGTTGGACGAATACAAAGCACGGAAACAAATATTGATAAGAGTCATTAAAATATTATAAAAAATAACAGTCCAATATGGGTGTGATTTTGTATAACACTTCTTCAAGTTTATTATTCAGAAATTTTAAAGAAGGTCAAATGAGTAAATGAAATAAGGTAACGACAACAAAAAAGACAGCAAATGAAAAACGACGACAACAAAAAAAAAGGAAACGACATTATGCAATTAGCCACGTAGATGGGCCCAAAGCCCAACAACAGACGTTAGAATAAGTGTGACAGTCATACAATTTCAGAGAGACACAGAGAGAGAGAGAGAGAGGAGAGAAGAGAGAGAAGAAATGGGTGGAGAAGCTCAGGTTTTAAAGAGAATTCCTCGTATCAAATTCCCACAGAGACACCCAAAACCCTCATCTTCAGGTCTCTCTCTCTCTCTCTCTCTCTCTCTCTCTCTTTTTGTTTTTCATCATAATTCAGCACTCTTGTTTTTCTTTTGCATTTTTATTTATTTTTTTCATTTTTGACATTTAACCTAACTGTAGCTGGGATTCTGGATTTGATGCCAATTATGGAATTCAGACAATGAATTTCTGTGGTTTTAAGATATGGGTTTTTAATTCTAATTGAATCTTAGGCATGGGATTAATCAATTTGGTGATTTTCTTCTGATCTCTCGTGGACATTTAATGTTGAACAGACCAAATTGGGAAGAAGTCGTTGTGTACTTTATCTTGTGATAGTTATGCTAATTTTGATAACTCATTTTGATACAAATTGGGAACATATAGAAGGGAAAAGATGAAATTTGGTTGTGAAAATTCATTATCCTTTAAAAATAAATAAATAAATAAATAAATGGTAAAGTGAAATGCATGAGAAAGTGAGTTCCTCAACACAATGATCTTGGTTATAGTGACTAGTGAGTAGGCTGTATTTTATTCTACAGAAATCATTTACCAAGAATTAGGCAGTAACAAATTTATAGTTTTCTTTCACACTATATGGTCTATGTTAGTTTTCATTTTAAGTGGATAAGGAATTTGGTTGATGGGTTCTACTTCAGAAACTCAACAAGCAACAAGTAAAGAGGCCTATAAGATGTCGACTCCAAAGTCCGACGTTCCATTGCCACCCCAAAACACTGCTGTGGGAGGGAAAGCTTCTCGTCAGCCAAAACGAACCCCGGTCACTGATAAAGAGATTGAGGCTGTATTGGTAAGCACCAAGCAGTATTTTTCAACTTATGAACTCTTAACTCAACTTTAGTCTTTGAAACTTGTGATTAAATAGTGTCCTCCGTGAGCTTTGACATATGATTTAATTGAAATAGGCATGACCTTCATATAATGAGTGTTCTTGCAAAACAATCTCCAATTTTTGCCCGTCACTAACTACATATATACATCTGGTTATATATGTAATAGCATTATGTATTACAAATTCTAATAAAACTACACTAATAAATAACAAAGGAATATTCTAAATGCGAAATTTAAAAACATACCTTTCCGTGGCACCGGTAGTAAGTACTCTATGGTTTGGGTCTTTAGCATGTTTATGGATAGAGATCAATCGTTTATTTCCAGATGATGCGTTGCTGTTCCCTTTTTTTTTTTTTTCCTCATTATTATAGTAATTGAGATGGAAAGGGGTGAAGACAATTAGAGATGGGCCAATTTTGCGAATAAAAAAAAAATAGATCGTGGGATTCCTAGAGCCGAAGTGAAAGCAAAGAAAGCTAAAAGCAAATTGTACTTTTTAACTTATTAACGCAATTGTTGGGTTTTGCTCCGTTTTGCAGTTGGGTGGTTGCTTTGAATAAGTCAGGCTGAGGAGCAGAATGCCATGGAAGCACAAATTTGAACTTATTCCCCCATGTTTTCTTGGTTTCAACCAACAAAAGATGTACAAAAATAATTCGTTGTAATTTATTGTACAAGGTTGTATGAACGATGTGAGGACCTGTTCTTATCGTTCAGATCCATCGTGACTTTCTCGTGAAATAATCTTTTGTATTGCCCGGCCTAAAGAGTATTAATAGGAACGGTTTTCCTTTGAAGTTGAGGCCGGTGTTTGCTTTAGTTTTTTGTTTTTTTATAGGTTATTTTATGGATTGCATAACATTTATTTTTAAATGTCCAGCAACCCTTACATTTTGTAGTTGCAGGCATAACCTAGCAGTAATATCACACCCGACTCCACCTCAAGGTGCAGAATTAAAATCCCTCATTCCCAAATTCAAAAAAAAAAAAAAAAAAGAGCAACCCCTACATTTCTTAAATGAATATTTGTCATTCTTTTATTGATAATCAATCAAGTGTTTGAAGCATTTCATTCGCATCAAGTGATTGCATAGATTAATGAAAATATAACAATTAATCATTGAATAAGTTGATACTCAAAATAAAAAATTATCATATATTTTATTGACAAGTATTTACAGTATTGTCAATTCAATTAATTATATCTATTAATTAAAAGATAACAACTTATGGTTACATGAATTGATACTCAAAAGTTAAATTTATGAATGTTATAAATTCAAAAAATTGTATTTATCAATGAAAAGATAATAACTCAAAATTAGGTGAATTGATACACAAAAGTTGAATCAATGTCCCTCAAGACTGGGCTTATGATTGGACAAAATCGGAGTTACATAGCCGGCCTCGTCGGCTCGATTAGAAAATACAAAGAATTGCCAACATTTATACGCAGGTCGGCTCGTTAAGTAAATACAGAGAATTGCCAACATTTATACGCATTCCTAGAATTAGGTGTGGCATTTTGTATGAAATGGCAGTATCAACTCAAAAACTGTAAACAAGGCTTAGTGATCACTTGATTCAACTATCAATAATTCAAATAATATAAGGGCGTGTTTACTAAACCGTAAAGGAATGTAATAGAAAAGATAATAGGATTGGAATGTGAAATAATATAATAGGAAGAAAGATCGTTGATTTCTTTTTTAGTATTTACTTACTTATTAGATGGTGTAAAGAAAAACAATTTCATTCCATTTGTAATGTTTACTGACCTTAGTAATATTAATCTTATTAATGTAATTACTAAAGTATCCTTTTACATAATGAAAAATACATTAGCACATAAAAACTTATTAAGGGTGTATGAGTTAATTTAATACATATTCCCTTTGACAATGAATCACTAGCAAGGGGATGTAACCCCTTTTTCATTTCCTATATTGTATAGGGACCACTTAAATCTCATTTCTCATTTTGCAAGTAAATATATGATTAAGTGGGAAAGAAAATGACTACTCACTTATCCTTTGATGCATAGTAAACATGACCTTAAAAGGTAACAACAAATATAACTGTATGACCTAAAGAGGCGAAAATTATGTAAAACTTCCGCAAATAAAGAACACAGAGCAAAACGCATCAGCAAATTTAAAAGAAATTATGCAATTGAGGAAAAATTATCACAAATTTCCTATCATGTGATTATAAATTGCAGAAAATTCCAGTAACAATGTTTTATATCAAATATAAAGGAACAAAACTGTACATTATTCTTCATTGAAAACCCCAAAAGGCAAAAGGCTTAAACCGAAACAAGTCAACAATTACTATAAACAGATAAATATTCTAAAACCTATAGCCTCCCACACAACACTTTCAAGCTGAACCTTGTTCCCAGGTGCTTTCTTCTAAAACCAGTTCCTTTCCATAAGGTGAAATAAGCTCGACCGGCGGGGAATCCAAGAGATAAAAACAATTCTACAACCTATTACAATATTTCTGCAACAACTGTAGGAGAATAGAAAAAAACGCCATGACACTTATGTCATCACTGTGTGTTTGCTGCTGTCTTGCTGCCTCTTGCTGAAATCTTGATGCCTCTTGAGAAGATGATCGTCATGGGTTGTCGAGCTAACTGCATCGTTCTTGTCTTCTTGAATTAGGTACTTGTCAACCTGTGCAGCCGCTTGCCGTCCCTCTGAGATTGCCCACACCACAAGGGACTGGCCCCGCCGACAATCCCCGGCTGCAAAGATTCCGTCCACGCTGGTTGAGAAGCGGCCATAGTCTGCCTTGAAGTTTGACCTCTGGTCGCGCTCCAAGCCAAGCTTCTCCGCCACAGTCTGAAAAAACCAACAAGTGCCACTAGTGAGAAAACTCTCAAACCAATCATGTATAAGAAACAACTTGCATGGACATGCTACTTTTATCAACAATTTTAAACAGTTGACTTCAAGAAAAGTTAGAGAGCAGCAATTGAAAATACTAACCGACTCGGGGCCAAGGAACCCCATGGCTAGAAGAACAAGGTCAGCCTCAATCATCTCCTCAGAGCCCTCGACTTCCTTGAATTGGAACTTTCCAGAAGCATCCTTCTCCCATTTCACACGTACCAGTTCAAGTCCTTTAACCACTCCATTCTCATCTCCCACAAATCTCTTGGTCAATACCTCGTAAGACCTTGGGTCTTTTCCAAACTTGGCAGCGGCTTCCTGGTGTCCATAATCTACCCGGAATATACGAGGCCACTGTAAAATGCCATATTTTATGTGTCACAATCTCATCAAAAGCATATGCCAATGTCAACCGATAAATTTACAAGAAATCAATGACATAGAAAACCTAAAAGCAGCAGCGGAAAGTTTATAACCTGTGGCCATGGGTTGCCCGGAGCCCTGGTCTTTGGGGGCTCTGGAAGAAGCTCTAGGTTAATGATACTGCTGCAGCCATGTCGGATGGATGTCCCTATGCAATCAGTACCTGTGTCACCTCCACCAATTACCACTACTTTCTTGCCCTTCGCCGAGATGTATTTACCATCTTGAAGATTGCAATCAAGCAAACTTTTGGTGTTAGCATGAAGGAATTCCATGGCAAAATGGACTCCTGATAGCTCCCGTCCTGGCACAGGAAGGTCCCTGTCGAAAAATTAAATCACACAATTTAACCATGTTTGAATACAAGATACCCTAAATAAGTCTGTATTAGTTAAAGCACTAGTTCAATCAATGTGTAAAGACTGATAAACTACAACTTACCTAGGTTTTGTGGCTCCTACAGCCAAAACTAAGGCATCATTATCCCCCCTAAGCCGCTCAAGAGAATACAAAGGATCAACTCCAACATTAGCATTGACAACAAAGTTGACACCTTCCTCGGCCATGAGGTTAACCCGCCGTTGAACAATATCCACTTTGTCAGTCTTCATGTTGGGAACTCCATACATCATCAGTCCTCCAATTCTATCCGCGCGCTCAAAAACAGTTACTGTGTGGCCCATTCTATTCAGTTGATCGGCAGCAGCCAAACCAGCTGGACCACTTCCAACAATGGCAACCCGTTTCCTGCAGCGTCAAATATGTGGACGGCTTTATGTTTATAAAAAAACTTTTTACATCAACAAATTAGTAAGCAAACCCAGGAAAACAATTCAACCTTACGACCAATAGTGATACTGTCCTCATTTGAGAAGGTTAACGATATGTTCTTTTAAAAAAGAAAAAAAAAAAAGCAAACCTACCCAGATCTTTTGACCGGAGGTCTTGGAACCATCCAACCCTCTTCAAAGGCCTTATCAATGATGGCGCATTCAATGTTTTTTATGGAAACGGGGTTTTCAATGATACCAAGAACACAAGATCCTTCACAGGGTGCTGGGCATACTCGGCCAGTGAACTCCGGGAAATTATTAGTCTCAAGAAGTCGGTCCAATGCTTCTCGCCACCTGTTTTGGTATACCAACTCATTGAACTCGGGTATTTTGTTTCCAAGAGGACATCCAGAGTTCTCCTGCAAATTCATGATAAAGAATTTTAGGTGCAACTTAATATGGCTTTCTTAACATGCCAGATGTGGTTACACTCAACTAGTAACTATAAAAAACGTCAGTATACTCTCTTTCCAGGAGAGGGAATAGAGAATGGGGTGAAATTAACGCTTACTTGATGGCAGAAAGGAGTTCCACAGTCCATGCAACGGGCAGACTGAGTCTTCAAAAGTGGGCCAGGTTTTGATTCCTCCATAACTTCTTCCCAGTCATTCATTCTCACATTAGGATCCCTGTATTGAACACCCTCCCGCTCGTAGAATATGAAACCACGATGTTTAACAGCATCATCAACCCGACTGGGCCGCTTTAAGGATTCAGCTTCTTCAACCTTCTGCAAATTGCAAATATTGAACATCAAACCATAATAAATTATAAGTGCAGAGAAAACAGTGACGTACCAAAAGATAAAAGCACCACCGCCTTCATACCTGGTTGGATTTCCCATTTAAAGATCTAGATGCCATCTTCTTTAGCTCTTCAAAAGCATCTTTCTTCATCAAATCAGCCTCGGCCTCCTCATCTCGCTCCTCATCATCTTTAGCCACATCCTTCACAGAATCTATTGAGGCTTCCCCTGCTTTCATGTTTGCAAGAACACGTTTATATTCTCTTGGGAAAACCTTAATAAATTTAGGAAGAAGATTCTCAAAGTCTTCAAGTAAATCTCTGGCTAAATTGCTGTTTGTGTAACGTTGGTGCTGCTGAATCATCATTCTAAGAGTCATAATGTCCTCTTCTTCTTCAACTTTATCAAGATCTACAAGCTCCGGATTACATCTAGATCGGAATTTCCCATCCACATCAAGAACATAAGCAATACCACCACTCATACCTGCCGCGAAATTTCTTCCAGTTTTTCCAAGTACGACAACAGTGCCACCTGTCATGTACTCACAACCATGATCACCAACACCTTCCACAACTGCCCTAGCCCCTGAATTACGGACAGAGAATCTCTCTGCCGCCATACCATTGAAATATGCCTCTCCACTAGTTGCCCCATAAAGAGCCACATTTCCAATCACAATATTTTCTTTTGGATCGAACTGGCTTCCCTTTGGAGGATAAACAACAATCTTGCCACCCGACAAACCTTTACCAACATAGTCATTGCTGTCACCTTCAAGCTCCAGTAGGATGCCAGAACAGAGGAATGCTCCAAAACTCTGACCCGCACTGCCATTGAATTTTATATGGATGGTGTCTGCAGGGAGCCCTGCCATGTGGTAACGTTTGGTCACTTCATGGCTAAGCATTGTTCCAACAGCACGATTCACGTTGCAGATCCGTGTATCAATGTACACAGGAAGAGCCTTTTCTAGAGCAGCTTCAGACAGAGAAATGAGTTTGTTGTCCAAAGCCATGTCCAAGCCATGATCCTGTTTCTGGACACAGTACTGGGCAGCTTCAGGCCGAATATCAGAAGCAGGTCTGAGCAATAAGGAGAGATTAATGTTCGCCAGCTTTTCATTGTTTTTGGTAACTTCTCTATCAACTTCAAGCATGTCTGCACGACCAACCATCTCATTCAAAGTTCGAAATCCTAGCTGTGACATTATCTCTCTCACCTCTTCTGCTATCATAAAGAAGAAGTTAATAACATGCTCAGGTTCTCCAGCAAACTTTTCCCGAAGTACTGGATCTTGTGTTGCGATTCCAACAGGGCAGGTATTTTTGTGGCACTTCCGCATCATGATGCAGCCAAGTGTTATGAGGGGTGCTGTGCTGAAGCCAAACTCTTCTGCACCAAGAAGTGCAGCTATGGCCACGTCTCTTCCAGTTTTTAGCTGCCCATCTGTTTGGAGAACTGTGCGACCACGAAGATCATTTGCAACTAAGGTCTGGTGCGTCTCAGCTAAACCAAGTTCCCATGGAAGCCCAGCATTCTTGATGCCAGTCCATCTAGACGCCCCTGTACCTCCATCATGACCTGAGATCAGAACATGGTCGGCATGCCCCTTTACAACTCCGCTGGCAACTACACCAACACCAGCTTCAGATACTAACTTGACACTGATTCGTGCACCCGGATTGGCGTTCTGCAAATAGAGTTGAATCAAGTTACTATTAAAAATTAAAAATTAAAACAAAAATAGTTTTGGCACGAAAGTTGCATGCACTCCATCAGGTCAAGTAACTACTAACTGAAAATTGCCTACCTTAAGATCATGAATTAACTGAGCGAGGTCCTCAATTGAATAGATATCATGGTGGGGAGGTGGACTAATAAGTCCCACACCAGCAGTAGAATTCCTGGTGACAGCGATTTCACCTACAACCTTGTGACCAGGAAGTTCACCTCCTTCACCGGGCTTGGCTCCCTGTGCAACAATATTTACCAAAGTTAATATACAATCAATCCACAGATAACAAAAAACACAATTAATACTCAATCTCACCAAAATGCCAAATGTAGGTATCAACTAAAGACACAAAGGCACCCTCAGGTGCTTTGCAGACACAGCATCATCTGCCATGAACGTAGATCCATAAACAAGAGGAACCTCTGTTCCGATAGGAATGCAGAGACTGAATATGACATTGGAAAAGTAAAAGAAAATAAACTAAGCATGAACCTTGAAGCTCGAAATTAGAATGTGAATAACTACCTGAGCCATTTTTATTTGCAGCTCATCAGCATTTGTCAGATAGTAACTTGAAACTCCAAATCTGCCACTGGCAACTTGTTTGATTGCGCTCCTCTTTGGATTTCTGGAACCATCTGGAAGAGGCTCCATGCGAGAGGGCTGCTCACCTCCCTCACCTACAGATACATTTGGTTAAGAACAGTTCAGTGGAAATTGTTGTCTAAGCAATGGTCAAATGAAAAATGGAATAGGGATATTAAAAGATTTATCGAAAAACGAATAGAAACTCTACCAACATAAAACCATGAGAAAGTACAATAAATGCATTACCTGTATTTGATTTTCCCCCAATTCTGTTCATAGCAATTGCTAGTGTTGAGTGTGCCTCCAATGATATAGATCCATAACTCATGGCCCCAGTACAGAACCTCTTAACAATTTCACTCGCAGGTTCCACTTCATCCAAGGGAACTTTCACATCTGACTCTTTGAACTTCAATAAACCACGCAAATTGCAGGCTTTATTCAATTCATGAATGAGTTTGGAGTACTCTTTGTAAGCAGCCACACTATTAGTTCTGGCGGCCTCTTGAAGCTTTGCTATAGCAAGAGGGTCATTGAGGTGAATCTCGCCGCCTTTCCTCCAATGGTAGTCCCCAGGATTTGGCAGGGCCACAGATTCAGCACTTCCTTTAGGAAAGGCCCGAGATGGGAATGCTAAATCATGCTGATGAAGAGCATCACTAGCAAGCAGCTCGAATGTTGCACCTTCCACTCTACTAGGAGTTCCTGCAAAGCACCTATCAATCACTTCTGATGAAAGACCCAGAGCCTCAAAAATCTGAGCACCCTTGTAAGAAGCCAAAGTCGATATTCCCATCTTGGCAAGAACCTTCATCATTCCATAATTGCTTGCCTTGAAGTACTTCTTCACAAGGTCCTCCTTGGAATGGATCTCTCCATTAGCTTTTGCAGGAATTTTGCCATCAACCTGCAATCTCCAAATGGCCTCTATGGCCAAGTATGGGCAGATAGCGTCTGCACCAAATCCAACTAATGTACAGAAATGATGTACTTCACGTGGCTCAGCAGATTCAACAATTAGCCCAACTTGAGTGCGTTCAAGCTTTTTAACAAGATATTGATGAACAGCGCCAACAGCCAAGAGGGAGCTTACAGCAACACGCTTCTTCGAGAAGGCTACATTTAGAAATTGTCAACCACGTAAGTTCAAGAACAGATTAAATACAGTATTTCAAAATATTAATACAACTCATTGAAAATAATGCTTTTGTTAAGGCAAGTAGAATACCTCTGTCAGAAAGTACTATTGTAGTATACCCTTCTCTAATGGCCTCGTGTGCTTCAGCACAAATCCTATCCAAAGTCTCCTCCAATCCCTGCCTACCACGGCTCTTAGAATAAGTAATATCTAGAACTTTGCTTCGCCAACCTCTATAATTCATCTTTTTTATCGCTTCCATCTCTTCAATCGATAAAAGGGGACCTTTCAGGGAGAGGCGATGGCATTGTTCTTCAGTGGTTTCAGTCAAGTCTCCTTCCGGACCAATCATACATTCCATGGAAGTGACAATCTTCTCTCGAATAGGATCAATTGGAGGATTTGTTACTTGAGCAAACATTTGCTTAAAGTACTCAAATGTGAGTTTTTCCCGATTTGACATGACAGCCAAGGGAGTATCATTTCCCATTGACCCAAGGGCCTCAACACCATCTTTGGCCATAGGAAGCAACAACATTTCAAGGGCTTCAACAGTGTAACTACAAAAAGAACACCAAGTTAAGAAACAAATTCCTTCGGAGCAAAAACATCAAGATATATCATTTAATGGAGTTACAGAAAGTAGAATTACCCGAAAGCTTTCAGAGGAGCCGATAGTCCATGGATGCCCATGTTTTCCATGTTCTCATCAGCGTTAGATGCCTAAAATTCAAAATAAATTGTCAAATTGAAAATTCCCAAAGGAGAATGGAAAACAATTAAACGAACTTTAATGAACAATCACATCAAACTTACTGGCAACACTCCAGCTATAGGTGGAGGGACACTATCAGATTCATAAACAGAATCAACTATGTCTTTGAGCTCAATCTTTTGCCTCTTAAGCCACTCTCCATAAGGTCTTGCCGTTGAATATTGCTGCTTCAAGGCTTCATCATCTACCACAATATGATTTTCAAAATCTACCAAAAGCATCATCCCAGGATTAAGTCTTCCTTTCCTGCTTACATCCTCATGTGGAATGTCTACTACACCAACTTCACTGGCCATTATAACACGTCCACTGTGGGTAATGTAGAAACGGCCAGGTCGCAATCCATTTCGATCCAGAGTGGCACCCAAGTATCGACCATCAGTAACTGTAAAAGTATTTCGTAAGTACAGACCCATGGAAGAGAAGTTTGACAGAGACAAAATTATTTGAGTTCAAGACTTCTTCAAAGAAATATTACATGATATAAGAGCTGGTCCATCCCATGGCTCCATGAGAGCTGAGAAGTACTCGTACAACGCTTTTCGTTGAGGATCCATGTTCTTGTCATTTTGCCATGCTTCAGGTATCATCATCATTACAGCTTCAGGAAGACTTCTGCCAGATCGGATCAGGAGTTCAAGAACACCATCAAAAGCTCCTGCACAAGGACATCATGCTAATGTAAATTAGAAATGCCGAGTTTCTCCAACAGTTTAAAAAGTGAACTACTATGCCCTTTAAATATTCATACATGCAGAAAAGCTGGATATTAGACGTGGATACATTATGCATGAATTTCCGCATGTGCAAACTCAAAATGTTGGGAAAAGTTCACCTGAATCAGATGAACTAGCATCAACAATGGGTAGAAGCTTATTTAACTCATTCTTTGAAAGACCCAACTCCTCACACTTCAACAATCCCTCTCGCGCTTTCATCCTGAGAAATGCCAACAGTAATCTTAATACTGTAAATAACGGAGCAGATCAATTGAATGACTAGAATCCTATTGCTTCATCAAACATACTGTAAAAATACTAGAGGAACATAAATATCAAATTTTCTATAAATCATTTGATTTAGTTTCGTTACTATCAATAGTCAACAGTAAACCTAGTCAGTGAAAAACATACCAGTTTGCATTCCCTCTAAGGGTGTTGATTTCTCCATTGTGGCCCAAGACACGCATAGGCTGAGCACGATCCCAGCTAGGAAAAGTGTTTGTTGAGAATCTCGAGTGTATCTGTGCCAATGATCAAAACAACCCAGACTGTCATTCACAATCCATACACCGTTAAAAAGATGATAACTGATCCGAAAACCACAAGCAGGGAATTGTGTGAAGGCCTCCTTAGTAATGCCAGTAGTAAAAAGCTATGGGAGACCTAAGCTGTACTTTGACCAACACAATTTCCATTTAACCACCTAATAAAGTTCAACCTCGAAATTATCATAGAGATCACTGGACCTAATTTTCTGCAAACAAGATTTACTTTTTTTTTTTTTTTTGATCTGAAGCAAACATGAGGTTTTACTTGATAATGAGGTTTCTTACCAACTCACCCATGCATCCAATCCAGCATCAAATACAATTAGTAATCAAGGGAGCGGAAGAACTTAAGAGATCATTCAAACCTCAATGCCTCAGAAGTCATTCCTCAACCTTGCATCCCTTCAGTTACTGGTTGTTCCCATGCTGTTTGTCGGAGTATGAAGTTAGTGGAGAAAGATAAATAGTTAATGGATAATATATTTACCAGGGCCATGTAGCTCGTAAACCTTTCATTGCCAAGATCTGCATAATAGTAATCCTTCAACTGATCGGGCTTCAGCTGACCTTTGTAAACAATAGTCCTATACAATGGAGGTAAGGATTTATTAAAATGATGTAATAAAGTGACATTAAAGTTCCCCAAAGACAAATATGGCAGCTATCTGAAATAAACACCTTGAAGAAAGAGAGCAAATGTAAAAGTCCCTAGCACCGCCATGTTCGAGGTTTAAAGAAGCTCGTATAGCAACCATTGAAAGCCGCCTTAATATGTACATCTGAAAAGAAGATGCACCAAATAATCAGAAACTTGAAATAGTCCGTAGCTTTAACTACTCATGGCATGGCTGCCAGCATGACACTCATCCAGCAGTTCAGTTAACTAACGACCAGCAAATAAACATAACAAATCTCCAAACGAAGTACATTACAATTGTGGCCAAAACCTGAAAATATACATCATTATTAAGGGAATCCATCGTTAAAATCAAACAGCCAGTAACGAAATCAAATTACTTATTGCCCCATATATACGTCATTATTAAGGGAATCCATTGTTAAAATCGAACAGCCAGTAACGAAATCAAATTACTTATTGCCCCATATATCACAGTAGATCTCGAAATCATAATCATCTTTTACAGAAGCCTAATATTAGCTTGACTTATAGCTCCTCGTTGTAGTTCTAGAAATAACATCTAGCAAACCAAATGAAAATTACCTGGCGCTCTAGGTCAACTTTCGACCTAGTACTACGGGTAAGGAAGACTTGCTCAAGTACTGGTTCTGTAAGCAAAGCAGACCTTCCCAATCCTGAGTTATCTGTTGGCACAGATCGCCACCCAAGAACTGTATGTCCAAGAGACTCCGCTACCTACAACCATAATCGAAGATTCTTTTGTCACTGTCGTTGTAAATCATAATGGCAAACTACAAGTAGCATAAGCAGAGAAAACCACCCAACCAAGTAAAATATAGAGAAAACGTAGCAAGACCATCATCCAACGACTAGATTCATTGTGAAAAACTAAGCAAATTCTGACAAATTAAATAGAGATACATATAAACTCAGAGATAGAAATTCCGTTTCCCTTATGCAACTGCCTATGGGCTGTAGCCAGAAATTACCTTTGAAAACACGTTTTTACTTTCTTGCCTCCTACTTTCAGATGTGGGCAAGAACATCATACCAACAGCATATTCACCCGGCGGGGGAAGCTCAAACCCGGCATCCTTGGCAACCTGAGAAATCAAGCACAAAGAAGTGAGTACCAAACATTAGGAACGAAGTACATGAAACGAAACAGACAATCTTGTAAAAAAGTTTAAATCACATTTTTGTTTCTCCGTGAAGAAGAAAAAAAAAAAAACACACACACACACACACAGAGAAAGACACACACGCACACGCACACACACACGCACCAACAACAACAACTGCTCCTTATGATAAAGCCCAAAAAAAAGTAACGAAGACAAAATTATATATCGGAAATAACGTCCCTCGCCCATTAGTGTACGTTGTTATATTTAGATATATATATATATATATATATTTGTTTAATTACACTGAGAATATTAATTATGAAAAAAAAAAAAGGAAAATTTATGAGTGGACATGCGAAAAAAAGAAGCAGACAAGCAAACAGATAAATAATTTCAGTTTGTTGATTTTTTTGATAAGGCGAAAAAAGAAACTAATTAACATATGCATAAAAAAAATAATAAAAAGAAAAAATAAAAAAACCTTTATTAATAAATCGATAAACAAATTTCATGAAAAAAGATATTATGAAATTTAATTTACCTCGCTGTAGAACTCGTGAGGAAGGGCTACAAGAATCCCAGCTCCGTCACCAGTATTTGTCTCACAACCACAAGCCCCTCTATGCGACATCCTTACCAACATTTCAAGAGCATCCGTAATCTACAAAAAACACAGAAAATATCTCATAAAAAAACATGTCTACTACGTAAACCAAATCAAAATCCTCGTAAAGAAAAATCATATCACAACGTATATCTTAATCCATTTTGATTTTGTTTTTGTCCGCTTACCGTTTTGCGACTGCTTTCGCCGGACAATTCAGCGACGAAGCCGACACCGCAAGAGTCCTTATCAAACGACGGGTCGTATAGACCGAGAGGCTTCTCAGGAACGGCAGAGAGCGAGGAGCGAACAACGACTCGCAGCTTCGGGGACCTCCCCGGGCCGTCGGATCGCCACAAATGGACTCGCTCCGACCCGGAAGCCCTAAGTCTGGTTCCAAAGATATTTTTCTCCACAGCATTTGACGATTTCCTCGACGCTGAGCATCTCGCCGCTCTTCCGGTGACCCTCGTTATCGGACTAGAATTCAGATAAGGCGTAAGAGAGGGTTTCGTTCGGAGCTGGAGAGCAGAAGTACTGGCTCCCAACATTTTTCACAATCTATGTCCAGATTTTCTGGTCCAGAATTTATAAAAATGCAAATTTTTTTTTCACAAAAACTATCCTCCGAAGAAACTAAATTATTTTTTTGTACAAATCTAATTTAGATCCGGTCTTCAAGTTCGATTAGGGACGAAATACAAGGTTTCGGATCCGAATCAGAGCGGGTTTTTAAGGTCCTTCCAATTCACAGGTTAAGCAAAACGGATCTGCGCAAATGTCTGGAACCGACACCGTTTCGACGAAAATCAAGGATAAAAGGATCTGTTTTCTAGAGAAACAAACAGGGAAAAAAAAAAAAAAAAAAGAGGTTTCGACCGATGAAAAAGCGGATAAATCCGCGGAAAGTTCGCTTTACAGAATCTCCTTCGTTCTCCACCGCCTTCGACTTCTACTTCGGCAGAATCCTGATGAAGAGAAGCCGGCTCGGAATATCTCGAAAGAACGCAGAGAAAGAGAGAGGAAACCAAAACGCCAGGGATTTTCCCGGAAAACGAGAGAGAAAAAGAAGAACCAAGAAAGAAAATGAGAGAGAGGAAAAAGCGAGCAGGCAACGACGCAAGAAAGCGAGCGAGAGCCACCGAGCTCTTATTTAGGTTCTCCTCGGCGAGGCAGAGAGCGCCTGATTTTATAGAGGAAAAACAGGGGTGATACGGAAAAGTTTTTAATTATTTTTTTATTAATTTATTTTTACAAGAAAAATAAAAATAGTAAAAAAGAAAATTAAAAGAAAAGTGGTTTTAGAGAGAGAGAGAGCAATGTTGGGACCACCAGGGGAAAAAAATAAACATTACCAACAAGACCCTAACATAAACAGTGCTGAGTAGTAATATTAGTTTAGTGACGTGCCAGCGGGGAAATTTCTCGATTTTGCCACGTTTGCGACGGCCTATGCGGCACGCGACAGCCGCTCATGGTGGGCCCCGGGAAAAAAAGGGATAGATTAATGGATTTTTATTCAGATATTATTATCATTTAATAAATAAATAATTGACACCGCTTCAGAGCGATCATTTTGGATTTTATTTACTCTTCTTCTCTGTGTTTCAATATTATCATAACATGTGTGTAATTAATAAGATTTTTATAATTAATTAATTAATATAATTTATCGATTGATGTAAAATAATATTATAATTTAATTATTGTTAAATAATCTATAATAATATTATTATAGGAATATGAAGTGAAAAGGAATACAAGTGTTGAATACGAGAGTCATATTTTTTTTATTATTATTATTTTCTTTAAATTAGATAAATATTTTTAACTCTGTTTTGGTTTTTATTTTTGTTGTTGTTGTTGGTCTCGTGAAGCCGCCGCTTACAATTGAAGAGTTGGTTCTAACCCTAAAACAGATGTTATTCTTATCCACCTAGGCTCGGCTCCGAGCCTCCGCACCGAGTCATTCGGTAACCGTCTCATGATTTTACTAGATTTTTTTTTTCTTTTCTTTTTTAGTGAAAATAGATGCGTTTTTTTTTTTTTCTTTTGTATGAAAATGAAAATGGATTCTTTTTCTTTTTGAGAAATTCTTTTTCAATTAGAGTATCCTTAAAAGCAGAAAAGGATTCTCAAAAAGAAAAAAAGAAAAAAGGAAAAAAATAATATGAAAAAGGTATTATTTTTCCCCTAAAAAAAGGTTTGATTTATTAAAATGACCAATTAGCCATTGCAGATCTCACTTTATTTTGTTTTTTTTTTATTTGAAAAATAGGACAATTTAATATTGACTAGAAGAATACTTCGACGTCGTCTCAAAAGAAAAATACTTTGATAGACTACTTTATTTATCTCAATTTCTTTCGTCACCTAGTGTAAGAGTTTCTTGATCATAAAAGATAAAACAATTCTGCTCCTAATGAAAATCAGTATGGATGTGGTAGTTGTGGATAAACTAATAGTAAATCGATATCTCATTTTATTAAAATATTTAAAGTCCAAATCGATATCTCATTTTATTGTGAGATTTAAAGTTTAAATCTTTATATTTAAATTTTTAAAAGATTTATAGTTTGATAACTTGCATCATAAATAATTTTATTGAAGAATCAAGGTGCCGAACATAGAATGTTACTCCAATATAATGTTATTTTCAAAAAAATTTTGACAAAGTAACCTTCCATATTAGTTTTTTAGGATTTATACTTAACAAAATCATTGCTATTCCCTGCCTTTCTTGCTGAATTTTCAATTAATAGGTGTTATTCAAGAAAGAAAACAAATAAATACGGGTAAAACTGCAGTAAAACCTCTTTTATATACCTTATCGATATAGTTTATTTTTAAACCGTTCAGATGTAATCAAACAGTTGAGATGTTGTTCATTTACGGTAATTATCATATATTTTATCTTACAGTAGTATTTGACTAATAAATTAAAAATAATTTTAAAAAAGGCATTGGGGAAAAGGGGGCAGATCTGGTCCGGGGAAAGCGTCACCAGCGACGGCGACGGGGGGTTGGTGGACTCTGTAGCCAGTATTGGGGAAGGAGGTTGGATTTTTTTAAAATTTTTATTTTTATTATTAATTTATTAATTAAATACTATTATAAGGTAAAATGTATCATAATTACCGTATATAAATAATATTTTAACTGTTTGATTATATTTTAATAATTTAAAAATAAATTTTATCGATAAAATATATAAAAATAACTTTATCAAAGTTCTACTCAATAAATAAAAGTAGGAAAACTTTTTATCAAAAAATAATAATAATAGTCGTTGAAAACTAGGGAAAGTCAAGGGTATTTTGGTAAAAGAAAATGAAAGTGTTAGGTCGAATCGTTGACTAGAAAAATCTGACGCTAGGAGTGACGTCACGAAATTGATTAGAAAAACATTAATTGCCGGATACGCGGCCAATGGTATGTGTAATTACTAATTATCTGCCATCGGTTTTTTTACGCGGCCAACGGTATATGTCACACTGCTTTTCAGTTTGCAATTTTACCTTTTTTTTTTTTTTTTGTCTGCATATAAGTCCCAACAATTCTACGTTCTCAACCAAAAAAAAAAAAAAAAAAAGCCCCAACATGATATTGGAAAACTCCGCCTCTGTCTCAGTATGTAACCATTTTGGGTCATTTGTTTATCCTAACGGTACATTAATCTTTTTTTGTTAATTACAAGTTTGTAATTTAGTTGTCTTGTATTCCACAGTTTTCCTTATATTAGTAGAATCTCCAAAGCAAATTTATTTTTCCTTTTTCTTGAAAAATAACGATTTTAATTCAAATTCTTTAATATGATATCAAAAATTATCATGTTTAGTAGTTTCATATATAATCTAACAATAATTATATACCTAATTTTATCATAAAGTATAGAATTTAAATCTTTCGATTGAAAATAAAGAAAAAAAAAGTTGTCATGTTAATAAATAATTTCTTTTATTTTTTTAGGGATTTTAAGTTATTGTTTTGTTTACCGGAAACAAAACCATAGGAAATTCGTCCCCTCTTTGTTTCATAACTTTTGATTAAAAAAATAAAATAAAACTTTTGCTATGGACAAATGTCCTAGTTAATGCTTTAAATCTCATTGAATAACATTTACGAATTTTGTGTCCCAATCAATCACAAGGACCACTCCTAGTCTACCACTTAAGCGCTGGGCGCTAAAAAAAAATATCAACTTAATACATTTTTCTTGTTTGCTTATAAGGACTCCCAATTATCAATATTTCGACGAAAAGTACGGATGCTCTTTTTTTTCTTTTTCTTTTTTTTTTTTTAACTTTTTTTTTAATAAGTGCATGACTGATGAATTATACTAGGTTGAAACCTGCAGAATCCACTACAGTGTGTGCGGCTCTATTTGATTGACATCTCACCATTATTTTTTCTTTCTTTTTTTATTTTTTTCCCTTGTTGTGAATATAAACATAACAATCACGAGACATTGGTACTCGGCAGTCACCAACCTCAAAAAATGTTTTTGTTAGTTGAAAAACAATGAGAGAGAGAGAGAGAGAGAGGGGAAACGGTAGGTAAAGCAATTGCAAGATGAGGAGAGAGAGAGGAGACGGTAGGTAAACCAACTGTTAATAGTCAAAGACTCAGGCTTCGTTTGGTTCCCCATTTCAAACTAAAATTTTCATCTCAGTTTTTGTCTTTTTCTAAAAAAGTTTTTTGTCTTTTCTGAAAAGTCAACAAAAATTACTATTTAAACTTAAAATTTTCAACTCAAACCGTTTCACCAAACGGACCCTCAGTAGTCTCGTTCTTTAAATATAAATAAATAAATAAATTACAAAACTAAATTAAAATTAAAGGAAAAATATGTAGTAAAGTCCATTTGAGGGACATTACTGATAGTTATCATTTTTAAGCCATCCATATTTAATCAATTGGCTGAGATATTGAGAATGTAAAATAAATAAAGTAGGCACTAGCCCATAGGATTTTAGTCCAAAAAACCCTCTCTACCATTATGAACTCTCATATGGGCCAAATTATCTCCTCCCGTCTGTCATCGCTCATCCCGTGACATCGCCGGAAAACTCTATCTCCAAACCAGGGCTTTGACGGCGAACCTAAGAGGTTTGTGAAAAGCTTCGCAGCCCCAGACCCACGCACGTTATCGCCGATCCCCTATATCTCCAAACCAAATCCAACTGGATTTTCTGTCAACATCCCGTGAAGAAGACGAATATACGGAGTGGGCTTCGTGATCTAGCCGCTTCTCTCACCAATGCTTTGTCGCTGCCACCAGATTTCGCCGATGTCACTGCTCCGATGAAACCGGGCGTGCAAGGGAATTTTTTTTTTTTTTTTTTTTTTGGCTTATTTCAATTTCTAGATGTAATCTTTTATGGATTTTGTTAAGCTCCTTCGAGCTTTTTTTGTTCCCCTGTTCCCCTTGGTGGTCTGGTAATGAATTCCTTATTCACCAAAAAAAAAAAAATTTAATTGTGGCTTCATATTATATTTTTGAATATTTTATCCTTCCACACATTTGTGTTTGAACTATCTAATTATCTTTACTTATAAAGCAAACTCTGTCTCACTTTACAGATTATACTTTTTTATTCCACAAGTTATAAATATATGTTTGTAGAGTCAAACCTTTTATAGCTCTTCTAAGCTAATTTTCCAAACAAACTGCATAATAGTTCAGATGCTCATTTGAAATATGTTTATGTTATTTAGAAATATGTTGTTTTGTTTGGCTTCTAAGCTGTGATTGTCAATTTCCAAACATTGGAAGAGGTTGCAAGACTTTCTTTAAGTTGTACCCAAGAAGAAGAGAGAGAGAGGAGATTGGATAAATAGGCATAAAATTATAACGGTGCATTTTAAAAGTAACTTAATAGCAGCCCTTAGATAGAACATTATGGGTAGTGTCTCTCAAAAAGACTCTACTACATCTTCTCTCAAAATTAAATACTCAAAGTCTAAAAGATGCAAAGTAGACATTTTTGTCCCAGCATTATAACATCATAAGAAGGAAAATATTTGTTTAATTTTGTGTCCAAGAGTCTAACAAAATTCTAAGCCACTCCTTTAATATGTCCATTTAAGATGAGTAATGTGACAGTGACGTTCTATACATTATTATTACATTAACATAGCATTAGGTCACTAAATATATTTCGCCAATTTTCTCTGTTATATTTCATGTTCGAACTTTGAGTGCATGAATAAATCTATGATTCTAAATTTTTGTTAATCAATCGGTATCTCTATTAGTTATTGGTGTTATATAGTTGCTCTCATCGTAATTCATATTTTTATGTGTCATTAGGCCGATGCGTGATTTGTGATTGAAAGGAAAATCATCTAAATTTATATTTAATCACGTATTGATTTTACAAGCTTTGAGAGGATACAAATAAAAGACTACCTCTCCACTTTTGCAATAAAAAAAAATAAGTGTTTATCGAAAAATAAAAATAAAAATAAAATAAGTTACTACCTAAGTCATTTGGATTTTCTTCCAACTTACATGGCTAGCAATATGACAGGGACCCGAATGTGATGGTAATGTTGGTAAATTGGGTCGATTTAGAAAGAATCTAACACACGGTCACTTTTGTGGATGGACTTTCTCTGTCATTTTGCTTATAAGACATGTTATTATTGAAGGACGAGATATTTGACTGATGTTCAGTGTGAAGATCATATGCACCTCCAAACCTAATCATGACTACGACATGTTTCGATTGTAATATAAAACATTGTAATATAAAACTATAAGTGATCCACCTCTTAATTATTGAGGGTAAAAAAAATTCATCTCAAATACAAAAATTATAACAATAATTACAAACATATAAAGATATGGAATATTTCATTTAATGGGTTAATATTTTGAGATAAAAACTTAATTTTTAAAAAATCTCAAATTCAACATGATATCAAAACCCACAAAACTCAAACGAACGACATGATCCAGTCAATACAATATTGGTGACTCTAAATAAAACACTATCTTATAGAGGTATTAATTTGGTCATTTTATTTAATACATTGATCTTTTAAAATAGAAACTCAATGTCTTAGAAGCTAAAACTCAATGTTAAATTTTTAGGTTAAATTAATAAATGAACGTGATATTAAGATAGGAGGTCATGAGCTCAAATTCGTTTAATTACCATCTTTGTTCTTTTCAAATGTTTATGCAATGCAGCATTAGGATTTGTTTTAAAATTTAACCACACGTTGTGAAAAAATATATATATATATTCTAATAGTTTAAATTTTAATATAATTGATAATTTAAATCTTTAATGGTAATGATTTTTAACATAAATAATAATGTTAAGGACAATCAAAACGTGATGTCAGTGCAAACAATTACGACTCATGAGTTTTGAATTTTTATAATTACGCTCGTTAAATTCTATGTCACATGCAGTTTTTTCTTTATTTCGTTCCTTCTGTTTTTGAACTTGTATAAATTAGAAAATTTAATGTTATTACAAGTATAATGAACTTGATATCTCCCAACTATATAAATTGTATAAAATGATGAAAAATAATAATAGTAAAACTTGTACCTTTCTCTTATAGATAGAGCAAGTTTTTTAATTATGAGAACTGTGTTAGATCTTCGTCAATATAAGGTACCATATAACATGAAAACACTTGAATTCATGTATTTGACCGGTAAAATTTAATCTATAAAAAATTGGCTTATAATTAAAATAAAAGTATAATTCCTGCAATAAAATTTCTAAAACGACAGTTGTTCTATAGATAATGGTTATTAAAAAAAATTAGAAACATATATGATTTGAGTTTAAGATATCGTCAATAACTCCATAAAAAAAAATATCAAGTGTGAATTAAAAAAAAAAATACTTTGTGTGATTTTTTCAAATAAAGATAACTTTCAAAAGGGGCAAGAATATTCGAGTGTAAAAGACAACAGGGGATAAGTATGATGGAGCAGTAAATTTGTCAAAGTTAGATCAAGTAGGGATAAGATTGGCTTCTGATGATCCGAAAGGACAACGCCAATTATCCACGTGGCCAGACCGCGACGTTGAGGTGAACGTTTCCGCAGTGGATAGTAACTCGATGTGTCCATTTCAGATCTGTCGTTGTGAACTCGTGAGAGTAATGTGAGTGTGTGTACGACAACGAAAGAATTTTCAACGTTTTCTGTTTATTTTCTGTTGCACACGAACGGTAGTTAGACATCAGTAAACGACGCCGTTTTGACACTCAGGTGGTCCCCTTTGGTTCTTTCACTTTGACTTCCACTGAACAGCTTTGGCCACTCTCAGCTGTCATCTCTCTCTCTCTCTCTCTTTTGTTTTTTTATATTGATATACCTTAAATTTATTATAAAATTATAATTTACATCATAAATTTCTAATTTTGATAATTTACACCCTAAATTTATAAATCTATAGTAATTTACATTTTATTGATAAATAATTTTAATTTTTTAATGAAAATTGATACTTCACTTGTATATAAATTGTTAATTAAGGGTCCGTTTGGTGAATGAATTTGTGTTGGAAATTTTAAGTTTTAATAGAATTTTTGTTGACTTTTCAGAAAAGACAAAAAACTTTTTTAGAAAAAGACAAAAACTTTTTCAGAAAAAAGACAAAAACTGATATGAAAATTTTGGTTTGAGATTGAATGCCAAACGGAGCCTAACAAAGATAAAAATTATTATTTATGTTATGAATTAACAACCCATATACAAATCTCATATCAATTTCCTTTAAATGATTCATATTATTATCAATTTGGTATAATTTACTACATATTTGTAAGTTCATGGTGTAAATTGTTAAAATTAAGAGTTTAAGATGTAAATTATAACTCTATCATAAATTTAAAATGTATCAATGCAAAAAGACCCCTTTTTTTTTTTTTTTGGGGGGGGGGAAAAATATTGCCTTTTGGAGTGTGTTAAGCACAAAGAAAAACCCTTCAAATAAATTTATCTTTTTCACGTGACTAGAGTAAAATGTGAGATACTAATGATATTGTTTGATACAATTATTGATATTTTTTAGGATAAGATCTTCCATTTTATACTATCAATAAGAAATATTATTTTAATTATTTGATTAATTTTTTAACATTCTTATTCATGGACGGAACTATGTTATGTTGAGTGGAGGTGATTGAATTTTTCTTATTTTAAAATTTATTCTAAATTATATTATGATTTTCTTTTTTGTCCACACTTAAAATTAGTAATCTCATGTAAGTCCCTACTAAATATATATATATTTACCTATAAGCTCATTGATCGTATACATTAAGCAATAATTTTTTGGTCATACGGAAAATAAAATTATCATACATAACTTAATTTTAGTATACACCATCAATGAACTAGAAGGCTAGCTTCGCTGCTAAACTTATTGATGATGATTTGGAGCAATTTTATGTATTTCATGTTGTAAATTTTTGATGTATATACTCATAAATCATATCATTTAAAATCTAATTTAGCAGCCAAAAAACTATTCCATGATGATATGGCAAAATTAAAAAGAACGGTAAAAAGACCAATAATTTACAAGTAAATTAGCTTCTATAGGATTTGTAATTTGGTATGGACACGACAACATGACTAAAAACTCATAGAGAACTAGTAAATAAAAATGGATCCTTAAGGATTGGATTTTTAATTTCACACTAACGATAGAAAACAACTTTTTGACCAATAGATTATATTTTTAACAACAATCTCATTTATAAATGTACACACTAAGAATTAATAGTACTGAATACAAAACTATTTCAATTATAAATCTTATCAGTAAAAACAATAATTCCTAATAATATTACAAAACGAAAGATCTTATAAGAGAAATTCTTTAAAGAATGATAAAAATAATAATAATAATAAACTAAGAACCTTTTGTTAAAGGATCCATCGCAATACACGAAATAAAAGTCGTTTACCACAAGTCATGATAACATTTGATTCGGAAATTTATAATTGAAAAGCAAGGGTCTTAAAATCCACACGTGGTCTAGCTTTTTATATCTAAAATTTATTTATTTAAATTTATAATCATAATTTTTAGTGGGCCATTTTTTCCCACCCACAATAAAAAATGCCGTGAAATTCTTGGCATCTAGATATATGTATTTTATTTTTTTTCTTGAAGCTGAAAATCTAAAAGGGGCTTCTCAAATCATGCTGGATTAACGAAATGTCAGCCTTTAATTTTTATTTTTTTTCAGGTCTGAAATTTTAGGCCCTTAATTAGAAATTATTTCAATTAAGGGTCGTTCCATTCTTTTGAAGGAATATATTACTGTCGTTTGGGGCTGTTAGTTAGTTAAGTTAATAATTGATAATTTGATACATCAACGAATCTGGACTCCATGGTCAAGCAACTTTCGCCCTCTTTATGAAGATTCCGAGCATTTAATTCACGATAATTACGAGTCTCACTACAATATTGATTTATTGCACAATATTCTTTTATATCTTTTTCAAGAGATTTATTAAAAAACTGATCCGATCTAACTCACGTGCAAAATTTACAGCATGAAACATGAAATTGATTTGAGTCAATAATGAGATTATTAAAAAGCTAATCTAATGACTAAATATATCAATATATATAAATAAAATAAAAGTAAAATTCTTAACATAAATTTTTCCTTTTTTTTTTTTTGGGCTAACGTAGGCAATGTAGACATTAGTACTTAAACTAGTATTGGGCAAAAAACAACAAAAAGTTAAACTCATACCGATGTTTATTTTCAGGATTATTTCCTTTGTTTATTTGAATAATATATCTTAACAACAACAAAAAAATTCTATATGTCTATAGTTAAGTTAAAGCGGCACGCACATTTTAGTATGTATATATATATAGTTATATATAAAAGTACTTATTACTATGTGTTATTATAATATATTCGCTTTTTATATTCCATCTTATTGGAATTCGTTTAGTGCCATGGGAATATTTACAATATATATTGGGCTGTGCTTATGGTTTTTTATTTTTTAATGGAAGTTATCATTTAAGATGAAACGGGATACAAATACTAATAACAAAGATAAAATAATTATGTGGTATAATAGACATAACTCTCGATTAAGACTGATTTCATCAGTAAAATCTGATGAAGCTCAGTGAGGAGGACATAAGCCGAGACCTGGTGACGGGAAAATTCCTCGGATTTCACGACAATCCTAAAATCGAGCGTGTACAAATCCCTTTTTAAAAATACACCTACAATCGATGGAATATTCTGATCGATCAAGAAACAGTCACTCGTAGTACAGAGATTGCAACAAACTCCGCCAAGCCATAACACTAGTGGAACCAATAAATATATACTGTTAGAAAATAACTCAAGCAGAACACACACAAAAAAACAAACCGGATGTGGGTGAACTAACTCCTTTATTACAAAATTAAAATTAAAACACAAGAACAAACCATTAATATATATAAAAAAAAAAAAAAACATCGACTACAAAATTATCGTCTCACGTGAAACAACCACTCCGCCACATGCCACAACTTAGAGGAAAACATTTGACTCAAGGTAAGAGATCACCGCACTTACCATCAGACTACCAAGGTATCACTGGATCCTAAATCGCTGGAAGCTTATCGGCTAGATCTAATCGAGAAACTCTCATCTAGAACCTCCTGACTCCATTCCCGCCGAAATCACCGAATCGCTGATCACCCTTGTCAGCCGCAACAGCAGCAGCAACGGAAGTCCCATACAAAGGAAAACCCTAAATATGAAAAATTTGAGAGAGCAAGGGGTAGAGAGAAAAGGAAAGCCTAAAAAGTTGGCTTTACATTTATTGGTGTTTGTATACCGTGCTTATGATTTTGATTAAAGCATAATGAAGATGCTTCGTTAAGGGGGGGGAAAAAACTATTGGCGTGGTTGGTAAGCACATGGAACTCCACAAACGAAGGAACTAATTCTGCCATTATATTATTGAAACATCAATCTAAACACTAAACAGGACTTAGCAATATCTTAACCCTAAATTATTGGTTCTTTTCCTTCTTTTTTTTTTTTTTTTGAACAAAGTAGTACCCTTTTCACTTTAGGGGTTTGTTTAGATGTATCTTTTAAGTTTTTTTTTTCCTTTTTTTTTTGTTTTGTGTGGTGTTTTTAAAAGTGAAATGGAGGGTGAATTTCTCATCAATCCTCCCCACTCATAACTCATTTCAGCTTTTTCAAAACAAAAATTAAAATACATCCAAATAGGTCATTGCAAAAGCACATTTTTGTACCTTTTATTTTACTATTTATTAAAGAATAAGGACTAAATTTGCAGTGTAGTATATTTAATTATTTATATACGGTCGATCTTTAAAAAATTCCCCTGCAATTTGTTCCCCCCCCAAAAAAAAAAAAAAAACTCCTCATCAATAATTTATTGTGTCTCCATTATTGTTATTTTACTGGTCGGCAAATAATTCACACTAGATTCCCAATTATTAGGGATTTCTATAACATATAACAAATAAATTAACCTTTTTTTTCTGCAAAAAAAAGCCAAATATAACCTTTAAGCAAAAAATTAATAAAACATTTTTTTTTTGGTTTTTTTACATCTTATGGTAAAAGCCTTAAAGTATACTATGTCATGTGGTGTCCTTGCAAAGGAGGATCACAAAACAAAATATCTGTATCTTTGCGTTCAGAAGGATATCTAAAATATGTCCCATATCGATCTTTTCATTCCTGATAATTTTGTAAAGAATAATTTCTTATTAATTTTATTTAGAGAGAGAGAGAGAGAGAGAGAGAGAGAATTGTGCTGGGCCCTAGCTCTACAGTTGTCAATTTTAGGCAACAACAATTCATATATATATATATATATATATATGCATATATGTCTATATACAAATATGAGAATGACATAGATGTTTTACCTATTTTTGGTTGCCCAGGGAATGTTAAAAAAAAAAAAAAAAAAGGATACATCTACAGGACTTGCAAAGTTATAAATGTTCTTGTCATGTGTGCGGTTGTTTAGTTGTCTGATTTCGGAATTTTATTTATGTTTATTTTCTTCAATATTTTTTTCAAGGTTTTAAATGAAAATTGATTGTCTATTTGAGATTGTGATTTTTTATGTAGTTTGATACCATTTGAATCAATATTGGTGATTTAGAATTAAATTCTAGTTTAAAAATTTACAAAGTGATGAAAAATCGTATTATTAATAAATACATATAAATGAAAACTCAATTATTAGATTCCACAAGTCCAAGTTGAGATTTGAATGCCTTATTGGTTTTTAATTTGATAAACTAGAATCTTTGACACTACACTATATTATTATGAAATGCTCTAACATATGTTGTGTTTACTTTATTATTAACTACAGGCTTAGGAGACAAGACAACCCACGTTTTAAATTTTTTTTTCCTCTCATTTTTTAAGTTAAGTTATTCCAAACCTCAGGCAAGGAAATTCATCCGAGCCTAATTTTCTCTACGACGATAAAGACAACGAAATATGAAGGACAATATCTGTATAAACATATATATATATATATATATATGAGGTTCTCTCTCTCAGAACTTTTTGTAAACTCCGCTATTAATTATTCATGGCATCGTATTCAAGAAACAATGAGAAGTGCAAGGGAACTACCATAAATAAATAAATATATATATATATATATATAGAGAGAGAGAGAGAGAGAGAGAGAGAGAGAGAGAGAGGAGAAGTACAAGGGAGAAAAAAGTTAAATCACGTATTAAAAAAAATTAAATTGATCACCAATGCTTATATAAAAATTTCAATGGAAATAAATATTACGCAAGGAAAATTAGTTAATAAAATATTCTATTTATGGTTATTTAAAATTTGGAGTGGGGCATAAGAATCATGATTTTGGGCCACAAAACGACATAATTTGCAAATAGATTAATTGTTACGAAAATGGCATTGTTGGATCCCTTTGTTGATGATGTGGTAGTTGAGTGTGAAGGTTATATATATAGGTTATATATGTATATATATATATTACAGTGGAGGTTTAAATGCCAAAATAGTTATAAAAAAAAAAAAAAAAACAGAGAGAGAGAGAGAGGGGCCAACGAAGTTTGACTAAAAAATAATATCAGAAAACACATGGAAACAAGTTTTTATTAGTTGGAAGCCTAATATATTACAGTGGATCCAGTTGCTTGCCCACTAACAGCATTCATTTAGAAGCCAAAACGAATTATAAAAATAGTCAAAAGTTGTTGTCGTTTTTTGGCAGCCTCTCGTGCAGCACAAAATCAGAAAGTAAAATTGTATTAAAAAATTTTAATTAATGGCAACTGGCAAGTGAGACAGATGTTCGATGAAAGTTGTAATCTTTAATTATTTTATTTTGTGTTAAATTAACTTTTTTATTCTCTATTTTTTAAAAAAATAAACTTTTCCTAATCTTATTTATGTAGCTTTATTTTCTTTTGAACTTTTCATTTTATCGTTTTACTGAAAAGCTTAATGAAGCATTTCTGATCGTAATTTGATGAAAGTGTAGGGAAAAAAAATCAACAAACAAACCGACCACGGCTTGTCAATAATGGGCATTAAATCAAATAAATATAATAATAATGGACTCAAGAGTCAATATGGTAGAACACTAGGCAATAATGATGAAGAAAAAATACTTTGGAATTTAGTGTTTCTAGTTTAAGGAAAACTAAGTGATCAAGATTTTATTGGTTTTGGTGCAAGGAACTTTGCCCATGCCAAACGCAAAGGCCACATGGAGGGCCAGTCCCACTAGGAAATACCTCCGTTTTCAGTGGTCCCAAAAAACAATAAAAGTTTTTAGAAAACTCCCAAGGAAGTAAAACCTATATATCATATAGTGTCGATCCTCTTTTTACTTTTTATTTTTTCCACTTAGTTATCTTAATAAATTCCAAAAATGACATTAAATTGACATATGAATATATAAATTATGTATTCTTTGTAGTGTTTTTTTTAATAAACATTTAAATTTTCTGATCAAATTTACGATACGAATGAGTCATTAATATATCAGATCATTAAGAATTCACCACTAACCTATCACCCTCATGTAAGCCTACTTAAAACTACATGTGGTAGCTTAGGTAGCATAGTAAGCATGGTTTGGGATCTCGGGGGAATTGAATTATTTATTTTAATTAGATTGATTTCTTTATTGATTTTGAGCAATATTATTGAGAACCCATGTCACCCACTCACATCAGCATGCCATTGATTATATATTTTATGAACATATTATTATCTTTAATTAGACTGATTTCTTTATTGGCTATGAGCTATATTATTGAGAACCCATGTCACCCACTCACATCAACATGCCATTGACAAAATATTTTATGAACATATATACATCATATAACACAATATAATCATACATTTTTTGCTCGTACAGTATTATTATACATTATATTCTATGTCATATACGTATAACATGACGAGTACTCACACAAATGCGGCTTTTCGAAGCAGTTAGGTTCAATACAAATATATATATATACACACACACACACACACACACATGAAAAAAAATAAAAATAAAGAGTGGAAAAAATAAAGTCCACGTTTGGAAGAGACATTAGATTTGCTTTTTCAGTGTGTTCTGTCTGGAGTTTAGTGGTCATGATCCTATGTGGTTGCGGCGTAGATCATAAGGAAACAGCAAAAAGTCGGCAAAAGAAATATATGGCCCAAATTACATTTGCGAGGTCAATGCCCAAATAATACACTTTTTTTTTTAAGTGCCAAAATAATACTCGTTGATCAACAGAAAATCATGTTACCCATTTTGCAATTTTTGCCACACTAGAAGAATGTCATATTTCTAAAAGTTAGATCAAGTTAAATTTCGATCAAATGAAAAAAAATCTAAACTTAACGTAATTTATGTAAAATAAAAATTTTAATACAAATTTAACGGTTTAAAATATAACTTGTTGACAGTGAAAATCTGTTAATTTAAATCGTCCTCATCACATAGCACTCAAAGTTGTCTCTCCCCTGAATTAAAGCATAAAAAGATGAACACAAAGAGATTAATAGAGGTTTACCTCAATGAAGGCTACATCCTCTTTGGGTCCGGTATGATGTTTTCACTATTTTTCAGAAATGTACAACTATTTCTCTACTTTGTAGAGATTTGTCATCTATTGCGACTAGTCTATATTTTATATCCCCTTTTCCCCTTAGACAAAGCGGTTATTGTTCAGGACACTTACGCTAACTCATGTTTGGTTATGACACATGTCTTCGGGTTTCAGCACTATCCGAGTCCTCAACCGCTATTTAGAGGTTATGCTTCCACATCTCTGGGGAAAGTGGGATAGTGGCTCTTCTTCGAATTCTGGAAGTATCGACGTCATCCAATGGAACTAGAAGGAAATGCCTCTCCAGTCTCATGCTATCTTTTATGTCCTTAGAGTTAGTCTCGACGTATGAAGCTCATTTGATAATCTCTTGCGGTAGAGGACATATCGGATTACCTCTCACGGTAGAAGACATGTCGGATTATCTCTCGAGATAGAGGACATATTCAAATACCTCTCGTGGTAGAGAACATATCCGATTATCTCTCGTGATAGAGGACATCTCAAGCCTATCTAACTTCCACAATAGAGGAGAAAATCTCCTCAACTAGGGTGTAACATAATTTATCAATAAGATATTTCTTTAAATGCTATTATTGAATTCTCGTTTCAGTTATTATATGATTTTGAAAAAAAAGTAACAAACAAATTGGTCAAAATTGAAGCTTGAAAAAAAGTAGATTTGGCCGTTTGGTTGGTTGAGGAGTCCTTGAGCTCTACTCCTTCGTGAACTCAAAAGGTCATATGCTAAAGGAGGAAGGGCCATTCCACTGTAATGTTTATAAATACATTTATAAAAATAAATATTTTTTTCTCGAAAAAATTATCTTAGTTTGTTTGCTAGTGTTTTAATGATGCTTTAATTGCACCAGATGTCTTGGCTTTTTAAAGCTTTTCTTTATTTTAATTCTCAATTCTATGTAAAGTGTTTTAAAGCTTCTCTTGCTCGGTGTCTGGTGAGTTGTGACCATTTTTTACTGGACTAGAAAGGAATCAAGGATGTGGTCTCCACGCACCAATAATTGGAGGTTTAGATGGGCCCCACATTCGTCCCAAAAAGAAGAGAGTGGGCCCATCTAGGCCAGAAAAACTTGGACACATTAATGAATGAATGAATTTTCCATCCCACGAGCCGACGGTGGCAACCATTATTTTTATTTTCTTTTCAATACCTGCTTTTATAAAGGGCAAGGTGCTTATCAAATATGATACGATTATTGGTGGGATACTTGGGAGAAAATAAGTCGGGGACTACACTCTAGAGGTGGGTCATATCAGCACGGCACTTTTTTCCTTTTTTTTTTTTCTTAAAAATATTAATGGGCACTTGTCTAATTTTTAATTTTTAATTTGCTAATCAGGACACTTGTCTAGTTGAGAACATTTATTCTTAAATTTCGTTGGGACTAACTCAACGAAAAAAGAAAAAATCAAGATCTTCGGTTATAGGCTATAGTTTCGAAACTTAAAAAGATAATTTTATAAATAGTCCATTAATCATATATCTTGTTTGGTCTTTGATTTTTTGATTTTATACATCATATTTTTCTTGAACTTTTTTATTGGTACACCAACTGTCATATTAATAATATGTAAAAAAAAATATATAAAAATTGAATTTATTCAGTTCACCTAAGCTTTATTTATACTGAAGTCATAATTAGATATATATTTTGAAAACAAACTATATTTTAATCAAATATATATTATATAAACTTTATGTTATAGAGTTATTTTGATGGTATAGTTTTCCTATAAAGATATTTAATTATAATTTTAATCTTGATTAAAGTACATATGATTTGAAAGTGTTCAATTTATGTTTAGTTTATAACGAAATACCTATATAAAGGGGTTGTTTTCGTATAATATAAAAGTTTAAGATAGTTTAACGTATAAAACTAAAATTTTGAGAATAATTTTAGATAACCATTTGTGCAAATATTATTTGTTCTAAATAAAAATATAAGCGTGTGTTTAATTTACTAGTTGAAGATGAAAATTTTAAATTAAAATTTATTAATTTTTTAAAAATTAATTATAATTTTTATTGATTTTTTAGATAAATATAAAAATTCACATGAAAATTGAATTGGAGATATTAAATCAAACGGGGATAATTGTTTTTTTTTTTTTTTTTTCAGTTTATCTAATCGGATGACGTTCTCCTAATCTTATGCCTATCCAATAATCTTATCTATTTTTAACGTGTCTTATTTGTGATCCAAAGCAAATAGGACCAAAAAAAAAAATATAAAGGAAAAAATTGACGTGGTTGTAATAAGAGCGCCATGTTTTTTTACTTATATTGGGAGGGACTCAATTTATGTGTTTGACTTGACTCAAGCGGCAAATCACCATGAATTATTATTACTATATTAAAAAGAAAAAAGAAAAAGAAATGGACATGGAAAAAAATTGTATGGCCAAAAAGATACTTCACACTTCACGTGGCCAGGTTTGGATAGGGCTTTTAAATGAAAACGAACCGACCTTTTTTGTTTGTTGGTTCCTTCCCAGGAGATTTCTCTCTCTTTGTGAGTTTTTGACAATATTCCCCATTTACTTTTTGACATTTCTTTATGTGGCCAAATACTTGCATTGTCACCATTGTTGCCACTTGTCACAAAAGAACTCTCAGTTTTTTTTTTTAATTTTTAATTTTTTTTTGTGGTTTGGTCAGATTTGAGCAGTCAAAAAAAGTAGAGGTTTTTAATCTGAAGCCTCTGAGATGTCAGGCCTGGTTTTGTAATGAGTGGGAAAGAAATGTTGTCGTTTTCGTACCAAACACAACCAAGCAGAGTTCCCTGTATTACAACATTGTTTTGGGTGTTAAAAAAGGAAGTGTTCCTCGTTATTGCACTTTTCATGCCTTGTTAATTTAGGAATTCTTTTGGGTTTATGCCTTACTAATTTTGAGTGATAACTATAATAAGAATAAAAATACATTAATGTATGATTTAATTTTAGTATATTCTCTTATCCGATTATCAGAACTTGTAATTTTCCTTTTGACATGATTGTAATACTAAATTGATTCCATTATAATTTTTTTTTACTAATACTTATCTTATGTAGCAACTATGGCTAAACAATACTATATTAGATAAAATCATAAATAAGTCAACTAGATATTATGAATTATTTATTAAAAAATTATAACTGTCGGACATGTTTGATTGTCAGAGAGTGTTCCTATAATTTAAAATTCTACCTACGTTTTTATTTCCATATAATTTCTAAAACTAACCTTCAGAAATACACAATACTAATTGGATGCCAATTACAAAAGGACCAAACGAAGCTAGAACAAGAAAGGTCAACAACATGAAGGAAGAAGAGGTAGTTATATGATTATGAAAAAGAGGCAGATACATTCTTAAGAAAATGGCTCATTAGTCATTATAATTACTGTCATCCTTTAAGGGGAAAAAGGAAACTCCTTTGTGTGCAAACCTTTTTTTTTTTGCTGAAAAAAATAAGTAATGTTTTAGTAGTTACTCGATGAGTCTCACATTGATAGAGTGTGAGGATTTTAAGTGATTTATAAGTGTTACAAATTATTTTTTATCCAGTAATTATTTAAAAGTTATAATTTAATGATGTACACTTACGAGTTCATTATGATCCTCTTCTGAAGGTCTTGTGTTTAATCTATAAAAATGATGTATTACCAAAAAAAAATAAGAATAAAGGAAAAAAAAAAACTTGGGTCCTAAAATCCTCTTTGTTTATAAATTTTGACGAAGCAAAAATGGAACTGGTGGCTGATGGCTCCAATGAGTAGATGGTGGTAGGTTGCCACGAGTAATTGATTGACCATCCACTATGACTTGGTGGGTGGCTGAAAATTTTACCCAATAAACTTAAAATAAAATTTAAAAAAAAAATAAGAACACAAAAGTGGGTGGCTGAAAATTTTACCCAATAAACTTAAAATAAAATTTTTTAAAAATAAGAACAAAAAAGTGGGTGGCTGAAATGTTGAAGGGGTGGATCTTGATGATTACAATAGGTGGTGGTGTATTTACAAGGTCACAATCATTAACCACAATAGAGAGGGAAAGAGGAGGAAAAAAAAAAAAAAAAAACTTTTCTACCAACCCTTTGTTATTCCCTTTTAATCTGCTTGTTTAACATGAAGTTTCTTTTAACCGTTCTTCATGAGCTGTTCTAATTAGTCAAAACCAAACTTTCCCTTTTGAATTTTTATATTTGTGCCAACTAATTGTGTGGTGAATCTAAATATCTAAATATTCTTTAAAAAAGAGGGTATTGGATTCTAAGGTGATACGTGTATTAATTAATCATTGTGATGTTTGGATGACATGATGAACTTGGATTTTCAAAGCACTAACAATGCTTTTTATATTCATACTTTAATCATATTTGTTGCCCAACAAGTGGATCCTTGTTTGCTGTTCTAATTGATTCCCTAAGCTTTTTTCTTCTTACTACTGCATCTAGACCTAAAATCTATATTCTATAGGAATAAATATCACGTCGGGGCTTTGGACCCTATAACCAAGGGCAATATTAAAAATAAAGTAATTCTTATACAGTAAAGAAAAAGCTTAAAACATGAGTTTAAAATGTGGTGTCAAATAAGAATTTATCTTAAAAGAATAGGAATTGTCTCTCGTCCGGCGGTACAATCCGTGTAGGAGATCGATACAACATGAGGAAAACAACGGTATAATCCGCTTGAGAGAGAGAGAGAGAACGTTCCCGTCCAACGGTCTAACAGTGCCGTACGAGAAAATTCTCGTAAAATAATATAGATTAATGCTGATGCTTAAAGAAAATGGATATAAAACAGGATATCAATCAGAGTTTACAACAGGAGAATCTATTTTTGTGTGGATACTTGTGAGGTAACACATGTTAAAGAACAAGACCCACTTAACGATTTCTATATATAAAAAAAATAAAAGAAGGCCCACTTTAAAACAGTACGGAGAGTGAACAATTAGTAGTTTTAGACACTGTAAAGTCATGATTAAAAAAGGTGTAGAATCAAAAGTCCAAGGAAGATACTGTCCATTACAAGGAAAATGAAAGGAAGGTTGGGAGAAATAAGTGAAAATGTTTTTTCAATGTGTCTGAAAGATGTGGTCCATATGAAATGAACACAAGAACTAGCTTTTAGTGGGCAATGATGGAGTAAGACGAAGAAAAATAAAATAAAATTAGGACATGAGGGCAATGGAGTTTGAGTAAATGTTTGGTAGATGATGATGTGGATGTTTTGGAGAAAACTAAAGAGTGTTTTTGATTCATCAACAGGTAACCCAACTCTCTCTCTCTCTCTCTCTCTCTCTCTCTCTAGGTAGTTAAAAAACACATTTTGGACAGAGTAGGTGCTTTTCATAGGAGATCGTTGGGTATGGGTTTTCACATGCTTTGTGCTGTCTGGTCTCTCAAATTTTGGTTTGTCACAGAGAGAGAGAGAGAGAGAGAGAGATAGAGAGAGAGGCTTTTAGAAGATATATATATATATATATATGTATGTATATGTCTTCTACTCGTGAGAGGATGGGCTTTTTTAAGATTCTCTGGTCTATTCCCTTACCATACTTCTTGGTCAAATCCTCACCAGCTAAATCAGGAATGATTAGTTTTTTAGCACTTCTTGAGGTTAAGGTACTTTACTTTCTCATGTGAATAGAATGAGCATTTGAAAAAAAAATCCATTGAGGTTCAATTGGGCCTGGTCCATTTGTTAATCCAGGCTTTTTAGTTTCCAGGCCCACTTAGTTTTAAAATATTTGATGCGCTATTTACTAGGTAAACAATTTACAAGCTTCTTTATAAATTATTTACCTGATAATTTTGTTATTTGCAAACTATTTACTCTTAAAATTTTTTAGAAACCTAGTTTTTACTTCCATTATTTATGTCAAAATGACATGTACGTCTATCTCCTGAAAAAACTGTCTTCCAAGAAGAAATGTAAACCAGCAAAAAGTTGAACAATTCTACATCAACAAGAGAAAAGAGATTCAATTGGGCCTGGCCCATTTGTTAATCCAGGTCTTTTAGTCTCCAGGCCCACTTACGTTTTTTTTATTTTTTTTGGATGTATTAAAGTACAGAAAAATATGTATTCCCAGAAGAAATGTAAACCAGTAAAAAGTTGAACAATTCTTCATTAACAAGAGAAAAGCAAATATTGTAATACAACTACAGCGTCAAAAACTTTCACAAGTTACAAGTTCCGTTTCAAACATATATTTAATCACTCCAAGGATGAAAAAAATAGGAGCAAACCGGATTTAAAAAATCTCAAGACTCTTCTTGGCAACGAAAGGAACGTCTCTGAAATCAGCTAAAGCTCGGTGTCACATAAACGGACCATCAACTCAGACACCATTCTCCGGGCAAAAGGAATGTAGCTCAGACTATACCTGAAAGTTGAAGCAGGTAAAAACTTAAGAAGATGTTACAACAGTGGAAAAATGCTGCCAAGAAATACTGTCGAAAACAAAATTGAGAAAAGTGCATTACTGTATGAAATACAAGTTACTAAAAGAGTTTCTTTGATAGCTAAGGTAAAATAGGCAAGAGGGTGTATAAACAGAGAAGGAAGTAGCCATTCCGCTCATCATGTCAATGTGAAAGGAAAAACTCACCAAACAAGGGCACAGATCTCGACTATGACAGCGAGTATTGTTAAAATCTTGCTATGTATCTGTACGATGAGAAGACAAAGGGAGACAGGAAGTAATGTTCTGTTACCGTTAGTACTAAACCGAAACCAAGGGATCCAGAATGTTGACTAAAGTTTGATCCATTTTGTCATAGAACAAAGATCGAATACTGACCCAGAGAGCACAAATGAGTGCTAGGACAACACATCCAAGATAAATAGCTGTCGCATAAATTCGGACAGAGTCAAACATCATTCTCATTTGTTTCGTAGCACCAATGAGGAAAACTGTGCTGCCAAAGAGCAATTGAAGTTTTAGTATCTAATCTCTAGAAATTTCAGTTTTACAGAACCAAGATGTCCAGGGGAAGAAAAAAGAAGGAAAATGATGGACAATATGAGGAAAGATTTTATGCTTGTGTAACACAAATGCATGTGATCATACAGAAGCATATTCATGTGATTTGTAATAACAGAAAATAAAATTTCATGATGAAAACTAGTTCTATTTAAAGCAATCAAAACAAGAAGCAAGTAAAACCAATGTATGATACTATGATTGTTGGCCAGGGAAAGTAATGAACAAATGTTTAGAACTGAATAGGGAATATAAAATCAATTGCTTTTTTCCCCTCTCTCTAAAAATAAAGATTAAGGCCAGACATAGCAACTTTGGACGAAGATATCGAGATTCTTTTTTAAATGGGTGAAGAAGAAGAAAATGGCTACAAATGCATCATGGTAATCTAAAACCATCAAAATTAGAGAAATCAACCTCCAAGACACCCACCTTCCAACAGCCAACACATTTCCAAAGGTGAATAACAACGCGAATTTGATTGGTTTTGCAAAGACAACCATCGACTGCAAAAGAAGAGAACGAGAATTATAAGGAATTGTTTTTGTCGTCGGATCAACATCTTATTTCAACAACATTAGCATTCCAAGCCTGAAAACTATAAATGACTAATCCCAATATATATCAGCTACTCCTTTCTCTTGATCTTCACTAGGACTAAAGTTTTCTTTGGCAAGGAAAGACCACAATTGTAAACAAAAAAAAAACCCCCCCGATAATCAAACTTCTCTATGTGAGATTAAGAATAATTCAATCGAGGATTTAGAGGGAAATAAACAAAATTCTCAATGCTCTAAAAACACCCCACCGGCTCATCTTGTATAATCTCGTTACATACTTTGTAATATTCAATATTCATAACCAGTTCCATACAAATTGCAATTTGCACAAAAACTCTAACCTTTGAAAACTCTGAAAATTGCATTTGCATATGTAAAGATTTTACAAAAGGAGAAGTGCCCAGAAGCTCATACCAGGAACATTAAAGCCAGTCCAGCGATCATACACGCAGCGAACACATAAATTCTCTGATAAAGTCAAAACCCAAAAAACCAAAACGCATCCTGAGCCCAAAACGAACAACTCGAGAAAACCCCACCAACCCATATTTGAAAAAAATAAAAATTAAAAAAAGAAAAAAATAATATGTGGATTGAATTTTGTTTCTGCAAAACGTACCTGGGTAGGAGAGAGAGAGCACAAGTTATCAGATTCATCGTCCAAGAGGGCGTCGCCTCCCTCGTCGTTGTCGCCGCCTGATATAGATTGGTTCAGCTTTGCCCACATTGTTGAAAAGCTCTCTTTACTCTTCAATGGCTGCCTAGAGGAAATACCCACAATTATTTCACCATTTATTATTGAAATACCAGGACAGGACAGGGTCTGGTACTTGAAAACAAAAAAAAAAAAAAAAAAAAAAAGGGGAAAAGAAAGAGGGTGGAGCGACTGTGAATTATTGAAAATTTTAGTTGAAAGCACGTTGTTTAAACGAACGACATGTCGTTTTAATTTTTGATTTTAGTCCTACTTCCATTTCTTGTAAACGACATGAAGTTTTCATGTCGTTAATGTTCGAGAACAACATTATTTGAATGCCATTTTTAATGTTACAGTTGTTTTTTTTGTTTCCTTCACTCCCCCCCCTCCCCCCCCCAACCAAACCAATAGTTTGAGTCTCTTTTATGTCGTTTCTCAACTTAATGTTTCTCTAGAAAACTTTTTTGATGTCGTTCGTTGTTGGTGTCTTTTGGATTTTCTGTCGTTTCAAAAATATTAGCGTTTTTAACAGTTCGTCGTTTGTTCTTTTGAACTTTCTAATGCAATTTCTTATTCATATGTTTTTGGTTTTGTTGTTTTTTATTTGGACATCGTTTTCCACGTTGTTGTCAGATTTCAATATTTTACGTGTTTAATTGTTGTTTCCTGATTTATCATCGTTTATTAACATTGTCGTTTTCCAATTTTTCGTTGTTTTTTTGTTATTGTCGCTTTTCTGTCCTTTCGGTCGTTTCTTTAACATATCGTCGTTTCTTTTTGGTCTTTTTAACGGTCGTTTTCCCAATTATCGTCGTTTCTTTCATCGTCGTTTGTTGACCTATTGTCCTTTCTTTTCTCAAAGAAACATGTCGTTGTGTTTTGAAATCTTACTGTCGTTCAAGGTCTAAACAGGTAGATAATAGACATTTTCTGTTCGAAAAATAAAAAAATAATAATAAGAGTAAAAGATAGAAGAAAGAGAGAGAAATGATTAACGTGATTTCATTAAAAAGGAGCACTATGAATGTTCTTCTATATAAATATAAATTTACAAGTACGAGAAACGAGTAAGTTACCCTAAAACATCAAAACTTCTGTAACTAAAAAATTTCATATTTCCTAATATAAAAATTAATATAAATAAATTTAAATACTCTATATTACAATCGATCAATCTAAAAATTAGAAATAATTATAAAGCATAATTTCAATAAATATTTAACAATCTCAAATCTCAACACTCCTCCTCAAATTGGTGCATATTAACTTGCCTTGAATACTTCGAAAACAACTTCGAAATTCTTATAAGCCAAACTCAAGTTCACATGAGTTTCACAGCATGTTAATTTCTAGAAGCTTCACATACCACGCTCAAATCCATATGAGCTTCACAGCACATGCTTCAATTTGATTCACATGCCAGTTTATTATTAAAAACTAGGAAAGGAAACTAAACCCCAAAATTTAGAAATAATCATCGGATTTCAATACACTCCTCAAGTTGGTGTAAATTTTTTAAATCAAGAAATAATTTTCAGATTCCAACACACTCTCTTAAGTCGATGTCAATCTTTTAAATTCAGAAACAATCATCGGATTATAATACACCAACTTACCAAAAAACTTTGAGAACAGTAAACTCATTTTGTTTGTCAAAATTTTTTTTTTCAATATGGTTTTTTTTTTTTCTCTCTCATATTTTTTTGTCTTTTTTTTTCCTTTTTTATTTTCATTTTCTTATTTACACATATGTAATTCCATGTGCACTGAGATAAAAAGAATACATATTTAATCAAGAGTTTTAACCAAATGCATTCACAAAAGGCATATGACTCCAAGGGGGTCATTCGTTTTAGACAACCTTGACATCAATAGTGGTTTTAGCAGCGGATTCAGCAATGAATGTGATTGTGGCATCTCCTACATAGTGAGTACGAATCATTCACTAGAGCCTTCAAGGGATTCGGTTGTGTTAGTTCTAATACTATCTTAAAAAATAAAAAATAATAATAGAATAAAAAATAGAAGAAAAAGAGAGAAAAAATTAACGTAGTTTTATCCACGGACTAGAAATAGAGAGAATATTCATTAGTAATGAGCACTATGAATAAGCTTACATATAAATACATGTTTACAAGTACGAGAAACAGATAAGTTTCCCAAATACATCAAATCTTCTATAACTAAGAAATTTTCCTATTTCCTAATACGAAAATTAGGGTTCGTTTGGTATTTGAATTTAACTCAAAGTAAACTGTACTTTTTTATATCAGTTTTTTTTTTGAAAAATTAATAAAAATTATAACTAGTTTTTGAAAAGTCAACTAACACCAATTTAAAAATTTAATGTCAAACTGACAAACCAAATGCAATCTTAGCCTCTGTTTGATAAGTTAGTTGAAGATAAAATTTTTTAATTGAAATTGATTAACTTTTAAAAAATAAGTTATAAATTTTGTTAATTTTTAAAAAAATAACAAAAATTAAGATAAAAAAATATAATTTAATTAAAATTGAATCTTAAAACCAAATAAAACCTTAATATAAATAATTTTAAATATCTTATATTATAATCAATCCATCTAAAATTAAAAAAAATAATAATTTCGATAAATATACGAGAATCTAAAATCTCAACATTCCGCCTCGTCCCCGATAATTCTCCATTCAGAAGTCCTCTCTTTAAGAGTGAGAGAGCTCGAAACCCTAGCTGCAAATTCTCCGATTCTGGTCGGGTTTCCGTGGGCCAGAAGAAAGCGAAGATGTCGTCGACGCTTCTGGAAGTGACTCGGTCGGCTCACGAGGAGGTGGAGCGGCTTGAGCGGCTCATCGTCAAGGAGCTCCAGAGCGAGCCGTCGTCCGCCAAGGACCGCTTGTTCCAGAGCCACCGCGTCCGCCACATGATCGACACCATCTCCGCCACCACCGAGAAACTCGTAACTACCCTCTTCTTCGACTTCCGTTTCTTGAAATTAGGGAAAAATTTGAGCTTTCTTACTCGTTTTTTGTTTTTGGAAATTGAAATTTGGGTTTTGTTTTTGTAGTTTTGGGTTCTGGAAATTCTTTAATTGCCCATGGCTTCGAAGTTTTTTCCGCTTTCTGCTTAGTTAAGTAAGAAAAAGTGAATATTTTTCAGTGAATTACCTTAATATTTTGTGTTAGTACCTTGAAATGTTGGCCTTTGATAATCGAGAATTGGAATTTTGGTGTGAAATTGGGTTTAATAGGCTAACTAGGCTCAGAGAAATTGCAGTTTGATTGTTCGGAAGACAAGATTCAACTTGTATGTACAAATTAAACTCTCTTTTTTTTTTTTTAGGTTGAGATTTATGAAGACAAGGATGGTGCAAGGAAGGATGAGATTGCGGCTCTTGGGGGTCAAACTGCGACGGGGACCAATGTGTTTAGTGCATTTTATGATAGACTAAAAGAGGTGATGTTTTGTGAGCGTGCCTTTGTATTTGCATTATGTTGTTGATATGCACAATGGCATTTTGTAGTCTAAGGTTCTTGAAAGTTGAAATCCTGCTCAAGCTATTGCTTATATTTTTAATAGTTCTTTGGTTCTGTTGTTCGGTCCTCTTTTATTTGTTAGTTTAACAAGTGAAATAGTCATAGCAATAAAAAGGGCAAGGAGCTGTTTTGAAATGTGTTTTCATGTTTTTGTTGGTGTTTGTGTAGATTCGTGAGTACCATAGAAGGCATCCAGCTGCACGTGTTGTCGATGCTAATGAGGAGTATGAAGCGATGCTGAAGGAGGAGCCAGTTATTGAATTCAGTGGGGAGGTCTCTCTCTCTCTCTCGTCTTAACCAAAATCCCTGATATCCATTTTTTATTTAGATGAATGAGTTGCTAATTACTCGTAGCTCATCAAGATAATATGTTGGACATTATTTTATTTAATTTTTTCGTTGTATAACTTTTCTACATTTCTTTTTCAGGAAGCACTCGGAAGATACCTCGATTTGCATGAACTGTACAATCAGTATATTAATTCTAAGTTCGGAGAGCCCATTGAATACTCTGCTTACCTTGTTGGTTTTTCACAACCGCATAAAATTCCTCGCAAGCTGAAGTTCACTAGGTATATTGCATTTTCCTTTTCTTTTGAAATGTTACTTATGGTAATCTGTCCATGTCTACTGTTGTTCAATTATTTACGTGAAATTTGGAATGTTTGTCCTTTCTGGTTGCTGCAGGCAATACAAGGAATACATAGAGTCTATACTGGAGTATTTAATATATTTTTTCCAGCGGACAGAGCCCTTGCAAGATCTTGATAGAATATTCTCAAAGGTTTGTTTAGCACGATGGCCCCCCTTTTTTAATTGTTTACATAAATAGTAGTTTCATTTTGCACGACTGAAATGCACTGCTTAGTCATCAAATTTGACGTGCTGCATTTATAATGAAATAGGAATTAACTGTTAATATTTGTCTATGGACCTTTCTCTCTCGCATTTGGGGGGTCAAAATATTAGGAATTAAGTGGCTTCGTCTATGCTGGAATTTTCTTCAAAAATATTTTAAGCTTTGCTATGTTAAAGGTTTTCTGTAACTACCCGTATTGAAGAGATGTTTACATAAGATTTCTTTAATTGTTTGTGTATTTGTACAGAAGGATAGTTCTAGAACTTATTTTTTTTTTTCCAACTTCATACGTCCAATATAAATGATGCGTTTCTTATTTCATCTTCATCTTCAGTTATCTTATGTATCAACTATGTAAGATTTCGTTTATGACAATCTTAGACTATGCTCTGTCTGGTTTAGATTTAAGTACGTCTCTATGTTGCTAGTGCAGGTTGTAACGGAGTTTGAAGAGCAATGGGCAGATGGTAAGGTCTGGGAGAATGAAGATCAAGGAAATGGGCATGTACTAGATCAGCATACTGTGATTGATCTCGACTATTATAGCACAGTCGAGGAGTTGATAGAAGTGGGTCCTGAAAAATTAAAGGAGGTTAGGTTCTGTTTCCATTTTTTTTCGTAGTATTATTCTGTAAAAGGAAGCCCCAGATTTTTGTCATTTTGCATTCAATCTGCGTACATTTAATACATGATTTTAGCTACATCTTTGCTTGCTATTTTAATCACAAATTTTCTGTATTTAATCTTGTCAGGCATTGGGTGCATTAGGACTAAAGACAGGTGGTACTGTTCAGCAACGTGCTGAGAGGCTTTTTCTCACAAAGGTTGTTACACGCTAGCCTTACTTTCTTTTCTAAAAGAATATATAAATTTATAAATACGGGAGCTGTTCTTATTTTACCTGAGGGATTAGAATTAGCCCCTCGCAAATGTATTTCGCCCAAGATAAAAGAAAAGATAAACAAAAAGTTTAAACTTGTAGAGTTTAGTGTATGTTTTCCTCGTGCTTACTTCCTTGATGACTGCTTTAGTCAGTGTGCATTTTTTTTTCCTTTTGTTTTTTCCCCTCCGGCAAATAGTCAGTTCCAAATAGAAGAAATTTTTAAGAGTTCAAGTGTATGGTTTCCTTGTCTGGTTCTTAATGAATGCTTAGTCAGTTTGGTACGTCCTTTTGTTTTTTGTTTTTTGTTTTTCTTCTTCTTCTGGTCAGCTTGTAATGTTTGAAAATTGCATGCTTACTGGATTGGGATTAACTTGTTTATTGGCAAGAAGTTTACAATTTATGATGCTTATTATATGACTCAAAGCTGAAAAATTATTTGTTATTAGTGTTCTGGCTACTGATTATTGCACGTTAGGCTTGTAGATGTACAATCTGAATCCTTCTTCCAGAACATCGTTATTATTATTATTGGGAGCAAACCCTTTTTCCTGAATTTGATAGAGTTATGTTCAAGTCACTTAAAATTTTTTTGAAGTTGTGTTAAATGTTAATAGATTGAAAAACATATTCCTTTAAAATTTTATACTTTTCGTGCAGCACACACCTCTAGAACAGTTGGATAAGAAACACTATGCTAAAGGTTCACGTGGCTCACAACAAAACGGGATTGCTGCAGCTCCACAAGTTAACAATTGGAAAGAAATAGCTTTGATGGAGGCCAAAATAAACAGACTATGTGACTCACTGGAAGAGGTTAACATTTATTTCCTATTTGTCTAACCTTGCACGAATTGTTTGAATATCAGTAGCACCACATACAACCCGCAACTCTCCAGTTTTCCTTTATTATATATTATTTAGTATTCTAATCCTGTCAATCCAACATCTTTGTTTTTCTGTGGCATTATGCAGACAATTGCACGAACAAAAGACAACATTGTGAAGAAGCAAGCTTTGACGTATGAGGAAATGGAAGCAGAACGTGAGGAGGTGAGTGAAAATTTGTGCTTTTCATCTTTTCCAACTGTTGAGGAAAAGTTAGATCAAGAATAGACAGAACAATCGTAAATATAACTTGTAGTGTGTCTACTTTGTATATAATCTAACACTGAACTTGTAAATTACAGCTTTTCTTTTTTGAGTTTGCTTTGGTTTTCTGACAGAAAATACTGCTTGGCTAACTCTGCAGGAAGAAACACAAGCCGACACTGAAAGCGATGATGAAGATCAGCAGATTTATAATCCCCTCAAATTGCCAATGGGTTGGGATGGGAAGCCCATACCATATTGGCTTTATAAGCTTCACGGCCTTGGCCAGGTAATATTTTCCTTTAAACTAGGGGTCTCTTCAGATACTTTTTCTTTAGAGTGATGATATTCATTTCTAGAGAAACTCATTTGAGCTCTCATCGCGCATTTCTGACTATCTTTGCATGCAGGAGTTCAAGTGTGAGATATGCGGGAACTACAGTTACTGGGGCCGCCGAGCTTTTGAGCGACATTTCAAGGAATGGCGCCATCAGCATGGGATGCGTTGCCTTGGTATTCCAAATACCAAGAATTTCAACGAGATCACATCAATCGAGGTACCCTTTTGACATCTTTTTGTGGTGTTGAATTTCCTTGTCAATTGTTGGGGTTATAACTGATCAGATTAACCTCTTCAAAGCCTATAGAATTCCATACTTTGCCTGAGAAATATCTGATCAACTTTCCTTCATTTATTTACGTAACCAAAATTTTTTATACTTCGTATTATGCAGGAAGCAAAAGAACTTTGGAAGAGGATACAAGAGCGACAAGGATACAATAAATGGCGGCCCGATCTTGAAGAAGAATATGAAGACAGAGAGGGTAACATTTACAACAAGAAGACATACACTGATCTGCAACGTCAGGGACTGATTTAGGAGAGTCGACTGTTGAGACGAGCTTGAATTTGCTAGGTAGAGGAATTAATTTCGTACTTTTTTTTTTTGGCGGCGACCAGCACATCCGTCTCAAGCTCCCAGGCACCATCTGAACAATTGTTGGGACAACTCAATAGGTGTTAGGATTTGCTGGAATTGTAGGTTCTTTGTACAACTCTTTTGTGATGGAAAATGAGAGTGGTTCACCAAGTTGTCCTCACTGGCGCCTTTCATTTCAATTGTTAGATTAAAAAAAAGGAGAAGGCCTTTGGCTTCATTTTAACCAATCTATGGCTATATTATACATGTGATAAATGTGAATGCCTTCTTTCTTTCTTTCGTTCTTTCTTTTTATTTTCATTTTTTTTCAGACTTCCAAATTAAAAAAAAAAAAAAAGAAAAACTATCAAGTGATGGTTTTTCAGAAAAAATAAAAGAAAAGAAAAGAAAAGAAAAAAAAAAAACACACTATAAAGCGATGGCAATAATAATATTTAATAATAGAGAAAATTAGATGAAGAGTAATGTTTTGAATATATTTTTTTGTTTTGATTTTTGTCAATTCTAATATTAAAATTAATAATTTTAGTATTATAAAATGATAAAATCATCAATTCTAATATTATGGTGGACATAAATCTAAAGAGGTGTCATATTTATGGTATTCTTATATATAACCCTATAGTATTTGATGTAAAGAAACAAAAAGACGATGATTCAAAGTGGCATGCAAGGAGACAACAATCTACTATCTATCAATCTATTACACAAATAAAAGTGAGAAATTTCTTTGAAGTTTTTTTTTTTTTTTTTATTCGTGTTGAGTTTTTAACCTGGTTAAAAATGTCTTCGTCTAATTTTTTTTATTTAAATTTTGTAAAAGAGTTTAGATTTGTTATTTTATTTTAAGTTTCACAAAAGAGTTTGTCTTTTTTTTGTTTAATTTCATTTTTTGTTTTGTCCTTTTATATTTTGTCCTAATTTTCTATTTAAATTCTAATATCATTTGGATAATTTATTATTTCACTATAATATAATATATTATTTCACCCGCGTGGTTCTAACTAGTAAAACAAGAAAAAGGACGATAACAGACGACATGAAAGCAACAATAACAAGGAATGACATCAGTTAAGGGAACCCCAATTAAGTAGAAAAAGGACAATAACAAAGGACATTAAAGCGACAAAAACAAGGGACGACATCTTTAAGAAAACACCAACAAAATAGGAAAAAGGCAACAATAACGACAATAACAAACCGACATAGACATGAAAACGAAATAAAACGAGGAAATGGCGTCAGCAAAACGACTTGAAAACACCAATCGACAAAAGCGTGGGAAATAGTCCAAACATTAAATCGGTCCTTAACATATGTTTTTTTTAGGCAAAAAAAATAAAAAGAAATAATTACACAAAAGATCAATTTTTAAAGTATCGTTTTAAAATATGTCTATTTTTTAATAATATTATATATATATATTTTTTTTAAGAAATAAATGTACATAGTATTTATTTTACCATTTTATTATAATTGACATCATTTTATTTTCCTTTTTTATTTTAATGATAAGTATTTTTTGTTGATAAATGTAAATTATCTTTAATAAACCAAAATTAGTTATAAACATCAAAGTAATTATAATAAATATAAAATATTTACTATAAAAATGATGGTTCATACTAAATAATAAACAGAACACAAAATATTAACGATAAAAATTGATGAATATTCATACTTTTTATATAAAAAAACCAATGAATTTTTTATGAAAAAAAACCTATTTGTTTATGCAACTCACTATAAATCAAAGGATTGTCATTTATGTCTTAACTAAATAAATTGAAGAACAACACAATAAATGAAATCAAATTCTTTATGAAAAAAATACTATTATTTATATAAATTAGTAAAAATGAAATCGAATATATCTTTATAATAAAGACAGATTCATTGTATGAAATATTTTTTTTAAGATTTTTCTTTTTCTTTATTTAACTTTTTCTCATTAATATGAAATCTGATTTTGAGAAAATATTTTTCTTTTTTGGTTCATTATGAATATTTACACATTCTTTACAATAAATCAAAAAAAATTTCAAAAAATTTCTTTTCTATCAATTCTTTTTGCAATTTCATTAAATTAACTTTAGCCTTATTTGGTAAACATTTTAGATTCCTTTTTTTTTTGTTTCCTTTTTTGTAATTTTTTTATTTGTTAATTCTCCATTCTTTATGAAGGGTAAAATTATCTTTTTAATTACTCTTTTAGATATTTATGTAAATAAAAAGAAAAATGAACATATTTCAAATCAATACTTCTAATTTAGACATCTATGTAAATAACCCATAAAAATAATTCTTCTTTTTTGAAACGGGCTGTCATGAGTTTTAAGGTTTTATTAGATTATTACATTAGGATATGTACTTTTTTGGCTAAGACAAAAAACATTTTGTCGTTTTTAATCTAGAATTTAAGAAAAAACGAAAGAAGCGACATGTCGTTTGTAACCTAAATGAAAAAGGTAGTATACGTGGATAACAGAAGAGACATGTCGTTCTGGCATTAACAACTGAGATAGAAATTAGGAGTGGCATGTCGTTTTCACATCTGAAGGCCAATAGCGGGAAAATTGAAGACTCATACGACCTGTCGTTTCTGGATAACGACAGAACTTTTACCTACATAAAACAGATCGTTTAACTTGTTTTGCAAAATAAAGTCCAACGACAGACTAGCTGTCATTAGGCGAAAAAGAATTCTCCAGAGTAAATAACACACGAAACAACATGTGTTTATTTGAACGACAGTAAAACGTTTAAGTTATAAACGACATCTCGTTTAGTTCGCGAAGAAACAGAAACATGTCGTTATCTACTGAAACAACTACTTTCCCATACTTTCAACACTTTCTTGTTTTATTCTTTCTGACTAACCTATGCACGTTTCAATTTTATTGCACAAAAGAATTCCTTCACTGTATTGTCATTTTAGAGCAGTTCGAATTTTCGATTTTTTAGTATCGCCTTCAGCCGATTCACCTTGAGCACTCAAATCTAGCAGACAATCAGAAGATGTGAAAAGTGAAGTTCGTCAGTGGAAGAGTTGGTCATCACTATTTTTTTTTTTTTTTTTTTTTTTCAATTCCTAGTTTACAAAAACAATTACTTACAGAGGATAATTGGAACGTCCAAATCATACACGAGATTCCTATCATCTCAAGTTTACATCATCACAAGATCTTGTGAATAAGAGCGCCGAACCATTCACTCCCCGCAGGACTAGCAGCCTGGAATCCACATACGTCCCGCAAACCAGCTTTGTCATATCAAACATTTCAGGTGGGACCTGTATCCGAACTTCTTGAACCACATTTCCTGCAACGCTGACGTCTTTATTCAGTGGATCTCCGAGATCCAGTGTCACCTCAATGTCGCTTGAAACAAGCTTGGCCACTGGAAGGCTCGTTGGAAACTCCTCGAACGGAATAGCTTTCTTCCACTTCTTGCCAGAAAGTTTCTGAGCTAAAGAATCATGAGTGTTTGGATTCCATGAAAAATGTCTTGTGGTGTTTTCTTCTTTCAGATATAGGCGTCTACCTGCTGTTAATCTAAATAACGAGTTCACTTTCATTTTCCCATTTACACCAGTCTTGTCATGTGGCCAATTCTGACCAATCATGACTGTGAAGTCAACGTCGGAGGCAAATGAAAGGGTGGTGTTTAACTTCGATGTTCTAGATATCGTTAGGTACACATCGCCAACCAGAACTCGCGTAGGAGGTTGCCTAAGGGTCAGGCCGATGTGCCTCCCAGTGCAGTATAACAGCCGCCACTTTCCTGGCAGGAACTCCAGCAAATTCTACAAAAAAAAAAAAAAAAAAAGGGATGGGATTTGGAAATTCAAATATTCATTAATTCATAAAAATAGACATACGCATCTGCAACATATTTGCGTAAACAACCATCAAGTTTTTGTGATTGTCTGGAAGTCAAAAAGCTGATTGCAAAATGTCTAACTATAGACACTGATGGAATACGTATAAAAGAACAATAATGCAGAGTTGAGGGAAATGCAAATAAGTCGTTACCCTTGGCCTTGAATGAGGGTTGAGCGTCTCTAGCAGTTCAATAAAATGGGCTAGTCTTCGGCGCTGTAGAATGGAAAAAAGGCACAAATTAGTGCATCTTCCATATCTTCAACTCTATGCAGTCGGGTTAGATGGTGAGAAATCGATCAGTGTTTATACACTTCTCGTTCCATTTTTTTTCCCTTAATATTTATTCCCTTGCCAAGTTTACTTACGAAGGATAGTTACAAATCAACGAATAACATAGGAAAAGAAATTAATAACGGTATAAGTTTATTAAGGGAAAAACTAAACCACAGTTTCCTTGGTATACGTTAGTTTTCTGGCGGTCTACTGGTGATCAGTGTAGGATACGGTGAGGGACAACATATTTTAAATAAATTGTACAGAAAAAAATAACAGCTCAAGTCCAGATCTAGAAAAGTATAGATCTGATATACCTGAGGTCGGCCATAGATGTACTCCTCAGAAATTCGTACTGCAGTTGAACCAAGACCCCACCTTATGATATCCATGGATGGGACAACCTTCCATCTAGGTCCACAGAGAAATGGGTGTCTAAGAGCATCTAAGCAACTGTGAAACATTCATTAAGAAAGTTATAATTGACAATAATTGTAGCATTACAAACGCAACTGACACACACACACACACACACACACATATATATATATAAATATATCAAATAGTGTTTAGAGTAACAACAGAAAGACATAATTTTTGTCTCGAAAAATATATACTTAATGTTAAACGATTTGATATTCATAAGAACTCTCATGGACCCCTCTGCTTCTAGGTACCTAAAGGCTCTTTTACCCAGTTAACCGACTAATTGAAAATAGTTCACGCCTGGAAACCAATGGCAGACTTCCACTTCTAGATCTTAGTCATACAAAAGAGACCGACAATATGCAAGTGGATACATGGATGTCCAGGAAAAAAGTATTTTCATTTAAGGGGGGGAAAAAAAAAAGGACTCAAACTATACATCGCATTTTATGATATCAGTTTCCTTCATTTTTGGCATCAATTCAAAATCTAACATTGACAGCCTTTCAACCACCATATTCCTTTTATTTGATCTAACGTGCCAACTCTTAAAACACTCAAATCTGGAGTTCAATTTCTGGTGCAGTTTTCCGACTATATTTATGAGCAACAGCATACCTTATTCTTTGAGAAGGCTTAGTTGCAAGCAACAAGGATAGAAGGTTCCAACCTGCACCCCAGTTTCTATCAAGTATCTGCAAGACATAAAATGGATAAAGCCCTTCTTATACAAATGACGAAAGGGGCATTGGAAGTAGAGTAACAGATTGTTAAGCACATCTTCTTACTTGGAGTCCAGCATTTCCGGAAGGGGAATTCTTGTTGAGAATTTGCAATAAAAATTCACGCAGACATGACGGATCATTCCCCTGCAATTGTACATCAACCAACGTTGGTACTAATATTCATTCCCTTCTACTAGGCAAAAGATCAATAACTAGCATGGTGCAGAATGTAATACACATCCCTGGATCCCGTTATCTTTTGCATAAAACAAAGACTGAGATTTCAAGAGAAAACTGGGGAAGTCATATACCTTTGTGAGGAATGACTTGAACTTTGTAAAGACTAAAGGGTCCATCAGTTCCCGCATCACCATTTTTGCCATCATGAATCCAACACATCTTCACAACATGCATGAAACAGGAAACGCATCAAGAAAATCTCCTAGAGACATCTAACTGAAACAAATTTTGCTTCTCTAATGACGGTACCGCATGTCAAAAGCTATCATCATTTCTCGCCTCTTTATGTTGTTGTCCGCAGTACTACCATTTGAGCCATCCTCATAAAAGTCAGCAGCATTTCCAAGTATCCCTACCTGAAAATAAGAATCTGCACTGATAAAGTAGGTTGAAAGGAGAAAGAACTTTGGAGGAAAATGAAGATCACATTATCTCATCATATGTTTTAAGGAGTCAGCATTCATGCATCCCCTGGTATAGTTTGATAACAACAATTATTGACCTCGGATGGCCATATGTCAACAAAAGCCAACGTTAGACTATATTTTTAAAGGCATTTTATTACTGTACTAACTACATCTATATAAATATCATGAGCAAAGCTCTTTTACATTAGATTAAATGATTAAAGCACTGTGCCTGTGTTGGATCTGCAACACTAGAGGAAGTGAAATAACAGGTTGATCAGTGACAACGAAGAGTTCATGGAGGGCGTCCAAGGTTTCCTCAAGATTCTACCTTCATGGCTCTTTCGTACATCTGTTCGTAGATTGTGGTTCCCTTCAATCTTTTTTACAGGCTTCCCCCACTCTCTTTCTTCATTTCAGGCATAGTCCACTGTGCATAATTCTTGTTTCCTTAGGCAGCACCCACTTTGGTGCCTTTTTGATAAAAAATTTCACAAAGATGTGATTTGAAAGAGTTCCATAAATGGAACAAAACTATTGCAGCTGGAAATTTAGTGGCTGTTGGTAGTCCATTTATCAGAAAAGAAAAAACCCACAGAGGTAATAAAAAAATTCAGCCTCAATTTCACACTAAATATCTGGTGCTTACTTTAATATGTCTATCCACCGGGCTTATGTGCACATTCTCCAGCCTCAACTCCGTATGGGCAAGCCCATGGCTGTGCAAGTAATTCACCTGATAAAATTTTGAGAAAAACATTCAAAAATCCATTCATTGGTAAAGAGCAATTTCCATGAATTTGCCAACAGAAAAAGAGAAACAAACCCCAATCAAGAGATCTCTCATTAATATCCTAATAAGCCGCAACTGCCGAGAAACTGCAGGTCCTCCAATTTTGTCATCTCCTACCCTCCTAACAGATTCCTCGTCTAATGCAAGAGTAGCTTCCAAGGTTGGAAGCCAATCTGATTGCTGAAGCCAATGCCTTAAAGAAAAACTGCCATGGTACTGCAATGGTTATGCGAACAAACATGGTCTCAGTTTCCTTTCCAATAGCTTTACAGTTAGTCTTGCTCCCTCAGTGTAACTAATGAATATTGAAAAATCCATAAAATCACTGACTGGAAAACCAAGAATGGTGAGTCAATTAACATTATGTTTTACAGAAAATAAAAAAAAAAGGGGTTCATCAAACCTTCAATGACAAGATGCTCAGGGTGATGTCAAAGTCAGTGTCACTTATGCATAAGAATAAAAAACAAAAAATAGTGGCAAAATCTATCTGGCAAAGTAAGAACTTACCCCGTGGACCAGGGTAAATGAGCTACGACCACTACTTGTAGCTGAAGTGATGTAACCATGAACTTGCATTGAATATGAATGGTACATAAGTCTACGACGAACTAACTTCTTCAAAACCTATAGAAAATAACAACAAATAGTTATCCCCAAATTAAACCTAAATAAACCTAAATAAGACAAAACACAGTATGATTACAAGCTCCACTAACCTCTATTGCGCGCTTACCCCTACGCTGAGCTTGAGCACTAGTAAGGCGTCGAAGCACAACTCTTGAGTTACACAGCGGACTGCAATTCCATGTGACTGTGTTAAGCTCAAGCTCATAATCTCATAACAAATATCATTATGACAATGGAGACATACATACCTAATAGCATCCTTCACTGTGGCTTCAAAAACTACTTCATCGGCCTACAACAAAGCTAAAATCGATCAACTCCTCTGAATTCAGTCACATAATTAAACCAATTACAAAAGATCGTAAAAGCACAAATTTCCTCATACCCGTCCACCAAGGCCGATACTGACACGGTCGAGAATCATAAAATCGGAAATCTTGAACCGTACAACGTGACCTGATTCTTCCTCTGTGGAAACTGATAAAGTACCATGAGCACTTCCCTCTGATCCCACTGGAGTAGTCACGTCTTTTCTCGACAACGCACACTTTACTCCTGTGCATTTTCTGAGAGCTGAATTGGAATATCTCCCAATGAGCTGCATTGGACACGGCCTAGAGAGTCTTGTCGACAAATTTAGACTTCCATAAGCAAATTCAGCGCCATCCAAACTTGGACATATACCAATACTGGATAACGCCATTGATCAAAGCTCTGACAATAAAAGAACGCATCAAATTTCAGCAACTTCTCAATTAAACTCAAGAAGAAGAAAATTTAGACGCCGAATTAACTTGAAAAAAAAAATTTTAGTTTGTACTGTTTCAATACCATAACTCAATCCCACACTAGAACTGACCAACAAGGTCTAGCTTCTAAAATTGCTCGGTAGCCAAGACAAAAACGCTGATCACACACTATTTGTTCTTTTTTTAAAATTAATTTTTTTCTTTTTTTTCCTCAAACTCGTCTTAAACAGACAGATATCGAAGCAAAAAAATTTAGAGCAAGAGAAATTCCGCGAACAAAAACGAAAAACTTGAACTATTCCAAGCAGAGAAAAACTTTGAGAGAAAATTTTCGATGAAAACTTGATCATAATTTACAAAAGTTTATCCCTTTCAAAAAAAAAAAAAAAAAAACAATTTACAAAAGTTTACTCCAATTTTCCAACGATTTCCCGGCGACCAAACAGTTGGCTACAGAATCAAGAAGAAAATCCGGAACTTCAGGAGCTTACCAGAAACGCCGAGAAGAAGAGGAAGAAACCGGAGAAACGAAACTGAGGAACAGAGAAATGGAGGTGCGAGTATTTATAGTAGCGGCAGGACGAGGTTGCGTGTGAGTGTTGCGTGGGAGAAAACGGCGAAAACGTTTCGCCATGGGCTCGGCGCACGTCCACGTCCGGCCTCCTCAAATATCTCTCGCTTCCTTTTAATCCAATCAAATGTTTGTGGGGGCCTCTCGCCACGCGGCGTTCTATGAACGAGCTCCTTACTTTGATGAAACTCTCGCCGTTGAACCACGATCGGACGGCAATCTTACTTGTGGGTCACGGAAAAAACCGATCCAGAGTTTGGCCCAATCTGAAATGAGCATACGAAGGCCCAGTGTTGTGATCCACTGTCTAATTAAAACCACGTGCTTCGACCATAGGCACTTGGATGGACCCCACCAGATGGGCGACGAATCTGATTGTCTGGGTCCACCTAATTCAAATGGTCTCCGGAGCACGTAACTACTAATCCGGCGTCGTTTTGAGAACCCCCTGGCAAACGTGTCAAACTCGTAATTAAAAGTAAACCATGTTGGGCAAAATCGTCATTTTAACCTAATGTCTCAAACAAAACCCCCAAGTCATCGCCGAGTCTGATTTAACTCTCCGATAAAAGAAAAACAAAAAGAAAAAAAGCTTTTGTTTGTTCCTATGCTTCCACACTCTCTCTTTCTCTCTCTTGTTTCTCTCTCATCAGACATTTTTATGGTATTCCTCATTTATCCCCACCACACAACAATCTCAATTTTTTTCTTTGGTTTTCCGATTAATTAACAATCGCCATTGTCGATCTCAACTTCTCTCGTCGACCTCCAATCTCCGGCGATCCATTTTCCTCTGTTCCGACCGCCGGCCGCCGCGTCCTTCGTTTTTTCCGCCCTCCTTCGGTTCGTACCTAGGGTTTTGGAATTAGGGTTTCCTCTTCAGATTTGAGCGCTAGGCATCGCTCCGCGTTCGGAATTAGGGTTTTCTTGTTTTGGATTTGGCGGTTGAGTTTCCATTTGAATATATTTCGGATTCAGGTGTTCGATTTTGAGAATTCGGGATTCGAGGTTAAGAGTTTTTTTTTTTTTTTTTTTTTCTCAGCGATGCCGAGGAGTTCGAGGCACAAGTCGAGTAAGCATAGCTTGAAGGAGGCGAAGGAGTATTCGGATTCCGAGAAGGATTCGGGGGTGAAGGATCGGAAGGGGAAGGCGGAGGAGAGCGGCGGGTTTAGGGTTTCGAAGGATTCGAGCTCGAGTGAGAAGCGGAAGGTTGATTCGAAGGATGGGAAGGACTTGTATGGCGGTTCGGGAAACGGGGATTATTCGGAGGACTACAGCTCGTCGAAGCGGCGCAAGGAGAGGGTCGATGATAGAGCGAGCGATAGGTGGAATGGCGGCGAGGATGATCACCGCAGCGGCGGCGGCGGCGGCGGCGGCGGCGAGGGTTCGAAGAAGTCGTCGAAGGCCTCGGTGGATTCGAAGAGTAAGAGGAGGGATGAAAGTATGGGAATGTATGAAGAGGCCGAGGAGGTGAAGAAGAGTAGTAGTAGTGGGAAGGGTGAGGGAAGGCATAGGGATAGGGATAGGGATAGGGATAGGGATAGGGATTCCGGTCGGAAGGAGGGTAGGGATGGAGGGGTGGAGAGAGACAGAGATAAGGAGAAAGACAGGGATAGGAAAAGTAAGGAAGGGCGAAGCGAGAGACTGGTTGGCGGTGATGAACATCGTTCGGCGGGGAAGCAAGTCGTTGAAAATTCTGGTAAGGTAACTAACTGAATGGTTTATTGGTTTGGTTTTTCGGAAGTCCGTACCTCGTTTTAAACTTGTCAGTTTTGGATGATTATAATGTTTTTTTCAATTTACTAAGATTAGTTAATTTTATGGTCTAAAGAGCCGTTAGAAGGGTCGTCTTTAGTTAAGCATACTTTGTAGTGTGTATATGTTCTATGGGTTCTGGCATGGCTCTTCGAATGCACTAGTGTTGTGGGAAAATAATATAATTATTTTTTCTTCCTGGAAGGATGGATTTTGATGATTCCAAAGCTGCTAGCTTTTTCTTCATTCTTTCATTTTGTTCTTCTTATTCTGTATTACTCTTTGTTTAGTCTAGTATTTTCCTTGCATTCTTAGCATTTAGTTCTTGAATTCTTAATGTTATCTTGTTATGATTTTGCCTGTTGTTGTTTGGTTAATCATTTTGTGTAAAAATTTATTTTCCACAATTTGGACATCAACCGGTCATGCAATTTTATGTTTGAATTTCTAACTAACATTTGCTTTTGTTTCGATCATGATTTTATCGAAGACGGCCTAGAATCTGTGCATCCTTGGTTACCTGTTTTTCTGATCTCTTTTGGTTGTTTGATCTAATCAATGAACAATAAATGCTTGTTTCCACGGTTGTTAAAGGAGATGTTGGAAGAAGAGGGGATTTGAAAAAAAATTAAAAGATTTGGAATATTGAAATCTGACTTAAGCTAAATTTTATGGTCTTAGGTTTTTTTCATGTGAAATTCAATCATAGGGTGCTAGATTACCATTTATGAGCTATGATTTCTTATAGTAAAGGAACTGGTGTCGAATAGCACATAAAGATTCTCTAGTTTCATAGTTTGGGTAGGAAGAGAGTTTATTTAAGATTGAAAGTCTTAATATATGTATCGTCACTTTAATGGGTTGGGAAACCTCGGAGTCTTCCCTATTTAAGTAATTGCTAATGATTTTTTTTTTACACCTAAAGTTGTGATTAAGTAGACCAAAAAATGTTGAGTTGTTTATTTCATTGGATTATTGATTCCATAGAACAGTAGAAGCAGTATTTCCTTCTTTTTTGGACATAAATTTCAGCCTATTTTATTACATCTCTGTTTCCATTTGAAATTTTGACAGGTTTCATTGTTTCGTCTAAATTCAAGTTGATAGTTGTTATGTATGATAATGAATAACTTATTTTTGACATCACTCATTTTGCATATGTGATTAAGTAGGTGCACTTTCTCTTATCGAACCATTTTGAATATCTTTCCGTGGCTGATACCTGCTGAATGATTATGGATGGTTAATTTGTCCTTTTGCATCCATTGTCTCTTTCATGAGCAATAATGTAATATCCTCCCCTTAACTTTTGGCAAGTTATATTTCTCTGTCTGTGGTTCCATTTTGGGCTTTCTCCTTGTCCCTTAAATGCTCAGAGAAAAAAAGTATGCGCAACCTTTGTTATATAGAAAGTAAGTAAAGAGAGGAAATAGGTTTGATTAAAACTATTATGGTTTCTATGAGTTAATCCTTGCTGTAATAACTACATTGTAGGAGAAACGTAGAAAACAAGTTCTGGAGGTATATTGAGTGCAAAAACTTACATGCAAGTTGCCACAGGGCTGTTCCTTTTGATAATTTCGTAAACAGATGACAAGAATTTGTTTTCATACCGGGCCTACTTTGTTTGTTTTCATCAAATAAATGCCTTTAATATTATTAGTAAATTGACTGCCTTTTTCTTGATTAATATTATTATTAACACCTTTTTCCACTTCAACTGATAATATTACATAGCAATGCCTGTTAATATTAATACTTGTTAATACACCTTTTCTTACCTTACTTGACATGGAAAAAACTTATCGGAAGTTTCATGCTATCGGAACTCTAGAAACACTATTAGGTATGGCTATTACTCTAACTAATGAAGGAGTGCCATGTTGGATTGAGTGACTTGACCACCTTAAGTTTTCTATGATTGTCTCAATGTTGACGTGCTTCTCCAAATATCCTCTAGAACTTGAGAGACTATTAGCTCTTCAAGTGTGGTGGTCTTGACAACTATCAATTTTTGAAAACATGGGCTCTAGCTGGCCTTCTGCCACACATTTTGTATTGTATTGTTTTGTTTTTTGTTTTTTGTTTTTGTTTTTGTTTTTTTGTTTTTGTTTTTGTTTTTTTGTTTTTTGGGGAGAAAATAAGGGTGAGGGAAGGCTTTCATTTAGGGCGTCTCCTATGGTCCTATTAAAAGATTCTGCTTCATTATTGCTGGGTTATTATTCTTATTGTTTCCTTCCTTCTAAATCCTGAATAGTAATGTAGTTCTTTTTGGTGGGGTTACTTTTTATGCAATTTTTTGTATGTCATTGTTTAGATTTACATCATTGCTGTCCATTCTACGTGTGATTTTACTGTCATAGTGTACTTACATATCATCGTCATTATGTTGTCATTTTCCGGAAACCCAAACGGCTCTTGGTTGATTTCCTTTATTTATTTATGTTTTAATTTTTTATGTGGTTTCTTTTACTTAGTGGATGTGGTTTCTACTTGTGTTTTGTTTCCACAATATTTTCCATAATGTTTTCCTTGATTTTACTTTTATAGTATATTGTGTAAATCTTTTTATTTTTAAGCATTTTTTTTGGCTGGAAATTAATAAACAAGTATTTGTTTGTCAGAAAGGTTTTCCGTTGCTATACAGCACGATTCTTTTTCCGTTGCTAAACAGCACAATTCTTGATATAAAGATGGGGATAGTTAGATTGATAAATGTGAAGAAGTGATATGCTAGAGTTGGATTGTCCAGTCAGCCTGGTTTATAAAATAAAGTGATAGGTAGTAAAAATAAAGAATAGAGAGGGGAAAAAAATTTATTTCCTGCTGTATAAGATGAGAGGGGGAAACGTTTGATTGATCGAAGATGTGAATGAGTGTGTGTGTGTGTGTTTTAAAACATGTTGTCTTAGCCTTGTTGAAATAGGAAGTTTGATTTCCCTGTTTATGTGGTGCTACAGATCTGAATGCTGAGTGCGAATCTGGAAGTCCTGAAGCAGATAGCCAGCTTGAAAGGCGGATGAGGAAAAGAAGAGATAGTTCTATTGATATGGGCAAGCATCAAGATGATGTGGGAGACATCAGTGATAGAAGATTATCTTCTAGGGATGATATTGGCAAGGATGGAAAACAGAAAGATGAGAGACGCAAAGAGGAAAGATACAAAGAGGACAGATACAAAGAGAAGCATCGAGAAGATGTTGACAGGGACAGCAAGCATCGAGATGATCGACAAAGAGAGGAGCACTCCACAAAAGATCATCTTGGCAGCAAATCTGAAGATAAGCATGTGAGGGATGAAAAAGACACTGCCGAAATGCAAAGTAAGACATCTAAACTTCATGATGGTGAGCGCAAAGGAGAGAATGATCGGGATCGTGATCGCGATCGCCATCGTGACTTAAATCCTATTAGGGATCGAGATCGTGACCGCCACCATGATCGCGAGCGTGAGCATGAACGGGAGCGCGCTCGTGATCGTGATTATGATCGTGACCATGAGTGGGATTGGGATGGGGATCGGGATCGGGATCGGGATCGTGATCGTGATCGAGAGCGCAATCGTGAGCGTGAGAGGGACCGGGACCGGGACCGGGACCGAGACCGAGACTATGATCGAGGTCATGACTTTGATCGGGATTATGGTAGCTCTCATCTTGATGATCGGACTACCAGATACAAAGATAGCAGCAGGGCAAAAAGAAGATCTCCTGATGACCGTGATGATTTAACTGATATTCCATCTAGAGGTTCCAAAGCTCGTTACTCTGATATGGAAAAGAAGTCAGTAAGTGGTGATCGAACCGAGTCAGATGCTAATAAGAGAAGATCTCATTCACGGCAAACTCATGTAGACATGATTGCTAGCAATGACAAACAGAGGAATTCGCCCAGCTCTAGTCCGCATGTTGGCTTAGATGAATCCAGGTATTTTATTTTATTTTCTTTTCATATTTTGATGAAGTTGAAAATGTATCAGACCCGGCATGATTCAAGTTCTGTAATTGTTAGGTTTATTTAATGACGTGAGCACTAACCATAAACCGGTTCTGCTTGATGCAACTATTGGAAAAGAGATTTGGCGATATATCATTTATTTTTTTCCTACGTTGGTTGTGTAATAATACTAATGATATCCTGAAGATGCTCAAACTTCAAAGGTCCATAGATTTTGTCCATTATACACGTCAACAACATGCTTAAGGGAGTTGTTTCGAACAGCTGTTCTTGCAAGAGTAACTAGTATATTTTATGTTGCGTTCTTGACTACTCTACTTTTTTGAACTTCTACAATCTCATTACGAAAGTAGTGTCTTTAGTAGCCATTTCTCTTATGATGACATGTAGTAATCCTTCTAAGTTATTTTGTGTGGATGCATACGGTATTTATCTACCTTAAAGATAATTGATTTTATTCTAAATTGCCTAATATATCCAAACTGGGAGACTTGCCACGGTGAGTTGTAAATACCTAACGTGTTAGAATCATTAAAACCTTGTCTTCATTTTCTTTTTTAAGGGAAAAATAAAGTCTTGACGAGGACTGTTCAAGCATGGCATGTGCCCATGGAAAGTCTTGATGATGATGTTTCACCTAAGTAAAGGATTTTCCTTATATTTAGTTATCTCCCTCATAAATTTAGAATTTACATGTAATGTTTTATGGAGGATACATTGCACTTTCTTTCGTGAAGCATCAGTTGGTCCAATATTAAAATCTCATCACTTTCCCTGTAATACAGGTATCTAAATCCAGAAGATTTGAAGTACAGGGATTCTACAGCAGAACAAAGGTCCAAAGCAGTTCCTTCTAAAGATGCATCTGGATTTTCTGGAGCATTAGAAAGAGGTTCCAAACACAGATCGATGGAGAAATCATCTAAAATGGATGACACTACGTTGGGAGAGCTGTCAAATGAAAAGTCTTCAAGTTCTAAGGCTTCACCCTTGGGTTTGATTGAGAGATCTCCTTCATCTTCAAGTATTGACCGTAGGTACATGAATAGGACTGGTGCTAGGAGGAGCCTTGACATTGAAGAAATTGGGTGGAGAAGCACTGCTTCCATTGATAATAGGGATTTTGATGATAGACTCAGTCGAGACTTGCCATCAGAGAAACCTTTGGTGGACGAATCCTCTCCAGTCGATTCGTCCTTTTACAATAGAAATAATCAGGCGAACACATCTTCGATTCCTCCTCACCCTGCTTTCAGGGCTGGAGTTGATAGCCCTTTTGTTGGTTCTTTGGAAGATGATGGTAGGGTTAATTCCAGTTCACGTTACCGGAGGAACGGTGATCCCAATATGGGAAGAGGGCATAATAATGCTTGGAGAGGTGTTCCAAACTGGACTTCACCACTACCCAATGGCTTCATTCCTTTCCAACATGGGCCACCTGGAACTTTTCAAGGGATAATGCCGCAGTTTCCAGGTCCAATTTTCAGTGTTAGACCCTCCTTGGATATCAATCACAGTGGGATGCCTTATCACATCCCGGATGCTGACAGATTTTCCAGTCACTTGCGTCCACTTGGGTGGCAGAATATGATGGATGCCACAGGGCCCTCTCATTTACATGGCTGGGATGGAAGTAATGGTGTCTTTAGGGATGAACCTCACTTGTTCGGGGCAGCTGAGTGGGAGCAGAACAGGCATCCAATGAATACTCGGGGAAGGGAATCCAGTGTTGACACATGGAAAGGACAAAATGGCGATGCCAAAAGGGATTTGCTTTCTCCATCCCACAAAGATGATTATCCCGTGCAGGCCTCAGTGGATGATGCTTCGGCTGTTCAGGTTGGTCAGATGTCTAATCATGAAGATAATCGTGAACATGGGATTCAAGGGAAATTATCTGAAACAAGGTCTGGTGTGACTTCTTCTGCAGAAGAGTCTACACCTAAAGTTATTCATGAGAAGAAACTTGAGTCTTCTAAATCTTCGAAGGATGATGTTTCCTGCTTAAGCCGTTATTATCTCTCTAAGCTTGACATTTCTGCCGAACTTGCACGTCCAGAGTTGTATAACCAGTGTATGAGCTTACTAGACATTGATCAAAGTGAAACTACTGATCAAGAGACAATTAGGCTGATAATGTCAAAGGTATGAATTTCTGCACGGACAGTGGTTCCTCATTTTTTTTTTCTCTCTTTCATTTCAGGCTTACTAAAAATTTGTGTGTTTCCACCTCTGTTCCCTCCTATTTCACAGGACTATTTAAGAGCTGGAGCCAAATCGTCTAAAACATCGTGGATTTCCTCACATTTTCCTTCCATAAAGGATTCCGTCTTTCAGGTAAAACATGATGGACGATTTTGTTGATTATTGGTGTCAATTGATGTCTTATTTTTTCATTTTTCCTGCAAAATATCTGTCGCTGGATTCTGAAAATTTTTATTGTTGCGATCTTATTGCAAGCTCTCTCTATCCTCTCTCTCTCTCTCTCTCTCTCACACACACACACACACATGGATTTGTCTAGACTGACTGTGAGGCTGTTCTCCAATCTTACTTTTACTTGGTTGGGTAGTTGTGGTTAATTTTTTGAGAAAGGCATGTCTTTGTTAATAGAAGATGAGTTGACTTGTGACTACTAGACAAGGAGTACTATAGAGAGATAACTGAACTAGAAGTTGGGTAGTCAGGACTCCATCGAGAAGTGGATTGCAACTTTATAGTCCTGGGTGGCCTCATCTTGATTATCTTATGGCAACTATATTTTCAGATGTGTGCACAGAAAAGCAATTCTGTTTTCTGTGTTTTTATATTAATTTGGAAAAGTGCACAGTTTTGTCTTGATCTGAAATAGTATTCGAAATTATCTTTGTATTAAAAATGTATATATTTTTGCGTAGAAAGTTACGAGTAGAATATACCATTCTGCCTCGCAGTTGGTTGATGTTGTTATTCGTGAATTGCAGAGGGCTATGAATCTTTATAGGAAAGAGCGCATTGAAGCAGGAGGTATGCCATTTTTGTCGAAGAGAACATTAGATATTGTATCGAAACCCAAAAAAGAAAATGTGGAAGAACAGATCCATGGTGATGAGGAAAAAGTTGAGGACCCAGTTCCAACTTCAGATACAGAAATGGTGGATGCACTGAATACGGGTCTGGATGTGGAGAATGTAGAAGCTGTTTCCTCGGTCGCTGTTGAGGAGAAGATGGAGGTGGAGGTGATTTCAATTCCTTGTCACGAGGAGCAGAATCACAATTGTTCACGTTCCCCAAGGTTGGAGGTGCTGGTTAAAGACGATTTCCCGGACAACTTAGGGGAGACACTAGCCACTTCCAATGGGGTGGAAGCGGAAGCGATATCTTCTGAAGTGGTGAAATCAGAGGATACAACTGCCGATGGCATTGCCTCACTTGACAATGCATCACTGCCCGTGGCGCCTCTATCTAGCGAGGGAGATAAGTTAAACAGAAGTGGTGAAGCCAATGGCGGCCACTGTGTTAACCATGTGGAGGAAGGTATGGCGTTTGGTGATGGATTGAGTGGTCGTGTGTTAGTACCAGATGATGGTTCTCCCAAGGATAGTGAGGCTGTGATGTCAGGGTCAAATGAGTCTGAGTCGGTAAATTTAAGTCGGATACATCATTCTCCTGAAAGTACACATTGAGACAATTTCTATATCCATCTCTTTTTATTGCCCTTTTGGTAAGTTAGTGTTTTTTTTTCCTTATTTTCTTCTTATTTTGCTGTTCCATTTCTTGTTGCCCTGTTCGTTTTATCAAGGAAATAAAACTCAAAATATGCCTTTTTTTTTTTTTTTTTTTTAAATTCCCTTGTCGATGTGATTCTCAATTCCGCAAGGTCTCAAAATCTTTTTCTTTGTCGCCTGATTTTCTTACTGGGTGTGTTATCTTGCTAAGCTTCTAAGTTGCTATTCTTCTTCCTCCTCTTTTTTCTTTTTTATTTTTTATTTTTTTAATTTTTAATTTTTTTTGTGGGGTAATGTTCATTGAATTTTGTCCGATGTTTGGGAACTTATAGGGAGGATTTTCAGATAGATTCAAGTAGCTTTTTTATTATTATTTTTATTTGTGTTATTCTTCTTTTGTGGTTGTGCCTCTTTTATTTTATTTTTGTTTGTTTGAGGTAAGTGCCTCGTTTCCAATTCCCTTTTTTAAGTTGAGTCTCCTTTTTCATGTTAAAAAAATTTTCCTGCTTTTTAGGCTCTCTTCCTTTTCCGGCTAATTTGGTCCGATGTGAAAGTTTACTTATCCGTTACGTTTAGTGTTTGCTTGGGGCTGTCTGATTTGAAAATAAGATTTACACAATTATTAATTTTCAAAAAGAATTTTTGGTGACATTACACAATTGCAAAGCAATTTGAAATTATGTAATCCAACTTTTGGTTTTTATGTTTTTTTTTTTTAAATTTAGTCTATATATTTTATTTAGCAGTTATAGTTAACAAAATGTTCTTAAGATAGTATTGTGATAGTATTTTTAAATTTTATTAGAACTGTATTTAGTCGGTCACGTTTCTAAGAAATGCTAAACTATTGACAAAGTACAAGCAAATACTTTATCCCAAAAAAAAAAAAAAAAAAAAGGGTAAAAGCAAATACTAGGAGACCGTGGGTCGCGCGGCGTTTCTATGGTTAACCGACAACATGTAGTTGGTGACTGTCGGTATTCAGGTTAAACCATTACAGATCACATGGGAGAATGGAAGCGGCATTAAAAATTTTATTTATTTTTTAATAAAGTGCAAAAAAGTTGTTATTTTTCAAATTTTCTTTTATTTAAATAAAATGAGATCGAGTCCACAACCTTGTCAAAGTCCCATCTCTCATTTTAGCTATTCGATATCACTAGATCAAGCAGTCTCTAGATGCAAAAAGATTTTGTAAAGCTAGTTTTCCAGCTTGAGCCGTATACTAATGTGTTCCTTACTTTTGTGTTCAGTACTAGAACGAACCAGAGGTTATATCCCGATTTTGAATTATTAATGAGTCGTTCTCCTCCTCTTTCATGTAAAAATAATGAATTAATCATTTGAAAGAAAAAATTAAATAACATGCTACAACTTTATTTTGTCCGCTTAAATCACATCACTAATGTGGTGGGTCTCAACACTTGCTCTCATGAAAAGTTGGTTCCTCATGGATCAATGAGTATTTTTGTAAAATATAGAATGATCAAGTTGATGATATTTTATAAAGAATGAAATCATTATTTAAGTGATCAAAATTAGCCGTAAAAATGTTAATATAACATGAAATTAAAGTTAAAAAATAAAGTTTTGACAACATTTGTACAAGCCTAAAATAGAGGTTATAAATCAGTAAATAATCCAACAAGATAAAAGATAAAATGTTGAGTTGGTCTTGCCTTCCTAGAGGAGATTTAAATAAAATTAAAAAAAAAAATCTCTCCTCTCTCTCTTTTCTTTTTGCCCTCAAAAAAAAAAAAAAAATGTTGCATTCGTGATAGTGAATGCTAGTGAATTAATTATATGGCCAAGTGATAGGCTGAAAGCCCTCCACGTGGCACATCAATTTATGGCCTCAACCAAACCTAGAATTATGTCCACTCGTGGACAGATTCCCCTCCATCATTTTCCATCATTTTATCATGAGATAAAATCATTTTATTATAAGATTAGATGTTCGAATCCTTTATCTCTAACTAAAAAAAGCTTTACTGGTTTAGATTTTTTTTTCTTATTACACTAAGATTTTTAATTTTATGTTCCCAATATGTACATGCAAGAGAGAGAAAACCGACTGACATGTTAATAACGACTCTTAAATAAACAACAACAGTCAAAACAGAACCAAAAAGGCAAAAAGCCATGGCTCATTTGCTAAGAAGCTATCCCAATACCAACACATCAATAAAATTCTCCTCAAAACCTTACACACTTGTTAAACGACCCAGTAAAGATCTGCGTTTTGGGCACTCGGAGAAACCAAGAAACTTTGCATTACAGAGCTATGGCAGCCGCAGCAGAACTGAGGGAGTTGGGTTTGTGGAGAGTAATGGAACAAGTAGTAGTAGTAATAGTGCCATTAAAAGCAATGATAATGGGGATGAGTTTGAGTATTTGGCGAGTGATTTTGGGTGGAAAGTGAGGAGATTGGGTCAGATTGGTGAGGAGATTCGAAGTGCTGCTCGTGTTCAAGCTGAAGCTTTTCATGAACCTGCCTTTCTCTTCAATGATTTCTTCTTTGAGTTCTTTCAGGTATATATCTATAGCTATATATATATGTTGTGTATGGATTGTTTTCAAGAACTTCTTTGATACCCAGATTATAATATTACCCCGCCGGGGTTCGCTCGGTCTGGCAAGGGAAGAGATTTGAATAGGAGCTCTTAGATTCGAAATCTAGGAAGTGTTTTCGTTTCTTTTTAATAAGCGGAAGCCAAAAACCCGGAAGGAAAAAAAAATTATGCACTTTATATTTGTATGTTTACTGTTATTGGTTTTCACATACAGGCTGAAGTGCTTGCTGGGTTAATCTATAAACTAAGAAACTCACCCCCAAACAGGTACTAATGCATATGCAAAAATCTGGTTTGGCGAGAGTAGAAAAATGATTCGGAACACCACTGATGCTAAACATCACCACAAAGAGAAGGTGGGTCCCATCTATAAATCACATATCGTGGGATCCAAATTCTATTGGTGGGTGATGCTTAACACTATCAGTATCTTATAACATTGTTCAAACTATTAAGATGAGCGTTGAGATTTAAAAAAAAAAAAAAAAAAAAAAAGAAGAAGCATTTTTGAGTCTTATCTTAAGTTTTGATGAGAATGTTTATTGATAAACTAATGGAAATGACTTGAAAATAGGTATGCTTGCTTGGTTGCTGTGCCGGAAAGTGAAGCTTCCAACACACAACAACAAGAACAACAGCTAGTTGGAGTTGTTGATGCTACAGTTTTGAGAGACCAACATGTACTTAAAAATCTCCCAACCGATGCAGAGGAATATCTTTACATCTCCGGAATCGCCGTTTTGGAAAATTTCAGGTATCTTTTTTCACTCTCGATCCGTAAACAAAGGCAACCATTTATATAAATTTTCTAGTTATTTTTCTGAAGAGATTCTTTGTAACGTGTATAACAAAACAGGAGGAGGAAAATAGCGACAGTGTTGCTAAAAGCTTGTGACATGCTGGCAATTATATGGGGATACAAGTATCAAGTGCTGAGGGCTTATGAAGACGATTTAGGTGCCCGAGAACTGTACAGTAATGCAGGGTACAAAGTTATGTCCGGTGATCCTCCATGGCTGACCACATGGATCGGAAGAAAGCGCCGTGTTCTCATGATCAGACAGTCACATTTTACCTCCACACAAAGAGTGTCTTAAAATGTCCTCTAACCAAAGAGCTAACATTGATGAGTTTACTTATTCAATCATTCGTGTTCTTATGCCTCTATTTTTTTTTTATTATTTTTTTTTTTTTTACGTTTTTAAGCATTTTTTTTAACTGAATTGAAGAATTAAAAAAAAAAAAAAGATCAGTAGTATTCTAACGCCCCTCGTCCACATTCCATTGGGAAATATAGTGAGGTTGGATTGGATGTGTAGGGTAACTCAAATTAGTATTTGGGTAAGTTGTTATTTTGTGAGTTTGAGAAAGTTGTATTTTTATGTCCTATTGAGAGCCTATAAATAGGTATGTTATGTTATGAGTTGTGTGAGTGTAATCAGAAAAATAGAGTTTATGTCTCATTTTGAGAAAAAGTGAGAAGAAAGATAAACAAAGGGTGTAAGGGGTTTTGAGTAGAGAGAAGTTGAGAAAGTTTGCTTGAGTGTGCAATTTTGAAAGTGTTAGTAAATTTATTTATCCTCCCCCATCAGACATAAACAATTTTGTCAAACTATGTAAATTTCTTGTCTTTTTATTTATTTATTTTTGTTTAGCTTATTTTTCTGCTGCCCTTCGGGTAAATGGTTGCTTTCCCCAACAGGATGCAACATAACATTTGTTCTCTAGAACGACGAGAGAAACAGAGATTATGACCCCGATTTCCAAAGGAAGGGAACAACAAAAAGAAAAAGCTGTTTTGTTCTACGTCTCTAAGAAGTTCAAACACCAGGAAGAATTATAGGCAAGTGAGAAAATTTTTGGTACATATTCAATTTATATTCAATTTATCCTAGATATATATTATTAAGAAATATAATTCCAGCAAAAGAATCATCAAAAAAATTGTTGCTGGGATGAAGAGTTTATAGAGTACCCATTCGGCCTCCTCCAAGTGACTTTCTTTCAATCAAACAGACGAAAAAAAACGACAGAAAACCAAGAAAAACACAAGAACCTAAGACGAGCAACTTGAAAAAGACCACAAAGTCAAACATCACGAGGGGAACGACAATAAAAAAACGACATCTACAGGAAAAGAATCAAACACAAGACAACATCATTTAGTAAACCATAAAAACCTTCTAAAACGACAACCAATGAGCAAATCAACATCAACTTCAAAACGACATATTACAGAAACGACATCATTTCAAAACTGTAATACTTTAACACGACAAAAGTACTGAACGTTTTCATTTGAGGTAGCGACAATAACCTGAGAAAGAACAATAATAATCTAACTACGACATGAGCCAAACTATCTACCAAGAAACGAGGAGAATACAAATAGTACGCCAAATAATAAATAAATGACTTAATATGGACAATAACAAACTGGCATTCTTAAAGACTAAATGGATTTAAATTAAACGAACGTCGGCATAACATCAACAAAGAAACAAAGTTTAGGTAAAGGACAAAAACCTGGGAAAACGGCAATAATCCAAAACGACATAAAACACAAACGACATCTATGTATGACAATAGAAACGACAGCTTTAGTAAACGACAATTACATTGTAAAATTTTTTTCCGCTTTTTGCTTTAAAATAAAATGGGTAAAGGAGAAAAACTTGGGAAAACGGACCCAAAAAAACGACATAAAAATATAAACGACATCGTTAACAAATGACAATTACATTGTAAGTTGTTTTTTCTTTGTTAACTTTTTATTTTTATTTTTATTTTTCCTTGGTTGGGAGGGGGGAGGACAAAACCTGGGAAAACAGCAATAATCCAAAAATGACAACAAAAACGAAATCTTTAACAAACGACAATTACATTGTAAATTTTGTCTGTTTCTGTTTTTCGTTGTGGTGGGACATTAGATAATCAGAAAAGGGAAATAACCAAAACCGACCTCATCAACGCGACATGTACTATCAAACGACAACAATGCCGAAACATATTTTTAAAGAAACGACAATAGCATTGAAAAACGTCAGTAATTAGTGAACAACATTTAAAACAAAACAACATTACATATTTTAGCCAAACGACATTAAAATTAGAAATGGCAATTACATAAAACGACATCAACTTCAATGACCGAAAACGACATGAAGCATGAAGCAATGATAACATACGAAACCCAAACAAACTCGGTGAGGAAAAAACCAACTTCCAAGGTGGTTGCAGGCATATTTTAACCTAAAACCGACATATTTTAGCCAAACGACATTAAAATTAGAAATGGCAATTACATAAAATGACATCAACTTCAATGACCGAAAACGACATGAAGCATGAAGCAACGATAACATACAAAACCCAAACCAACTCGGTGAGGAAAAAACCAACTTCTAATGTTGTTGTAGTCTAACGGTTATGTCACATCTGACTCTACTAAAATATATATAATTCGAATCCTCATCCCCAAGTTAAAAAAAAACTTGGTACGTCCAAGTATTTAAACGTTGTAAAGTAAAAATTTCTTTATCTTCTACAATGACGATAATATCACACATAATTCCACCAAAAAATACAGAGTTCGATTCTCCATCCCCAACTTAAAAAAAAAAAAAAAACTTGGTACGTCCAAGAATTTGAACATTGCAAATTAAAAATTTCTGTCTTCTACAATGGCGAAAGTCAACGTTAAGGTACACGAGAGAGAGAGGTACAAGGAAGTGCCATTTTTTCAACAAAGCATTGACTTCACAACATTGGCAGTAAACTTAAAAAAAAATAATAATAATAATAACGTGGGGAAGTACGTAGACAATAATACACAAATGCCGAAAGCCAAAAAGCTGGCAAATTTATAGCTTTTATTAAGCTTTGAAAGATCCAAACAAAATTACAACAAGAAAGGAAAAGGAAAAAGAATTACACCCTACAACCTTTTTCTCTTTTCTTTTCTTTTCTTTTCTTTTTTTTTTTTTTCCTCGAAAAATTACAAATTTTGGTATAAGAACTGTGAGATCCCGCGAAAGAGGGAATGGGTTAGTGATCCTTGCGGAGAAACAATGGCTGTGCAATCGTTGTATCCTAATTCATGAACTGTCGACAGTTTGGAGCTTTACACAAACAAGGGACTTTGAATTCTTCCGGTTCATCGGGATCAAACAAGTAGTCATACCTATCAAAGCCAAAACAAAAAATAAAAATAAAAATATTGTAGCTCGATTACAAAATCTGATAATCCAAAGGGAAGCCACAGAGAGAGAGAGAGAGATTACGTTAGCTCGTCGCCAGCAGCTACGTTAGTCTTGGCAATAAGTACAATCCGGCTTTCATCGTCGCCAACACTCATGATCCTCGCATAGCAATTGGGCATGCACTATATTTATCAAAGTTCGCCAAGGACAAAAGAAGTAAGATTGACCTTCTATAGGCTTTACTTTGTCAATGTTAATGGACCTTCTAACACTAATCACAATCTTAACTCACCGAATGATTGATTAAGCGTGCTATGTTCCCTTTATCAGTAGCATCCACCACTACTTCTTCACTGATCTTAAAGAGCTGCCAAAAAAAAAAAAAAAAAATTCAAATTAGCTTCTAAGATATAGGAAGGAATAAAGGAATATGCCAGAATGGATCAAAGTAATTCAACACTTCCGAGTTTGTCTCACTAGTAACAGAACTTTTCATCTTTCTATATTTGACAAATTGGTGGAGAAAGGAAAGGAACTTACATAGCAGTCTTTGCCTTCCAATCTGTAACGTGCCTCTCTGAGATCTGCAATACTACGCCTCACCTGCTCTCCACGATATTCAAGAACCTGCACACAAACAGATGCTTCTCATTCGTCGCCGAAATCTAAATATTTTTGAGGCAGCCTAACTGAAGAATGACCTAAAATGAAAAGAACGAGTAAAAAGAGGCTGTTTATTTTTAGTTTCTACCATATCTCCTTCTTGAATAGTTTTACGTGCAAAAAGACCCCAGCCATGTATGCCAGATCTACCAAAGCAAACGCGATCATTTTCGGTTCTCTGCGGTCAAATAAACACAAATAACAGTCAAAATCAAGTCCAGAAAGTTAATTATAGAGAGTAGAAAGGATTAAGATTGTGCCTGTAAGTGGAAAAGCCGGTCTCTGAAAGAAGAAAAGGTTTTCGGTTCCTCGGGAAGCTGCTTGAAAAAAAAAAAACACACACACACACATAGCCACACCAAGCGTGTCACCTTGAGATAAAAATAAAAAAATCAATATTTGGAACAGAATTTTACACGGTTGAGGAAAATTTACCATGAAAGAATTCAAGCTTTGTATTGCTCCTAAGGGATGATGGGAATGCCCTTTAACTTGGTGAGTAATGGTTTCTTCTGCCATTCTCTAGCAACCAGAAAAATTAAATGTGAAAAAGAATGGGCAGATCTCACATATATTAGACAATGATCAAGGCTTGAACATTTATTAACGTCAAAGAAGCAAAATTGAATCTCACGCTTAAATGCATTTTTACTGATCGAATGTACAAAAAGCACTAATAAGAACTTGCCTACTTAAATGCTGATTCACGCACATGTTTTGCTATCCAATTACTGGTGGTAGATATATTAATGAAGAAACAATAGTGTCAAGAATTAGGTATTAGTATTTTGTTATTAACTTATTATCTTGTATGCTACCAAGTGACCAGTAGCATATATAAGAGGAGAACATGAAGCCCCAATTTCCCCTAAATTCACCTGAAAATCATTTAAAGCATACCCCTATTGATTAGAATGAATAGTTGCTTTTGCATTTATTTTCTCCATATTAGACTTGCTTTGATTATATAATATCTAAATGGCACATTCGCCTTATTAAACAGATTATTTAGCTCCCAGAAGACGAGAAGAAGAAGAAAGAGAAAAAGAGAAAGGGGGAAGGGAAAATTAAGACAAAGGCAACAGAGAAGAAGATTAAGAAGGAACACATGAGGAAATAAATATGAAAGCAATTTACCTTCTTGTTATTGTTTGATCTCTTGAATACCCGGCACCTTGCGGCAGATAACGGCTCGGGCTCAGTAGTTTCAACAGGTGGAACCTCTTCCGCTTTCGTTCTATTTGATGAAATTAACCTTGAACCGGCCCTCTTCTTTTGGAGGAGGTTTTTGGCTGAAAAAACACCTAGCGGAGTCTGTATAATTAAGACAGTATCTGGATTTGGAGCCCTGCATCAAAAATGAAAAAAAAAAAAATTTTCTCTATGTTTGCAACAAGTAGAAAAAGATTAAATCTACACGGAAATCATAATTTCAAACCTGTGATAAGCACAATATGAAACCATTTTTGTACTCTGCTTGCCATTCTTTTCAGAGCAGTGTAGCTGTAATAAAATAAAAGCATAAATCAATGCTTTTCAGGTGGTGAAAATAATGTTGAACAGTATAAAGCACCAAAAGACAGCATCAAGAATCTAACCTCCATTCTATACCCTGCCCTTGATGCACACATTGCATGGTAATAGGTGGAGCACTTGCAACATTGCATGCACGAACCATGAATTTGCTTACAAATAACACAAATCTGAAGTACAAGAAAAGAAGCACACTTAATACCACATCAGCTAAATATTTCAGCAGGTCTTTAGCAAGACCATGAATGGTAAATTAGTCTTCTAGTAAATAAGAAAGTACACTGAGTAGCAAAATATTAAAAGAATTGGCGGTAGCATATATTATCTAACTGAAATAAGGCAGCTATGAGGAGGTTTTGCCTAAAGCAAATAATCCACCTTAACAAAAGAATTAGATGGAATGCTCAAGATCCCAAGAGCAGGCTCCATCTTTTCATCACTTGCAAAAGCAACTTCGGGTCTGAACCAAGCGCATGTAACATGAACCCACAATGTCTCAATATCAGTTGGCTTTAAAGCACCTCCTGTGCCAAACACAAAATCAAAGATATCAACTTATAACATCAAAATGAAACCAAACTTAATAAGAATTGAAAAAAATAATAATAATAATAAATAAATAAATAAATAAAGCTCTGCATTTCATCATAAGTTGATTAATAAAGACATCAATGACCAGAGATAACAGAGAGGAAAGAAATTCAAACGAGGAGCTATAGAATCATATTTAAGCAGAGGAAGACTGTGATCATATGAATGGTTGTTCTTCTAAGTAATACTCATATTACTAACTGACCAAACTTTTTGGAAAAAAAGCAGAACATTGCATAAACGAGGAGAAAATGTGTACTATGTCTGATGGCATGATTGGAATTTAGACAATGAAGACCGCTACGAGACAAGTGCGTTGTGAAAAGAAACCTTTAACCTCTTTCATGCTGAAAAAATGCCACAACACTTTAAAAGACTTGCCTTTTACAGGACAGAGGCAACATTCTCTCTTGATTTCAGGTGTTTCACATGCTTTGCAAACCCATGAAGTGAAATCCCGAACATTTCGTGCCCCATAACATTCTTGATGTACAGCTATTTGGCATCTGACAGAAAAATATGGAGACTTACGTAAGTTTCATATATATACATATACACACACACTAGCAATCAACAACCTTAAAAATGTACCGAATGCAGCTATCCTGAGCAATTTTTGCAAAAATCTAGTGTGCCTGTACACTCCAAATTGCACCACATATATTCTTTTTGACCTATTCAGCAATAAATGAAATCCAAATATTGCTCCTGCTGAATTTATAATTAGGCAATAACTCTCAGACAGTTGCCCACAAGATAGTACCTGTTGCAGATGATAATCTTGTTGTAATCCCAATCTTCAACCCATCTACATACAGCACATCGTTCTGTGGTCCACTTAGCATAAACAGGCTCGTACTTCTCTGTCATAGCAAGTATGAGAATGCAGTTAGCTTTCACCCGATCAGATGGTTACTGAAACAAATGTTCAAATCACAATTGTTTTTCTACATAACAAAAAAATTTACCTTGCAAAAAGGCAAGCAACTTCTGCTTTCGTTCTTTCATAGAAGGCCTTTTGGCAGGTTTTGCAGACACGAGGGCACTTTCGTGATACTCTGCTAACTGCAGCATCTGCACAGTGAAATGAGAACCCATCAAACTAATATTCATCCATACTACATCATCATTAACTATCAACCCAACACATAATTTTCTTTCCACACACAAACTATCCTTACCATGTCAAGAAACATGTGTTTGATATTTAAAAATAAAGAATCAATTCCCAAAATAGTTTGAAAAATAAAGTAGAGTAGAGTACAAACCCATTGTTCCAACGGCAGCATAGAACCTTTCACCCTTACACTTGTCTTCCAGTTTCTCGATTTGGAACCTGAGTGGCGCTCCCATTCACTAAGTGCTTGCTTTTCGGAGCCACAGAACCCACATTTGCAAACAACCCTGGGATTTAAAAAAGAAATAAAAAAAGTTAATAATAAGGATTGTAAAGTTTGAAATGAAAAATAAATTGAAAATTCAAATAAACAGTACAAAGAAGCATTGATATATGTCAATTTGTTCATTGAGCAATTGACGTTTCTTTTCTGAAAAGAGTCTGAATTACGAATACTAGAGAAATAACCAAAGAATAAAAGTAACAGAAATAATGATCATAGTGACAAGATTGACGGAAAATACAATGAATTTGAGCCACTTAAGCTTACAAGTGAAGGCTTGGAAAATATGTGCCTTCCACACCATTGCAAACAACTGTAACCTTGTTAGGCAGCACCAATTGACCATGACTTTTGTTCCATCTGCATCAGGAAGCATATTTGTTAGACATAAAGGAGGTGGAAAGAATAACCACTCAATTAGAAAAGGCAACCTGTATTTAAAAAAAAAAAAAAAAAACTACAAGAATAATATGAATCATGCAATGGATAATGAGTCCAAAAAGTTTTAACAAAATTAAAATGGGGTTCCACAGACTTACTTGACTCTTGGTTGTCCCTTCTCTGAATCTGATAATTCAAAATTGAACTTCGCTTTGCAAGTTGGACAGTAATAGTCAGTGCCACCCAGATTCTTTGGAAAAAAAAAAAAGGGCAACAATTTTGTCAGGAAAATGTGCAATGTCTCGTTAATCATTATTCTTCTTATTTTGCAAATAGAAAGAAAAACAACATCATACATATAGTTTGATCAACAGACCTTGAAAAGGTTGCTGGAAATTTTGTCACATTCTGCATGAACCCATACTTTACAACCATCACATCGAACCTGTTAAAAGCGGGAAGTTTTTAAAACTAATAATGACTAGCATTCATGTACAAGTAAATTTTTTGTATAGCTCTCTCTTACCCAACTTCCACTGTCTGAGTGATTCCAGATTTTCTTGCATATGCCGCAAAAGTGGTTTGACTTTACTAACTGCAACAAAAATTCATATATATGAAGAATGCAGAACCAAAGTTATTACAGCAAACAAATGGCTCACATAAAATAATAAGCACACAAAACAAGGCAGGCCATACGAACCCTTGCACAGGTTTTGCACAAAAATTGGTCAGACGGAGTTGAAACCTTCATTCTTTTTGTTGCTTTAAGAGGAAGAATCGTGCCACATCCTTCGCAGGGCCGTAAGTCTTTCCTCTTATCAAATAGATCCTGCATACAGGACCGAGATTCAAATGAATGACATTAGGCAATTAAGAGAACTCGAAAGAGCTGTGATTTATATGTCTTCTGTAGTCAGATAATAGATGTCAAATTGTTAATTAAGCCAAAACAATATATCAGTTCCAGCCACACATCAAACGCATTCTCAGATTACTTGAATAACAAAAAAACCTCTAACTGTAATTAGCCAATGGCAAAGACAAAATTCCATGAGGAAAATCCCTAGGTGATAGTGGACCAAAACTGAGTCAAACATTATTGAATTCAATCAATTACTCAACATTTAAAAGCACAAGACTCCATGACAACTTGCCTGATCCTGGTTTGAACCAGTAGCCTCTTGAATTCCCCTAAGAATAGATTCATCGAACGTTACATTCCCAGCTGCCATGTTTATATCAGCAATCAGTTTCTCTGTAAACCCTTGTTCTGCCAAAAAGGCCTCTTCTATTGCCATTTGGAAATCACAGGGTGCACAATCATTTACACCGGACTGCCCCTGGAACCTACGCCACGTAAAGTATTGCCTCAGCACCAAAGATATTTCTACATTACAATGCAAGTAACCATCTGAAAATTAAAACCACTACAATACACACCTGTCTACATAATCCATAAATGGAAATATGTTGCCCCGTCTAACCCATGCATAATCCTGGTAAATATCATTGAAATACCACAATTAATGTTAAATAAATAAAAATATCCATACAATTATTAATACAATCCACTACTTAAATTGAACTCTTTTCAGAACTAATCCATACCCTTTGGTTTTCGTTTCCAGAGTATCCAAAGAACATCACACAAGCAGCATCAGGGATGCAAGCCCTCAAAACTAGCTCGGGCGCTTGTGACAATGGGTCGATGACAATGGCAGGCCAGAAGGGCTCCTTCTTCCCTGGCTTTGCCCACACTATATCACCGGAATAAAAGTCTTCAGGTCCATACAACCCGTCAGTCCTCTCGCTACAACCTATACGAAAACTCTCGTCAGCTTGTCCATCCATTGCCTCAACTGCGAACCTCTCCTCTACAACCACTTGCTCATGTATGGACGTAAGCGAACTCCGAGAACTGGAATGCTTCTTCATGTAAATATTCTTCACAGCCGTGTACTTCTCCACTTCACCGTCCTCGTCCTCGCACAATGCAGAATACTTCATGCACTTAAATCCATTCCTATCTATGTTGTTCATCTTTTTCGCATTCTGACTACAAGTTTTCGGTGTCCTAAAGCTAAATTTCTCCTTCTTACACTCAATCTCCTCATCAAAACTATAATCACGCAAGCTAGTCTTACTTTCTTTCCTCCAATTCTCAATCACAGAATCATTAAAGCGAGAAGGCAGAACCTGAACTCGACCCCTCGAAGTCCTCACCAGAGGTGGCCTCTGAACCTCGACCTTGCCGTTGATCTTCTCGGCCGTTGAATCTCGGCCGTTTGACTTCAACTCCTCGACCTCGGGAGAGCACGACACCTCAGTGCACCACGACGCAGAGAAGCCTTTCTTGGCGGCGGCGACGGAGCTGAGAACCAAGCCATGGAGGCTGACGGGGATAATCCCCGCCGCGACCTCGCCGAGCAGATTGAGAGGGTAATAACCGTTCGTCGTTTTCCTCTTCTTCCTCGCGGAACTTTCGTCGTCCTCGACGGCCGAATCGCCGGGCTTGCACCGCTTCAGACGCGGCATTTGGGATTTCAAATTCCGCTTGATTATCATCGTCCCAGAGATTCAGAAAAACCCCACAACTCGAATCCTCAAAATTCCCAAAAGTTTTTCTCCTTTCCTTTCCTCCCAAAGCAATCTCAATCGTTTCAAATCAAAACCCCAATTCTCCGTACGCGAATCATAAACCCTAATCTTCCATGGATTCCGAGAAACAGAGCAAAATCGGGAGACAAACAAAGCGACGGAGAACAATTCCACAAACTATCACCGGAAAAGGAAACTCCGACGAAGAAAGGGAATTCACAGAACAGAATGCCTGAGAATTTGACGAGGACAAAGGATCGAATTCGTTAGAGAGAGAAATAGGGATCTGTTCCAAAGCGGTGTTTCTCTCTAACTGCCTCAGATAACACAGAGAGCGAGAGAGAGAACTAGAAAAACTTTATTAGACATAAAATTGCAATTTAATCATGTAAATAGTGAAGAGTTTTGAGTTTGGGTTCTTTTTTTGCAAAATTCTAGAGAGAGAAAGCGGGGGTGAGTGGTGACAGAGCTCAAGAGAGAGAGAGAGGGAGAGAAGGGTCGGCGTTATCTTGTAAAAGTGTTATATTAGATGAGAGAGAGAGAGGAGAGAGAGAGGAGAGAGAAACGGGTCGAGGCTAACTTGCGCATTACGTGTTAGGAGCGCAAAATCTTCAGCCCCGGCCTGGTCTGGTCATGAGCCCGGTAGGCGTTCTGGCATGTAATGGTTTTGTGACCAATTTTTTTTTTTTTTTTTGTGCGTGTGTGTGTTTTTATTTGGTGAATTTTGGTTGTGGATATCGATTTTTTTTTTTAATTTCATTTTTTTTTTGTCACTGGAAAAATAACATGGAATCCAGTCAGTTCCAAGAAATTTGGAACTCCAAAAATGTGTCATGTACTTTAAAGAAACATTACTACGTTTTAGAACCTGCAAAAGTTGTCCAATTTTCACCTCAAATAATGGGGGAGTTTGGTTCCAAGGAATGTTCTTGTGTACAATTCTCTGCAAATTGGTAAGGTTTCAACTTTCTGAGCAATCGCCGGAAAAAAAGAGTTTTTATCTTCTTTTTTTTTTTTCCTTTTTTTGGGTTGTTGGGTCTTTCTTTTTATGTGGGTTGGTCACTGCTATACTGGTTTGATGGACGTGAAGGCAACGGTATGACATGAAAAAACAATAAAGGGAACAATTAAATTTGTGAATTTCCCCCCAAGTTTTTGGAGGGGTATTTTAGTATTTTCAAAGTTTAAACAGATTATCTTCAATCTGATTTTCAGTGGATTTTTTTTTTTGGGTTAAAAATTTTAAAATAGCTTTCCTTGTAACAGAATTCCACCCTCAGTTTCGTATGTAATAATTCGAAACTCCGATGAAATTGACGAAGATTACCTCTTGAAAAAAAAAAAAAAATCATCTTTTTTAACTCCTATATTGTGATTTCGATAAATGGGTTTGTACTGTTGATCCGATAGGAGGTGTTGGCATAAGTTAGCTACGAATTTTTTTGTGGGTTCCTCCTTTTTTGTTTTTTTTTTTTTGGCCTATTTTTTCTGTATGTTTGAGATGGATTTTCCTTGTTATGGGGATTTTAGGATGTTTCTGGTAGATGGGTTTGGTGGTCAAACCGTTGGAATGAGTTTGAAAGTTTCAACAAGGGAAAAAAACGAATAAATAAAAGGAAGATCTGCCTGATTTTTACTCGAGACTTTTTTCTTTTTATGGTAAAATGGCGAAGGGCACATCTTAAAACTGAAATGGGCATGTTAGATCACGTGGAAACTTATAAAAGAAAAAAAAAAAAAATTTTTTTGAGTTTTTTAATATGGTACAGAATATGTACCGTTTGGGTTGTCCCACATTTTTTTGGGTTCTGACCATTATGGCAGAAGTATTAAAATGTCTCGGTGGTTCATTTATGAAGTGGGTTTGTGCTGTTTTAGGTCGTTCAATCTGAAATTTTTGTAACCAGTAAAAAAAAAAAGAAAAAAGAAAAAAGAAAAAAAATCTGAAATTTTTGTGCTCTTTAAAAGGTATTATGAAAATGTTTCTATTTATCTTCTAAGATCTCTCTCTCTCCATTTCTTTATTCTATCTTGATCTGTTATCAAAAAGATCTCTGCAAGTGGGTTGTTGAAGGAGAAGCTCTTCCCGGAGAAACACCCTATTTGGGTGATTAACTTTTTTTCTTTTTTTTTCTGATTTGTAAAGTTTTGTTTTTTATTTTTGATTTTGTTTTCTTTTGGAAATGGGTTTGTTAACGAGTTGACTCCAAAACTAGTGTTGCCACAAAGGATTTCAGTGGGCACGTAACTATATTTTGATTCTTTCTCATCTCCCTAATTTGTTTGTATTTATTTTGTTGTTGTTGTAGAGAGTGGATGTGTGATTAATTTATTTGGTCAATGTTTTCCACGGATTTGTTAAACCAATTTAGTGGGTCATCTTCTAAACTTTAGTCTTCGGGTCTGAGCCGCAAATTGGAGTTTGATGAAAGATAATCAGCGTCATGATTAGTGATAAGTAATTATTGACTGGATTCTATTTGTTTAGCGACACATATAATTATTGAAATTCAGAAATCTTTTATTATTATTATTATTATTATTATTATTGTTTTTAAATTATGGGTAAACTCAAGGAAGAAGGTGACCTATATTTGCAAGGAAGAACATCATCCTCGAAGTTAGAAGCTTCCTCTGAATTTTGATTTGAAAAAGGTCTCCTTTCCTCGTCATGGAATTTGCTGAACTTCTTCTTCAGTTTGCAATTTGCAGTCCCAGCTACTGTTGGACACCGGCGTAAAATGGTAAGGTAGTTCGTTTTCCTTCTCGATAAAGTGTTAGTTTTAGCAGTTTCGTTATGGTGCACGAAATATATTCATTGACAATTGATTTCGTGACAGACTTGTTTACCAGATCTTTCTCTCCAGCCCGTCGGGATAGGAGGTTACATGACTTGCCTGCTTGAGACTATCAAAACCTCGAAAGAAGAAGGTATCAAATCAAAGGTTCATCAGTTTCACTTTGTGGTCTTCAGTGTTTGTTGGGACTGCAAATGTTAAGATAGTTTAGCTCATTTATGTACATGAAGGAAGGAAGACGTTGTTTACAAGGAGTTTTTGATATTTACAAGGTTTCGTTTTTGTGTATTTATTTTAAAATTATTATTGTCGTTGGGTATCTGGAGTGAGCTATTTGTTAGAAGGGACATGGAAAAGTTGTGAATTATGATGTGTTTTGGGCAATAGAATGGGAATCCATCTAAAATAGTCATGGGCTCCTCCAACTTGGGCCAACAAGCTTGATGACGTCAAATCTATGATCCATGTTTGATAAGAGTATAAAAGTAAAAGGAAAGAGATGATCGGAGAGATTTCAGAGTGAAAAAGAGAATATCCGATTATTTCGTAATATATATATTTATTTAAAAAAAAAAAAAAAAAAGAAGAGAGAAATGATTGGAGATATCTCACAGTGAAAAAGACAATCTTGAGTTGTTTGCTAGAGTAGAAAAGTAAAAATAAAGAAATGGTTTGAGATATGAAAAAGAGAACATCGGGCTGTTTGGTAGAATAGAAAATTAAAAGAAATGAAATGATTGGAGAGATTTTCAGTCGGGTTGTTTGATAGAGATAAAATTGAGAAGAAAAACTAGTTCTTTCCTTTTTATTTTTTCTTCACTTTGTGTTTTTGTCTTCTTGTCAAAAAAGTCTGTCAATCAATCAAAGAAGGAAGAATGAGGAGAGGAGTTACACTTATGAGATGGTCAAATTGAAATCTAGTACGTTCTTTTGAAGTGACATAAATGTCTCAAGATATTATTACATTTCACAACATATTTATATGAACAAGTACAACTTAGTTTAGACTCCCCTTTATTTATTTATTTAGCATAATACCCTATTTACAACTCTACAAGGCCATGTAGTTCTACAGGGGAGGTTATTACAGCAACAAGAGATCCACCACTGCTACCACTACCTTGCAGGACTGGGGGTTTTATTGAGCAACATCTTCGGATCTAGCTACTTCATTCCTAGGCTTCTTCTTACTATATGGTAAGTCAAAAGTCATTGCCTCTTGCTGTCTGATTCTTCGGTCTTCGCAAACCTTCCGCGGATCCTTGGTTGGCTGTCGGCAAGAGCCTTCCTGCACGCATACTGAAAAAGATAGAAAGAAACAAACAAACAAACGTATATTTCTTAGCGAGGAACGCGTTAAATGGGCTCATCTGATGTGCCGAAAAGTACTGGAAGAGTAAATGAATGCCTTTTGCAACAAGTGACAAGTATTAGTTTCTCAAAGCAACGGAATAACTGTCTAAACGGTTTCTGGGAATGAATCCCGAATGCTGAGTTTACAAGTTTGTACGGCACATTCACGTAAGAAAGGATAACAAAGTTTTACTATTTTTACCTTGATCTTCCTTCCGAAGTTCCTCTTGGTCTTCTTGTTCCTGTATCTAGAAAGCTTTTCCTTGCGTTCCTCGGAGATGCTTTTGGTGATGATCATCGGCCGCTCGTGAGGAGAGTGGATGATGCCCATGCTACCATTGCCAAGTGTCTGTCATAAAAGTTCAGAATCAATGACTCAGCCCCATCCTGTGGAAATGGCCAGACAGAAACATCTAAACATTTCTCAGTCCTTAGACTTAGTTAGAAGCCTGATATCATGCTTGGTGCTCAATTTCAAATGAATTCGTCGTTTTAATACGGTGGAAGAGAAGATCCTTTGGTTGCAACTTTGAGAGAGACGTTTCTTTTTATGCCTCCGTAGACTCCTCCATCTCTAGATAACATCGTTTTTTCCTCAATATAAGCATAATACACAACATTGGAAAAACGATATAAATGAAAAAAAATCTGACCTTAATGTCACCTTCACTAAACGCACGTCGCATCCCGTAGGCAGCACCCAAATCCATTCCACGCAAATCCAGAAAACTTGGCGTCGTCATAGGCCCATGCATCCAGTCCATTGAGCTTAAACATTCCGAGCTAACACTCTTCTGGAACGACGAATCAGAAAGCGTTTTGTTCTCTGGAATTTGGTTTCCATCGATCCTCAAAGAAGGAATCTTGATTTCAAGGACTTCAGAAAGAGGTATTTCCATCGCCGCCTGTTCTAAGAGATCCCTCTCACACTCGTAAAAGACCTCGCTCAAAAGCTGCTCCTTCTGAAGCGATTCAATGTCTGCAACCTTGAGCGCTTGGCGAGAGATGACATCTTCACCGCATGATATCATAGAAATCGCTGCTGACACGGGATCAAGCCCCATGACTGGCTCTTCTATAATGGGTTCTGGAGCCTTGAACAGATCTCCTTCCCCTCCCATGTCATATTCTGATATCATGGACGTCTGAACAAGGTTGCTCTGAACCAAACGAAATAAAAAGACTTCAAAATTAGCACAAAAAAAAACAGCAACATCAACAAAATGAGATCAGCTAAACAAGATGTTGCTTGTTCTGCAGAAATTATCCAAATGATAGTGATTAAGTTAGGTATGAATCTGTGATTAGCAACTTCTTTGTAACTCCTAGCATTGAATCCGTGACACAAATAACACCCCAGATCAATCCAAACTAGAATGATACAAACAGAAATTCAATCATTTTTCACAAAACATCAGCAGCTAAGTTCCTAAAAATTCTCATGGAATCCGAATATGCATTCATATAACTGGTGTAGTGTCGTCTATTTGTACAGAACACACTTAACTCGTCCCATGAAAGGAACTATTGGTGCATAAAATTTCGAGATAAAATCAAATTCACTCCATCAAATCAGAGGGGAAAAAATGATTTAAGAAATGAAACCTCATTATCTTTGTGAAATTTCATGAAGACTTACACTGAAAAACTGAGAGAGCACCAATAAGTGCTTCAAAGTTTATAGATGTAAGTTAAATCCTTAACTATGTAAAACACCAAAACATTCATTGAAGGGAACAAAAGCATAGCCATGGAATGAAAAGTCTTTAGGATTATTCCTTTCCAACTCCTCTATAAAAATTTTACCTTTTAACTACAAAGAAATAACCATAGGATCTAAATTAAGGAGAATTTAACTCACACTTTCCCACTAACTTTTTTTCCCCCAAACCCCTCACCCCTAAAGAAAAGGAAAAGAGAACTTTATTCATCTTTAGTATTTTCTGTAAGTGCGGTGGAAAAGGCAAAAATCCCAACTATGAGTTCACATCAGAATTGTAAAGAAACTGCAGGAAAGATTATGGAACGTAAGGATGATTTTTTTTAAAAAAAATTTTGAAATAAATTCTTTTTTTTTTTTTTCCACTTCTATACTTTCTTTTTGCCTTTTCTATCCTTTTCCAGATCCAGCATAGCTCCAGCTGTTTCCACTTCTGCTTTGAGAAAATTATGCTGGAAAATAAAAAATATCCTTTCCTTTTTTGTTTTTTATTTTGAAAAAAAAAATTCTACATGAGTAGAAGAAAAAAGGACCAAAAAAAAAAAAAAATTGGACTTGCCCCCCAAAAAAATTCAGCTTAAAATCAAGTTCTTTAGCCCCATTTTATCAGAACACACAAAAGATGATCATTGAGAGAGAAATCTAAAACTTCAAAATTTATGAAAAATGAGTAAAAACCCACCTTAGGAACAATCAAATAAATCCAAATGAAGCTAAAAACAAAGCAAGTGAGTAGAAATACAGAGACGTTTAAATAAATATATATATATGTGTGTATATATATAACGATTTAAATGGAGGAGGAGATAGAAAGAGAGTAGTTACCATTGAGGCATTGGACTTCTGGGATTTGCACAAATCCTCAAATTGCTGAACTTCTTGAGAGAAATTCAGGAAACAAGGGAACAGAAGCTCTGTCTCTGCATACATTTCTCAAAACCAAACCTTCAAGCAGATTTTTTTTGTTTTATTTTATTGTTTTATTTCCCAAGAAGAGAGGAAAAAACAGAGAGTAAGAGAAGCACACTGAAAACAGAGCAGCCAAAATGCCAGAGAAAGAGAGGAGAGAGAGAAGAAAAGAGTAATTGGTCTGGTATTTGACGATTTAGGAGCTGGGTAGGAGAGAGAATTTATATATATAATAATGACGGGAGTGGTAATTGAGTAAATATTGAAAGTGATGATGTAATTTAATACAAACGAGGACAAAATTTGAAAAAGGACATGATTATTTCTGTAATGCTTGTCCCTATGTCTATTGTCTTTTTTTTTTTTAAATAATAATACAATTTACTATTTCATTATTGTTAGAATATGAAATTATAGTTGGTTTATTTTTCAATATTTAAATTTTTGAGATGAATTGATATATTAAAATGATATTAAAGAAAGAAATCTTGAGTTTAAATATAAGTATTTATATTCTTCATTCTATTTAATATTATTTTTATATATTAGGATTTTTAATATGTTTCATATTTATTTTTAAATATTTATATTGATTTTTAAATTAATATTTATCCGTAGGTTTATTTATTGATTGATCTGCATGTAAAAAAGAGTGTCTGAATATTAATTTATTATTAATTTATTTTTTAATAATTTAAGTTTGTAAGATAAATTAATAAATTAACTGTTGTAATATTTTAAGTTTTTATTATGAATAAGAATTGTTATTTAAATGATTTACCAAGAGGAATTATTATTTAAATTTGGTATTTTATAGGGGAATATTATTACATTTTGGGGTATTATAATATATATAATAATGCAAATTGTATTGTATATTAATATTATAAAAAAAAAAAAAGGGGTGGTGAAATGCACCGAGCCAATATTTGTGGACATGTTTGTGGGCTGTTCTGTAGTCGTCAGTCGTCAGTAGTCAGTAGTCAGAGTATTCAGGCTGTGGCAGAAAGTGCCACGCGCTTTTAGGTCGCGTGCACAATCTCCAATGCATGTCAAGTGAAACTGCAAGTGTGCTACTCCTCCTGGTAAATTTGCGCAAGTGTGCAACTTGGTTGTTGGCACACAATGCCCTGTTTTTCATATTGAGGTTTCTGTTTTCTGTGCTTGTTTTTCACTTCTTGCTCTCGATTCCTCGGAAACTTTCGTGGCGTCGGGTTTCGGTATTGGTGTTTGAAATATATTAATTTTTATTTTTTTTTATTAGAATTTGATAATCCGAATTCTCTTTGATCAAGTCTGAAAAACTCGCGGTGTGATATTTGTGGTGGAGTTTTAATTATGAGATTTTTTTGAGACTTTATAATACGGACCGACCCGGTTTTTATCCGGATCCGATTTTAGAATTTTGGTATATATATTATGTAATTTTAGGATTTTATGATTATGTTTTTTTGCAGTAGCCGCTCCTCTTGTACCAATATTTAATTTAATGGATTTTTTCTCCTTTGTCCGTGATTTTTTCATGTCTAGGGTTTTTCACGTAAATCTATGTGTGTTCTTGTTTTTCGTTTTTTTTTGTTGCCTATTTTCGTTGCTTATTTCGTAACATTTATGTTACAACTTGTGAATTCAATTTATCAAAAAAAAAACGTGATTTCAAAATTGTATAAATAAAGATTGGTTGTGAATTTTGAAGAAAATATTTTTCAATCGAATTCATCATAAATCTTCTTATAGTGATAATTCATGAACCGTCCATTAACATTCAATCTACAAATTGGACAACTTTTTCATTAACAAAAAAAAATACAAGATTTAACTGATAGAACAAACACAATTATAAATCAAATACAAAAAATTTCATAAGACAACAAAAAAGGATTTATAAGTCCACATATAAATATTAGTTCTAACAAAACGAGTATAAGTTGCATATCATTCAAGTAGTAAAATTTACTATATAGACTTATAGACAAACATCAATATCGTTAAGGCACCAAAAAACTCGATGAAGTTCAAAACTATTTTTACCGATATATTTTGTTTTTTATTCCATACAATAATTCTCAATTAAGAATACATGAGTCTGATAAAGCTGGCACAATTTATATATGTATTACTAATTGACAGCATGTGTTTTGTGCATGTAGGATAAACGAGCAAAACAAAAAGAAAAAAGAAAAAATAAACATAAAGTTAAAAAATATATATATATATATTTTTAAATATCATGTGATAGATATATAAGCCGTTACGTGACAAATATAAAGGATATGACGAAAGATAAAGATATATTTTAAATCGTTATTATTATTATTATTTTTTTTTGTAGTTGTGAAGAATTTGAAATGCATTTCTTATCTTTTACATTGAGAACCACGAAAGATAAATCAAATGGTATACAGCTTGACCAACTACTCAGTTTATCAGTACGTTACGAGAGATCTCCAAATGATTACAACTTCTTAAAATGGAATTAATCATTTATATTCATATAAATAAGGAAATTTCAAAGCCCTAAATCGAGAGGAAACAATTTTAACTGCATGCATGAAATCTCATATTTAAAAGAAACTATTCTTGTCAAGGGGAAAGGCCGGTCTTTCTTTCTACAATGGACCTTTTATGTGTCAACTTATCCAACTTACCAAACATATTAGTAACAACCATCTGAACATTTTATGTCCACTTAAAATGACGGCTGAGAGGTGTTAGATCCATTTTATTAATTACTGAGTGTAATTAAATTACCAATTAAATTAAATTATCGAAAGTGTAATAAAATAAAGAACATAAGAAATTTTTATGAGATTCGGTTTTTATCCAGAACAAGTAACTTACTTAATTTTTAAAACAAGCAGCTAGCCATAATTTCAAAACAAGTAAGTTACCCAACTTTCTAAAACTAGCTAACAAAATATTATTTTTGATTTTACTAACAAAGTTACCATAAATACCAACATACAAAAAACCTTACAAGAGGGAAGATTATTATGTGTATATATATATATATATATATATATATCAAATTTGCTTAAATTGGCATACTTCTCTTAATTCGATCTAAAGGTTAAAAATTTTATATATAAAAAGAGTAGTGTTCTTTTTTTTTTTTTTGGTCCTCTCTATATTTTTAACGTGAACAAAATTTTGAGTCGATTTTTTTGTACTATTGTTACTTCGCCATTTTTTTCCCCCTCCCTTCCAGTTGGTTTGGGTAAAAAGTAGCTGTGACAAGAGTCAAGTGGATAAGAGAAATAAACATATTTAATTAGAGAGTTAAAAAATATATTTTATTTTCAACGTAAGCTAGAGAAAAAAATTATAAAAGATGCAATATAGAAAACAAGGATTAATGTGATTGCAAAAGGCTTTAGATAAACCAACTATCCATCATCAATATTTGACAATAAAGTAATTTTCAAAAGTCCCATCTACAATACACTTGAACCCATCAACTTGCAATCTAATAATAATATATATGGAAATATCTTCCTTATAAAATGTTGGTATATATTACAACTTTGCCTATAATCATTGACATTACTTAGGCCCTGTTTGGTAAACCAACTTCAACAATTTAACTCAAACTTTTTTTAATCTTTTTCCCAAAATATTTTTGTCTTTTTCTCAAAAAGATTTTTGTCTTTTCTGAAAATTCAAAAAAATTTACTATTGAAACTTAAAAATCTCAACTCAAACTACTCCACCAAACGGACCCTTCATTTAGATGTGTGTGTGGCTTTGGGGGCAGATTTTAACATTTATTTTCTGTCTTTAGTTCTCTCCTTAGTTGTTAAAAGAGGGAGAAATTATATCATTTTGTGCGTTCTACACCTGATCAATAATACATATTTCTGAACATTTATTAAAACATAAATTATACAAAATTGACTGCTTATAATACAAATAGGACAATTCAAAGTAAAATGATCACATTAAAATAAAAAATATATATGTAAGATATTTTTTCTTGTTGTACTATATATCTCTGTATATATTTATATACATGTATTACATAGATATTGATCAATACCTCAACTAAACTGTACCTAACCTTCCACGGTTTGCCAAGTAAATAGTTAAAAAAAAAAAAAAAAAAACGAGAGAGGTCCTATTCAAAGTCCTACTAAGATATTTCTGGTTTATGCCAAACGCCAGCAGTGGCTTAGTTGGTTTTGATTGAAAAACTATCATTAAGTAATTTAATACAGCTAGATCTGATAAATTTCCACTATAATATATCCTAATGAGAAAGTGTTTGAACCCTTTTCACTAGGGAAGGTACCTTTAAACTCTTTTTATCCCAAATTATCTTATCCTAATTTGATTTAAAAAAATTTCACAAAAGACGCCAAATGATGTCTATAAAACTTTTATTTGTAATTATTACTATTTTTTAAAAGAGAAAATTGGAAAAATATTTATTAAAATTGTATAATAGCTGTAAAAAGAAAGAAAGATAGGATTCTGTATTCCAATATGATGAAAATATTCAAATTCTCTTTCAATGTGGTGAGCCCTATTCGTCCACATTTGTCAAATGGAATTAAATAAAATGATGGGTTAAAAGCGTCAACCAAACTTTTGTCCCTTTCTCAAACTCAAAGCATAAAGTAAAAGAATAAAGTCTTGCATCAAAGTAAACCATTTTTTTTTAAGTAAACCTTCTTACTGTTAAAGAGTAGTACTTTCTAAAAATACAATCCCAAAATCTGTGTTAAATTCTGGAACATTTCGTTTTTTTTTTTTTTGCCATCAAATTACAATCCCTAAATTCGATAAGCTCTTAGTCCATGCATTTTATAAATTTTTCAATGGATTTTTTTTCCCCTAAATTTGAACAATTCAATTGAAAAAAAAAAAAAAAGGATATGAGGCAAAATTCGCAAACTCGGAAATTTTCTAATCAAACACATAGATTTGCATGAGTGATAAAATTTAACTTAACAAACTAACAAGGTGATAAGATTATTGTAATATGTAGTTAAACGAAATCGAAATCAAGTACTTCGAATAGAATAAGTGTAACAAGAAGAGGCTTAAAGTTAACATTGCATGAATCTAACAATTTTCTTCATTATGTATTATAATTTTATTGTTCTGCTGGGACCTTATTGTAATACGAAAACTATACGTGAAAGCAAAAGCCTCAATACTTAGGGAATAGGGACACCCACTAAGAGATTTCGCTTTCAGAAGCATAGTTTAATTATTATTAAGGTCAAAATAGCTTTCAAGTGTGAAAGAAAATTCATGTGAGGAATATATATGAACCTTGGCCGTAAAGTAAACAATCTATAATAAATAAATAAAAAGAATAAAGAATTTCAACCAATTAAAGGCTTTAAAATCTGAATTATGGAATGTATATGCTCTCTCCACTTTTTACTTTTTCTTTTCTTTTTTTTTTTTTTTTTTAAAGGGCATAAGAAGAGAAGTGAAGAGGAATGCACATTTTGGGGTGGCCAACCGCAGTACATGTAAAGTATAAACCTTAAACTTCCCCACATTAGGAAAAAGAAATTGTAAAAAAGAAGCTCTACAAAAACCTTTACAAGAGGCTTTTTGGTTGGTTCACACAAAGCTCAAATTCTTTCTTTGGTGGTCTATGTCATGGGAGATAGCTAGTATCGACCAATCGGACGATCCCACATGTCGCATTCATATTTCGACACTTGGCATACTGGAATGTAAGTAGTGGACTTTAGCAGACAAAGAATGTAAATAATGGAAAAAGGCAAAAACGTCCTAGTTATATATATGTGTGTGTGTATATATATATATATATATCATGGGAAATCATTGAGGGTTCGGGCCACAAATATTGGTCGGCAATGTGCCAAATGAATATTTTGGAAGGAATATGTGAACCATTGAAGTGCACTCATGATCATGAATCAAACACTGAAATATGACGGTTTTTGATAATTGCTTTTGGTAAGATATAATATGGAAACTTGGTAGAAAAACCATATGCTACTATAACCTAATTTCCCAATAAAGTCAGTGACTTCCAAAACAGAGAATTTTCCAATGAAGAAGATGAAACGAATTTAGACATTTTCTTTTATCACTGGAATCATACTATAATAGTCAACAAGGAACGTGGGATTCCCCTTACTGCGGCTAGCTAATGGCATGGGGTGTACCTCAATGGGTTATTGAGACGAGTTCTCGGAGCAAATAATAGTTTTAAACTGTTAGATTTATATTAAATTATGTTATAATTATTTTATTTCTATCTCATATGATCGTAACATAATCTAATAATTTAAAATTGTCTATCGAGAAATAATCTGAATAATAATTCATGAAAATTTTGAATACGAACAAGGGGTGTAGTACTCTTGAGACACGGTATGGGATGGATGTAATAAAATGTCAAATTAATAAAAGGGATTCTGGCCCTTGGTGGAGATGAAATTTAGGAATGTGGTGAGAGAAAAATACAAAGGCGAAAGAGATGGGTTATAGAAAACAGCTGGAGAGGATTGGTCCATAGTGCTTTTGTCTCTTTGTGTTTCTTTTTTTTTTTTTTTTTCTTTCTTTCTTTTTTCTTTTTTGGAAAATGTCCTGTCTTTCTATTTAAGAGACGAGTTGTAATTGGAATTGCTTTGGTAGGTGGACCCTAATAAGGCAGACATCTTTCGGATTCCTATATGGTGACTTGAATGCATGAGATGATGATGATGTTTGTGTGTGAAATAAGAGGTGGATTTGGAAACGAGCATTTTTTATAACCCCAGTTGATAATGACAAAAAATAAGTGCCATGATACTCTTCTTCGACAAGGCTAACAATGCACACTTTGAGTTTTGAGGCCATGTTATTGGATCAAATAATGAAGATTTCCATAGTGGAAGCCGAAAAATTAAGTCTATATTTGACATTCAGATTTAACTCCAACTAAACTGTATTTTTTCATCTAAATTTTTTATCTTTTTCTGAAAAATCAACAAAATTTATAACTAATTTTTAAAAAGTCAATCAACTCAAATTTAAAAATTTCATCTTATCTCAAACTTAACACAAACACCAAACGAACTCTAAATAATTTGTTTTTCAATTATTAGATCACGACGGACGGATTATTAAAACTTTATTTGATACTTGTTATTTTTGATTATAAAATACCAATGAAAACATTAATACACGAATACTAGTGACAAAGTGGACAAGTTAGGTAGCATAAACCCATCATGATTGGACAAAAGCGTTGTTTGTTTTTGTCATCTTATATGGTTTTTAAGTTGTTCTGTTTTTGTTTTTTGTGATTTACTGGAGGAAAAATCAAAAAGGAAAAGGAAAAGGAAAAGGTTTATTAAAAACAAAGAAGATTGGGTTTCGTATCACTCTTGTATGACAGAAAACTAGATACGTTAAGAACTTGAAAATTGTTCAAAAGTTTCACTAACTTAATTTCTCTGTCTCTCCTTTTATGATAGAAAAATCCAATTTCTTGTTGTGCCATTTTCTCTTCGAATACTGTGATTTAATGACTTTTGATCACACTTATGTATATATCATACATAACATTAATTGCAGTGAATTGGGGTTTTTTTAAGGAGCTAAATTGGGTAATTTTAGAAGTTTCAAATAACAATTTTATTGTAATAATTTTATAGAAAAATCATTAGGAGCGTTACAATCTTGCAACTAATAGAAAGTAGGTTTCTTTATTACTGTCGATTTTTTATTTTTATTCGTTAGCCACAGAAAAAAAAAAAGGGAACATTTTAATGCACAAAGATTGTAATTACAATTGGACATGCAAATGATTATAACATATTTAGGAAAGGGGAATGTATTGAAACTTCAATATTAGAAATACTTTATGGTGCGTTTGGTAAAACGGTTTGAGTTAAAATTTTTAAGTTTGAGTTGGTTGATTTTTTAAAAATTAGTTATAAATTTTGTTGACTTTTTAGAAAAAGACAAAAATTGAGATGAAAAAGTACAGTTTAGTTGTAGTTAAACCAACGAGCCAAACGCCCGTGTTTTTGTTCTTTTCTAAGAAAGAAAAGATCATTGATGTTATCTCGTATATTTAAAAAAAAAATTTATAATAACTGTTATGCTTTTTTTATCATCCGATTATGAACTTAGCCTCCGTTTAGAACTCAGGTTCCAACTTAAAATTTTCATATCAGTTTTTATCTTTTTCTGAAAAGTCAACAAAAATTATAACTAGTTTTTGAAAAGTCAACAAATTCCAACTTAAAAATTTCATTTTCAATTAACTTATCAAACAGAGACTTAGTTTCACTGTTACCATCAAAGTAGGATGCATTATGGTGGGTCCAAAGGGAGAGATCCTCCCTCCACCTCTCCTCTTCCTCCTTATTTCCTTCAAACCAAACAATAGAAGTGGACCCTCCCCTCACCCCTCTCCCTCCCTCCATCTCTCCCTTCAACCAAATACACCCTAAAAGTATGTTTGGTTGGTGGGAGAGATGAATGGATAGAGAGGGGTGGAGGGAGAGTCATCATCCCTTATTTGGTTGGAGGGAGGACAAGAGGGAGAGAAAAGGTGGAGGGGGCCTTCATCCAGGCCCACCAATTTACATTCTTATAAATATAGAAAGATGTAAGCTCTCCTTCCATTTGAGTTTGAAAATACAATTCTTTCCTCAAAAAAAAATTATTAAAAAAATTAAAAAGGGACAATATAGTAATTCAAAACAAATTAGTATTCATCCTTTCAACTCTCTTGCGAAGCAACATAAAATATTCATATAATCTTCTTCATCTTTCACATTCTTCATCCCTCTAACTCTCTCTATCCCTCCTATCAAACATGGCCTAAGAGTAAGAGCCTTTGCAGTACAACATATCAAAGAAAGAAGAGAAAACGCCAAACTACATGGCATCCCATGATGTGATGTGCAGTAACACCACGATGAAACATATATTATTTATAAATTAAATCAATCTTATTCATGGGCGTGAATTTGAGTGACAACCAACCAAACTTATAAAATCTAATTACCATGGTTGAAGTGACATGTGAGTTCCAAACACCATTAGTGCTACCACTATTCTTTTGAGAAGATATTAAAATCTTCAATCCAAGTATTTTTAATAGTTGAATCTGATTGAAATCATACAAATTAAATGTAATTAAATGATTTAATATGTTCAACACCAATAATTATAGTCTAACTATATATATATATATATATTTATATTGTCACGTGATGCCCTAACTTATTTTTATTTAACATCTGTGCAATGTTCTTTTTTCTTTCTGGTTTAAAAAACATTTGCAATAGTCTATGAGCAGAACCTCATGGCGTTCACTGTCCAAACATTAAGAGACCCATGGTGGTCCAAATACAAGTGGAAGTTCACTTGCGCGGTTGTATTTTTTAGGACTCCAAAATTTAGAGCCAAGTGTCATGCCACATCATATTTGTCTATCTGAATATATATCCACCTTCACATACATGTGTTTTAAAATTAAGAAAATATATTCTTACTGTCATGCATAAATTAATCCTCAGCCAAAAACCATATGTATATATTAATACATAATGACTCATAATATAGTACAAGACTTGATAATTTTTGTTTCCTAATACTGCCAAATGTATTTTCTAAATGCTTTTTAAAAGAATAACAAAATTACCAAATATAAGGCAAAAGTACACATTTCTTATTATAAATTTTTCCTTAAAATTGGAAAGAAAGCACAAACTTGAAATTTTTTTTTTTAAAAGTACTTAATGTATGTTTCACTTAAACAACACTCAAAATATTACATATTCAGTTTAGTTGCAATATTGCTAGGTCTTGGGGGCCTATATATTTTTGGACATGTCGTATTTCATAAGCCAGATTCCACTTGGTGACAATGTTGTCCTCTGTGTCGGACCAGGCGTGTGGTGATAAGACGTCAGTTTGCATTATTTGAGTCATTTGGCTCTTTCTGAATTTGGCAAGTGGCACAAAACTTTTTGTGCCACTTGCCAATATAGACCAAAACATACATACATACACACATATGCAATCCCATTTCATTCACTCCTAACCTTTAAAGGAAAACAAAAGGAGGAAAACGATTGGTCGTGTATAAAGGGGCATCCTCTCAAATCCTCTCTCTCTCTCTCTCTCTATATATATATATATGTATATGTGTGTGTATATATATGCACCACAAATGGCGTTCCCTATTCGAACTATATATGTTTGTGCAATGTCTATCAAGAAAACTGTCCAGAAATGAAATAATTTTTGTGGTTCAATAAAGTGATGATTTTCTATGGAAATTATATCTTACTTAATTATGGATTTGTAGAGCCTTATTGCGAGACGTTTATAACAAGACTGGTTATGATTTTGGTATTGAAAAGAATGTTGCGGGTATGTATGTGATCAACTTTTTATTTATGACGGTGTACAAAAAAGATTTTGTTTGAGACGGTCGATATAATTTTTTGGTGAATAAAAAAACCATGACGGTGAACTTCTCATTGTCTTATTTTCAGTTTCACATACGAGACCCACTTTCCTGGGAATGCTAAGGAAGAGATGGGTCTCTAATCCAGTCTCTTACAGTCGTCAACTCATGTCCTACTCAGAATATCACCAACCCGAAGCATCCACAACCAAAGCTGGAACAAGGGTCTTATGGGAGTTCCATGAGAATCGAACCTGAATCGATGAAAAAAAATACTAAGAAAGACGTCACCCTCTTTTGTCACCCCGTCTACCCATGTGGGTGTTACATAGAGCTCTCTAGATCTTAAAATTGAAGTGGCAAATAATTGGGATAAATAGGGAATGATTCCAATATTCCTAATTGGTGATTGAGTGGAACGTCCTTTTTCTTTTTTCTTTTTTTAAGAAGTAAAATTGTTGAAGAACGTAAGCTGAATTTTTTTTTTTTTTTGAAAATGAAAAAGTAAGCTGATCTTTTGAGTGAGGAAAAATTAGATAAATGGATAGGTTTTAAATATCTATTTAAATAATAAAATAATTCTATTTAAGAAAATGATTAAATTGATTATTTACATTATAATTAATCAGTGCTCGGTTTAGGTCAATAAGTGAAAAATATATATATGAACATTAGTCAATCATTAACTAATAATGATCAATCGACTAATGAATTATATTTAAAAAACAATCATTTTACTAATTTTTATAAAACTTCGATCATTTATTAAAAAATTTTATCTCTTCATTATTTAGTTGATTATTACTATTAATTCGTTTATAGGATGTGTTCTTTTTTAGGAATGACAACATTAATTATGGATAAACATTCTACACAAACACTAAATAAATTCGTCCTCTTCAAATCATGTTGACATTTACCAATAAGATTTTCTTAAGTTTGAATTATGATTTTGAAAAGATTGGACCACTTAATGAAGTACGAGTTGAATTGGTTTTTTTTCCTAATCGAAGAAGCTTGATTTTGTTTTGTTTTTTTTTTTGTTGGGGTTGTTGATTCTTATTTACTTTACTATTATTTGCAAGAATTGTTTTTCTCTAAAATTACTAATTCAACCAAATATCCAAGTAAAGAGAAGTTTTGTTATTAAATTACTTATCAAAATATAGTACACTATTATGTCATTATAATCAATTAAATTATCCCTCCAACTATTAAAATTATAAAATTGAGTTACGACTCAAAAGTCACATTTCGCTCTTAGGACATAATAAAAGGACAAGTTGTCTGATTATAAATATATCAACGGTGACGTGTGGGCTTAGTGTGACCGAGTACATCAAAGAGTGGTCATGAAAAACTAGACATTATTGACAAAGAAAACTTAATTGCAAACGATGAGTCTTTTTCCCAATAAAGTCTCGTTTAGTCATTTTAAATAGACTTCTGTGTCTTTCCTAGATTATCACTCAATTACGGCAGTGAAAACATGCTCAGGGACGGCCTACTATAGGGATGTTTCCATGGAAATTGGAAAATAGTCTATCAAATGGACGGTCCAGTATTAAATAACTCATTTACTCTCTCTGTTTAAGCAGAAATCCAAAAGCTCATTGATAGAAACGGAATAGACTTAGCCCTGATTTAATTCAAAAATTGGCTCAGTTTCACTTGAAACTCGTTTAGTTGAGTTTTTATTATTGTTTTCAATCAATAAAAGAAAATAAACAAACGTTATGATTTTTCAATAATAAAGTGCTTAACAAAATCACATTTTTAAAAAGAATTTAGGAAGTCAAAACTGTTAAAACAAGCTTTGTATTGCTCAATTTAAACTCTGATATAAATTTTAAAATTTATTCAAATGAACTTTTTTTGAAAGTTTTTTTTTTTTTTGATAGGAAGTTCTTTGAAACAGTAGAAGTTTTTATGACCATTTAAACATTTTCATAAGCCGTTTTTGAATTAAAAAAGCAGCCGCTAAAGAAATTTTAAATCACCACAAGCTTGCTTGATATCGCTCAATCAATTAATATGGATCGTTGTCAATTTTGAATCATTGGGAGTTATCTTTTTGGCTACAATAATACATTGGCCGTAGAGTTAGTATATGAATCTATAATTACGTTAAACGACTATTACTAAGTAGTAATTACTTAATTAATTTTTTTTTTTGGAATAGGAACTATTTGAATTATGATGGAGGGCCATTAATGGATTGAGGAACGAGACAAGGAGGAAGTAGAAAAAAAAAAAACAAAAACAAAAAAACAAAAAACAACAAAACAAAACAAAACAAAACAAAAAGGGTGGTCGTTTTCTAGACGTGGGTGTGAAAGAGCCTGCCCATAATAAAAACAAATTTAGTGGTGCCCTTAGGGAGGGCCACTGCCTTTTTATCGAAAATTACACGTGACAGCGACCCACGTGGCGTCAATGGGCACGTGTTGACATGAGTTTGGGCTGTGCAAACGCAGATTCCAGACGTGTCCATTCAACTATTATATTATTATTATTGCTGGGAGTTTTAAAGAGGACACTATAAGAGCCCCCCCACCAAGGGGACAGTGTCCCGTTTGGATGTAGGATGATATGCCCCCAAAGAGTATGGAGTTTTGTTCTTCATTTCTAATGATCGTCCTATGTTTGTTCGCACCTAATACACTCCTCTCTCTCCCTGTAATGTGTATCTCTAGAGAAATCCAACTTCTACGTATTTGGTTGAAAATAGTAACATACATACATACATACATACATATATATATATATATATATATATATAAAGGAAGATTAGTGGTATAGTAAATGTTTGTTTCAACACCATCTTATCTTAAGAATTTACTGAAACCATAAATAAAATAGAAAAAAAAAAAAACCGATTCATGCTCTATTCAATTATCTCTTGAGGTCCATAAACGTCACTACTTTGAAAAACTAAAGACATCCTTTTCAAAAAAAAAATTAAATAAATAAAAGAACATGTTTCCCAAATATAATAAATAGCTATATATATATATATATATATATATATATCTACTGAAGAAGGAAATGCAACTGAAAAAGAAAGTAGATGAATATAAATAGGAATATTGATTTCCTTATTAGGGTTTGCTTGTCCACTATCAAAAAATGAAACGAAAACAATTTAATTTCAAACTTAGAGGTAAGGACCTTATCAATCTAAGTACTAAAATGTTTTCATAACTAAATTTAATATGAACTTAGTAAAAGTATAAAAGTGAGTTTGATACTCATTTTCTTTTACCTAGTAGTCAATATTAAGGTTAGTGCGAGTCTGAAAGTGAGAACCACTAAACTCTCATATTGATTTTGTAAGAGTAGGCACATGATTAGGACAAAAAAAGAAAAAACAAGAACTTTTTTTTTTTTTTTTGGTAGCAGGAAAAAAAAAAAAAAAAACAACTGGAATCTAAAAGAATGAATGACAAACGAACACAAACGAAAAAGAAAGCAGAAACAAAGACTTGACCAGAAGCTAGACCAGAATCACTGTCCAGACCAATAAAGGCTTTAGATAAAGCAGTATGCATATTTGAGCTGGTGTTTTTAATTACATAAAATGTTGCAGATAAGTAAATATTTCAGATTTCAAAGGTTCTTTATTATCAAGGTAAATACCAGCAGTCAACTTAGGCAAACCGGTTAAACTCCCTTCAAAACGAGGAAATGGTAAGACAAGAGAAGCAAAACAAACTACTAAAGGTAGGAACCAACAACATTGCTTGCATATATCCAGAAATCGTTTATAAACCAGACTTTAACAAAACAACAAAAAAGGGGTGCAACCTTTTGCAACTGAAATGATAACCACAAAAATTTAAGTTCAAAAGCATTAAACCAGGTTTGTACCCCACCCCAAAATTGACAAAAGATCCCCACCCAAAAGTTCTCAAAAAGTAAAAAGCGGCTCCATATTCAATAAGTCGAATTTAAGCATCAAAAGTCTAGTAACTCCACAGAACAAATCAAGTCTACGAAATCTTGGCCTGTGAAAAGTCCAACTCCGGATGCTGCAAAACAAGAACGAACAAACATTACACAAATTAGTAGAAGTTGTACTGAAGTGTTATGATAACCATGGGGTTTCGGTGATTAAAGTACTCACCTCGGCCATGAATTTCTTCAAAAGCTCTTCCTTCTGCATTTCATCACTAGTAGGTAGGCCCATATTCTTCTGTCTCTGATCAAACTGCACAGACAACATAAACAGAAACAGTGATAAGCACGAAACAATGACAATCACAAGAATCAAAACAATATACCAAGAAGAAAAGAGAGGAGAGAAGAGATAGTGAAATAGATAAGTGGTTTACCATCATCTTCTCAACCGTTTGACGAGTTTCCAGATCCAGATCAGCCAATTTGCTAGACTCGGGCTCAACCTTTTGCGTGTCGATTTGTGGGTCGCCTTTGACCAAAGATTTCCACCACTCCATCTGATCATGTTTGGTCAAAAGAATAGAGATCGTACTTTGATCCTCTGCAACAGATATAGAATGTTCAGAAACTCCAAGTTATATTAACTACTACATAATGAGCATTAAAAAACAGATCAAGAATCTCGCGTCATGAGTCCAAATAACCAAAACACAAGAAATACACAAATAGCATGAGAATAACAACATCATTCGACTACCATCAAGTCTAAAACTTGGGTTTGTTCCAATATGCAAGAACAAAAAAAATACCAAAAGTGTTATTTGCAGTAACATACCTACGCTCCAGTAACAATCATCAGGCTTGACTGATCGGAAAAGCTGCCCCTGCACGTATTTGGTTTTACATTAAAAACCCGAACAAATAAAAGACTAAAAAATAAAAAATAAAAAATAAAAAAAACAACAACTACTACTACTACTTTGACATTAAACATCTATGTAAACATACATACCTCAATTATAGGTGGCTGGCCTTTGATTCCAACTTTTAGATGGTTCTTCTTGATTTCACACACAACAAACCGCGCTTTCGTTCCAGCAGGCACTGGAATGTTTATATTAACTTCTTGCAGGCTTTGGGTCCACGAGTACTTCTCCAGATCAAGGCCATTGCCTCTGTTGGGAGCTGCCCAAAAACTCGTGTAAGGGAAACGACTGGGAAATTTAAAGCAAAAAAAGATGCAAGACAACAAGACTCAAAGGTTCTAAAAGTACTACTCAATATGCAAATTCACCAATGAAAACTAGATAAACACTCACTTTATGTTATAGTGTTTGTATGTATATATGTATAAATATTTAAAAGTTCCCATAACTTTTCGCCTAATCATAAGCAATTTTCTACTCCCTAAAGACAACGATATTAAAGAACAAAACACTGATACCCTATATCATAATTCATACAATACAATATATATCAAAATATTAACTTTCCAGAAATTGCACTCACTAAGAGTAAGACCCTATGCAAGTGTCCTCTCCCTAAGAACATTAACCAAATAACACATCCAGCAGATTTCAACAAAATCAACGAAGCAAGAAAGTAGAGTAATTTCTTTTTCTCATTGTAGCATTGTAATGACTTTTCGGGGGGGTTTTTTTTTTCCCTCAGCTCCACAGATCAAGATCCACAAAAATAAACAAGAGTCTAACAAGAACTCAAGCCATTGCAATTAAAAGAAAGTTTCTTTCTTCTAACCATCAACAAAATCAAAATGACAATTACATAAAGGGAATGATCCGTACCTAGGGCGCCACTGTTCTCCTTCTTCTCGACTTCCATGGGAGACTCGTCTTCTTCCTTCTTCACCTCCTTCTTCGGCACTTCGCTCACCTTCTTCCTCTCCTCCACCACCTCCTCAACCTTCACCTTCTTCTTCTTCTTCTCTTTCTCCTCCTCCTCTTTCTCAACCTTCACCTTCTTCTTCTCCTTCCTCTCCTTCACGGCTCGCACGACCGACAAAATTTCCCTCTCCGCAGTCACTTTCTCGAGAAAATCGCCCTGTTGAGCAACAAAGTCGACAGCTTTCTCAAGAAATCCTAGGGGATTGGAAGGGTCGAAGCTTGCGCTAAACGTAGCCGTCGCGGCGGAGGACGACGGTGGAGGAGAGGGCTTTTTCTCCTTCTGGTCTTCTTCGAACTCGGAGATTATCGCCATGGCAGAGAAATCGCTTCAGTGATCAATAGACAGTGAGTTTGGGAATTTAGGGTTTATTAAATGAGATGGAATGTGGATTGAGACACAAGCAACTCATATATATAGAGATAGAGACAAGTATAGACTATGTAGTAAAGAAAGACCTTTGGGGTCCTGGTCAAAATTAGGAAATCAGAGGTTCCTGAAACTTCTCTTTTTTTAATCTTTATTTTTCCTCTGAATTCCAGAAACTTTACCCTTTTTTTCTTTTTTTTTTTTTTTTTTTTAAATCAACAACAACAACTTGGACAACTCTAAAGTGAACCCTACTTTCAGGACTATTTTTATAAATAGTCCTTAATTTATACATATTCTTATGTTAATTTATGAGTTTTAATTTTACAATTTACACTATATATAATTTTTTTGTTGTTATTTAAAAGACCTCTATATCACTATTCTATAAATAAATATAAAAATTGAACATATTTAGATCGTATATTAGAGTAATAATTTAATTGTTTTTTTTTTTTTGAGGAAATTGTATTTGGTTGAGTTAACAACTTATAAGGTCAACTGATTAAGTTAGTGAAGTAATTTAATTCTCTTAGATGTTATTATTGTTATTATACTTTTATGATTTACGATCTCAAGGTTTCTTTTTATTCCGAACATATCTCTATGAAATAGTGTTGTATTTGAAGTCATTAATCTTTTATTGAGAGGATATGATTACTCGTTTGAATTTTGTTATCTCTAATATCATGTGAAATTTGAAATTTTTAAGAGATCACTACTATTTTAAAATGTTAATTTATTAAGTGAAATGATCAAATATCTTTACATTTATTATCATCATCATCATGAAATGATACTATATTTCTTTTTTACTTTTTAACAACCTATGGCTGCAATTACCTGTTGTTGATGGCGTAATTACCTATTGTTGCTGGCGCAATTTTATCCGACCACAAAATCCTCTTTCCGGGGGCAAATCGATCATGCGAAGGTTGTACAATCAAATCCTTCTACACCCGATGAATACCACTGACCTAACTTGATCCGACCAGGCAAGATTCTTCCCGGAGAACGTCGTTACCCGACCCGATTTTACCACCATCGATATTTGTCGTGTACCCGGGGCAGGTAGTGTTCGGGGTCGACGTTGTTGACCCGGACAGGTTGTCCCTCGTAACTCTCGTGTCACCTGGTAGGCCCCCTACCTTCCACGCCACGCTACCCCGCACGTGCTAACGGTGGTACCCTGTCACAACACTCAATCCGTCGCTCGACATATGACGCATAGTCTGCTGCTGCACCTATCTCATAGCCGACTTCCGCCACCTGTTCAAACTGGGGCTACACCCGTTGATGCCAGCACCAGCCCACCCTAGCGTCCCTTGACACCAAACCGTGGACACGCGGCGACAACCTATTGGACACATGGCGCCTATACGCCTTAGGCCTGTCTACCCACCGGGAGCACTAGGAGGTCAACCCGATCAGGTCACCCAAGTGCCCGAGCCCGTGAGGAACGTTTATAAATAGAGAGTCAATCCACTAATTCAGATATGAATAATATTCCTTACCAAAACTCTGCCTCTCCGCTTGCTCATCAGTACCGTCACTGACTTAAGCATCGAAGTGCTTGTGACAGACACCTCACCGGTGTCCTTATCACTTCAAGGTGCTTCCCTTTTACAGGTGACCCGTCGCAGAGTGACTGTATAAGACCAATCATATCAAACAACTACATCGGGTGTTGTGTTGAAGATTTTCGGCATCAACACCTGTAAAAGTTTAATGCAAGACAATTACAATTAATCATGTGTTTGAAACAAAGGTTAAAATGGAATTTTGATATTAGAATTAATTGACTTTTTAAAAATTAGTTATAATTTTTATTGACTTTTCAGAAAAAAAATAAAAATTCAACTAAAAACTTGTTTAGAGCTTTATTCCAAACGCACCCTAAATTTTTTAAAACAAAACATATGTTTTAAAAATATATAGAATGAAGGGAGAAAGAAGTAACTATTTTAAAATATTTTAAAACAAATATTTTAAAATAAATAATAGAAACAAAATACATGTTTTAAAAATATATAGAATGAAGGGAGAAAGAAGTAACTATTTTCAAAAAGTAATTGAAGCAACTAACAGTATTTTTAAAATATTTGTAATAAATAACATATTTGTCAGGTAAATAATTTGTTTGTATCAGATTTTCTAAAGTGATGCATTTACGTACTAGGTAAATTATTTGTTTAGGCTTGCGTTTAATTCGTCAGTTGAAGAAGAAATTTTTAAATTAGAATTGATTGACTTTTAAAAAAATAATTATAAATTTTATTAACTTTTTAGAAAAAGATAAAAAGTGAGATAAAAAAATACAATTTAATTATAGTAAAACTTAAATGTCAAACAAAACAACGTCTTTATTAGATAAATGATATATTTACGAGTACATCATCTTTCTAGTAAATTTTTTTATTAATACAATAAATTTGCTATTTATTATAAATATTTAAAAAACATGTTTTTTATATTAATTATTTTCTAAAAACGGTTATTTATGATTTTTTTAAAAAAAATTAATAATAATAAATTTATTAGATAAATATTTTTTTAAATGAAATAGACTGATTGTAACATGTCAAGTCGATTGAAACTTAAAAATTTCCTATCGTTCAATATAATAGCTGCATTTGAAATTTGCTTTAGAGATTGGTTTTCTTGTACAAAACATGTTCTGTTAAGTTAAAACGATATTTTGTTCGTCATATTAAAAATGTGAAGTTTTCCACGATGAAAGTATCCATATCATTTACATGTTTATAAACTTTATGCATTATCACGTCAAAATAAAAAATATAGACGCCCTTATAACGGGTATATTTTTACGTACTTTTCGAAGAAAAATGTTTAAAATAAATTGACACCATCACTGTCAGTAGGGGGAAAAAAAGGTTTTCCCAACAACTCTTTAATTTTCCCATTTAGACGGTTTCCTTGTGGAGACCCTGCTTTACAACAGCTTCGCGAATGAGTTTAAGAGATTCCTCAAAATCGTCAAACAGGCGTTGAGGATCGGGAATCACATTCGGGTCAACTGCCAAAACAATAGTCATCTTGTCAACATAGCTCTGGAAATGGATTGTTAATGCCTGCAAGAATTAGAAAACGGAACGCCATGGCATCAATATGACAAATAAAGAATATATTGAATTAAAAAAAATAATACACATATACAAAGAAGTTGGTAGGATTGAGATATGGTTATTTCCTTAAAAGAGAGCTAGCTTACATGTGGATGGCCGTAAACGCTTGGTGCAAGGTAAGCGATTTGGTGACCATAAAAGCTAACTTCTTCTAGCGGACCGATCATGTTAGAGAAGGCCAGTGTAGTGTTGGAAATGGCTCTACGTGCTGTCACTGCAGTTAACTGTTCAACAATGCCAAAACTTTGTTACCCAACAGTCAGCTTTCAAGTAATACTCGGTTGTAGTTGCGTTTTGAGCATGAATGATCATTTGTCATCCCCTATTTACTAGATGATTAAACGTCGTACAATACGAAAGAATTCCTATGTTGCTTGTTAAGTGACAATGAAAATGTATAATTGAGAGATGCTGAGGGAAGTTATATGCACCTCATCTCCAACTACTTCTTGTAGAAGTCGGGCACAGAAGTATGTGCAAGGCGCTTCATAAGAGTGCTTTTTTCGGTCCATAATGGCTTTGGCTTGACGAACATAATCCAACGGGTCATCTTGCAAAGCTATGTTGAAGGGCAGCAGGAGGTATCCCAACAAATTGCCCCATTTGGCCTTTGAATTCTTTGCCATCATATCTGCCAGAGCCTGTTTCATGAGCAAGTACATGAGAGTGAAGATTAAAGAATAGTTTCAGCACTTGCAACTATACGCGAAATCAGTTTAACATTTAAGGTAGTTTGTCATGTCAATCCATAATCACATACAAAGTGAGTGTAGTATATTCACCTGAATCCCGACAGTTGGTCTTAGATTAACAAGAATTGTTGAATTCAAACGAATCTTTTTCGGAAGATAATTTGTCTTCTTGTTTCTTCCCTCATCTTTCTCATTTTGACCTGCTCAACAGAACAAAATCTTTAACTCTCCATCAGTAATCAGACTCAAGTTGGAGTTTTTGAAATCTTTTTGATTTTTTTCTCCAAAAATAACTCAATTTCCAATTCACGTATCTAAATATCTCTCATTCGTTTTCAAGAGCTCAAATTTTCTTCCTGAAATTTTTAATTTCCAACAAATTCAACGAATTTTCTGATAAATACAATTAATTGACGGAAATAAACCATTTTTTTTAATAGCTAGATTAATCTTCAGTAACAGATGCAAATCAAGCAAGAGAATAGGAAAACAATTCTCCATTACAAACTCACCATATCTGCGATTCAGATACCGCGAAAGACCAGCTTGTGTCACTCCCAATAAAACATCATTGATTGTCTGATCAAATCATCAAATAAACACATTCATCACTACATATATGTATGTATATGTGAGTATATACATTTATATAACATTTGAGAAATCAAACTCTATACGTACCGTATTCGTGGCGTTCTTGACGACTTTGATATCGGCAAGACTTATACTCCGATGAGCGAACCGCTTGGTAGAACGTTCAACCCCCGGCGGACCTTTGATCGGAGTCTTCGTGTCACTCAGGAACAGAATCGTCGCCCCAAACACCGTCACATCCACAACCGTGTTCCAAATCATAACGATCGCCGACCAGATCGCCGCCAAGAACCTCAAGAACCAGGCAGCAAAACCTCCCTCATCCGGCGGGGGCGTCGGCGGCTTGATCGGCGCCGGGAGGGTGGGGAGGGCGTCGGGATCGGAGGTACGGCGGGTGCAGGCGAGGAGTAAGGACATGAGAGAGGCGCCGTCGCCGACGGAATGGTGGATCCGGAAGATGGCAAGGGATTCGGAGTCCGAGGTCTTGAGGTTGAGGAGGTGGAGCTCCCATGGCGGTCTGGAGAGGTCGAGAGGGGTGGTCGTGAGATGGGAGATGTAGTCTTGGACGAACTGGTCTGGATCGTCAATCTTCGAGTCCAGAGTTGGCGCGAAAACGTGGTCGTTTAAGTTCACTGAAGTTCTCACCCATCTTCTCCTCCTCCAAAACTTCTTGTCGTCCACAACCTTACGACAAAACCAGTAGTCAGCACTTCAGAGGAAATGGGCCTGATGGGCCTGACTAATGGGCCACAACAAGGTCTGAGCCGGGGCCCATAAATCTTCAGATTTTTTATTTATTATTATTTTTTTTAAAAAAATTTTAACGGTACAACAAAAATTACTTGAGGAGAACTGAAGACAGACACCTACGGGAGATCTATTTGTTGACACTAGTTTATTTTGTTGGACAGTGTCAGGATTATTTTCTTATTATTATTATTATTACTATATTTTTTGGCCTTAGCTGTAAGTGACATGGACATATCTAACGCCTGAAGTAAGTTGTAACTGGTTGGCCTTAGCTTTAAGTGACATGGAAATATTTTTTGGCCTTATATATATATATATATATATATATTTTTGGTTTACTCTTCAGTTGTTCTCGCTTTGGGAATTGCCTATTATAGAACAAAAGGACAATAATAGCAGTTCCACATTCTTCGAAATAATGGAGTCGTTGTTTGTGGAATTTGGTTGGTCCTCAAAAACGACAAAGTAAACAAAATTTTTTTTTTTTTTTGATATTCTGTTTTTAACTATCAGATTTTATAAGGCAAAAAATTATCTTCTTCTTCTTCTAAAATACTCTTCTTAATTTTAAGGAAAAAAAAAGAAAAAAAAAAAAAAAGAAAGAAAGAAAGAAAAAAGGCAAACCAGTTTGCTAGAGAAACGAGGATGTTTGAGCAAAGTGTGAGTAAGACCATGTTTGATGACAGCGGGATCGATGGAAGTGGTGCAGCCGATGAGAGAGACTATGTGACAATTGAATCTGGGTGACTGAAACAGCCGTGCGGCTGGGCTCAGCTTCATCTTCTGCAACTCTTCGCTCTCAGATTTCATTTCCATCTTTCTTTCTCTCTCTCTCTCTTCGCCTTTCTTCTGTTCTTCCTATGATTTTCTTGTTGTTTTTGTCATGTATTTTGTTGACTATCTATCCATGGGTTTTGTCAAATGGTATCAGCTGCCAAGCTGGAATCGAAATTCTTTTATAATATAAAAGAATATGGTGGGAGGAGGGGGGTAGGTCGTTGAAATTTTATTATTACCCTATAATTCAAAATAAAGAAATATATATTTCTTTTCATGTATATTCATCTATAAACCCTTTGTAGATGAACTAAGATTTTTTTTTTTTTTTTTTTTTTTCGCTTTCTGTTTGGGTTGAGCTTGAAGGAACTACATATGCTTTCGCTTTTTTGGTTTATAGTATGGTTTCGTGGGAGTTGGGGCTCCTTTGGATTTATCGTGTAAAGGTAAATTATGTTCAATAAGTCCAAAAAATAATCTTTCCAGTAAAAAATAAAATAAAATAAAAATAATAATTATTATTAATAAAATGACAAAGGTGGAAAATTCCAGTAAACGTGTATTGAAAAGTTAAAGGCCCAATCAAGTTTGATCAATTTGAATGATTCAGAGTCAGACCTATATCTATTTTTTCATTTTAATAAATATAGGCATATCAAGATATTGAGATTTTTTTTTTAATAGAATATCAAGACATGGAGATTTATGATCTGTAAATAATTAGTTCTACACGCTTATTCCTTTGATCATGGGATGAGTGAAGTCAATTTTACCCTTGGGGGATCCACAATTCTTTTTTTCCTTTGAATATGATCTATCTCCATCTAGCCAACCTAAAATTTGAACATAATTAAGTTCCTCATATGGTAGAGCGCTCGCTTCGCATGCGAGAGGCACGGGGTTCGATTCCCCGCACCTCCACTTCTTTCTTTGTTACCTTTTCCACGACCCAAAAAACGAAATTAACAACCAAAACGACAATAGTATTTGAAAACGACATGCAAGGAAACGACACGAAAAACAAACAAGTAAAAACGACATCAAAATTTAAAAAAATAACTGGGAAACGACGTCCAGTTTTCCTTTTTTTTTTTTAAATAAAAATAAAAGTAAAATAAATAAAAATCCTAAAACGATAATATAATAATGGGTAAGGGATGATGATATAAATATTTTTCGGCGGTTAGTTGAAATGCAAAACGTATTATGTTTCTTATAAAAGTAGTAATAATATTCTTGGATTATTTTTTAATTACACAAAATCGAAAAATCTAAATCTGATGTTAGATTTATTCAAATTAATTACAAGTATAGTTTAACATTAATTTCACACATGACTTCATTAAAAAGTGAAGAGTTTGAATTCCTACATCCTTAACTTAAAAAAAAAAAATCACAATATATATTTTTTAAAATGACACAAAGGTATACATATTTTTCGGCAGTTAGTTGAAATGCAAAACATATTATATTTTTTATAAAAGTAGTAATAATATTCTTTGAGGGTTTTTCCTAATGAAACAAATCCTACTCTTGGGTTTTTTTAATTACACAAAATCGGAAATCCAATCCCGATGATTCTCTGGTTTTTTTTTTTTAAATTACACAAAATGGGAAAATCCAATCTTGATGTTAGATTTATTCAAATTATTACACACAAATTTTTGATTATAAGCATAGCCTAACATTAATTACACACATGATTTTATAAAATAGTAAAGAGTTTGAATTTTCCTATTCCCAACTTAAAAAAAAAATCATATAATTTTTGAAGAAATTACAAACAAATTTTTTGTCCTATAATAAATAAAGTATTTGTGCACTGACTTTTAAAACAACAACTTTATGAGTATTTATGTGCATCATAAAATCGAAATCAAGGGTATTTGAGATTTTTCTGTAAATAACCGTAATTTATTTTAATTGAATACAGGTAAATCTTCATTGTTGACCTATTAATTAAAAATTGGACATTAGATTTATCTCATTACAAAACCACATGGTGATTTATGTATTGGGAGGACAAAATAAAAAAATTTAAAAATAAAATATAGAAGCAGCAAAAACAAATGGGTGGGCGTAGCTCATATGGTAGAGCGCCCGCTTCGCATGCGAGAGGCACGGCATTTGATTCTCCGCACCTCCATTGTCCCATTGCTTCTAGTCAAATAGGTTCAAGATGTATAATTTTTTTGCTTCTATAAATTTAGTCAGGATTTGGCCAAAAAAGAAGTAAATATCATGACCGATCACTATCGTTATAAAATTATCTTTCTAAATCAATTCGGGTCGATAGGGCCTTCAAGCATTTGAAATATACCAGGTTGTAAATGACATAATTTTCATAATAAAAAATGACGACTCGTTCAGGAAAAAAAGAAAGAAAGTTATTCAAGTTTTTTTTACCAAAGAAGTCCCGCTCCAACAGTCCAACGAGTCATCTACTTAAAAGGACCCTCCCTCCAGTGCGCGCCTCGAATTATTTGGTTAGGTTCATCAATATAATAATAACCAGTAAAAAATGTATCTAGCAGGTCTTCCTCATTGTTCCCATCAGCTGAGGAACTGATATCAAGAAAAACGACATCAAACAAAGCAGCAAAAACCATCAAAAACGACATTAAAGTATTTGTACGACGAACCCTTGACAACTCCAAAAATTACATACATTTAAAAAGAAAATCAAATTTTCAAAACAACAAAAGATCGACATGAATCATGAGAACAGAAATAAAAAATTACATATACCCTGAAAAATGATAGTAAGGATGAATCCAAAAATCTCAGAACAACGATGAAAAATGAGAATATATATATATATATATATATATATATATGTATCAAACATTTTAAGAACGACATTACGATTTACAAAACGATGTGACAATGTCAGACAACGTAAAAACGACAGATAACTTGAGAAACGTCATGAAAATTGGAAAAGCGACATACATAGGGAAAACGACACGAATTCTTAAGAGGACAGCTACAGACACCTGGAAACAACAAACAAAATTAAAAACGCTAGACATCTCAATAAACGGCAATAGCCTGAAAAGTGAAAACAATACAGTGGAAAAACGACAAGAACCTTTAAAATGAAACGACAATATTTTAAGGACAGACATTTAACAATAAATAACATGATAATGCCCAAAACTTATTGATAGAATCAGTCTTACTACTATATATATAGAAATCTTCAAATTAATAGTACAATTATGTCCTCTTCGTACTTCTTGATAATTAAATGCATATTTAATTGTGATTTATTATTTCATACACGTTGGTCGTCCAATATTTTATTAAAATTTAAAACTCTTCAAAGACTGAAACTAACAAAGTTTGACTTCTCGGAACATTCCTTGAAAGGAAAGCTTTGGGTACAGAATGACATTATAGTCACCACTGTCCTCTAACTTTTTCATTCACACAGACACAACCTAGAAGGCTAAATTGGACATTTTCCAAGCTTTGTATGGAATATTCTGTCCACTTTCATTTGTCCTTTGACTCGGCAACACATACTATATTCTTTGCCCTCCTTTAATTTTTTTTTTTGGATGAATTATTTTATTGCTCATTGACCGTAGAATTCCGATGCAATTTGGCAACTTGTACGTTTTTTTGGGATTCTCTTTTCCTTTTTGGGATTTCACAAAGTCCTTTCTTATAAACTTGCTTCTTTCTCATAATTCTGTGTCTGTCCCAAATTCATCTCAGGTCGATAGAGGTGCTCAACACTGCCTACTGCTAATTCTCCTTTGTGGTATGTTTTTGTTTCTCTGTTACTTGGATTTTCAGATATCCAGAGCTGCCATTGAAGCTAATTTTCCTCCTAATTCTATTGTTTTTCTGCTAATTTCTGTATATTAAAGACTCGATTTAAGATCTTTAAACAATCATTAGCTGAAATGAGTTATGCAACAACAATTAAAAGGCATAGTTTTTTTTAGTCGTATAAACTTTGTATGCTTTTTTTTTTTATTCATAGAAATTCAACTTTTTAGAACGTCAAACAAGAATTATTATAATTCTAGTTTTTTTATAGCAGGATTTTCCTTCTGTCCCAAGCGCATTAGCTAGAGAAACTTTCATAGAAGAAAGAGATAGAGGAGAAGAAAAAGAATAAGAATGTTCTCTGCAACCGAGGTTTTCAGCGTTTCGGGACCTTCACATATCATTTCCGTGGACTGGTAATCCTAATAGAGTTAATGAACAAGTTTTTTACTTCGGTCAAACGAAAAATGATCTCCATACAAAAAAATATGAACTAATTGATCATATCTTGTCACGTCTGATCTCTTCCAATTTACTAATCGGTTCGTTCGCAGGACGAATGCACATCATCGAAGAGCCATAGCGGCGAGCTTGGTGGAAGCAGCCTACAAAATAGAACGAGACCGCCAAGAAAATCGCCAAGGGCCTCGAGCACGAGCCCCTCCGTATTGGGAGTTCTTCCATTTCAAGCTAAACCATGTTCTCATCGACAATGTGGACAACTCGATCTTCGGTGCCATCTACGAGTACAACTTCCCTAATCCACACTTGTTCAACCACAATCACAATCACAATCAACTAAATCCCCCCAAGTACGTCATCGCCTTCCGCGGGACTCTGACTCAACCGGACACGAGATCGAGGGACTTGAAGCTTGACTTCCAGTGCATTTGCAACACGATTCACGAGAGCTCGCGGGTTCTGCTCGCGATGGAGGCTATTCAGAGCGTGGTGTCCAAATGCGGGGCTAAAAACTTGTGGTTGGCGGGGCATTCTTTGGGGTCAGCCATTGGGTTACTAGTAGGCAAGAACATGGCCAAGATGGGGTTTCCTCTTGAAACCTACCTCTTCAATCCACCTTTCATATCCGCTCCTATCGAAAGCATCAAAGAAGAGCGAGTTCGACAGGGGATTCGAATCGCGGGAAGTGTCATGAAGGCGGGCTTAAGCGCTGTTGTAAAAGGTCATCATAACAACCACAAAATAAGTTCTCAAGAAAATAATCATAGGGACAGTTTCAGTGTTCTATCTGCTTGGTTTCCTTACCTTTTTGTGAACCCCGCGGACCACATTTGTTCGGGTTATATCGGGTATTTCGAGCATAGGCAAAAGATGGAAGAGATTGGATATGGGAAAATAGGGAAGTTGGCAACAAAGATTTCTGTGGAGAGCATATTGTCAAGTGCTCTAGGGAAGGAAACCGAAGCATACGATCTCCTTCCTTCGGCGTATGTGATCATCAATCAGACTCGGTCGCCGGATTTTCGACGCGCCCACAGCGTCGAGCAGTGGTGGAATCCTAATTTTCATTACCGTTCCTTGACGTTCCAATTCAGTCGCTGAACAATATGCAACTTTTCCTCTTTTTTTTTTTTTTTTTTTTTTTCGTGAAAGAAATTTTTTGTTTTTGTTTTTTGTTTTCCTTGTCACTCATTGCAAAACAAGTGACGAGACTGAAATAACATTGTTTCATACATCTCTAGTTTTGGTGTATTATGTAAACTGATTTTTTTACGTTTGACATGCTAAATTCTAATATCTACATGTTGTCACATATCAAACACTTTTTCATTAATTTCTAGCAGTTTGAAAAATTATTGACAATTGCGACAAGAGCAAGCCCAAAATAGTTGGGAGAAAGAAATAAATAGCATAAATAATTGAAATACATAACAGGTTTTAAAAGTATTTGAAGTATATCGTAGTAAATATTTACTACAAATTTAGTAGGAAAATTATTTATTTGCTTACAAATATGTTATGTTAATATTTCCTTTATCATGACTTTATAAGTGATTATGTACTCTCTTTCCCCTCTAATTTTCTCTCAATGGGTTTTGGTTAGAGGTTTTTAATGAGGTATATATGAGATCTGCTTCAAGGTACAAGTCAAGACTTAATCCTATGAATCTGACTTCGGGCTATTGTATTTCTGTTAGGTCCTCTATTTGTTAGGTTTTCCATTTTGGATTGTTTTATTTTCATTACTCCCATGTTATATTCTGTATTTTAACTATATTTTAAATATTTTAATAAATCAATAGATTACGAAAATGAAGAGGGTGCTAAGGGAATGCCGACCTAGTCGGGATATTCGGGTGCATCTACTGATTCAGATATCTATTATTCATTAAAAAATATATATTTTTATATACCTAATATAATTATTGTTTATCAAGTAAATTTTTTATTTACCTGAAATATTGTTATTTATTTTAATTATTTTTGTAAAAAAATCATTTACTACAATTTTTCAAGACGATGATGGGGTTTCCCCAAAAAAAAAAAAACAACAAAAAAAAGAGCAAGAGCAAGCACAAAAAGCTTTGGGCTAGCAGTGGTCAACATGTATCTCTGGGCTTTCCTGAAGGCCCATGATGAGTTTCAGGCCCAATAAGGGCCTGGACCAATATTCTTTTTTTTTTTTTTCTGGGTAGAACTGGAATTTATGTCAACTGCTGATTTACAAGCTCTAGGAATCCTATTCAAGAGATATAGTTGCGACACCTAGCTAACGCAAGCAGAAATGGTTTTTTATTATTATTTTTTATTATTAAAGAAAATATTGGAATAGGTGTGAAAAATGAACTTGAGCAAGGGGCCGGAGAGAATTGGTGTATAGACAAGAGAGGTACAAAAAGATTAATATGAACGGCTAAAATTTACAAAAGAATTCAATTTATTGACTTTGGATTCTGAATCAACCGGACTTTTTAACATGTGACAGAATAATTCATAATTCAATTCAAGACCCCAGCAGATTGACTTACATTTGTGTTTTTATAATTCTTAAAATTCTTAAATTCAAAAGGAGACACCCATTCAAAAGTTTGAATACATTATTGTGTGGTTGATTCTAAAAAGTACATACATGTACGGTCAAGAACACAATCAAGTTTTCAATAGCTACGTAAGTTCTTCTTAAGAATGGGCCTAACCTTGTCCCTCCCAAGGACTTTAATAATTCACTTGGTACGTTTCAGTATTATTAAAGATAAGTTTCTTCTTTTTTTCCTTTTTCCTTTTTTTTTTTTAACACAGAAGATAATTTTGAGTTAACTCTTTTTATTATAAGCTTAACTAAAGAGAAAGTGCTCGGTTTTGGATAACGGAGGTTACAAATAATCCATCATAACAGTTATAATATGCTAATCCTAGAATATCACTTACTATATGCATATGGGTTTTTTACTGTCTCTTTGATGACGTAATATATGAGACCTTAAACATAATATTAAATGAGTACGAAATAATTTTGATTAAAAAAACATAGCACATCACTCGATAAAGCCTTAAATTTGTATTGTTAGTAAATTAAAATCATGTTTCCTATGTATTAATAAGCAAAATGGATCTTTCATATTTATTATATATGTGTTATACTAGATTTTTTTTTTCCTAAATTATTGTTGTATCTTATTCATCTAATATTATATCAACAACGTTTTTCTGTTACGTTGGAGGGACTAACTACAAAAGAGACATAAAGCTATATATAATCTCAAATATTGGATTCAGGGTTTGGTGAACCTCAACTTTATTACTGAGGAAAAGCGAAAACTGCAAATCGTGTTATTGTTCTTTTGGAAAACTTAAATATGTAATTTTTTTTAACTAGGAAAATAATAGCACAACATTAACGTAAGTTCACATCCCATAATAATAATAATAATAATAATAATAATAATAATGTGATGCTGGAACTAATATATGGCCGACTAATTTCTCTCTCTCTCTTCCTATTATTCTGTCTCTGAAAATGAAATCTGTTTGAATTATAATGGATACACACAAACATAATTATACCCGCTATAAGATTGCGTTGAAGATACTTGAACAGTAAAATGGACTAGCTAGGTTGTTTCCAGTTAGCAAGGTTGTCCACAATAGTGCAAAAAAAAAAAAAAAAAAAAAAAAAAACATTTAATAGTTGAACAGCGTGACATTTTGGTAATTTGATGTCTGATTCTAAAATTGACCATAAATTTATGTAATTCAATTGAGGTAATTATATGCCAATCACATCATAATTTGCATTATTGCTGACCCCTTGAAAACTAGATCATTTTGCGCATCTAATAAAACCATTTCTTTAAAATCTAATTATCACGTGAACTTCAGAAATACTTCGTCAATTCTAATATCATTGGCAAAAATTTTCAAAGACAAAAATTCTATTAGTAATCTGTCCAAAAAAAATAAATAAATAAATAAAAGAAAGAAAAGAAAAATTCAAGTGCTAAAATGTCAAAATATTTTCATGGTTGAGGACTGATATCCCCTAATAAATTAGAACCACTAATTCAAAATGGGGTCAATTTTGAGTCCCTTCATTATCTGCACTTTTGCTTCTCACTGGCTGTATGGGTTAGCCAGAGACGATTACTAATCCATAAAATGACAGCCAAGTTTGCATGTGACTTATTATTGGTTCTTCTGTGCCCGTACCTTTCACAGTTAACCCACGTCCTATAACTATTTTCTAATATCATTATTATAATTATGAAACTTATATATTATCAACAAATTTGAACAAAATACCAACAAATTATTTATGGACCCATTTAGAATTAATTAACTAGCTAGGAAGGTGTCCCCTTGTTGGTAATAAAGAGAAGATAAAGAGTCAGTTTCTAAACGGCTAATTACAACAATCTTCAAAAAAGCGTGGGCTATTTTAACTGACTATATATCACAAATACATATATATATATATATATATATCATGGGTTTCGTCAAGATCCATTAAAGTAACCTTTATTAGTTATTACATTAGAAGAATAACCAGAAATGGAGACAGCTGTTGATCCAACTATGGAAAGAAAGTTGCTTTCCCTCGTAGCTTTTCTTGTTAGAAACAAGCCAAAAGCACATGGCTTGGGTGGTTAGTAGTCTATTTGTGGTTAATGTGATTTTGTTTTTTTTTTTTTTTTTTTGATACTTAACCACCCTTCACTATATGTGATGCCATTTTTAGCACATTTAATTTTATCCAGGATGAAATGATTTGAACTTTATAAAGACTTTATAGTAGAATCATATATAAAATAATCGTTAGATTATATATACTATGCAATCATGTTATTTTAAACTGATTATTCTCTTGGATCAATTACTGATCATTGTCTTGGTAAGTTATTGCCTCATTTTCTTTTCTCAAGAAAGTCATTTTTGATTTGGAGAAAGATGTGCCTGACTCGTTTGATCCAAACAATTAATTTAAATTTACAAAAAAAAAAAAAAGAATGGTAATAGGTATAATCAAATATAATAATTTTATCTTTAACTCTATCATCATAAGGCGTGAAATTCGAATAACTTATCTTCAATTTTAGAAAAAAAAGGTTTATTTATAGGAAAATGTTGGATGTCAGTGTTACTTTTCTTTTCTAACTAGAGGACTGAAATTAATAACGGGACTGACAATGGATATCATTTGCTTTTAGCGTGGGAAGCAGAGGAGGTTAGAACTTTGAAAAGAGAGACACTAGTCTACCAAAAACAAAAAGAGCACTAACCCACTTAATTAACTATATATCATTTAATTATGATCGCAATTAATTAGAATGTACGTTTGGATTATGAAATATGATAATGACTGCAATATTTAGTTTGTTGGTGATGTTTTATATTTTATTATATTTGGCTACTAAAATAAGGACCCACATGATCTAGAAATGGTCATGGGAAATAATTCCCGGGAAAATAATTACACAACAATAGCTGGAAAATTTTAAAATACATAAATTTATATATGTATATTTAATTAGTTAGTAGGTTGCTACTTATTAGTAGCAAAAACGAAATTCAAGCTCATTAACTTTACTAGTCCATATAGTAATTGATATTTGTTAACAAAATGTTTAAATTGACAATATTACTTGTTACATTTTTTAGGGTGACAATACATGTCAATAAGAACTTTAAATGCTGTCTAGAAGGGTACCCTTAAGACTTTAAAGGTAGTCTTAAAAAGTCATATGTGTTCATTTCAAAAAAAAAAAAAGCCATACGTGTAATTAAATATATAACCATAATAGTATTAGGTACAAAGACGTTTGGAAAATAAATAATAAAAGTATTTGACAAATTAAATTATCACGGGTAGTTTATGAGAGCAGTGTTAAAGTTCATTTATTGGGTAATGGGTACTATTGAAATGTTTTAAGATTCCCCAAGTTCAAAAAAAAAAAAAAAACAATTTAAGATTCATTATCATTTTTTTTGCTAAAAAGATTCATTATCAATTAATTCAAAGGTGGTGATATCTTTTCTGTCCAATAATGTAAATTATTGCAGTTTTCTGTTCAAAATTTTAGCACGTACTACACCAAGGTCTACCAAATGGAAGTTCTTGATCAACTATGAAAATCACTGGAGTTGTTTATTATTATTTTTTCCCCAATCTAAGAGTAGATCATTAGTGCTATCTGGTCCGCCCTTTATTTTCATCAGCTATAAAAGAAATTCTAGACCCAACATTTGAATAGAAAGGCCAGCCTAGCAAACTCAATTCTGTTCAAAGGATAGTCTAATTATAGGACTTAATAAGTATCGAATTTGAAAATATCTTAAAAAGAGAAAAAGAATAAAAGTATCTTTATCATACACCATCTTGTATTTTAAATAAATATATGTGACTTATGGTTAAAATTCGTTGTATGATCACATCATTATAATATTTGGATCATTTCTCTCTTTGTTATAATTATCGAAATACCCCCTATTAATCAATCCAACTCGTAATATCCACATCACAAAATATTAATAAGATCATTTTGTTCGTTCCGTTTAGAGTTAATCATTGAAACGAGCTTGGAATACTCTCAAATTGAAAAGAGCTGATCAAAGAATGGAGACAAGCTGGGGCTGTCCTTTTTTAGGGAGACATTTGAAGGATGTCAAACACATCATGCCAGCCAAGTCCCAAACCCCTATCACATGTCACGCGTGTTTAATGTTTCACATTAATAACGACCCTGATCATTTCTGAAACCTATTTTGAATTTACTCATACAATTTTCTAATTTTGCTCATATTCAATTTATATTACAAACTCAGATTTGGATGTTGCCCTAAGATGCCGACACTAAAATACCTAACAAAAAGAAATAAACAAAGGAGCTACAGAAATTTCTATGAAAGCTTCATATCTTTATATATCTTAAAAGTAATAGTTATATATAAATTCTTCTAATTTAACTTCTGCATTAACATCTATGAATATCTAATTATTCCCCACATTGTTTTAAACCCCAAAGGTAGTCTAAGTGATTGGAGAGTATGAGACCAAGCGGTTTGCTCTCTTCTAAATGGATAGTTCGAATTCTTTTGGGTGTATTTTCTTAGAATCATGCCTTTTAGTGTCAACATAATTTACTTGGACATAAAACTTCCGAGTTCTGATAACATATTACACATATTCTTAAAAATTAATCAGGCTTTCCACTCTTGTTTCAGATACTTAATGATTAATTTCCACACACTTGCTAGACGAGAAAGTACTTTAAAATTAGCTTGCTATATATTAGAAGTGAAACCCCTATTTATTTAAATTAAATATACACACATATACGTACATCAATATTGACCATAGTTTTAACTAAAAGTCAAGGGAGCTAAGTAAAGTGCCTAGAATTATGAGTGGGGCATATTTGAAAGAAAAGAAGAGAAGGTGACAAAACGACCACTACTAAAGAGATTGATCATTACCAATTCACTATCCAGAAACTTCCATTATTCTTACATACACATGAAGACACAGCCTGTCCATTGAGAGTCTGATCTATTTTGCTAAAAACCAAAATCCATTTCAAGGGTAATATATACTGTATAGATATGTAGCAACTTGTACTTTTCCTGTTCCTTTTTCTTTTTTCTTTTTTTTTTCTTTTTAAATAATTGAGCCAAAAAAAACAGCAAAATATATATATATATATATATATATATGCATGAATGAATATTTGGTATATATACTTGTCAAAGGAAACATATACATCTAAGGTTACATATAATCTACCATATTTAGAAATATATATATATATATATACACACACACATATATCTAAAACAAGGTCTTAAAAAGCTACAGAACCAACTATATTATAAATACATGTTTCATAATCATTTCAGTAAGCTGTTATTGTGCATGCTTTATTTTGACAATAAATATAGGAAGAAATTTAGCAATTAAAAAAGTCTAGTTCGCTGGTGGTTGCCTATATGTACACACAACAACAAGAGGACCAATAGGATCATATATATATATATATATAGATATATGTATTCTATTTATATATATATATATATATATATATATCAGATCATCAGCAGTCTAGTTTCTGAAATTCAATCCACTAAATAAATAGTAATAAATGCATGGACGTAATATAAACCAATCATGGAGGTGAAATTTGAAGTGATATCTCTACCTATTTTAAACCTCAATAATTGGGTATGTATTCTTCTTTACTTATTATTATTATTTTACAGGAAATTTAGCTAACTTTTCTCTACAGGGAATTTAGAGTGCTTCAGTGATCAGGTATGTTTGGTTTTCATCATATATGTAATAAATATTAGGTTAATAATTTAAGGTAATCTATTTTAGTCTCTAAATTTTTAAAATATCCATAATTAGTTCTTAAACCTCTGTTTGGATGGAGTGTCCAATTTTTGAAATTGAAAAATTTTTGCAAAAAAGTTTTTGTCTCAACTTTTTCTATCATTTTCTCATTTTGAAAAAGATTCTGTTTGGATGGAGTGTCCATTTTTTGAAGAGGAAAATTTTCTTGTTTTAAATGGAAAGACTTTTCATCTTGAGAATAAGATGGCGTTTGGATGTGTAAAAAAGTTTCTTCTTAAAAACAAAAAGTTTACTGGAATGAGAAAAAAATATATGGTGTTAGAAATTATGCATTGTGAGAAGATTTCAAAAAGATTCATTTTCTTTCCTATTAAAATAAGAAAATCTTTCTTTTCGAAATTTTTTTTATTAAATTATCCATCTTTGGATTTTTTTTTTTTTTTTTGGTCCAAAACACTGTAAAAAATGTAAGAGAATTATCATGTGAAAATTTTATGCATCCAAGATCACGTTGGTCATTTTCCAGAATTTACAGCTTTCAATAAAATTCAAATTTAACAAAACTGTTTGGGGACGTGAAAATAATCGAATTAATCCCAACTAAAAACACACTTTTGATCTTCACTTGTTTAACAACAATCCATTACTTTTAACAATATTTTGGACCGAAAGAATATTGTTAGATAAATCAAGTATCTTTTTAGGAAGTTTTAAAATTAAAAGGTTAAAATAAAACTATATCCATATATATATATAGTTCATGAACCAAAAAGTGAAATTAACCTGAAATATTATTAGGCACCAAAAATTTATTAAAGCAACCACTCTATCAGACATTGTTTTGTTTGATTACTTGTTTGTGAAACAAGCGAATCTAAGAAGGGTACGTGGTGCAATTAATTACTATAGCGCAGTTAATGCATAGCTTGACAAGACCCGGGAAATAATGTCCTCACATTTAAATTATTATATTTGAAGTTTTTGCATTAAAAAGTGAAAGAAATTTAAGAACCATACACCTCTCAAAAAAAAAAATTTTTTTTTGATAAATACTATACACCTCTCAATTTCTAAGATTTTATCTCTAGTTTTGTGCTATTTTTAAATTTAAAAATACACCAAATTTGATTTTATTTTTAATTAAAGATGATAGAGCAAAGGAAAGACACAAATTTTTTAAATCCGTCCGGGCAATTTTCTAATTCTTCTAAAATAATATTTTTAAAAGACGGAAAATGTCATACGTACTATAGACATAATAAACATTATAAATGGGATCGAAACTCTCCACCACGCAAAGCTTACCTAGCCTGACCTTCTCATATATGTTGCGTATATTGTATAAGATAAAGACTTATAAAGTCTACGATATCAATCGTCTATAGCTAAATCTATATCTATAGAAGATTAAAGTGTTTGATTTTGTTTAAAAACTCGTACAAACATTATAAGAATTAAAATTGTGATTTGAAATAAATAGAGGGGCAAAATTAGGCCCCTGAGTGACTTGTGTCCCCAACCACCGTTGGAGTAGGCACATGCTAAATGAACCCATTCATAACTAAGCAACACCAACATGTGGCCAAGACAAAATTTTCCATTCAATCAATTAAAATCGATACAGACAACAAAACTTAATCATTTATTGATAATATATATTTCCCCACTATACATATATACATATACACACGGATTTGACCCCAAATTAAAGTTTCTTCAGCCGACTAATATAGCTAGCATCAATTATTAGTTTTCTTTAATTATTGTTTGGTTATTTATATAATATAAAATTTTGGAGCTCATTAATTCATATATATATGTGTGTGTGTGTGTATACATATTTATGAATAGGTTTGATGTACGTAGCATGTAGATCACTATAGAGCTTCCGAGTTCCTTTGCTTTATTGTAGGATATTCAAAGTATATATTAAAAGAAAAAAAATATTCTTCTTTCATATTCCAATTAATACGTCAGCACGATATCATATACATTCATATTTATTACGAAACCGTGAATATAATTTCGTTATATTATTTTACTCGAGAAGGGGTCAAAAAGGACAGACAATAATGAAAGTGGCAATTGCAGCTTTTTTTTTTGCCCCCATGAACACATCAATAAGTTGAAAATTACGCTAAAAGGCACCGAAAAGTTTCAAAAGTGACGGAAACAAAAAAGAGTATGAAATTTCAATTTATGTATACTTGCCTCAGAGTGAAAGTGTGCAAAATGATTCTCCTTAAAAGAGTTTTTTTTTTTTTTTTTTTTAATTTTTCAAGTAAAAAATCTACCATAAATTAGAGTTTAACTTATCATAGAGTGATAAACTCACTCATAATTCTTACAATAAGTCATGAATTTGAATTGAAACCATCAATATCAGAATGTGTGGACAATTAACTTCAGAAATGATCCATTTATTACGCGGATGTTTTGTCAGCTTGCAATCTCTCTATCTGTATAATCTTTTTTATTATTAAAAAAAATAACACAATTTATACTACCATCCCCAAGCTTTTCAGATTTGACTGCTCCGACACCAATATATTAATCATTACCAAGTAATTATTTATTTTTATTTTCTTACTTTTTACTTTTTCATGAAGTAAATCTTCAGTTTCTGGACTTTGTTTTTGGATGGTTTTTTTTCTTCTTTCTTTATATGAATTTTTGGGTGATTTTTAACTGTACATGATCATGAGAGACAAGAGGAAAAAGGCCAGAAAGGTTAAAGAAGTGGATCCGAGATTTATGCCTAATATTTTTCCCAGTACGCGAAGTGTTCTTGGACCGTACTAGAGTAAATGCTAGCTAGCCGAAAGGGAAACCTCACTTTCTTTTGGGTCATGATATATTTTCATGGTAAACCAAACAAATTAATAGTTTTAGAATAGGACTGACATACTGCATTACAGCTATATATATAGAAAATCAAACCAGACTTGGAAGCTTCTTTTATTACTCTCTTTTATCTTAATTCCCCTTTTTAATTTTGAAAACAATATCCATTTATCTATACACCACTAAGGGCTTTTGGGTCAGACATGATATCCAGCAGTACACTTCGTATATAGACCTTCTGAATCATGCATATATATATATATATATATATAACGGAAAATTCGCAAATATATATAGGCTTCCTCAAAAGATCTTTTTGCTATGTATAATTGACTAATTTAAAGCACTTGCCAACTTTTTGCATATATCATTGTCTTCTATCTTGGGATTTTTTTTTGGTTGCTTAAACGCTGTTCTTGGGGGGGGGGGGGGGGGGGGGGGGTTTTAATTATTATTTTTTATGTTGCTAGTTCACTAGCTTAATCCATCCCACCAATCAATTGAATTAGTTTTCGTTCCTTGGAGCTTCATGACAATGTTTCTTGCATGTTGTCCTCAAAACTTCTCGTGTTTCAAAAATCAATCCCTAAAATAAAAATCTTAACAATTGACCTTTAATTCAAACTTCAAAACCCATTTCATTTTAATTCCAGTAAAAAAAGGAGTTATATATATATATATATATATATTTATATATGACTTACTCGTGGGACTTACTATTGAGGGCGTCTATGTCTTATTTCTCTCCAATTAGACCTTATAAGAACAAAACCCTTTTACTTGCAGGATTAGACGTTATCTTATTTATCAAACGAAGGGATAAAACTATAACCTAGATCATCCACTCTTAAAAGAAAGGTCACGTGTGAATTACATTCAAGAAAATCAAAAAAAAAATATACTCTGTTATTGGAACTAAATGCAACTAATTTTAAAGTTTGAATGGTCAATTATGAAAGTTTTTAGTTCAAAAATTGATTTTTCAAATGCAAAAAATCAGGTAGCTATATGTAACTAAACTATTTTATGTAGAGTAGATAGGTTTAGCGGTTAAGAAGAATCAAATACGATATGCCATAGAATACATGCAAGAACACGTGACATACTCGATGGAAGACCCAAACAAAATTATAAAAAAAAAAAGAAAAGAAAAGAATAATAATAATAATAATAATAACAACAACAACAACAACAACATATATCACAAAGTCTTCAGTTATTTTCTACTTTTATTTTAAAGTACTAATATAATATAAAGTTGATCATTTAATAAGATTTCCTTCACAGTTGAACTCTGTCGGTGGATTCTTGGTGGGTCCATATTAATCTAATCATAGTTTCACCTTCGCTTGTTTTGACGAATTTGCCCCTTGTTAGGTTTCACCAAATTATTGCAAAAGACAATTTTTATGCTAAAAAAATACATTGTTTCCAAAATATTACAACATAGAAGATATGTTTAAATAATATATGTATTATTAATTTATATATGTGGCGAAACATGCCAAACTAACTTTTATTAGCATTTTTCCAATTCTGGATTCTTAATTAACATTTAACATCCAATTTAAGTATTTTCCAATTCACTCACCTGAATTAATTATTCAACCATATAATATTAAATTTTGGTGTTTTCTTTGGATCCTTTTAGTACTACTGTCCCTAAAAGTTTTCCTATTCCTTAATATATACATACATATATATATATATATATATATATAGATACTCGCTTTTCTGTAAAAGAATTATTGCTTTCTTCTTCAACTCTTTTTGGAAAAAATTATTATAAAAACTGTACCTCGTATATAGGTTGGTCATATACTTTTTTATTTAAACCATCTCTTTAATTTGTTAAACATTCGATTTTTGAATTAGAGCAGTTTTATGTAATTACTTGGTGTTTTATTGTAGTGTTTATAAACCCGATTATTAAAAGTCTAACCGAACTATTAAAAAAGTTGGTCTACTAATAAAATAAAAGTATAGTTGCAATCCTTTTTTTTATTTTTTTTCCTTTTACTCTCCACGCAAAGCAAAAGGAAAATTAGCAGATCTAATAGTAGTATACATGATCTTTCGAAGAAAGACTAATGGACTAGTTTAATAGAAAGGAACATAAAGAAAAGAAAGGCTCAGAGCATGAGGTGTAAAGAAAGGGAAAGAATGTCAACCCAAGTCTCCTGCATGCATGGAAAATTGCAGAAGTTATATATATATATATATATATATATATATATATTTGTATATTTGTTTGTTTATAGAACATGATCCATTAGTTAATCTTTAATTTTAGAAAAAAAAATCCATGACTTAATTAAAATTGCAATCTTTGGAAATATCAAAACAAATTATTATAGCTTTAATTTTTCCTAACAAAAAGCGAAGATTTGTTCGAATTTAAGTACAAATTGTGCTTCTATTATAAATAGAAACCAACAAATATAAAATTTATAAAATGATTTTGATTAATTAAAACCTATAATTAGATTTTATGTTTTTTTTTTATTTACAAACTTTTCTAATAAACAGGTAATAATAATATTAAAATTTTAGTCACTTTCCTTCCCTCCCCCAAACCCCCAAAAAAAAAAAAAAAAAAAAAAGTTCAAGTCATTTTGGTGGTTGGAGCGTATGGGAGGGTGTAACTTGATAAGGATACTTCTCTGTATTCACGTGCACTGAACGGTAGGGATGGCCACAAGATATTTAATCTCAGACGTTGGATTAATATATAAAATCCCATTTGAAAACTGTAATAACATGATTTATAAGTTTGATTACATTTCTGATCATGATCTCTTTTTTACTTTTTGTTAAAAATTTAGATTAATTAATAGTCCGAATCAGGACTTGTACCATTTGAATAACACGTTTTACTGTAGGACCCATGCACAAAGACTTTGACTTACTATTGAAGACAACAACTTTTCTTAGCAATAAATAAATAAATAAATAATTTAAAGACAGCAATTGTTAAAAAATAATAATAATAATAATGATTAAAAGCGGTCTCTCCAAATAAATTCTAAGAATTAATATTTTGAAGCAGCCATTAGTTTTTTATCCAAATATATTATACTACTAGAGAGCAAAGGAAAAAATTTAGCAGTAATCTTTTGGATCACTATTATTAAATTATTATCTATACTCCAATTCAGTGACATGGGTTGTTGTTTATAATTAAAGTCTTGCAAGGTCACTTCAAATCCATATATAGTGGTTTTAGACCAACAAAATTGTGGGCAGTTTGATTGGAGTCGAATTAGCTAGACCAATAATATTTCTACAATTTTTTTAACCAAAAAAAAAATTCAGATTTATAAATAAAGTGGTACAACCCAACTAGGAGTAATCATCATCAAAGGTTTTTTTTTAATGTTAAAAAAAAAAAAAAAAACCAGCACTACTGGTGCCATTCTATCCTCTCATCCTCTTTGTTTATAGCAAAGATAGATGAGTTCGCTTACAAAATAGAAAATAACCGATCAAATTCTATTTGAAGAATTAGCTCATTTAACTCATTTTTGTCCAATGTTGTGCAGTTCATCGACTATGCCAGACTTAGGATTCTAAAATATCGAACCTTAAAGCTATCTTAGAAAGAGACGAAAGAAAGACGTCCTAACTTAAAAGTTTTAGTTGTGCCCTTATATTATAGGAAAAAATACATCTATTTGCCTCAACTCAATAATCAAATATATTGTTGTTCCTCAATTTTACAAGAAAAATTATTTTAATTTGTAATCCCACTGAATAGCAGAAATTATAAAATTTATTTTTTCTTGACACATTAATTTTTTTAAAACTATGTCACATACGATTACCGCTATAACAATCCATTAGTTGTGAATTGACGACACTAATTTGTAATTAAAAACAAAAACAAAACTTAGATAACAAGGAAATAGTAAGAGCTAAATTTTGCTATATATATATATAGATATATCTAGAACCTAGAATGTGTTTAACACCTTAAACAGACAGATTGATTGAAGAATTGCAATATCCGTATTTATCAAAAGTAAAAGATTGCAGTAATTAATAAATTAAAAATAAATAAATAAAAAAGATAAAAAAATAAATCGAACGGAGAAACAAGTGGATAATCCATTTACTAGTACTCGATAGCGACTTCACTCGTCTGATTTATTGTTTTATTACCTGACTACATGGCTCTTCGAATTATTTATCTAATTTTTGAACTTTTACTCCTTACTGCAAGCTCTTCTAAATTATGCGAATAGCACAAGTCAACACTGGTTTTTCATTATTCGTGTCATAGAACAAGTATATATAATGGAGTAACTACCAAAAATTATTCTCTTTCTCTGCCCCTTTTTAAATTACGTGTGGGGACCTTTTTTGGCCAACCCACTGTTTTTTTTTTTTTTTTTTTATAATAAATAATTGCCTTCTGGCATTGTTATACAAAACTAGCCAATGTCTTTACTTTGGGGTAGATGGACAGAAGTTATAGAGTAAAGTTGTATTCTTCAAAAAGAGGAAAAAAAATGATAAAGAAAAAGTTAGTGTAAATATGGACCCCCTTTTTTTTTTTTTGCTAAAAATAGTGTAAAGATGGACCTTACTATAAGGAAAACGGAGAACCATTCATTGGAGAAAGGTTACCATAATTTATGTCAAAGCTACATTTTTCCTACCTTTCCAAAATACATATAGATAAATATATATATATATATATATATGATTTTTAGTTACTTATAACCTTTTTAACGCTTTGATATCTCTAATGAGACATTATAATCTGCTTTACTACAATTATAATTTGGCTTTTTGTATGATAAGTAGTAAAGTTCATTGAAACTTAGAATATTTATTTCATACCCAATTGATTACTACAATGGATGGTGGTATTTGAAAAGGAATACAACTCGTGGAGTTAAAAGATAATAAAAGGAAGAATCAAGAAAAAGGTAGTGCACGTTAGGCCAAGCACGCCACTATAACATATAGCGCACAAATTCTCTTTAATTTTTACAAATTGACATTTAATTCTTAAATTGTTAAAACCTAGCTCAAACATATAAAATTACACATTTTTAAGTACCGATCTATGTGATATATGAGTTGTCATTTTTTATTGATAAGCGTTTAAAGTATTGCCACACTTACTCCCATTCGTCCTCCACGCTGAGTTTCAAACCGCAAGGATAGTTGAGTTATATGGACAATCCACTTAAAAAAAAAAAATCTATTATTTTTGAGATAATCTGAATACATGCAGTGATACTTTAGTTCATTAAAAAAGGTACTGCCCACATCCAACAAAAATCGAAATATGTAATCGTCTTTTGTTTTAATCAAAGTGTAAGCGAGATTAGAAAAGTTCCACTCCCACTAATTAGTACTACTCAAAAGAATTAAAAGATCACAAAGAGCAGCACTTAGCTTAGGAGCTAAGAGAACCAAAAAGCCACATTATCTACATTTCAGATCCCTTCAAAACACTTTAATAAAATTCTCTCGTCACTCATTTTTGCATGATATGGTAATCCCACTACTTCTATTGCAAGTTAGTTATTATCTTAATAATTAACTTTAGATAAGATTTATAAGTAATGATCAGACCCAAAAGAATTTACATATATATATATATATAAGAAGAAAAAAAAAGACTAATTGCCTCTTATATCATGTATATATTATTATATGCTTCTCATAACACATTCTCTCTCTAACTCTCACTCTCACACACTCACACTTTCTCTCTCTGATTCCCAAGTGGGCAATGCTGAAGTAGAAGCCAGCTAATGCCCAAGACATAGACCTTACACCAACCTCTTTTTACTCTCTCTCTCTAGATCACTATATACACATATACATATAGAGGTCCTATATTTATAATTTTATAATAAATATATATAGTAGTGAACTGAAACTCAAACACTAGTTCTATATATACACACACCACCCCCATCCCCCAGTATTTAAATTTTAAACCCCCCAGCACCGTCATAATCTCTCTCTCCACTATCACCTTAAAGACTTCAACTTTCACTCCCAGAAAACAAAAAATATATACACATTTATATAAAGAAAATAAATATAATCAGAGAAGTGAAAAGCAGAGAATGGGCTACGGCAGGCTAGAACCGTCCGAGCCGGGAGGCTCGTCGTCAATGGAACGGAGCCACCAATCAGAGCACGCCACGTCACGCGGCAACACCCGGTCGAAGAAGAAGCTTCTGGTCGTCCTCTCGGTGATCTCCATTGTCCTAATCGCGGCCTCCGCCGCCTCCGCCGTGTTCCTGATCGGAGTCCGAAGCAGAGCCTCGGGGAAGTCCGTGAACCCGAGCCTGGCTCACAGGCCTACCCAGGCGATCTCCCGAACCTGCAGCAAGACTCGGTTCCCGAGCCTCTGCCTGAACTCGCTGGTGGAATTCCCCGGAGCTCTGAGCGCGACGGAGGAGGATCTCGTCCACATTTCGTTCAACATGACGCTCCAGAGGCTCAACAAGGCCCTCTACGCCTCCTCCGGGATCTCCAACCTCGCCACCGACCCTCTCTCCCGCTCCGCCTACGACGACTGCCTCGAGCTCCTCGACGACTCCATCGACGCATTCTCACGCTCCCTCACCTCCGTCGTCACCGGCGGCGGCGGCGCCGCCGCCCACGACGTCGTGACTTGGCTGAGCGCCGCGCTGACGAACCAGGACACCTGTAGCGAGGGCTTCGACGGCGTCGCAGGCGGGGCCGTCAAGAGCCACATGGCGGAGAGCCTCAGGGACTTATCGGAGCTGGTGAGCAATTGTCTCGCGATATTTTCGGGTAGTGTAAGCGACGATTTCTCGGGGATTCCGATACAGAATCGGAGAAGATTGCTGGAGGAGAAGGAGGAGGAGATGGAGGGGGGCGATAGCTCGGGAGATTTTCCGATATGGTTGGGGAGGAGAGAGAGGAGGCTACTGGCTTTGCCGGTGTCGGCGATACAGGCGGATATCGTGGTGTGGAAAGACGGAAATGGGTCTAATGGGGAGTACAAGACGATCTTGGAGGCCATTAAGAAAGTGCCTGAGCATAGCTCTCGTCGGACGATTATTTACGTGAGGGCAGGAAGGTAAATTCACCACTAATTAATAGTGTCTCGTGCCTTTTCTTAAAACTTTGTTTTAAATAGTAATGAACCGAATTTCACTATTTGAAGTTAAAAAATTCAAAGGACGGTGAGTGTCTTTGGCTATATTCAATTATGCATGAAAATCGAAGTGAATTCATTTTCATTTTCATTTTTATTTTTTAATAAGATAGAAAAGCATCAATTTAGTGGAAGAAAATAGATTCCCAAATGGATTGTCATTTCTCTAAGTTTTTTTTTTTTTTTCGTTAGTATAGTGAATTGGTTCGTTGAATTCAGCTAGGTAATCATGAAACTATAAGCCATGTGACTTCGTTCTTTATTTATTTATTTATTTATTTTAAGAGTTAGGTGCTTCGAATGTACGATAATACCCTCGTTTTATCAACTAAGCCTCCGTTTGATAAACCATCTTATTAAACTCAAATTTTTCATCTCAGTTTTTGTCTTTTTCTGAAAAATCAATAAAAATTATAACAAGTTTTTAAAAAGTCAACCAACTCAAACTGTAATATCAAACGGAGCCTAATTTCTTTTATTCCATAAAACTACCTTTCTAATTTACTTGGAAATAGTTTTCTTTGGAATCCATGTTTGTCGTTTTCATTTTTCTTTTTCTTAAAAAATGTTGTTCTCCTTAAAAACTGTGCTCCGTGACAACTCTATCTGTCTGAAATATTTGGTAGAAAAGGTGAAGCTTTTTATTTTAAATATTTTTAGTTTGTGACAAAAATCAAGGTTATTTCATTTTTCAGGTACGAAGAGAACAATTTGAAGGTGGGAAGGAAGAAAATAAACGTAATGTTTATTGGAGATGGGATAGGCAAAACAGTAATATCAGGGGGAAAAAGTATTTTCGATAACATGACGACTTTCCACACAGCATCTTTCGGTAAAAAAAAAAAAAAAAAAAAAATCCCTGTGCTTTCTAATTTCCATTATTCATGCAATCATTATTTCGTTATTTCCTTGCTCATTCCAGATTATTTAAAAAAAAAAAAACCACAGCATCACATCACATCACACACTCTCACCACTACGTGATTTTGCAAAAGCTCCACGTGGCTTGTCCTCTACTAAGATTCTTCACTGTGACGTAAACGTTTACCTCATCTAGTTCTCTCCTTAAGGACGAAATTACCCTTCCAATTTCTTTTATTATTATTATTATTATTATTATTATTATTTACAGTTTTCGCATGAAGATGCTAAAATAGTAGTATTAATAATCAAATCATACCAGAGTGTTGCTAATCATTGGCACAAAATCCAAGCAAAATACGCTGCTTTTGTCTCCTGTCAAAATCAATTAATTTTAAGTTTTTTCTTCTTCAAGGATCAAGACCATTGAATTTCTAGTCGACACGATCCCTAGCATTTTCCACGACTAAAGATTAAATCAAAACAGAATCATTCGTACAATCACATTATTGGACGTGCGTCACATTTGCATATTTCTTATCCTTCTTTACAATAATATTATTTAAGATGGATTAAACAATCTAAATCAACTATTAAACAATAATGATTTTCAGTCGTTAAGAATAATAATGTCATTAAACTTTCAAAATATATATATTACTATATCATTACCTAATAACTGAAATTGAACTGTATATTGTGCATACATATTATTATTATCTCATAACGAAATCATATGAAAAATTGCGTCAAAATTATACATGCAATCATTAATAATTTATAAAGAAAAAAAGCTACCTTTTTTACAGTGAAAAATCATAAATACCTCAATAAAAAATTATAATAAATAACATTTCTATGAAAATTAAAAATTAAAATAATAGTAATGTTTTAAAATAGTTTATGCAAGTAACACATTTATTATATTATTTTTAGGAACTTGATAAATCTCACCTAAATAAGTCATTTATTAGAAAAATATATTATTTATTCTAAATATTTTAAAAATGTACTATTCACATTTAATTATTTTCTGAAAATTATTATTTACTTATTTCTCCCTATCTGAATTTCTTTATATGTGTGTGTGTGTGTGTGTGTGTATATATATATATATATATTATCGCTAAAATGCCCATGATGATGATGATGAACACAGCTGCAACTGGGGCGGGATTCATAGCAAGGGACATAACGTTCGTGAACTGGGCCGGGGCAGGGAGGCATCAGGCTGTGGCCCTCCGGGTGGGAGCAGACCACGCGGTGGTATACCGGTGCCAGGTCAATGGGCACCAGGACACCCTGTACGTGCACTCCAATCGCCAGTTCTTCCGCGAGTGCGAGATCTACGGCACCGTCGACTTCATCTTCGGCAACGCCGCCGTCGTCTTCCAGAACTGCAGCATCTACGCCCGCAAGCCCATGCCCCAACAGAAGAACACCATTACCGCCCAAAACCGCAAGGACCCGAACCAGAACACCGGCATCTCCATCCACGCCTGTCGGATCCTCGCCACGTCGGATCTCGAGGCCTCCAAGGGAAGCTTCCCGACGTATCTCGGCCGTCCATGGAAGCTCTACTCCAGGACCGTCTATCTCATGTCCTACATGGGCGATCACATCCATCCACGTGGCTGGCTAGAGTGGAATGCCACTTTTGCCCTCGACACTCTCTACTACGGCGAGTACATGAACTCCGGGCCGGGTGGGGCCGTAGGCCAGCGGGTCAAGTGGCCGGGTTATCGGGTCATTACGTCGACGGTTGAGGCCAGCAAGTTCACCGTGGCGGAGTTTATTTACGGGTCGTCGTGGTTGCCGTCGACAGGGGTGGCGTTCTTGGCCGGCCTATCCACGTAAATATAAGAAGAAAAACACTGGACTGAGCTTTTCTAGGCCGTCAATGTTGTTGGGCCCAAGCCCATTTATTAGTTGGGTGGGTGTGGGGCCCACTTTTCCTTGTCACTATATATGAATATATTTCTATTTTTTTTTCCACATGATTTAGTAATAAGCACCACTGTTAATCTCTCCCTCCCCCCCCCCACTTTTTTTTTTTTTGGTGTGTATTTAACTCGGTGATGTTTTATAGAAGCTATGAATCAAGTTTATAGTTTTTTTTTTTCAATTAGTGATATATATATTTTAATTTGGTGCCTTTTTTGTGGGTAAGGGTTAAATTGGTAATTTGGAAAGTTTTAACTATGGAAGTTTGTGGTGATATGAACATTGTCCCATTTGTCCAAAATGTGGCTTACATTTCATGTGCTTTTATGGTGTCGGTGGCGGTTGAAGCCAAACCAATGTTATGACCTTTTTTTTTTTTTTTTTTTCCATTTCTTTGGCTTGAAATATTGTGACGCTATTTAAGTGCCCCCACATTGTCGCTCAGTAAATAATGGCTCCAGCTACATCAATTTTGATCTACTAATTCTTGTGTTGCCACATCCAATGTGCCACCAAACTGAGGATCCACTCTCTCTTTTCTTTTTTTTTTTAAGTAAAAAATGAGATTATTGGAAGAAATCTGTGAACCCATCAACAGAACGAAAATGGGTTGACCCTATAGCACAATATATAGTTAGATAAGACTTTATATCGAAACTGTTAAGTATCGAATATGAGAATATTATAAGAATATAAGAGTGAAAGATATTCTTACTGCTATACCAATCTGTTAGTGGTAACAAAAAATCCACTTTCTTAAGTTTAATTTCCTCGCTCCTTTTCTCTTTATTTCTTTTGTTGGAACTAGGAAGACAAACACTTGGAGGAAAACGTTGCTCTTGCAGTCTTTAGCTGATGATTAGGAATTAGTGAATTTTCCTCACATCTGCAAATACTTTATCACTCTCACACGACAGAAAGAGAAAGAAAGAAAAAAAGGAAAGATTGTTGAAATAGAAACTTCAATTCCCTAAACCGACCGTCACATGCCCATTTGTCGCAAAGACAATCTGCATTAAAAGTCAGCATCAAACATTTTGCACAACTTTTATATCGTGCTGGAGTATAGTGTTTTTTGGTTTAGTATTATGTCAATGAGTCAAACAGAGTGCATTGTAAGGATGGCCCTCACTATAAATGAGTCAGAAACTTGCCAGCTCCAAGTGAGTGCATGGCCAGCTGTGGTCGGCTGTTGGTGGTGTCTCGTCATATTATCCATTTTATCGTCTTATGAACCACAAAATAGGGACTTCCTTACATGTTTCATATATTTAATAATTTATGAACAGTTTAGATCACTGTTTAGATAACGTTTTTTTTTATTCTATTTATAATGTTTTTTTTTTTTTTTTACGTATTTTCTCTCACAAAAATTTGATCTTACCATTTAAATAATTTACTTTTAAAATCTATGATCCAAACAAAGTAACAAACTATTAATATTTAATTTTTTTTTTTTTTTGTGGTCCTTTTTTAAGAGTTGTCAAATTTGATCCATTCCAAAACACAGCATTTTGGCAATCATATGCTCTTTTGACATAGTTATTGTACATGGAGGTGCTGAACATGATCATATTATCCTCTAGAATAAAAGACAAATGATTTTTGTCTCAAGAATATTATTTGCCTTCTTTTGTCTTTCTGGTTGTTTTCAAGGCTCTCTCCATTAAGTTGCTTGAGGGATCTAAAGAAAGTTACTCACACCACAATATCATTTGGTACAACGATGGATCACTGGGAATGACAGAGTCGCCATGTTTTGTTTTGTTTTGCTTTTTATTTGTTATTATCATTATTTTTTTTTTACGATATTAAACATATGGCTCCTATTTATTTAAAATAAAAATAAAAATAAAAATACTTTCAGACCGGATGTGTTAGCCTGACTCGCCATATTTTGTTAAGAAGCAAGTTGATGCACACATTTCTCTTATCATTCCTTGGACTAGTGGAGGTTCCATCAATCAAGCCCAAAAGACCACTTTGTAGAAAAGACGAAGCAAACTTTGTAAATAACGTAAAGAAAACTGCATAAAAGTTACTTTTTTGACGTGTAACACCAGAAAACAGATCACTACAATTAATGAAGTGGTGCAGACGCAAAGATAACTTTCCTTTTTTCTCCCTTTAAGATGCACTCTGAATCGCGGTAACCTAATTCAAAAGTGCTGCTAATGAGGGTATGTGTCATTAGACTTATGATAGAGTTAGACCATGCATGCAATCACATACACTTACTCGAATTGAGATTAAAATGTTATATCATGTAACCGAGATTATTAGTTTATCAAACATTCATTTATCTCGAATTGAGACTGAAATGTTATATTATATAACCGAGATTATTAGTTCATCAAACATTCATTTATCGAGGTTTTGTTGCGTATAGTAAAAACAAGATATTATTTACTTTCCGTAGGATGGTTGGAGTTGAACCCTTCACCTCTTAAGCAATTCGCTCTCTTTTTGCTAGTTATTGTTTTTATATTCCGAATACACTAATTACGTTTATGAATTTCAAAATTTCAGGGGGGAAAAGAAAACCAGAGTTTCACATGGTAAATGAATGAGATATTCCACTCTCAACCACTATTTATAAAGGACTAAATTTTCTTGCATCTTCACAGTTCTATAAAGCATCAAATGTCTTGTTTTGAATGTCTTTTGTATGCTACTCCTTAAATTATTCGTTTCTATATTGACTATGCTACCAAAAAAAAAAAAAAAAAAGCCCCACACACAAAATCAAAAATTATTTCTTTAGCAAAATACGTGACTGGGACACTCTTCACTACATGGTTTTCTTTAAATCATCAAGCCGTCGATCCATGATTGTAGATACTGACTCGAGAAATGCAGTTTTGCTCGTTCCGGGGAGCTCAGCTTCATTTGCTTCTTGAATTATCTGCTCAATGATGGATTCTTCCTTCAAAGTTTTCCTGCACATGATACTTCCAATGGCAAACGGAGTGAGTCCTCTCTCCGCGCCTTCCTTTAGAAGCATGGTGGAAATTCGAAAGTTGCGATCACACTCGGACGGCAGTTCCCACCCATAAAACTTGAGAAGTTCAATGTCTTGTTCAGCATCTAGTGATTTGATGTACTCAAGAGTCTCAGCAGAATAGGTTTTTTTAGCTTGAGGCCAGTAGAGCCAGTCGAATGTGCAATCTTCAAACTGCGGTTTGGAACAAGCATGATAGGTAGTTAGGACTTACGAAACAACTCATAAAGCCAAAAATTCTATTGACACAAGGTTCAAATTTTAACTACTAGAATAAGTAGCCAATCAATCTTGTTTTAGTTCAACTAGACAAAGGAAAAACGAATCCACATAGAAAAAGTTTTTTTGCAAAGAGATATTCAAACAATTTAGATTATGTTGGATGCAACGTTTGAAACAGCAATGCAAATATACAGTAGAAACTATGAGACGACATGACATTTCAAAACAAAGGGATTGAATTCTTGGGTTTAAATAGCATTGCACAGAAATAAAGATTCAAGCACTTAAAGATATGTTTAGCACTTACATTCTCAGGTAAGCAATAGCCGTGATCGATTGGAACAAGCACAATCCGACCTCCGTCACTGTCTTTATGAACCAGTATGTTTCCAGCATGCCTGTCTGCGTTTGCCAATCTTATGTCCAATACAGAAATTTTATGCACGTCATCTACTGGGAAATCCCGAGGACCCATATCCTCACAACTTCCATCATTTTCCACAAACATTTGCAGTGACCCGACCTTTACATTTTTGGGACCACCTTCTGGATGATTGAACCCTTTGTGCAAACACTTGACCATAACTGTGGGGGGAACACCAGCGTATCCGTTTTCATTGTTGAATGTGCGACGTCTGTCCCTGGGATGGTCCAAAAGGTATGCTGCAACTTCCCTCAGCGCCCCTTCTCCCACCCTTGTTCCTTTTTTCAAGCCTTCACCATCAAGTGATAATGGCAAACGGCGCGGGTTATTCACAGCCATTGGTTCTTCGTCAATTGGTTTAAAAACAGATACATAATTCAAACCAGATGAATCTTGCATAAAGTAAGCTCCTCCTGTTCCATCAGTAGACCGAATCGGCTCATAACCTCTCTCTATCCCATTACAAGTAGAGCTAATTAGCTTTTTGATGACTGATGAGAGTTCAACCTCCGTATTTACAACTAGAGGTTCCAAAATCTGCAGTTGCTTACTCTCTATGATCTGCCCTTCTGCTAATTTTTTGCCCCAGTGGCATTCTATCTCTAAATTAGTCCTATTCTCAAGGAAATTTGATGCTTCAATAGACATTTCAAAATCCTTCTGAATAGGTTTGGCCCTTACTTTGGCAGATTTCCTTACCACCAAGTGAATCACCCCCGCATCACTCTTTCTGCAAATATCATTAACAAGTCTCTGATCTTCAAGCTCTTCATCCTCTCCATCACATATCAGTTCTTGATTTTTAAAATCAAGGAACCCTTTCCCTTTCTTAGCAATTTGCTGTTTCACATAGCCCACATTTCTACTCCTCTCAATGTGGAATTCCAACTCCTTCCCGCACACAGTCCTAACAGTAATAGCTAGGAGATCTGAAAGCCTTAGCACTAAATGCAACACAGTTCCATCAGAAACTCCATAGTCTCGAACACATGAATTGTTCCGAGCCAGTTCTCTTCCTTCAAAGACCAGCTTTTGTTTCTTCACAAAAAACCCTTGAGAAGCTTGTATTCTCAGCTTCACTGAGGCGATGGAATCGGACTCCAGAATTCGCATGGGAACCACAGAACCATCAATAGTGAGGTAAATCATGATTGGCTCACTCGAACCCATATCGTCTTGGGTTGTTAGATTAGCAGGATGAGTTAAAGATTCGTCATATTCTGGAGTTAGAGCGAGCTACCCTCGCAACCAACATTGTAGTCCTCTAAATGTATAAAAACCCAGTGACTAGAAGCAATGTTCAGACCTTGAACACTCGAGCACGTCAAGAGTCCCTCGCCCCATACGGGATAAATTTTTTAACATGGAAAGCCGGTACCCTCAATCAATTAGGAACTTTAAAGAATCACTAATTCCACTTGATAAAATCAGTTATTCTAGTTTCCTTGATTCTCCCAATGCCTCTGAAAATAGGCTTATTTGAACATTTGAATTGAAAGAAACCTTCTGACAAGCTCAAACACAAATAACCTACAAAGATCAGAAATTTCTCCAGTCAGATATATAACAAGAACGAGATTTTTTTTTTTTTGGTGAAAAAAAAAAGTAAAAATTTACTAATGTCCTTGTTTTGCTTCTTGAAAGAATAGTCTAAAATAATAAAGAAAAAAAAAACTTGGCCGGAAAAAAAAAAAAAAATCCTTGTATAACTCCAAGATTTCATTCCACGGAACATAGAAAAATTGAACTTAGAAAGATAGCTTCTGCGTTTTTTTTTCTCCTTCTTTCCCTTTGATTTTGATTTAAAAAAAAAAAAAAGTAAATAAGAGAAATGCAATGAAGGCAAAGCAAAGTTCTCAAAAATCATTAAAGTTTCCTCATTTTCCTTCAAATTTTGGTTTTTTTCCCAGGAACGAAACACTAAATCGCCAATGTGGCTGAACTGTATGAATTTATTCGTAAAAGGAGTAAAGCAGAAGAATCCTAGAATGTCACCGTCAGAAAATAACTCAATTAACATAAAGATAACAACTTGATTTCTTTCTTGATTCCCCCTCCTTTCTCTGGAACCAAACAAGTTAACCTATAAACAATCAACGAAGAAATCATAAGAAAAAGAAAAGCTAAGAATACTCTTACCTAAAGAAATTCCGACGAACGACAGTGGAAGAAACTTGATATTTCTGTAGTCATTGTCATCTAAGCTGAGATTTCTGCGGTTTTCTTCACAAATTTTCCCGAGAATCCATTTTTTTTTTCCCAAGAAAAAGAAGAAGAAGAAATTAGAGAGAGTAGCAATGCAGAGGTCGGGCTGAAGATGGAGATGATATTCCCGAGAGGGGGTATTTATAGCCTTGGACGTATGACTTGGAAAGAAAGTTTAGCGGGGTGTCATGAACGGCACATGCTGTTAATAAACGTTTTTTTTTTTTTTTTGTTAAGAAACGTTTATACTATAATTAAATATAAAAAACTTCTTTTATTTTTTCTAGATTAATTTATATTTTTCAGATAAATTAAGAAAAAATTTTCATTCATGTTTTAATTGCCATCTCTCTCTCTCTCTCTTTTTTTTTTTTTTTTTTTTGTAAATTGCCCTCATAAAACTTTTGTATTTGATTCGATGAACACTATTAGATATTAAAGATAGAACATAATGTGTGATTACTGTTAAAATTATTTTAAAATTTATAAGAGAATTAAAAAGGTGTTATCTTTTGCTGTTTACTAAAGTTAATGACGAATATTTTTAATGCATTTGTGTTACATCATTATGCTTTGCGATAATGGAGTTTAAGCCTTGTTAATTTATCTATTTATTTTGAAACAAAGAGGAAATTGTGTTAAAATAAGAGAAAAAGAAGAGATAGCAATATGACAATTGTTTTACTGCATTGTGAAGTGCGCCTCTGTTATTTTATTAATTTACATGTCTCTAGAACTTTATTTCTTTTATTTTTTTTTCCAACTTCTAGAACTTTCTTTTCCTCCCGCTTAATAAAGTTTAATCATACGAGCTGTTCTTGTGTTTTAACTCTAATTTAGAATTGTTTTGTTTATTTTATCAAACTTTATTATATTTTTTATTACTAATTTCATATATGATGAGTAAAGAATTAATATAAAAAAGTGCTTAATCAAGAATGTTACCTTTAAAATGCAGTCACTTTAGGACGGACGTTAAATCTAACAGATTTGACATGTTCCACGGTATTTACCATTCGGCTCCGCAACTAATAGCGTGGTTAAATTTTATTTGATTTTTTTTTATATTTTATTTTAGGACAAAAAATTAACTTATGAACTTGTCTTCCAAGTTAAAGACTACAAACTTCCACATATAGTAGACCAGTAGCTTCTTGCCAAGTTACAAAAAAAAATCATTCACATTGAAATGAACTTAAAAATCTTAGAAGTCCTTGCATGTTGAGGAAAAAAGAGTATAACAAGATAATTATTTTTTTACCCTTTAAAAAAAAAAAAAAAAAAAAGAAGAGTAACAAAAATCTTGAGTCCAAGTTTCTCGACCCTTATAGTTTTTACACTTTGGTAATGGAAAGAGTTAAGGTGGACTTTCTCTATGTTTTGTCCAAAGTCCTTATAGGATTTGATTTGATTTGATTTGAAGTAAGTGGGGGAAAAAAAAAACCTCCTGTTAATTAGGTTTATCTGTTAATGAATGTGAAGGGTTACCTGTTGTCTTATATTCAATGGTTCGGTGTTGGTTAGTGTAAATTTCGCTACTATTTGTTAATCTCACATTAATTTATGTTAAGACTCTACTAAACACTTTTATATGTCCATTTTTACTAACTTATGTAAATACTGTGAGATGATCCGCAAACGCAGATATTTTACTAGAAGCATCTTCCAATTTTTTGACTGACGAAGCTTACGAGTTTTTTTATTAGACTTTGAAAAAAATGTAAAAGAATAGAATTCAATATCTCTTAACATGGAGAACTCTATTTAATTGATAATATAAGACGCAACAAATTCAATGACTGAGTTATGATTATTTAATGGGGGTATTAAAAATTATTTTTCATGAGACAAATTGAATTTGTAATTTTTAGTGGGGTTATATTTTAATTTGATGTAAATATATCTAGATTTGAGTTAAGAGAAAATTTGAATTCGGTCAATTTTTGTGGGGGATATTTGTTAAAATAACAATAACATAGAAAAATTTTGAAAGAGCAAAATATTATATCATATTCCGCTAAAATAATATTTTGTGCATTTCCACTATAGTGGTAAAGCCTCAAGCCAATGTTCCAAACTAGGGTGCATGTCCCACGAGAATCTCATGCTCTGCAGACGATAGATTTTGCAAAGGTTTTACAGATGCTTGTTGGATCGATAGTTAAATCTTTCAAAGTTAAAATATACAAAACTTTTTACGGTAAGTTATCCTTGTTAGTAATGTATATTTCTAAACAATAAAATACGATCAGAATCACATTAAATAGTTACCCATATTAGTAATGTATATTTCTAAACAATGAAATACGATCAGAATCACATTAAAATGAAAAGCAAAAGAAAACTGATAAAACTTGATATAAATATAACAGTTAAAAACAAAACCCTAACGAAATTCTCTTTAATATATTTATGTTCTTAATAGAGCCGTCTGATCTATGTGCTTGTCTGATCCGAGAAACAGTCAAATTTGGAGGAACCTAAAGAAATGCTTTGTTGATAACCTTCTGAAAGAACCTTTTTTTTTTTTTTTTTTTCTAATACATTTTATTGCATTATAAACTTATTCCAATCAAGAGAAACGAAATAAAAGTCTAGTGATAAGGCTAAAAATTGAAAAAATATGCAACAACTCCAATTTAGAAGGGGAAAAAAAGGGGCTCCGCATTCAACTGCTGTTACCAGAACAAGAAAAAAAAAATATTCACAGCAAGTCTAAGTTGAAAGATTTCTCTCTATGAAGTCCCAAATTCTCTTCTCCATGTAAATCCGGTCTCTATGCCCGCGGGGCATGTGACGTTCGTCCGGGAAAATCAGCAGCTCGTAGGGCTTTTCGGCCGCCACGAGGGCATTCACAAGCCTAGCGGTGTGCCGAAAATGGACGTTTTCATCTATCATGCCATGCACAAGCAGCAGACTTCCTTTCATCTTTTGAACGTGGTTCATAACTGATCCATACTCGTAGCTCGTTTGATTCTCCAACGGGAGACCCATGTACTTCTCAGTGTAGAACGTGTCATAGCTGTCCCAAGAGGTCACAGGCGCACCTGAAACAGCACATCGGAAGACGTCGGGAAACCTGGCCAGAGTCATAGCTGAAAGATATCCGCCATAGCTCCAACCATACAACCCGATCCGCCCTGCTTCTGCAAGACCTTGTTTGATTAGCCACTCTGCTCCAGTCAGTTGGTCATCAGCATCAACTTGACCGAATTTGTTCTTTAGAGAGCCTTCAAACTTCAGTCCTCTTCTAGCAGTTCCTCTGTTGTCTAACTGTATATAGTTAACAAACAATGATTAGACACAAAACCACAGATAAACCCATCAAAGGCGAAACTTGGGATTGTTTTCGGAGCCCCGAAAAGTTCATGCCACATCAACTGATGCAAATACATTGTTTGGTTAAAGTGCGTAAAAGTACATTACAGAAACTATGCAACTTTACAGTCAAATAAGTTAGGAACCATTAGGATAAACATATAGAAGGTGTGAGTACTAACCTTCCATACCAACACGCCTTTGCTTCGAAGATATTGTGCTCTCATGTCGACTCTGTTTATCCAAGAATCACACACAAGCTGTACACATGGCCCACCATAGACGCTGATCATAGTTTTATAAGGTGGAGGACCGAATCTCATTTCGTCAGGCTTATACAAAGCTCCGAATAACGTAGACCCGTCACTAGCCTGTACCGGAACTATCTCTGGAGGCTCAAGGTGAAGCTTTTTCGACCTTGGAATAGTAAATGGCTGCTCATAGAGAGGCATTATTTTGTTTCCATCTTCCAAGGAGCAAAGCAAAACCTTAGGGGGCGAGTCAAGTGAATCATGGATATCGACGAAGTTTCTCATATGATGATCAAGGACAACAATGTGTTTCCCCTTTCTATGAGTCAGCCTCACTGGGGCCTCTAAGGATTGGTTTCTGTCTGGGAAGAGCTTAGTACAGTAGAGATTGGACTCCAATGGCCCATCACACGTTCCAGTAAAATAAACTAGCCCTGCAGCTTCGTTCACACCGGCGATTTGTTCAACCATCCAGTCTCCTTCAGTGATAGCCCCCAAGGGATTTCCATTGAGGTCATGTAGATAAAGATGTCTAAATCCTGTTTTTTCGCTCGCCCAGATGAATCCGCCAGGAAATTTGCCTATTACTCTGTCAAGAGGGGTGAAGCAGTCATGTAAATTAATCCATGTGTCATGTTCTTCTTCCACTATAACTCTTCTGTCGCCTGTCTTGATATCAAACTTGATTATCTTTAGCTTGGTGTGCAATCTGTTCAAAACCTGGGCTGTTAACATGTTCCCAGGCATCCAATTGACTCTGGCCAAATATTCCTCATCGTTTTCTGGTTGATTTGTTCCTCCACAAAGAAGATCCATCCAAGTAATAGGACCTCCGGCAGAAGAAACGACACCGAGACGAACTTTAACATTCGAAGCTCCTGCAAATGGATAAGCATGATCTTCCTGCGCATCTGAACCAACGGAACTTTTACCTTGGTGCATAATTCGGAAAAGGGGTATCTCAGAGGAATCAACTTCTGTAAATGCAATATATTTTCCGTCTAGCGACCACCAGTATCCATTCTTCCTGTCCATCTCCTCCTGTAATTAACATATTGGTGCAGAAAAAGAGAGGATTTTAGTTAATATATTTATTCCGAATTGAATAAATTTATCTTCTGGGATTTACTCAAGGTTATATTTATGTACGAAGATTATTTTGAAATTTAGTGAAGTTCATCCTTTCATTTTGATTTCACTATAGATACCTTAGTGATAGAAATTTCAAGAGATTCATAATTCATTAATGAATATCGACTTTTTGGTTTCTTCCTCTCGAGTTCTTGTACTTATCTTGAATCTTCTGTTTCTCTCCTTCAGTTCTACTTCTATCTCTCTAATTGTTCTACTTCTCTACTTTGTTCTATTTCCATCGCTCTTCTATCCCGATTCTTCTATCTTGGTCCTACATCACATATTCTCAAACCTACGTAACACCAGTTTAACTGAACCACAAGAGAAACTAATGAAGTCATTTTATAATTATTGGAACTGGTTTCTTGATTTTGAAAGCAAAAGGAATGGGGGTGTTCGAATACTAGTCTCACCTGAGCTATGTATTCAGCAATTCCATGAGTCTGCAACAAATGAGAAACCAGAGTCATAAGTCGGAAGCCAAATTCTCAATAATCAAATTTTCTAGATACACCATGACACTGCGAGATTCCAGGATGCAAACACCAGTATAAAACTTACCAAGGTATCTCCTGTGGCACCACGTGTTAACTGTTTTGACTCATTATACAACAGATTTAGAACGCACAGCTCAGAGTCTCTAACATAAGCAAGCATTGTACCATCAGGCGATAAATGCGGATCAATAATCGGTGAACTTGGGGTGCTCAAAAGTTTAAGCTCTGGTTTTGAAGAGGAAAGATCTTGCAAATATATCTGTCAAAGAAAAAAGAAACCAATCATCAGCTAACAGTGTACTGGCTTAACTAATGAAATGAATATAAGACGTGAAGGGGTTGATATAATGCTAGAGATATCATAGGAAAAATGATCCAATGCATTATAAGTACAAGAACTTTCAAAAGTTAGAAACGTTTAGAGAGAGAGAGGGAGGGAGACAACATTCCGGTTCATAAAAACAAGCACGAAGGGGGCACCCCAAAAGCAATTTTGCAAAAATTAGGTTCATAATCATCAACCAACCTATTAATCAAGATTTAAAACTCTATGTCAAAGCAAAGTTCACAGTAAATTGAAACAAAATTGCCAATGGAAAGGGGATCGTCTTTTGATGGATACTGCTACAGTGTAAATTCATTGGTGGACCCTAAAAAAGAGGGAGAACTACGATATCAAAGAGAGTGAAAAAAGCACTCATTTTTGAAGACCTATTATTACACCATGATTAGGAAAATTCAGACATATCATATACAATAATTTAACTTAGTGATTGAGGTACAAACCCCTGCTGGCAATGGCACCATGATGGTTTTCCTCTTAGGGCTCGTTTTCACCCACTCGTATCGCGTCACTCCCAACCCGCGCTCCCTCAACCTCTCCCTCCTCAACTTCTCCTCTGGTGATATATTACACTCATCGAGCCCGCCATCGGGGGGACTAAAAAACAGCTCTTGCTTGGAAGTTTTGAGATCATAAGCAAAGACCATTCTATTCAAACTATGATCGGGACTAAACAAATAAGTTATAATGCTATCATCGGGGCTAAAACCGATTGAAGTCGGGGCAACATATCCAGGCAATGGATATTGCACAATTTCTTCGACGGGGAAAAGACTACAGTCATCGAGAATATTGGAGTCCGTGACAGGCATTTTGCAAGGAGATGATCTCGAACGCTTCAGATTCTTCTTCTTACTTGTGTCATCATCAAATGATTGCATTACAAAATCAGATGGCGGGCGTTCCTTGTAAAGCAGCAAACCATGAATCTAAGAAAAACCCACTTCAAAATAAACAAATTAGACACTAGTGTAAACAACTGAAATTTCGAAGCACAAAAACTGAACTGCAAACTAAACTTCTTCATAGTGCACCAATTAGAAAGAAAAAAAAAAAAAAGTTTCACATTTAATTACGGGCCAAATGTGGAAAAGCTTCAGAAAATCAACAAGAATGTTATGTGTAAAATTTATAAAGGTTGAAGATTGAGAAAGAAAATAACAAATACAACAGAACCCAGCAATAAAACTCAGTATTTTTATTCTCTCTTGAAAAAAAATTGAAACCAATATTAAAAACCAATCTAAAAGATAATTAAATCCTCCGACGAATTTCTCAGCAACCAAACAGGGGGAAAATCCCAAAAAAAAAAAATAAACAAATAAATAAATAAAACCCACAAAAAATAAACTTACGATTCAATTATTTTCATTCATAGATTCAGCAACAAGCAAGCTGAAGATTCATACAAATAAGAATGACAATTAAAATGTATTATTAAATCTAGAACAGCAATTACCTGCTAAGAAACCTCACGAACCAGTTCTCTTTCAACACCGTGGGGAATTATCCACTGGATCCGACCACAGGCTACAAAGCTGCACCACAACCACAAAAAGGGCAAACAAAAGAGAGAGAGAGAGAGAGATAGAGAGGAGACAAAAGGCGAGCAAATTAATTACCAAGTTATTAAAAGTAAATAAAAAGAAAAGTTGAAAACTTTTTGAATTGAAATGGGACCTGGGAAAGAGGTGAAAACGATCGGCCATGAAACGAAGAAGAAGGGATTTGGGAATTGAATTATTCAATGGAAAATTATGGAATTATAGTTTTTTCAATATATAATTAGTGAGAAAAATGAAGAAAGGGATAAATAGATAAACAGATCTATAAGCAAAGTATAGAGAGGAACAGGAGTCTGTCTTCCTTGTTGGGTTGTTGATGATAGTTTGGACTTTCAAACGAAACCTGAAAAAGGCTTTGAATGCCAACAAGGAAAAGAATAAGCGAGTTTAATATTATTTTAATTACTTTTTAAATTGAATGATTGAGCATTTTTTTAATTATAAAATAATCAAATAATTTAAAATCTTAGAGTGTGTTTGGTTTGACAACTCAAACTCAATTTTTCTATCTCAAATTTTATCTTTTTTTTCAAAAGTCTTTGTCTTTTTCTCAAAAAAATTTTTTTCTTTTCTGAAAAGTCAACAAAATTTACTATTTCAACTTCAAAAACTCAACTCAAATTAACGAACCAAACGAACCCTTAATCTTCAGTTTTTGTGGTTGTTGAATATAATATGAATGAAATTTGATGGGGAAGGGGGGGGCGAAAAAAAAAAAACTTCTCTCCCCCCCAAACAAAAGAAAAGAATTTCAGACGTACTTTCTTAACAAAATAAAACAAAATATAGGAGCTTTCTCTAAAGTTCAAAATTCTTAACAGCATGAATTGATTTCTTTTTAGAAAAAGAATTCTCGCAATAACAAGATCTACTCGACATGAATTGAAATGTTCAAATTTTTTGAACAAACTGTCAATTTGTATTTGAATTTTAATTGGAATTTTATTTTGATTCAATTAGGGTGAATGACTTTTTTTAATCACTTAATATATAAAAACGAATTCAAGAAACACACTCAATTATAAAATAAATAAATAAATAAATAAAAGAAAAATAACAATCTATAGTTTGTGTGATGTGGAAGTTATATCTATTATGATTATCCTTTTTCATTGCTAAGATTTTTTTTTATTATTTAAAATAGGGTTGAACTCTTCATCTTATGATAAAATTAAGGCCTCGTTTGGCGTTCGAGTTTAAACTCAAAATATTCATCTCAGTTTTTGTCTTTTTCTGAAAAGTTTTTATCTTTTTCTGAAAATAGTTTTTGTCTTTTTCTGAAAAAGTTTTTGTCTTTTCTGAAAAGTCAACAAAAATTTTCAACTCAAACTCATTCACCAAACGGACTCTAAAATATAAAATTTTTGTAACTAATTGAGATATTTCTTTCTCTTTCAACATGTTTGACAAAAAAAATAAATAAATTTTGATAGATGTCCGTTTTGATTTATTTCTGTTAAAACATGGTCATATAAATATTTGAGAGTAAGATTGCGGTAGAACCCCTTTTATATACTCAATCAATGGAGCCCATTTTTAAATTGTTAAAATGTAATCAAACGACTAACATGTTATTTGTATATGATAGGTATAATGTACATTATCTCATACTTGTATAAACTAAAAAATTTAAAAATAACATATAAAAATAAATTAAAAAGAAAGCACATAATCCCTCCCCAGCCGGGGCCACCGGTGACACTCCCCGGCCGACGACCCCTTCCCCCCAAAGCCAGATCTGGTCGATGTTTGGGGGAGCGTCGGCGTCAGGGGAGGGGGGGCCTCTTAGGTGTCGTCACCGACATTGGAGGAGCCGTCGATAGACGGTTGCAAGATTTTTTTTTTTTAGTTTTTTAGTTTTTTTTTTTTTTAGTATATAATATTATGGGTTAAGGTATATTATAGTTATCATGTACAAATAACTACCTAATATTTTATGTTCAGTTGATGACTTATTCAAGAATAATATATTGTTGATTTTATTTAGAGGATAAAAGGTGATACTTTTTTATTCCATACTAAAATCTTGACGCCAGTCTAGATTTATTATTTAATTTTTCTTTTTCTATTTTTTTTGGAAGGTTTGTTTTTTTTTTTTTTTTATAACTGTTATTTTAATATTATTTTAATAATTTATCAATTTATTTAAATATTTATAATATCTAACATATTTTATATGGTTAAATTTTTAAAATTTAGATATTTTATTATAGTATTATTAAAAAATAGTTAATTAGATAAAAAAAATTTAGAACAATAGATCCCGATTTATGACTAGTGAAGGATGAGAGTGACAATAACATTCCATATAGAAAAAAAAAAAAAACAATTGAAAACAATTTCTATCTTAAAAATGGATTAATTTCATAAATAATCTTTGAATTAAACACCATGTCTTGTGTTGGCTCTTGATTTTTGACTTTATAGATCATATTTTCCTGAATTTTTCTATAGTTACGCTAAATATACCCTTATCAATATTATGTAAAAAAAAAAAACATAAATTGAACATGTTATGATCACATGAGTTTTATTTATATGTAAATTCATAATAAATTATATTTTGCAAGAAAATTACACCTGAATCAAATATACTTTAATCAAATATATATAGTGCCAACTTTACGTCATAGTGTTATTTGGGTGATATATAATTTTTCCTACAAAAAATATTTAATTACAATTTAATCTAGATTAAAGATCACATGATCTCCCCAAAAAAAAAAAGTAATGTAATCAGAAAAGTGTTAAATTTCTTTTTAATTTTTTATGAAACAAGACAAAATTTTGAGATTATGTAATGTAATAGATAAAACTAAAAATTAAAGGACTAATTTTATATCAAAAATATAATTAAGTAGTCATTTGTAAAAAAAAAAAAAAAAAAAAAGCTTAAAAAAAACAAATAAAAAGGTAATCTAGAGACGGACAAAAAAAAAAAAAAAAAGGAACCGAATCCAAAGTGTTAGAGAAGCAACCCGGCCCAAAGTCCACCGTGCCAATTCACCGTATGTCCGCCACGTGTGCCAGAAAAGTCGTCTGCGTCATCACCAAATCCTGTGATTAATGATCTCCAAAGTCTCTCACAAAAGCCAATAATCCACGTCGTTAAAGGCTCTCTTTAATTGGCTGTAGTCTTTTCTGTGGAGGTGGGTCCACAGTACATGATTGGTCCATTTAGGAGTTTACTATACACTCCATTTATTTGTCTTCATCTATCTATTTTTTAAAAAAAAATAATTTTAAGAATAGTCTTTCAAGAGTTTTTACTATACAAACTGTTATTATTATTTTTTAATTACTGATAGGAACTAAAATATGTTATTACATCAGCTTTTAAACTATTTGATTTGAAAGTATTTACGATAAAAATTTACAATACATTTATAAAAATCGCTTCTATCCATAAATAACCTTAAATTAACTATGTTTTCTTTTTTCCTTCGACAAATTGAGGGTCTTTGTAGGCTCAAGGTCGTCTTAGAGGAACATATTTGTTATTTTTACTTTGATCCTTCAAATTGGGATCGTGAATTAATCAAACCTTGTCATAGAAAAAAGCATATAAAACCGAAAACTTACCTCCTTGTAATATAACGAGGTTAACGACGGAGAGGGGGGAAAAAAATCTCTAATCTTTTTTTTTTCCCCCCCTCATGTCCTACTACAATCTAGTTTAGCGAAAAATAAAGTTATTTGTTTGCAATGGTTTAGATTAGAAAGAGAAAAAAGAGTATCAATTATACACAATACTGCATATGGTAAGGACAATCGCTTTAAAATTCTCACCCATAATTTATATATTTGATTTTTTTACTTTTGTTGTAAGACTTGTAAAACACCTGCAGAAACTGTGGATGAGAGTGCGAATTCGTCTCCTTTTCACTTTATATTTGATTCTAATTGATTCCAAAAATAGCATTAGATACAAAAGCTTGAGGACATTAGACAAGGTGAATATGGTACAGACAACACAATATAGTCGCTCATATAGTAATCTAGAAAGGGCTACAAATGAGCTTGGAGCATTTTGGGATACGACTTACGAGAGGGGTGCCTAAACAACAATTGACAAACAACCATTTCTTTGTTGAGGGATACTACCATTTGCATTATGGATATGAGTTGCTATTTTAAATATTAGATTAATTTTTCAACAATCTAATTTAAAACTGAAACAGTTCTTTATTACGTGCTTTCAGAAAGAACACTTAATAAATCCAAATCTTTCGAAAAATAATTTTTACAGAAAATACAGCATCAGAAGTTATACATTTAAAGCTCTCATTCACGCACTTCTTCTTCTTTACTTTCACCCTTTTCCACCATCAGTCTTTTTATTTTATCTTATTTTATTTAATTTTTTTGGGGACAATGTTCCACTACCTAAGTGACTCTAATGATGGCAAAAAAAAAAAAAAACAAAAACAAAAACAAAAACAAAAAAACAAAACAAAACAAAAAAACAAAGCAAAAAAAAAAAAAAAACCTGTCTAATGAGGAGACCATAAGTGATCAAAAGCCTTTTCAGAATGTTTTATCTTTGATGGGCAATTGTTTTTCAATTTTAAAGTACTCCCTCTACTATCACTTGCATTTGCTTATTTCTTTTGTAATAACCATATGTGTATATATATTATGTATTGAATTGGACAGAAGAACCCTTTTTTTCTTTTTTCTTTTTCTCTATAAAGCAAAGTTCTTCTTATGCTCCAAAAACAATATTAACAAGGAGGAGGAGGGGGTTCCAAATGGCGATATTTGCACATACATGAACTTTATTTACATGTGATTTAAGATCTTCGTGCCCATGGTAACTCGCAGCTATTACGAATGGCTCCATTTTTACAGCTCCTCATAGTTTCATCGTCTTCATCGAGAAGAAATTGGTCGATGTCCGAATTGCTTTTCAGACGATGACATGAAGCAATGGTAGCCATTTTGTGACATGATGGCGTAGACGCCTTCTAGATGTTAGATTTTACATCTTAAACTTCTAGCTCTTCCATTTCTGAGCTTATCACAAAGCTAGGAAAAGCTAACGTTATATCCCTGTTTAAAAAAAAAAAAAAAAAAAGGTAAACATGTGAGCGCAGTAAGAGATTCTTAATAAGTTGTTCTTTTTTTCAAGAAACATAAAAGACGACATTTTATAATGGTCTAGACTCTAGATATTTATTATGAATATACTGTTGTCTAGACTCAAGATATTTATTATGAATATAATGTTCAAATTTATTTTTCAAATTTACATGACTTGTAACTCACTTTAGATACGGTAGGGTCATATTCTTAATTAGAGATGGATGTTTCGACACAAAAGCCTTCCACTCATCTTGGTCAATCCTCCCATCACCTTTAGAGTCAGCATCATTAAATGTCTATAGAAAAAAGACAACAACTTTAAGAATACTTTTTGGCTTAAAAAAAAATACTAATAAAAGAAATATATAAATAAATAAAGAGGAGAAAATATCATCTAAAGAAAGATATAGAGTAAACTCACACACCTTATCCACAATTGTTTCAACAACATCATCTGAAAGTATCAAGTCTGATTCATGCAAAAGCGCCAACACCATCTCCTTTAACTGTCATGTCACGGAGTTTAACTTTCTAATGAATTATTTTGCATGATTGCTTTATCTTTATATTATTGAGCTTATGAAGTCTAATAGGGTGTTTGGTGTCTGAGTTGAGTTAAAATTTTTAAGTTTGAATAGTAATTCTTATTGACTTTTTAGAAAAGATAAAAACCTTTTTCAAAAAAAAATAAAAATTTGAGTTTAAACCTTAAATTTAAACTTGAGCTCCAAACGGAACCTAAGTATCGTCTTGATGCAGAGCTTTTATATTTTAGTAAAGATGTATTGGAAGAGGATCTCAAACTTTTTATTTCAATTGTCCTAGATATATAGAATTGGAACATCCAATTTTTAATGCCTATAATATTTTAGAAGGTAAACTTTTCAAGAAAATGCATACATTTAATAAGTAAAATAAAAAGGAATTCTCTATCACTTCCTTCAAAAATTTTTTTTTTTTCCTCTATCACGTAGAAAAGAATTTTTGGAGAACTCGTTTTGAAAGAAACTGCATATATAGAGAAAATCTCACTATTAAAGAAATTAAATGAATTTGCAGTACTCGCCTCTTCTCGCTCAATGTACCCTGTGTGTCTCAGATCATACAACCTAAAAGCAACTGCAAAAAGAGGATCATCAATTCAGCAAATGATATATTTCGATTGAATAAATCAAATTTCTTTGAATCAAATAATTTTATTCTATTCCCTCAAAAATGAATCAAATAATTTTATTCTATTCCCTCAAAAAAAAAAAAAAAAACTCTAATTAAATAACTAGTTTGGTTAAACTATTTACCAAAAAAAAAAAGTTAGGTTAAACTAATGGAGTCAAGTGTAATCAGTGATAACAAGCATGAGCACAATAATCTTACTAAGAAAATCTGTTCTTACACGCAATTTTGTCCTCCACAGGTGCATTAGGGTGAAAAACACCCAAGGATCGAACAAATTCTCCAAACTCGATAACCCCGTTACGCTTCAAATCAAATAAATCGAAAATCTACAAGAAGAAAGAAGCTATTTTTTATTGCTTAGAAAGTTAAAATAACGATGAATGAACGAATTATAATAAATTCTGTAACGAAAAAGAGAGGAATCAGAATCACGTACCCTGTCCGCGAAAAGATTCCTTTTGTTCCTGTTTCTAAAGAGTGCAAGCTGGAATTCTTCCTGTTTAATTAGCTCAGATTGCAATTTAGAAGATAGAAGAGTGAAAGCTAATTACTTACTTCAAACTGTCAACTAAAAGGAAAACACACCTTATGGATGAGGCCATCATCAAATATTGAGCTGCTCAACTTTTTAAAAAGCTCATATAAGGCTTCCACTTCACTCACTGTAACTGCAACATATATAGGAAAAATAATATAAATCAACTCCGTTTCTCTTCTAAATTGTAGTATCGTAGGCTTAGCTTAGCGATAATTCTACAGTCACTTCTATTATTAAGGTCTTCATAAGGTCCACCCTCCTCCCTCCTTGTTCCCCAAGTTCAAAAAAATAAAGAAAATAAAATAAAACAAAAGGTTACAGTATCACCATATAATCAACCATTCCATGTAAATATTGAATCCGATCCTTATATTTTCATATATAATCATTGGTATGCCAAAAAACCGAGATTTAAGGCCAATTTAGTATTGATTTTGAGCCTCAAATGTTCTTTTTACATAACACGTTGCATAGTGCCTAAGAAAAGTAATCTATTCTTATGCATGTTAATTAGTTCTTCTCCTAGTAATATAACTTTTTTCGACGTTAATAACCGAAGGAAAATATATTATTCTGCTAATAAAACATGTTAATGGTTGTGTAAAAAAACGTCGACGATGTGAACAACAGTTGATTCACCCGCAACAATATTTAAAAAGAAAAAGAAAAAGAAAAGAAAAGAAAAAAGAAGAAGAAGAAGAAGAAGAAGAAGAAGAGTGTAGTTTATGATGCGCACTCACAAGGTGTTTCAGCAGCAAGGACAGTAGGCTCTTCATAGCCAGGCGTTTTAGCTTCCTTGGACGAATAGCAGCCCATTATTTATGAACAAAATAACATAACTCACTTAAAGAAATTTCATGAGCTTCTCAAGCCAGACCCTTTTTTAATATACAAAAAAAAAAAAAAAAAAAAAAGGAAGAAGCATAAATCAGTCAATATTAACGAGCCACCTCACAAAACTTTAATTAGCAAAAATAGTGATTATAAATAACATTCCACGATTGGACAAGAAAATTTGACTTTTCAGAAGTGCCATGCCAAGATAAACAAATGAAACTGGTCATTATTTTGCAAGCAGATCAACCACTAGCTGGGCTTATAGATATGAGTGGATTGGATCTCTTTCAGATTTCAGATCAGACATAGGAGTGGCTAGCCATACCGACAGATACTCTGGAATCATCCATAACTCATGATATCGAGACGGTTTTGTTCAGTTTTATAACTACTGAGCACCACTATTCATAATAGGTGATTCCTGAGTTTGATAATTTTTGCGTTGCTTATATTTATTTTTTATGTGACAGCACAACTGCCTTGGATCTATTTTTTGTATTTAGGTCACTAAAGTCTAAACACACTCGGCGAAAAAAAAAAAAAAAAAAGTGTGATATTTTAGCAAGGATAAATTTGTGGCGGAAAATTCAGAAACGTCCAAGAGCACATATTTTCTTTGGTTGTTAAAGAGTTGATGATCAATAGCCTACCCGATCTATGGTGGTCGGTTGAAATTCTCACTATAATACTAATTTAATTCGAGATTTGGTTTAATTCATCTCCCTTAGATAAAATTTCTGGCTGTGTCCTGGACTAAAGTGACAAAAGCAAATATGGCTCAGACGAAAATAGCAGATCTGATATTTTCCTCCTTTAATTTAACTCCAAAATATAGAAAACGAATTCCAAGGGAATCAAGCTGGCAATCAATAAAGAAAAAACATTAAAACAAAATGAACAGTCACGCCCCTATTATTCAAATCTTCTACTCTTTTCTTTTTCTTTTTTCTTTCTTTTATATTGTTTTTAATTTTATTTTTTGTCCCACAAACATAGAGAACTATACAGTTTCATGGCCTTATTCCTGGACAGGAAAATGTGGGTAATTCAGAGTTGAACACGGAGACTAAATTTATTTTTTAAAAAAAACAGCCAGTCATTTTTTATTAAAAAATTATCTGATTAAAAAGAGAAAACTTGTCAGTTTTAGAATTTGCAACAAAAGAAATTCAAAGGAAAAAAAAAAGCCACGAAAAGAAATTATTATCAGGATAAAGTCAGCATCTCTGAATTAAATTTGGGATGCTAAAAGCTAAATTTGGAGACAATGAGAAACAAAACCAAACACCAAGAAATATAAAAAAGCAAAATGGTTCAGAAAAGACCAACACTTTCTCTCCGTCTATTCTCATGAACACCAAAAATGGTAAAAACCAAGATCCATTGAAAGAAAACATGATTCAAATATCCCAAAAAGATCACAGTCGAGAGAGAGAGAGAGAGAAAGAGAGAGAGGAGAGATATATGTACCTGAGAGATATTCACACGCACATATATATATATATATATATGTATATATATTATGCTGAGCTTTTTCTTCTCTTGATCTTGTTACCGAGTAATATACATATATGAGAATATCCTTGCTTTCTCAGCCTCCCTAGATATATATATATTTATATATGTGTGTGTGTGTGTGTGTGTGTGTGTGTGTGTGACTGGAGTTGAAAACAAGACAATATCTGCTTCTCAAGGTGGAGGCCTACATATTTCAACGGTCGCATATTTCGCTCTTGACAGGCCAGTTGTGTCTGCTATTTTTATAATCATCTTTGAGAGAGATGTCAACTTTTCATGTATTATTTATTTAGTTATTTTATGTTATGGGAAAAGAAACAGTTTTTTATTTTTTATTTTTTATGGTTTATGTCTTATATCCACGTATTTACTGATTCCAGATATGGGGAAAAAAAAAAACACTAAACTAAACTAAACAAAGAGAACAAAACGTGTACACTTTTAAATTTAGCTTTGTTTATTTTACTTTAAAATATTTTCATTACTAGTGATTGAATTGTCATCTTTTTAAAAAAGAAAATAAGCAAGAAAAAAAGTTGTAAATATGTGAGGCTCGTAATTTTTTAATCATTTTAACTCTGAAAATAAGACAAGATAATGGAAAATTAAAAAATAAAATGTATGTAAAACAACTATTTTAATATCATCTCATTAATCTTTTTATCTATACAAGGACATAATTATAAAGTACACTAGAATAGACTCTCTCTTTTTTTTTCTATTTTCTTTTACTTCTACATCTAAATAACATAAAAGAAAATCTTCCTCCTTTTCTCACCGAATATTTTATTTCTCCTTCCTTTCTATTTTCCATCTTTCTTACCGAACATAACTTTAAATTCATTAGAGAACGAGTCTTTAATTGACTTGTCTCCAGTTAGATGGCTTCCCGTGATAATATTACATATGTAAGATAACAACGTTTAGAAAATTGTTTCAAAATTGTCAATTTCACACTTAGAATAATAAAATACATATACAATTATACAAGTAATCTTGCTTATCATTTTTCTTGTTATGATAGTACAATTTGTGGGTCAGTCATGATTTTTTTTATTCTTATTTACTTAGCGATGATTATAAATAAATGTAGAAAATTCACCAATATGAGAAAAATATTTCTATAGCTTTCGATGATTCAGACTTAATACCATGTGGAAACCAATAAATTAACACCGAAAAAAGTTGGAAAGCTTTTTAAATATTTTTTCCCCTCTTCCAAGTGGGTTCTTAACGGATTCCATTTTCTACTTTTTGTTTTGCAATTACGTATAGAAATATATATATATATATGAGTGTGATTTAAATGATTACGTAAATATTTACTCATCAATAGTTACCATCATTTTAGCCATTTATTATAATAAATTGAATAACTAACCAAAAAATATTTATGACAATTAATGAGCATTAAATTTATAAAATTCATTAAATATGATGTGGATAGGTAACTTGTTCTTAACATGTTATGATTTATTATATTCTTTTTGTTTATTTAAATGGAAACTAAGATTCATTTCTTAATTTTTGAATATTGATTCTTTTCCCTTCCCATTTATTTTTTCATTCAATTAATTTTTTGCTGCTTCATATTATGCATTTGGTTTCTTCCTTGCATTTGAAAAAAAAAAAAAAAAAATTTCCATGTAAGATATTACGGAGAACAATATCAGAGGCATGACACAAACGAAAAGTTGAAATTTCCAAATGTGTTAATGATGAATGCACTCGACGCTGTTAATGCAAAAAATTTTTTAATAGAAATTTGTTAAAAAAGAGTTGTGGCAAATTAATCATAAAAGGAAATTAAAATAATCAAGTAAAAAAAATTTTCATTCCATCATGAATCTGGATTTGATTCCAGATATCCAATTGTCCAACTTTTAAAAAGTCTTTGTACTTAACGTTTAGGGTAACAAGGTATTTATTTATTTATTTATTTATTTTTAGCTATTATAACAAATCATAAAAATACCATATCAATAAATGCAATTAAAACATACACTACTCTATATAATTTTATCTGATTACAAAAAAAAAATAACTATTAATTTTTATATATATATATATAATATTGGGAGAATAGGAGAAATATCATAATATAGGAATTTAATTAAATAGCAGATTTCTATATTCAGTTTATATATCTACTAAAATTCCGATTTTACCCCCATCCACAATCTATCTCCCAGCCGGAAAACCTGACCGAAGAACTGACGAAATCGCCGGCGCCGTCATAACAGACTTCGCGCTCGAGAAATGCTCGTCGCTGGTGACTCACAGTCGTGATCTCGTCGCCTTCCGTTGTCTCATCACGACTCCACCTTCTCCACCGACAGTGTGGGAAACTCGTCGCCGGTGACACAATCGCGATGGAGAAGGAAACCAGTCGCGTCCCCGTCGAGATCTCCATCGCAGCATCAAGAGCAAAAATTGCGACCAAAATCACCGGAAAAATGGCGATTTCGTCCTCGCCAAACGCACGGAATCTCCGGCTCCACAAAATGATTTCAAGAATCGGTTGTCGGCGAGAATCGCGGATGTTTCCGCCGTCCCTGTGCATCGTCGCTGTCGAACTGGTTCGCCGAGAATCGCGATCCTAGTCGGCGTCGGCGCAACAGCGTCGGCCTTTTCCCCCGCGAGCGCCTACTTTCTTCAACTCGCCGGTCACCTCTTCTCCGGCTGGCTACATGGCGGCGGCGTCGTCAGTGGAGACAACTTGGGTTTGGGTGGTCTGATTTGGGGTTGGGTATTTGGGTTTTTTTTGTTTTTTGTTTTAATATTTAAATTAAGGGTAAAAATTGTAATTTAATAAAATTTGGGGAAATGCATTATATTATTTTCTCCCCTTTTTTATAGAGGAAATGTATTTTATTAAAATCAATAAATCTGATTTTTTTTTCTCAAAAAATAAAAATCTGATTATTTACAAGTTAATAGAATTTACTTCCTAATATATTTGGATTTTCAAGTAAATTTATGTATTTATTTTTTTTAAAGAAATCTATGTATTTACTAGTAGGATTTACAAATAATTTTGTAAATCCATTATTTACTTGAAAATTTGGTTATTTCACTTGTTTATTATCAAACTTAAACATGATATTTACAAGTAAATCCGAATATTTACATGTAAATATACATATTTACTAAGTATAAATATAAGAAATCACATGTAAAATGCAATCCAATCATATTTACTAGTTTAAAATTTAATTATATTCATTTAAATCCGAAAATTTTCACCACGTCATTTTTTTAAATTTTTTGAGATTTGTTATTTCTACCAATAAATCCAATATTTTATTATGTAAATCCGTATAATATTAAGAAAAAAGTAAATCCGATTATTAACCTGTAAATATTTGTATTAACTAAATAAGTAATTTTCAAAAATTATTAAAATAAATTACTGATAAATATACTTATAAATATTAGATTTACTTAATAAATTGATAATTTTCAAATTAACGTAATTATCATGTTTATTGTAAATATTACGCGTAAATATAAAAATTTACTAATAAATATTTGATTTACTTGATTAAATAATTATTTTCAGAACAACATAAATATTATACATACAAGTAAATACTAAGATTTATTAGTAAATATTTTGATTTTTGTAATTAATTAATAATTTTCGGCAAATATTTATCCTCAAAATTACCCAATTTAGTAAAAAAATTTAGAATGTCCCAATTTATTAAAAATTCTAAAACTACCCCAAATTGAAGAAACCCTAACCCAGTCAACCCCAATCAACACCGCCACTGGAGACAGCCATTGCCAGAGACGAAGTTGTCGCCACTGGGAGGTGGTTGCTCAGCGCTGCTCGCCAATCATTGCCGGAGAAGACAACTTTGTAATGGCGCATCGTTGTTGTCATGGTCGTGGTCGGATCTCTCAATTGTCGGACTGTCACAACGGTGAAGGTCGAACGGAGAAGTTAGGAGTGATGATTTGTCGACGCGGGTCGTGGGACGTTCTCCGATCGCGATCGGAATCTCCTCAATGTGATGCTAAATATCACGACGCCAGTGCGATCTGGATTCAGTCGCCATCAGATCCCGTGCTGTTGTCGTCACTGTTGTGATCTTTGGTCAATGAGGAGAGGGCAACAACTGGACAGAGGAGCTCAGAAAACGTGATCGTTGGTGACTGGAAGATCGACGTCGACCTCTAGAGCAGTCCTCGTCGCCAGTAGAAGAAAAGCATATGGAGGTAGGGGTAGATCTGGTATTTCAAAAAAAAAAAAAAGAAAATCTGCTATAATTTTCCTAAATTATGGTATTAAGATATGCCATTTAGTACGATTGCCCATTAATAATATTGTACATGTACACTTAAATGTTAATAAGCCAATGTATTCAATCAAGTTTATTTTATGAAGTGTAAACCAAAGTTACATGTCGCTTTCTTTGAGTTGTCCCACAAACTTGTAAATCTGACCAACATATCTATAAAGATAATGTAGCAAGGATTTACCTCTAAATATTCATCTCATTAGTGTAAATTTAGTAAAATAAATAAACTGATGATATTATTCAAAACATCGCGTTGACAAGAATAATTTGTTTAATTAACACGGAATTGTTTTAGAAATAAATTAAAATATTAACTTATTGTGTAACGTAGTTAACATCTCCAAAAGGAAATTAATTCCGCATCATTAAATGTGTGTATATATATGTGTACAAGTAAGTTCCCGTCATTTTACTGACCTGTACATATTATTAGCTGTTCAACTTGCAGATCAAGATTAGAAATTTCTAGTATTTACCAAAAAACAGTATAGAAATTTCTGGTTGTCAAAATTCAGCAATAGTTAAATATCATGAGCAATAATTGTAAAGGATTCCACGTGATTAATTTGAATGCTAGGGCTCCACCAATAATATGCGTGAGTCAATGACCCTTTTTTGTCGGGTGAATGGTAGATTTATGACGTTTTTATCTGAAGATGTAAATCAAGAGCTCAAGGAGTGACCACCGATGATAGTGATATAAAGACATTTAAAGGTTGTTTTATGGCTGTCGTTTTTTGTTGTCAAAAGGTTTGATTTTTTTTAATTCGTACTATGAAATAAGGAGATTTTATGATTGATATGTACGTAAATGAATATCTGGAAATAATTGATGAGAATGTACAGTACTCTTATTTTTGTTTTTACTTACTATCTCAATAAATTTACAAAGCTTATGTTTGATTTATCGATTGGAGATGAAATTTTTAAGTTAGAATTAATTAATTTTTTAAAAATTAGTTATAAATTTTATTAATTTTTCAAAAAAAGATAAAAACTGAGATGAAAAATATAATTTAATTAAAGTTAAACTTAAATGTCAAATAAAGTTAAAATAATATTGACTAGAATCAAATGTAAGTATACGATCAATTCCCTTTTGTTTCAAAAAAAAAAAAAAAAAAAGCGTCCAATAATGTGACTATCAGGGTCCCTTTAGAGCAGGGGGAAAAAAAAGACCCCTGCCCATTAGCATTTAGCTCCATCCAAGATGGGGTAAGGACTAAGGACATGAATTCCATCATGCACTGCAAAAATTTTATGGAATTTTTTTTTTTTTTTTTTGATAATTATGATTGTCTTTCACTCTTTCTTAAATGATATGTCCGGATGTCCCACGATTTTTAGTGTTTTTGTTTTTTTGTTTTTGTTTTTGAACCAAAATGTTAAAAACAGTACGTTTGAAACTTGAGATTTGTGCCATCTTTCTATACTGAAATACGAGCCAAAAAAAAAAAAAGCGAGTCGATATCATTCGACATTGATATTACATTATTGTTTCAAATTATACTTAACGGCGACTCCAAAAAAGAAAAAGAAAAAGTACTGCATGGTTTTTCTTTTTTAAATATTTCTAACAGGAAATTAAAATTCAAAATCTTAGTGGGGTCTAAAAGAATAAATTCGAATTAAAAAAAGGGGATAATATTCTCTCTATAATAAAATTAGTCAAATAATCATTTTTTTATTTATTAATCAATATGATATAAATTCTTTATTTTTGACCAATATGACATAATATATTAGTTCACTTTAGTTTAATTTTATATTATTTTGATATAGTTTTAATTTTTTGTGTCATATTGATTTAATGATCTCTAAATACATATCATTTAAGTGTTTTCCTCATTCCTATATATGAAAAGGTCTACAAAGTTTATTCCCCCCCCCCCCCCCCCCCACCAAAGATGAAGAAAATTTCTACAAAGTTAATTTTACACTACTCAACACAATCACTGTTTTTCGTTTTGGGTCTATTTGATAAAAAAATATTATTATACAGTTGTTCCTAATTGAAGTTAGAAAATCAGTGCATGCAAGGACTGTTCATACACACTCAATAAAATATACATCCATACCTCATCGTTTTAATTGCAAGTTATTGGAACCAATAAATATTTTTTAATTACTGAGCAAATTTTGATAGAAATTACAAAAATAAAAATCGAGAGATCAAGAGGAAATAAAGGGTTACTAGAACTTTAAACAGGAAAAGTAGATAAATTAAATGAGGTCTGTCTATTTAAGAAAACAAGTTTATGTGGGAGCACATTTGAAAAAAAAAAAGTTTGTATTTTTATTAATTTAGTGCGGAAAATTTAAAAAAACCCAATAAATCATATCCGTAAATAATAATAATAATAATAATAATAATAATAATAATAATAATAATAATAAAGAGTGGAGCATGTGTCCCAATGTGGATTCATGGATGCTTTGTTTTTTATTATATTTCTATAGTTTTCTTCAAAAAAATCAGAATCAAATTAACAAGTATATTGGTGGAGTTTTATGATCAATGTAAATATGAGAATCAAAAAGCATGTAAATCTGGCGGAGTTTAATGAAAATCCCAATAAAACCATAAAATTGTACTGTACTATTGATAAGATAATATTTTTTTTTATAATAATGTGTTTCAGAAAATACTAATATTTTTATCTGTATAGACTTATTTTATATCATTAAGTCATTTTCTTTTCTTTTTCATTTTCTGATTAAAAAGGGATGGATCTAGACCATTCTATATTGACAAAAATTTCGATTTATTCCGATGTATATATATATTATTACATTGTAAGTTGCGAGCGACCAGCAAAGCAAAGATGCAACTGCATGCCAACCTTAGCTTCAAGGACCACGTGTTTTGCTGGTGGTGACAACACGAAAGTGAAATTTTAATCAAAAGAGAATATTTATGAGTTATATATATGTAATAAATAAATATATATATATATCCACGAACGATATACATTAAATATATAAACCAGAAATCATAGTATTCACGTGTTGATGGGTTCAGTTTTGACAAAAACTCCGACCTAGTATTGAAGAAAATGTTGGTTAAATTAAATAATCTTAGATGTCGTACGTTGGACTCAAGTTAATAACTTAAAATTAAGTAAAATTCTGTTGCTGTTTTTAAAGCTTAATTACCACTGAGTTGATTAATTTCACCATTTTTGTTTCATGTCAAATTCGTTTTGCTTACTAACGTACTATCTTTATGACAAAATTTTAAGTACGTAACATTTCTTTGTAATTTATTAGTTAGATCCAAGGAATTATTTACCAGATTGGTGTGGAAGTACTTAATTATTCATGTGTATAACTTAAAAATAAGCACAAAGTACTTTGACATTATATTTCCTTTCAAGCGCTTACGTGCATCTGTGAGAGTACTGTGAAGTTCTCAAGTCAACAGCAAATTAAAAAAACCAAGCAACTATAATTTATTTATATATATATATATATATATATATTAAAAAAAAAGTCATCGGATGAGGTGGCTAACGACAATGGACTATATTATAATGGATTTATGATGAGAGATTTGTGAGGGTTTTAAGTGTGAAGATTTATGCCTATTAGCTAGACTAGAACATAATATATCAAAAGACCAGAAGTCATGCGTCTATATATATATACACACATATATATACATATACATATACTTACTATTAGCACATTTAAGGAGGTTAAGATGATATATTTTTAGTTGAAGGAAGGATATGACCCGATAATAGGACTTTTAGAAAATATTTCTATTAGCATTTGAAAAGCTTTTTTGGTCAAGTTCAAGAAAGTATGCTAACGTCAAGCGTACTCTTTAATGGTATATCTTATTAATATCAATACGCATAGAGTTATAATCCTCATTCTTGTTAAAAAATCTTATGATTAATTAAAATGCTTTATCATATATATCATATATGTATGTATACTATCATTTTTTTTTTTAATAATTAGGTAGGATAAGGATATGAAGAAAATTTGTCCATTAATAATGAGGAAAATTTGACGGGACGCGATTGAGTATGACAATACATTGATGGATATGTGAATGAATCTTGTCATAAATTCTGCCTTTTGACATTGCTACAGATTTATGAACTTTTTGGCACTTTTCTTTTATTAGATCAGATGACTCCTATAATTGTTAGATGCTGTCTTCGTCTAAGTTATAATTAGACTGTTTTTATGTTTATGTAACATATTTTTTTTAGTCTATATATGATATTAAGGTTTAACTCTAATTAAATTATATTTTTTCATTTTAATTTTTATTTTTTTTTAAAAAAATCAATAAAATTTGTAACTAATTTTTAAAAAGTCAATCAACTAAAACTTAAAATTTTCGTTTCATCTCAAACGAATCTTTAGTTAATTTTTAGGATGAGTTCTATCTAAGCTTTATTGAATAATAATTCTATGAAAGTGATTTATTTCACGCACGTTTTGAAAGCGTTATAAATTAAAGTGTTGTCGCCTTGTCGCATAAATAATGATTTCAACAACATGTTGTGATGGTCGATCATGATTTATATATATATATATATATATATATATATATTTGTTCCTTTAATCGTTGCATGCCTTTTCTCTACTTTTGGAGCTTGGATTTTTCCAAGGAGAAGGAAAATATCAAATAGCTTAGAAGGGGAAAAGTTTTTTTTTTCTTTTTTTTTTTCCTTAACAATTAACGCGCCCCCCCCCCCCCCCCAAACATTTGGCAACTTCGGTTGACTTATATAGGTAGGGAATATTTATTAAGAGAAGAAACGGTACTGAAGAATTTAAGTGAAAATCCTTGGAAAAGTTTTGTTGGTTTCTCTGTTATTTGTTCCTAGAACTGTTTTCCAAAGACACGTGCAGTCGTGTAGACATAATCTACAGGGATGCTTGGTAACACAACTCAACTCTAATTAAATTATACTTTTTCATCTTAATTTTTATCTTTTTTCTGAAAAATCAACAAAGTTTATAACTACTTTTTAAAAAGTCAACTCAATTCAAACTTAAAAATTTCAACTCAACTCAAACTCAACTCATTCACTAAACACCCTCGTCTAAATATCAACTCCAAAGTTCAAACGTAATATATGTGTGTGTGTGTGAATTTATATAAATGTTGGTCGACAATAATACAATGTTTCTTTTCTTTTCTTATATTATATTTTCTACTCTCTTTCTTCGTTCCTTTCTTTCTTTACATTAATCGAATCAAGTTAGCCTTTAATCTTTGTCTTAATTTGATTATTTTTGTCAGCAGGTTTAGACTAATTGTTTAATTGAATTTGGCTTTTTTTTTTTTTTTACCTACAAAAAATATATGGTTTTTTTAGGGATTTTTTTTTTGTAATTTAATTGGTTTTAGGTCACCCTAATAAAATGGAATTAGGTTATTAAAACAAACACACATACACACACAAGGGCCCAAAATAGACTTTTTGCGGTCTTTTCTTTTCTTCTTTTTTTTTAAAATTTTTTTTTCAAAGCTGCAAACAGTTTTTTTTTTTTTTTTGGGGGGGGGGGGGGGGGGGGGGGTGGGGCGGCGGCTCTGGAGGCACACAGTGGTTAAAAGATTAGATTGAAGAAGGAAAAAAAAAAGTTTTTAATATAGTTTGTGCATTATTGATTCTGGCATGTTGACTTTTCCAGCTGAATATAATGATTATTTATATATTATACAGAGAGAAAATCTGAGAAAATCTTTGTATGATCTTTGCTAGCTCATCTTTGTCTGAAATATTTCGCGCGCTTACACAAGTAATGCTGAAAATATTACCCACTGTATATACACAAACACAAACACACACACACACACACACACATATATGTATGTATCTTGAAACTAGGAACACATGTACAATATTGTTACCATTTGTAGTAGAGTACTTTTATCCTTAACTCCTTTCCTTTAAAAAAAATAAAAATAAAAAAATTTCTAGCTGAGGATGGATTTGGATAAAGTTCTTGGTTGACAAAATGTCGATTTAATGAGACGTATATCTATTGCAAGTTGTGACCGACGTCTATATGCATGAATCATTGCAGTTACAATGTCTTGTTTTGCCGATGGGGATCGGACAACCAGAAATCAAAAGAGAATTACAAGTTTTATTTATATATATGTATATATATCCACGTGCATGACCAAGTAGTTTAGGCCTATGGAGCTCATGATGCCCTCCTAAACTTTTTTATTTTTTCTTGTTTAACCTATATGTACACAAAGTCCCCCAAAAGTCTTAAAAGTGATAGTAAAATGAAAGGTCAACAATAATACATTCAATGCTCAATACTAATAAATTAATAGAGCTATTTAGACATATGTAGCAAAATAAATCATCAACTAAAGAATATCTACCCTCTTTTAAATTAGATCTCACATCTGCCCTCATTCTTTTTCATTTTGTTTTATAATAAAGATATATACACATGAAAAGGCATTGTATATGTTCATTAATTTATCGGTTTTTGACATTGACAATATTAATTCTACCGGTTGTTATTGCTATATACTATAAAAATGATATTTTCTATTTTATACACTGAAGAATCAACTTTGTAATTGAATGAGAGACCGATTGATAAATAACAAAATTTTCTTGTGTATATTCCAGCTGGGGCTATGTCAGCGGATAGGAGGGGAGGGGCTTGTGTAAGAACTCATAGGTTTGAAATCTACTTATCTTTAATAAGTTGAAGTTCGTGAAATTAAAAGAAAAATAATAAGAAAGTCATCCCTTTTTTTTTTCTCTCTCTCTTTTCCCATCAATTAAAAAATCTTGACTTCGTGGCTGTCCACGTGAGTTCTCATTCGATAGGATACATAAAAAAAAAAAAATTTCAAGCAACAAGAGGAAAAAAAAAATAACGCTGATATTAAAAATATCAATTAATGTGTTTAATATATACTAGTTAAGCATACTGTTAAACTTTGAATATGGCACATTTAAAAGGAAAAGAAAAGTTTTTGATTCTGCAAATTGGACAATAATGGGGAAATGACATTGTTGAGTTTGACAAAACATGGATTGTCGACCGATATATGTGGATGAATATGTTCATAATTCCTGCTTTTTGACATCGCTACAGATATTGTGAAAGTAAAATAGACCACTCACACACCAATTTCTTGGCATGATTTATTTTCTTTTAGATGACTAGTTATATTTCATATAGTATAGTGCTATATTTTTCATGCACGTTTTGATAGTGTTCTAAATGATTAAAGTGTTTTTGTATAAATGATGATTTCGACATGTTTTGATGGTCGATATTCATGTTACACATCTTTTTATATCTGTCTTTGGCCACTTTTGGAATTTGGAGCTTGAATTTTGCCAAAGCTAGAGAAGGGAAAGATCAATAGGAGGGATTGTTTTTTTTTTTCTTTATCCATAAATTATTTGGTAAGTTTTGGTTTAATTTACATATTTGTATGAGAAAAGAATGTCAAGAGAAGAAACATTTGGTTAGTTTTCAAGGAATGAATTTTGAATCCCCCTAAAACAGTGAAGAAAGTGAAAATCCTTGAAAATTTTGTTGGTTTCTCTCTTTTTTGTTCCTAGGAATACTGCTTACAACAATACACTTGCAGTGAAAAAATATTCTACGAACTGAGTGACATGTATCAATATATATATATATATGTATATGTGTATATATTGCAATTTATCAACGAAATACCAATTCCAAAATCCAAATGCAGCAAATATATATGTGGGACCAATGCTCTTTCTTTTCTCATAATTTCCTTTATCTCTTTCAAATCACTCATCCTTTTTTTTGTCCTTGGTAATTGGGGGAAAAAAAAAAGTAGCTAATAAAGTTGGTGCATTTCTCACATGTTGAATTTCCAGCAAAAATAAGACAAACACTACTTGTATAATATGTAGAAAATCTTTGATCGTCTTTTTTCTCAAAATCCCGATGTTCATTGATTAATATTAACTGAGTATACGTGTGTGTATGCATACATATAATTCGGAAATTTTCACAATAGGGCATTTTCTAGTTTTTTACTAAAAACAGAAACAATTTCTGTATTATCTTATCCCATATCCCCCATCATTCATTAAATATCAAATTCCGGAAACTACTGTAATATTACGAATTAAAAAAAAAAAAATCTTACCAGCTCCATTGTACTCAAAGAACGTACATTGTTTTACTCTTACTATCACAGATTCTAATACTGCACAATTTATTAATTAGACACTATTTTAAAAGATATTATGTAATATCGAATCTTAAACCCATTTTGAGAGGTAAAAAGAAAGATTTAATTAAGCTATGCCTAAATGTCATAAAGTAATTTTGAGTAATCAAGTTGAAATGACATGATGGTCCCTATCAATGACATGGTATTCATTAATTGGTAGTTCACCGTTAATAGGATAGATACTTTGCAAACTTAATATTATTACAAAAAAGTAAACTAATACTCGAGTCTATTATATATAAAAGAGAAAAAAGAAAAAAGTTCTGCATCAATGTCAATCAGGCGGACACCGACCTACCAAAATCATATTATAGATCTGAACTACTTGCCGTGAAATATGAGGTAAATACCTAATTAGTTAGTAATTACCTATAGAATATAATTGTCAATACTATAATATATATATATATATATAGATGTACACATACACTCGAGTCCTCAATCCTGATAGCTGATCAACATAAAACAGTTTGTCAGCCACAATTTATTAAATATAAAACATTTTTCTTGCCTATATCTATTTGTGCACTCTCATTTTATATATCTTAGTTGATTGCAACTACTTATAAAATAGAGGATGAATTCTCTAACCTAGGATGTAATGGAGGACGTAATTCGATTTAATGCACGCTAATTAGTATTAGGGCCGACAATTTGGTCATAATGAAAATGATATTATATCTACAATATGGAATATATACAAGTTGATTATATATTTATATTTATATGTGTATATATCTTGATGAAGAAATAAATATTTTCTAGTTGTTGGAGGACGGTTTGGAGTTTATCATTAGGAATGGATCAAATGGCTTATCTCGACAATTAAATAACAACTAGCTTCCCTTTTGTCCAAAATATCACTTTCAAGAAAAAAAAAAAAAACACCCCAATAAAGAGACAAACGACATACTTTACTTAGAAATTAGGCATGCCTAAACCGGCCCAAACTATATAATTAAGCATAGAAAGTTGATTGCCCCTAACCTATATTAATAAAAGAAATGTTAAATAAATGAATGAACTTTTAAGATGCTATTTTCTTTTTGAGTGGTTATATTTGTCCTTATCAAGTTTATAGTTCTTAGCAATTATTCTTCCCTTAATAATGAAGTTTTGAAGATTCTATCCTTTTTCAATTATTCTTCATATAATGTGGTATCAAATATAGACTAACAATAATTTTATACTTGATTTTAGAATTTAAATTCTCCTATCTTAAATTTAAAAAAAACTTAAATCTTTGTATAATACCCAATTTGAACATTTCATACTCTACTGTTATTTTAATTTTGATTTGCTTTGTAGAAAAAAATTATAAAGAGCATTGCAAGGGACACGTACTCTAATCTTACTTTTGAATATCAATTCACGTGATGATAGATTTTTAATTTTATTGATAGATACAATATTTAAATTATAGTTGATTTGGCAATCTTTTAAACACCGTGCAAAAATAAAAAATAAAAAAACAACAACTCACATATTACGTTTTGTTACTCAAAAATTGATATTAGAATTGACGCTCGTAGCATTATTCAAATATATATATATATATATAACATTATGATGTGCTTGGATCACACATTCACTTGATATTGTATTCCAATACAATGAAATATGCATTTGGTTCATCATATATTGTATTTCAAAACAACTTTATTTGAATAACTCAAAATAATGTTCATCTATTCTTTTTTTTTTTTTTTAAGTCTACTCCAATCACAAATTATATATTTTCTCTCTCACCAATACACACTATATAGCAAGAAACAATTCTAAAAAAAATTAAGAACAAAATGTTCGAACACAACAATTAAGAATTCAAAGATCCTCTCAACTTCTTCCCCAGAAAACAACCAAATCAGCAAATGGGTATGCTCAAAATCCATCCCAATAAAACCAAAATATCTCAATAACGAAGTTACCGATCTGTAAAGGATTGATTCGGCGTTACCAATTTTAGGCTTTAGCAAGCCAGACAATAAAGTTGAATGTATTCATAAATTTAGATGCGACAATAATCCTATTTGTTACTGTTTCAAAAACACGTTTCCGATAAAGTTATTTGGGAAAACGATTTTAAAATAACGTTTGTTTTTATAAAGTTAAAAAATTTAAACAAAAAAAAAAATTCATATTTTGTAAATGAATGAGAAAATGCAATAAAATTATTTTTCATTTTTTGTTTTCATCTCATATAGTTTGTACATCTGATAAATATTTTCAAACACATATATACATATAATTTGAACTTTTTTTTTTTTTCTCAAATTAGCCAATCTTTCAAGAAATCAATACAATAAAATACAATTTTAAAAAGCATCTTAACATCATTTTCAAACCGTGCCCTCCCTTCTTCATATGAAGTTTCTGAACCACTTGATTATGCTTTCCGGTCAACTAAGACGATGTTATCCTTATCTAGCTAGGCCGAGGTACAACAGCTACCATGAACAAAGTTGGGACGTAATACGATTGAATGCTTTTTAATAATAATGTTGAACTGTTCGTCAAAAGGGAATACATATATATTATATATATATATGAATTACATATGAATGTTTACGCGTAAATGTATAATATAAATATTTGTATATATAATATATATATATATATATATATAAACGTGGACGGTACAAGTTGATTACATTGATCTGCAGAGACTAAGGGAAAGAGAGACGGGGGGGGCTTAATCCCCGCCTCAACTTTTGATTTTTTAAAAAATAGCCCATGATTTTAATTAAATTTTCATAGTAGTCCCTCCTAAAAATAAAAATTTGCTCATAATAACCCTATTATTATCAATGATATTGTTATTAGCCCCCCGAAAAATTCTGGCTTCATCACTGTTGATTTAGTAATAGTATTTTTTTCTTGTTATATGACCGTTTGGATTTCAGAACTTATCATAAGAAGATTGCTAATCTTGCCAATCAACAACTAGCTTCCCTTTGTTCAAAATATCACTTTCACAGGACCCCATGATTAGAAACTAGGGATTGCCTTAATTAATGGGATTAAATTAGATAATCAGAAAATGCAAGTTGATTACCTATCCTAACAAGGAAAAAGACTATAGTGAAACGTTTTCAACTGGTCCTAGGAAATGAGAAAGAGAGAAAAGGAGATAGTATGTCGGCCTGAGTTCTGGGACTGCCCCCTGGCGGGTTGGTGGACCTCCGATCTTGAAAATTGGTCGTGGAGCTCGTATCGTTGTGGGTTTTTCTTATTATTATTTTTTATGGTGGTGGCTGTGTTTGGCGGGGTGACTTCATTGGAGTGGATATGATGTCGTTTAGATTAGAGGTGGGAATTCGGGCCGCCCGGCCCGAGCCCGATGGGCTTTTTAAGAAAATCGGGCCGGCCCGGCCCGGCCCTTTGAAAACACGGGCCTGGCCGGCCCGGCCCGAATTTTTGAAATATAAGCCCGGCCCGGTCCGCGGGCTTAGAGCGGAGCGGGCCGGAAGTGGGCCGGGCCGGCCCGAGCCTAATTTTTTAAATTTTTATTTAATTTAATTTTTTTTGTTTTTTCTTTTCTTTATATATATAATATAAAATTATAATATATATAATTTTTTAATAAAAATTTTAAAAATAATTAAAATTTTAATAAAAATAATATATATAATTTTAATTTTTAAATAACGGGCGGGCCGGGCCGGCCCAGCGGGCTTAAATTTTCGGGCCGGGCCTAAAAGGAGAGCCCAGCCCGCCTCTTACTGACGGGCCGGGCTTTTACCGGGCCTAGAGAATTCGGGCCGGGCCGGGCCAACGACCGGGCCAAAATTACGGGCCGCGAGCCGGCCCGTTTGGCCCGGCCCAAATTCCCACCTCTAGTTTAGATGATGGTTTTCAGACGGCTTAGAGGTGTTTTGTGATCCTTTTCCTGTTTGGTGGTTATACTCTTTCGAGGTCTTGTTCCGAACAGTGGTGGGCTTCTTGTGAAGGTGGTAGTTCCAGCTCCAGACGTTGATGGTGGTAGTGCATGTGTTTCACGTTCTGCTATTTGAGGGTATCTCATCGGCTTCGCCGCTTGTCCCCCAAAGCGTTCCTCCTACTCTGATGACTCTCTTGTCCATTGCACGTTCATTGAAGGCTTGCAGACGTTTAGTTTTTTTTTTTTTTTTTTTTAATGTTTTAGTCTTATAAAGGCATTGATATTTCCGTCATATAGTTTTGGTATTTTTATTATAACAATGGAGGTGGTTTTTTCACTGTTTGAGTTTATTTTTGATCCACTAGATTTAGGTCTTGGCGAGTAAGAAGTTTCGTTAGTTATGAGTCTTGTCGGAGATGTTTGTGGCCTTGATACTATATGTTACATGCTCTTGATGGATCAAAAGCTTACATCGATTGTAGTGCTTTCAAAAAGAGCCTTATGTGTGCTCAAATTGATGTGTTGAATAATTTTTCTGATATTGGGTCTCGTCTTGCATCATTTTCCATGTACTTCATTAAAATTTAGTAATGGAATCGATTTTTAGCGAGTGTTTTGTATTGTGTACCACAGGGTCATCCATATTATATTTAGTATTTATGAGACCGTTTAGTTAAATGAAATTTTACCTTAAAAAAAAAAAAAAGACTTTAACTAGGCAACGTATATGTATAAGAAGGTAGCTCAAGATAAGAGGAAAATAGCTACATTGCAATGGGTTTTGCCCACCAAATAATTTAATGCATGACCAAATTTAAATGATTTTATACAAATAACTAGTAAATAAATCATTTTTTTTTTTCCCTGGAAGCATTTTTCTATTCAGTCATATTTTTATACTCCTGAATTATTAGCATTGTAATGGTTTAACAAAATGAAAATTTAACACACGACAATACTAAAAAAAGATAAAAGAATGTAATTACAAAGTTTAGCCCAAAATCTCCTACTATAATATTATATTAGTTTATCAATTCATCTAAAAAGTTTAAGCGTCAATAATAGCTATACATTTTTTAAAAAGATATTTGAAATTTTATAATTATTCATATAGCCTAACAACAAATTCATAAAGGAGTTCCTTATAAAATAGAGTTTGAATCTTACAACCTCAATTTAATTTCAAAATGAAAAAAAATATATATATCACTGAAAATTTTTTATTTTTTAACATTTTTGGTGATGATTGTGTTGTTTCCCAGTTGTAGAAGTCCGCGCCATAAAGGAGTAAATAGCACCTTTTAGTAAATAAATGAAGCAAATAGTGTGTTTTTAAATATTTAGAGCAAATGTATATAAACAACAGTAACCGGTGAATTTACTATGCAAATAATTTTGTTAGAAGAAAATTTGCTAATTATCTCGTAAATTAATTATTTACCTAATAAATTAATTATTTACTATAAATAATTTAAAAACCTGCCATTTTTACTTCATTTATTAATTAAAAACTAATATTATTCCAATCGTCGATATTTATAAAACTGGTTATCTACTTCTACTATTATTATTAACTAAAAAAAACTACTTCAACCATCCATTGTGAATGTAAATATGTACGTCTTCTCGGTAAGCCGATGAGGTACAGTTTACCAAAGGCCCATATTAATATATCCATCTTCTTGGGCTTCAATTAGCCCAGTCCAGGAAAAGCCAAAGCCTGTTTAGGTCCTCTTGAGGCCCATTTTCATGGGCTCCAACTCTAGCCCAGTCAGACACACTCATATCCTGTTCTTCTTTCTTTGAAAATGGCGACCCTCTAAACCCTCTTAGAACCCTATCAATTTCATCTCCAAATCACAGAAAAATCCCCCATTTCTCTTCCATTTCCGAGCTCAAATCCTCTCTCCAATGGCTCTCTCGAAGCCAAACACATTCTTCATAACCCACCTCAAAACCCTAGCCAAACCCCCCCACCGCTGCCACCTCCCTCTCCCTCGCCGTCATCCTCCTCCGCCGCCGTTGTTCGTCTCCCTCCGCCTCCTCTCCTTCGCCACGCCGGAAGACGCCGCCGCCGAGCGCCGCCGCCGTAAGCGCCGCCTCCGCATCGAGCCGCCTCTCTCCTCCCTCCACCGCACCCGACAACAACAGCAACAGCAATCTCCATCTCCTCAGCCCCAGAAGCCCCACCAGAACCCCAACGCTCCGAAGCTTCCCGAACACGTATCGGCCCTAACAGGTAACCGCCTCAACCTCCACAACAAGATTCTCACTTTGATCCGCGAGAATGATCTAGAAGAAGCAGCTCTCTACACTCGTCACTCCATTTACTCCAATTGTCGACCCACCATTTTTACTGTCAATTCCGTGCTCAATGCTCTGCTCCGGCAATCGAAATACTCCGATCTCCTTTCGCTTCATCGGTTCATAACCCAAGCCGGTGTTGCCCCGAATATCATAACTCATAATCTAGTGTTTCAGACGTATTTGGATTGTCGAAAACCCGATACCGCCATGGAACATTACAAGCAGTTGATAAATGACGCTCCTTTTAACCCTAGTCCGACTACTTATAGGATTTTGGTTAAAGGGTTGGTTGATAATGGTAGATTGGAGAGGGCTTTGGAGTTGAAGGACGAAATGAGCGAGAAAGGATTCGCGCCCGATCCGTTTGTTTACCATTACTTGATGGTGGGTTGCGCGAGGAATTCGAATGCCGACGGGGTTTTTGAGTTGTATGAGGAGTTGAAAGAGAAGTTGGGAGGGTTTGTGGAGGATGGGGTTGTGTATGGGAGCTTGATGAAAGGGTATTTCTTGAAGGGGATGGAGAAGGAGGCCATGGAGCGTTATGAGGAGGCTGTGGGGGAGAATTCGAGAGTGAAGCTGAGCACCGTGGCATATAATTCCGTGCTGGATGCGTTGAGTAAGAACGGGAAGTTGGATGAGGCCCTGAAGCTGTTTGATAGGATGACAAAGGAGCATAACCCGCCGAGGCGTTTGGCGGTGAATTTGGGTAGCTTTAATGTGATGGCTGAGGGTTATTGTGGTCAAGGGAGGTTTGGGGATGCTATTGAGGTGTTCAGAAAGATGGGTGCTTACAGGTGTAGTCCGGATACCTTATCTTTCAACGTTTTGATTGAGCAGTTATGCAACAATGGGATGTTATGTGAAGCCGAGGAGCTTTATGGGGAAATGGGAGAGAAGGGAGTGAACCCTGATGAGTTCACGTTTGGTTTGTTGATGGATACTTGTTTCAAGGAGAGCAGGCCTGATAATGCTGCCGCGTATTTCAGGAAAATGGTTGATTCAAAGTTGAGGCCTAGTTTAGCCGTCTACAATAGGTTGGTTGCTGGTTTGGTTAAGGTTGGGAAGGTTGACGAAGCAAAATCGTTTTTTGATCTGATGGTGAAGAAGTTGAAGATGGACATTGCGAGCTATGAGTTTATAATGAAGGCGTTGAGCGAGTTAGGGAAACTGGATGAGGTACTTAATGTGGTCAACACATTGCTGGATGATGATGGAGTCGAGTTTACCGAGGAGTTGCAGGAGTTTGTTAAAGGCGAGCTCAGAAAGGAAGGGAGAGAGGACAATTTGGCAAAGCTTATTGAAGAGAAGGAAAGACAGAAAGCCGAAGCAAAGGCGAAGGAAGCAGAAGCAGCTGAAGCGGCAAAGAGAAGTGCAAGAGCTGCCGTGTCCTCTTTACTTCCTTCTAAGTTGTTTGGAAATAAGGAATCTGAGTCTGGTTCTGCAGATGCGAACGGAAATCCAAGTGCTGCAGAAGCTTCTCCCGTGGAATCGTCTTCTTCTTTAGAATCGGATAAGGAAAAGATTAAAGGCGAGACTTCCGCTGACATGGAGGCCAGAACTGATGGTACAACCAGCCAAGTAACGGCATGAGCTTAATATTTCTGTGCGACAACTACCGTGACAGGTTCGCTCACTGGTATTGAATCTTCCTGTAGAAGAAGCAAGAATTTCGGAGTTACTAATCATATTTGTTTTTTTCAGACAACAATTCTCGTACAGTTGTACCTCATAGACTATATATCAGTTCCCTTGTTTGGAAACAATTCGTATAATTCAGTGAATCAGCGTCATGATTTTATTATTTCTCTTGTTTGATATAAATACAAATTACGGCGCCGATTGGCTAACTTGCTTCGAACATCAAGAACCCATCAATTCGATGTTTTACCATGTGATGCCTTGTATTTTCCTTGTGATTCTGTGAAAGAATTCAACGCACTCATTTGGATCGTATGTTTGAAGCAGAATTTTGGATTTAATTTTTGTAAAAGAAAACACCAAAAGAAAAAACAAAAGGTTTGAATTGTGAATTCAAATCAATAATCCAAACAGAATTTGGATATTAACATCTTTTTCATACGACTTAAGATTGATCTGTCGTGAATATGTGATGGGTCACAAAAAAAAGTGATTAAAAAGATTGCAACTATTCACGGTGAGTGTATATAAGAAGACGGCTCAACTTTATGAAAGTTTCATCTTCGTCGAAATGCGAGGATAAAAGACAAAAAGTCAACAAAGAGACTGTGTGAGCTTCTAGTCTTAAATGAAAAGCATGGCAGTTCGTGAGGTTTACCTAACAAATGATGAAGGAAGAAAGCCTGCTTATCATACAATTTATTTAAATATGAAGACTTCCAAGCCTCAACAGTTTCGTTCTTTGTCGCTACAATCCAGAAGAAGAAGGAAAAAAAAGAAGAGAGAGCTAAGAAAAGAAGTATACAGCACACACAGCAGTGTTCTTGACACACAAACTGTAAAAATGGCTTCAAAAATCATATTCGTCTCAGCTGCACAGATTTGGTATGCACACCCCAGTATCAGAATTCTGTTGTTCTTTCCATATTCTGCCTGTAACCCTTAGCTTCAGCTCCTTCCTATCACCGCCCGAAAAGAAGAGTGCCATATTTCGCTGGATAATAAGACCATCATGGCTATCTCTCACCTTTCGGTGGCTATCACGGATACTCCGTGGGGTGCCCTCCCATATCAGTTTCCTGCCATTTCCTCCGACCTCTAGGCTATAGCTGTAGTTCCGAGCTTCATTCTCATCGCCCATGAACCGTAGAAATGCCATGTAAACAGGAGCCATTCCCAGCTGAAAGGCTTCAAAATGTAGGCAAAAGTATTGACCAAAACAATGGAAAACCTAACAAAGAAAAAACACAGGTGAACCCACAGATTCAGGTTAAAATATTGAGAAAGGAAGTTTGTAAACCTGGCTAAAATTGATCCTGCCACATCTTCTAATAGGCTACTAGCCGTCAAGGGGATGAGCTATCTCAAATAAATGCAAACCTTCTAGTAGCAACGAAATAACTCACTACTCCAACAAAATAGACAAATCAATATTTAGGAAAACCAACAGAAATAGTTATCTACCATCTTGGTTAAGAAATTGGCCATGTTCTAAACTACATTCCTTGCGTCTGAACCAAGATGTTATGTGCTGCCGAAAGCAAAAGATAAAAGATAACGAGAAATGATTTCATTGCAGCCTATATACATATATAATTATATATAATGTATTTATGTACGTTAGCAATAAGTTAAGGTTTATGGTTGTGGGCCTGCATAAGTAATGAGGATCATGTCGATGACCACAAGTAGGAAAGAAAGGGACCCAGAATAAGAACTTCATTCATATGAAAAAAAGTATTGACTTTTGTTACTTGGAAAAATGAAGAGGTTTACATCAGATCGCTTATGTGCCTATGTAAACTGAGAACTTGTACAAATAATGCATTTTCCTTTTTCAAAAACTTGGACAATGCACTTTTAGAAAACATGAAAAACGCGCTTTCAGCTATGGTCCACCTGAAAATATCCTTTTTGGCGGGCAATCCAGAATCCTTATCTATCTATACGCATAACCGAATTGATGAGAACTTACTGCAATCAAAACTCCATAGATAGATGGTATGGACCATAACCAGACTACGCCTATGTGTATAAAATAATGTAGCTTTCAGCAGAATATCCAATCAAAACTCAAAATGCAAATATCAAGACTTACCGTGAGCATCCAAGTGGCATTCTCTACTTCCCGGGGATTAGACTTGACATAGCGATGGTTGAATGTGCAACCTGAATGCATATCTACCTTGTGATCATCTCTCAGATGAGCAACCAGGAAAGGGATATCCCCAACATGAGAGCACTCCGACCCGGCATATGGGCAGTTGTACGGTCTGAAGTTGCAAACTGACTCATGCTTAAGTTTGCTGTAGTAGGGAAATATTTCTGGGCATCCAAGGTTGTAATACTTGCAGGGCAATTCAAGTGACTCAGCAACCTTCTCAAGGGCTAAACACCTGATATCCCCAAGTTCCTGCCTACAAGTGGGACAACGGTTGTGTACCCTTGTTTTACAGGTGGAGCACAGGGTGTGTCCATTGTGGCACTGCAAAGATAATCACTTTCTTACGAACGAGAAAAGAAAAAAATTTACTTTTACAAGCACGTTGTGGATCTGACATAAAATTCACTTTTTCGTAACAAAATGTTGCACATAATTTTCTGACGCCAGCACATGCAGTGTTCATACACCCAATCAAATAGGCAACCTAGATTCCACAATCTGACCCCGATCCAAGACACAATACTATGAAGACAGAGATCAAACACAGGTTGACGAGAACGATAATGTCTAAAAATCGAAAACGTAATAAGCAGTACAAACAGAAGTTGAGGAAAACAACTTAAGACTCCAAGTTTAATAATTTCCAAATTTAATAATCCTATTTTAAGTTCCTTAGTGCTATGTAAAAACATGGAATTTCAGGTCTTACTGCCAGAACTTAGCAGTGTTCTTGATAAAGAGCAGAGAAACAAATTTCTCTGACTGACCCAAGTGAAAGTTTTCACATTGCAACCACTGAAGAGAAAATGATTTATTTGCGAGATAAGATTTTTTTCCACCCTTTCAATCATTCGATTGATTCATTCCAGGCCCAGATTAGATCCATGAATTATTGAACATTTATCACTCATAAAAATCCCAACTTAAACACTAATCACAACAATACCCACCAATTTTCCATTCTCAACCAAGTTTCATAAAGGAACTCAAAAACCCAAATTGGAAACTGAAAACCCCAAATGTATAAAAAATTCACCAAATTTCTCAAAACCCATTTCCGAAACCCACAAAAATCTCGAAAGAAGCAAAGAAACAAAATCGGCAAACAACCAAACCTGGTGGATTGGGGGATACATGGAGTTGGTGCAGACGGGGCATTCAAGCAATTCGTGGACGCTGGTGGCGGGAGCAATAGCGGTGGGACCGGAGATGGCGGAATTGTTGGTGGCATTGCTCCGAGGCTTTGAAGAAGAGAAATCGGAGTGGTGTTGATGAGGATGAGGATGAGGATGGGGATGGGGATGGGGATGCAGTGTGTTATGGTGTTGATGGATCTCATCCTCGTCCAGACCATCAGAGTATGACACACATTCAATGCTATCAGCGTCCATTTCCTCTCTCGCAAAATTTCAAAAAAAAAAAATATTGATCGAATTCCCAAACCAAATCCCCAATATTGGGGATTTATTTAGGGTTTCGCTCTTTCTTTTCTCGGCTTTTTCTCGAAGTTTCCCACTTCTTCCGTTGAGCAGAGAAATTGATTCGGGAAAAAAGGAAAAGACGCGGGGGGAGGGGAGATGGTTCAATCGGATTCCCAGGAACCAAACAATCCCCTCTCTCTCTCTCTCTCTCTCTCTCCACAAAGAAAGAGGTTCTTTTCTTGGCTCCTTCCTCTTTCTCTCTCCTCTGTTTTCTCTCTCTCTCTCTCTGTCTCTCTCCTCGAATGTGCAAATTGCGAAAGAGAGAGAGAGATAAGGATGACCGTTGATCTCAGTTTTCGATTGGAATAGGCATCGGACGGTTAAAAGGCTTCCAATATTTATTTAATCTGGTTTTTGTTACGATTATAAACATCCTTTTCCTTTCTTTCTTTCTTTCTTTTCTTCTCTTTTTCTTTTCTTTTTTTTTTTTCCCCTTGAAATTACCTTTTCTTTTGAAAACGAGAAAGAAGTTTTTCTATAGGGGAGACAAATTAAAATTCTTCCTAAAATAGTAGAAAAGAAGACGGGATTATGTAAAAAAGGGAACATATAATTTATTTTTGTGACCAAACGAAGTTCAAAATAAAAAATAATAAAATAATAATAGTATGAGATAGTGGAGCTTGAGTTTGGAAGGCAACATATTCGATCCCAAATTACATAAATATAACTACGTAGCCTTTCACGTAAAGAGAGGGGAAAAAAATTTCTAGTACTGTTAGTCTATAAACTTGTTAAAAATAAAAATTTAACCAAATAACAACAAAATAATTTTTTAATTTAAAGATAAATCAATTTAAATTATACATCCTTTAATAAATTCAAATATAAAATTACTTTTGAGTTATATCTTTAATCACACACTTATAATTCAAGAATTAAAAGAGTTAATAATTCTTTCCAGAAAAAGAACAACAACAACGATTCCCACACCTCATTCCATCAGACAAGTGGTTCATACCCCAAGTATCTGGAGTATCTTTTCCACCGCCTAATTCTTATCTTGTCACTTATCCAATTCTAAATCTTGTTTGCTTATCTGGGGAAAAAGAAAAGAAAAGAAAAGAAGAAACAAAGTCTTCTCTAGTAATATGTTTCCATAACCCCCAAAAAAAAAGAAAAAAAAAGTTTATCAGGGGAAAAAGTTGAACAAAAAACCGATTCACCTACTTACATATTGCTACGAAAAGGAAAATAAAAACGTCTAAAGGAAAAGCACAAACTAGATTCATTATGGCAACACTCAAAGTATTTGAGAATATTTAAATCGTATTTCTTTTCATCTATTACAATTTAAATGTTGTTAAAAATTAAAAACATTATTAAGTAATTTATTTCCATCGTTACTAAAATACTAACCCATTCTGAAATGTGTACGTTGAGAATTCCAGATAAGTATTTTATTTACATAATGATTTTCATTTTTATTTACCTTAGTATGGAAATTTAAATAATATACATGAAATCAGACATTAAATTACCTTCAAACTATACAAATAACCACTTTTGATTAAAAGTAAATATTGAGAAATGGTTTAAAACGTTAAACTCTAGGCAAATTTCACAAAATTTTCTGCCGGGTTCCGAGTATATAACTGTGTTAATCAAACAAAGTGAATGATAGGAGATCACCAAACTTTCACGTGAATCATTTTTAACTCATCAAGTGTATATTGAGCTGTTTCAATATGGTAGATCCTAATTTTAAGAAACACTTATCACATAAGTTGGCCTACCTATATATATAATATATATATATATATATATATATATAGGTACACGTTCTTCTTTTCGGTATTAAAAACAAAAAAACAAAAACAAAAACAAAACAAAAAACCAAACAAACATTATTATCTTCAGCAGTTAACAGATAATGGATTATAAAGCTTCGAGATCAACAGATTATTGACAAATTTTAAATATAACAAGACTCGAATCCATGATCCGATAAAAATAAAAACTCCAGATAAAGATCTAATCGGCCACTATGTTACCACCGATATAAAGGTACACATTCTTGACCATTGTGCTTCTTCTTCATTTTTTTTTTTTTTTTTTTTTTTTGGCAGCACAGTTAAATCACTATTTGTTCCTTTGCATTTAAGCCATACCCACATAAATTAATAGCAAGAGGACTGCAATGATAATCAGTATTATCAGGTGTAATTGCTAAGCTAGCTTATTATTATTATTATTATTATTATTGTTACTGTTATTTTAAGCACAAAAAGGATATACTAATGATGACACGTGTTTGGTTTTGCTCTACATGATTACAGTGGCTTTTTCTTTCATTATTTTTATTTATTATTTTATTTGGGGAGATAACAGTGGATAAGGCTCGCAAAACAGTGAGAGAAAAAAAAAATAGCAATTAAAAAACACCCCCCCCCCCCCCCCCCCCCCTCCAAAAAGAAGCTGTTATTCTTCATCCTTCTGTTGTTTTCGAAGGATGTGAAGAGTGAAAAAATTAAAGAGCCTTAAAAAGACTTCAAATTCCAGTCTGTTTTGTCTCCATTTTTTTTCTTTTCCTTTGTAATGTTCAATTGTAAACCTGTCTGATACATCATCATCTGGGAATGAAGCCAAAACATTATGGGGCATTGTATAAATACAATGTATATTACATCAAATAAATATAAAAGTCTATTATGTACAACTACAGGCATGAGTAAACAAATAAATAACGTAAAAGTTTACATGCTGGCAACAACAGAAGGCAGCTCCCGTTCCGCTTCAGGTTCGGCATCGGACTGTGCAACAGAAATACAAAATCAATCTATAAATGTTCGAAGCTGCTTATCCGAAAGCCGAGATTTACTTAGAAACAGAAAGATTAAAAACCCGGTACTAGTAGTAGTACTAATTCCAACACTTACCTCAGAATCCTTTAAATTGTGTTCTGAAAGATATCTATCAAATGTGCCTTCTCCATAAAGGATTTTAGCGCCAAGAGAAGGGCCTTCCGATCCAACAGACTCTTCATCAACCACGACGGCATCGATTTTGTTGTCGGCGGTTCTTTCATCAGGTATCTGAAAAAAGCATTTTATGCACAGGAGAGTTAGATCTATAAGATGACATCTTTTAGAATCTTTTAGGTTAGGGAGTCGGAAGAGAGAAAATGGCACACCTCATACATAGCATCCATTAATAAATTCTCTAGAATAGACCTCAAGCCACGGGCACCAGTGTTCTTGGATATTGCTTTCCTAGCAACTAATCTTAAGGCACCTTCTGTGAAATGCAGCTTGACCTACAAGAATCAGAGTTGCAGACCAAGAAAGCCCGGGAAAGAATGAGAAGTGAAAGAAGAAACCTGACTAAGAAATGCCACAATTGAAACATATGAATTGTATGAAAAATGGATGACCTTGGAACTTTGAAGTTAGAGATGTGGGACTGAAGAGAATTACTTACACCGTTCATCCGGAACATTTTCTTGTATTGCTTCCCCAAGGCGTTTTTAGGCTCTGTCAGAACCTGTAAAACAGCTTTGCCATAAGAACACATACAAAACTGAACTGAGGACTTACAGAATTAATACTAGGCTGGAAATCACTCTAAAATGACGTTCCTTGGACACAAAATTGTTTCTCAAACTGCAAAACAAATGGAGTATTCACCTGGACGAGTTGATTTTCTGTTAGAGCTGTCAAACTGACAAGGACAGGAAACCGCCCAACAAATTCGGGTATCAAACCGTATGCAATGAGATCACTGCTTTCAACCTGCCACAAATGATAATCCAAGGCATTCATTACTTATAATTTCTTGGGAAAGAAGGATGAAAAAAAAAAGAGCTACAAATTACCATCTATTTTATCAACAATGGTGTAAATACTTACAGTCTCCAACAAAGATGAAGTAATTGCGGCATCTGTAACACCACCAGACCGCATGTTTGCACGTACTGGGGCACCAAATCCAATAGAAGAATCTTGACGTCTAAAAGAAGTGAAACAACTTTAAAGTTATAGAGGTCAGAGAGAGAGAGAGAGAGAGAGAGAGAGGCAAAGAAAATGATAAAATCAATGACAGGGATAACCTTTCTGAAATCGTTTTCTCCAAGTCAACAAAAGCACCTCCGCAAATGAAGAGAATATCCTTCGTGTCAATCTATAAGGAAAACAAGAAAATAATTTATACTCTGTACACATGAAGCATCAAGCACTAGCAAGCCTCGACTAACAGCAAAATTAATTTATGTTCAACGTGAGCAGATCTTCATGATTCACAAGTAAGACCAAGAAAATTCGATCTTCAGGTATGTCAAAATAACATATTAGATAACAGGAATGGATACAGTATAAATCAGTGTACATCTACCTGAATATTTTCACCTCGAGGGTGCTTCCGTGCTCCCTTCTCAGGAACATTAACTACCTACATTTACAAAGAATTGCATTGATCAGAATGGAGTAACAGACTATTCATTCGACCAAATATGAATACAGAATCCATAGTAGTTGATCTAAGCATCTAACAGAAGATCATAATAGCCAAAGGGGGGGGTTGGGGGGGGGGGGGGGGGGGGGGCCGCGGCAATTGTTTGAGGCCACCTCAAGTACAGTACGCCTACCACTTGTTTGTTTCAATAGCATTACAACCAACAAATTTCATGTTGTAACTTGTAATTCATTTTGGTACCAGTAAACGAACACTTACCGTTCCTTCCAGCATCTTTAGTAATGCTTGTTGAACACCCTCTCCTGAAACATCTCTACTAATGTTGAGGCTTTCAGCCTGTTAAGCAGAAAAGTAGAAATCTAGCAAATTAATCGAAAGCGGCACGCACTCTTCTCCATGGATAGAGAAGGGACAAGGGCTAAATAGACAGTTCTAGAAATAGGTATTTGAAGGGGAAAAAAATGGGAACCTTCTTGGTAATTTTGTCAACTTCGTCAATATAAACAATGCCTTGCTGTGCAGCAGCCACATTATAGTCAGCAGCCTGTGATATAGATGCAAATATAAAAACAGAAACTAAGATCATTGATCATAGGAAGTGCTTGTTCATACTAACTTCTTTAAATTTACGTACACATTTCAAAAGGTTAACAAATATTCAGAATAAATCAAGTATTTATGCATAAGGGGGATGAGAATATCAAGTACAATCACGTTATGAAGTTTGTGAAACTTGTAACTAAACAAGGCTTGGAGAAGTATACCATTAGGAGTTTGTATAGTATAGACTCCACATCTTCCCCCACATATCCTGCCTGCAAAAACCAATACAGAAAAGGGTAATCAGTACAATGTAAAAATTTGAGCTACATATGTAAGACAAACTGATCATCAACTTGCCTGAGTCAGTGTTGTTGAATCGGCAATTACAAAGGGCACATTCACATACCGCGCCAAGGTTTTGGCAAGTAATGTCTTCCCTGTCCTTGAAACGGCATTAAGGGAGAAGAAGTGAGAGGAGTTACTAAAAGGAGCAAGAAAATTATCAAGCAAGGAAACATATAAAAACTGTAATATTGACTTTGATCTTTTGAAAACTTGAAAGGGAGAACAGCTTTTCATATAAGACTGCCTAGAACTCGGAATAGAGTGAAAATCTGGCATAAATTATTTATTAGCGTAATAATCTTGTAAAGTTATAATGAATAGAACACTAAGCAAAAATTCAAATCAAGGACATTACAAAGTTACCTGAGCCTGTTGGTCCCATCAGGAGAATGTTACTTTTCTCAAGTTCTACTCTATTATCATCAACTGAACCAGCTTTTTGGTTACCAGACTCTTCTGTGGACCTAACTTCCCCAACAACGGTAAACAAATAAAAACCACAATTATCTCCTAAGAAGCAGAAGAAAGTACATAGATTAAGTTCACTTAACTTATTAGCACAATGAGAACATTGAACTGACCACTTATGTAGCGCCTCGTGATAAATCCTCTTATAATGATTGTAAACCGCCACAGAAAGCACCTGAACAAGGAAGACCAATCATCCACACAACGTAAATAACAATTCATCATAGTGTTGAGTCTGTGGAGCCTAATTATTGCCGTGACAAAGTGCAGATTGAACTTTGCAATATGGGGGTTGTAAAGATGGGCAGTAGGCCCCTACCCACCGTGCAACAGCTAAAACTAGACGTAGTTCTCGCAGCCAGGGTGAACCATTTATTGCTCTTGGTAATAAAGGATAATGTGTCTAATTGATATGCATCTCAATTCAATCTTTTTTCCACTTTCTCAAGCATAATCTTCATCATTAACATAAATTACAAGGAAAAAAAACATTAAAAAACCATCCCAAAAAGCCACTTTCTTCCTATGAACAATTTCACACATTTTTCCCAACATTGCAAACTACATTTCTTAGTGCATTATCTCCATAAATGGGAAGTAAAAAAGTGATACTAACAAAACCACACAAACTCTAAAAAGTTCACCTTTTTTGCCCTCTCTTGCCCAATCACAAACTTGTCAAGCCCTTTGCAAATTTCCTTCGGCGTTGGGAAACTACTCCCCAAATTGGATCCTCCCCAGCAACCGTCCTTCGAATTCGACCCGAATCCACCAACAGAACCCGAATTCGAACCACCGCCTCCTCCTCCTCCTCCTCCTCCTCCTCCTCCGCCGCCGCCTCCGCGGACCAAATTCGTTATCGGACCTTGCCGGACGACGATCCCATCGCCGGACCAGACCTCCGGCGGGTCCCCATACGAGCTAAAGATACCATTTTGCTCCTTAATTCCCGATTTCTCGGCCCAATTCCAGCCGTTGGAGAGCAGGGAGCCCTTGTCGACGAAGTCGCCTCGGAGAGAGACGGGCTTGAAGGAGGTGAAACTGTAGGGAGTGTGGGCGAAGAGGTCGTCGCCTTTGGTGCGGTTCGTGCAGTGAGAACTCGCCATCGTCCGACCTGGGCTGGAGAGGAAGTACCTGAATTGGGACACCGCGAACGACGCCGTTTCCTTGGAGGGCTTCGATCTGAGCGCGGTCGCCATTGAAAGAGTTGGAAGAATTTTCCCGGGAAAGGAAAGGAAAGGAAGCTAAACGAAGCGAGATGAGTTAGGCGAGAAAAATGGATTTTTTGGAGGTCATATAGAGGTCAAAATTGGATATTTTTGGGGAAAACTGAGTGTGAAATCGACTGGATTTGCCCTAGATTTTTATGGTACGCGAATTTTGAAGAAAAATTTTAAGATTTCGAAGAAGAAGACGACGATAAGCAGAGCTTTCTTTTTTTCTCTTTTTTTTTTTCAAATAAAAAATTAGAACTGAATAGTTGGAGATATTTTAGCAGAAGGTAAGACTCACGATAAGAAGTCGAGTTGTTTGATTGGTTTTTTTTGATGAAAAACGAAAGCAAAATATCGACATGTCGTTTTCTTGACGAAAACTTTTCTGTCGTTTACTTAGAAACGACATCTTGTATTCATTTTTAAAGTACAGAAAGACAGTTGTCGTAATAGGAAAACGACATGTCGCTTATGAAATATTATCTTTTTTCAAGTATAATCCTAATTCATAATGGAAGTTTCCATACTTCAAATAGTTTAAAATCATGTTATTTAATTTATGTAATTTTGTAAAAATATACCCCAATTATGAAATTCTCTCTCTTTCACTCCACGAATGAATCGTTCTTTTCACAAAGGTAAATGATTTGCCTGCTAGACAAGAGAAGAGAATACTTGTTTATTACGTTTCCATTTGGTAAGTTAGTTGAAAATGAAATTTTTAAGTTGAAATTGACTGATTTTTCAAAAATTAGTTATAAATTTTGTTGACTTTTTAAAAAAAGACAAAAATTAATATGAAAAAGTACAGTTTAGTTTGAGATAAACTTAAACACCAAACGAGCATACAATTTCTGTAACAACAGCAACAATAACAGTGATTTGAGAGGGCGGGGGGGGGGGGGGGAAGAAGAAGATAAGAATAACAATGAAAGCACTTATCTGTGAAGGTGTAAATGTACGGGTGGCAATACAAGTTAATATATTGTGTTTGTACCACTTTGCTTATTAATCCTGTTAAAACTAAAAGGATGTCAATTCAAACAAGTCCAATTGATACTTACATGCCAGAAAAATTTCAACCCAAATATAACCCGTTTATTAATCGTGTTAATTTATTAACCTACATAATCTATTTAAATTAATAATTAATACAACAATAATATATATTTAACATAATTGTGATACTTTTAACATGTTTATTGATTGATTTATATTTTCTTTTTAAAAACAAGTGAAATTTACTTGCAAATTTTTAAAACTCATAGTATTTATAATTAGTTAGTTATGTAAACTGTGATGTTTCATAATATATAATTATAGTCTCAATAACATATATAGTTAATCATATTAATACGTATTAGAAAGTTAATTCAAATATGATCTGCTTATTAATTGTCTTAGTCATGTCAAGTCAACTCTGATCTAAACAAATTTATTAAATTTAAAAAAAAAAAACCAAACCCTTTAATTTTGGTATGTATTTGTATGGTACTTTCGTATCAATCTTTTTGGCATTCAGATAAAGTAATACACACGGTTTTTCTCACGGTGCATATTGATCACAAGGCCTTTGGGATTATTTGTAGCATAATTTTATATAAGAAAATTTTATTGTTCTAGAAATTTTGATGATCTTGAATAATTTCTGTAATTATAATCCTTATTTATATGAAAGCACATTTAGATTTAGCAAATATTCTCTCTATCTCCGTCTCTTTCTTTCTCAATATATCATTTTTAAGATTGAGGTTGTCTCACAAGTTAGTCACTTTTTTATACTCAAGACATCGTTCTTATATCGTTATTTAATATAATTATTAAAAAAAAAAAAGAAGACATCGTTCGTTTATCTTTATATAGTATTTTTCATAGCTCGTATGTTTTATTTCGTCTTTTATCACTCTCTTGTTGTATGTGTTTGTCATGGTTACCCAATCCATAGCAATTAAGTACAGTTTTCTTGTGAGATCATAATGGTCCTCACTCTGTATTTAAACATCTAAGAAATGCTTAAACACCTAAGAAAGTTAGTGACTGTTTATTTGGGTCTCTAATTTATTTTTACAAGTAGCGATTATTAGGTTGGTTCTTCCGCCAATTCACCAATGCTGCCTTACGTGATTTAAAACTTGAAAAAAGCAATTGTTCAGAAGTCTACATCAAAAAGGGGGGAAAATTTTACCTCACCCTATATAAAATGTTACAAATATTTGAGCCCCACATTAATCAGTTATAGAAGAAGCGCATATCTACCCTAGTATACAAGGGGCAAAACTTTCCCTCTCAAAACATTGCATACAATAGTTACTTTGTGTTAAATGAAAAATGATTCTCGAGTGTTATTTGAAAGAGGCATGATTACTTTATATTCATAAGAAAGAGTTGTAAAATTATCGTAAAATTATACGTTCGATCATCGTATCTTTAAAATTGATAAAGATTATAATCCAAAAAAAGGTTAGTTTTTTGTAGTTATGATTCTTCTCATTTTTGTACTTGTATCTTTTTATCAATACATTAAAAATGAGATATGTGTCAGGTTGGTTTTTTGTAATTATGATTCTTCTCATTTTTGTACTTGTATCTTTTTATCAATACATTAAAAATGAGACATGTGTCTATTAACATTAAATATGATTTTCTTTCTTTTTCTTCCGTACTGATTTTAGCATTTTCTTCTTCAATACCAATTTGCATCCTGTTGGAACGTTGGCTTTCATAAATATATTCAACATTCAAGTACTCGTAAAGATTCATAGAATTCTAAAATGTAGATTTTAGAATAGGGATAAGAGTGAATGTAGCATCACTTACTTTAAATAACGACAACAGAAACTATAGAGAATCATTAATTTTACATTTTATACAGCAAAAAATTAACACCAAAAGTTTGATCTAAAGAAAGAAACCGAAGATATTATTATGCTAGATTACCAATTACCATAGATAAAAAAAAAAAAAAAAAAAATCAGGCTGGCATTTGTCAATACAATCATTACCTCAACAAAATTTTAATGGATCGGATTCTCAAAAAGAACAAAAAAAGAAAAGCATGAATGTGACTAACTTTCTGATCTGGATAGACGGACACAATACTAGGCACATAATCATAAGCTTCATAGAAAAACCGGTAAATCCGGGGATTCTTAATCACCTTCCAGTTGTTGGTATCGTTCTTGTTCGAAAGGATCATACAATATCAGCTGCTGCCCAGCATAAGATCCTATTCGGCTTACGCTACTTTCTGCGATAAGAGTTTGATCTCTCCAAACCCCACAGAAGTCCCATATCTTTGGAGGAATCACTCTGAACAGCCTAGTCCACCACGGCCCATTATTATCATCATTTTCCAGCAACCAAAAATCACATCAGATCGGATCCGGATGTCTAAATTGCTCTAAGAATGCAAGTAAAGCTAGTGAGTTTCCATTCCACTTAACGAGTCGAAAGCGGTCGTAACAAGGTTTACTGACAGCCGGTATATCCACAATCTCCCGCACTTGATCTAAGAATTCAAACAAGGCTTGAATATCGAAATTCCAAATTAGCCCTGTATACCAACTAGTAGAAAGCTCCTTAATTAGTATTACGCCCTTTTTCCCAGGTCAAGTAGATATCCTGGTGCTGAAAATATGGGATGGGCTAAGCGGGTTAGCCCGTTGCTCGCATTTTTGGCCCGAGGGCGGGTTAGGCCTTACCCGGCATCTTTCTTTTTTTCCTTTATTTATTTATTTATTTTTTCAAAACATGTTTACCCAATCTGATTTTAAGTATATCAGGTTTTCGAGCCGGACTTATAATTTCAAAATTAGGGCTTGCCTAACTCGGCCGGGTCCGATTTTCTCTTTCCGCCAGTAAGGGCTGGACCGCCCAAATTTCTAGGTGGTTTTTTGACTTGTTTCCAAGAATTACTTCCTTTTGTGAATAATTATAAATTTAGCAACCCGTATAATACCGAGGAGTCGGCGATCCTAATAATCTTTTCATTCTTTCCTATTTTGTTGGAAAACACAGGCTCTTCAATTCACTCTAATAAGAAAATCATAAATACGAAAGTGTAATGTAATAATTTTAAAAGGAGCAATAAACAAGTCAAAATTTCAATTGAAGTTCATAGAGTCATCAATACACAAAGAGACTTGGCAAATTTATTTAAAAAAATAAAATAAAAGTTTCCTAAATGATGACCAAGACCAAATCATGCATCCTAAGAAGAAGAGACTAATGGATGAACCGAAACCTGGCTCTCCACATAATCAAGAACATTAAATCTATAATCTACTTGTTTAGACTGCACGCTAACCAGTTTCTTAAGTTGCTGAGATCTCTGACTCAGGCTTTCTCCGGAGATGGCGGGGTGTTCGTACAAAATTAGCTCTTTGCATTCATCGTAATAAACGAGCAATTGATCCTTCCAAATGCCGCACAACCAGGGCTCGTAGATGCGGTACGCCATACTGATTGTGAACAGGTTGGTCCAAGGCTCTTCCGTATCGCTCATCATCACCCAAAAGTCACGGTTGTGTAGCGCGACGAGCGATCCTCTCCACTTAGCGAGCCTAAACGTGTCGCTAATCTTCTTCAAAGGCGGCGCAGGTAGCTCGAAGAATTCCTCATCGCGCAAATTGAATGAAAAAATAACCTCTTTTTGTTCGTCCCGAGCATTTGTGTACCAATGCAAGGCTCCGTTCAAGGCAACCGGCGCAGTACTTGGATCGACAGGTGTGTACACAGATAGATCTCTGATCAGTTGCCTCCAAGAATTACTACTTTGGGTGAATACTTGAATTTCTATTTGTTGCTTTTCCCCAAGTTCATATCTAACCAACTTGTAGTCCTTGTTATGATCATCATATCCGAATCCCATAATCACATAATTCGGCGGGCCTACGATTCGAGGAATCAAAGTCATCGGTTTCGGAAGATACCTGAACTCTTTGGTTGTCGGGTTCCATAGAACTGTCTTCGTGCCGTCCTCGGAAACACGAGCGCAAACTAGTCCATTGCACGATCCTAGCATAGCAATTCTGCTCCGCCGATACGGGGACTTGTTGATCTTCATGTGCGAGATGTCTAGATTTTCCATTCTCGATTCGTCGCGCAGCAACCAAGTGTAGTAGTTTTCTTTCGCCAACATTTGTTCAACTCCAAGGATGCAGAGTTGGTTCTCGGAGTCATCATGACGACGAGACCGGTCGAAGGCCATCGAGTTGGAGTAGGAGGCGATCGAGTTGGAATCTGAGGCGATCGAGCTGGAGCCTGAGGCGATCGAATTGGAGCCCGAGGCGCCGAGAGACCTGGTTGATGCCGGTTGATTTTCCTTTGTAATTTGCTGGTGGTGGGAAAGTTGAGATCCCATACTTGAAAAAAGTCCTATTGATATTTTGAAGGAGAAAGTCTAACCCTAATAAGATCTCTTATCTTATAATAGATAAAGTACTGCAACTAAGGAACTGAATCGTACTTTATACTCGGAAACTATCCCTGCGACTGTGTATTTTTTATTATTTAAGATATATATTCTAAATCATAAGAATATAGGGAATAAACAACAAAACAAACTAATATCTTTAGGGGAAAAAAAATAGAGATTATTCTCATCTATATATCTAAATTTATCTTATTAAAATTTTAAAATTTTAATCTTAACTATTGAATTTTGAATTAATCACATTTATTCCTGAAAGAAAAAATAAAATTAAGTGATGTTATGTGCTTTTTTCTGTATTTTTTAAAATTATTCTCATCTATATATCTAAATTTTATAATCACTCCACTCTATCTCTTAAATTTTGAAACTCCTACTTTACTTATTGAATTTTGAATTAGTCATACTTATCCCGATAAAGGGAAAAAAAAAGAGTTAAATAATGTCATGTGATCTTTTACCGTTTATTTAATTTAAATGGTTTAGTGAGCTAATTTATCCGATATGTCATCTAAATTTCGAAAAAACAATAAAATATATTCATACTAATGTACAAGTGGTAAAGAGTTATTTGTCTTGCAACAAAATCGTTACACAGAAATAGGCATTAGTCTCTCACATAGAGTTTGGAATTAGTCGCATATTAGCTTATGATTACAATTTGGGGCAATGTCAATTTTGCTCTTAAATTAAGTTAACTTAGATCAACCCATGATCTCAAACATAAACTAATTTTCTTCTTCTCTTCTATCACTTACTTCTGATCTGGATAGATCGAAACTAGATATGGCATATTCAGTGACAGATCCAGGATTTGAATTCAGTGGGGGCACAATTAGAGACCAAATTTTTCAAGGTTAAAGTATATATGCTCTTCGAACATCATCTCAAATTTTTGGATTATAATCCAAAATAGGAATTCTTAACCCAGGATCCGTTGGAAGATTTGTAGGGTCAAATTCCTTTTTACTTGATTTTGCATTATCATTTGTTTCTACCAGTTAGAATTGGTGACTCTAATTTCCTTTTGTAATCAAAATACCTCAACATAACTGTTTCACAAAATTCAAACAATAAGTTTAATCACACTATGGTAACATAAAACGTATTCAATCGATACTAACCGGATAAGTATGAATCATTTTTATATTAATGGATTCATAGACTTTTGTATTAAATCTGGTAAGAAGATAACAATTCAAAAATTAAAACTACTTTTTAATTTTAGAAAGTAGTTCACATTAAAGATTAAAGCTTTTAATTTTTAATACATATATACAATAAAGTTAAGGTATAATCTTCATATCTAAAACTGACAAATAGATAGATATGGTAACAAAATAAAAACTTTTAAAATTTTAAAAAAATAAATCTAATCTTTTTAGAATGATATTGTATATATATTTTTATTGTTAAAGGAAATAAGGGCATTAAACAAAATTAGAAAATACATAAGTAGGGATCTCATGGGAAGTTCCCCAAATGCAAGCCGGAAAAAAAAAAATAGCCATCTAAAATGATAATTTAGGCAAATCATTCAAAGAGACGGAAGTAAGAAAGGAAAAAAAAAAAAAAAAAAAGCATCAGTTAATATTTGAAGTTATAATTTTGAAGTTTTTGTGTTTTACCTTTTGACTTTTGAGTCCGATGTTGATGAAGCCAGAGGAGTGAGGACAACGCAGAGAAAGTACAATGGAGCAGCTAGCAGTTGAAGGGAAAAAGGAGGAAAAGAAAGAAAAAAAGAAAAAAAAAAAAAAGAAAAGAAGTGAAAAGAAAAGACGGGAGAGTGAAAAACAAAAAGGACAAAGTAGAAGAATATGAAAAGATTGCTGATTTGATTTTTTTTTTAAAGTAAAATAAAAAATGTGCTAGGTATACAAGGTTCATCAGTTTACTCAACTAAAATTACAAAAACTCTAACAAAAATTATTAAAAAGACCAAATTAGTGGGGGTACAAATGAAAATTCACTTAAAATTGGTATATAATTTTTTTTAAATTTTCTTAGCGGGGGCATATGTCCCTACTGATCCTAATGTACATCCGTCCTTGGACACATCATAAAGAAAGTTCAAAGACATACCAACACTTCCCAAGATTCGTAGGTTTTTCCATCTCCTTGATGCAAAAACACTTGATGCAAAAACACAAGCAAAGAAAAAGAACAGATTTAAGAACCTTCATTTATTTTTTTTTTAGCAATATAGCCTTCAATTTTTAATTGCCTAATTTGAACAAAACACAACGCTTGACAAATATCCCGTTTATGACTCTACTAGTGTCGTAGAATCGAAATGCAGAAATCGATTTCCAGTACTAATCTTAACTCCATCTCTCGAAAGGATCTTGCAATGCCTTATAGCAGAATTAAGAAGTAGAAATTTTGAAAGAAACTCGAAACACTACTCTACTCAAGCTCTCCTCATGCTCATGAGACATAAAGAACAGCTTTAATAACAATACCAAACAAAAAAACAAAAAGACAAAAAGACAAACTTTTAATCACTTATATTGCTTTTAGGGAAAAAAACATAATCTAGGTATAGAAGAAAATCGCTTAATCATCAACTGAAATCAATTCCAAAGACGAGAATAAACATTGAGTACCAATGAAAATTTCAACTTAGAATTATTTAAATGAAAAGAGAAAAGAGGAAAAAAAAAAAAAAAAAACAAATTAACAAAATGAAAAGCTTCCTAAAGAAGACTCAACGATAAAATAGAGCCTGCCTTCTGAGTAGAAGAGACTATCAGATGGACTGAAATGAGGCTCTCCACATAATCAAGAGCATCAAATCTAAAATAGACATATTTAGGCACGCTAAGTTTCTTAAGCACCTTAGACCTCTCACTCTTGCTTCGTCGCCAAAAACAAGAAGTTGATCCTTCCAAATTCCGCACAACCAGGGCTCGTAGACATCTTATGACAAATTGATCATGAACAGCTTAGTCCAAGACTCGCTCATCACCCAAAAATCGCGGGTGTTTACAGCGACGAGCGATCCTTTCCACTTAACTAGCCCAAAAGCGTGGCTAATTATTGTAAGGCTCCGTTCAAGGAAACCGGACCGACACTTTTGTTAATGACACGGAGTAGTCTCCGATCAGTCACCTCCAGGAGTTACTACATTACGTGAATACTTAAATTCTATTTTCCATATTTTTTCCAACTTCATATCTAACCAATTTGTAATCCTTGTTAAATAATTAGGCAGACTAGAGCTTTGGGGTACCAAAGACAATGGTTTCCGAAGAAACCTGGACTCTTCGGTTGTGGATTCCGTAGGACTATTTTTGTGCCGTCCTTGTTAACACGAGCACAAACTAAGCCATTGCTTGATCCCAACAAAGCAATTCTATCGAAACGATGTCGGGACTCGTCGACCTTTATGTGTGAGATGTCCGTTTGGAGACACATTTAGAGATGATGTTTTAGAGGCCGAAGACGGTTCGAGTTTTGAAAATGTGTGTTTGGTGAAAATAAATTATTCGCAGTGAAAAAATGAAAAAACTTAAAATGTTTTTGGAAAAAAATTAATAATATGGATCTTACTCTTCTCTTTCTCTTTCTCTAACATGAAACTATACACATAAAAAAAATTAACAATAGTATAATACAAAAAAAAAAAAAAAAAACCCATCCTCCTTACTCTTCTCTCTCTCTCTCTAACATGAAACTATACACATAAATTTATTGTTAAAAATTAATCGTAAGTCCGAAATTTTTTATAATGTCCAAAGAAATATAAGGGTTTACAAAAAAAAATATGTTATAATTTATCATCTTTTGAATAACATACTATAAACTTTAAAAATACTTATAAAATATGTTATTTGTTTCAATTTCCCAAAAAAAAAAAAAAAAAAAAAACTAGATTTCAATGTGCAAACTGCAAAGTTAGACTCAAATTTACTGAAGGAGAAATATGTATTTTACTGTAGAATGATCACTAACTGAGTACTAATATTTAAGTTCTTTTGAACTTCAAAAAAAATATATTCTTCTATATATATATTCTTCTATATATATATATATATATTCTTCAAACTTCAAAAAATATATTCTTCTATATATATATATAGATATATATATATATATATTCTTTTGCTGTTAATTGATTGTTCCTTCTATTTAATTTTTTCTTAAAAAGTTCAAATTTAAAATTTCTGCACTCTGAAGAAAAAATTTCGAAATGCAAATCTCTGTGAGTGATAAAGATTATCTTGGATTCTCTCTCTCTCTCTCTCTTTAAGAATTCTCTTTTCTATTGAGAAAAAGGATATTATCTTGTAAATTCAAACTTACTATATAAGTATATAATATTTTGAATAACTTCTAAGCTTATATATTTTGAAAAAAAAAATTGTTAAAATCTTTAAAAAAGTAGTTGTACTACACCAAACTCTACGAGGCTGGTTCGGGATAGGGAGTAGATGTTTAGTAGAAAACGACGTATGGTTAAAAGTTGCTGTTCTTTTAATAGAAAACGACATGTAGTAAGCAGTCATGGAGATGAAAATTGTGTCGTGTGCATACAATTGCATATATTCACAAAAGATCAAATAATTTACCTAATCTTCAACTAGTTTGAATAAATAGATAGAAACTTTTCACCAAGGGACTTTTTAATTTGCAAAGTTAGAGAAACTTCATGTTGTATTGTTGAATAATCACTAAATTAGATTAATCCGGCGAAAGCAAAAAGACAAATTTAACCTTAAAAGATGTAAAACAAAACTCTCAAACGAAGCAAAAACATTTCCTAAGTAGAAGAAACTGTGGGATTGACTGAAACCAGGCTCTCAACATAGTCAAGAGCTTGAAATGAATAGCTCGCCCTGGGCTCAAATTTCCTCAGCTCCTTAATTACCTTAACTTTCTCACCAGATCTCTTTCCGGAGATTTTGGGGTGCTCATACGATAAAAGTGTCTCATCGGCACAAAGAAGAACTCGGTCCCTCCAAACTGCAAACAAACCGCACCAGGGGAAGGTGTAGGAGGGAATGTCGATTTTAAACAACTTAGTCCAAGACTTTTCTGTGTTGCTAAACAGCCAAATATTGTAGTCTTCAAGTGCAACCAGCGATTCTCTCCAATTGGCAAATTTAAACCTGAAAAGATGAGATTCGTTTTCTTGAGGTGGTGTAGCTAGCGTGTAAAATTCCTCCTCATGCAAATCGAACGACAACACACAAGACTTCGACATCTTCTCATCCCATCCCAACCAGTGCAAGGATCCATTCACGGCAACCGCTGGAAAACCTTGAACTACAAACGTCGAGACCAAACCGGGTCTCACTTGTCTCCAAGAATTACTGCTTTTGGTGAATACTTGAACTCCTTCAATATCTAGCAAAAATCTATCAATTCGAACCAACTTGTAATCCTTCTTATGGCGGTCAAATCCAAAACCCATAGTTACAGATGAACGCTTGCGAAAATTACTTTTATTTTCCAAGGGCATTATTGGTTCTGGAAGAACCCTAGACTCCTTGGTTGCAGGGTTCAATAGGACCATTGTCGTGCCAGTCTCGGAAAGACTAAGACAAACTAAACCGTTGCATGATCCCACGATTTTAACTCCATACTTATGTATCAAGGAACGATCGGTCAGGTGGTATGATATGTCAAATTTTTCTACAGTTGATTCGTTGCAAAGCAACAATGTGTCCTGGTAGTAACTTGCTAACCCTAGTTGTAGTTTCTCGTCGGCACAGACAAGGATAGAAAGTCGGTTGGTAACGGAGTGGTGATGAAGGTGGCTAGCAATCAAACTGGAGTCGTTGGTGATGAGAGCTAACCATCTTTTTGATACACTCTTAAATCTCATAAGAGATTTCACGGGTAATTTCGACAGAATCACTACCACAATTTCTTCAGCTAAAGGAGCTAACCATCCTTCGGGTATCGCCTCCATAGCTGTTGGTTGTTGCATTGTTGGATCAGATCTTTTTCATTACGGCTATAAACATGGTGAAGTTGCTGTTGGAAAAAGGCACTAATTATGAAAGTTGCTTCTATCTTTAGCCGGCAAGATTTCCCTACCAGATTTTAACAAATATATTAATAAAAAAAAAAAAAAAAAAACAGAGAGAGATGAAGAAGAAGAAGAAGAAGGAGAAGAAGAGAGAGAGAGAGAGAGAGAGAGAGAGAGAGCTTCAGCGTGTAATTATATAAACATAAATTTCAAGATTATCTAAATTTCAAATTCGATTGTGATAATATTGAGGATACATACAACTATTTTTATAGCTTAGTTAGAATGCTAATGCTTAGATAATACTACTTCCTTGAATTTAAATTCAAATATTAAAATATTAAAATTTAAACCCAACCCATAAATGGCTATATGTTGCTATCAAAATATTTTTTTTCCCGTCTTTTTTTTCCGCCTTTTAATTTAAGCCAATTCCAATTGAAGAGGGTTTTTTTTTTTTTTTTTTTTTTCATACCAATAAGAGAAAAATAGAAGAACTAATGGGTATTTATGTAAATATAGAATATTGTGAGGGGTAATTTAGGTAGAAAAAATATTATTAATAGCAGTTTTGGAATGGGATGATCACTCCACTAGTTCACTTTAGTAATGACTCTTTAACTATTTTGGTGGGATAACAACTCCGTAAGGATAGAGATACTAATCCATAGGAATATATATTCCTAACACTCGTCCACATCGCTTTTTGCCTTCTTCACCAATCAAACGACCCCTGACCAACGGCGGAACCAGCCTATTTAAAGGATAAAAGTTTTTACAGGGACTTACGGATAATCAATTTTTAGTGGGACAGATGCAATAAATGTAAAGTTTGAAGAGGCACAACTGAAAAAATAAATAAATAAACCATTCGGCCATGGGAGGCTCCGCCCCCACCCGACCCCTCAACTTCTTTCTTTTCTTTCTGATTCCTATGGATGCAATTACTCGTCTACATGGTTATTACAATCTCACTATGGGATGGAATTCCATCCAATCTTCTAAATATGTATAGACTGATTTAAAAGAACTCTTCTTGCAGAATAGAAATGGAAATTCCTCATTTTTTATGTCGTTTTGATGGAGGAAGAATACTACTATTAGCTTGGTTTAGTATTTTTGTCAAAGTTTTGTTATTTCATTTAAATGTCGTCGCTTTATTTCAGTGTCGTTTGGGTTATTGTTAGTAAGGATCGTTACTTTATTTTAGTGTCATTTTAATTATTGTTAGTAAGGCTATATAAGCCTAAGGTAGGAAGTGTCATGGAGATTATTGAATATTGAATATTGAAATAAGAGTATTGGTTTTTCCTCTCCAATTTGGGGGTTTCCCCTTTGGTCATGGATTTGGCTTGAGTTCTTCCCAATTCCGCTGCATCACGTTTTAGTGCTACTGATTTAACATTGTGTTTCAAATAACTAAGCAGATTTACTGGCCAATTTGAATATGCCACAAATCATAACACCATCCATCTATAAAACTAACTTGTATGTCTTAAGAAACTAAGAAAGTACAAAATCTGTTGGATAGACCAAAATCAGGCTGTTAGAATAAAAAGACATAACGGGAAACTGAGGCAGTTGCACATACACAAACAGAGATGCAAAAGATTCACGAAAACAAAGATCAACGGGTGTCGAAAAGGCATCATTAAGCAGTCGGAAGATTAACAAAACCTATCACAAGTAACCTAGCAATCTGATTCGCAGTTTTCACGTAGCAATGCTACTATAAAGGAAATGATCTTCTTGAATTTTATATCTTGTGACAACAAGTGTTTCTACAAAAATGATTTTTTTTTTTTTTTTTTTCAGTTCTCACACATAAAGCAAACGCTGAGCAACCAACAAGTTCATTAAACATGAAACGAAATTTACCTCCACTAGAAAGTTTCAATTCAACTGCAAATGACAGATAATCAAGGTATGTCCTTGTCTTCTTCCTTCATCTTCTTCTCCCACCTGCGCTTCTTGTAATCGAGCAACATCTCCGGCATCTTCTCCATCAATCTTGCGGTGTTCTCCCGCTTCTCCGCGGCTATCCTGTCGTGCTTGTGCCCTTTCCTCTTGGTCCTCATCTCCTTCCTCTCTGGATCATAAGGCCAATCTTCCCCAGCTAGCAGGACCTCCTTGCGAAGCCGAGCCCGTTGACGCGCACTAATGCCGAGCGGCTTCCACGCCCCCAAGTGCCAGTATCCCCAAACCCCTTTAGACAACTCATCCTTGTACTTCACTAACTTCTCACGCCATGGGTACTGGTACTCCCCAATCGCCTTCACCGCAGATTTTGCAGCTTTCCCTGCCATTGCTGGACTTTTACCCTCAAAAGGGTCTCTGCCAGCCCAAACACAACAACCAGAATATGAACATATATATACACACACATACACACGTAGACATATATATGATATCATAAACCAACGAAGGAAAAACTCAGATTTCTAGAACAAACAAGAAAATCATCAAAACTCAATAGGCCCAATTCTAAGTCCTGATAAGTTCGGGATTTTAGGGATTTTTTTGAGCGTGAAATCAGAATGACAAAAGAGATTTCATCAGACTTAGAAATGAAATAAAGAAAGGAAACACCAATTGAATAGGGAAATTTCGGATTAAGGCCATTCAAGAGAGAAAACCCTAACCTCAAAATTTCTACTTGGCTGCAGAAATGGGCCTTCTACTCGGTGGTGAAGCAAGCAAGGACAGAAATGTGCCTCCGTGAGTAGAAAGAGTGGGAGAGGCAGAGTAGAAACAGAGAGAGAGAGAGAGAGACAGAGAGAGGAAGATGAAAGGGGTTAAAGAAAGAAAAAAACGAGGGCTAAAAATGGATGAGAGGGCGAAAGGCCAAAGGGCAGGAAAACAAAAATGTTTACAACCATTGGATGAATTATGGAGGGTTGGATTTACATGAAAAATAACCCCCAAAAAAAAATAAATAACATTTTTATTATAAATAATTGAAACAAATAAAGGTTTTGAAAATACTTAAAAAAATAATTAAAAAAATATATTACAATACCTAAAGTAAAATTTTTCTTTAAAAAAAAAGGTAAATAAAATTTTATTTACTAACAATACCAAATAAATTAGCTATTTATTACAAATATGATTTAAAATCATGTTATTTATTTTATCTAGATCGTAAAAATGTTATTTATTATAATTTTTTAAATTTCTGACCCAACTCTTGGGCCATAGTCCTAATCCCAGCCCACCTTGGTCTGTAGTAGAGGGCCAGGTCGACTCGTAGGTCAAGGAGATGGACTATGACTCTATGAGCCAGTCCATTTGACCCGCTTCATATTTACTCAAGATATGCATGTAGAGAAGTCTAGAGAAATTTGGTTATATTGGCATTGGCAACTTCAAAGGAAGAAATTTATCCAAAGAAGAAAAAAAAAAAACTTCATGAAAAGAAGATTTTACTAGTTCAATAACATCAGTTAAGCTGTTCTGTATTAGTGCATCAACGGATCTAAGACAGGGTTTCAGAAAAAGAAGTACAGAAAATCATCTTCTTTCCAGAACAAATACAGTACAATTTATCCAGGAGAATTGCTGTTAAAAAGGGTAAGAGCCTTCCGCTTCTGCAGAAGCTAAACATGAAGAAATGAATAAATCCCTCTCACTCTGCATAGCTTCCAATCCCACCTTCCCCCGTTTGATAAAGTTTTCTGCTTTTCACAAGCATGGAAAAAACGGTGCACTTTCGGCCTCCGAATTGACTCCTTCAACTCCTACAATTGTTGTTCAAGCCACATTTCATCTTGGGGTCCCTCTACTTTGAGCTGCATGCATTTGGTGCTGCCATCATACCATCAACACGAACAGATTAGAAGCTCGGAAAATTAACAAACTCTCAAGACCAACAAAGCAAGGAAAATGGAACGAATTACGAGGGTAAAAAGGAAACAAAACTTGAGCCAAAACTCAAAAAGCACGTGGCATCTGCTTGTGCTTTAAAAAGTAAAGAACAAATGTTGAGTGAGAAAAAGTTTATGAAATTACCTGAGACGCATATGATGAACTTTCCGCGAGGAACTTCAGAAACTCTTGCTTCTTTCTGTCGAATTTAAACTTTGCATTGTCCAGTAAAGCTTGTTCTCTCTTAGTATCTTCCACCATCTTTTCTTTCTTCCATTTCAACTCCTGGATTTGCCTCTCAGTTCCAAGATAGCTTTCAGGTAGGCCCGAGACAACCGATGGTTTGGAAAATCTCACATCAACGTCTTGCCTACATCAGATAGGTAATGTGATCAAACAATGACCACGGTTCATGCAATCAAAATTTTATAGACCGAGCAAGTAGAGATAGGATTCAAACATGAGATATAAGCGGGAACAAATTTGATTTTCATTGTTGTTAAAAAGGTTCTTACCGATTTCCAAGGGAGAAGACACCAGCAGCTCGAATCATTCCTCCATCTAAAGAAAGGGCTCCATCACTTATACAAGGCAGTGCATTCAGCATTTCCGCCCTTGTTTTATACACTTGTAAACGAGAGAAAAGATTATAAAACAGAGTCTCCCTAAGCCCATGCCCATTGGCTGTGACACAAAATAAGTTTGCGGTGTCAACATTGATCATATTTACAGCAAAGCCAAGAAAGCCAGGTGGACACTCTCCGTTAGCTAATCTCGGCTTTAGAAGATCAAGCCTCCTTTGAGGGTCGTCAGGTACAAAGTCACCAGCATATGGTCTGTGGAAGTAAGAATAAATAGCAATCTGAATGCACAGCCAAAATACAAAATTTATACTGACAGTTTTTTCTTTTTTTGGCTGAAATGATACTAACAGATATTGCCTTTAAAGGGGAGGTGTTTTAGACTCATGCCTTAAATTTTCAAGACAAAGAACCGTAAATCTTCCTTCCAAAGCCCTTCCGATAGAAGCACCAAGGCCATGAAGACCAGTACTCTTATTTATGCAGCCTTCTTTGTCATATATTTCTAGAGCTTTGACACCTTCATAAGTCTTACAGACAATTGCCAATATATTCTCGATTCCCAAGTACTCAGAGAAAAGCCTGCATTTCAAGGTCAGAAAAACACATCAAGTAGCAATTCAAGGCCGCCCCTCCGTTAACGTGCCCCGTAGATAAAATTTTAAGTACCCTGGATATTTAAAAAGCATACCTTGTCCAGGTTTCATTTCAAAGTACTGGATATCAAGTAAAAGTCCCACAACGATAATACAATACAGTTGATACTAGGATTGGAGAAAAGCAAACAGGAAATGAAGATACAAAGAAAATGACAAGTCACCTTACCTACTAAGATTATCATCATCAACTTTGCCAAGCGTAGCAACAATACCTAGCAAATCCTTGGTCAGTGTCAGATGAGAAGCCTGAGTACCGTGACGAGCTTTAAGCTGGCATAAAATGCCTGCAGCAGACTTTTCATGTTGCAAAATCTGTTCATGAATTTCCTCCTCACTTTGACGGTGGGAGCGGTCCTCATTCTTGATTGTAGTTGCGCTTGATGAATGGTACTTGCCCAAAGTAACTGAAAGGAAACTTTTGAGCGGATAATTATACAAGAAAAAGAGATGCAAGAGCATAGAAAAGTTTGTAAAGTGAAAAGAGTTCGTCAAATGTAATGCCTTAAAAACTGAACCTCTAGTTCCTTAAAAAAGCAAACCTTTTGAGTAATCTAAAATACCAAGTGTAAATTTAATTCTTTGAGTTTCTAGCTTGCATGAACATCATTAACTTTCTACCACGAAAACCATGTAAGAGGCTGAAAATTCACAGCAAGAATGCAAACACAGGTGCAATGGGCGGATTCACAAGACAGGTTTCACATTACAGCCAAGTCCATATTAGTAAAAAGAATTAAAAGAAAAGAAATAGACTATACCTTGCAAATCAAGAATAGAGTCATCTAATTTGTTTTTCTGGGACTTGAGAAATTTTATGTTGTCCTCATGCTGCTTTATTTTCATTCCTATCGTATGAAGATCATCTTGAAGTCTCTGCAAAGATTATATCAGTGCAACGTTAATGCTAGTTGTCTATATTGACGATCAACCAAAGTTAGTCGAAATGACAACCTCAAAAGGATAACGATAATGACCGACACAAAAGAACAACCAAATTTAAATCCAGAGTTAAGAAAAATTATTAAAAATCCGAGAAACGGGTTTTTGGCACAACCTTAGAGTAGTGGATGATAGATTCTGCCTGTTGAAACCCTCCATTTTGCGGGTCGTCCTTTACTACTACTATACTAGTCGCATTCGGATCCACTTGCATCAGTGATGCTGGTTCTTGCATAGCTACTGAGTTTGCATGAATGTGAAGCTGAAGAGAAAAGATTGCTTTAGTGTTTCCATGTACCCTCCCACAATATAAACACAAGGTATACAATAAAACATAACGAGGAAAAGAAAATTGAAATTGGAAAAAACAAAAACCTTCTATAGAAGTATGCGCAACACAACTTAATACTTTCAAATTTGTTCTGATTCGCGTCACACACATAAAGTCAGAAAAGTACCGAATACCCAAGTTCGAGAAATAACAAGAACTTCAACACAAAATAAATAAAATAAATCAATCAATAAAAACAAACCTTCAACTACAAATTGAGCCAAAGGGGGAAAAAAAACCAAATTATTTTTTTTAGAAGAAAGAAACCTAATAAAATAAAGCGTGCATTAGAATGTTAAACCTATTTCACACTTGCTACAAAACCTTCTAAAATGTTCTGGTAAACGAAAATGCACAACTATCATTTTTTTGTTTCTTTTTCACAAATTTCTGAAAACTCAACTGTTCAAAAAGCTATATATAGATATAAAAGAAAATAGAAAATTCGGGGACTGCATTATTTTTTAAAAAAAATGGAGCTAAACCCACTCTTACGAAGCCACTAAAAGAAAGAAAACCCAGAAAATTTTAACACACAACTCGATTGTAATTCGTTTTCCTGGGAAATTAAAGCATTAGAAACCAAGAAAAGGAGAAGAAGGACATGCATTGGAATTACCAAATCACTCACGCTCAATTCGGTAGCCAGGACAGCGCGTTGACAAAAACAACAAACGAAAAAACACAATTTTTTTTAAAAAAAAGTCCAGAATGAGGAGTTTTATTGTCGGCCATTTCTGACATTTTCCGGGAAAACAAACAGATGGAAAAGGGGGAATTTTTAAGAGGGATTCGCTCACCTGGTTGTTGTTAGGTTGAAACATTGCCGAGTTGACTCAGTACCTACGGCGTTTTCTTTTTCACTGTTGTGTTTCTGAGGTGGAATCTCACTCCATATAGAGGGGCCGTCAGCAATATATACAAACCAGAATGAGAATCTCTGCAAAAGTGCAACAACACTGGAGTACGCGTCGTCACCTCAAAACTCGACCTTACGACATTGATTTAATGTATGAATATATTAATAATGGCGACAATTAGTCACCGTTCCCCAAAAAAATAATTGATTCCCAAACGAACGACATGTTCTGATTAATTGATAAAAGCTAAGCGAAGGATAAACACTTATCAAAACGACATGCCCTCTCTATAAAACATTCAGTTTCAACGACACAGTCGATAGCTAGAAACGACATGTCGCTTTTACGAAGCCAACTGTAAAAGATTAGGTACGACATAATTTTGGAATGAGAAAAGGGACAAACCTTAAATGAAAACGTCATGTTGCTTTCATATTTTAACTTCATTGAATATTTTGTCGCTTATGCCCTTTTTTTTTTTTTTGGTAGCTCATTCGGTTCAAAAAACTGCAGCAGGTTTTTTTTTTTTTTTTTTTATATATAACTAGAAAAAAGACTGCAGCAGTTAATCTGAATGAATATGTTTTTAGATTTCAACAAAGGGCAAAAACTTTACGACTTAAAACCATAAGTAATAAGTAAACAACTCCCCTTAAGGCTTCAAAAACAGCTAAACGAAGCAAACGTTCTTTTTAGAACCAACGCCAGTAAAATCTAAGTGTATATTGCTCCATAAGATCAAAAGGTTACTTACCTTAAACAAATCAAAAACAAAATAAAACACCTCGTTTTGATATACAAGTCATCAACAAACATAATGTCATCAGACATCAATAGCCTATTGTGAAAAGCTAGATGTTTAATGTAAGTGACTATTTCCATATGCTTCTATTAACAAGTCATTTTTTAGAATAATATATACAAATAAAAAGATATAAACATATAAACACACACACACACACATATATATATATATATGTGCGTAGTGTTGTACCTAAAGCAGGGATATAACAAAAAATTACTGAAATTTTAACTACTTTGCTCAACTAAACGTTCAACATGCGTGAAGCTGTTTCCTGTGGAGGTTCCATTCCATGCTCCAAATAGTAGCTTCTTAGTATAGGTTCAACCTCGTCCAAGAACTTGCAAAACTTCTTCTTCTTCTTCTCAAACTTCTTCAAAATTTTCTTACGGGCTTTCATTCCTGCCCCAATACGCTGGTTAAGGATTCCTAACTGTGATTTCTTTTCCACAAGCTGCTTCACATTTTCTCGAGAAACAGACTCGCTCTTCGCAATGACAACTTGAAAGCATATTCCAGGTTCCCTTAAGAACATATACCTTTGTCATTTTAAGACCAAATTTTCAAATACCGACGGATCGGAGAGAAGGAAGGACAGATTCAGAGAGAGAGAGAGATACATACCCAGTTCCATAAGTAACTCTGCCGTTTTCTTTCAAAATTCCGCCATCTAAAGAAACAGCACCATGTTTTATACAAGCACGTGCAGCTAACATTTCTACCCTGGTTCGATAAACTTGGAGCTGACCAAAAAGACAATAGAATAACGTCTCTCGAAGACCATGGCCTGAGTTTGTCTTTGTTTGCAGCTGATCAACATCTAGATCAATCATGTTGACTGCATATCCCAAAAAACCTGTCGGTGTGGTTCCATCGTGCATAAAAGGAACTGGTAAGGGCAGCCTCTTCTGAGCACCACTACACTCAAACCCACCTTCGTAAGGACTGCAAAATGATAACGACGTGACATGAGACGAGTTCAGACCAAATCCCTCAGATGTTATATTTTCCTTTTCTTATGATCTGAACCCTAGCATACATATAAGTGCATATCTGTGTATATATAGACGAAAGCTTCAATCCTAGTGTAGAACTGGTCATAAAGGATCAAAGATTAATTCTACACACACACAGATATAAACAACTAACACAAACAACTATTCCTGTTCCTATATTGATAAATTTTTTTTTTTTTTTTTTTTTTTTTTTGAGAATTATATTGATAAAATTTAAACTAAAGCGGTCAGGGAAGATTTTAAATAACCTTATGTCTTCAAGGCATAAAATCATATAGCGACCCTTTATGGATTTCAAAATTTCAGCTCCTGCTGCATGTTGAGCATCGCTAGAATCAACTTCATTTCGTGTGTACTTCTCAAAAACATTTGCAGCCTCAAGAGATCTAGCGACAACTGCAAGCATTTGATCTGCTCCCAAGTATTCTGACAATATCCTAAAAACAAGATACAAACACAAGTTAAGACAGAAGAGAAAGGGAGGAAAGCAAGACAAAATTATATTTTAAATTTGAAAATGGGACAAAAGACGTCCAAGTGTTTCACCTGCTCAGCTGACTGGAACCGACTCTACCAAGAAGAGCGACCACTCCAACTAAACCTTTCATCAAATGGTCCTTAGGATCTTGGAATCGAACTCTTCTAGAAATATTGCAGAGAACAGCAGCGGCAGAGTTATCTGTTCTTTCTATCTCCACCATCAGTTCCTCTTTAGTGTAAAAGCAATTCAAGAAACTTGGTAGACAAAGTCCAAGAAACTCTGAATATCACAAAACAATACAATGTCTATGAATATTTATTTATTTCAAGTACACAATCTAAACATGCCAAAGTACAACACACTGTCAGACTACCAGACAAACAAGACAATGCCTAGGCAACAAAGAAAAGGGTGTATGGACCTAAAAGGCCGAGTAAGAGGGTATGTGTATGCCTTCTAACATGACGAGCATTAATTTATAGCCAAATTGGCCAAGCCAATTCTTAGCTAGGGCAGTTTTTAACAATGATGTCAATCAGTTAACATTGAAAAGCAGTAGATGTGATAGTCAGAACCTTGTAACTCTTTCATATTTTGCTCAAGTTTTTCTTTCTCCTCTACAAGAGCATCAAGGCGTTTTTCCAATTTTCCGATCGACATACCCACTTTAACCACATCATCTTCAAGTCCCTGCAGAAAGAAGCTCAAGAAACTCAAAATGCAACATGAGGAACATTCACCAAGGTCAGATCAAATCATCCCTAAAAAGAAAACTAATAAACCCTGGAACTCAAAATCGGTAACTGGACCATTAAAAAAAATAAAAAAATAAAAAAAAAAAGGTAACTGGTACAGATCTCGACTTTACTAATGAATGAACTACAATGTTGGACTATTCCAACTGCCAAGGTATAAAATACACATATCTACTTTTTAAAGTAATTTAAAGATAATATGTATTGTTGTACCTGTCTCCTAAGCTCAATGGACGTGATAAATTCTTTTCCTACTTGCTTAAGAGAAGATGAGCCCTGAAGAAGCAAGACATTTCCATCCGAAGGCAAAGATGGAGTTAACAGTGGCACCGCGGGTTTCACCAAATGAACCTGAACAGAGTTTGACAATCATCGCATAAAGGCAGAAAGGTGACAACAAAAATAAACAACAAAATTTATAATTAAAAAATGAAGCTTCTGCAAAGTATTCAAACCTTGACAGGAAGATTCAGATTTGAATGACGAGAATGGCAAGCTGAGAAACAAAAGCTTCCCTCTCTCTGAGGTAGGGGAATGGCAGGAACAGTGCAGCATCCATGCTTGAATGTATACCGGATAGACTCTACTGCATCATGCGAATCGGCCTTTATTGTAAGCATATGTGATTGGCCACTTTTCTCTTCGTCATGGATAGTATCATCAACAACACCCTCGGAGTTCACAATTTCAAAAACCATATTTTCTAGTACAGAACCAGCTTGAAGAACCTCAGGCACCTGACAACAATCATATTAATTATGAGGGGAAAAACTACAGCAAGGAAAATATAAACAATAATTCATCCAAAAAATAAAGACAGAACTGAACAAGAGCATCACCTTCGTTATAAGTCTCAGTTCCCTTCTCTCAATTTGAAACTCTTGCTTGACAAAAACTTCCTTGTCCGATGAAACTGAGAATAATACTGCACAAGACAGGTAATTTGAAATCAAGACGTATAACTTGTATCATAAACTTTATACCATAAGCAAATGCATACATACAGAAATAAAATATAGGGAATTTGCTACTTATTCATTCATGAAGACTATTATCAAGCTCTTGATAAATCGTTTCAAATGCAACTCCGAGAATTTAATTTTAATATCCTGATGCTAAAGAGAAATTCACAGCAAGAATTATACACAAAAAAATCTGAGTTCACGAATTGAAGTAGATAACCTTCAAAGCATATGTGTATCATTTAATTGAATCAGACAAATCTCTAACACATATAACTTGATACTGGAACAAGAATAGGTTTTAGATGATACTAATCTTCGTAAAATCCATGCCTCAAGAGCTCTACACGAAACGTGCATACCCTTTTCTCCATAACCAGCTGTTACTTTCAGGAGGCCACTAAGGTCGATGCGTCCACAATTATCTACCTATATTGAAAGTTTTTCGTCAGGATGATGTATATATTTTGCCTTAATAATAAAAAAAGTTTGCACAAAAAAAATAGATAATTAAAAATAAATAAATTGGTGATTGCTTCTAATTTCTTCCAAGAAAACCTAGTCAGAAAGGTTATGTGACTGCTTAGTATGAAGCTAATACACATGCTGATAATAATTAAGGAAACAACATGCCAATGAAATCATCTTGGCAGATCAGAAAAGATCCCATTTCTTAAATATCTAATGATGCCACATTTAGGTTTCAAAAGAACAAACTTAATAGACATTTATCAGCATTTGCATAAAAACGACAATTTAAGTGTCACCGTAACCACCTAAGCGTATAATCAAATCTCATTGTGACACTTCTATTGTCGTCTCCATCTTCCTAGGTACACTCATGTTGTCTGCTCATTTACTAATGTATAGAGATTATAAAAATTGAAATAAAACAAACAAACAAATAAATCTTCAATAAATCTCTAAATCGTGCTTCAAAATCACTTCATAATAGCATAATCGCACAAGAAAACTTATAATGACACAGACCTTACGCTTCAACCCTATTTGATCTAGTATCTGAAACCCCTTCAAATTCAATTGAACTTCCGAGTCCACCATTACATGATTGCCATATGCATCAAACATCTGGAGAACAAGGATAGTAGAATTAGATTGTTGGCAAGTAAAACCTTATCAGCAACGTTGCAGTCACCAGGTTTGTATCAGTTAACCAAGAAATTTATCATGCAAAAGTTATCATGCAAGAGTCTATGAATTGTTATGTCAATAGCACAATTGAATTGATATACCTCTAATTCAAGCTCTTTAATTATGCAACCTGGAAACAGTTGGTTAGCTGAAATTGATGGCTGGGCTCTAACAACTTGCGTACATCCAGGATTAACTGATTATTAAAAAGAAAAAGGTAAATTGAATTATGTACAAAGAATAATGTCAGTAAATAACAAGACATGAAAACTTTAAGCTTATATTCATGTTTTGCTTTAAGTTGACACAATACCACGACAAGGGATGGAGACGGAGAATAACTCATCCGGGCTAGATATGACACAAGTAGCTTCATACACAGGCCGAATCTGGTCCAAGTTCCTGCTTTCAATTAATAAGCCCTGAAAACATACAAAAACTTGGCAGATGCACAAATACACCCCAAGGCAATTTCCATTTTTATGTAAATGCAAGTACAATATAAATGACCTGCAAAATTTACTGAGGAAACAAGAAAACATACGTAAATTATACCTTAACTTTCAGTTCCATTCCAGAAGTTGAAACTTCTGTCTTATAATCTTTTACATGAAACAGGACACCCTGTTTTGCTTGGAACTTGACCAGAACTTGCGTGTTAGGTGTAAAATGAGTTCGATTATCATAAATGTCATAACATGCGATAGCAACAGGTTCAGAACATGAACCAACCCTGTCATAGAAGATCATTGAACAAATAAAATCAAATTAAGAGAGAACAGGTACATCGACCAGATATGTGTGCGCAACAAATAAAAGAATTTTGAAAGGGGGCATTCCATATGCAATTATTAATGACCTCAGTTAAGTTCATATAATATTAATCTCTCCAAACTAGAAAATGTACTACAGGAAATTATAAAAGAATAGTTTAATCTTAAAAGTGAGGTACCTCAAGCTAAATGGCCGACTCCTGCTATTTCTCAAAAGTTGCCACTTCCTGATCTCGGAAGAGGCATTAACCACAACATTTTTTACCAAAGTTTTGCAACTTGAATCAATCTGAAAAAATGAAATGACAGACATAAAGATGTCACATGTTGAGGAACAAATGAAAGTCCAATGATTTTCAGAACACACGGATAAATTGGCGTCTAGGTGAACCACTTACAAGAGAGAATGAAAATGTATAGACACCCACTTTTTGAAACAAATTTGGGAACTTGTTTCCGAGTTGAAATATGTACATGCCGTGGATTCCTTTATGAGAAGAAGACGGGGCACGCACAGAATAAATGTGATCCAAGTTCCCATCATCTTTGTTTTGGCCCTTGAACTTGACTTCTAAAGACATATCTATTTTACATCTGGAAATATTTTTCTGGTCCAGATCTTTAGGGTCACTCTGAAGGACATAATTAGCAGGCCGAACAACTGCCAGAACTTCCTTGGGTGGAGCTGTTCCAGCATTAGCAATCGCAGGCAATTCCTGAAAAAGGGGACACTACCATGAACAAGATAGTTTCTGATTTCATAACTAAGAAGATAGAGAAAACTAGCATTCAGTCCCATCCAAGGTTCTTTTATTCCCGGTCTTTAAAAATGAAATCATTTCTCAATTCTAACACTTTATCCATTTTCTTTCTGTTACTTCAAATAAGACCCTTATAATGAAGGGGACAAATAATGGAAAAACACTAACCTCCCCATCAACCTCCAATTCTTGACATTCTTTTGTGCTTAGCAAGTCAATTGTAGAAGGAGATTTCTGACGCTGCTTTTCCAGTAAGTTTTTCCACTCAATACTATCAATAGATATGCACTGCCATTAACAGCTCAGATATTAAGCATATAAAAAAAGCGTGCTCATTTTCACTCAAAAAAAAAAAAAAGAACACAAAAAAAAATAATAGAAAAAGTTTATTGGAAACCTTTCCGGAGTCAATAACGCTAACGGGAATGGACAAGGAGCTTCGCTTATCCAGACTAGTCTCCCCGTTAACTTCAGTAAGAATGCACCCATTCTTATCTGGTATACCTAGTGGCCTTTTTCATCCCAAAGCAACATAGAATAATTTAATTAGAAAGTACTTGAGCAATCAAGAAAAAGACAAATAAAATTAGAGTACACACATAGTAAATATACCTGCATATAATCCGTGCTTCTCCTGTTAGGAAAGGCACGAAAAAATATTAGGATATTTATCTTGACCAAAATTCTTGCATTGCACAAGACCAGTTTGAGTGTTACCAAGCATAATACTTACCACCAGCATCACCTTCAAAACCTCCAAGCAAAAAGTACTCTAGTGTTGCATAGACGTTATTATTATGAACACCAGCGCATGCTCCCTTCAGAATTTTTACTTTTTGGCCAGATTTCCAGGTGTTTCCTTTCCTTTTCAGAACTTTATGAACTCTCATAACTAGAATTTAACAATGAAACAATAAAAATTATTAACTGATACCAGATACAATCAGATCAAAAGACATAAATACGGGGACAAAAACAAAATTACGTTTGGTGCATGAGTTTGAGTTGAAATTTTTAAGTTTCAATAGTAAATTTTTTTGAATTTTCAGAAAAGACAAAAAACTTTTTGGGAAAAAGACAAAAAAAATTTTGAAATGGTAAGTTTGAACTTACCAACCAAACAAAGATAATTATAACATATACTATTCATTTTGATGCAGAGTGGAAAATCAAGATGTTTATCCTTTCATGCATACCATTAGATGAAATTCCTATTTCTTTGCTTTTCACAGGGCTGACAACAATAACTGGTTGATCTTCACCGTGATGAACTTCTTCGTCACACTGCATGTGCATCTGAAGAACCCAATCTTGATATTCTTTTTCTAGTTGCAAAGGGCTCAACAACTTTCCATCTCTAGAAACTTTAATATCTACTCCTGAAAACTAAAAATGTTAGATTAAGAAAAATAAATTTTTACAAATAAAAATAAAAATGGATTTTAAATGAAAAAAACCCATGTTCAAGTGGACGGGACATTACCTTTTTCATTCTCACGAAGGTTACTGCCAAAGTTCTTCAGAGCAATGGTAAAAGGATTATGATGTGCTAGATCCGTCTGTACACGGTAATGCATGTTCTTATTAATTGCACCATGCAAGGTGCACCATCCAAATTGATGGAGTTATAGTCCAAATTTTCTATAGCTCTGTATTCGTCTTTCCTTGGTTTTAGATCATTATAATATTTTCCTATTGAAAATGCTTTTTACACACAAACGGAACTAATTTGCTTGACAGTTTTACTCCTGTCATTCTAACTTGAAAATGTGTAGCAAATAGAACATGATGGAGAGAGAGAGAGACAGAAAGATTTTCTAAAATTCTTATAGAGAAAGATATCAACATTAAGACTTGCCTTAGATGGTGTTGGATTCATGCCGGCATCGGTATCTGCAACCACGACCTATTTTTATCAGTACAAACCATAGAGAGAAATTCTCAAACCATGTAATTTGCCTGATTGAGGAGCAGAAATTTAACAACTCTAGAAAACTAAAAAAACAAAAAAAAAAAAAAAAACTGCACCAGCTTACCAATGAAGCATTTAACTCGAGAACAACAACTCTTCAATATATGTGCCATATTCCCCTTTTTGTGCCTTAGATCCATTAAAGGAAGTGATGCCTGTAAAAAGGTTAAGTAGACATTAAAATGAAAGAAATTACCATATTATTCGATGATAATTACAGGTGTAAAGTAAATATCTAGGAATTGCAAACATTGGTTACATAGTCGTGTGTTTCATTTAGTACAGAAGATATGATTATAGTTGAAGATATAGTTATAGACAAAAAGCTAGACAACACTTCTTCATTTCAAGCAATGACTAATTTGATTCTAAACTTCAAAAAGGCTTCCTCAAAGTTGGTTTCAAGACGTCATCATGTATGAAAAGAATGAGATAATCAAAAACCTACCCAGCGAGCATCTGGAAGAAGACGACCAAGCCGCCGAATAGAAACACGGCTAAAGGTATCATATTTTTCAGTAATTTGGTGTCCATCAGTTCTTAGCTTCTCCAAAATCTTCTCAATACTCTCTTTTCCCTGAAACATACAAGTTCCTAAACTTCCAAACTATATGTTGGAAAAGAAAAGAATTTCATACTAATCTTACCTCAACAATAGGGAAATAAACAAACTTCAGCCTTGCATGGGCTTCTTCACATGATCTTGCTCCTGAAACATTTCAAGTTGAGAAATTAAAGAGCACTTGAAGCAGCTAAATGCAAGGAACTCGAAACTGTGAAGACAAGTAAAGTATAGACAATGCCATTTTCTGGGAAAAAAACAAGAAATAAGTTCTTGAAGAAGTCATAGTCACTTACTAGGACTTTTGGTTACACAGTTTTGCTTTAATGAGAATTGAAGGTGTAAAACAAAATCAGGTCCATTGCAAGAATGCAAATTTGTAGTTGCAATTTCCCCACCTTCAATTTCAGCAAGATCAATTCCATTGACCTGAGATATCATAGAGAAAACTCAAAGGCTTTCGAGTTGTTGAAAGTCATATTGCATTTTTCAAGATAATGCTGAAGCCAAAGAACTAAATACCAGAAAAGGGAGAGAATAATAAGTCTGATAATCAAAAGGATGCTCATAAAATCACACAGATAAGATTGTAATAATCGAAAAATTTTACTTAGATCTGACAGGAACATGCATACTCATGAGAACACACTTTTTTATTTCATTTTTATGTTATATCTTTCGTCCATTTTTCCAGGATTGATGTTGTAGTTACACATAGGGACTGCAATCAGATCATCAAGAAGCCAAGCAGAACTTTGCATATAATTTGATAAAAATTAAAAATAAAAATTGCACTCATTTCAGTAGATTTCGAGGCATCAACCAAACATACCAAAATAAAAAGAAACTATTTGGCTACCAAGGGAGTCAAACACAAAGGTATCATGCAAATCAAATGATATTATCTGCAAAAATAATGGAGAAGATAATAGACCTGAAACTCTACTGGTGTAACGGTCTTCCCTGTGTTGGACATCTCATCACACTGCAAGCCCAAGGAATAGAATGCAAAAGTAAGAATATTGCAATAGAGAAAATAGAGAAAAACTCCCGTTTCATAAAATATGCAAGAGAAAATAATGCACTTTTGGTACTTATCAAAGTCGAAAACTACAGAGTCTTAGAAATTAACATCTACATGTTGTATAATTAGAACAAAAGCTACACTGTGGGTATATTTTCCAATGACAATGCTAAGACCTCCATGCAAAGCCAAGCGCCATGAGATATGCATCCCGTCAAATTTGGAAGGGAAAAAAAGGACTGACAAACAGTACAGCAAAGTGCAAACCTGAATATACGGGAAGTAAATGTCCTTTAGCCTGCACTGAAGTTTAATTGTGTCCAAACTTTTGATCTTAGGATCAAAAATTTCAACCTGTCAAGTTTTTTTTTTTTTTTTCAGAACTGAAGAATTACAAACTAGTTTAAGGTTCACAAAAACCAAAGAATTATAGAAACACAGCAAGGCATATCAATGTCTATACTCAAGGGAGCCAAGGAAAAGAAAGTTTGGAAACACAATTCCCAAAGGGGTATCTAACGAGTCAATAATCACTCAAAAAGATTAAAGTTAGTTTTCAAAAGGAAAATAAGGGTGGACAAGGGTGGGAAAAGCATGAATAATCATTTGGTATATGTCACACAGATGCAATACTCTTACCTTTGTAAAGCTTCCGTGTGGTGTTTCCGCAATTTCTTCTTGTAAAGGATCTCTAATACCACCATCAGTCTACAACGAAAAAGGCATAGTTAGTGTCTGCTTCAACAACAATGAACCGTTGTGTGGTTGCTTCACAAACAACAAAAAGTAATCTAGGAAAAAAAAAAAGGAAGAAGAGAGAGAGAGAGAGAGAGAGAGAGAGAGAGAGAGAGAGAAGAGCAGCATTCACTCCTCAGGACCATAAACTGCTAATGCTTTTCTCCTCCATTACCTTCCAAGTAAGCTCAGAACCAGAACTGTTGAGTAAGGCCTCTCTCACAAGATGTAGAATATACACCTTCTTGGATTTCTTTGTTTTCGATGAAACTACAGCATACCTGAAATATGGGAGTGAAAACAAATGTGAAAATGACTGGTTTGCGAAAATTCAACAGGAGAGCGCACATGGAAGTGGGATAGAATCATAATTGGGATCATACTCATACCTCCCTAAGTGCATAGATGCAATAGGTCCTCCATATCCAAATATGCCAAAAAAAGGCTGCATAATTCCGGAGAACAGCTCATAACACAAACAAAACGACAAACGTAATCATCATAATAAGAAGACAAATTCAAGTACTTTACCTTAAGGAATGGAGGTTTGCCACCTATTGCTTTTTCCTTCGAAGATCTGTGTAGTGAGGCACCCATTTTTCCCCTATAGAAAATGCATGGTAGTGTTAGGAATCGAGATTGTGATAACATTACACATTAGCTAGATTAGAAGACATTATACACGTGATATATTCTCTGTTAGTTAGATTAGCTATTAGATGTATGGAGTATTTAAGCCCTGTCTGTGCAGTTTACAATTCAATCAAATGAAAAATCATTATCAATGAGTTTTTTGAATTGTGGAACTCTCTCTCTCTTTCATCTACTTAGCTTACAAGGAGACACTATTTAAGAAACATGCTTGCATTGCTTACAGCCTCTCAGAAGTATTCAAATACATTCTTGTCCAGAAATCACACGTCTTGAGAAATGGACAATTTTTCCAATGATCTCGCCAAACATATTACAAAAAAAATTCTGCTATCACCATGTCATTATTCTATATTGAAGGAGAACGACAAAATGCAAAACGTGATAACTACAAAGTAAGGAAAAGGCAAAGAAAACTGCTAGGACATACCACTTTACTATAGAATTTTCATCGCTTCCATCCATGCCAGGACCAGAGTCAAAGATTGAAATCCTATCCTCTAAAACATCCACCCTGAAAATTGAAAACAAAGTTGCATATATGTCAGAGAAAACAGAGCTTTGTTTGAAATAATTAGGTACGCTCAGAAAGGTGAATCCATCTGTGCCAAATAACTGAATTTCAATCTTAGATCATCTACCATGAAAAAATGTTGAGAGAAACAATCGCAGACCATGGGAAATATAGGCTTAATTTGCTGGTCTTACATGCCTACTAAATCATAAGCCATAGCAGCTCAAAGTAACTCTGCCCTTTCTACCATAATACGTTTTACGTCACAAAAAGCGAAAATCAAGGAATAGATCAATATAACATTCAATTATCACGAACCAACTTTTTTATTTTCGAAAGAAAAAAAGGAAATATACATTGACCAACATAAGCAAACAAGTCGGCTAGACGGATACCTAACTAGTCTTCGATCATTTTTACTATTTGACCACACTGCTTGCAAAGAATTGTCCTGGTAAATGAACAGCAGAAAGTAAATACTTTATCGAAAACAAAATTAAGTGGACAAACAAATTTTAGTTTTTCAACTTCACCAAACGACTTACTATTAAATCAGCGAGAGCAGTTTCAAAAGTATAATCTTCTGGTAACTCTTTCAACAATTCAGTATCGGGAGTCAAATCCCACATATTCTGCAAGCCAGACAAGTACACACAGGGTGAAACTAAAAACAAACACCTGATCAAGTATGTATGTCAAATTAAAGAATTCAAAAAAGTAATTGCTGAATCAATAATTCCTTTAGTCAAAATTGGATTGATTGCTAACCTCGAACTTTTCGGTCGAATTTCCACTGCCGTCCTACAATTCAGAAGCAAAACAAGCCAAAAAAAAACCCAATAAGCAAACAAGATATCAGAAAACCAAACTCTCATTAAACCGAAATCCATGTCTATACTCACGTGAAGCCTTAAAATGTGACATTTATGTGGCTTCAAGCTCCTAAAGTTCAATACACTTCTTTCAAGCTTCACATCATCGGTATCTTGCAGAATCAAAGAACCGACTTTCCAGTTCAGCTGCCTTTTGCGCTTCATCGATTCCGAGTATTGTAGAACCCGGAAGTATTCTTCTTTAACCAAAGTAATGAAATCCTCAAATGGCATTTCGGGAACACGCACATTCAACCCAACGCTCGTTCCATTTGGCAACAATATCTTGAACCTATAAACTTCATCAGCACTTCCGTCGCCGCTGATCTCAACCAGCTGCCTCTTCTTTCCGTTCCGACGAGACGTTTCTTCTTCCATACCCAGCAAATGTCAAAACCTGTAAATTTCACACAAACTGCTCAAAATCCCAAAAAGATAATGGGAAAATCAGGTAATTATAACTACTGCAATCTTTCAGAGAGCTTAAAAACCCAACGTCAACAATGAATGAGTAAAACGCAAAGAAAAGCTACCGAATCTCTTGACGGAAAAACTCATGTGTGCCCTAAAAGCCAAAGAAAAAAACGCTCAAATTTACAGAAAGCTAAACTTAAAAAGACAAAAACAAAAAACAAAAGAGAGAGAGAGAGAGAGAGAGAGAAGAATAAGACCATACAAGCACGTAAACACAATACGCAAACATGAAGCTAAAGAAGAAAATAGTATGCATGAATATATAGTTACATATATGTATATAATATGCGTGGAATGTTTAACACGATCAGACAAAAGGAGAAAGGCAAAAGACGTTTACAAGTGTGGTTCCATATAATCACTGTAAAATGCAAGTATATTCATACAGAGAAGGAAAAAACATTTTTCCGCCATTTTTGCGCAGATATGCATAAACAGATGAAGACTGTTTTGACAGAAAACATTCAGAGATTAAAAAAAATGGAGTTTCAACGTACCACAGAAGGAGAGCGGGAGAGAGAACTTTTCTGGGAAATGTAGAAACCCTAGTAGATGAAGAAGAAGAAGAAGAAGAAGAGAGAGAGAGAGAGAGAGAGAGAGAGATGATCCAAAGAGTTTGGAGACAGAGAGTGAGAGAGTATGAACTGGAGACTGGAGAGAGGCTGGCGAAATGGGAAAGATGGGGGAGGGAAAGCAGAGAGACTGAAGAGTGCTTTTTTGTGTGTGGAAGGGACACGTGGCGAGAGAATATTGGTGGAGGGGCAAGCAATGGGAAGAGCGAGCACCAAAAGTGGGAGTGTTTGGGTGTCCAGAGTCCGGTTTTAAACGTCTTCCTTCCTGGGGAAGGAATTCAGGAGTAGGACTATAGGCTAAAATGTTCCTTGATGGGAATATGAAAACACGCCTTTTGGGTGCGTGGTTTCAGAGTCCGTACATGGATGATGGACGGGCCGGACTGCGATTGGCTGAGCCGATAATTATTGTGATCGGCCGCTTTTTATTTAAAAGTAAACATATATATTATAAAAAAGATATAATAGTATAAAATAATAAAATAAGAAAAATAAACAAAAAATCAAAACTCTATATAAAACTTAGGGTCCGTTTGGTTCGTCAGTTGGAGTTGAAATTTTTAAATTGTAATAGTAAATTTTTTTGAATTTTCAGAAAAGACAAAAAACTTTTTGAGAAAAGACAAAAATTTTTTGAGAAAAAGACAAAAATTGAGTTGAAATATTTTAGTTTGAAATATTGAAACAAACACACCCTTAGACAAAAAACCTTTTTCAACCATATTAATAAAAATATATATAAATTATTAATAGATATACAGGGAAGAGGGTTGTACATACATTATATGTATACATACATATAGGCAATGAGAAACGAAAAAGGTAAAAGAAATTTAAAAAAAATAGGATAAAAGTATAAATAAATAAATAAATGAGAGAAGAAAAAGAAAATGACAAAAAAAAGAAAAATAATGAAACTTGAAAGTAAAAAAGAGAAGTAAAAACCAAAAACAATGGGTTGACACTGGTATAAAGGGAGAGTATTATTGACTCTTTTATATATGTTAAGATTAAGATTAAAATTAAGATAATTAAGAGTCCGTTTGAGAACACATTTGAAGACGGTATTTTCGAGGTTGGAGAGAGTTTGAGTTTTGAAAATATACGTTTGGTAAAAATGAACTGTTTAAAGTGAAAAAGTGTAAAAACGTAAAACATATTTGGAAAAAATTTAATAATATAGATCTTGTTCATTATTCTCGAAATTCTATGCAATTTGAAGAAAAAAAATCATCTCATTTTGACTTAAAATAATAAAGTTATGGACTTTTAAAATTTGAATTTTTTGAAAATATTTAAAAAAGTAAATAGTAAAATTAGAGGAAAATGACAAATAAAAAAAATGTTTGCAAAACACATTTCCAAACTCATCCCAAACGGGACCTAAGAGAAAATTACCCAAAGAATAACCTTTTTTTCGTCTACTTACCAACATGCACAAATTCCCATATTTTGACCAACATAAAATAAATTTTAATTTACTTAAATTTAATTTTTGTATCATATTGATCTAATATTATTTTTTTGTATCATATTAATATAACGATCTTTTAAGTAATTTCCCCTTTAATTAATGATCCAGGACATGTTCATTATATATATATATATATATATGTTTTGATAGAATATATACCTACAGTACAATATATATTATATTATATCAAATGTAATGTGTAGTTGTGTGGGTTATATGTAAGTAATTAATTTAATATGTATTGATGAGAGAGACTATATGATATGACTGGTAACAATTGATGAAAAAAAAAAAAGAATAGATGTATATGAATAGATATCATGTTCAAGTATATTTGTATTGAAATATAATATATATAAGGTACGCAAAAGCACATTATATTATATTGGTATATAATTTATAATGAATGTATCTTTCAAAAATACGATTAATCTCAGCTTTTAAATACCAATTTACCTGATCTTGAGTTATTCTTATTGTTTAATTGGTAAGCTTTTTTTTAATTCTAAAATAAAATTGATAAGTTTTAAAATAATTATCACCTCAACTAAAATTAAGATATTAATGTTTATCAATGAAAAAACAAACTCATTCATTAAAAAATACAATAAAATAATAATAATACTCAAATATTAATATTAGAGTTAATATCCTTAATATCATATATATATATATATATATATAAAGTTAATATTATAATTTTAACATTTCATTGAAGCAAAAATTTAGGATGTAGACGTTTATTTTTATTTTTGAAAGAAATTATATATATAAGAAATAAGCTCCAATTTTTCTTTAAGATTCTATGAGCCAAATCTTAAAATACCATATTTTTTTCGTTCATTTGGATTGCACATAAATTTGTATTATATTTAATTGTAATAAATACACTGTAATATGTGTTTGGATGTTCTATTTAAATATTGTACTCAAATATAATATATGTTTAGATTGTCTATATTTAAATAATCATTCTAATATGTATTTGTAAATAAAAATAGTATGTGACGTGATTAGTAAAGATATATAGAAAAAATGAAATAGATAAATAATGTTTTGAATTAATTTACCGTTGAAATAAAGTTATATTAAAATAAAATATGAGTGAACACTATTCATTTTCTCTCCGGCAGAATATAACAAGAAGGATTAAAAAAAAACTTAAACGACACACCGTTTTTAAATAAAAAATAAACGACATGTCTGTTTTTTATCGACGAAAAAAACATGAAATTTAGCACGTGCAGTTTAGATTTGTAATAGAATGGTTTTTTTAATTATTATTATTATTATTTTGGAAAAGTTAAAGGATTATTTGTAACTTGTTTTTGCCTCATATCAGACTACATGTAATTGTCGTTTATGGAGAGTACAAGACATGTCGTTTACACCATATTCAAGAAAGAGCACTCAAACGACGTGCCGTATTTTCATTTTTTTTTTTTGAAGAAAACGCATGAAATGATATTCTTTTTATAAGAGAAAATAATTGTCCATATTCCCAAAAAAAAAAAAAAAAATTTTGTCGCTTTAGAGAGTGCAAAAATTAACTAAATTTGAAACGGCGTGTCATTTCTTGGCGAAGAACTTTTTCTTTTTAAACAAAGTTCGTTCTCCCATCTTTTTTCTTTTTCCTTCTTTCTTCCCTCTTACATTTATTTATTTATTTGGCTAAGAATCAAGATCATTGCATAATTCTCAACGTCTTTTTTTACTTGACATTTTATGCATAATCTTCGAAAACCCAAAAAAAAAAATGGCAGATATAAAATCCACATGTACGTGTAATTATTTAAAAGAAAAAAATCGACTCATATATCATCTTGTTTATGTCTTTTTTCTATACTTACATATAATACTATATTACGTAGTTAACTGACATAAATTTTTTTATTCACGTAATATGATATTTCAACTAAAATGATATTTTTTCCGCTGTAGCACATTGGTTTAAAAAAAAACTAAAATGACATTTTTAATTTACCATAATTCATAACAATATTAAGAGAACATCATTAAAAATACATAAATAGAAGAATGTACGACTCGGTTCCTCTTTAAAGGTAGCTGATTGTTTTCTATTGGACCACTTTTATCATGCAAACCATTTTTGCGGGATATAAGCTTCAGAAATACTTTTTGTTTTTAAAAAGAATAATCATTTTATATAATCACTGAATATTAGAACCTCTTTACTTTATCCCCTTAACCTCACTGAATTTTAGGACCTTTAAAAACTCACAGTTTGTCTTATGAACATTGGATTTAACCCATTTACCTCTTCTATAAAAATTTTAACTAAAAACATATGAAAAATAGTGAGTTAAGTACAATTATGTAGGTTTTTTTTTAATTTTATTTATATATAAGTAGAAATCCCAAATTTAGTAGGTTTAGTAAAACTAATGCCTCTAATTTTTTATCTGTTTCCGATTGAAATGATAATAAAAAAGGTAAAGTGAGATTAATTATAAAGTTCAATTGGTAAAATAAGAATATTTAAAATTTAAAGGATTAAGTGAGGGTGAAGCTGAAATTTAAGGATGCTGACGATAATAATCCTTGATATATATGGGTGTTTGGTGTGTAAGTTTGAGTTAAGATTTGTAAGTTTAAATAGTGATTTTGGTTGACTTTTCAGAAAAGACAAAAAAATTTTGAGAAAAAAGACAAAAATTAAGTTGATGGTGATGAGTTTGAACTCATCACCTAAACACCCCCATAATGTATATAGATGATGCGTTGACTTCTTGTCCTTCTGTGGGTTAGATTTTTCTTCGGACTTGAGTACACAGTTTGCTTCTATTGCCTTTCATACGAGACATACGGAGTGAGGCCCAAAAGAGTCTGAGCCCCTCCAGAAGGAAAAAAAAAAAAGGTAAGTAAAATCCGGCATTGACCCCATTATTTTAGATTTTTCAGCCTCACAGGTAGAATAGTTCTCGAAGTATAATAGAGTCAGGTTTTTAATATGATTTTCTCTCAGTCATTCACCCATGACCTAAAGAGGAGGTAATGAGACTCGAACCATGATAGATGAAGGGATGCGTAGCAAAGGTATCCAGCCTTTTTGCCATCTTATCTACCCTTGTGGGTATTCCTCAAATTTTTCGTAATTGTTTATAGGAATATATAATTTACGAATCATTAAAACGTTAAAACTCTCATTGTACTTCTTTAAAATTAAAAACTTGTAGTTATTAGTTTACTCATCGACGCTCCTGGCTTTACCACTGCTTCCATATTAATAGCAAACAACATAATCACCTATATCCAAATTTTAATATTGAGAAAGTATAAAATGCCGGTAAAAAAATAAGCTGATTGTGAAACATGAATTTCACTTTGCTATCTTAAACGCACCTTGTAGGCAAGGGGAAAAAAGAAAAAAGAAAAAGAAAGTGCATCATTATCATATTAGAATTGTTGTACCAAACCTTAATTAGATGTAAAGGAATGTTTACATCAAATGATTAAAAATAGTAGTTGAAATCTCTTATTTTAAGGTGGTTAGAGTGCCACAAACCACAAACCACGAACATTGACAAAACTATATGTAAGAAAAATAATGCAATAATATTCCTTATAATACACATTTTATCCCCACCTTTTCCATAAAGTAAATAAATATCCTTATGTTTTTTTAAAATGAATAACATTTTTCTTAGGAAGCGGTAAATAAACACGGCGTATTGAAAAGGGACATTATTTATAATTTTTAAAATGTCCTTCCTTTTTTTCAGGAGGGAAAAAAAAAAAAAGGACATTAGAGACGCATGAAGAGCATGCAATCCAGTCATCATCCTTTTTCATCTTTTTTTTTAATTAAAAAAAAACCAATAAAAAAAGAGCATTTTTTTTTTTCAGAGATTCTTTAACCTTAAACTAACCCAAACGATTTTGGAGAAGCAAGTATGCAAATGATACATCTACAATATAGACGCTCTTCTTACAATATAATTTATTCGGTGGGACTGCCTTTCATGTAACATGAAATGAACAAGATACAATGACGATTTTTAAAAAAACGTAGTATAGCATATGATACTTAAGTTTGCATTCAGTTCACCGGTTAAAGATAAACTTTTAAGTTTGAATTGGTTAACTTTTCAAAAACTAATTATAAATTTTGTTGATTTTTTATAACAAAGACAAAAAATGAGATGAAAAAATAAAGTTTTGTTTGAGTTAAACTAAAATATCAAACAAATCCTAAATGCTCTTGTAATTACATTCATTCAATCGATATATGAGTAAATTTATAATGTTGAACATCTTTGTCGTTTGATAACCAAAACTTCACTGCAGTATTCAAAACATTTCCCACTTGAGTTCCTGTCATTTTTGTACAAACAAGTGAGAGATATTTCACTTGTCTGTAATCCTACTAAAATAATAGAAAACTACAATTTCATAATGTTTTGCGTACTAATGCATTTGAAGTATGATTTTCACTAATAATATCGATTCTAGTTTATTAAATATTATGTATGTTTTTCTTGATTATTGTTGTGGCTTATGCTTTTCATGTTACGTAAAGAAACGGTTCTACTAAATAGATCGTAGAAAGTCCCCATATATGTTAATAGTTAAAAATGGAAAATGGACAAAATATTATTATTATTATTATTTTGGTAACAGGACAATATATTAATTTGAAAGTTAGACCATATGGCTCACATATTTGGCTACCATATGAATTCATGATCTTAGCACGGTTGTTGCGATCCAAATTTATTGCCTAAAAGTTCCCAGAGAAATTTTTTTTTTTATTGCCCCAGAAAAAAAAAAAAACATCATTGTTTTTATGATTATTTTTCACAGCCGTACTTATATCATTGAGACTCGAATAAAAATCTAAAATTTACATATGTATAATTACTGTATATATAGCTGATAAGATGTGAAAGTACAATATTTACTCAGATTCTTACACCCTTTAATTCGTGGCCAGGGTCTACTCCAAAATTTCGTTGGTGCCACGTAGGCAAAATTTTGTTCTAAAGATCTCAAAATCTTTTAAGTGACAAATGAAGGTGGCAAAAATCAAAAGGGTCAAAAAATAAAATAATGTAAATTCATCATAGATCTCCACATTATTTATAATCCACACGTGTAGAGTACAAAATGGTGACGTTCCAATAAATTATTAAAATTTTTGTGCACAACACACACACATAAAGAAAAGAGGGGAGCACATAATTGATATATATATGGATGCCTTTTGCATGCAAAATGCCGAGGGTTCAATTCCCAATTCAATGCATTATGTGAATCTCTTTAAAATAAATATGATGAAAGGTGCTTCTCACCCAGCTCAATAAAACCCGTTTGGCAAGTAGGAGTTTATTCTGATGGTAAGGATTCTATTATATTTTTGAAAGGTAAAATTATATCAAAATAATACATAAAAAACAGAAATTAAAATATTCTGATACGTTTTTTATAGTTAAAAAACAAAACATTATCAACAGAGTAATTTTTCACATTCAAAAACAAAACTTTACTGAAAGAACCTATTTTTATTTTTCGTATCATATACGTACTATAAACTCAATAAAATATTTGAAGGCATATATATATATATAGTATGAGACCTCTGTCCTTCCTAGTTCCTAATGCATTGATTTGCACTTTATCTCTCTTATTCAAGATTTCCCTTTAAATGCAAGCAAGTGTTCATCTACCTTAGTTAAACTCTTTTATTTCTCACTTTTAAGAGCCTCAACCGTACCCACAAGATTGGCTTCTTCTGCAGAAAAAAATTGTGGGTTATGCTTGTATCTAACAAGCAACTTTCACAGCTCAGCAAGCAAGAAAAAAGGTTATTTAAGTAAGTGGTGGAACCGTTTTGCCTTCAACATGGGTCTCCTGAAACAGACATCCCATGACCTTATGTTTTTATTTATTTATTGATTATTTGCCTAATTTGGGTGTTTTTTACACCTCCAATATATAGCTTATATTATAAGACACACAATGTTCTATTAAAAAGAAGAAGAAGAAGTATCCTAAAAAAAAATAAAAAATAGGAAGAAGAAAAAAAGTCAAAATGATTAACTGCGAATTTTTCTCTTTTGGGGGAAAAATAAATGAGGAATTGACCAAAAATTCACCTATTTGTTTGTTGTGTTTTTCAGTTTGTGGGGGACACCATTTTCTTTTCAGGCTGAAAGCTATGTAATAAACACTGAAATTTATGGGTCAGGCTGAAGAAAATCAGCAGGATTCAAAAGAATTGGCCAAGACCTCATACCCATCTATCCAACTTCTTCTTCTTCCACTTCTGTAAAGTATAAAAATGCTCATAAAATCTAGAATTAACTCGAACTAAAAACAAATCGAGAAAAATGAGTATTCTTACGATCCTCTATATGACTGGTCATATATGTTATGCTATGATTAGTCTCATTACCACCCGACGAATTAACTGGTTCTTTGTACTATGCAGCTTCTTATTTTGAGGAAGGAGTAAAAATTGTTATGGTGTTTACTCTTGAAAGATAAATACACATATGTATATGTATTGTTATGGAGTTGCTTCTTTTTAATGTTATTATCTATCTATTCTATTATATTATACACTCTATAGTATCATTTCGTCTCTTTTCAGAGCCCTTTACGTAACATATTTTTTTTCTTTTGCTTTTACTTCTTTTGTTTATTATGTTCAATTAATTTTCTTTAAAAGGCTTTTTCTGTATGCATGGAAATAACCATTTCAGTATTGCGAGAAGATGGTTACCATTCTTATAGGTACCAAAAAAATAAAAAGCAAAATTCCATCATAATGGTAAAGAAAAAGGACAAAAAAAAAAAAAAGAAGAAGAAGACGGTACCAGACAATTATCATAACTGTTTTTTTTTTTTTAGAAATAAACAATTTTTACCTAAATTATTACTTTTCTGACGATAAAGTACTGTAAGGGGGGGGGGGGGGGGGGAAAGAATCATAATCATTGAGCAACGGCGTGAGTGATACAATTGCGTAAAGTGTTGGAATGTGATAAATACAAGTAAATACTAAAATGTCAAAAAAAAAAAAAATTTCTTGAACTGAAATAAATATTTCAGACGACAGAATAATTAAAATAAAAAAAATGTGATTACCAACAAAATAAAAATAAAATAAATGAAAGCTTTAAAATACACATAAAGCATTGCTAGCATTGGTTGAAGATTAGTAATCACAATTATGACCATCTTTTGATCCTGACTCTACGCTTACCCGTCATCTCATAGCTGCAATTAATGAAAATTATTTCATTAATTCGTTTGGTAGGATATACCAAACCCAAAAAAAAAAAAAAAAAAAGCATTTGAATCTCATTTTTTTAAAGCAAATTTGAATCTCATTTTACCCTAAAAACAAACCACAAAACTTTATTTCCCTCCCCCACCCTTTATTTATTTATTTTTTCCTAAAAAGCAAACTAAATAAAACTATTTTCAAGTAAATAAATAAAATGTATTTTAAATTTTAGAATCATCATCATTTTATCCTCTAAACTTTAAAAACTCACTTTATCCATTAAATTTTGAATTCGTCTCATGAGAGTTTTCGTTTAAAATGATAAAAAAAATTGATTTAGTGTAGTTGCATGGTTTTTTTTTTTGGTATGTTTTTAACATAAATTTTAAATTTCTAACTAAAGTAGTTATGTAAGACTAATTCCCTCTTTTTCTAAAGAAAATTCTTAAGTAAAAGGGGTTAAAGAGACAAATATAAAACTTAAATGACAAAATATTAATTTTAAAATTCAAGAAATAAAATGAAAATGATCATAAAATTTATGAGACATTTGAAAAAAAAAATACATTGGAAAAGATTCTTTTTTTTTTCTTTTTAGAGACATTTGAGAAAAATCCTAGTAACGTAATTAAAAAAAAACTTTTCAGAAAAAAAAAAGTAAATAAATTAATAAAATAACAATCCTCACAAACAACTATGACGTGGCAGAAGCTAATTGGTGAGCACCAACTGTACATGTGGAACACAATTACAGGGTCCAATCTAACCGGCCCGTGAAATTGTTAAATACTAACGGCGATTGCGCGGGCTCGCAGTTACTACTCTCACACTACAACACCCTCTCTCTCTCTCTCTCTCTCCTCTCTTTGTTTCTCTCTCTAGCATAGCCATAGCCATCCCTCTCTCTCTCTCTCTCTCTACTTGACTACATTAGTTTCTCTCTCTACATCCACACTATCTCTATGAAGAAAAATGCATGTCAAGAATGAAATCTAGAAGCTTCAAAAAATCCTCCCCTGTGATTCATCCAAGCTCGACAAAGAAACTTCTCAGGTTTTATATAATTTTTTTTAATTCAAAGTTTTTATTTTTTTTTCTCTTCTTTCTTGTCCATTGTTTTTAACCTTCAGACTTCATTTGGGTTTTCATTTGTCTGGTTTGAGTCGTTTTTGGGAGGAGAGTCTTCTCTCAAACTGCTCATTATTTGACTTTTTTATGTTATGATCAATATAAAAATGCCTTGGCCTACACGTTTTAGTAAGCTTTTTTATTGTTTTTTTATTTTACAGAAAGCTTATTGATTTTCATTTCTGGGTATTTCTTCAGTTGAAGCTAATTGGGATCCAACAGGCTTAAGTTTGACTACGTTATTTTATTTATTTATTTATTTATGCTTATTTTTACTCGGCTTTTTTCTCCTTTTGTCTTTTTTTTTTTTTTCAAAGAAAATTTGGTGGTTGATATATATATATATATATATATATATGTGTGTGTGTGTATATATTTATAAATTGGTGGGTATCAGAAGCCGATCTTTTGGCCTGAGATGGTGAAGAAAGGCAACGGTTGGTTCTCTTCTGTGAAGAAAGTATTCAGGCCTTCTTCCAAGGACTTGCCAGAGAAAAAGGTAACTTAATTTTTTTTTTTCCTGAAAAGAAAAATGTTAAGATAATCACCTACCTTTATTTTTTTTCTTTTTTGCTAAGATAATCATTTACCAATTGAACAATGTTTTTTTCACCAAAAATGTTCTTTCAATGATTTGTTACGAAAATTCCACTGTCAAAACAGACCAAAAAATTTTTTCCAATATATAATCCAAATGTGATGGTCGTACAATTATTATTGTTATTATTTTTCACAAAAATATGTTTTATTTGATCTATTTGTTTGTCTTTTATTTACTTGAAAAATAATACGGTAGTCACACATTTTTTTTTTAGCATTTTCCACAAAATAGGTTTAAAGGGTATTCATAAAGCCAATTATCTCATATTCTACAATTTTATTATAATAACATTACAAAAAAATAAAACTACCTCAAAACTTGTTAATTACAAGAACCCTTTTGGAGATGGATATCTTTTATTTTTCATGCTGTTAATATCTTCTTCTTCTTCTTTTTTTTTTTTTTTTGATTAACTTTATTGTAATACAAGGTAAGAAAGTAATATGTCATGGGTTTCTTGGTGTGAAAAAATGTAAAAGTAGAGCCTGCCCTTTTGCCTCATTTAGAACCATAAATACAAAAGGTGTCAATGGTCCCCCACCCAAGAGGACCCTATAACGTTGCAACACTTGTGACACATTGTTTTCAGTCCACCTAAGCCATCACCATCGTTCATTTTCATCATCATGTGCTTCATATATGTTCGATTTCAATCATTCCAATCGAAACTTCTTGTTTGTGGAACTAGTGCTTTTTGCTAATTTCTTATCATGGGAGATAATTATTTACTAACTAGTTTATTTTCTATTGTCACACAACTAGTTCATATAACTAAAATGTGGATTTCTAACTGTATAGTCCATGGTGACATGTTTTTAGAAGGACAATGTGGAGAAACGGCAGCAAGAGGCTCCAGAGGTTGTGTCGTTCGAACATTTTCCCGCGGAGAGTTCCCCTGACATCACAAACGACGACAGTGCTTCGTCAACTCCGGTGACAGAAGACAGAAACCATGCCATTGCCGTTGCGGTTGCTACAGCTGTAGCTGCAGAAGCTGCAGTCGCAGCAGCACAAGCGGCGGCGAAAGTTGTTCGTCTAGCGGGTTATGGACGCCAATCTAGGGAAGACAAGGCTGCAACACTCATACAATCACATTACAGAGGCTATCTAGTAATATCCCTTTCTCTTCCTCTTCCCACACAAACACAAAATTTGCATCACTTGCTTCTTTACTGGTTAAAATGTAGCACCATTAACAGTTATCATCCTAATCTCGTAACTTTTTTTTTTCAAAAAATAGCCCAGCCTCAAAAGTTTTTATCCCATTTATGCATAGGATAAATTCAGAAATACAGGTTAAGATGGTCTAAGATTGAGTAATTTATTGTAGATATTTCTTAATTCTTTTTGCATTTTGTTGAATAGTTTCGAACAATGTGATTTATCGACAATACAATCATCATATATGTGATAGTGCATTAAATTGTCAGGCAACAAAATGAGACTCGTTTCTCTTTTGTCAACAAATTTGCAGGCTCGGCGTGCCTTGCGAGCATTGAAGGGACTGGTGAGGCTACAAGCTTTGGTTAGAGGGCACAATGTGAGAAAGCAAGCGCAAATGACAATGCGGTGTATGCAAGCGTTGGTGCGGGTGCAGGCAAGAGTGCGAGCACGCAGGCTCCAACTAGCCCACGAGAAGCTGCAGAGCAAGGAGGACGAGGAAGAAGTAGGAGGACTAGAAGCGCAAAAGCTGAAGAGCCCCTTGAAGAAGCCAGAAATGAAGGCAAGGGAAGGCCGTGATAGGCATCAGAGGCATCAAAGGCACCAAAGTGCTGAGAAGATCAAAGACAATGCATCCGGAAGACATGATGCTGTCATGAAAAGGGAGAGAGCCCTTGCTTATGCTTTTGCCTACCAGGTCAGTGAATCAGTTGATTACTAATAACACCTTAGATTTGAAAGAAAAAGGTTGAACAACCCGACTCGGATGTTTTACTCATTCTTTTAACTATGGTGTTTGTAACCGATTTGGTCCTTGATTTTTTCATAGCTCAATTAGTAATTGATTTAAAAGCTGAACTAGACAAATTTTATAGAGATCAACTCATTACAAACTTAATAGTTTAAAGATTTGTCACCCAAAAAATTCATCGACATTGTAATAATCACCTTAATCTTATGAACTGATGACAAATAACACTATTTCTAATAATAACACATAGAAATATGTACATATAAAGCTATATATTTTTAAACATACCTAATTTATGTAAAGATTGACCATATTAACAGTACCTGATAAAACTACTCTTTTGAACTAGGGATGAGAGAATTTGAATTCATCTATTATTTAGATAAAGAATTGTTTATGAAATTACTGTTAAACTATATATATATATATATATATAATTACGCGTATCATAAAACATATATGATTGAAAACAGCTCTTTTGAACTAGGGATGAGTTTAGGGTCCGTTTGGTTCTCACACTCAACTTAAACTAAACTGTATTTTTTTCATCATGTTTTTTATCTTTTCTGAAAAAGTTTTTTGTTTTTTCTGAAAAAGTCAACAAAAATTATTATTCAAATTTAAAAATCTCAACTCAACTCAAACTCAACTTATACACCAAACACTCCCTTAGTATTTTTCTTATTTTCATCAACTTGTCCCCTAAGACCGTATGAACATTTGACTTGGATGATTTTGACCCTTTTGACGTTATCATTGAAAACAGCAACAACAGCAACAGCACCAACAACTTCTGCAGACGATCACGGACGGTCACAGTAACTTTGGGCTCCAAACGGGCCACAACGAGAAGGCCCAATGGGGCTGGAACTGGCTAGAGCGCTGGATGTCGGCCCAACCCTACCACGGCAACGGACTCCACTCCGACCCACTCGACTCCTCCTACGTCACTCTCGCCACCACCACCACCAACCACGGAGTCGCCGCCGCAGACGCCGACGACAGCGCGTCGGAAAAGACCGTCGAGATGGACATCTCCGGCTCCAGCAACTCCAATTTGGGCCTTCTGGACCCGAGCCCATACTCCACTCGGCAGCAGCGGATTGGAAGCCCAAACAACGTGCCCAGCTACATGGCTCCTACCCAGTCGGCCAAGGCCAAGACCCGGATCCAACCCAATCTCCTAAAGCAACAGCGAAGCCCATCTACGGCCCAATGGAACCCGTCGACCCGGAAAGGAGGTTTGGTGACTGCGTCGGGTTTTGATTCGTCGAGTTCGGGTGGTGGAACGGCGTCGTATCAATTGCCGAGAAGCCCAGGCCCAAAAAATAGTGGGCTTCAATTTCAGAGTAGGCGGGGCGTGGGTGGCCCAGATTCCCCTGGCGGTGGTGATGATTGGTCGTTGCCTTTGAGCGTCCACGGTTGGAGACAGGACTTTGAGTGAGTTTGAATGAATCAAAATGTTGTGATGACGAGTTCTGTACTTTGTTTGTCAATAAGTTGATATTTATCTATCTTTCTTTTTTTTTTTTTTTTTTTCGTTTAATTTATTGTGTTCACGATGTTGTAAACGACATTCGAGTTGACTGTTGAGGATTTGGTAATTGGTCTTCATATGTATAAATTTCTTCGTTTTTTAAGAGCATTTCTATTTTATTTTTCCATAATTTAATAAATAAAAACACTTTTTTATAAGAAAAAATGATTATTTAGTGTTAGTTAATCAGTTATTGAATATAATATTTTTGACTAATATTTATTAATACCGATCAATTATATTTTTAAAAAATGATTATTTTGTTGATTTTATAAAATTTTGGTAATTTATTATTAAAAAAAAGTCATTTCTCCACAATTCCTTTTTATTATTAATATTTATCAACGTATAAAAATAATATGTTTTTTTTAATATGAAAAGGAAAATATGTAATTGCAGTACAGTGACTATAGTCTAACAGTAATTTCATATATAATTTTATCAGTGCATCTTCAATGTAATATTAAATTAGTGTGTCAATTGTAAATTTTGATATTTGGATGAAAAAAGTGTTCTCCAATGTAGTACTATTTTTCATGTCAAATTTGCTATACACTGAACTTTATGAAAAATTTATCATAAGATATAGTTAATGTCAAATTTCATTTTTGATTTTTATTAGTTGTTGTCTCATTTAGTTATTATAATATTTTTATTTTTCCATTTATTTAAATACTAGAGGTCCACTTTTACAACTTCTAAAATACAATAATAATGACAAAAAGTAAAAATAACATAATGCATTGGAGTATAAATATTATTTTTCACATTATTTTGTAATAAATAGAACATTGGCATACACAAATGTATTACACACCTAATGTATAAAGTTTTTCTTTATCGATCTAATATATAAATTTTGAATTCCCTGTTTTGCACACTTTAGATTAAAAGTTTGAATCTCTCAATTTAAAAAATAAAAAATGGAAAACAATCAAGTTATTATTGACGTGATCATACAAGTGATATCAAGCATCCGCATTTAATTCACGTTTCTCTTTGTTTTTGAGGATTAAACACGTTTTTTTTAGCATTTTAATTCACCTGATTTTTTTTGACTTATTTTATTTCACCTGAATTATTTCTTTTTTTGACTTTACTTACTTTCTTCTTCTTCTTTTTGTATAAATTTTCAGCTGCAAGGTAATTAAATGTTTTTTTTTTAATTTTTTCTTTTAAGGGAGGAAATTACCTGTTTGAGTTTCGAAAATAGTTTTTTTTTTTTTTCCCTAAAAAAAAAACTCTATTTTACTCTTGTCCTTTGCCACGTGGCATTATAAGGACGCCACGTTCACTCTCTTAAACAGCGCTTTCTTTAAACCGTCGCTGTCAAATAAATATCCGTCGTACCCAACCAAACATCGGTTTGGTGTCTTTAGTCAAAAAAAAAAAAAAAAATCCAGTATCGACCAAACCTACCACCTCACACAGAGCGACACGTGGAAAATCAAGTAGGCTCTGTTCGTTCTTATCCTGGAGTATTACGCAGGTGATAAAATTTTATCTTTGGCACCTTTTCTGGATCTCACGTGCAATCTCTCTCTTATGGTTTGTGGAAATAAAAGCAGGTGAGGTTAGCTCTTTTCGTCAGACAGTTGCATCACTTTAGATTTTCCTTCCAAGTCCAATAACGACGAAACGATCCCTCTCGCATTCGTTTTCGTCACTCTCACTCTCTCTCTCTCTGTTCCTCTGTGGAGGAGTTTCTCTCTCTAAAATCCCCATGGAGTGTCTGCGAATTCCCGGCGTCGCCGTCCCATGCAACTACTACTCGTTCCCGAATTCAGTGAAAGCCAGTAATTTCAGCACCTCTGGAGTTGTGTGTTTAGCTCCGTCGCGGAGAGGAAGAAGAAGAAGCAGAAAAAATGGCTGTTTGAGGCTGAGTGGATCGGTTTTAGGCGAACGCGATGATCGTGAAAATCAGACTTCTCAAATCTATAAAGATCGTCCTAAGGAGGAGGGAAAAGGTCTCGTTTTGGGAACACAAAGAGATAGGTCTGGCTCTGTTATCGGCTTCCACTTGATTCCTTCTTCTGGTAATTTTTTTTTTTTTGGGATTAATTCGAAATCGAATTTGGAAATTTGAACCTGCTATATATATATATATATATATATATTTTTGGAGGATGGATTTTGCGTTTTTTTCATTGGCTTTTCTCTCTCCCTGATTTTTTTAAAATTATTTTTGCTTTAGATGAAAATTTTAAATGTAGTTTAATTTAGCTTAGGAAAAGTTTAGTGCTTTTCTGATTGCTGGAATAATCCTATGTAAGTATTTGTAATATTTTATTTGGTTATGTCAGATCAGGGTTGCTTTATTTCTACATAGTTGTAATAAATATATAGTATACTACTACATTTGGAGATTGAGTATAGATGTGTATAGGAGGAGGATCACTTGAGATATGATCAAATAAAATGATCGCGATTCTGAATTTGACTAGTTGGAGCTCGTATTTTGTACTATTATTTTTTTAATTATTGGATTAATTTTTCAACGGCATATTAAATCTACGCATTAAATTGACACTAATAACTAAAATTGTAGGTCCCACAAATTGCACAGGATAGGAGATCCTACAGTAGAAATTCGTTTAAAAGATATTTGTTAATAAGTTTAGCTATCAGGTGGATCCTGGCAATGTGTTGGCGGTCGTTAACCGGGCCAATTTCTTTTAGTGAAAAAGTCAACTTGTATCCTGGTCAAACTGATTTTGTCTTGCATTTTTAGAAGAAAATGATTCTTGATCTGTGGAATTCAATGTAATAAAGAGACCGACACCAATCATTAGTAAGAAAGTCATATACTTTTTTTATTTTTTTGGGTTTTTTGTTCAGTACCAGATTTAGTACACAAGTCTTGAAAGTAATAAAGGCCTCATGTTATTCTGGGCAGTTTTTCGTGGGACTAGTTTCATTAAGGTAGTACAACATGATGTGACTAAGTTGGTTTTCCATGTGGTCTCCACTTTTGGTCTTTAGCTTTTAGAAGGTCTAAAGTCCAAAACTTTTCCTACGTAATTATTTATACCTGGGCCAATATCTTGACCTTATAATATTTCTTAGTACTTGTGTGTGTGTGTAGGCGCTCGCGTGTGGCTTCAATATGTATAATATGCTTCTCATAAATGCATGCTTTTATTGCAAAGTGATGATTTTTAGGCCATGAATATGGTAGATAACTTGCAACAATTGGATTTGACAAGAAATTTTGAAATGCAAAACCTGTTTATATATTCGAGTACAGGTGATGTTGAAGTTGCTGAACCTCCTAAGGATGTTGATTCTGATGAAGTGGAAGAAGCTGAGGGAGTAGATGAAAAAGTGGAGGAACCCCAGACCAGAACGACCTACAACATTGTCTTTGTTGCCGCTGAGGCGGCACCTTATTCGAAGACCGGTGGCTTAGGAGATGTTTGTGGTTCTTTGCCTATTGTACTAGCTTCCCGTGGTCACCGTGTTATGGTTGTCTCTCCAAGATATCTCACTGGCGCTGCTGCAGACAAGAAGTTTGCTGGTGTTGTAGATACAGAAACTCGCATCAAGGTGCCTTGCTTTGGAGGAGAACACGAGGTCGTCTTCTTCCATGAGTATAGGGAAGGCGTCGATTGGGTGAGAAATCAACCAGCCTTCTTAGAGGGAACTAGTTTATTCATATCATATGGTTCCTACCGCGTTTTCCTTAAACGTGATTAGCTTTTTTCCTCTTTGTTTCAGGTGTTTGTGGATCATCCATCGTACCATAGACCTGGAAATCCTTACGGGGATAACTATGGTGCTTATGGGGATAACCAGGTATGCTTCTTGATCAAGTTGTAGCTTTGTTGGGGTACATCAATGAAGTAGCATGCCATATTTTATTCACCAATAATGATGATTTGTATTCTCCTTTGGTTTTACAGTTTCGGTACACTTTGCTTTGCCATGCAGCATGTGAAGCCCCTTTGGTGCTTCCACTGGGAGGTTACACCTATGGGGAAAAATGTATGTTCCTCGTCAATGACTGGCATGCAGGACTTGTTTCAGTGTATGCTTTCCTAAACGAATTAATCTCCTATATTTACTAGCTGTTTAATGGGTTTATAAATTGGAATTAATTGCTGTTCATAATTGTCAGTAACTGGCATGGACCAGTAGCAGTAGTATTCTTATTAATTTATTGTATACATTTTTACTCCCTTGGTATAGTTAACAATCATTGACCATTACATCTCTTCTGGTTCAGGCTTTTAGCAGCCAAATATCGTCCACATGGAGTTTACAAGGATGCCCGGAGTATACTTGTAATCCACAACCTTGCACATCAGGTGAATTGTCTCTTCTTATCTTTAAATCTAAAAAACATGAAAATCTGAGAACATGGAATGATTTCTGAACCATTAGCGTGAGATGAATTCGGGAGAATGCGAATGTTTCTCAGGTGATTGAGCTGGATTATGTAACAACATAGAATAAAAACGTACATTCTAGTCAAAGGAGGGAAAACTACAGTTTCAAAATTTGCCCATACATGGATGAATATCTTTCTTTTTGAAAATACGAATCACTTAGTAATTATACTGTTTAAACACAATAACAAGGTCTGGAGGTTGTAGTAGAAACGCATTTCTGAAGCTAGATTGTCATGCATGAAAGCAACCTCCGAGTACTGGCTGGATGGATGCATATTGGATTTGCTTATAATGTCTTGTGTAAATACTTCTGTTTCTTTAATTCGACAAGAAAGCTGATAAAAATATGGTGGTGTTGATACTACTAGAGCTCTGTGCAGAGGGTAAAATGTTGGTGGAAAGGTCCGCTATTCACTTATACTGGTATGTCTGTTACATTAGACTGAATATCTCAATCTAATTCAATGTTTCTCTTGCATAAGGGAGTGGAGCCTGCAGCAACATACATGAATTTGGGACTACCTCCAGAGTGGTATGGAGCATTGGGGTGGGTTTTTCCAACATGGGCAAGGACCCATGCTCTTGACACAGGTGAAGCTGTCAACATTCTGAAGGGTGCAGTTGTGACAGCTGATCGGATACTGACAGTTAGCAAGGTCCCTTTTCTCATACTTTTTCTTCCTTTCCTTTGAATTAATTTTAATGCTGTATATTTATATATTTTAAAACCGCATGGAAGAATTAGAAACATTTATTTCATGCATCTATGCCTCTTGTATTCCCGCGATTGAGGAGGTTAAATTTATTGTTTCCATAGACAGGTGCCTAGTATATCACATTTCCGTAGCTTCTGATGTTAAATCGTTCCTTCTAACTGCAGGGATATTCCTGGGAGATCACTACTTCTGAAGGTGGATATGGTCTACAGGACCTACTAAGAAGTCGAAAAAGTGTTCTTAATGGTAGATCTACCAAACTCTGCAGGCCTGCCTTGTGAACTTGTGCCATGCTTAGGATTTATGAGGATGACTGATGGTTATGGATGTCATGACTAACCAACAGGGATCACAAATGGAATCGATGATGTTGAATGGAACCCATCTTCAGATAAGCACATTGCTTTCCATTATTCTGCTGAGGATCTTTCTGGAAAGGTGGGAAAAAGTCTATTATTTTTTAAAATCTGGTACTAATCCATTATAGTAATCTCACATCTTTTGATGAAATATTGTAGGCCCAATGCAAGATTGCTTTGCAGAAGGAGTTAGGTTTTCCTGTTAGGCCTGATTGCCCATTGGTAAGATTTTCACTGATATCTACTAAAAAGTAGTCATGGTCACAAGACTTTATCATCTTATCTTATCGCTCATTTGATCTTGAACTTTGTAGATTGGATTCATTGGGAGACTAGATTACCAGAAAGGAATCGACGTGATTCAGCAGGCTATGCCAGAGATTATGCAAGACGATGTACAATTTGTAAGTATTTTTTATTATTTTTTACATTGGTTTTAGGTAGAGAATCTCCTTCATGATTCATGACTAAAGCATTCTAGCATGTTTCAGGTTATGCTAGGTTCTGGGGACCCACATTATGAAGAATGGATGAGGGCAACAGAATCGGTTTATAGAGATAAATTCCGGGGTTGGGTTGGATTTAATGTTCCGATTTCTCATAGGATAACAGCAAGGTAAATAGAATTTCTATTTTGAGTAATATTCAGGTCCCACGACTCGTACTTCAAACTTTTAAGCCAAGTAATGTTGTGAGTTATTATTGTTCCCAATTGAGAAGGAATTACTAACTAATCACTCACTTCAAGTTCCGAAAAATAATCACTCACTTACATCATGGCATCACTTGGCTTAAAAAAGTCCGAGTTATTAGTCTCTATTTCAATGCTAAGATCTTACCATGTCACTGACTCATTCCAATCCTTGCTATCCAGCTGTGACATACTGCTGATGCCTTCGAGATTTGAGCCCTGTGGTCTAAATCAATTATACGCAATGAGATATGGAACTATTCCTGTGGTTCATTGCACCGGAGGACTTAGAGTAAGTTTAATGGCCAAAAAATTAATTAAGTTGTTCATTTTATTCTATTTTTCTTTTTAACACACTTTGTTCTCTGCATTTCAGGATACCGTAGAGACTTTCAATCCATATGCTCAAGATGGCAAAGGAGAAGGCACAGGGTACATAGTCTTTCACTGCTATAAGTAACTTTTGCTTCTTTAGGTTCTTATTTATGATCTTATGGCGGAACGTATTTGCAGGTGGGCTTTTTCTCCGCTACAAAAAGAAAGTATGTTGGGGGTATGTCATTCCATTATGCTCTTTTTTGCGTGTCTAGTATTGTTTACTTTGATTCCAAGTAATATTCTTATCACTCTTGCCGCTGTTGAACCTTATTGTTTGCAAGTGCTCTATCGTTGATTCTTTTAGATAGAAGCGAGTTTTTGTGTTATAGCCGTACTGAAGAACTTGTTGACGGAAATAATGAGTAATTGGTTATTCGTTGACAGGCACTAAGAGTTGCTATACAGACATTCAGAGAGCACAAGTCTTCTTGGGAGGGATTGAAAAAGAGAGGTATGCAGAAGGATTTCACTTGGGAAACTGCTGCAAAGCAATATGAGCAGGCCTTTGAATGGGCCTTCACCGATCCGCCTTATGTCAGCTGAGGCACAAGAGGTGGACAAAAAAATGAAAAAAGGAGGTCCGACGATGGATAAGTGATCCGAGATCAATGTAGTTAGCCAAGCTTTTCGTTGTCCTCAATCGGGCTGTTAAACAAGCAGAGATCGTTATTTATATATATATATATATATATATTTTTTTTTTTTCCTATTGGCCTAGATTCTAGGTAATTGAGTTGTTACCTTGTTTTTCATACCTGCTCAGATGAGTAGCATTCCTCTTACCATTTGACTTCTTTATTTACAATTCTAACTGATGTTTTGACCTATTTGGTTGGCATAAAAGCTACTGGAAAACGTCTTTTTACATTGATTGGAATATGGGAAATAGGAATGGGAATGTATATACATAGATTACCCTTGCGTCAAAAAATTCAACTTATTTCAAATCCAAATCCATTGTTTTACTTTGGAACACATTCGTTTTTCTCTCATAAATATACATTCATTTTAAATTTTCAATTCAGACAGGAGCCAAGTTAAAGGATCTTTTTTTTTTTTAACTCCGGACTTTGACTTCTAGTTGGATTATGTGCACAGATAAGGAAAGAAAAATCCCAGTGGGGGAAATGGGGGCCAGTGCCTTTCTTTTACGGCCTAAAATCCTATTTGTCAGCCTTGGGGAACTACTGCTCGGTCGGGGAAAGAAACTCTGCTCGCATAACCATTAGCTAGATCTTGTAAACATTGCTTACATTTGGATTTTGGACCAAATCTGTTTGAGAAGTAACATGCTTATGTGTCACATATCATGACATAATTTTCTTCATGTGAAAGTAAGCATATTCAATCTGTCAAACATTTCAAAGAATATTCTCTTGGTGATCTGTTTCTTTCCCAAGCCTAAGATATTAGCAGAATTTGTTTCATTTAAGCAATCTTTTTCCTTTTGTTTCCAACTGGTAGTGGTATTGACATAGACATAGCAGATTCTCTTATTCTCCAACATAATTTATGAAGCAAGTTAGCACCTTCCATTTGTTTCCTTGAGAAGTTTAGTTATGTACTTCAAGAAAATGATAAATGCTTTTTGCCAAAAATAAAGGACGAATAAAATAATGCTCTATGACTCAAAGGATGCAGGGCTTTGTCTCATCACTGGCTTCACATTCAATCAACAGACTATTTTGTCGTGGGAATTCATAATTTTGTAATTACCAGTACCGTTATTAAGGGAGATTTCTACAAGAAGAACCATATTTTTTCACTACATATAAAAAAATTTAATTTTAGCTATTAAATTAATTTTTCAACAATCTAATATATGAAAAAGAATAATTTTGTTATACATTGTAAAATTTTTAACATGAACTAGTGACTGTAACTATAATTTTTATTGATAATGAAAAAGAAGATTTTTTATCACATAAACTCTCTTAAAAAATTTAAAATACTCCACAGTATGATTTTCTTATACACAATTAGATCTTTGATAAGATTTTAATTACATCGTACGTTTGAAAATGAGCTATGTTAATAGGAATATCTTATAAAATTTCAACAGATACTGAAATGAAGCAATAAAATAGAAGTGATAGGGGCACCTGGCCCAGCACGAAGTGACATTTTTGGATCCATTGATAAGGCGTGATTTTACCATCATCATTCTAGGCGGCAAGTGGTCATTCCCTCTCACTAGAATAAGATAGCTATATACATTTATTTAAACGTATTTGACTTAGACATGTCTTTTTCACACATTTTTTTTTCTTTAAAAAAATGATTGTTTTATTGTGTTCCAATTAAAATAATTATAAATAATAGAAAAAAGAAATAGAGCCCTTTGTGATCTGATTGAAATGTATAGTCAGAAATGCCTCCTCCTTATCGAGTAATAATTGACAAATGACGACAAGTCTGTACCAACTTGCCGGACCAAGTACTTGACATAAGAATATGAATATCTTTGCTCCACATAATTTTGGATCTAAAAATAATTTTTTCATTACAAAAAAGGTTCATTTTTACTGTTGAAAAAAATGACTCTACACAAAAAAACCGATAACTCAAGCACACCAACCGGACCAATCGAAAACGTTACTAGCAGTTTGGTGTTAAACAATCAAAATTAACCACATGCGATTGTGTCCAAATTTATAGGTTAAAGCACTTTTTCTTTTTTTTTTTTTTTTTTTAAATTCTCCTCTTCCCGCTTCATAGAGATTTGTTATAATAGCTACTTTTTTAGGTTTAAACAACATTATCTTAGAGCCAATGCTAGAAAGAAAAAAAAAATCAACAAAACCACCAAAATAAAAATGTAAAGATACTTGCAATGCGAGTATATGTAAATTTTATTCCAAAAAATAAGTTTTAGGGGGGTTTTTTTTTTTTGAAAAAAAAAATACGAAGGCATTTACGTAAAACAAGTACTTTATGGGGGCATTTCAAATCATGTAAGCAAATATATTCTCTTTACCTTTCTTTTCCGGGACTTCTTTTTCCGTCATTTTCTATTTCCCCGACAAAATCCTTCTCTTTAAAATTCCCCCTTTTTTGTTTTTTGTTTTTTTTAAACTCCAATCTTCCAAACCCACTGCAATGCAAACCCTAGATTAATCGATTGATGCAAATCTGCAGAAGCAAACTCTGACATGAGAGAGAGAAGAGATTTTTTTTTGTACAGAGAGAAACCAAAAGATTCGAGCTCTTTACCAGACAAATCAATTCTGGACTCGGAAATCCCGTGTAGAAGCTCAGATTCTTGATTCGAGTTCTTTCATGGCCAGTTTGGGATCGGAAAATCTCGTCAAGTCGATGAATTCAGGATCCAGCGCATGAATTTCCAAGTCGAGATTCGGTTCCTCCGTTTTCTCTGATCGCCGCACCGATGATTTCGAATCCAGATCTAATCCACTACGCTTGCATTGCCAGAAAGACGACGGTCCTCGCCGAGTTCGCTAGACAACCCGATCTCGAAGACTTGGCTCGGCGGTGCATCGAGAAGACTCCTCCGTACCACTCCATGTTCTGTCACACGGTCCGGAGGAGAACCTACACCTTCTTGATCGACGATCCTTTCGTCTACTTCGCGATTTCCGACCAAGACCTCGAGCAATCGGATTGCCTCTGGTTCTTGAACCGCGTCAAATCCGGTTTCGAGGAGGCGGCTAGGGGCGGATCCAAGAGACGGTCGGAGAATCTCGTCTCTCGTAGTTTCCAACCCGAATTCGACTCGATTCTGAGGGAAATCATGGCGTCGGACTTGAACTCGGTGAATTCGACGCCTAGTTTGTCGAACGAGAGCCAAACTCCGAGCTTGGACGGGTCAAGAGGTCAGAGCCTGGCGTTCACGCCGCTGCTCGGGGCGAAACTCTGCAACGGATTGAAGAAGAAGAAGAGACTTTCGGGAGAAGCCAATGCGGACCTCGGGAAAGATTCGAGCATGGAGAACGCGGTGGATGTGTACGACGATGTGAACAGAGATTTCCCGACGCCGGTGCAGAAGAACATCTCGTCGTACGCCGGCGATCGGCAAAAGGCGAAGCAGGTATGGAGGAAGCACGTCTGGGTGGTGTTGTTACTCGATTTGTTCGTCTGCGCAGTTCTCTTTGGGATTTGGCTCTGGGTTTGCGGAGGCTTCAAATGCGTCGAGAGCTAGAAATCCGAACAAGCAGATTCTGGTATGTTATTTGGTGTCGTTTTTTCATACCAACCAATTATACGACAAAAAGAATTTAACAGTCGAGTTTCTTTTGTTGGGGGGGGCGCAAAAAGAATGGATCTTGGAGTTGGAACAAGTAATAAAATTCGAAAAGATCTGATTTTTCATATGAGATAAAGTCCTGGTTCTTGTTTAACGAAAGTTGTGTATAATGTCCATTTTGGCATTACTGTTTTCTTTACTCTTGTTTTTCAGTGATGTTGAATTTTTTTTTTTCCCCTGGGAGAGTAGTTGATGTTGTAATTGCTTCATCGGTTGGCTCCTGGTTGTATTAAATTGTTACTTGTTTATATCGGTTATGAATTTATCTTCCTTAAATGAGCAAAAGTCGAAAACGAGTAGCTAGCGAATGGGAAGAGATCCGAGCTCAAATCTCGAAACACAGTTGTGATTGAAGGATGTTAATGAACTTCAAGAAACGATCTCAAAGATTAGTATATACTGAGTGTTTTGGCAAAAAAGTTTCAACCACATTTCTGCTTGTGTTTAGTGTATAAGTTTAAAATGAAATTTTTAAGATAAAATTGATCGATAAAAAAAGTCAAAAACTGAGATGAAAACTTCATGTTTGAACTTGAAAGCTAAAACTGAGATTTTTTTTATTTCAGCATTCTTTCTTTGAAATGTTGTGGTAGAGCTCTTTTCATATATCCTATCGGTAAAGTTTTTTTATACACCGTTTGATATAATTTCAATGATTAAGATGTTGTTTGTGTATGATACTTACAATGCACCTTAGTTCATAAGATTATAATCTAAAAAATTAAAAAAAAAATTCCAAGCAAAGAAAAAAAAAACCCAACCCTTAGACCATAAATCACCCCCCGCGACGACCGGCGGCCCCTACCTCAAAATCCCCCCCATGCTGGCAAATCTCTGCTGTTTGGTGGCAAAACCGATCCCTCCTCCGCCATCCCCCCTCCCCTTGTCGCACATCTGTCGACGACAAATTGCTCCCCCAACCTTCCCCCCTACTAGCCCGTCAAAGCCCATATCTAAAACCGCCGCCGCCCCCCGCACGCCCGTCGAAGCCCCCCCTCCCCTCGGGCGGTCCATTGAGACCCAGATCTGAAATCCCACACCCCCCCCCCACCCGTCGAAGACCCTCCCCCCTGTCTGTCGAAGCCCAATTTTGAAACCGCCCCCCCTCCCCCCCAAATGCCGGTCGAAGCCCCCTCCAAAACCGCTCCAACCCTACCCACAGCGACGTTGAAATCGCCTCAGGCCCCCTCCGGCGACCTTCCACCGGCCAATCCTCAAAGGACGAAGAAGAAGAATTCAATTTTTTATTTTTTATAATTGCAATCCTTTGTCTCAATGTTTATTTTAGTTATCATACACTTTTAATTTCTTATCCATTTGATTAAATTTGAACTGTATTAAAAATAATTTTACCGATAGAGAATATAAAATGGACTTTATCATAACCTTTCCCTCTCTCTTACTAAAAAAATCTCAAACTTAAAAGACCACACATTGCCTCATAAATAATTCATTGATTGCGACAGTGAGGAGAGTTGCAGGAATTGGATATGGCTAGCTGGATCCGATCGCATGAGAGAAACCAGAGTCTGATAATTGGAGAATATGGGCACAGCTTCTTATGACTGTCGTTTTCCACATTTTTTCATGACCTGAGAAGATTGTTCGTCTAGGGAGGTAAAAACACTCCAATTGTGATGACAAATGGGACCTAAAATTAATTTTAAAAAATAGGCCGAAAATTGGATTATGCATACTTATAAACATGTGGTAATTATTCATTAGATAGATCGAAAAGACATAGAAACCACACAATTACAAAATTTTTGTAATTTACTTGTATCGACGAAAAAATGAAGAAAAAGAGTTCCTTACAACAACTAATTCCAAAGGAGATGAACAGATGACAAATAGTCTCGTGTGGATTTAACCACAAGGAGTGAGCTTCTTGTTGCCTGCACCCCGGGGGTTATCATCCTTCCAGTCATCCCATGCCCTTGCCTTTTCTTGTGCAGCATCATCGTCTTCATCGTCCTCATTGCTCGGCCCAGGTTTCATCTTATCCTTGTACCAAGCAGAATTGGCTTCTTCCATGAGTTTAGCATTCCTCTCTTGCCACTTGTTCATCATCCTCATCTCCGTTAACCCAGCTTCCTCTATGCTCATGGTTGGCAACCTTTAACAAGCATTAGCATTTTCAAGTAAGATGTCTAAAATGACAAAACAGATCCACAACGTAACACGCATATGCTTTTCTTAATCCTAGATAACATAACATGATAGAACATAATGTCTAAATCGCAGCAAAAAAAAAAATTACCTATAACCGGGTTGGAAAACCTGTGCCATCATCCTCTCTCTCTCGCTTGTTAAGCTTCCACCCACAAGACTCTGTGGCCCAAATATCAACGGCTGGTGTTTGTGTTCATGTGCTTGTGAGACCTGCGCTCTTCCTTCTAGAACATCTTGTGCAAAAGTAGCACATGTAATAGGCTGTGCTGGTTTAGTAAACCGTGCTCGGACTGCAGCATCGCGATGCCAAGCTTCAGCTTTCTTGGTTCGATCATCAAGAAGATCCTGAAAGAAATCCTTCTCCCCCTCCTACAGAACATGACAAATATAAAATGCGCTCACACATGCATCAGTACAACTGCAGGTAAGTAACCAACAAAGCTTCTAAATAGACTCTGCTTAACAGAGAATTCAACTCGACAATTCATGAGAGGATCACCCGAAGGTGGGAATGGAAGAAAGATGAGAAAACAAAATTAAATATCTTGCATTTATGATACACAAAATAGTCCCAGTGAAAAGTTAATTTTGCAAAATATAATTACGCTGAACTCAAAGAGTTGATTAAATAAATTGCGCACACGCTAGTTGGATAAACCCTAGTATTTGAATTCAACAAACCTTCTCTACTATTCTTTACAGTTTACACTACAGCTTATCACCTTTAAAAAATGAAATTCTAAATAAAATCTAAACGCAATAAAAATAATCAGCATTCTCAAAGTAAACATATTAATTACCTTTGATTGTTTTTCTTTTATAGCCGAGAGCATCTCCTCTTCCTTCTTTAGCATCTCCAGCAAATCCAAAGCCTGACGTATAGTTTTGGGACAGAAGGAAGCTAAGATAAATGACGCGATATAGAAGTAAAGACAATAAATTTAAAGTGAAAAATCTTTAAAATTGGGAATATTATATTTAATTCCATGAACCAACCTTACAAATAGCCAAAGAGATGGTGGTAAACCAAGCCTGCATCCAAAAAAATAATAATAATATCAAATGATTTCAGTCAAATCGCCAAAGCAATAGATACAAAAAGCAAGTAGCACTACCCTAGACTAACATAAGGGGAAATGAGCTAACCTCCCGTTCTTCTTCTCCATCATCGTCAAGCACATCTTCCTCCCCTGCCTCAACAGGAGTGGATAAGGCGGCTGCTTTACTGGATCGTCCTCGTCGTTCTTTCCGCTCCTTAATTTCCAGCAACTTTGATTCAGCAGCTCTTTGACGTTTGAAGCGAGCGATCTAAATACAGTTCAGGATACAAGCAATTCATCATTATATGACAAGAAGCCTCGATTTCATCTTAACCACTAGAATAGGCACTAATGCAGAAGAGTTAATGACACAATCAAGCAAGGTGCGGGGAAGACAAGCAAATAAACTACCTTTCTAGCCCTTCGATCAACAAAAGTATTGGAAGCCCCTCGAGTAGATGCTTCTAGTTCCTCCTCAGGTAAAAGTTCCATTGACTCGCAAAATGAGATGAATTCCTAGAACATTCGCCATCTCATTAAGTTATTATTGAAGCACACCAAACTTTTCAAACAAACCGCAAGAATACAAGTAGTCCTAAAGCAAAATTGCTATGGAAAATATTCTAAATGAACCAACGCAGTTTGATGAGTAACTATAAAAATATGATTCTCAAGTGAACAAACCTTTAACTTTGCTTGAGAAGACTTGAGAATCTGTATCCTGTCATCTTGTGCAATCTTTTCAGTCAACTCCCCGAGGTAAAATGGCACCTATAATGGGAATGTTGTAAGTAGTTGCCAGTACGTAATAAATTATCTTAGATACTACTTTTGACATACCATTCACCTGAAATACACAACTCATTAAAAGAAAAGTTCCTTGCAACGAAACGCTCTAAACAACAGTATCAGTATGTTTGGTGCAAATGAAGCCATGTCCTTATATGAGCAAGAGAAAACAAACATCATAATATCATTCCTAATCCAATTTCTCCTTTTTTTTTTTTTTTTTTTTTTTCCCTTCCCTTACAATATTTTCCTCCGCAATCAAACACCTGTTTCCTTTCATTGTACTACACTTTCTCAGAAGGCAAACATACCCAAAAAATATATATATATTCATTTCCAAACTTATGAACAATGTAACTCAAAAAATAAAACAAAATACCAGGAGGTATTTCAGATTGGTGGTGCTGATATCATCCTTGGCCTCATTGGCTGAGAACAGCCCCAGCTTGCTTATCATTTCTTCGCACTTTTCAAGAGCCTCACATCCCTTCCTCACCACCTCCTGAACCGAAAAGCACCATTTAATCCCAAATTCTAAAACCTAATCAGAAACTCCATGAACAACCCCAAATCAAACTATTATCTTTTCTCTTTTTTGGGAGAACTCAGCACAAGATTAGTGTACCTGATCAGTTTCCCCGGATTCTGTGGCCGACAGATGGATCTTCCGAGCTCGCTCGAAGAGAGCTGGGAGAGACATCTCCTCCATTGTGCATTCACCCATTAAAAGCCGGCTGCCAAAGGCCCCTTATTCTTAGCAAACTTTTTAACTAATTAACCATAAAAGCCTAAAAAAAAATTGAAATTAATCATATTAGTTACGTTTTTCCAAATATTGATCCAATTTATTTGTAAGATAAATCTCATAAACCAGTATTCTCACGCCCCAAAACCTAGGTCGGTGCTTAATTCGGGATTAATAATTTGATTAAAACCAAAATCCAACTCAAATTTTTACGATTGAAAATCAAGATATGTATAACAAGAAACAAAATAAGGAAAAATTCAATAGCGGATTTCTAAGTACTGAGAATTTCAGGATTCTAGGGTTTTTCTTTCGAGTAAGATTATCGGATTGAAAAAAGATATTTCATCACAATTAGAATTGAAATCAAGAAGGAAACAATAATTCAATAGGGAAACTTCAGATTAAGATCGTTCAGGAGAGAAAACCCTACCTCAAAATTACACAAGATCTCTGAAATTTCTCTTCGCTCCGAAAAGTTGCGCTGCAGAAATTGGCCTTCTACTCGGTGGGAAAACTCGGACGTCAAGCCAAGATTGAAAGCTTGGGTTGTGCTTCAGTGAAGAGAGAGAGAGAGAGAAAGAAAGAGAGAAAAGAAGAAGAAGAAGTGAGATGATAAAAGAGAGAGGGACAATGAAGGAGAAAGTTCAGTATCAGGTTGGAGCACTTTTTGCAAATTTCAGAAATTTTGAAGGCCAAAAGATAGTTTTCAAAAGTTCAGAAAAGTATAAAGATTATTTTCATCCAGAATTTTAAAGTCATTCTTTAAAAATTTTCACTTTCAAATTTACCTCACTAAAATCTTTTTTATTAGAATTTTTGTTAAAAATGGACGAAAAAAGAAAAGGAATTAGTTTGTATTTAGAACACCAGTTATGAAATATTTAGGTTTAAATTAGTTATATTTTTTATTATTTTTTAGAAAAAAATAAAATAAAAAATTTATCTTCAGACGTAAAAATAAATCCTTAGTCTTTCTAAATCTCTTTTTGTTAGGATTTTTGTTAATGAAAACAAATAGAAAAATACCATATAATCACACTTAATTCCTTTTTTTTTTTGTTATGTTTTTAACTAAAATTTTAACATAAAGTATTAAGTAGAACTGAATCAAAGTTTAATGTGACAAAATAAGAGTTTTTAAAATTTACAAATAAAACGAGAACTACTGTAAAATTTAAGATAAAGTCACGTTGATAATGTATATTTTCTTATATCTTACCGAATAAATTCTTATTATGTATTCAGTAGTTTAAAAAAATAATGTACTATAATGTTTTTTACATATTTAAAATGCACCGTGAACATATCATATAATTATAATTTATATGTTAAATTTTTAAATTAAGTAATTTACACGCAGAATTTATAAATATGTAGCAATTTATCCTTTCAGTGTTAACATTTGAAGTAAATTGACAAGTGATTTGTATATAAGTAATTAATATAGCATGAATTGTCCTTTTTATCTATTTTAATCTAAATTTATTAAGGGTAAGATTTTTCTTAAGATAAAAAATTTTAAATTAATTTTGCTTTAAATATAAACGTGGGTTAATGTTGATTAGAGAAAGTCTTTTTATTGTTAATGACTATGTCCAAGTTAAGTTTCAATTTCCAAAAAGAAAAAAACAAAATCAAAATTGATATCAACGAGGATAGATTGTCGTAGATTTACAAGTTTAAGATGTAAATTAAAAAAATTAAAAATTTATACTGTAGTATAAAAAAATTATTATACACCCTTATATGTATCGAAGTCGAATGTTGGTGTCGTTGTTAACGAACTTTCTAGATTTCGCGAGTACTCTAGAGGCCCAAGCACTTTTTGCTATTTTGGGCTTCAAAATTACGAACGTCGCATGATGGACTCATCAGCCCAGTAAATTTCAACGGGCCTAATTACAATGAACACCTCTAGTGAAGAAAATGATTCTCTCATTTATGAGAAATACTGATGAATAATTTTTTTAAAACTAATTTGTAATGAATAGCTTATTTTTCTTCTCTTATTATTAAATAGTAGTTTTTTTATAGTTTCAATTTTTGATTACTTTTCAGTGAAATTGTAGTACATAAATTTTTTTATGAAAATAATTAAAGTGAATGGTAAGGTTTTAAAATATTTGAAGTAAAATAAAATTTATTAGGTAAACAATAAATTTACTGAATATGTTACATATTTACAAGAAATAAATGAATAATTTATTTCATAAATTTATTATTTATTGTAATTTACGTCAAATATTTTTAGAATCTACTATTTTATTTCAAATATTTATGAAAAAATGTTATTTACTTCCTTCTTCACATTTATAATTTCTCCTTTAAAAATCTGTTTTTTCTCAGATCACTATTACCTTATTATTTTTCCTGTTGTTATCAAGATTTTTTAATTTTTTAATTTTTTTCTGGGCTAATCATGGTGTTCCCAACGTTAGATCCTTGGAGTCCAATGATGAAATTGAAAGGTAGACATACTGCCACAATGCCACCTAGTCTGTCGCATGTTCCATAATCCTTGGTTCTTGAGTGGGGTTTGTTATCCCGAAAAATAGTCTCTCTAATCAAAGATTAATCTCATGTCTTTGGTGAAAACTCTATATATATATAATATATGAGAATATCTTTTTAAATTGTTCTTAAGCAGCAATAATAATAATAATAATAATAATAATAATAATAATAATAATAAAGCTTTCCTCTTTTTTTTTTTTCCTATTAAACTTGAAGACTAAACAAAATGAATGGTAAAAATTTGCAATTATTAATTATCATTCCTGAAACAAATAATTACCTAATATAGCAATGGGTTTCACAAACAATTGCCTCCTTTATTTTTGGTAGTTAATCAAATATATTCAATGTTTCTATTCAACTTTATGTTTAACTACTACTTAGAATCAGATAACATCATATTTAATGAGTGGGACATTCTAGAAAATGAGATGTCCTTGAATACCCACCGCGCTTTTATATTCTTCTATATTGATTTTGACTGATTTTTTTTTTTTTTTTTACATTCACTTTTTTCTTTATTTTTGGTCAATAATTCAATCAAGTACTTTTGCCTCGTTGTGCATGGTGTTTACTATTTATCCCGTTCAATTATTTTGCTTACATTCATTCTTTTTTCATGAAGAGAAACTCATTAAGAAAAAAGGCTTTTATCAAAAGTGAATAACGTTGGAAACTAAAAGACAAAGAGAACTGGCAAGAAGGCAAAAATAAAGAATTGCGTAAAAGTGTAACTTTCATAAGAAAAAACTTATAGTGGCCCACATTTGCATATTCGGGTGACAAGACCTCATCCTTTTTTCTTTGCAAAAGCACATAATTTTATTTATAATTTTACGTTGTGATTTTAAAATACATCATATTCATAACGAAAAATTTTGAACGATTAGATCTTTATTTAAATTTTCTCAAACTATTATAATTTTATAAGTACGTGGGGTTTATAACAGAAGTTCATGGCATTCATTCATCGTCCATGGAGGTTGGGATTGGGAGGCACAGCACAACAAGCTCGATTAACAACTAACAAAGAGAGATATTATTATCTCTTGTGGGACCCATGATAAACTTCACTTTTTTTTTTTTTTTTCCTTCTCTAATTTCCTGGTGAAGAACATGGGTTGCGCCCACAAATGGCCTCACTTGATTGTGACCCTTTCTAGTTTATTCTTCCCTCCTCATTTTCTCCAATTCTTTATTGCACAAAAATAGTACACACACATGACACTAGAGAGAGAAAACAAGAGAGAGAGAGGGAAAAAAGAGAGAGAGAGAGAGAGAGAGAGAGAGAGAGAGATTGCTTGAGCTATAATGAAATGAATCAAGCATCACAAAGTCCAGATTTCAAGGGCAGATCTTGACTGTTAAAGGCTATTATGTGGGTAGTTTGTTGGCCATTTCTTTCGAAAAATATTACTTTTATGTCAAAACAGATTCTACCCTTTTTTTTATTTTTATGTAATTTAATGTTTTTTTAACTTTGTCTATGAACTTTCTATTGAACAAGTTCCCAACTTTACAGAATTGCAAAGGTCTCAGCCAAGGAAGCAAAACTTAAGCAGAAGCTAATCTCTCTCTGGCCCCCCATGAAGACCCGGTTTCTTAGTTGTTCCAATAATGAAAAATATGTCTCGGAACTGAAAGCCATTTGCTTCATTTCTTGCTCTTATTATCATTTTTTTACACAAGATGCTCCTCCGCAATTGTAGCCCTTTTGACAGGTACATGCATTTCAACCCATATATGTCTCCTCCACAACATTATTTCATGTTTTATTAATATAATTCAGAGACGTCTTAGTCAAAGTCTATCCGTAAGTATGCTAATTCTGGTCGTCCCTTTCTAAACGTCTGATTATAGAGAAAAAAAAAAAAGAAGAAAAAGAAAATATCATGTTTATGAGAAGAAACAAAAGGAGAGGTTGGTGGGTGCTTTATTGCTAATGAGGTCAATCAAAATATGAGGCCAATTTAGTTGCAACTCTAGGTATCTTAAAAGCTCCAACAGTGTCTTTGATAATGTGGTCCAAGGTTTGAGTTATGAATATTATGTTTATTATTTGTTTCATATATTCATTTCTTGATGCCATCCAAGAAAATAAAGGTTGGTATACAAGAGACTAAAACGAGTAATCAATATTGCAGGAAAATTAAAAAATTAAAAAAATGTCTGTGTTCTTTTGGTTTTAGTGTAAGAACGTGAAAAAGGAACATACTTTTCACTGATTTTGAAAAGCACCTTGTGTTTGTAGTCTTTTGTTAGTACTTTTCACGATAATTTAATCAGTATAAATTTAAAAAAAAAATTTAAATAGACTGTAGTTTTGTACAGGTAAGCCACTCTGCTAAAAAAAAAAAAAACAGCAATTAATAAAATAAATAAAGAAACATGAGGAATTTTTGATAAATTATTGGCAAATGAATTTATTCACTTTTCTTTATCAGTAATGGTGACAAAACAGCCAGGAATCTAGAGTTTTTGCTTCCTATATAGCATTTGAGTGAGCAAAGTAAAGGAAGAACAAGTGGGGTTTTGGGGGTCTTTCTTTCACTGAAAACCAGGAACAATTCTTTTTATCTTTTTTTTTTTAAAAATTTTTTAATTCTTTAAAGAATTTTTAATCTTTATTTCTTTCTTCTACTTTTATGCTGTTAAAGTACAGTGCTTTTTAACGGATTCTGGAGTCACACACGTGTAAACGCCATTGCTTTTGGCCTTTCTCTGGTCTGGCCATTTAAATGTGAGAAAACTCAACTCTCAAATCGACACAAAAAAAGTCTCCAACTCTATTTTTTTTTTTTTTTCTTGCAGTTGAGTCTCTATAAATGCCTAAGGATCTCCTCTAGAAAGAAAGCTGCAAAATTTTCTTTTTGAGGCCTTTTCTGGTTCCGCAACTGAAGAATTTCTACACCTCATGTAAGTTCTGCAACAAAAGTTTGAATCTTTATCAGAATTATTAATTGCTTCTGGGTGTTCTGGATTCTGATACAGCATTTAGTGCCTAAGTTTTATGTCTTTATTTTCTCTCTTTGAAAAAACACTCGTGATTGAAAATTTCAGTTCTTTCTGATGAGAAATTCTAATCTTGAATTTCCCAACTCAATTTTTTCCCCCCCTAGTTTTGCCAACAAGTGAAAGGAAATTGGTGAGAAATGGATGAGAAAGTGGTCCCCATCTCAAACTCTTTTGCCTCTGAAGATAAGAGTTTTGATAGCTTGTATCCCATGTATTTTGGTGTTTCTTGTGCATTTTTCGCCGTTCGTCTCTTGTCATTACCTCACGATGTCGGAAACGAGAGATGGTCCGACATAAGAGAGAAAATGCTTCAAGGAAGTGCTCAGCTGTTGGGGCTGCTGGTATGGAGAGTTCAAAGAGAAGGGCTTGATGGTGGGGAAAAGTGTGAGATCCTGCTAAAGCTCAAGAACGCCGAGAGAGAGGTCGCGGAGTTGAAGAGAATTAGGCGCGAAGACGCCAAAGCGAATGAGAAGGTTGTGAGCATCTTTGCAGCACAGGAACAAACCTGGTTGATTGAGAGGAAGAAACTTAGGCAGCACATTGGAGCTCTTATGAGTGAGTTGAGGGTTCAAGAGAAGAGGAAGGCCCAAGTGGTTTCCGAAATGAGCGATAAACTGAAGGAGATGGAGCTTTTGGTGCAAGACAGAGAGAAGGCTTTGGAGGAAGAGGGTGAGAAGAGGAAAGAGCTGGAAGAAAAACTAAAAGAAGTCGAGAGTGTTGCAGAAGAATTGAGGGAAAAGGCGAAGCGCGAGTCTCAAGAGCATTCTTCTGATCTTCGGAAGCACAAAACCGCCTTCATTGAGCTTGTGTCGAACCAGCGCCATCTTGAGGCAGATATGAGTAGAGCTTTAAGGCAAGTTGAAGCCAAAAAGCGGGAGCATGAATCCGTCTTGAAGCAGAAGGAAGAATCTGTTATGATGGTCCAAAAGCTGTCGGCGGAGATTGTGAATATGCACGAGGATTTGGAGCAGAAAGACAAGATTTTATCAGCCACACTGAGGAAATCAAAGTTGGACACAGCAGAGAAGCAAATGCTTTTGAAGGAGGTCAAGTTATCGAAGGCTAAGAGGAAGCAAGCTGAGCTTGAATCAGAAAGGTGGAAGGCGGTGTCGGAGTCTAGGCAAGAGAGGCATTCGTTGAGAAATATGTTGGCAAAACAAGCCAACTCTAGATTGGAGATTGTTCCCGCTGAAAAAGGTTTGCATTCCACACCAACCGGCTCGTCTCTTTCACATGTCGGCCTTACCAAATCACAGCCAAGTACTGCTCTTGGTTATGAGCATCATTCCGAGTTCGCGAATGAACCTGAACTATTCTCTCCCCCTTTTGACAGCTACTCGCTTTGCGCAAATGAGGACCTAGGTAAGAACAAATTTCTCACTACTACTACTACATTTTTCTTTTCTCACTTTTCAGTTGACTTTGTTTCATATTCTAATTGTGTTTTCTTCTGTCCGTTGGTCTTGGTTTTGTTTTGTTTATGTTAGCCGATGTTAAACAAGTCGAGAGTTGGGTTCGGTCGGAGGCAGAGAGATATGCAGCTGCGATTGAACAGAGGCATCACCTAGAAATAGATGCTTTTGTAGAACAATTGAGGCTTAAAGACGAGAAATTAGAAGCGTTCCGCTGGCGGTTGCTGAGCATGGAACTCGAATCAAAACGACTGCAGTCTCATGTTGAGGGGCTGAACAAAGAAATCTTACAGCTCAGACACAAAAACATGAAAATGGAAGCATTATTGTTGGAGAGGGAAGAAGAGTTAACCGCCTTGAAAGAGCAGTTCGCGTCGCAGTTAAGGTCTCTAAGTTGCCAGAAGTACAAGTTTCATGAAAATTCACATGATTCAGCAGTGACAGAAAATTCCATTTGGGCACAAGTCAAGGTAATCAAGAGGCATCCAGGAGAGGAAGAGCAAGAAACAAAGACAATCTCGGTTGACATGCCTCAAGACGAAGAAAGCAACGAGAGAGACGAGGGAATCTGGTCAATTGACGAGGCTAGAGGCAGAGATGTAACCTTGACGGTTCAATCTCCCGACAAAGATTTCGATGAACGGAAAGAAGATCCTTCTGAAGAGGGAAGTTCAAGTCCATTGGAACTAGATGTAACCGAAAAGTTATCACCATCACCATCATCATCGTCTTTGGTTACCGAACAACACTTGAGTAACGCAAATATTTCACAATGGAGGATGGATCTTCATGCTCTTGGTGTCTCCTACAAGCTCAAGAGGCTTAAACAACAGCTCATTATGCTTGAAAGGTTGAGAGGAATGCAAGAAAGTGGCGAAAATAAAAAGGAAAGCAATGGTGATGGAGGGGAAACCGGCGTAAAAGACTTTTTATCTTTAATGTCCTTGCTGAATAAACAAGTTGGGAGGTACCAATCTCTCCAAGGGAAGGTTGATGATCTTTGCAAACGGATGGTAAGCTCCGATCACACGGAAAAGAAAACCATAAAAATGGACAAAAATAAAAACTTTGGCCATTTATGCCCATATCCCTTTTATTTTATGGCTTTAGGAAATTTTGAAAGCATGATACTAATCTCATAATGAGTTTTTGATTCATGAAAAACTTGCAGCACGAGAGTGATCTAAAAGTATGTCACGGAGATTCGAGCACAGTTAGAGCAAAAGAGAAGACCAAGAAACTAGAGCACTTCCTTGAGGAGACGTTTCAGCTGCAGAGATATATAGTAGCAACAGGACAGAAACTGATGGAAATCCAATCCAAGATCACTTCTGGACTTGTTGGGGTCGGGAAGGAGATCGACAAGTCTACCGGATTCGACATGAACCGCTTTTCCGAGAGCGTTAGAACTCTCTTCCATGACGTTCAGAGAGGTATTGAAGTTAGAATAGCGCGAGTTATTGGAGATCTTGAGGGCACATTGGCTTGTGAAGGCATGATACGCTGGAAGAGGTAGTGACAATAAAAATAAAAAGACATTGTAATGGTGTAGTTTTTTGTACTGATTTTGTGTACTTAAAAATTGTAAAGGCAAAAACGACACATATAAATGTATCCATCTTCTTCCATGCTGCTACATGATTCAGTTGCGGTGAAAATGGTACTTTTCCTTGGAAAAATTATGTGGTTTGTTAGAAAACGACATCTGGTTTTTCATATGAAAGTTTGCCACCGTTTCTATGCAATAGTTATAAGACATTTTGTCGTTTATGTACGTAAATTTAAATCAAAAGGAATTTTGCTGTCGTTTATGCCAAAGAAGTGGACCTTCTTTTTTCCCTAAATTTTGCTGTCACTCAAGGCAAACACGACCAAGCGCTTGTCGTTTGAGTTGAAATTTTTGTTGCCGTTTGTTCAATCAAACGGCATGTCGTATTTTTGGACTCGTAGAAGTCGTCAATGTTATGCATATGCTGTGCCCGTCATAATCTTCATACGACAGCTTAGCGAATAATAATTATGACAAAATCTTCATACAACAGGATGTCATTTATTTATTTGTCGCTTAAGCTTAAAACGCCATGTAGTTTGAATTTAAGAATTTTCTGTCCTCAATATACAAGGTTACTGTCATTTATATATTTTTCTTCATAAAACCGATGAAACGACATGTAGCTTCTGTTTTGAAATGAGTAAAAAAGTGTTGGTAAAAAATAGAAATAAAAGTCATTTTGAAAACCAAAAAAAAAAAAAAGAAAAAGTAATAATAATACACTAGGTTACTGTCTGGTCACAAGTCTCATTCTCTAAGGTTATTTTCGAATTTAATTCCGGTGAGAAAATAATGCATATAACAATTAATTAGCGGCTGTCAAGTTGGTTAAATGTTAATATGTAATCTAGTCCTACTTAAATAAGAGTAAAATAATGTGTGCAATTAAGTGGTCTCAATAAATTGTTCCATCTTTCTAAAAATAACAATAAATAAATAAATAAATAAATAAATAATATCTTGCTCAATCACATAGGACGCAGACTTATATCAGCATTATTTTACCAATAAAAAAACTTATAACAGCATTAATTTGCTTTTAGCATGTGTGTGTGTATATATACACAGCAGTCTTATAGGCCCAGGAACGACATTCTTTTCGATCTTGTACCCACGGAGTGGTACACACCCAATCTCGATTCAAAAAAGAAAACTTCTACTTCTAAGAGAGATCAATTCCACTCTAATTGCTGTGGTGCCCCAGGTTGAAAATCCGCTTCTCCCGACCAGAACACTCTATACACACACACCTCATGGTACTAGTAGTTAGCAAAAAAATATTAGTGGCTTCCTTTAAAGTAGTATATAATTTTCTCTTGACGGAAAGGGAATATTTGATCTTATTCAAGTACAAAAATATTGTGGTGGGTGCCAACATTACTAGAATTCACTTTCATAAGATAAATTGTGCACTTTATGATTGTCTGTAATGTTTGTCTTTTTGACAATCCTTCCAGTGCTATGGAAGTGAGATTCATAAGCATGTGCTGATTGTTTATACATAGTTGAATAATGCTAGGTATATTAATTATAGTCTCAATTCTAAAATATCCGTGATACATGAGTTATCTTTTTTTTTAAAATTAAATTTTTTAAATAATTATTACATTAATTAAAATTAAATAATTGTAACTATATGAGTGAAAATGTAATAATTTACCATCACTTAATTTGATAGTTAAAAGTTGAGTATTCCTACAGCTTTTCTACATAATTTATACACAAGAGTTTTTCTTTAGCCGCCCCTTCTTTTCTTTTGCATTTATTTGTTGAATTTTTTTTGAATTAAATCCGCACAAGGAATATTCAGTGTCGGCAATAAGAACCAGGTTTCAAATTTCTTCTATTTGGCCTTAAAACCAAGAATATGTAAGGTAAAGACTCTAATTCCATATAATGAAAGAAGAATCCTTTTAACATGATAAAAAAGTATTATCAATCAACATTGAAAAAGTATTATCTATTGATATTATATAATTTTAGACCGTTAGATATGTATGAAATTCTATTAAATTTTTGTGTGTGTATAATTAGTGATAATTAGTGATATTGATGTAGGAGGTGGTTCTATCACTGGTGTTGAACAAATGTCTTTGTTCATTTTGCCTTTGTTTAGTTGTTGTTTTGCTCTTATAGGGGTCGTTTAGCTTATAGCATTTTAATTGGCTGTGCGTTTTGTGCACCAGCTTTAGAGTCCTTTATACTGTGGCTTCGAAAACATTTTAACCTAGACCATTAGATTGTATTCTTCTATTGAAAAGAACAGAGAACAGAGGTTCCTTTTCCTTAGTTTCAGCCCTGGATTTGGCTTGGGATTTGGTTCGTTGAAACCATTTCTTGTTCCTTCGTTTCCGCTGCATCAGATATAAAAGCCAAAAAGCCTGTGGAAAAATCAACACATGCATATAACAATATGTGTACATGTAAATCTATACTTCATATACATATATGTATGCATATGTTTCACAATATATCTATATATGCATGTATATGAAGTTTAGATAGGTGGATATAATAATGAGTGACAGATATTTTGGACGGAAAATCTCCAAATGTTCCCTCTTTCTGCTACATCTTTCTATCGAGGTAGTTGTGTTATGGTTTTTTGCATTTAAGATTTTCCGAGTAAAACAGTCTCAGCCTTCTCTTTCTCTGCTGCAACTCTGAAGTTCCCACATTCACAGAACTCCTTTTTTTTTTACATATATAATTAATTTTTTGATTTATTTCTCACTTTTTCTTCTTGTGCTATTTATTGTAAATTTTGTCATTAATTTGCATAGCATGCACGTCTTTCTAAATAACTAAATAATTTTGATCAATTTCTCTTTCACTTTAATGAGACTGGTCTCTTCTCTACGCCTCATTAGGGGTGGCAATACGGGTCGCGACACGACGACACGACTCGAAAAAGACACGAATTTCGCGGGTTCGGGTTGGGAAAAATAGGGGGCGGGTCGTGTTCGGGTTGGGAAAAATTGACACGAAAAAAAACGGGTCGTGTTCGTGTCGGTCCCGTTTTTTTTTTCGTGTCAATTTCGTGTCACTTTTTCGTGTCAATTTCGGGTCAATTTCGGGTCAAGTTCGGGTCGCGTGTCAATTTCGGGTCAAATTTCGTGTCAATTTCGGGTCAATTCTGTGTCAATTTCGTGTTACGGGTCAAGTTCGGGTCGCGTGTCAATTTCGTGTCAATTTCGGGTCAAAATTCGTGTCAATTTCGGATCAATTTCGGGTCAATTTCGTGTTGCGGGTCAATTTCGTGTCGCGGGTCAATTTCGGTTCGTGTCGTGTCAACCCGTGACGGGTTCGTGTCGTGTTCGTGTCACGGTTTCGTTTCGTGTTCGGGTCGCGGGTCGTGTTCGGGTCGGGGAAGAAAAAAATCGACACGGCTCTAACACGACACGAACCCGACACGTGACAGGAATTGCCACCCTTACGCCTCATATATATGTCCAAACCAGAAGTGGCCCACTAGCTAGTTGGTTTCCTCTGTCACTGTCCCTTTTTTTATCACGTGGCCAAAACCTTCTATTAAAGCATTATTGAACACTAATAAAACAAATAGGAATTATCAAGAAAACCAAAAAGAGAAAACATTATTGAAGAACTTTGGAAAGAAGCTAGTGGAGCATATTCAACCTTGTTGGAATTCTTTTTTTTTTTTTTTTTTGGATTATTTTCTTCACTAGCTTGGGGAAAAAGGCAAGTCCTACAAATCCTTTTTTGTGTTCCACACATGGAATTTAATAGATTCTAAATATTAGAAGCAAAAAATAGGCTAACAAGGCCAATCAAGGGACAAGATTATTCGAGTATTCTTCAAGAAAGTTTTCACAGCTCATCGAGCTATTTAATATTTTTCCAATTAATGCGGGATTTAGTAAGAGATTTTGGGCAAGAACTGAGGAAATGTCAAACTTAAGGACAATGGTTATAAAGAGCAGAACTTTCGTAGCAAAAGCTCTAGGAGGACATGTCATAACTCAAGGAACACTGTTTTCATGGTCTTTTCCAAAACCTGTGCAATTGTAATAAACGAAAAATAGCTAAATAACTAAATCCTTCTATTGATTATTGACATGGAATTATGCATAATTCATGCATGTTTTTTTATTAATTCTTCACCTCAAAAGAAAATTAAAGATGCATTTAGTTCGCCGGTTATAGTTGAAATTTTTAAGTTAGAGTTGATTGATTTTTTAAAAACTAATTATATTTTTGTTTATTTAAAAAAAACACACAAAAATTGAGATGAAAAATTTAAATTAGAATTTAAACATCAAATAAAAGTTAAAAAATTAATTTTTTTTTTTTTTTCCGTAAACACCAGTGAAATGGGCACGTTGTAGGCACTCTCGACCTAACTGCCTCTCTACAATAAAACATCTTTTTTCTACTTTTTTAATAATTTATTTCGTAAATTGCTTTTGCATGCGAGTAAAATAGACCGAAGATGGTCTGACTTTTCAGACAGGCCCCACCGATACATGACCGTTTATGGTCGTTTAGCTCTGCATCATCCAATCAAAATCACCAACTGATGGTCTAGTGGTCCCACGCAATGGGTGTTTTCGTAATTTTGTTAATAAAAGAAAATAAAAAAACAAAAAACAAAAAACAAAAAAAGATCCTGGCCATATCCTCGTGAAGAAGAAGCGCCAGGAGCGTTTTGCTATGATCACCTGCTCTCTCAGCAGTCACTAGTCACAACTCACATTCAACACCATCCTCTCTCTCTCTCTCCATCTATCTTTCTCTCTCTAGAAACCCAAACACTCATCTCTCTCTCTATTAAAACTCTCACACCCGCACCTCCACAGCTCCTCCAACTACTCAGAAAACCCACTTTGCTTCTGTTTCTTTTCATCTTTATCTATATATATACACAGAGTGTTTATATATTCATATGCATATATAGTTACAGAAAGGAAATGGAAGCGATCAACGAGAATATACCAAAGCTCTCTCTCTTCTCACTTCCGAGTCTGCAGTCATCCGGTGATTCCGAGCCACCAGGTTCAATGTCACCGCCGCTCCGAAGCTCAGCTTCGGTCCCGTTCCTGTGGGAAGAAGCACCGGGGAAGCCTAGGCGGTGCAGTTCATGTAACACAGCCGGTGATCAGCCAGCGGATGAAATTACTACAAAGTCCCTGGGACTGCCTCCGAGGCTGTTGGCCTCCGTGGAGATGAAATTTACCAACATGCCCTCGCCGACGACGGTCCTTCATGGGCCTGACGTGGGCCGGTCGATGTCGTTCAGGATCCCGGAGAGCCTGGACAGGAGGGTTGCGAGATCGGATCAGAGAAATGGCTATTTTGGGTCTGCGAGGTGGGGGAGTTTCAGGAGGAGCAAGGGAATCTTGGGGGCTAGTTTCGACATTTCGTCCTCGAGGGTCGAGAGTGTCGACGGCAGCGAAGGAAACGGTGTCGTTTTTGGCGGTGGTGCCAGTAGTTATGATCATCATGAGAAGGTGAAGCTCGTCAGGGTTAGAAGGAGAAGTAGCTTTTTGAGTCTCTCTCATGCAAAGTCGTCGTCTCATTTGTTGGTATGTGACTTTTTTTTTTTTTTTGTAATTTTTTTTCTGTCACGTGAAAATTCTGGTATATGGAATAAGGTCATTGATATGCATGGATAATTAGAAGAAGTTCTAAGTTATATGTTTGATTTTATATGTATATATATATATATATATATGTGTATATATGACTTTGATCGCACGTTTTCATGCCTGTTTCTGTCGTCGTGAATTTTTTCCTGCTTGTTTTGGTTCCAAAGTTGAAATCGTATACATTTGTAGATCTGATTCAACGATTAAATAATATTCAACATAATTGCATGTGTGTGTATATGTATTAACATCATATATACATAACTCATTTATGAATGAATTCCAAAAGTTCACATGTTGTGCATTAAAACATAATTAATCTCCATGTTCTGCCGCAACTATAAGCACTTTTAGTATCAATAATGACACACATATATATGTATGAATTAATTAGTAATTATTTTATTTCATGACTTTACGGTTTCTCTAATATATGTTACCGTCGGCACTATTATGTTACATATTTATTATATATATCTTGCTGTGTACATGAGTCTCTATTTATACATAGTACAACAGCAGCTATTATTCAATAATCTAATCTGTGTATATGTAATATTACACACACACACACACATATATATATATATATGTGTGTGTGTGTAACCAATATTTATCGTAAGTGCAGGCAAGCATTTATGAAAGCTTTAAGCAGGTGGTCCCTTGGAGACGCAAGCATGATAAAGAAAGAAAAATACAGGGCTCATAATGTATCTCTACTCGATCTACTTGATCGTGCTGTCATTGACTTGTTCTACTCTTTTTTCGCCCCCTAGTTGGATTTTCTGCTCTCTCTTTTCTCTTCTTCTTCTTCTTCTTTTTTTTTTTTTTTTGTTTTTGTTTTTGTTTTTTTCGTTTTTTTTATATAGCTGGAAATTTAATATTCTGATTATGTAGTGGAGAGAGTTTGCATATGATCAATATATATATACATATATGTCACTTCATATAATTTTTTAATCAACGGCTATCTACATTATGAGATGGGGTGCCACCATATATTGTAGTTTGACGTTACAAAGTTATATATATATATATATATATATGTGTGTGTGTGTGTGGGTGTGTGTAACCAACTACTTCGGTCCCTTTCTAATAAATTGACATAATGCACAATTGCACATGCAAAAAGATAGAGATTTCAAATCTATGTAGCAGAAAGAGTTGGTAGTACTACTGAACAGAGTAGTTAACAAAATTTTTTTTTTTTTATAGTTTTTTATATGTATATGAGTAGAATTTGTGAAGCCTAATTATCAACTTAACACAAAATTAGCATGTGGATCAACCTTAAGAGCCAACCACCGTAAATTTTGCGTGTTCATTTGTTTCCACTACTTTCTCGGTAGTTAAAGTGATTTAAGTGTTGGCATGGATGGACGCATAAATAAGCCTGTTAAATGGTTTAAAATGGCTTGAAAACAAATAGAGCAGCATCATAGTTACCAAATAAAATCAGCTAATCAGAAAATTTTAGCATCAAAAACACCAAAATTGCAATATTTTCCTGAATGCCTAATCTATTTTTGGCATATAGACAAAAGTGATATGGTCTTCTTGTCATTCCAATGTGGTTTTTCCTAATAGAAAACATAATAAATCTATTTCCTAGCTAGCTAAGAACTTTTTTGACTATGTAAAGTTAATTCTTTAGCTAGAGACCTCTTGTTCTTGTAATTAGCTTTGAAACAAGCCTGTCTCAGCTTCTTGGTTTTCTCAGTCAGTTCCATGTCAGGCACTTCCTCTAGAAGCCTCTTATGCTCTTCCAAAATCCTTATTTCCTCACTATCCAAGCCCATTTGCTGCATTATCATGAAATTCAACACTTCAATTACATTCAAATTAAGCACAAGTTCCAAAAATTAGACACTGAAAATAAACAGAGAAAATCAGATTTTCACAAAGCCATACCTTAACATTGCTGATCAAGTACTTCAAGCTCTTGAACTTCCTGTGGGGCCACCTCGTGATGTTGAGCTCTCGGCACCGTCTCTTCAGCCGTGTCACGCCCACATGCAACTCCTTGGCTGCTTCCTTAATAGGAAGGTCAAAGAACTTCTGTATGTCATCCAATTCTAGCTCGGTAGACCTCTTGTAACTCCTGAGTTTACCACAATTCGTACCAGCAAAAATCTTGCTTTCGATCATCGTCGTCATCCTCGGAAATTCAGAACATTTGTTGTCCTGATCAGTTGTACTGCTTGTGGGATTGATCATGTTCATTTTGTTCATGTCATGGTGTTGGTTGTCGTGATGAAAAGAAGTGACACATTTGGTTTGAGGCTTTTCGTCGACCATTGCACCTTCACAATTAGGACACGAAAAAGCGTGGTCAAAATCCAAGGAAAAAGCACCACCAAAGTCTTCGAAATCTTGGAAATCAATACGAGGAAGTTGGTCATGGTACTGTGACGACAGTGGTAGCAAATTGGACTGATCATGATCAACAAAGGTCTCTAGACTCTCAAATGGTTGAAAATCTAGTAATAGGCTGCAAACATAAAAGAAAAAACCCACAAAACAAACTCAATAAAAATGGAATCTTTTTCCCTTTTCTTTGTTTCAATGTCAAATGAGAAGAATCTTCAGCAGTGTAAAAAGGGTAAAAGACAAATGGGTCATCAAGAAATCAACGTCAAAAACAGGGGAAAAAAAATAAAATCAAAACACTAAAAAAGTTCAGCGAGTGACTTACTTTCCAAGTGGGTGTCCATGGTAGAGCCAGTCAAAATCAAATGGGTTTTCAATCTTTGGAACGATAAGGTGGTTAGAGTAGTGGTACTCCATTGAAATTGGGAATTCGAAGGAGATTTTTGTTTTTTATTTAGTGATTGGTGAGTGTTGGGTGAATTGGAAGTAAAGCAAGAAGATGAAAAAATATAAAGAAAAGAAAAAAAGATGGAGAGTAGAGATGGGTATAAATTGGTAATATATAGAAGGAGATGGAAAATTAGTCAGTTCGTGTACGTGCCCATCTTTGGGAGTTACAATCTTAGTGGAATTTACTCGCTAATTAAAGGCTTTATTTTGTAGTTAGCGAACGATTTCCAATCAAATATTGGGGGGCTGAGGATATATGTCAATTTAATGTTTCTAATTAGCATTAATTATCACATTTAGCCTAATGAAAACACGTCCATGAAAATACATGCATCCCATGGAATGTTCACATCAACATTCATGTTCTTGCACGATACACGACTGCATATTACATTGTCGTTTAATAACAAGAGAACAAAAAATGAGTAAAATAAATTAAAGAGAGAGAGAGAGAGAGAGAGAATTTTCTTTGATAGGATGAAAAAAAAAAAACTATATATTTACATATATATTTTCTTTGAATTTACACTTAATAAAGATAAATGAAACTATGGTGAATTAGTTTCAAGTGAAAAAACGGTTAATAAAGCACGGTTTTAGATCATCCGATTTTTATCAAAGTCAATTAATTTTGTATGTTTCTTTTGATTATTATATAATTTTAACGTGATTTGACAGTCTATAAACCAATAGTAGAGTGATTTTTCTTGTTTGTTTTTGTAGCACATAATTTTTCACAATTTTGTTGCTCTTGACGTTTCCAAATTATATATATATATATATATATATTTTAGAGAAGTTTCAAAACTATAATATGGATGATAATTACATGCATGGATGCATAAACATGGAGTGTGAAACATGAAGGCATATATCCCAAGACAAGAAATTAATTAAGATGGAGTAAGTTACGTAACGATTAACGAGGTTGAAGAAATAAATTCCACATAATGATAGTTTTAATTGCGATTATGTTATAAAATTATTCCACATTTTAATCTTTATTCATCATTTCGTTTCATTTAATAGCCACCCAGGATTTAAGGGCTGCGTGATTACTAATTTAGTTGTTTGGCAGTAATTTCATATTATTCATTATTAATTAGTGAAAAGAGAGAGAGAGCCGTCATAACTTGAAAACGGACCATGAATGAACAGACACGTGTCTTCCATTCCCTATGTTCGGGATGACGCAAATTTAATGGTTGGGCTTAAAGTTGATGCCTTGGGCCCAAGCCCATTAATGGGATGGGCCGGGCCCGCCCATCTAAAATTTCACCCATTTGGGAGTCCGTAAAGCAAAGAATTGAAAAGTTCACGTCCTAAAGCTAAATCGTCTAAAGTCATACTTTATTTATTTTTTTGCTCAGAAGTCATACTTTGTTTTAGTGGAACTTTTTTTCTTTTTTCTTTTTTTTTTTTGGTGATTTTGTAAGATTACCCCTCATAAAACATATATATGAATTATTATCACAATTATAATAGCTTAAGTTTCGCTGTTCTATAAGAGAAACTATTTTGTAACAATTTGATTTATAATTGAAATTCACTTATATTGTGTTGCTTTTTAAATTTTAAATGTAAACATTCAGGTATCAAACTGGCAATTCAATAACAAAACAACAACAACAACAGTATCTCTCGGTGGAGTAAAGGTAAATTTCCTAATCCTACCATTAGTTTTGTCTTTTTAATGATCTTAACAAAAATGAAAGAATCATGGCAGGAGATTGGAATGAACAATCATCATTCCTAGAATTAAAAAATTATGATTTATTGGTCTTCATGGGACCCACTGAAATGCCAACAATCACGGCACTGATTAAACTAGAGAATATCTAACAACAAATTATTAAAAATAAATAAATAAATAAATAATAAAAAAACTACCCTCACATAAAAAAGGGGAAAAAAGAAAGAAAGTAGGTTTATGACTCAAAATGCTGAGTTCAGATTTATTGTCTAATTTTCATATTTTAAAGATTATCTTATTAATAATATTTTGATAATTTATTAATTTTTTTAAGAATTTTTAATTTTTAATATTTTATATTAATAAAATTTTAAATTTAAATAATATGTCATTATATTATTAGGAAATCATCAATGAAACATAAAATTTAGAATAATAAATCTCGATTTTAAAATGCAAGCCCCACCAAAATAAAAAGGGGTCGGGTGTAAGAGAATTCAAAGGGGGAAGGTACCAACTAAGAAGGGTGGGTCCGAATCCGAGACATTAGTTTTTGATCAAAATCAAACAGCTTTAACGTTTTCTGATTGGTGGGTTTCCACCACCATTCAACCATTCAAAGGAAAAAAAAGTGAGATAGATAAGATCATAGGCCACCAATTGATGACTTCCTGACCTGTGCCGTTGTCTGTTATGGAGTCTACATATTCAATGGTCAGATCTTACCTCATCCACACAAATCACTTACATAGATTTGTTTTTTCCCCTTCGCTAACATGAGTTTGCACTTTCAACCTAAAAAAATGTGGAGAGTTCATAAATTTACAGAATATATAGTGAATAACATTTAATGTTCAATTTATATATTTTAACTTTCATAAATATACTATATATTGTGTATATTTTACATTCAATACGAAAGAGAAGTAAAAATTTAGAATATAACGATAATTTCATATATAAATATATCACAATTATTATTTTATATATATATATATATATATTTGTGGTGTAAAGATAAGCAAAATAAATAGATGGAATTGAACAGTTAGAACGAAGTGTGAATTATGAATGGAGATAGGGGCTCGGCTGCATTTTGTTGGGTAAACATAACTACTTCCAAGGTCATGTCTTTTTTGGGCCCTCTATATTATTTTCCCACCCCTGTGTGGACTCTAGCTTTTTTCTTTTTTTACTCTTTTTTTACTCTTTTTTTTTCTTTTAATAAAACTATATTTCTTTTCCTTTTATGAAATGCTTAATTTCATTGCTAGAATTCAACTAGGTTCATTGATAAAATTTGCAAGTATAGGGGATGAAAGTTGCATTTCGTAAGCGAGAAAATAAAAATAGGGAAGTCAATAGGGATCATCAGATTATCATATAGCATTATTTAAATTTAATTTTCCTAAACATAAACTCTTGTATTAAGCTTAATGACTCATTAGTTTGACTTTTTTCAATGATTATGCCAACATGGAGAACCTCCATTTGGTACAAGTAGTGCACGACACTCTCATTTTTTTAATTCTAATGTTTTTTTTAATCATATAATATCATTGGATGATGGGATTCACGTAGTATACTTTATCAATATCAAATAGATCATATGATTCTTTTTTTTTTTAATTTTTATAAAGAGATCATATGATTAGACTAAATACTTACCATGTTGACCTAACTCTTTAACATTTTCGTTAATATAAAAAGGAAAATTCATGTGGCAAAGTGTTGAAAAAGTGGTGTGAAATCTTTTTGACCAACAGGCGTGATTTTGTTACACAAACTATTTGGATTAGGCGCGTAGGCTTGAAGGGTCGAGCTCAGAAAGTAGCACCACGAGTACCAGCCTCGCGTGCCTTCTAAGCACGTGGAGGGTGTGTGATGTGAGATTTTCAGTTGCCTAATCTATCCACCGTAATTGCCCAAAACTCCAATATAATGCTATCTTGTCACATATCGGTTCACAAATAATCATATCAACATTTATAATATGTTGTGTTAGATTATTATTTCATTTATGAACGGGTTCAAAGTGGTGTCTTTTGTATAGTTCATATTTCCTCTAAGAATTAATTAGCAGATGCACTCGCCAAACCTTTTTTGTACCTGTGTATTCTCACTCTCAATCCCACAATATTGAAATTTTCTCATGAAGCTCAATCTTGTGGTGGCATAACGGAAAAATTAAGTAATTTTATTTATTTATTTATCTCTATAATTATCTAATTAGTTTCCTAGTTTAGTTTTTAAATTTGCTTGAATTGTAAAAGTCCTTAATTTAAGGTAATTAGCTAAATTTAGGAAGATTAGAATTTTGGAATTTGTACATAATATTCAATCTTATCAATAGAACGACTCTACCATATTTTACTCAATTCTATAATAAGTAGTGGTATCAAATTTCTTCAAAGATGTGTATGAATCCGTCTGATTGGTATGTCCATATAACCAATGTCCATATATTCGTATGGGACTTCTCAAAGGACTCAAACATGTAATGAATGAGGTAAATTTTTGAGTTTGGTTCCTAGTGGCAGTTAAGGGATTAGAATACGCTTTTTTTTGTCGAAATTTTTTAGAGAAATGATTGTATCACTTCTGAATCAATTGATGTTAGCGCATCTTGTTTCAAATTCAAGTTCACACAGGTGTCCTTAATAAAAATGTATTTCCCTCTAAATAAGAATTTAAGTCCTAGATGTTGTTTAAAGAATTTGAATATACCTCTTCTGTCAATTACAATGAGGGTGTTTGGCAAAAAGTTTAGTTTAAACTAAATTGTACTTTTTTCATCATTATTTTTGTCTTTTTCTCAAAAAATTTTTATCTTTTTCCCAAAAAGTTTTTTGTCTTTTCTGAAAAATCAACATAATTTACTATTTAAACTTAAAAATCTTAACTCAAACTTACACACCAAACACCCCCAATATCTGAGATAAATAACTACATAATTATTTTGACCAAAATAAAAAATAAAAAAAATATATATATATACACAATTTATTTTGGTAGAAAAAATCAGTACAAAATATTATACACTCAACATTGCCCTTGTATCATTTTCCATCCAAATGAAAATACAAACATCATCCAAAAAGCAAACAGAATCAACCATTAAAAAAATGTTTATGAGACAAAAGTGGAACCCCAAACCCAAGTGGGAGAGCCACTAATTTACAAAAGAGTCGAGACAAACCATCATCATCGTCATCATCATCATCTATCTGTGCACACCCTAGTTGGAGAGACACCCAATGAAAGAACTCAATCAAAAGTGTTCAACAAACAAGCAAAAATTTTATAGAAGCAAAATTAAAAAAAAAAAAAGTAAATATAATTTTAATTTAAAATTTTTTTTTTAATTTAGAGATGAAAAATTCGAATTTTACATATTAAAATAGAGTTAAAGGGTGAAATTCCCGATTATACCTGTAATTACAATTTTTACCGTGTCGAGTAGCGTGCAGCAGCGCATATGACGGGGCGTGGTGGGTCCCAATCGTATTCACACCAAGAAAGCAAATGAACAAAGTAGGTCCCACCCCCAAGAAACGGCAATTATGCTACAAACCTCACACTTTTGGGTGTTTTTGCTGACCATTTTTAACTCTCAAAAAGTGCACACTTTTTCTTTTTTTTTTTTTTCTTTTTCTTTCTTTAACTCTCTTACAAATAATACACACAACACTGCAAGGTGCCCAGGATTCCCTGAGCTATGCCGAGTCGCAAATTGCCATCCTTAACAATGGCTCATTTGTGACTTTGTTCCTCTCTCTCTCTCTCTCTCTCTAAACTATCAACATAGCGAGCTTTTCTTCTCTTCTGTCCTCATACGTATAGGCCGTCTTTTAGCTTTGTGTAGTCAAAATCTTATACCAAACTAACAACTTTGGTGGTCACTGTCAAGAAGTGGCCTGTTTATGTCCTTATTTATTTGCCTCTCTTTGCCATTTGGGTTTCGAATTCGGATGTGGGTTTTGGCGCTTCAAGCCTTCTCTTCAGTTTCTTAACGAGAATTCGCACCAGGAAACTCCAGGTTCGGATTTTTTTTCCTTCCTTTTAAAGCTTTTCCCATTTGGGTTTTTGTTTTGCTTTTGTTTTTGTTTGGTGCTAGCTCTGTTGCTCTGTTTGGAGATGGTTGCGAAGAGAAGAGAAAATAATGGCTTTCAACTGTGGAAATGAGACTGTTTTTTGCATTTTTTCCTCAGTTGTTTTTTTTTTTTACTTTTCGCTGAACAGAAAATTTCCCAACTCATTTATTAGTAATTCGGGGAATCTAAAAAAGGGGCATTCGAATTTTACAGCTTTTTGGTGTTTTAAGGATTGGGTGTCGTTTACTTTTTGTGGGTTTCTTTCAATTTTGTTTAAATTTGGAGTAATGGTGAAGATTCAGACAAAATGCTCTTTTTTTGCAGTTGGTGTATACTGTACAGAAGTATGGAATACGATTTTTCTATATTTTATTCTGATATATTTTTCTTTTGTTAATTATTTATTTGCTGATTTCCCTCTCTGGATAGTTGCAGAAACGTGGCCAGCACTAACCTTGTTTTATGTTTGCGTATTTTCTTATTCTTACAGATAATGATGGGATAATAGTTTTTCTTTAATTAGCTTACTTCAAATTTCTCGTGTTTTTTAATGAGTTTTTTATTTTGAGTTTCAAATTGGAAAAAGTGCTTGTTTTAATGTCTTAAAGAACTTCACTTTCAAAGGATTGATACTAGGATGTCCAGTTTTTTGACTTTTGGTCTCCTTATCTTCCTTTTTGATGAGCGTTAAACTGATAATGGTTGTTTTTGAAATTTTTAGGCTACACTTTTGCACTCTATGGTCACCATGACCGCGTCTACTCGGCCCATTCCTCGAGAATCATTAAATTTTGATGAGGTTTCTATGCATCAAAGCTTGCTCTTCTCAGACAGTCTTCAGGTACACTTGCATTTCTGATAAAATAATTTTAGCTCATTTTGTTTTGTTTGTTAAAGGACTTGGTTGATGTTGCTGGTAACTTGCATATCAGAATCTTAGATTTGGTTCCTCGATATCATTTTATCTTGCACGTTGTATTTTCAGGATTTGAAGAATTTAAGAACACAATTATACTCAGCTGCTGAGTATTTTGAACTATCTTACACAAATGATGACCAAAAACAGATGTGAGTATACTCCATTGATTACATCGGTGTTTTTGAAGTATTTCCCTCGTTTTAAAAAAGGCAAGAGACTCAAAGTCCTGTTTTGTGCAGAGTGGTTGAAACGTTGAAGGATTATGCAATTAAAGCACTTGTAAATACAGTGGATCATTTAGGTTCTGTGAGTTATAAGGTCAACGATATCTTGGACGAGAAGGTTGATGAAGTTTCTGGAACAGAACTTCGTGTATCTTGCATTGAACAGGTGAGTTTTGATTTGTTTTCCTTATGGCTTGTACTCTGCCAAACCATGATCTATATTGGTTGTCTATAAATTTGATCCACTAATCTTCTAAGGCATGTCTTTTAGTAAGCAATTCGATTGAAACAGACTGAGATTTCCTGAGGCAGTGATAATTATGTTTTCGTGTCATGTGTTAGAGGCTAAGAACTTGCCAAGAATACATTGATCATGAGGGTCTCACCCAACAGTCATCGGTGATAAGCACTCCGAAGTACCACAAGCGGTACATCTTACCAGGCAAGCAATACTTTTCTCTTTTATCGATGTTCATTTATGTATTTCTATTTCTGTTTTAGAATGAAAATAAATGAATTCTTATGCTTACTTATCCATGTCCAGTTGGGGAAACCATGCGTGGTTCCAACCGCTCTAAATCGAAGTACCAAGGATGCAGTCTGGATGATGAAGATGACTGGCATCAGTTTAGGAATGGTAAGGCCTTTTTGTCTGCCATTGGTTTTATTGCATATTACTTGGGGGAGAATCTGACATGGCTTGGTTCTTGACGTAATATGACCATGTCCCGAAAGCTGTTCGTGCTACAATTAGAGAAACCCCACCTACCACAGTCAGGTAAAGAGGTTTTCCATTTGAATTGATCAGCTAGTTTAAACTTACTAGTCACGGTGTTGTAACTATTATTCTAACACCGCGCCTTATTTTGTGCAGTAAAGGGCACTCCCCATCTCCTTCTCCACATGGTTCCCAGAAACCTGGAGTTTTTTCTTTTACTTCTACCATGCCTAAAAAAGAATTAGGTATATGTTCATGTTTGAATAAACTTTCTTTCATTCACTCTGTTATTTTTCTTAATCCTTCCACTGGTTTTCTGATAGTAATTTTGCTTGTGAATCAGATAAGAGATCAGTTTCACCTCACCGGTTTCCACTTTTACGTTCTGGGTCACTCGTAAGTAGACCGGTGACACCTAACTCTCGGTCAACAACCCCAAACTCGAGTAGGCCGACAACTCCAAATCCTTCTAACGCAAGAAGAAGGGTAAGTAGTGGATTATCTCATACTGAAATGTTATCATTGTGACAATGACAGGTTTAGAGTTGAAATTTTTGTTGAATGTCACCATCCCTTGTCTTGATTTTATCTAAACTTCTCTTTACTTTTTTTCTGCATGGATTCTCATAAACTGAACTTTAAGTTCGTTATGTATCTGTAGTACCCTTCGGAGCCTCGGCAATCGGCATCAATGCGACTACCTGCTGATAGGGAAAATGGCAGGGAGGTTGAGCAGTACCCCAGCAAAAGTAAGCGTCTACTCAAGGCCTTGCTTAGCCGACGCAAGTCAAAAAAAGATGACATGCTATACACTTACTTGGATGAATACTGAGAAAATAGACAGTGGTGAAAGGAATGAAAATGAAGCCACAAAAGGAGGGAAATTGACTGCAAAATTTTGCTCTCAGCTTTACCCTTCCCACACATCTTGTACGATTTCTTTCAAAAGTAATAGAGTTACATAGAATGCTTGTTTTTTTTCTTTAGATTTGGTATTGCCGAGTACCGTTTTACATTTATCTTGAGTAACGTGAAGTTGTCTATTATTTACTTCATTTGTAATAGAGAAATGGGCAGTTTCCCTTATCCAATTTCTTTGGATTCCTTACCCAAGATGGAAACTTAACTCTCTTGGAAAGTCTTTATCAACGTAAATAAGTCAACAACAAATTTCGGTCACAGTATTGTTAAGTCACCCTCCAAGATGGTTGAAAATTGCAATTCCTACTGGTAGGGAATAAGGGCAGTTCCTAATGTAAAAATCTTTTCTTTTCTTTTCTTTTCTTTTCTTTTTTAAAGCCTACCAAAAGAGTTCTCTTTAAATTTGCTATAATTTTCTGTCACTTTTTTGTTCTTGAAGAAATTGATTGTCAATGCTTTACATGCATCAGTCACTAATGCAGTACCACGCGTCATCATTTACTACAAGTCAAATGTAAAAAAATAAAAAATAAAAAAAAGACGTCAATTTTATGTCTACTTAATTAAGTACCCTTTCTCCACAAGCTCAAACAATCAAAAAAGTTTCAAAAGTTGATAAGTTTCTTCTTATCATTTCTTAGGAGACAAAAACAATGCATTTAATAACTGTTTATGCTTCTACGAAGGCTTTATTTTCCGAAAGCAGCTCATCATGATAAGGAAAGACTAACCCGTTCAGAGGCATAAGCATCTTCTAAATTATTAGCAACCAAAAAATAGATAGACAATTAACCATATAGTAAAATTAGAATCCACGCTTATAAGGGAATTAAAAAAAAAATACTAGAGATACCAATTTTAATATTAATTTTTGAATATCAACCTATCTGACATATGAGTTGTTATTTTTTCTTATTGATAAGTGTTTAAAGTATTTTCATATCAATTAATCGTATTTATCAATGAGAATATAACATATGAGTTAATACTCAAAAAGTTAAAATTGAAGTCGGTGTCTATGACATTATTTAAAAAAAAAAAAAAAAGGTCAGAAACATCAGTTTTTGATTAATTTCACAACTCTTTCCATGTCTAATCCAGAGTCAGCTAACTGGGGAAAAAAAAAATACAAGGTCGTTTTTCTGTCACAATTTTACCCCTTTTCCAAATTCTTCAATTGTTTTCGTGGCAAGGACAAGGATGTCGACAAATGCACTATATGATGCACGAAGAAATCTTGCTTCAACTGCCTCAAAATGCCTGTGTTACACATGGATAAAAGAGAGACAAACTGAGAATATTGAAGGTGCTGTATTTTCCCCAAGAACATGAGTATATGAGAGACAAAACATAATATTGAAGGTGAGATATAATCCCCTAGAACAATAGTACACGAGAAGATTGACAATAATGAAGGTGAGATATAGTCCCCGAGAACAAGAGTACACGAATAGATTGACAATTTCTCATTTAGGGCGAGCCGAAAGTTCAGCATGAAACAGATTTAAGCAGACATCCTAAATAATACTGCAGCAAACAGAATCATGTAATTGTTCAGGTCATTTACTATTTCATCTCCCATTTTTTGGATGTTCTCAACATTGTACCTTTGGATTTTAATTTCATATCAAATTTGTAGCTTCTCTCCATCAAATGATGATTTTGAGCACTTAAAAATGTGACTTTACTAGTTCTCAGGTATACAGTGAACAAGTTGCTGATAATCTTTAAAAGGTGAATCTGTTATTAAGTGGTAAAACCAGTAGTTGACCAAGAGATGATTCGACATGAAACTAAAATTAAAGGTATAATATTGAGAACATCCAAAATGCATTGTTTACATTTTTGCTGATGTTAAAATGCAGGGTTTAAAATTGTAAATGACTCTTTACTTAATAACGTTCTGTTATTAGAACCGTTAGTGTGATCCTTATTCTTCAAAACTTCCAACCCTAATTATTGTTATTGATATTACGTTTCTAAGAATATTTACTTACACTGAAAGTTTTCCATCAGCAACTGTCATCCCCCTTTTGACTTTATCCGGCTGCAACTGCAATTAGAAAGGAAATTTATTATTAAAAGTATACTTTTTTGCTGAGTAACTAGAAAGTTTAGTTAAGCTACTAACAGTAGATGAATTAATTGATCATCATGAATAATTACCTCCTTATCAACAGCTAATGCAGCATAGACTATCGAAGCATTCTCATCGGACTGATAATCTACTTCCAAATCACTGCAGAGCAAGTTTCATACTTTCATTGATCTCTCTCTCTCAAAAGAAAGAACAAGAATAACTGAATCAAAGAAACTTCACTTTTCTTACATGTTGTTCGTCTTAAGTGCACTAAAAAATCTTTTTCCAGGCTGTTTCGTGTACTAAAAGCTTGTTCTATCAACGAAGTCAATACACTAACTCCCGCCTATACTAAATAGCTCTTGTGCTAGTTCATTCTTTAAACAAATCTAAACTGTTCTCAGAACTCACATTCAATTTACTTTTGAACTCAGCTTTAGTTCTTTAAGAGCTTTCAGACCAATTGATTTACACACACACACACACACACACATACACACACATATATATATATATGAGTAACAGAGTTCCTGAATCCAACTTTAACACAGGCCATTGTTTGAAGAACTGGAAAATTTCAAGCATATGTAACAGACAAGGTCAAGCAAAGATATTTTCTTTAAAGATTTCCAAACACCATATTCAACAGAACAGTGCAAGAACACACTGAATTTTAGGCACTGCTTTTACAAGCAATTAACACAGGACTTGAAAAAATTAAACAAATAATAAAAATAACCAGCCAAAACCTAAAGGAAATTTTTTTTTTCTTTTACAGAAAAAATCCTAACCATTTTTTAAAAAAAAAAAAAAAGAAAAACGAATATTTGACTCAAACCCATATCAAAACACCCATAAAGATCTCTACTTCATCTGTCCGTGTGGAATCATCAGAAGAAGAAAAGCATATAAAACGAGATAGAAGGTAGATTGAAAAATGAATACCCATTAAAAATCAGCAAGACCCAAATGAAAATTTTGAGTGTAGAAATCAAAGGACCGAATCAGTACCAAAGAAATGCAATTTAGGGGATAGAGAGAGAGAGAGAGAGAGTACTGACCAGCTGAATTCCCATTTGTCTGGTCCATCTGTAGCAGCCATTGAAAACACTACTCAGACTTCGAAGCGGGAAAATTAGGGCTGACGGACGTTTGTTATGGTGTTGTGAAGATGTTAAAACGACAAGTTTGTCACGTGAGTCTCACGTGATATAATAGGCCAATCACTTTATTCCACGTCATCACCGGCTTGTAAGAAATAAAGAAAAGCATGTTGTCTTTGTTGTGAGCTCTGCTTTCATGGTTTTTTTTTTTGTTTTCATAAACGACATTTGATTCAAGGAAAAACGACTCGTAGTTTGTTTTTTTGTTTTTTATTTTTCAAATTCCTTCCACGTTTTGTGATTTCGAATGTCTTTTTTTATTGTTTTTAATTTGAATAGGAGATTCAAACTCCATATTTTATAGTAAAATCAAATTTAAAACTACCATTAGATTATACTTATAACTTATAAGCATGTGAACGGAAATTGCCTAATAAGAATAAAAATTGAAAAGGTATATTCTCTGTCATCCTAGAGTTTTTTGTTGTTTGTTTGGCAACTTTGCTGTTCTTGATCTGTAAGATGATAAGATCCATAGTACAGAAGTTTACTGTTTTTAAATCAAAGAAACGACATGTCATATGACTGTTGAAAAATTTGCTGTCGTTCTTTGTACAAGGGACATGTCGTTTTGTCTCCTAAAATCAAGCCATCGCACTTACGAAAAGCTACATGTCGTTCCTCCTAGAAGTCGATGTAATTCTTGTTATGTGAACGAAACTAAACGACGTGTCGTCTTTAGTTATAATTTAAATCCCTGTAGCCGTGGGGCTAACTTGTCGGCTGAGGGCTTTTACAAAACAGCAAGTGGAGGCATAATGGCATATTCCAATAGTATATTTCGCTCTACTTCCTTGTCCTTATTGCTTAAAAGGGAATCGTATTCGCACCCCAACAGAATCTTCCTTTTCACTCTCTTCTTTTTGGTCTCTTTTCGTTTTTATGACTTATTATTTGCTTTGCCAAACCTCGCCAACTGATCAAAGAAGAACCGCTTCACAGGGACCTCCATCTTCAGAATCAGCAACAAGTGCCAGGCACGTTCTTCTCCCTCTCTCCCTCTCTCTCTCTCTATCACATATATTTAAGATATATATGGCTCACATATATGACATATCTGTTTTAGTATGAGTATTTTGTTATATTTCTTTCATGAAGGAAATCTAGTGGGCTCTGAATTCTTCGAAGTTAAAAAACTGTTCTCCGAATTAGATTAATTGAGCTGATTTGATCAATATTCCTTTTGAGTTCTAAAAACATGGAAAATATGTGTCATAAATTTGGGAAATGTTTTGTAAGTGATGCCACTGTCATACGGCACTTATAATAATAACTAGTTGATTTACATGCATGTCATACGGTACTTATAATAACAACTAGTTGATTTACATATAAATTCTTGTTTTGAATCTTATCACATGATATTATTCACGTGTTCATGTAAAACAAAAATATCACTAAAAAATGTTATACTTACAACACATAATTAGTATAATATAACGCAAATCATGTTCCAAGCGACGTATCGGAACCCCCTCTCCATGAATTTGTGTTGTTTGCATTGTTATATGCTTATGGTATTTATAGTCATTGATGCATTGTTACATGCATGTCGGTAAAAGAGAATTATCACATAACAAAAAATAAAATGACATTTTTCTTCTCTTTTTCTACCAACTTTTATCGATGTTGTGATTTTGACAGACCAAACAGCTATATGAGGTTAAAAGAACATAGGGCTTTTTTTTTTTTTTCATTCACATATTCAATAAGCGTTACCTTGTAGGAATAGTAAAAAGTCTTCTTTATTCTGTCGTATCAATATGCATCTTGACAGAAGGTTTAACCAAAACAAAAAGTACAAGTTCTTTGCCCTTTTTTCTCCATTTGGAGGTTTAACAGGTATATATTCATTATCTTAGATACAAAAAAATTGTGTGTCAATCTTGATCTGCTCACGGCCAAGACAACCCTAGGGAAAGGGAAATTAAGGTTTCCCTAATGATGGCCCCGGTCATTTTTGCCCTTTTTGGCCTTCAATGCAAATGCTTAGTGAACTTTCTTTTGTTAATCAAACTAGTTTTTCGTACAGTCTCACGCATTCGTCAAGTATTATTTTAATAGCTGCTTACATCACATTCGGCTGCACCGTTTCAGTGACAGGCCAACAAACCCCTACAGACAAAAAGAAAAAAGGTTGTTTAGCTTCTCTTTCAGGAAGCATGCAGTTTCAACTTAAGGATATGGAAACCAAGCATTGGGGAACAAATAAGAAATTACCGGTGAAAAATGGGGATTATGAAAAATAGGCTTTATGTCAGTGAAGCTCCAACTCTCACCGGCTTCAGTCTTCTCATAGTCTTCTTTGCGAACTCAAATATCAACACAAAGAGACCAAAAAGGTATAACAGGCATAGGTGTACTTTATCTAGCATGTTGGACATGAACGAGACATTGCTTCCGCCCTCTGTATTTGTTCTGCTATGTGACGTTCTTATCTCCATCCAACCTGGTAAAATAGAACATTTTATCAAGTAATCGCAAATTCACAATGCAGAACATAGAAAGTAATGCAGTTATGTTGGGCATAGGAAACATATTGACAATATCCAGCTTAACCAGTTGTCAGCCGTCGCAATAACCTTATCGTGAAATGGACAGAACTTAGTCACTACCGTTAGGCACTAAATAGGATTATCATAGAACAGTTCAATTGTTATGACACGTTGGCAATGGAAGGATCACCTTGTTAGGTGCCCCCATTGCTATTACCCATTAGGATTCCTGATCTAAAAGAAATCATGATGTGAACTTGCCCATGATGTTATGGCACAACATGCGGGTAGAAAAAGAAGCTCTAACTATAGTAACCTACTTACCAGAGCTTTTGTTGGGCAAATTAGTCCATTCATGTGGTTTTATACCCATTTTTGAAGCCATGATCAACTCAAGAAGAGCTTTGTTAACCTGAAACAAAATGAAAAGTTTTCAGGTTTCCATTTCACCGTTAAGCATGAGTAAAGAAAATCAGACCGTAACTCCTTATACAGCTCTAGAGCTTGATTAAGAATCTATGTCACATCCGATGATATACCCTGGCTAAGAATTAAAACATTGACAGAGACAAAACGCTTACCTCTTCTGTCCTCTCGTGGCTCACCAGATGCCCTCCATGAAGATCTACCATTCTAGCAACGGGATACAGTTTCTGTGCCAGTCTCCTTGCATAGTATATTTGAGCAATAACATCATGCCTACATATCCAGAAACAAAGCGGAAACCTTGAATTCCATGAAATGAAAAGAACAACTAAATTAAGTTTAATCTAAAAACTCAAACTTCTACATAAATTCTATCTATAGTAACTTGTATCATGCATGTTAGTTATTATAGCAATACCACATGTGCATGAATGCCTTTAGATATGCTTTTTTCAAACATACGAAAGGCAGTCACATTAACATGAATCAGCATGACGAACGAGATAGAAAAGTTATCATCCATATTAACAAGGGGAATTGGGGCAAAGGGAAGAAAAATGATGAATGGTAGTTGAATGCAAGTTGATAGATACGTATAAAGTATATATGACTTGTTTTTCTATTTCCATTTTCCATCTCATGTTGGACTCTTCTAAATCACGTTGTCTTGATAGATATTACAAAAAGCCAGCATTCCGAAATGTATGCTTCATATGATACACGCTATGAATACAGCTCAAGGAAAGGAAAAAAAAAAAAAAGGAAAGAAAATTGATGAGTTGTTGATTAAAATTTACAAAGAATGATTATGCACCTGCCATGAATGACTGAAACTAAAAATCCAGCAGCCCGAATCAATTCAATTTCTGTTCTTGTCATTTTATGTGTCCAGCATGCATTCAATTGACCTTCAAAACCATAATTAGACTGCATCCCAGTTGATGATATACCTTTCACATATTCCTGCAGAAGACGTGATTTCAGGTAAATAATAAGAAAACAGGTATGTTATTGCGCTACCACGTCCAATATAGTTATTGCGCTACAACCTGCAACAGATTATGCATTCTTACTTGATATAAGATCGCTCTTCTTGTGGTGGATGAGGACGCAACATATTCCTCGAGATATTCCTGCACATAGTTAAACAGTGCAATTGTGAGGGTTGCTCCTGCTAGTTTAAAATTTGAATAACGTGCTCCTCCATTGGTTATAGTAGAGAGTACAGCAAAATGACTGATAGATTTAAGAGAAATAACAGAATGACCGAAAGATTCCAGAGTAGTAACAAAATGACAGACAGATTGAAGAGCAATTAGTAACCTTTGAGTAGTGGGTATCCAAGTCGACAGCAGCCCTCTGCTCAGGAGTCTTTGCCTTTAAGAAACGGATTGCAATGGATAGTGATTGTCTGTCAAACTGCAAGAAGATGACTTTTAATATCTCTCAAAGATAAGTTGGACAGTACAAATGACATGCATTTGGTTTACTCCCATCAACACGAGTTTAATGTATGTTCAGGTTATAGCAAGAGACTAGACAGAGCGTTTTAATGGTATAAAATCTTATGGGCAGATATTATTTCTGCAGCAAGTCTGTCTCTCATTTTGTTAATGATACAAGAATTTATTTCCCCATCAACCAGTTTCCATTATTTTATCTTTACAAATGTACTGTACTTTTAATAGGGAGTTGGGATTTAAAAGATATTTCGGAAGACATATGATTTCACACCAAACACAAGCACAACCAATCAGGAACTTGTTTGCTCACAAGTCAAAAACCAAACACGACAGAGTTTGAGTCTGGCTTGATCATTTATGCTCATCAAACCATGTCTTTTGTGCCGGGGTAAAGCAAAAATTTAAGAATATAGGTATACTCTCACATCCAATTTATTGATCGTAAACAGGTATGCAATCACATCCATTTAAATCAACAATAAATGTTGTTGTTTTGTTTCTTTTCCACGAAATATCTATCCATTCACAAAGGAAAATATTAACATTCTTCTATTGTAAGAGAAGTGTAGCTAATTCCCAGCTGATCAGTGAAACATATTGAAAGGAAAAAGAATACCTTTGGAAGACATTCAAACCCTCCACCCGTTACATTTAGCAAAGCCAATGACAGAACTCTTTCAGGCACCATTGCTGCTACTTTGGATGCTATCATAGCTCCTGTATTCATGGTAAAAATGCAAGTAAGATGGCGTATTGGACGCAAAATTGAACATATACAATGAGAAATAGTATAACTGCAGAATAATTAAATCCATCTTAAATTTCCCAATGTACTTACCCATTGAGTGACCAAAAACATGAGCTTTTGCCCAACCCAAGTGATCCAACAACGCAATGGCGTCCTTTGCCATAATTCGTGTTCTGCACCGGGAGATCACACACCATTCTTTAAACTTCAGTCTCTTTTGATTTGAAAATGTATGTTTGATTTCCAAGAATACAAGCACATGAAGAAAACAACCTATTGTTTATTTTAAACCATAAAAATAATCTGCTTCAACTAAGCAACTGTAGGGAGTACTATAAAGAGGAGCATTTAGCAGACCCTTATAAAAATCTTTAACATATTGTTCTCAACGATTCCTTTCCCTTGACTATTCCGCACTCAAACAGAATAAAAACAAATGTGTTATCCACAAGAAAAAGAGAACGCTTTTTTTTTTCTTCTTTATTCTGCAAAATATTAAAAGGCCAAAGGTTCCCATTTCGCAGATAAAATGGGAGGAAAAGAAAAACTGAAGTATTACAACCAAAATTAATTTGGTCGCATAAGATTTCAACGACAAAAATTAAAGAAAGCAAATGCAAATATGCCTAAGATCATATCAACGCTTAAGAATAATATGGAGAAAAAAAGAAAAAGAGGAGCTAAAATTTCAAGAAAATAATTCAAAATTGGAGATTTTTTTGCTTGAAACATTGAAACTCACGTATATTCAGACTTCTTGGTGGGGACAGAGCTCCGACCCATACCGCGGTTATCAAAGGCACAAACTTCGAAACCGTCGCCGCCGCAACCAGCCTCATTGTCGCAACATTCACCGGCCGTCGTCTCATCGCCGTCGTTGGTCTTATCGGAGCCCGTCAGCCCCTCGATTTGTGGGCCCCATGACTCGTGAGTCCCCGCCAATCCTGACCGTTTATCAATTTCAATGAATCAAAAAAACCGAGACGAATCCAACCAAAATCTAATAGGGAAAAAGAATTTTGGAAATTAGAGAAAGCGAACCTATAATGAGGAGAACCTTGGTCGGTCCACGACCGTACGTTCGGTAGAAAATCTTGATTCCATTGTTGAGCTGCGAGTTGAGGCTGGTTTTCTGCGACGTGACCTCGCAATAAGGCATCGTCTTCTCCGACGGTAGAGAGAGAAAATCTAGAGAGAGAAAGGTTAATGGCTCTGTGCCTGAATCGGAATCGAGAGGGAGAGGAGAAACCGGGTTTGGGTTTTTGTCGAGGCTTTTATAATAAAATGTGGAGGTTGCGCCGGAACACGTGGCGGAAAGGAGTGGTAGGTTGGCTGGCGAGAGGGTCAAAGTCAACAAATGCGACAACGTTTATGGTGGTGGTGGGGGAGTTGGAGGAAGACACTAGGCAAAAGGAAAAAAGTGTTTGAAAATGTGAAAATGGATATGAATTGGTTGATTTTACGAAATAGAATCATATGCTTTTTATAATTAATGTTAATTTATTTTTACCCTTTTTATAAACAAAAAACTTTTATTAGGTATTATTATTTTCGTTTTTTTATTTTTTTTTAATGATATGATATTCGATATGGGTAAACAGTTTTTGTGTGTGATGTTGAAAAATTTTAATATAAAAAACTCACAGAAGTTGATAAACATGTGAATATGATGATCAAAATAGCAATACCTACTACTAGAGTAAATGCAAATTTCCAAATTCCAATCATAAGTTTTATCATTTTGTTTTTGTGTTTGTTTTTGATTTGGAATCTTCTCTTGATTTGATGACTAAAGAGGGACCTAATTAATTTCATATTATATTGTTACTTTTTGAACAATTCATGGTGTAAGGTTAATTTAGTACTATTTGTTTTACTTTAAAGAATAATATTATAGTTATTGGTTGAGCAATTCATGCCTGGGTTGTTTTCAATGTATCTGCCACTAGTTAATCTTCTAATAAAAAAGTGGCTAATTAGTGATAAAAAAAAAATTGATTATTTCCTTTAAAAAACTATTGACAATTAATTTAGGGGTTCTAGTTGGAAAGTTCAGCGTATGCCATAATTGACAAACTAAAAGTCATAAACTTTGGAAACCTTTGCCTTGCAATTCATTGAATTTTTTTTCAAACTCTCCCTTGATTATGAAATTTTTTTTTTTTTTTCCTTTCTTTTTGATGAAAGTCAATCTAAAGGGTAATACATATTTATCCTTGGTATGGTTTTCCAAAATCAGTATATTTAGAAACACTAAATTAGTAATTACCAATAAGTGTGGGATTCTTCTCTGCAACATAAAACCCAAAGATTATCCGTTTTCCACTTGAATAGATGAAAGTCTTAACACGAGAAAAATATGGAACTCAATCCAAATTTCTAGAACAAAAATATTGCGCGTCCCTCTCATCACGTGTAACTCAGAGCTCCACTTATTATTATTATTATTATTATTATTATTATTTTGATAGGAACATAAAAAAAAATAGAAAAATAAAAAATAAAAAGAGAACAAGAACAACAAAATAATCATGTGGATAACAAGTAGAGGTGTGATGGGAACACGTGGGCAGATAAGAGGGCAGTTGATGCTGTGTAGGATTGCCGGCTTATGATTTGATTTGGATGGGTACCAAAAAAATAAAAAATAAAAAAAGCCCTGCTTTGGCTCCAATTAAACAAGATAATATCCATTCAGAGCAACAAAAAAAAAAAAAAAATAATAATAATATCCATCTCGACAATACCTATCTTATGAAGTTAGAAGTTTTTATTAGTAGACTAATAATTACAAAATGAACGATTAATGATTATTAATCAAGTTTTTACTTTTAGGAGTTATTAAAAAATTTAATTCAAAATTCTAGACTATTTAAAAAAATAATAAAAATTAAGAGGACTTAAGTTTTCTAGGCCTTCATTCATTCCGTCTTTGAATATCTCCACAAATAAGTTGAATTTACGCATCAAATAGTATGGCTAATTTAAGAAACCAAAGTTCATCATTACACTTATTTAATCACTGAAATTTGATGCATAAAATCAAGAATAGTACTTTTTATTATTTGAAAGCGAATCGGATAAACAAAAATGTTGAGAGATTCCGTGAGCTCTCAACTCTGCATCCAACGGGAAATGAACCCACCCAAACAAAAGGCGGGGTCCATTTTCTGTAAGGATGCAGAGTTAGAGACTCGTGATACACCTAGCTCTACTTGTGGGCAAATAGTAATAGGTCATATTGGAATGCTACAAAAGTATAATCTTTCAGAGAGTGAAATTCTTCATCAACTTGGTATTTTTGTCCAGATTTGTCATCCTTTCAACTTCTCTATAATAAGCTCTATCTTTTTTTTTTTTTTTTTTTCCGAAGCAAAAAAAAAAAAAGAAAAGAATAAGCATTCACTTTCCAATAGTTGCTACAAAACACGTCTCAATCAGACTTTGGTATAATGTCTATCATGAGCAAGAAGCCCCTATGAATGGCCAATTTCAGATCAGATTCTTCAATCTTGGGAGTTGGGACAGCTTTTTATGATACGGATACTTTATCGGTAACGAACATTCTAATCAAAATCATATATCGTGAAAAAGTATGAAAAACTAACTGAATTAGATAAAGTTCCGACAATTCAATACGATTTCCTATTAATATGATATTTTTTCACATCTTACTAAAGAATTCTCAACGAAACAAATAGGAACAGCCCAGAAATGTGCACCGAATCATCCAAACGAAAGCAAATAATCAATTGTAATTTACATTTATATATGGATATATAATCCACATCTGTTTCTTGTATATGTTCTATTTGAACAAAAATCTGCAACTGTATATACATACATAATTAACACAGAGAAATCTAGATCATTACATATAGAAGATTGAGGTTCTAGTCTGAATCATGCTTTCCAGCCAACTCAGTCACGTCGACGGATTGTAGAATCTGAAGATGGGAAAACACCACAAGATTGTTCACAAACATGAGCCTGAAATGTTCACAAACATGAGCCTGAAATATTCACATATTCGGAAACAACCATCCCATCGTCCAACCAAGTAGCAAACCGGCGCTGGCGAGGCCCAACCCCACTGCAAACGCAACGGCACACTTGCTGATATCGTACTTTGGCTTGCCATGCCTTTTCCTGCCAGCCCTGTGCTGACCCTTTTTGACTTGCCTGCCCTTACAAGGTGCCCAAGGCAAGACATCTGGGAAGAGATTGCCAATTGGTTGATTTTTGTTCTTAAGCTGGAGGCAGATGTTCTCTAACTGCAGCAGTTGGAGCCATTGCTTGTAAGCAAACAGTTGGGACGCCTGTCTGAAAAGCAGTGTGATGATGTGCTCCTTCTCGTTATATGCTTTGTTTGCCGCATTCTCAGCTTCCCTCGCTCGCTTTTGAGATAGACACAGCGCCTTTAACAGCTGAGCTTTGCTTTGATTGTTCTCGGAATCAGTTTGAGCATCTGTCTTGTCGACGCTGGTTGTACTAGGACCACTGTTGCAGCTGGGTATACATATATAGTCTAATTTGTTAACTTAAAATGAACTTATCAAGATGAAACATATGATAGAAAAAATATTTAAAAATGATTCTCCATCTCATCCAAGTTGTAAGAAGATTTCTCAAGTTTACAATGAAGAACAAGTTTGAATAGTAAGAGTTCAACACACTAAGGCAAATTGGATTCCACCATAAGAACGTACATGGAACAAATCCCAGTTTGTAAACATAAGACAAATACATTTTTCATTTTGCATCAGTATCTTTGTAATGTTCTTGGCACGGGTTTTCAAAAAGGTTGCTTTATCTTTTGAACGACATAGACGATACATGGATTATGATGAAACAGCTAAAACAATAATAAAGTAAAAATTTACGACACTACCTGACAGTCTGCTCTGAATCATGCGGTGAGCAACCTGAATTTGGGGTTCCCCAAGTATATTCCAGATTGGTGAAGCCTTTCTCAGCCCTTCTATCCAAAGGTGAAGCCAGGCTATCATCATGCTCAAAACTCTGCGAACAAGTAGACGACTGCTTCCTATATTTTGTAGCCCGGGGTCGTGGAAGGTCACAATTCTCAATATTCTCAAGGGATTTCTGAGCAACCAAAGAGGCCAAATCATCCTTGCAAGCAGCCCGCCACCAAGGTTCGGTCTTGTCGCTCCCAATCGAGTGAGATTCAAAATCAGAAGATAGCTTCTTGGGATCTTGAGAAACCAAGCAGTTCAAAGAATCCAAATTCATCAAATGATCATCCAAGTACCCGAAATCCGTCGCATCCTTTCCCATTGCATTTTTTTCTGGACCATCACAAGTTAGAGCTTTGAGTTGCTCCATAGAAGAACTAATATCACTCTTCGTGCCAGTTTTAGTAACAAGTCCTTCCTTGAGTAGGTACTCCTCCCAAAGATCTGTAGTCTTATTAATAAGTTCATTACTTGAATCGAATTCAGCCCCCATAGAAATATTAAGTTCACTCATTACGTCCTTGTATTGGCCGAAGTTGGGTTCCTGATTCAACCACCATCTTCTTCTATCAGTAAGCACACAAGAACTTGGGTAAGCTGACAGAAAGTCGGCGATGGTACTTTGTGGGTCTTTTGTTGCAGTTTCAGGTGCATGATCAAACTCAGATTTTGAGGAATATAATGATGACAGTGAGGATGGGTAACAAGAAAACTTTGAAGCTGCAACTTCGTGGACATAGCAACGGCTACACCGCCGTGCCGTCCTGGCTTCAGCCGTTGCCATTTCTTCAATTGGCCTGATACAAATTTTGCATTCACAAAAATGAGAATCGTCAATTGGTAGCCACATTCGTAAAAGCATTTATCTTAATACATAACAAAGGCATTCTACAAGACCTATTTCCATCTGCAACTAAATGAAAACACTAAGATCAGTGGATCCTCACCTCCTACTAAAGGAACATGCTCCGATCACGGATCTCCAAGAGCGGAATTTTCTGAAAGAAGTTCAAACCCATATTTGTTTTTCTGTGGAAAGGATCAATCCCATGAAAGTAGCAAAAGAAAACAACCATGAAACGTCAAAAGAAACGTTCCGGAAGCTCTAGATTATAACGAAGATAAAAGAAAACCGAGATACAGAACAATAATCCATCATGAAGACAAATTATCTGATTTCAGAATCAATACCCAACAATAATTCCAGAGTTATGAAAGATTAAAGCAATTGAAAAGCAAGTTTTGGAGAAATAACTCATATGGGTCCCCTGATTATCCCCATTTTAACCAACACAAGCAACTTTTTCGATGAGTCATGTGGAAGACTTATTGTTGAAAAGCACACAGAGAACAGTTTAAGCAATAAAGCAGATTCCTAGATGACCCACAAGCAATATCATTGACTAAAACAAAAACCCAAAACAACAGAAGAATTTCAGATTTTTACATGTCCATGGGAACAAAGTTAGCCGAATCAGAAACAAATCTTTACCTGAAAGTTTTTTTTTTTTTTTTCCTCCTTTTAATCACTGTACCAAAACAAAATCAAATGAGGATTCACATAACAAAATTAACGTGAGCCTCAAGATTTCCATAAACTTCTGTGGAATCTGATTGAAAAACTGCAACTTTAATAAAAGAAATCACGCAGATTATTACTATAAATGGCAAACAAACCGCCTCAAAAACAGACCAAAAATTCATCAAACAAATCACAGCGATTAAGAACAAGAAGAAGAAGAGAAAATTAACCTTTTGTCCAGATATGGTATTGTGGAATTTGGACCAAAATGGTGATATCCAAAGAGGGAGAGACAGAGATGATCGGATTATGAGGCTTTTGTCTGGGTGACCTCCTCCATTTTCTTTCGTGGCTCTTACATCACTCTCACCACCATGCCGCTATTACTTACATCTGTTACAAAGCTTAAATATATATATAGGCGAATAAGTTATTTTACCAGTTCACTATATATATATATATATATATAGATATTTAATATGTATGCATTTATTGAACACCTCTAAATTCACTTTTACACTTCTCTTAGCCCCAAAAAAAGAAAAAAAATTGCTTTGGACAAACTTCTTTGCCGAAAATAAAGGATGTAATAAATTACTATATAGTTTTCATGGTGCTTTTGAGGTTTGTACAGTTTGTCTTTTGATATAAATATACATAAAAAATGTATATATATGTATGTCTTTTACTTGAAGCAACTTGTGAGAATGACTGAAAAGAAATTAGGAAATAAGAACACTTACGAGAAGCTTCAAAGTGAGGTTTTTTTTTATTTTTTTTCTTTTTTGGGTGAGAAGAGTAATTTTCAGTTTACGAAGAGGCCATCACAATCTCGTTTTGGAAACAAAACAGAAGCAGGAATAAATATCTTCTATCATTTTCCAACGACCATTCTTTTGGAAAGAAGATTGTGTAACTCAATACGACATGTCGTGTCTCACACTCTTTTAAAAAGTAGATATTAATTTGCTTCTTTTTTAAACTTTTTGTCCCAATTCAGATACTCTCATTTGTCGTATGCTCCAAGACACCTCCCTTTTATTATTACTATTATTATTATTGTTGAAATGGAGACACCTCCAAATTGAACCACACATTAGAAAATTAAAAGGAAAAAAAAATAAAAGTCTTTTAAAATAAAAGAATGGTCTTAAGCATTTTTCTCCTTAGAGTAAGTTTCCTTTCTTTTATTTTTGTTATATCTTAACATCCCTTATCTTACTTCACACCCTTTCTAATCTTTTTTCTTTATCTTTTTGCTGGAGAGAGTCTGTAATAAAAACTGCATTGTAAAATTTGATTTAAGAGAAAATGTTATCTATCATTATTAGTAATATAATCATCACATATATCACAATCAAATAAGACTTGATATCATTGACAGTGATGATGACATAACGATAAAAGGATGATCTATCAAGATTTTCTTGCCTAACATCTAAGAATCGAATCACATTATTTGTTGTGAGGGGTGCTAATCAGAGTACGTGAAAATACTACTGATATTATTATTTTTATTTTAAAGAATGGTCAAAAAGAACTAGATCACTTAGCAGCCATGGAAAACTGGTGGTGCCTGTCCTGTCCAAATGTTACAAAAATGTCGGTGTCGTTTTTCTACTAATCTATTTCTTTTCCTTTTGTTTCCATTCGCAGACATTGGAAGTAACCAAACCTCCTCTAAAGTCAACACCCTTTTATGGCACTGAATATACAAGTGTCTGTTTGATTTAGGAAGACTACAAAACTGAACAGATCGGGTGAATCAAGACATATTATGAACGGTGCAGATGATCTTATCCAAAGTTCAAATTGTTCGAGGAACTTCCTACAATAAGAATTGTGCCTTCTCACTGTCGATAAGTATTATTTTTTCAGTCGTGTGATTAATATTTCAAACAGTATAATCTATAACCGCCTGCTGTTAATTTTCAAGGTGGACACAAAAATATTAGACTGTTAAAAATTAATCCAACAATTAAAAGACCAGTTCTTATCGGTGGTTAAAAAAAGACAGTTACTACCGTAGAAATCGCCAATGGTTAAATGTGAGTGCTAGTATGAGAGAAACGAGAGATAGGGTTGTATTATAACTTGTTCAATGTCGAATTCTTTGCTTGAATTTCATTCTAAGCATTGACAACCTTTTCTGCAGAGATAGCTTCTCAGCTTTCCTACCTAGTTTGTCCAAGTACAATACCATTTTTTTCAGGGTTTCTAAAACCTCTTCACTTTCATAACCCAAATCTCTCTCTTGGATTCTCAGCACCCTCTTGAGATGCTCCAACAGCATTTCGTTATCCTTCATTAGTCTGTTTTGGATCGACACCAAACAGTCCAAAGCCTCAGCTGCCATTTCATATGAGCAAGATCAACGACAAAAATCATGCAAAAAGATGTACAGGAAAAAATTAGAAGACCACAAATTAACGTGTGAATATGTAATATTTTGCATTAAAGATCACAAGAAATAGTTGGATTGACATGAAAAATCATGACTCACCAACTGGAAGAGAATCTTCTCCAAATGCGTTTTCACGGATGCGCAAGACCTCCAAGGCAAGTTGTTCAGCTTCTTCGTCCTGTCTTAAGTGGTAGAGAGTAACTGCAAGATGTAACATCGGGAACGTGATCGATTGATCATCGGGTTCAACTGTCTTAGCCATGATCTGCAAGCTTGTTCTTAGCAGATGCTCAGCCTCTGCATAATTCTTTGAGCGTAAATGGGAAGTAGCAAGATTAATCATGTGTGTCACTGAGCTCGGGTGCTCTTTCCCTCTGCTTTTCTCAGTGATTAGCAAGCATTCTTCTAAAAGCTCTCGGCCTTCTTTTCCTCTACGATCAACCAAAACATTATGGTAAAAAGGGATAGAAAAGAGTAAGCGAAATCACAACTTCTGACTTTGATGTTGAAGTTGACATTACCTCCCAACAACGTGAAGTAATTCAGCCAAATCTATTCTAATCTTCTCCATTGTACTGTCATCCATAGCCATGTAATTCGAATCCTTCATAACCTGAAGAGCATTTCGATATAAACGAATCGCTTCATCCGCGTTTCCTGTAAAAAATTGGTTTCTTAAACTAAATGTTTGAAGATTTTAAGACAGATTTACAGAAAACAAATACTTTAATTCGTAGCCGATAGTCCCAATGTTTACGGATAAAAGGCATCAGGTCTTCCATAGTATCAAACAAGGTGACTAATGACTCAATAAATTTATTGAGTCTCAAAGTAGGATTTCCACCACCCATGAAACGTCAGTGAGAAAGAGAGAGATAATGTATTACCGAGCGCACATTTCACATGAGCCAGTGAACACATAGCCATTCCAACTCTTCCATCATATTCTCCGTATAACTTCGTATATATATTCAAGATTCTGTGAAAGAAAAGGAAATGATGAAAAGGTCAGACAAAGGTCATAAACTCCAGCTAACACAAAAGAAGGACCATCCAAAAAAAAGGGGAAAGAAGTTTAACCTTAGAAAAGGATTTTCTGCCTCTGTAGCTTTCCCTTCTTGGAGTAACATATTTCCAAGACCAAGTAAAGGCATGATTAAGTCCTCGTTTTCAATACCTCGGCTTGATTCTAAAATACTAATTGCAAGATTATAGAATTCTATTGCTCTTGTAGCTTTTCCACAAGAACCAAGAGATTTTGCCATGCCCAAATATGGTGTCACAAGAAAGACACTAATTTTCCCTGAAAGAAGGGAAAGGTTCAAAATAAATAACAATAGCCCATAGTTGTTCTCCATATTTGAAATTAAAAATTGTAATATAGAAGTTTAAAAGTTACCATATTTGTTCTCCATGATGTCAATGGCCCTCTGATACATGAGTACCGATTTATCAAACTTCCCCAAAGTTGAGAACAGACTTCCCATATGCACAAGTATAGGATCCAGAAGTCGCTCATCATCCGTTAGACTGTTGATAACTTCAGTCAACTGACCTTCAATGAAATTTACCAACATAAAGAAGTAGAAAAACAGAAGCCTTTCTGGGGTAAAGAAATAAGAGTCTACACTATACATGACTTCCTATATTGACAAAATCTAGTAAAAATATTTTTCTTTCCCCGCTGAATGTTAATGTAAATCCTAGCAGGTAAGAATTCTCTTCAAAGGTTACATCAATGAGGACCTAATTCTATATGTTCTACAGCTTCACCTCGATAACATATTGAAAAGAAAGAAGAACTCACCATACGCAAAAGGGAAGCAACAAATTTTAAGTCTCCCAAAACCATAAATCCCAGGGCTATAACATCAATTAAAGCGGCTTCTTCCATGCCCCTAGCACCTGCATTCATTCTCTCCTTCACAGCTTCATAATTCGCTCGCAGCAGATCTTCAGCGTCGTTTTTGTTCCCCGTCGCAATCATCGTTTTCACTTCATCAAATAACTCTTGCAATTGTCTCTCAAAATTCCCTTCACCACCATCCACAGGTTCACCAGTGCTGTCAAAAGATGTTTTAGACCTGCTAATATAACAAACACGCGGGAATGATTATTTGGTAGCCCAAATGCTAATTTCAAACCAATCCTACAAATGTCAAGTGCATTTTACCATGATTCCAATTCCTAAAATATGAAACAAGCAAGCTCAAAACGTAAAAAAATAAAAAAAAAAAGGAACAAGAATTATTCTTACCATTTGTCAGTTTCTGATGGACCAACTGAAGTAAAAGTTCTCGCCGCACAGTGAAGGGAAAAATCCCAGACAGGTTTCATGAAAGAGAGATTTGTATTGCAGCTTTGCTTTTGGATAGCAAAAATGAAGCAAGACATTTCGTTCTGTAAAGGGTAGGTTTGAAAGATTTTTCTCCTCCTAAAGGGTTCAATATAAACATTAAAGATATAGACACTAATATAGACCAAACTCTTCAACCAAAAAAAAAAAAAGTTCACTTTCTTCGTAAATCAAGAGAATTACAATTGAATCGTTATAGACAACTGAAGAAAGAGAATAAAAAACAAAAAGGGTCCTTAAAAGAATTGAAATTTCGTGTCTATAAGTTCCCAGAAAACCAAATACTCAACTCAGAGAACCATTCTGAAAGGAAAATATGAAGAAGAAGAAGAAGAAGAGAGAGAAAGTACCTGAAAGTGTTGAGAGAGAGAGGAGGTCGAACACGGGAAGCTGCCGCCATTGCAGGAAGTAGAGAGTGGTAAATGCGGTTGTTTTTTTGGTGGAAAATTTGCCGTATCAGCTCTACGAATAACAGAGACGAAGTAGGGGAAGATAACCAGACAGAATTCCTCAACTCGTTGGGTCGCTGGATTTGGGTGGGCTTTGAGACTGATTAGATTGGGCCACCGTGGGCTGGGCTCCTACAAATTTAAGCAATCCAGCCCATTCAGCCCAATAGAAGTTTGGAGGCTCGGGGCCGGGGGACCCAAAAGAAAATTGCCGCTATGAGTTCTCTTTACTTTATTGTCCAATAGAAGTTGGTCCTAAAAACGGATTATTTTACACCCTTTGATAGAGATTAAGGAATTTAACCAAAATAATAATAATAATATAAATTTAGAAACCAAATCACAACTTCATCAAATAAGAACCAGACGTGCTATTTATCCTAAACAGTAAAGTGCAATTGTGTGATTGTGTCCTGCCCTAAAATTATTATTTTTCTTTTATTACTTTTTTTTTGGGTGATTCGGCACCTTTGTATTTGAAATTATTTCTTTATAATTTTATTCCTGCATTTTCGAAAGACTAGGTAAGTTGTTTGTAAGAATTAAATTTGAGAGGAATTTCGACTAATAAGAGGACTAAATTGCCAAGGATAAATCTTCAAGGACTAAAAAATATCAATCTATGAGAAGTTTACAGGTTGCAAGTACTAAAAATTTTAAGATAAATTACTTATTTAGTTCCTAAACTTTAACTTTATGCAACTTTGATTTATAAACTTTTTTTTCATAGCTGGAATGCTCGAAAGTTTTAAAATGTTGCTACAAAAAATGATGCTAATAACAGATTCCGTCCAAAAATTAACAGAAAACACTATTGTAACAACATTTTTAATAGTCAATGATCATTCCAGCTACGAAAAAAAAAACAAAGAATGCCCCTAAACTATCAAAATATTACTACAATAATCATTTTTATTAATTTTTAAATAGAATCGATTAGTAATTTGATTTTTTGAAAAAAAAAACTAATATTGTTTTAATTAATTATCAAAGTTGGCAACAAATGAAAAGTTAAGGGACCAACTTAACAATGTACCTAAAATTTTAACTAATTATTATTTGAAAATTGATTTAAATTTTGAATAGATTATCGTAGCATTTTTTTTTTCTAGTGACAAAATCTGACCTATTTAAGTACGACTATAGGAGAAAGCAAACAGCACTTACGTGCTCAAATCACATCACATTACTTCTTAAGAAATCGTGTAAAAGTTAATATTTACTAATTCTGCATGTTTTTAAGGGTTCGTTTGGTGAAACGATTTGAGTTAAGATTTTTAAGTTGAGTTGAAGATAAGTTAAGTTGAGAGTTAGAGTTGAATATTCGGTAAAAAGTTTGAGTTGAAAAGTTTAACTTGAATTGAGTGTTTGGATGTAAAAAGTTTGAGTTAAAAAATTTAACTTGAAAAGATAAGTTAATATGCCATTGTTGGTTGTGAATCGAAAAATGAAAAAAATAAATTAAACACAATAAAAACACACAGTAACAACATACATCAAAACCTTTTACAATATTTTTTACATAATCATAAAATACAACAATAAGAATTACGTAGTTGCTAACTAAAAGTGCTAATAAAAAAATATAAAATTCTCCCCATAATCTGGTTTAAATAGATAAAATTGACCTTAATTTCAAGTGGATTTAAAAATTAATTAAATACCCTTTTTTTTTTCTTTTCTAAAATAGTTAACCAATTTTCTTAAATAGTCAATGATTGATCACATAATGGTTATTTGGAGATTCTACAATGAGATAAGGATTTTCACCTCATCAATAGAGTAATATCCAACAGATGATAACGAGTAAATTAACATGGTATACCAAATTAAGATTATAACATGTGATAAATGATAATAATAATAAATAATAATAATAATAATAAACTCTCTTTGGAAAATTGTATTGGGAAATGTAATTGAATAAAATTGTATTATGTATTGGAAAGTTTTTTTTTTGTTTTTTGCTCAACCATCTCGGAAAAATGCTACACACGGGTGATCCAATCGGCTATAAAATATTCCGTCACCCATGGGTGATCCAATCGGCTCTCTTGGACTTTTCCCCAACAAGCATCCTCTCTCTCTCTCTCCGCTTTCTCTCTCTGACCAGCTTTCATTTATCTTCATTTACCCCTCTCTCTCTCTCTCTCTCTCTCTCTCTTGTTTCTCTCTCTTCTCTCTCTCATCATCCTGATTTGTCATCCTCGACGGCGATAGATGTACCCCCCAACCTCCTCTTCACCATCTCAGAAGCCGATCGGTGCTCGGCGGCGAACACGACCACGGCCACGGCCACAGCCACAGCCACGGCCACTACTTCTCCGGCGACTCGTCGCCGATAACCTCCGAGTCAACCTGCAAGGTCAACTCATCCTCCTCCTCTGAGCACAGTCAACCGAGGCACTGTGAAGCAGCAGATGGGCGAGGAGGGAGGGAGAAGGCGGGCGGTGGGTGCACAGTGCTCACGAAATGTGAGACAGAAAGCATGGGTCCGTTGTACAGTAAACCAAACTTGGTTTACCGTGCAATGGTTTAGTGCATAATTGGGACTAAACACACACACCAAATGGGTTGAGTTCAGTTTGAACTCAATTTTTTGAGTTCAAACTGACTCACCAAACAAAGGCTAAGAATTAAATCCACCAACTTTGCTAACTCCCTCAAATAATCCTACTAAAGAGAGTTTGACAAGTGTTACAAATGTAATAAAGGTGTTATTTCAGCATAGCCTAGGTAAGACATTTCTTTGTCATGAAGCTGGATCAAACATATCCTTTTATATTATTATGACGTAAAAATCGACTAAGTAACCAACAAGAGAAAACAAAATTCCAATTAATTTGAGAGAACCACATCCCAAAATCTAGGGGTTACTTGAAAAAATGTCATTTTTCTTGCTACAAGAAATGCCAAATTATAGAAAGGCCAAAAACTGCCACCCAACACAATGTACTAGTATATCTATCAACCTACAAAATGCGCACTTGTTTATTAGGTCCGGACTTTAACATTAAGTGTCCACTTAACCTTGCCAGGAGGCAACGGGATGGACTTTGGAAAGCTCAGTGGCACCTCATACTCCCCTACAGTTGACAACGGCGACGGTAGATGCAGGTTCTCCGGCGCTATCTGCACACACAGCTGCCTCACCACCTAAACAAATCAACACAAAAACAATTTTTTCCTCAGTTTTACAAATAAATATGTATGTATGTATATCTGTATACGTATATAAGCTTCCGATCTGTCCCCATTCCACACTTGGTTAAAAATGCCAAATCCTAACACATACCACGAAGCAGTTTTTTAAACCACACCAAAACTTCCCTGATATGGTCAGCAATAAAATAAGAAGAGCAGAACTTTACCTCAGCTACAATATCATCTTTGGTCACAGCTGATTGTAATTCTATGGGCTCATCTTTTGTCGAGCGAGCTCGGAACTTCTCGATATTGATCAATCTCCGCAGTACCTATAAACAGATAAACAGAACAGATTATTTACCAAAAAAAATAAAAATAAAAAAAATAAACAGAACAGACGGCCCGATTAAAATTTAAAGACACACAACTCTGATCCTCATTATGACAGAGACCCAACCAGCTTTTCAACATATAACTCTACATACACTTCAAGGACTAGCTAATCTAATGATTATATATGTTTTTGACACCCTTCATAACATGAGGATTGCAGATCACAAATGAACAATTATCCACAAACTCTAGCAGTACTAAAGATAATCGTGTCTCCGCACATATGCATCGAAATGAAAGCAAGTTATCAAATTGGCAACAAGGAAAGCTATAGAAAACAAACCACTCGACTGCTGTCCAGACGCTTAGCTGCCTTCTCATACTCTTTCAACTTATCTTCCTCAGACACTTCAACTCTAACTTCCTCTACTGCATCCTCAGGCGGGAAAATCTGAATCACCGCAAGCGACAAGCATAGAATCAAAAGGTTGCAATTTTATCGAAACCCGGCAATAAAAACTTAAAAAGAGTCCGTGGTTGAGGTAAAAATTACACATATCCTATCAGTACAGTATAGATTGGACTGTTGAACCACATTAACATAAGGATTCTTTCGTAAAAATTGCAACTTTACTGAAAATCCTTAAATTAATACTAAAATAACTCTTTGGATCAATAAGAGAGAGAGAGAGAGAAAGGACCTTGTGTTGTTCTCTGATGAGATAAGCAAATTTTTCGAGATTAGGAACAGCCAGCAACTTGGGCATAAGGTGGTTGCGAAAATGCCCAGGAGCAACCTTCACAGTTTCGCCAGCTTTGCCAAGCTTTTCTATGTTCTGATCATGGTGAAGACGAATCAAAAACCCCAATTCAAATCACTCAAAATAAAAAATTCAAGCGAAAAATGGAAAAGAAATGGAGTTTAGAACAAAAAAAAAAAAATTTAATTAAATCTTACATCCAGGTTTACTCACTGTGGTTAGTATAACTTCCAACTTCCTGTGTCTGACTCCTTGAGAAACGTAGAGAAGAGGGTTCATCATCCGATCGGAGATATGGAGGTTCGTCTCCTTAATAATCTGCCGGAGAGCATTTCTACCATTTTGTATATACGCCATTATTGAATCTTCTCCTGATTTCAAAAAAATAAAAAATAAAAGAACAGATCGATTTCGGATTAACCAAGAATCAAAGAGAAAATTTTGTAAGAAAAGGAGAGGAAAAAAAAAAAAGATTAAAGAAGAAGAAGAATGTACTTCGCTAATCGCTATGGCAGGGAACCAGAGAAGGAAGAAAGGGGGTTTAGGGTTTTGTGTTTATGCCCTCGGAGAGAAGAAACAAAGACAGTGACGAGATTTCGCGTTTAAATTACGGAAACATCCTCGGCAAGAAAATTTATTTAATTTAATAAAAATTTGCGACATATCCCACCTATTCCGTTAAAATTTTTCATCATTTTTAACTTCAAAAAATTTTCCTTTATTTTTATTTAATTTGGTACAATTGTAACAAGCATTTTTTTTAAAATAAAAAATCAGTAATCTTTTAAAATCCCTTGCCAAATTGAAATCCACAATCCATATGAGAAATAGTGTACAAGTTATTTTATTTATTTGTTATGACCAAGTATAAAAGTTTACATATATCATTGAAAACCAATTACGGTTGAAAGTGTTTTCTCTCAATTTCGTGAAAAGCCAACTCTGTGTGGGAGTACACATGATGAGAGAGAATGCAAAGTGGCTCCATATAGAGCAAAATAACTATGCTCCAATTACATTAAATTACTACTTTATTATTCCATTAGAAATTAAAAAAAAAAATTGGGGTATCATTGTGTTCCTGGCCAAATTGAAATAAGGACAATACCCGTGCTGTTCTTCTACGAGAAACGTTTTGGTTTTAACCATTTGTTAAACTTAAGACATTACTTCTTTTCCAAAAATAAAAAATAAATAAAAATAAATAAAAGCCCCTGTAGTCCACAATTATCATGATCAACCATTTCACAACCATTTAAATAAAAGAAGGTTTTCTTTCTTTCAAATTAATAAACTCCGAGATAATTATGAAAAAAAAAATACATATATATATATATATATAAGCCATTTTGAGCTACATCATTTCTGAAACCCGCCATTTAAACGACTCTGCAAACTGTATAATCAACGGCACAAAGAGTACGGAAATGTAAACAGGAAAATTACTCAGGGTAGCATCGCAGATACACAAAAGGAAAATTGGGAAGCAAACAGCAAATGGAAGCCTTGATGATAAACATATTTACAAGTGGATGTGGATCCTAACAACCAACCAAAGCAAAATCTCCTTCCTTCTAAAGATGATCATACATCTGGAAGAAACCATTCCGAAATCCCAGTGAGGCCCAGCTTCAAGCTGCAACTTGCTCTCCCCCAACTTACGGGCCGTCTTCTTGTGCTGAGAAACGGGGAAATGGGAGTTATTTTCATTTCGACTTAGAAGGGGAATTCCCAGATCAATATGGAGAATCCAAGAACGAGAAACTTACTGCTTAAAATAAAGCCCTGGATCAAGCTTTGGGCTCTCTCAACCTGCTCGGGAGCACCTGATATTTGGATGATCTTTTGAGTCAACTCTGGTCTATCCTCTACTAGGGTTACATTGGCTCTGGATAGCTGTTTGGTCGAATAACACAGGTCAGAAGACAAAATTCAAGGCTAAACTTTAGAAGAGCTTCACGTTAACCGACTAAAAAGTGTTTAGAATATTGACCTCACTAATCATTGCAAGCTTGTTTTTTGATTTTGTTATGAGCTTTGGAACTGCAAGCTCGGGGATAACAACTTCAATTGTACTCCTAGTAACGAGCGGCACAGCGATTCTAACAGGACCAGAAAGAAGAGCATAAGTGAGACAGACATTGATTGCAAATGAGTCCCACTAAAGAAAGAGAGATTTCGCAATATATACTTAACGCAAATATATTTTCTACCTGTTCAAACCACTTGGCAGATCGTCTCGGCGATCACTATCATTCTGCTTTGTTTTTTCATTACCGTCAACTCCAGTTTCCTGCAAAATAAGGGTTCAAGTTAGAATACAAATGGTCTGATGCAGAAATATCTCCGCAACCAGTTTAAATCCCATTGTAGATGTGAACCACAGCCAAAAGTCACAAGTCAGAAACAAGAAGGAAAAAAGCCCTCTAAGAAGCTGTTAATGTCCTAGACGATAAAACTTATTCAGCTAAAAATGCAAAATGTAAACAACAAAAGTAAGAGAGTTAAGCCTGGCCGGCAGGACACTTAAGCTTCACCAAATGATAAAACTACGGAAGCGCAAAACAAAAATGATCAAAGGAGAGCTATAAGAGAAACTAGTAGAATGGACATAAATAATCTGTTACTGTATCGAAGAAAGTAAAGAAACCTTTGGTGCCTGTGTTGCTACCACAGATTGTAAGTTCTGGTAAGTAGTAGCTGTAGAAGGATCATTCGCAGTATAACCATCGCGAACTGGAGTTCTACCTGGAGAAGAGCTCTCCAGTCCCATCCCACTACCCAAAGAACCTGATGCAGAGAAAGGAGGTGTAGACTCCTTTTGAAAGAACTCCTTATACAAGTAACTTCGGAGTCTCGATGTCACCTCAACAAGAGCATTTCGAGCTGCTTTTATCTCTCCTACTATCTGTAAACGAGATGAGATCTTTGTATGTTAACCTTGCAGAGATCATTCATAAATGGAAATCCAAAAAGTATGCCATTGTTAATAATAGAAAATAAGAGCTCTTTGCAGGGTGTAATTAGGTTACTTAAGTTAAACCAGGCAACTGAGAAAGCAAGCATATCTAGAAACTTATTAGGTGTCACGACAAACCTGTACAAGTTCATCATTTCCTGATACACACAAAGGAAGTTCTTCCCTCGGTAGAATTTGTACATTGGCACCAGTTAATCTTTTTATTTCCGATAATGACCCATCTCTTCCCTCTAAACATCCAATATCACTAGATGGGACAAGTAATCTAGTGGTCACAATATTGTCTTTATCTGGAATAAGATCGAGAATGCGGGTTTGGATATGTAACAAAGCTTCCTGAGCTGGAAATAGCTCGTCATCAGGTGCCTGTATACAAATATGAATCAAACAATGGGTTAAAAAGTTTCACATATTTCCCTTCAAGATAAAAAGTTCCATTATCGCAAGTAAATTTGGATAGAAGGCTTCTATGGAAAATTGTCAGATACCTCCTCGGAAGAAATGATAATTATCCTTTCATTTGAACTACCCACACGGTCAGTAACTTTAACATCCACACCGATTTCATTTTGAAGCAGTTCTATAATCCCATCAGACTCTCCAACAACACTTTCAACCTTGTCAATGGGGCAAAGTATTCGAAACACCAGGTCCTCACCGTAAAAGGGCTGCATATTATCAGCCATGGCAGCGGACCCAGGTTCATTTGTATAACCAGATGAACGAGAGGCATAATTGTTGCCTCTGACATTGGAGGCAGATAATCGAGGGCCAAAAGCAGGCCCAGCCATTGCTGACCGACGCCCTGCATTGTTCATGTGAGGAACAAAATCGTCATCGGGAGGAAAGAAGCGCTCCGGTGAATGTAATCGCCCATGGAAATGACTGCGATCACGATGCTGGCTTTCCCTCAAGCGTGACGAAATTATTTCTATTGCATTCTTTACGGCATTCATATCACCTACAACCTACAAAAAAATCAGAAACAAAAAGTTAACTAAGCATTTCTCTTTCAGATTTCTTTCAATTATATTCAATTCATATGACTTCAATTCATATTTGGCATCACATTTATCGAAATACAAAATCTAACCTAAACATTCATCACAACCTAATAACTAACACATAAATGGTACCCTGAGAATCAAACGCAAAGACACTAAGCAGCAAAAGAAGAAAAAGGCGAAAAACCCGAGCAGATTCCTCTTAGTTGAGTATGTCACTCCTTTATCATCCCTGCATTCAGCTCCCAATTGCATATTGCAACAAATAGAATATTCACAAGCAGATTATGCTAAGAGATTCTATTATACTAACCCCAGGAGATAATAAACAGTCATCAAGAAACAAAAACCTCAAATTCAACAATCTTGTCAAGCTTATAAAGATTCCATGTACCCATTTTTAAACTAATTTTAAAAATGTGGGTAATCTCAGTGCATGTCAAAACACTTGACATGCAACACAAGATTGAATTCAGATCCAGGTTATTTTATTTTATTTTATTTTATTTATAGGTGTAAATGGGGGTTTCAGAAAACCTGAACAATCTCCTCCGACATTGAAACACAGCGAGGCAGATTTTCGTCTCTAGGCAAAATCCTAATCTGCGTCTTAGTCTCAATCCTCATTTGCTCAATTATCTTCCCTCCCTTGCCGAGCAAACACCCGACGTGCATTCTTGAAACGACGAGCCTCGTCGTAACCCGATTCCCGCCACCACCTCCTCTAACTCCTCCGTAATCCTCCTCATCTACACCGCCGCCGCCGTCGCTCTCGAGAATCCGGTCATGGATCAAGATCAAAGCCTCCTGGGCCGGAGAGAAGGCCGGCATTCGGCCCTCGGGGTCCCGGCGGCGCGTGTCGGAAATCTCGATGATCCGCACCTCGTCGCCGGGGATGAGCTCGTGGACGTTGATCCACGCGCCGGTGTGCTGGCGAATCGACTTTATGATGCTGCCGGACTTGCCGATCACGCCTCCGGCCTTCATGTCATGGCAGAGGATCCTGTAACTGGTCGTCACCGTTAGGGATTGGTCCTGTTGCTGAGGCTTGTTGGAGGAGGCAGCCCTTCCTCCTCCTCCTCCGGCGCCGCCGCCGCTGCCACGGTGGCGGTGGTGGTTGTTGTTGTTCGTCCCGTAATGGTGGTTGTACCGAGGTCTGGTCCTACCAACAGTCTCAGAGTCATGGTCTTGGTCATAGTAGTAGTTCCTCTTAGATCTAGACCTCTCCATCGAAAACCTTTTCTCAAAAGCCAGGGTTTCTTCACGAAAATGAGAAGACGAAACTCTTCAGCACTGTCCTTTATCAAGCATTGTGGGACAATCCAGGTTCAAAATCAAAAAACAAAACAAAAAGTACGGCTTTTTTCTTTCTGATTCGTCTTTATTTCCACTGGAAATCGAAGTGATACGGTTCTGGTTCTGGATCTTTGGTTCGGTTTAGTCAAGTCTTCTGTTTCTGTGACTTTCCCCGACAAAAACAAAACAAAAAAAAAAAAAAAAAGTTTTTCTCTTTCTCTTTTCTCGTTTCTGTTTGTTTCTAGGGAAAGAAAGTGAGAGAAGAAAGTTTCAAACTTGAAAACCCTAGAGGAGATAACACGGAGAATCTAAGAAGAGGGAAGTTGCAGAGTGTCATCAGCTGCCAGATTTTACCACTTCGGTAAGCCACACCCTGTTGCTCACTTTCCTATCTCTCCTATGATGTCATATTTATAGTCGATTTTTAAAATGTTCTGGCTTCTAAAACGACATCGTTTTTTTTTTTTATTTTTATTTTTTGTCCTGCTAATGACAAATCATTAATTTGCGCCCTTAATTACGTCGGACTAATTTGAAAATTTCTGAGGCAAGGAAGGTATTGCCGATTGGTAGGTGGACAAGGAAAAGCATATAATTTCTCTTTTCAAAAGAAAAAAAAAAAAGGTTTCTTTTTCTGTTACATCAATAATCAAAATATCTATTTGTTGCTAAATCTGATTAAAAATATGTATAAAACAAATAATGTTTAATACGAATCTAATTGCTGATAAATAAAACCTTATTTAGATAATCTTTCTCATTAAGCTATTTGTGATTTGTTGCATGCATGTTGTTAGAGTTAATAGATTTGAATAAATGTTAAGAAATAGGTATTGACTATATCTATGAATTTTATGGTAGAAGACTATATTTATGAATTACTGTGGAACAATTTGATACATTATCTATCATTTATGCTTAACTAATTATACATAAGCGATAATTTCAGATTATTAAGAGTTGTACCAAGAACAATCACGACATCGCAACCGATATTACTTATTTATAATTTATTGTTAATTAATATGTATCATATTATCAGACATACATTATATTTTAACTAAGAAAGTATAAAATTGAATATTAGATGAATTATTTTGATCATTAATGTGGTTATATATGATAATCACTTTTTTTTTCCCTTACTCCGATGTCTCTTAATATAAAGGAGGAACGTTATTTAAGTTTTAAATATAACTTGTGGGCACATTTTGATTATTAGGGTTTTAAAAATTTAACAAAGTCGTAAAAACTAAAATGCAATTGATTTTGTTCGATTGTAATTTAATTAAAAATCTGAGTGATGCAATATAAAGAAAATTAGATTATTATTCTAAAGTATACATAAATAGGAAACATAAATATTAATAATATATATCCGAATACTTAAATTTTGAGCAGTAAAATTTATGCGTTCCCTAGCCAAATTAGTCATGGTAGGTATGTGGTCAAAGATTCGAATGTTTAATAAGTATTTTCGAGGGTTTTAAATATGAAGCTTATTTCTGTTAATTTAATACCCTAAATCAAATATACGGGAGATTAGAACCATATTTTTAAGTATCCTTATTATTAATATATTTGATGAAACCAGGATGATGTAATTCTTATTAAGGGATAAGTCTAACAATAGATCCTTTAAGAAACATTCATTGAAATATATGAGGAGCCTATTTAATCACCTTAAGAGGAGATATGCTACAGCCATCACTCGTTTACTAAACTTTTTATTTATTATTTATTTATTTCTCTTTTTTTTTTCCTTTGAAAAAGTAAAAATTTATTTTCATCAAATATATATATTTTTAATTTAAATAATCTCAAATCTTTAAAATATCATTTGAAACGGATCCAAAATGGATTTATAAATTCCCAAAATCTCTTTCAAATCATTGATGGTGTGTTTGATAAAATAATTTGAGTTAAAATTTTTAAATTTGAATTGATTGATTTTTTTAAAATTAATTATTATTTTTATTAATTTAAAAAAAATTAAAATTAAAATAAAAAATTTGAATTTAAGATAATGAAACAAACGGAAAACGGAGAATCATTAATGAGAAAAAGAAAATTTGAAAAGTGCAACTTTTGTAATGGGTGAGAAAATTAGAAGACTATCAGATACCGTGTGAATTACGCCTCGGAAGTGAATTTAGTGTCCAACACGCCTGAAGACAAGACTCGCCACTCGAGGTTCACGTCAGAATGGCATAGACGTAATATTTGAAGAATTGTTGGGTAATTCCCAAAGAACCCGTCAAAGACGTAATCCAAAATACTGGAGAGAGACTGGAGAGTAAACGAAACAGAAGAAGCTCATCTGCTCCGACCATGGCTTCTTCAGCTTTACCTTTCATCACTCTTTCTCCTGCTTCACTTCCCGTAAATTCTCCTTCTCCTTCTGTTTGTTTCTCAAGAAAATTGAACCCGCGACGAAAAAAAAAAAAGGGAAAGAAAAAGTCTTTTTCATTCTTACATTTTATTTTTCATTTTCCCCCAAATGCAGAGGATAGAGCTGCGTGCTGGAAATTCGATGGCTTGTAACTGCTCATTTAGGTCACAGCCACTGGTAATATATATAATTATGTTCATTAATTAAAAATATTTTCTCTTCTACAATTTTCTGTTCTTCTTTTTAATTAATCTGCTTAATTTTTTTTAGGTGATATCGCAAATGAAGAAGGATCGCAGAGGTCGGCGTGTTTGGCGGCGGAGAAAATTGGTATGAAAAGGAATAACCCTCTACGAATTTTTCCATGAATTCCTTTTTCTTCGCTCTGATTGTGAATATGCAGTTGAGATTTATTTATTTAATTATATATATTTTCCAAGTTCAATTGGGGAGTTGGGGTTTAGGTGCTCGAGATTAATACTTAAAGTACCAGTCTTTTTTGTTTTGTTTTGTTTTTTTCTTTTTCTTTTTCTTTTTACCCAATTCATAGAAATAGAAGCTTGAAACCAGTTTGAAAGTGTAGACTAGTTTTCAGTGCCTTTTCTCCAACTTGAGGAATTTTCTTGGGCTAGCTTGATAAGGATCATCAACAAGGGTGTTCTAGTGCGTTGTAGATTCTTTTCCAAGACTTGTATCATTTGACATGAAATGTGAATCGCTAGAAACATGTGAAGTGGGGGACTAACCCAATAACGTAAGTTTCGTAAGGGATCATTTGGAGAGCAAGTGATAGCATTGTTCTTTGTTGCAAAGTCTAGTAGATTTTTTCTCTATTGAATTCATAGAAGTAGAAGTTTAAAACTAACACTCCGTTTGGTCGGAAGGGAGGAAAATGAGAGGGAGAGGAAAAATTCAGAAGATAGAAAAGATTTTTGCATTTTCCTTAGCTATTTGGTATGATAAGAATGAAAGAAAATTAACTTGGAGAATTCGTTGGTGGATTATGAAAGATATAGCATAGTTTTGATACTCTAAGTCCCGTTTGGCCTTCCGTTTTAAATTCACTTTCAAACTTTTTTCTATAATATTTTTTTTTCCTCTGTAAAAATTTGAATTTGCTGTTTGATTGTGTGATTGAATGAACCTGTAATCCAAACGGCCCCTAAATCTTCATCACTTTTCATTAGTTGTCATACTTTTGATGTTGATATGATATCACAAAATTCCTCAACCTTTTTTTCCACAAAATTTCTCAAGTAGAAATCCTTCCTACCAAACATTTCTTTCGTCAATTTTCACTCTCTCCACTTATTTCCTTCCCCCACTTTTCATTCCTATCAAAAACAGTGTTTACTTGGTGCTTTTTCATCATCTCTGTATTTGTAACCAAAGCCTGAAATAGGCAAAAACGTCACATGATATTACTACCCTAACGGGTGTTGAATTGAAATTTGAGTTCTTATTCGAAATCTCGCTTCTTTCTAGACGAAGAAAGACGATATGTTGCGTTACAAGCTGGAGAGAGTACCCTTCTTAGAGGAGCAAGTTAGGAAGATACAGGAAGATGGAAAGCTCCTGACCATGGACCTTGAGAGGCTGCTTCTATCGGAGGAGAACCGGTTCGATTTTGTGAATGAGGTAGCAGCTGAGGCCACTGAGTATGTTGTGAAAAACAGGGATGAGTATGGAGGCCAGAAGAAAGCCATCCTTCATGTCATCAGTAACCGAGTGAACGATGCCGGGTTTTACAGACCGGACGCTTATGCAGAGACCGACCCATATAAGCCAGGACCCTCCTATTTGAAGCAGTATTATACATAAACCCCATGATGTGGTGATGTTAATCCTGATTCACGAGGGCTACAAATTTTGTTTACAACTTCTGTTGTCTTCTGGTTGGTGTATTCTCAATTCCCTCAACTCCTTTATAGATGTTCACTTGCAGATGAAACAGATATTATTATTATTTTTACAGTTTTGATATATGATGAAATAGATTAGTCTCTAATGTGCCATTTGGTTTATCCAATTACTGGAGTGAAATTATTTGAATATTTAACTATTTCATAATAATTCAACTCAAATTCAAATCTAAATTTCACTTTATAAAAGTCTGTACCATATTTATTTTTCTACCTCAACAAAATTCCAATGTTATCTTTAACAAAAATGATACAAATATATTCAATTTGAATGCAAACATAATTTGAATGAACATTCAAAATGCAATCTATGATCTAAACAGACACGTAGAAGTTTCTAAGGATGCTGGATTGGAATCATATGGTTGTGGTTGATGATAAAACTCAACAAAATCCAAGAGCAAATTCTCTTTTGGGTTTTCAGAATAGTGGCCTTAAATCATACATCACTACAACTCAAGTAAAGCCAAAGGCCAGTCTTGTGTTTGCTTGTGTACTGTAAGGTGTACTAACACCCATCGGTACTACTATTTCTTGCTAAATAACTTTTTTTTTTTTTTTGTGGTAAATGCTAATTAACTAAATAAATTATATTAATATGCGTCTACGTAAAAAAGAAAAGAAATATATAATAACCAAAGAGAAAGACCAAAAACTTTTAGCAAAAGTAATGAAAACAACAATGAATTTTTTCAATCAGTGTATTACTACTTATCATTAGTTGTGATAATTGTTGTATACAGAAAGTAGTTCCATATTTTATATTGGAACTTATTAGTTTCGAACATGAAAATTATGCAAGTTATGATAACAACTCATGCATTTGAATGTTAAAAATATGAACTCTCAATAATTAAACTACAAGAAAATGATAACCTTGGAATCCATGGTATCTTCAATGAGAGTCTGCTAGTACTATAGGTAAGTACTATAGGTAAGGGATCGAGCCTGAAGATCTTCATATCACAACCCAAGACTCAAAACTCACTCCCAAATACACCATAAATGGCAAGCATTCTATGAGACCCATAAGAATCAAACTTAATGGTTAGGCTTTTTTTTTAAACTTTACTAATAGAAAGCAAATAGTATACTAGCCAAAAAAAAAAAAAAAATACTACCAAACTTTTTTTTTTTTTGAAAATATAGATTATATTTCAAAATATGAAAAATATTCACACGTAAAATCTCGTATTATAGAAGATAATAGGTTTTATCACTAAACTCAAATGATATACAAGGAGAAATAACGTATATTGTATTTTATATATGGATGACATCTAAAAAATTATACAGAAAATCGAATATATATATATATATATGACTGTTTAACAAATCTTTTATAATTAATAGAAATATCTGATCAATCAAGGATAAACATAACACAAGGATCACATTTACAACTGCACACAAAAAAAAAAAAAAAATCTTGTGGACGAAAGTGTACTACGAAAGTTACGACTTAGGAGCAACCAAATTGGCTTTCGGAGTACCAAAAAAAAAAAAACCCACTTTGGCATTAAATAGGGAAAAGGATTGATCATCGGTGAATCTCCACCACGCATTGTATGGAAAAAAGCATTAATGATCCCATTTTTTTTTTTTTTTTCCTTGAAATATGATCAAGTTTTGACAAGTTACCCATCACAAAAAAAAAATATAAGATACATTTGATTTGATAACTGGAGTTAAAATTTTTAAATTAAAATTAATTGATTTTTTAAAAATTAATTATAATTTTTATTAATTAAAAAATAATAATAAAAATTAAAGTGAAAATTTTAAATTAGAATTAAGATATCAAATAAAATAAAAGGACAAAAGGTAAATGAATAAATAAATCAATAGTATCTGTCAAACTCTTCTGGTCCCACCAAAGAGTGGGGTCCAGCCACGTGGCAGACCAGAATCGTGCAAGAGTTAAGAGATCCAAATAGTAAATTGCAAATATCCCAACCGTTAAATCAGTTAGAGGCAGAGCTTCACCTTCTTATCCTCCACAAAATCAAAATCCCAACTCCTCCACCATTTTTCTTCAACTCGTTCCCAGCTCGGTTTCCTCAACTCAACTCAACTCAGCACAGTCACACCGGTGCTGGTAAAAAATAATCAATAATGGCTTTGTTAAGCCAGCAGTTGCAGAGGTTCCTCCTGACCAAATACATCAGCTGCCAATCCAACACCAACCCCAACAACAAAGGCCTTTTCGGAACAGTTAAAGCTAGAAGCCAGAGTACTAATTGCTCCGCCATAGCCATCGATGCGCGGTCTTCTTCCTTGACCGACGTCGCCGGTATCCGGTGGGGCTCGACGAGCTTGCAGGGTCCCCGGGACGAGATGGAAGACGTTGTCGTTGTCCGGTCTGATGGCCTTGATGGCTTCTCCTTTGCCGCTGTTTTCGATGGCCACGGCGGCTTCTCCTCCGTCAAGTTCCTCAGGTAATTAGGAATTATAATTTGTACTAACTGGAATCATTCGATTCAATATCATCCTTTTGTGTCAATGAGTAATTTGTTCTCTGCTTGTTTTAATCCATCAATTACACAAATTTAGTAGCGAGAAAAAGAAACGCTAAATATCAATTGGGTCGTAGAGTCGGTATGTGAGTTTGTGTTTCAATTAAAAAATGTTTTATTTGTACTATTCTAAGGGATTTGATTGCATTAAGTCTAGGGATGAGCTCTACAAGGAGTGTTGTGCGGCTTTGCAAGGCGGGATTCTACTGAGCGGAAAACGATTCAACGAAATTAGGGAGGCACTGCAACAGGCTTTTCAGAAAGTCGATAAAAAGTTGTTGGATCAGTAAGTAAACACTACTATGTGCAGTCTCAATCTTGAAGATATATTGTTCTATATCATCGTGTTGAAGGATTTGATGGTTTTTTGCATTTTGTAAAGGCTTGAATTGAATGGGGAGGAAGATGAATCCGGTGCAACGGCTACTGTTTTGTTCGTTGGAAATGATTTGTTGTTCATTTCGCACATTGGGGATTCATCTGTGGTATGCATCCTATGCAAATTGATGTATTGAACCCAAAAAAAAAAAAAAAAAAAAAGAGTTGAAGCAATTTTTTTTCCCCCCCCCTAAAAATCTACTATGTAGACTCCTAGCTGACTTGCTGATGCAGGTTTTATCTCGTACTGGTAAAGAAGAAGTGTTGACCAATCCGCACCGACCATACGGAAGCAACCAAGCCTCTCTTCAAGAGATTAGAAGGATCAGAGAAGCAGGTGGATGGGTGTGTTTTTCTGTTCTCATTTTCATATGCATTTTCTCTATCTCAATAACTAAACTTCAATCACATTTCTACTTGGAGTTCTTATTATTGTCATTTTCGTCTACTACTCTACTTTATGAAGATTCCTGTTGAAATCCTAATGACTTCTTTGAGGTTTAGTTTCTATACCGTAAGCTGATTGTAACCCCTTTGACATTGTGTCCAAAGATTGTTAATGGAAGAATATGTGGAGACATCGCCGTATCTCGTGCTTTTGGTGACAAGCGGTTCAAAACAAAGAAAAACGAGTTAGTTCGTTTAATTTTTGTTAGTCCCTTTTTCTAGTTAAATATATTTCCTATCAAAATCCATAGTCTGATGATTTTGTGCATTTTGCATATGAATAGGATGGTGAAGAAAGGAGTTGAAGAAGGGAGATGGTCTGAAAAGTTCGCTTCTCGGTATGTCGCCGAAGATGCATCCTTAGTCTCTTGCTTTCTCTACTTGCCTCAATCCTGCATTGTTACAGCCAGTGATATATATATATATATATATATATATTATCTAATGTGAATCAATTCACATGTTCTTTGAGAAAAAAGGAGATTATAATTAGACCCTATTGGTTTAAAGGTCAATACTGAACTATTTTATGTTATGGCAGTGTACAATTCAGTGGAGATTTGGTGACTGCATCTCCAGATGTTTTTCAACTGGCACTCGGTAAAGACGCAGAGTTTCTGCTATTAGCATCTGATGGCTTATGGGATTACATGAACAGGTCTGTTTGACATTCTCTTGATTCTTTGGTGTGTGTGTTTTTTATTTTTTATTTTCACAGTGATTCACGTCGTCAATTTTGATTCATTTCAGCTCAGAAGCAGTCGATTTCGTTAGGGACCAACTTCGAAAACATGGAGATGTTCAGGTATTTGATTGGTAGCACGACAGTTTTTACACATATTGAACTGAGATTCTGAGTTTTAGCATCTAATATGGCTTTTATTTAAAACTAAAAACCTCCATCTTGTTTTGTTTTCAGCTCGCTTGTGAAGCGCTCGCTCAAGCAGCTCTGGTAAGAAAAGATCATGTCATTTCTCTTTAACACTTAAAAGAGTTGTTAATTTTTTGTCATATTGATGATCAAAATTTTGTAAAACATAATAGGACCGACACACACAAGATAACGTCAGCATTGTCATTGCCGATTTGGGGTACGTGGTTTTGTGTAAATGCTTTCCTCAAACCGCTCGTTCTCCTTGTTAACTATGATTGCTTGTACTAATTTTGAGTGGCTTGTTCTTGAAATATCGTGTAGGCGAACAGATTGGCGGAGTTTGCCGGTTCAACAACAGAACATTATCTTCGAGTTGGGGCAAGCTTTTGCTACCCTCGGCATTGTGTCGCTCGGGATTTGGATGACATCTCTGCTCTCGTGATAAGCTCGATGCTCGCATCCTGACATTGTATAGGAATCAGCATAGCAAACGCAATAAAAACATAGATGTTAGTACTTTGTATCTATTCTGTAGAACGTAATTGTACATCTCTCATACCTTTGTTATGTGCCTTTTGGTTTAGGCGACTTTAGATGAGCAAGCAATCTTGGAAAAAGTCATTTTTCACCCAATTTTTTTCAGTATTTTTTTTTTCTAAACATTCCTAAAAGTAAAATTTGCGAGCTAGAGACTATATCTGAAGGATGAAAAGGATCGTTTTTTGAAAAATAAAAAAATCATGTAGTATCATTTTTCCTTATTAGTGTCGTTTTCCTTTATTGTCGTTTCTCCATCTTGTCGTTTTTTGTATTTATTGTCGTTTTCTCGTTTAATGTAGTTTTCAGCTGTTGTCATCCTTCCAATTGACGTGCTTAGTTATTTATATATATATATATATATATATATATTTATATATATTTGTGACTTGTCTCAAGTTTATATCTTTTTTGTGAAGTTATCCTTCTCAATTGAATATTTTAACTTTTTTTTTCCGTATATTTTAACACTGAAAGAATCTCATATTTCCAAAGGGAAGACGAATTCCCCTTCCATTAAATGATTCTCATTAAATGAAAAATCAGACATTATCAGCTCAGCCTCAAATGTCAAACGTGTACTAAAAGTTGAAGACGACACATAAGAAGTTGAGATGATCACTGGTCGGCTTTGAAATTGAGAAGGAAAACCCAAATGGGACAATCTTGACTAGAGGCTCTCTTTGTTATTGGCAGTTCGGGTCGTGGGGCCAGCACGAAGCTACGACATTTTTTACCTGTCTCCAATTTTCTATTGACAAAGTCGAACGGCCATATACAAGTATGAAGTATAACATGATATTTATTTTATATAACAAGTGATTTATTCTTGGCATATAAGTGTTATACATTTTCAAAGTCATAATACCGCAGAATGTATATATCATGTTAACGACACATTACTTAAAGCATGCGGTCGACACTTTTTTGTCCCCGCCATTATTCCTGTAAAGAGAAAACAAGATGCCTCTTGGATTCTTGATCCTTCTGTTCCTCTTCCTTGTCAATCCCATTTGCAAAGCCGAGGACAGAGACTACGAGTCTAGGATAAACACCAAATCGGAGGGTGATAAATGTTCTCCTTCTTCATGTGGCAAACTCCGCGACATACGCTATCCTTTTTGGTTAAAAACACATCAAAAAACACATCCCAAGACTTGCGGAGACGAAAGGTATAGCCTGTCTTGCAACAACAACATCACAACACTACACCTCTACTCTGAAGAATACCTTGTCGAAGCAATCAACTATGAGAACCAAACCATTCGAATTGTGAACCCAAATATCATGAAAAACAACTGCTCATCTCTCCCTAGCTATTCTCTTAGCAACTACAATTTTAGCTACGGCGATCCATATGAGCTCAGTCAAGCTGACCACTCGACATCCCACGACGTCCGACTCACAAAGTCTCTCGTCTTTGTGAGCTGTGAAAATCCGGTGTTATCTCCTCTTTATGTGGACACTGCTTCTTGTGCTAGTAGTGGTGCTTTGACCCGATCTAAATTGAGGCATTCTTATGTTGTGGTCAACGGAAGGGTGTCTGATCTGGTTGACTCCTGCAGTGTAGAGCTCATGGCTATGGTGTCCATGCCGGGAAATATCGGTGGCGGCAACGTTTCCTTCATGGACATTCACGAAGAACTTGCTTACGGGATTGAGCTTTCATGGGGTAGAACACTTCTAGGATATGAAGAATTAGGTAAACTGCAAAATCCAACTTTCATACTAATGTGCCTGAAGAGTATAACACGATTTGAGTTTTTCACTTTACTATATCACCCTCCACATGACCTTTTTCAGCGTTTTTACTTTGTTTTTCACTCTATATATGTGTGTGTGTGTGTGTTCACTTGGAAGGGGTCAGTACCGCTAAGGAGTGTGATTTTCTTTTCATCATGGTGAAATTCTCCGACGACTTTCATATCAAGGGTGAATCGCTGTAAATCTTGCATTTTTTCCCCGATTTTATTGCTCTCGGTAGTAAAGGATAAGAATAAGATCATTTATGTAACAAATAGCTAAAAATTCATGCACTCAATAAACACGGTTTGCCGGAACATCTTCATGAACTTTGTATTTTTGATATTATCCTAATTAAATACTCTAAAACTTATCTTATTGATTGACCAGCTCTCTTTTTTAATTTTCTTTGTTATTTTTCTCTTTTGGGTTTCTTGCAGATCTGAGCTACACAGTATTAGTAGCAATTGGTAAGACCTTTTAACTTCTCCCAAGCTTGTTACATCACAAGAAATTTTACATCTTCTGCAGAGATCTACTAAGAGTTTGTTACAACAATATCTAACAAATTCCTCATTTTTTGGTGCATAACAAGTACACTTTAACTCATGATTCAATTGGGATCTCAGGTGCAGGAGGGTTGTTTTTTTCGAAGGCAGTGTACGGGTCTCCAATATTGTTGATATTCTTGTTGATTTACAAACGGCAAAAGCAGCATTTATCAATGTATGAACGCATCGAAGAATTTCTTCGAAGCTGTCACAATCTTATGCCAATTAGGTACTCATATTCAGAGGTAAGAAAGATGACTGAAGGCTTTAAGTACAGACTGGGCGAAGGAGGCTATGGCGCTGTATATAAAGGAAAGCTTCGTAGTGGTCGTTTCGTAGCGATCAAGATGTTAAGTAGTTCCAAAGCTAACGGGGAAGACTTCATAAACGAAGTCGCAACCATAGGAAGGATTCACCATGTGAATGTTGTGCAGCTTGTTGGATTCTGCGTCGAGGGATCAAAGCGAGCTCTTGTTTACGACTTTATGCCTAAGGGGTCTCTTGACAAACACATATTTTCTGATGAAGGAATTAACTCCTTGAGTTGCGAGAAGATGTTTGAGGTTTCGCTAGGCGTGGCTCGTGGCATCGAATATCTTCACCGAGGATGTGAGATTCAAATCCTGCATTTTGATATCAAGCCTCACAACATTCTTCTAGACGAGAATTTTGCTCCAAAAGTCTCTGATTTTGGGCTAGCAAGATTGTGCCCGTCACACGATAATATTGTCTCTCTAACTGCAGCAAGAGGAACCCTGGGATACATGGCTCCGGAGTTATTTTACAAAAACATCGGAGGAGTTTCTTACAAAGCCGATGTGTATAGCTTCGGAATGTTGTTGATGGAAATGGCAAGTAGAAGGAAGAATTTGAACGCGGTTGCTGAGCGTTCGAGCCAAATTTACTTCCCTTCGTGGGTGTATGACCAATTTAGTGAAGGGAAAAACATATTGGATGGTGAAAATATAGTCGACGAGGATTTAAAGACGATAAAGAAGATGATGATTGTAGCGTTATGGTGTATACAGTTGAAGCCAAGTGATCGCCCTTCAATGAACGACGTCATAAAAATGCTTGAAGGAGATGTTGAATGCCTACAACTACCTCCAAAGCCTTCCCTATGTCCGCAAGAGAAGCCAGTACCGGTAGAGCATGCTCATGAGAGATTCAAGTCATCGCTACAATCAATCGACTCGATGACTCTGCCAAGATAAGTTTTCATTCTAAATCAAAATGAGGAGATTTGATGACTGCTTAATTTCTTAATTTGCAATTAACGCTTGATCTTTTCTTGCTTTGCACAATTTATTTAAGGTTAAGTGTGATACTAGTGTTCAACCTTTGTAACAAGCTGTTCCCAAACTACTGTCACAACACAAGGAACAAGGACTTTTTTTTTTTTTTTTTTTTTTTTTTGAGAATGAGGGGATTTGAACTATTCATGTTATGGTGAAGTCAGGTGTAAAATTATACTAGGTTATACCTGCAACCACTTGTGCAGTGTTGTTTTTGTTATTATTGTTTGTAGTCGTCGCTTATGCAGTTCCTGTCGTTTTTCTATTTTTATGCAGTTCTCAAGTTCACGTCGTTCTCTTTTCTTCTCTCTCTTTCTCCCGACTCTTTTTTTGTCGTTTCTCAATTGAGGTTGTTTTTAGGTGTCCTCATTTTTTCTTATAATTTCGTCTTTACATCGTCGTTTGTCCAATTGACGTCGTTTTTCTTTGTTTATTGTGTTTTTCGAGTTGGTATCATTCTTTGTGTTTCTGTCGTTTTTCATGTTTGTGTCGTTTACAAATTGACATTGTCGTTAGTTTTTGTTGTCGTTTATTAGTGTATTGTAGTTTTTAATGTTGTTGTTCTATGTCTGTGTCGTTTCTCTAGTTGACGCTGTTTTTTTGGTACTGTTTTCAGGTTGATGTCGTTTATTGTGCTGACTTTGTTTTGATGCTTTTGTCCCCTTTTTATTGACGTCGTTTGTTACACTTGTTTTTTCAGGATTTTGTCCGTTTGTTGTGTCGTTTTCTTCTCACTATCGTTTTTAGCTGTTGTCCACACGATCAATATATATATATATATATATATATATATATATATATAATAACCAACACCTTTGATCTTAACAGGAAAAGTCAAATTGTTAATTTGTGATCTTAATAGGAAAAATCTTTTTTTTTTTTTTTTCAATCTTTTGAAGGGGAAAAAATAAATATATGCTGTTACCATCTTTTGCTCTGTTTTAAGTTGGCAGAGACCAGAGTAAACTCGGAAAGGTAATTTGCACTTTTTGTTGTAGTTTACTGATATTTCCAACAGTTCTCTTTACCAACATTTTTTTTTCATACAAATAAGAACACACATATAATCTCAAAGACATATTACTGCCTGATTACTACAATGATTTTTGGAAAGAGGAATACATAAGTAGACTTTACTAACTTGCATAAGTACTCACTCCCCATTATTATGGGACTCGCCATAGTAGCTATCTTTTTTTCCCCCCCCCCCTCTCTATTAATCCACTTAATTAAAACTGACATCGTAATATTTTCGACTTTTGTAGAACCTAGTGGTGAGCACGTGTTCCACACGTGCCATGCACAATTGAAAAAAAAAAAAAGAGTAAATCTAATAGAAAGTAGTTGATGGGTAATATGGAAAAAAAATTTAGATAAGGATACATTTGAGAAAAAATAGTTTCAATTAAGGCTAAAAAATGAAAAAAGAAAAGGAAAAAGGAAAAGAAAAAAAAAAAGAATATGTCATATGTCAAGTGAATAAATTAGTACTTTGATTCTTTTAATATAGTAAAGATAATTCATCTTGGATCATTTATATGAATTGACATCATATCATAAAGATTTGAATTTGAAAAAACACGATTGGACTTTCGCATTTCATTTTAAAAAATATATATGTATACATGCAAGGATAATGATTTACGCTCGTGAAGGGTCGCATGAGCAAAAGTTTCGCAGTCTCTACAAGGAAACATATCTGATTCTTGCGTTTCCGAAACCCCAATTCTCAAAGTTTTTTTTTTTTTTTGGCTGGTCAAACATTTGATGATTGTAGGAAATTAAATTTCAGGTTATATAAAGAAATATCTCTAGGATTAAAATAAACAAATAAAATCACAACATTGAACTCTGTCTAGATATATTAATTTGAGGTTGTTGTGCTTTTGACAGAATTTTTATTTTCATTTCTAGTAAAATGAGAAGTAAAAACTAAAAACAAAAATTACAAATTTTAACTTTTTCAAATAACTATTAAAATGTATTGTATTTGTGTAAATGAGTTTCAAACACTTTTATCAAACACAATATTTATATTGTAGTTTGTGCAAAGAACTTTTGAGATCTTCAAAAGTATCATCAAACTAAATGTGCGGGCTTTTTTTTTTTTTCTTTTTTTTTTGGGGAGTGGCAGGTTAATGCATACCTAAATTAAGTTGGTACTTGTGGATTTAATAAAAGAGTGGAAATTGACTCAGCAAGACCTTGAGCTCTACAAAGAAGGACAAGATGAGTTTTTTGCGGGGGTGGAGTGGAGTGGAGGGGAATTAACTTGTCACGGTGATGTCCTTTCATATTAACCCCACATAATCACATGGCACAATTCCTTTTTTCCTTTAAAAAAAAAAAAAAAAAATCAGTCTGCGAGTCACTTATGGAAAACCATGCAAAGAAAAAAGAAAAGAAAAAAAAAAGAACATTACATAAATGGTAAAGGTTGAATCAATATTATCAATTTTTATAGTAAGTTAAAAAAAAAAAACCAATGTTGTGCTTACACCTTACAACATCATTAAAAGAGTTTAGGACAAATTATACTTTTCCCCACTGAACTTTAGGCTTTGTCATAAAATACCATTCGAATTTCAATTTGTAACATTCTTTCTCCCTGAACTTTGAGGAAGTTTGTGAATTTTCCCCCTTAATTAAATCTTTGACAAAAAAAATACATCTATACTCGTTAGAAGTATCAGTTGGGGGTATTAAGTATAAAATTATGAAATGACACATATTAGTAGCACTCCTGGTACCCGTTACTCTTATTAAATGTGAAATAACGAAGTTATCTATAAGAGAGAAATATGAAAAAAAAAAATGACAATCAATCCTAAATATTTATTTTTTCAACTTAATTATAAGTATATCACATTTAATATCCGTAACTCATACTTCAAACAAGTGTTGTGTGTATTTTTTTGTCAAAAAATTAATTGAGGGAGAAAATTTATAAAATTTTTCAAAATTCAAAAGGAAAGAATGTTACAAATTAAAGTTCGGGGGGTATTTTATTAGAAAGCTTAAAGTTCGGGGGAAAAATATAATTTATCCAAGAGTTTATTACTACAGATAGGATGATGAAAATCTTGATCCAATATCTTCAAAGATTAGCAACCACTAAGCTTTAAAAAAAGGCTATATATATGTATTTATCAAAAACTGGACATTATATCCGTTACAATGCGAATACGAGAGCTAATAAAAATAAAGTTTCTAAACAAATTTTTTTTTATCACGATGTTATGATCGGCGGGGTAGTACATAACTTTTGTTCTTCTCTTGTAACTAATCTTAATTATCATGAATATTTATAAACAACACATTAATTTTCAAGTGAAATATCTCTCTCTCTCTCTCTCTTTCTCTCTCTCTCTCTCTCTCTCTCAATTTCTTTATTTTAACTCAATTCCCACTCGATTTATTAATATCAATATTTATATATATAGTGGCAAATTCGACACAAAAACCGATGATTTTCATCATTTATTGGATACAAAGAACGTAAGAATATTGCCTCTACATAATGCATTATAAGCTTTCGCAGGAACATATATAGATATATTTATAAGCTATCTGATCATAGAAACAGAAGCCGTACGTTCATGAGTACCACATACCCATGTAGAGTTATTACAAAATATAAAATTTAAGTATCTAGCTACTAGTGAAACTACTCGTCATACATATATATATATATATATAAATATATAGAAAACCATGTCACTTCTCCTCCTTATAGTATGAGATATGAGCCAAACCTCTTGTATTATGAGAGAGCTAGTACATCTAGTATATATAATATATATATATATGTATATATATATATATATATAGTCTTAATTACGGGTTTGATCTTTTCCGTCTTGGATCGTGCCTGGGATTGGGCTCAGCATCATCGTAATCCAGGACTGCTTCAGTTTGCATCAAAAGCTTTCTCCACTTGATCATATGCTTTCCATCCTTTTACCATGTTCAAATTATAAGCATTAATTTGTTAGCTTCCCAACAAAAAATTCGTATATCATATTATATATATATACACACACATATAAATAGTGACTCAACTATATGTTATATAAACAGAAAGAAGAGTGGGAGAGTCATAGTCGAAAAGAAAATTCCTCACTTCTTTCATCACCATTTTGTGGAAAATAGTTATTGTTCTTTTTTCGCTTAATTATATCATATATATAAACATTGCTTACAAAATTTTAAGTTTGATATATATATATATGTATACATATATATATATATGTATATGTATTTGTAGTGCTATACCTCTTGAAGTGAGAGGATGGGGTTATTTGCCTTCTTGAAGCCTTCAAGGACTTTACCTGGAGGGGAAAAAAAAAACTCACAAGCTGAGCTACACTTGAATACATAAGCAGAAATGAAAATTTATAAAGACATACGTATATGTGTGTGTGTGTATATATATATATATTTAATAGAAATTGATGGTCACCTGACTTAAGTAAGGGAATAGAACCGAGGAGGAGAAGAAAGGAAACAAGAACAAGTGTCTCGTTCCTAAGAGCCATATTAAGGCCTAATTTATTTCTTAGGAGCTTCTAGCTAGCAAATATTTATATAGTAGTGGCAAATATTAGTTGTAATTAGCTCCAAAGTTGGATGTGTTGGGGAGAGAGAGTAGCCATAGGGGTTGGCTTTTATGGGGGGTGGAGATGAGTGGTAGAAAAGTTAGGCATTTTGCTATTTCTCATGGTGCGCCCCACCCAATTGCAACATATCATGATGAATGGAAAATGCTTTATCCCACAAAGGTTATCAAGTCAACTTTACCATTATATTATATTATATTCTATATAACAGCCCTTTCCTATACGATACTTATAATTTTTTTGTGGTACATTGTACCAATCAGGTTATTCTAATATAATATTTTTCAAGTAACACCATGTGACAAGGTTTTAAAATAAGAAGTTATATATAAATTAACTAGTAATTACAAGTTTTTAAAGAGAAAATTATAAGTATGGGATGATATTTGATACCTTTCCTATGTATATGTTGCATTTTTAAAAAACACAAATACCCAATTGTATGCAAACAGTTGCTATTGCATGGCTTTAGTCTACTCTATCCATTGTCAGCTAATTGGCTTGTCCCTTTTTGGGTGTTAATTTATCACCTATTTTTTCATAAGTCAATCTGCTTTTCTCTTGTCTTCACCAACGTGACCCTTTAGGGGATGAAAATATTTCCATACTAAATATTTTAATTTATCAAAACAATCAATAGTGCTCCTTTTTTTCAGCTTAGAAAGTTTCATTTGGTGCCCATTGTTTTATAACCATTTATTACGTTAACTCTCGTGTCCGGTTTCTTTTTACCGGACACGTACATCAGTTTATCTGGGGGTTGTTGGATCCAAAAATAGACGGTACTGATGAAAGAGAAAGTGGACAGGGATACAACTTCTCGGATTATATCATCTCTCTCTCACCGGATGTTTGGCTACCGAATAATACATCTGTCAATATATATATATATATATATATATATACAAATTTTATAGATTGGTTTTGTTGGGATAAGTACTACTAAGCTGTCTCATTTTAACCTTTGAATTTTGTAACGTTGCATGATCATTAATTTATGCATTATTACATAAAGTTTAAGAGATAAAATGAGATAACTATTCCTTAATTTGATGAAACAATTGTGAATTTAACTTAAGAATTATTATCTATATATATATATATATAATAGAGAAAAGTTTCCACTTTCTCATCTGATTATACAGGTACGTGTATTATTTTATCTCTTTATTGTTTCCCTCTATTTGCCCTCTGGTACTAACTAAAGTCGAGTTGCATAATAAGTGGGGTTCTTTTTCCTTGTCTGGTTAGTGGTTACTAACGGTGGAGATTTGGGGGCTTAAAATTTTTTTTCTCTACCAATAATCATTGTCATGTTCTCCGACCATATGAATTGGGTAGAGAGAAAAAAAAAAAGTCAAAACCAGCTTCTCCTAGATTTTATAATTTTCCGTGGTACCGAACGCCACTTTAGTGACTTGTGCCCTTTTGGTCCTCATATTTCGGCTTTCATGGTCAATAGATGGAGACAAACACAAAAAGTAGGCTAGGGTCGGTAATTTCGGACACAACACGGTGATACGATACGAAATAAATGGGTTTGGACAGCACTTTTAATAATTGGGTGGATCGATACGTTTAATACGAAAATAAACGGGCCAGAAGTGGGCTAACATAGTTAATCTGTTTAACCCGTTTATGTAAATGGGTCAACACGACCCAACCCATTAAGAGTCCATATATATATATATATAATTGATCAATACATTTAAAAAAAAACCGTAAAAATTACAGTATATAAAAGCCTAACCCTAATTCTTTTCTCCTCTTCTCGTCATCAACCACACACCCCTTTCCTAGCTCCCTCAGAAAAATAACAGTATGTTTGTCTTAATCATTATGGATATTTGATAATTCTAGTTGTTAGTTTTATTTTTTATATGAATTTGATGAGTTTCTTGTGTTAGTGAATTTAGAATTTTAAGTGATTTTTTATCCAAAATTTTCATGTTAAATGGGTCAAAAACCAATTTCGTTTTAAATGAGTCGTAAACGGATTTTCGTATTAAATGGGTCATAAACAAGTTTGTTTTCGTGCCAACCCATCTGGCCCATTTAATAGTCATGTTCACGTGTTGTGTCGTGATACCCGTTTATTAAACGGTTTGTGTTCTTATTTAAGTTCCTAGCCTATTTATTAATTGTGTCGTGTTTGTGTTCATACTTATCGTGTCGTGCTATAATCAGGCTGTCCGAATCCGGCTCACGAACATAAATTGCCAGCCCTAGATTAGGCTACTATCTAAATCAACTTCAATATTAAAAAAAAAAAAAAAAAAAAAAGCATTTGAAGAGAGAAGAGGAATTGAAATGTTGGGACATACATTAGTAGTGGGAGCACTAACAAGAGGGAGACAACTAAACACTAAGAATTTCCCTCATCACTAGTTGAATTTTTTTAATCGTAATTCCAAAGACCAAAAAGTTACGCTAATCATCTTCTAGGAGACCATACTTTAGGTGATAATCATGATGATTAGAGGCCTCTGATTGGCCATTATAATTTTAGGGACTAAACTCCGTTTTTGGCAATGGTTCTAGGTTGTCGGGGGGTAGTGTCATTGCCCCGTTACCGACATATATACAATCTAGCACTAAAGAAAAACACATAGCAAAAAATAATAATAATAATTTATGACGCATGTCATGTGTTATGGAAAAGGTCACAAGGTTGCTTTCTCACAATTTTTTCAACCTAAAGGGTCCATTACCAAACCAACCTTAGAAAGAATAAGAGAGGCACTATGAAAAACCGACGTAAAAAAAAAAATTAGACGTTTTATACAGTCAAATGGATTCAGCGTCAATTTTGGGATCGACATGGTAAGTTTATGATGTCTATGTTGAAACGACATGGAAAGATCTCCGTGTTGTTGTGGCACTAGGAAAAAGAGGATTTGCACATTGTTGTGCCCCTACTATACCTAAACCCTCAACCACATGATATGCATATTGTTGGTGCGGATTTCAGCTACAACAACTACTACTCGCTTGTATTCTTCTCTTCAAAGTGAGTACTTGTCGTGCGCAAGGAAAACTCTTTAACGCTCAAGTCAAAATATAACCTAAGAGTTCTCATCTAACCTCGTAGCTAGATTGATCTTAATGGAATTCTTTATTCCGTTGTCTACACATTTGATGCTATCATTTTAAAGTGATTCGGTGATTCTATCGATTCTCATTATAAAGTTAAATATCGTTATTTTCCTGAGGAAAAATTAATTAAATAGACAGTTTTTAAACACTTATGTAAATAAATGACTTTTTTTTATTTAAAAAAATAATTGTTAACCAGTGATTGATCATGAATGACATTTAGTGAAAAATACATATTAACATTGGTTAATCACTAATTAACCATGATCAATTAGTCAATTATTGATTAATTATTTTTCAAAGTATGAGAATTTTTCCTAATGTTACAAAATTTTGATTATCTATTATTAACTTTTAAAAAAAGACTATTTCCGCACGTATCCCTTTTCCTAATCTCAAACCGCCCTAGTTTACTAATTAATCTTTAAACGTTGCCATTATTCATCGGATTGTGGTTTTATTTCACTCCCTATGCACAAACGTCATATATATATATATATATATATATATATTTGTTGACATCATGTGGTCCAAATACAGCGCTCAAAGTTCCAAAGTTCCATGTCAATAAATTAAGCTTGTATTTGATTCGTCAGTTGGAGATAAAATTTTTAAATTGGAGTTGGTTGACTTTTTAAAAACTAGTTATAAATTTTGTTGATTTTTCAGAAAAAAATAAAAATTGAGATGAAAAAATATAATTTAGTTAGAGTTAAACTTGAATGCCAAACAAAGTCTAAGAAATGTAGTTTGTCCATGGCGCGCACACACATATATATATATATATATATATATATATATATATATGACATACACAAAGTGCTCCAAACAGCAATTCAGTCACTACATGATTGCTTCAAGTGGTACTAATTGCTATTCATATTGCCTGCCTACTGTAGTTCCTTTTCTTTTCTTCCTAGTTCCTACATATACATACACATACATGTATATTTATAATCTACAGACATTTATATATATATACATATATATTATATATTCTTTCATTTATCTCCCTCATATTCAATGCATTTGCAATTTTGTATCCTATGCATTGAACAAATGGAGTGGGTTGCGCCAGAAAAATATGTGCATGATAATATGGGAATAGTCATACACCACTTATACTCCTATAGATATGAGATGGTGGCGAGTGAGGAAGGTCATATCATAAAAAAGTCCCATAGCACCTTCTTGAACTTCCTCCCAAAAAAAAAAAAAAAAAAAAAAAACCATCTTTTTATGATCTCTCCTACACGTTCAAATCTCGGCGATCAGTTTGATTGCAATTGCAATATCGTAGATTTCCAAGACAGATTTGCCCTTTTGTATATTCTCTGATAAAATCATGGAGAAAGAGTGGCATTAAATTTTTCTCATCATAACCTTTTTAATTTTTGAACTTTAATAATCTGTTAATTTAAGCAGAAAATTACAATTTGAATTTATGAGAATTCATTCATTAATCAAACAAATTTGAAAGAATAGAAGCATAATGTATCTTTAATGTGTTTTTCGTTTTGGATTTATTCTTTACATTTTTTTTTTTTTTTGTTTCCTTTTGCTTTGAGGGCATTTACACCATATATTAGTCAAAAATTAAAGGTTAACCACTTCATGGTATGAATTTGATACACACTTAAAATGTCCCACATATATGTGATGAGGTTCGAAATCGGTACTAATATAGTTTGTAAATAAACGTAAAATATAGGATCTATAAAAAAATAAAGTAAATAAAATAAAAGGCAGGGTATACATCAAAATTATTCTGCTGATATCTTCTGAATTAATTTAACAAGGATTGTCAAATTTATCCAACAAATGCAAAATGTTGATCTCGTTTTCTTACTCTGGTTTTAGAGTTGATGTCCTTTTTTATTTAGTTGTCGTCTTACATTTTGAACTTTTTTTTTTTTTAAATGTTAAGGTCGTACTCTTCCATTTGAGTCGTCTAGTAGATTCTCTTCTTTTTTTTCTTCATGTACAATTAACGTCGTTTTTCATTTATTGTCGTTTCTATATTTTTGTCGTTTAAAGCCCCCAAAAAAGGAGATCGGTGTTTTTTATTTTTTATTTTTATGAATAATAAAGGGGATCAGTGCTTGTTTCTTCAGTAATGTTGCTTTGGATTTTACTATTGTCTTATATTTTAAATTTTTAATGCCGTCTGTCAATCTGATGTCATTCTATATAGCATTGTTTAGATTATTGTCGTTTTTATTTTTTGTGTCTTTTATGCGGTTAATGTTAGTTGATCGGGTTTGTTGTCGTTTTCCAGTTGCATTTGCTTTGTCAAAGTTAAGTCGCTTTTTTTGTTTATTCCGTGTTTAGTTTTTGTATGTTGCTGTCGTTTTCCAGCTCTACTCGTTTTCATATGATTGTGGCTTTCAATTTCTTTGTCGTTTTTCCATTTAATTCAATTTATCCAAGTATTGTTACAGTTACTGTTGTTTTTTAGATTTTATGTCGTTACGCTCAATTGCAATTTGCAACATCTTGAAGACTGTTCCAACCGGGGGAATGATTAGCGTTTAGCACTGACGGAGTTAAGAATTACATCCAGTCGAGACACAAATAAAGAGAAAATTTTACGATAAAATAATTCTATTTTAATAAGATCACTTATCTCGACGATAAGATAAAAACTTACGTGTCATATGTGACTAAACTCTTGAGGAAAAATTTTTAAACAATACCATTACACCTTTTTTATAAGTATCATTCATTCAAAATAGGTAGGATGTAATATATGAACCCATTACTTCTAGAGGTGTCTCATTAATGAAAATTTGAGAAAATTCACTGATTTTTGGATAAAATTACCTACATGATATTAACTTTCCTTTTTTCTCCTAATATATTGTTCAACATCATTGCTATTTGCAGTCCTTTCTACAACCAGTGTCAAATGACAAAAACATACCCCCAAAAAAAAAAAATCCAAAATCTTCCTTTCCTTTGGAACAAAGAAATTAATCATACAGAGATTAAAGAATATAATTCATAGTTCGTCACGAAAATCTTCGTCGGAATCCTCATGGCTATCATCATAGACTGTGCTATAGAAAATGGACTCGTGGTTCAGCATCTCATCAAGTGTTAGATTCCCATCCTTGTTATCATCAGCCTGTAATAATTTTTCACCAAATTCAACTCAAGTTCAAGTTTTCGTTTAACGAGAATTATTTAATAAGGTGTAAAAAAAAAATTGTTTTAGAACAATAACTATATATGTAGACCATATTTTAGATTTATTAGATTCTTAAATTTTCAGTAATGCTCCAATAAGTAGAGAAAAATTACTTACTACACTCCTATTTAAAATTAAACTATCATTATATATATCCCTCCTCAATATAAAAAAGTTTATCTATAAAAATTACCTAAACAACCACCTTTTTTTTTTTTTTTCATCTAATGATCAATAAGATACAAATTCCCTCCTTTTAACCAACATGATACAAACTTTATTTTTATTTTTGTATCATATTAGTTATATCAAATGTTTGTGTTAAGTTAGTGTAATGATCTTTAAATTTGTGTCAGTCTTCCTCTATCTATTTGTCATAATGCTCTTATTGAATTGGGCTAAACGGACCGGCCCGTGATCCATCTAGTCCCGAACTGCACAAAGTCTTTTTAAAGAGAAATGTGAAGAGCCATGTTTTGAGTACATCATAATTTTACTCACTCTAACATTAAAGTTGATAATTTTAATATTATAAAATGACACAATTATCAATTTTAATGTTATGGTGGACATAAATATAAGAATGTGTCAAATTTACAGTATTCTTGCATAAAATCCCTTTTTCAACTTTCTTACACAATATACAAATATACTATTTACTTCAACAGTTTTATAAATATGTTATTTATTTATTTTAACTACCCTAAATATGTAATTTACTCTTTCTCCCCTTTTTTTTAGTAATTTTTCATATAAAACATATAGATCACCCATGATTTGTCAGGTTAGGCCGATCTTTGTATTCTATTGGATGGGCCAGGCAGGTCGGCTTGCCTTTTTCTCTAGGTCTGCACGGGCTGGTTCTTTTTGTCGTCTAAAGCAAAATAATAGAAACCACATCTTCAATATCACTTACCTCATGAATCAAATAACTGGCGTAATATTTGGCATAAGACAGTTCTCCAGGGTGAAGGTAACCGAGTAGGGGAATCATTTCTTCCACCGTCAAGAACCTGCCAAACACATTGTGGAATTTGTAAAATGGCAAAATCCACACATGGGTTCATTTCCTCTAATTCACATCTTGTTTTGTTGGGACAAATTAGATATTTATGCACATCTTTGTGGAGAGAGAGAGAGAGAGAAAAAAAATCTTGTAGGGCAAAGCTTTATATCTATATATATATATATATATATAAATATGTACATTATTAGTTGTTCTCAGGATTTGAGTCTGAAAAATGGGTCGAGCAATTATGGTTATATATAATGTTTATACCTGTCTTTGTCCAAGTCGAGCTCTGCAAACACTTCTTCAGATTTGGGTATGCGAAGTCCCGCAGATTCATAATCAACGTAGTTCTTGTAAATATCGTAAGTATGGTCACAAAACTCTACAAAACTTAGCTTCCCATCTTTGTCATAGTCCATTCGCCTACATATATTTGGATAAAAGAGTTCCGTGTTATGACAATTTGGTAAAGCTCGGATCAAAAGGATATATGTAGATAAAGAGGATTGTTTGGTATGGTCTGAAATCCATAGAACTTAGTATTTTGCATTCAAATCTTTATCAACTTTTGTTAAAATCGTTCTATAATCCAAAATTCTGATTTGATCTGATGATGAAAAACTTTTATACCCTACCATAGAATTCTCCTATCAATAGGGCCTAAATATGGTTAAATCAGATGGAAAATATACTCGAGTTTTTCTATGAGCAGCCATTTCTTAATCTCTTCATTGTCACTGTCTTCTGGGTGCAAAAAACTGCAAAGAACAATAGGATTGTGTTGCTCAAACTCCACCAAATTTAAGAAGAGAATAAAAAGGAAACGGAAAAGAAGAAATGTACTCTTTGAACTCATCAAATGAAAGGGTTCCGTTTCGGTCAACGTCTGCGTTATCAAACTGTTGTTTCCACCATCCAGCTTCTCCATGCCCCATGCCATTTTTCGCTGTTGTCATACATTTTAAAGCTTCATTAGTTTGATCATAAAAAATTTCAAGTCTCTATTTAACTTTCCCTTAAAAACAAATTTTTTTTTTTCAAGTACCTATATCTTCATCAGAAAACTGAGGAAGATATTCGCCGAAAGAGATGGCCTTGTCCCCATTCTTATCATGTGCCACCAACTCCTTTTGTGTCCTGTAATGCAACCTCTCCACAGCCAATTCTCGGAGCCAAGAATTCAGCTCCAAGGGGCTAATCACCCCATCCTGTGGTGCCTTGTCCAACAAAGGGAACAAAATGAGCAACCTCAAGGTGATGTTCAACCGTCCCTCGTTGCTGAAATACTTGTTCTGATCCACAACCTCACCAAAAGATGAATCGTTTCGCATCGTGCTAATGGCGGAATCAACGTCGCCATCGACCTTTAATCGTTTCTCCTCTGCGTACCTTTCGATTTTGGCAACAAGAGGATCAAAGGTAGGGGCATGGAATTTTTCCCCAAGGCGGCGATGTAGGCTGGGACGGCCGTGGCGATGGCGGTTAGAGGGGCCGAAGATGAGGAGGATAAAGAAGGCAGCGGCTAGAAAGGCGTAGACCACTGCCTTCGCCATGGGGTTGGCAGAAGAGAAGGATGGGGTCTGAGGAGAATGAGTTGCTGGTGGTGGTTGTGGTTGTGTTGTTCCTCCTCCTGAGTTGTTCTCAATGGGGAGGAGGGAAAAAACAGTTATTGACGGTTAAAAGTGGAAGGCATATTTATAGTGAATTTGAGCTTATGGGTAAGGCCATCAAGGCAACTGTCCAAGGCCCCCTTAAGCCAAGGCCACGTTATTATTAGAAAATTCTTAACTAATTACTCATAAAGACCTCTAGATCTTTCTGTTAATCACAGTAATTTGATTTTTTTTTTTTTTCCCCTTTCAAAAAAATCCCACTAATTAGGCATTTTGGTTGGCATAAAATGTACTTTGATAACTCATTTTTGTTCTACACGACTCGGTGCTCATCAGTTTCCTTTTTAGTTGGTATAAAATATACTTTATAACTTTAGATTGTGGGACCTATAACTCTCACTTATTCTAAATAATAATAATAAAATAATAAAAACACTCACTTGATATAACCACGATAATTTCACACCCATTTCAATACTAATCTAAATTAATCTTGAGTTCGAATCCCTCCTAAGTTCAAAAAACAAAAAACAGAAAACAGGAAAAAAAAAAAAAAAAGAAGGTGTAACAAATAAATTGAGCCGCTGTTAACCAAAATACAGGTAAATTCAATTGCTAATTGCCATTTCAAACCTATTGAGTTTAACCTTCCTACTCGTTTCCACAATTGGGAAATCAGAGAGAAGACGTATGGTGGAATTAATAAGATTGAAAATAAGATAATACTCTACATTAGTATTATTATCAAGTGGAGACCAAAGATTAAAAAGGTTGTACTTGTACGTACATCACCATATACATCCAACCCAGAGATTTTTCAAAATTTACTTCAGCTGGTAAAAGACCTTCAGTTTGATCTATTCCTTTGCACTTTTCAACCAAGGCCAGTTTGAGTCACAAAGATCGGACGGAGTGCTTCCCTCATTGTCCTTTATACCGGTGTCTGCATTTTGCTTGACCAGATATTCAGCGATGGCCTCTCTCTCGCACATAGCAGCGTAATGCAATGAGGTCTGGCCTTCATTGTCCTTTCAGATGAACATCACAGAATCTCAGCAAGGAAATATGATGACAAACGATAACTTTATCTGAGATTTTTGTAACGGATGTGCTGTTTAAAAAATAAATAAATAAATAAATAAAAGGAGGGAATTTTTCATGGTGTTGCTGTAACATCCATTTTAGCTCCTCGTGTAGAAAAAGGGTACATCAAAATTTCTTACAGTCCAGGTCTTGCTTACTATAGCATAGGAAAAGTTGGCATACCTTTGCGTCGACATCAGCGTTCCTGCTAACAAGGAGCTCTGTCACGTTAAGGTGACCGCGATCTACAGCCCAGTGCAATGGAGTTCGACCCTCGCTATCTGCAATAGTTTCAGACGATTATAGGTCAAATGCCTGGAAGAATACTTGGATGCAAATATGGTTTGGCCAAAAAGTTCATTAAAATTTCATGAGCGTAGCTTTCATAGGCCTAACATGCTTACTTGTTGGGCGACCAAGCCAAATAAATAAATTAATTAAACAAGCCTTCGTTTTGACTTTTGCTTGATAATCCAATAGAGGGGAAAAAGGAAAGGATGAGACAGCCAAAGAAAAACAAACCCTTCAGATTCACTGGGACACCACTTTCGATACATTTAAGCAAATTATCCACTTCTCCTTCTCTGGCAAAGGCATGAATAGCATCCATTTTGCTGAGAAGTAATACAAGTACGTAGTAGCCTTTATTATTCCACAACAGTTACTGAGAAGAATAATGACAGACAACACTAAGAGGACATTATCTACAGCTATTGATTATTCACGTTGTCTTTCAAAAGACGGAGACAACTTTAAAGAAGCATATTCTGGTTCAATAATTTCTAGAAAAGAAATTTTACAACTTTCTCACACCACTCCAGATTATATCTATGAAGAAATTAAAAAATCCACTAACATACAAATAATCAGACGAAGGTGCAGAAACCCACCTCTGATGTGAATTTAATCTAGGGCAATGTGTAGATACTCAACTTAAAATTTTTAAGAGTTTTAAAAACCTTACAAATCATTTCCAGATTCCTCCTCGTAAACAAAGGTGCTGAAAACTGGTCCCATTGGTCCTTTAGAACCAGTACCGGGTGCATCACCATCACCATCTCTGCTCTTCTAATTACCGCATAACAAGCAGACAAAGTAAGTATACGTATAGGAGGACTAAAGAAACAGCAGAATGGGAGAAAACATAATTATGATCTCACCACATTCGAACCATCCAGCCATGAAGGATATAGCTCCGTAACAATATCGATGTACTTCTGCATTGCTTCTTCCGGAGGCATAGCACCTAATTTCTGCCACGCTTGCCTAGAATGATTATCTAGAAGTTACTTTCAAACGATCGTCGAGAAACATAGTTTCATTATTTCTGAAGGAAAAAAGTAAAATTTAGGAAACATCAAATCCAGACAACTGTTTTTCCCCTAATAGATTCCATAAAGTTTTCACTTTTCCTCTTTCCTTCAGCAACCATGTGTAAGAAAAGATAAGAATCAGCCATCAAGGGCTGCGAAAGAGGACCACGAAAGGCATAAACAATCAAAACCCGAACTAAACTAAAGCTTCGATACAAAGGACTAGGGACATACACAGTAACAATCAAAAATTTGATACGAGTCCTCATTGTACGCATCTTAAGAATCAAAATATCTTACACCATTTATGCGAAAACACAGACAGGGCTTAATTCTATCAAAAAGTTAAGTTTGTACTTTATTCATCTGTATCTTTATGAATAAAGTGTTTTTTTTTTTTTTCAACAACAATTAGAGACAAATGCTTTAGATGTTTAACAGCATTATCTTTACTACACCCAAATTCCACTAACCAATATCAATTTCAACAATAAACCTGTTCCTTTCACCTTCTTCACCAGTCTTAATTACTCAAAATCCCAACATTTCTCACAAGTTGAGAACAAGAACCTAAAATCCGAAATTTTTGACATTAAATTAAACTAATCATTGCAAAAATCCACAGCAACATTATCACACACGCACTAGTGAATAAGCAGTTGTAGGGAAAAAAGGTAAAGCAGTACCATTTGGCGCGAGCCGTCATTTTCAGCGCCGAGGGCTGTGGCGCGCTACAAGGCCCTTCGGTGGCGATCTTGTAGAGCCCATAGAGCTGCAACTGCACATCACTCGAAACCTTCTGCGCCGAAAGCCGATCAGCCGCCGCCGCCGCGACGAAAGCCGTAGCGGCGCTGAACATCTCGTCCAATTCCGTACTCTCCACTCCTTCCCAATCATCGTCGTCGTCGTCGATGTCGCTACCAGCCGAGCTCTCGTTCCTAACGCTGCCGTGCTCCGCGATCACCGAATCGGCCTCGTGAGCCGCGCCGCCGCCGCCGCCCAACAAATCGCCACTGCGACCCGCCGAGTCGTCGCGGGGCTCGGGCTTGGAATCGGACCCGGAGGGAATTTCATCGCCGCCGTGGTCTCCTCCGCCACGAGTGATGGTGAGATTGTCGTCCTTGAAGGAAGTGACGATGGAGATGAGCTTGGCGAGGAGGTAAGAGAAAATGAGGCCGAGGAAGATGGATTGGAGAAGCTGCTGCCAATCAGCCATGACTGTCGGTGGGTGTGGGTTGAAGACGAAAACCCTAGCCTTGTTCGGAGGGAGGAGCTACAGCCCGAGAAATGGGGTCATGGGGTTGTCGGAGATGGGAAAACCTAGAAATTGACGAATTTTTTAAGAGAGAGAGAGAGAGAGAAGACAAAATCGAAGGACAATATTATGTTTCAGAGAGAGAAAAAATGCGCCGGAGGGAACAAAGGCGCAAATTATAATAGTTGTCGTGTTTGGGAGGTGATGCGCAGTGCGCACCGGACTGGGCGCCAAGTTCGCATACGGGCAGGACCAGTTTAGAATAGTGAACCCGTACGGAGTATGGTTTTATTTCACAAACAAAATTTGATATGATCAAGACTTGTGGTCTTGTGATGTTTTAAAGTGTTAATGGTAAGAAATTTTTATATCAACATGTGTGTGTGTGTGTGTGTGTGTTTTTTTTTTTTTTTAAATAATATATCAATATATGTGTTTGTGTTACTGTTATTACTTCAAATCATATTGAGAAATGAGAATGTAGATAATATGCAAGGGTAAATTGTTTATTTAATCACTAAATTTTTAAGTTTATGCATTTTGATCTTTGATATTTTTTTTCTTAACTCGAATATCCATGATTATTGATATGTTGCTATAATAACTTTTGGATGAAATTTGTTAGTAATTTGATCGAATAGTGATATTAAATATGACATCGAATTCCGTCCAAAAAATTAATGAAAATAATTATTGTAACAGTGTTTTTAATAGTTTATGGTCATTTTTGTTTAAAAAAATATGGACCAAAGTTGTACAATTTAAAAAGTTAGAAACCAACTTTATAATTTACTCTCTATATAAATAATAATCTATACAAATATATGGAACCTATTTGTTATTTGATTTTAATTAGGTCTAAATTTTTATAAGAGAAAGAATTATGATTCAACTTAAGTGACTTATAAGTGCCCACAAATTCTTTTTCAGTCAGCAATTGTTTGAATGTTGTAATTTAGTGAGATCCACTTATGGGTCCACCTAAATTATTCTCCTAAAAGTCCTTATGATCGATCTGCTCTGTGAGAAGTTAATTGTGTTGTGTGTGCTTGCTTTGTTTAAAAAAAAAAAAAAAAGAATTAGGATTCAACATACTAATTGAACTAAATGCATCAATCATGATCCAAAATTGCACAACAATAATTAATAGGTTATATCCAAGAATGTCATAAATTTGACACAGTTTTTATATTTATGAACCATAATATTAAAGTTGATAATTTTGTCATTTCATAATATTAAAATTATCAACTTAAATGTTAAAGTGAGTAAAATTATAAAAAGGTACTCAAAACATAACTCTTCACCTAATTTTCTCATAATTATTAATTTCTTTTTTGAAAAATTGAAGTTGGTGGCCCATTATACTAACAATTGACCCGAATTTTTATATAGCAGAAATTATCCATTTCTTTCATCATTTGCCATGTCATGGTAAAGAACATTTTATTTTGTGATGATATAATGATATATGGATGTACTTCTCACAATCGTCACTTTTTACTTGTGAATTTTATTCACTCTCGTTTAGCATCCTATTTTAAGTTTATTTTTCAAAAAAAAAAATTTACAATATTTTTATTTCTTATAAAAAATTAAATTGACTAGTTAGGTTACGAGTTTCAACCTACAACCAAAACCAATTTCTTTCAAAATAATAATAATAATAATAAAAGTGGCAACTTGAAACCTATTCGGACCGCACGACTTGCATTCATTGAAGTACAATACCAATGAGCACATATATATATATATATATATAAATATGTACGTATACAAATGTCTTTTTCACGTGCAATATATATCCAAGATAATTCATACTCAACCATCTCTTCATTTCTTTTAGGAAAAAACAAAGAAGAAGAAGAAGAAAGAAACGATCTCTTCATTTTACGTTTTTGATTTAAGCTCTTCATTTTACTTGATAAGCACGTGACGAGAACAACTAGCTAAGGCATCGTCGTTTTCACTTTGTGCATGTCATGAGTAAAGTTTTGAAATGTCTCATCATTTGAGCTTTTATGCAAGTACTTTTTTGTTGATAACAACGTGGTACAATCATGACCAATCGAAATAAAATTGCCACAAATATCTTATTTCGTGCCTAAAATGAAAAAGAAGCTTCCCATTGTAAGATATGATTAAAATTAAATCGAAGTAAATTAAGTAACTTAACAAAACTAATTTCACAGAAAAAATAAAAAATAAAAAATTAATTAACAGAACTTAATATTTATCTAACCCTTAATAATAATGTAATTTTCAGACTTTATCGAACAATTTATGTTCTCCACATAATTTCATCGTCCAGCAAAAATAGTTGAGGGGGGAAAAAAAAGAGGAAATACTGATTGACATAAATTTTCTATGGTGTATAATATCTAAAGAATATAATCCGTAATTAATTTAAACAATAGAAAAAAAAACTGAAAACTAGTTATTTCTTTTTTTTTTTTTTTTAAGGAGAAAACTAGTTATTTCTAGCATCACGCATTAAGAGTTTGTACAAAATTATGACTGCTTTGCTTGCACATGACCTGGCTTTGCAATTTCACTTTCAATATTTGCATCTTCCGTAGCCTGGCATTAAAAGAGAAAATTATAATCATAAAAATGTGTCTCCAATAATTATACATATGAGGACTCAAAAATAAATAGAGTAAATTATGTTACTTCTTAAATTTTTAAGTTTGTACAACTTTGATCTCTCTCTCTTATTTTTTTTTTAAGCTGGAATGATCATGAACTATTAAAAGTATTATTTTAATAGTCATTCCTATTAATTTTTAGACAGAATTCATTAGTTAACATCAATTTTTGATTAAATTACTGACGGATTCACTTATAAAAAAATATTGATGGATTCCATTCAAAAATTAAAAAAGAAATACTATTGATAATTTAGGGTCATTCAAATTAAAAAAAAAAACAAAAAACAAACAAAACAAAACAAAATAGGGATCAAAGTTGAGACTAAAGGAGCAATTTACCTAAATAAATATTTCCTAAAGAAAAAAGAAAAAACAACAACAAAAAACAAAGTATCGAACTTACTTGGATCAACGGCGGTGATGGCTCCAGTCTGTCCGAAATCACAATCGTAGCCGTTCGTTCCCATGAGTTGGTAGTACAAGTTCATGGCATAGGCTGCATGGGCTCTAACTGTGTTGGGAGCAAAGCACGGTCCACCTTCTAGAATAGGCCCACAGTCCAAGCCCAGCCCACATACATAGTCTATGTTCCTCTGCAAGGCATCGGAGTCAGCCCCTGTTTTGGGCAAGCACCACCGGTTTCCCCTCCCCTCGTGCGGCGGCACCGGACTCCTCGGTTCCGCCACTGGGCCTGGGCTTGGTCCTTCAATCGGGGTCACGGGCACGGATGAACGAGCCTGTCATACAACCAAAGCGACAAACCAATCAAGTAAAAAAACAATACTTACTTCTATGATAGGATATCTCTATCGATATTGTATATTTTAAAAATAATAAGTAAAACGGGTCTTTGTCTATAATTTTTGAGTACCCTAATAAAGAGTCATCCTGAAAAGAATTATAACAATCAATTTCAAATAAGTTTTAGGGTGGTTTTCGGCGGCAGCGGCTACCATGGGCCGTAGGATGCCGATATCATAGACGGCAGTCATATCGGGCCGAAAAAGACCGAAATTCCTCTCACAAGTCGGGCCGGGCTTGAGATCCTCGTTGAAGAGCGCAAAGATGTAGGTCTCGAACGTCCGGTTCGGCATCAACGGCGTGCCGGCGCCGGACGTCACATGCCGCACGAGATTCCCATTATACTCCGCGGCGCTGGTGGGGTCCACGCCAACTTGGGCCTGGTCGCCATCAGAGGGCCAGCCCGTTTCGGCTATAACAATCTCAAGGTCTGCAAAGCCCAAACCCTTCATAGCGGAGAAAACAGCGTCCAATTGGGCGTCCAACATGTTGGTATACTTGAGCTCGGTGTTCTCATCGAACACACCAACGTTCGGCCGAAACAGGGCGTAGTCTAATGTCTCGGCAGAACAGCCGAAGAACGGATACGGATTCACCAGAAAAGGTGAGTCCGTGTCCCTGAGAAATTCTAGAAGAGGTATGAGCACGTGGGTGTCATAGCCTTGGCGGAACTTTCCGGTGGAGGGAGGGGTCGAGCTAGACAAAATGCCTAAAGAGTGCGGAGTTGTGATCTTGATGCGGCGGTCGAGGTAGAGGTCGGCGAGGGCGGCGTGGAGGGCCTGCATTGCAGGGACGAGGGAGGCGATGAGGAGCTTATTGGCGGTGGAGACGACTTCGTTGCCGACGAGGATTCGGACGATGTCGGTGGCGGGGACGTAGGGCTGGACATTGGTGATGAGCCACTGGTGGGCGGAGGAGAGCTTGGTGAGGCGCGGGATTTGGTCGTTGGGGACGGTGACGGTGACGGCGATGCCGGTGTGGGCGAAGGCGCGGAGGATGTCGGGGTCGGCGTCGAAGAGGCGGACGCGGTTGATGGTGGTGGATTTTAGGAGGAATTGTGCCACCTCCGACGCTGGTGGGAGGTTGTCCGCCACTGTTCCGTAGTTCACTCCTATTGCTCCATGTACTATTACTCCTACAAAATCAAAATGAAAATGCACAAAAATATGGACAAGATTGTCAAGACAATTAAATGCCATATATTTCTACATACATACACACGAAAATTTCTCAAATTTAATTTTGAGATACGGTACTTGGAGATACGGAGATTTTCACGAGTGTTTTAATTTCTAAGTGAAATATTGGGTTTTATGAATATTTTCATCCCAATTAAAATAATTTAACGTGCTATATATATATATATATATATATATATATGTGTGTGTGTGTATATATCAACAATGTTACAAGGTCATTTTCTTAAATGCATGCATATTGTAAGCATATCCTTACAGATGTATATATATATCCTAAGTTCTTTGCAATGTGTGTGTGTATATATATTCTTTGAAATATGTAAATATACACACATATAAATGAAATAAAGGGGGAGAGTGAAGGGGGCGGTACCGCGCAGGGAGGTTGAGACGAGAAGAAGAGAAAGAGTGCTTGCAAATATTGAAGGGAAAGCCGCCATGACTGTGTATTGGAAGGTGAAGAAGACGATGAAAAATGGTAGAGGGTGGACTCGACAATAGACATTGTTGAAGAAGTAATTAGAGAGAGAGAGAGATGCTTTGCTTTGGGATTGGGAGATTATGAAATCTTGCTGCCATGGGTTAGGAGTACATTATATGAGAGAGCTTTTGTTTTTGTTCTTTGCCTTTTTCAGGTGGGTGACTTTGAATTTGGAGTACTATTTCACCTTTACCTTTGAATCTGTTCCATCTTTTTTGTCTTCCCTTGGGGAAAAGAAATATATTGGTTTTATTAGAATTAGCCGTCCTAATTTTAGATCACCAAGATCAATTGCACAAGAAAATAAATAATCACGAACATATAAATATGAGCTTATATCATGTTTCAACCGTTATATTAGTAGTTATGACGATAAAAAAATTTGCAAGAGAAATTGTACATCCTCAAATTCTTTATTTCTCTAACCTTTCTTAGAATTATATAAACCCAAATGACAGTGTCCCTATTTTTTCACAAAAATTAGGCAAACTGAGATTAAAATTGTGAAATCCTCAAAATACCTTAAAAAAAAAAAAACCAACAATACTGTAGACTTTTCAAGACAATCCATCTATGTTACGTAAGACATTAATTAGTTTACACACTTTAACAAATTGTTATGATTTCGGATCCAATTAAAAGTGTTAACTTCCTTGGAATTTGGATGCAATCCCGTAACAAGTAAAGCATGTTGGTGATATATATTTGAACGAGAAATTAAATTGGTAACATGCTTAAAAGGCGAAATTGCTCTCATGGAGCTGAACCAAGCCGTACTCTTGCTTTGGTTGGAGGGAATAATCTTTTCTTACCGCAATGGAGAAGGTATATGTATCATAGAATGATTAATAGTTTGTGTAATCTCTTAACTTTATCCTATCCAGATTCTATATTTATTTAAAAAATTTTTAATTCACTTTTATATTTTAAACTCTTAAACAAAAAACAGCACCAACAATTCCTGAGATTTAACACAAAACTCAAAACGTTAAAAATAGCTCGACTAACAAGCCAACTCCAATGCTAGATGCGTAAACGATGCGCACAAGATCAATAAAATTCCCCTTCCCACACAAAATGCCATATCAATAATAAAATTTAGGTCCCAACTTCAAAGTTTTAATATATATTTAGTTATTTCCCTTAAAAAAATAAATATCTATTTATTTTCATTTATAAGTATATGTATTGGCTCTTCAAAGGTTCTATTAGAAATACATTTTGGAACGTCAATGGACCATGTCAAAAATAAGTACTAGTACAAAAAGGGGCAAAAACACAGCTAAATCATATAAATAAATAAATAAATGTACATAAATGTGGCTAATTGAAAACTAACAGAATTAGCTTCTTTTTTTTTCTTTTTTTCCTTCCCTCTCTCTCTCTTCTGTGCTCTAGAGACTAGATTGAGTCGCGCTAGATGAGGATTTTTTTTTTTCTTTTTGATTTTCCTTTTTCTTGTTGAAGATTGAGATCAGATGATTGGATTAAACAATTATCTTCCTCTGAAGTAGGGGCCGATACATGGAGCCACCTAACTCTTATATGGTAAAGACAAAAAAGAAAACCATACACCACATAAAAAAAAAAAACATCTCTTATGACGCAAAACATTGTAATAAAAACACTCTAGCTATATGATAACTTTATATTATAAGGTCACACATGTTAATGTGTCTATCAATAGATTATATATATATATATATATGTTTCTGTCCTTAATATACTGTATTATTATTATTATTATTGTTATTTTCTTTTGCATAGCTTCCCCGTATACATGGGGATATGATATTCATTCATAAATATATGTATTAAGTGGCCTGAGAGTCCAGACTCTCAGTCGTGACCAGCTTTGTACACATTACTAGTCAGAAAAAGTAGAGTTGGAATAATTAGCCTTTGTTTGCGAAAAATTGGCATTGTTTGAAACAGCTCACGGTCTCTTCGCGGGCAAATTCAACACTCATAATTAAGTCGTGAAGCTTAATTAACATTGATCTTTTTTTTTTCTTACAATTTCATTAAAGATAAACTAAGATTTCACATTTATAATTTCGCACTATGAGAGAGATTAGAGAAAAGAAAAATAAAGAGAATTTATGGACGTACGTTTTTCTTATATACTATTTTTATCATCATAAAATGAATAATTTAACGGCGGTTGAAAAATGACATAAGTCTTATATTAAGGCAAATGATTATAAAATTTTTCTTATTGGTATTTGTTTATTTTATATGAGTTTATTTCTCTATAATACATAATTAGGATGTATAATTCTTAATTCACTTCTCTGCAAAGCACCAAAAAGAACACTTCATGTTTGATATATAGGATTTTAAAAAGAATACACCTATATGGTCACCTAACAGCTACTAATAAGGTACACTGATAACGTATTAATTAAACTAGACCTCCTCTTAATTATAAGTAGTCTTCACATAAGAACTGCTGAATGGTCGACAGATATATATATATATATACACACACACGCACGCACGCAGGTATATAAACTCACATCTATGTAATGTAATGGGAATGGGTTTATTGATGACATCTAGTAAAGCACTTGGCAATTATATAATATTGTTGGTGGCTTAATCATTTGATTGATTAAAGTTAATACCCTTTAGTTAGAATGGTTGTTGGAATCAAATTAGAGACAATCTACAATGTCATTAGAAATATCTCATATTAATTAATTCTTCCTTTTTTATATGTTGTATACATATCAGAAGGGAAGGTCCTTCCTATATGTATTGTATAAATATTTTTGAAAAGAATATATGTTTCTATATGTATACGTTCTAACTATATAAGTTCATTGGTTTTGTTATTTTAGAGCAAAAAAGGTAATATGTGACTGATCCTCAAACCGGCCGACAAATGAAATGAATATTTTAGCTTTTTGCACCATGGTTGCGTGTATATATCATAATATATATACACGAATTACTCATAAATTTGGATGAGAGTTTTTAGTTTAAAAAAAAAACACGAAATATTTAACTTTTTAGAGGTTACTTGTAAAACTAAGGTAAATATATACAAAAACATTAAAAAAAAAAAAAGGGGGTAAGCCCCGAATATCTTAATGTATACAGTATATTTGTATCTTAGGATAAGATCAGGTGTCAAAACTATCACTATTTTATAATTTTTAATTACTATGCATACATGTCTATGTTTGGCTTCGCCATCCGCGCTAACTTGATAGCTTTTTTTTTTTTTTTTTTTCAACAACTTATACATAGGTATTTGACCCGTATAGTTATAGATAACAGTGGGCAACTCAATAATTTAAGAATAGAATTTTTTTTTTTTTTTTTTTTGGGGGTCAGAAAACTACAAGAGAGAGAACGAGAACAGAAGGAAAAATCATGACTCTTTGACTTAATTACCAGTATTACTAGAGTAAACCCACCCCCCCCTCCCCAAAAAAAAAGGAAGAACTTAATTAATTACATTAATTATATATATACACACACTTACTTGACCATCTAATTAAGAATGGAAGCAATAAAACACATTAATACATTAATTTTTTAACCCAATTTAATCTACAATCAGAGAAAGAAGCAAGAACTTATCTGGTTTTCAAGAACTCAAAAAAGCTATCAAGTTAGCAACTGAGAGGACCAATTTGGAACTGCCAAAAATCTCAAGCTTGTAACATTGCTTGCTCAAATGAGCATCTCAGAAATTAAGCAGCAACAAATTGAATATACATATATGTATATATACAAATGGAGCTACTATTTCTGGAATACTCATTTGAGCAAGAAACAGTACAAGGAGATCAATCAATATCTCTCTCTCTCTCTCTCTCTCTCTCTCTCTCTAACTTTTTCTCTCCATCCGAAGACATCTCAATTAGAGAACCCTTATCTGATAGGGTGATAATAAGACTTCAAGAATTTATACCATAAGCCAGGGGTTCATGTGTCATAAATAGAGATCTTCTCGCACCACATATTTGGAAACCTTTTTTTTTTCAAAATACCAAAAATGCCACTCCAGCCCTTTAGTTGTGGGCTTCACACGTCGGGAGAGTTTGGTAATTTTAACATAGATGCACGGTTGACGTTTGACAATTGGTTCCGGCCGTAAGAGGGCGGTGGATATCACAACGAATTGTTGTTGTTCATGGAATGGCAGCTAAAGATGGATGGTAGTTCATGACCAACCACCAAAAGTACACCTCCCAATGAGATGGCCCAACGACAATGGAGTATTATGATAGCTCCGTGGTTAAAGATTTGAATACCACGTCACCTCTTAATTCGATAATATCAAATTTAAAACTTATATATTCTTATCAGTCTAGTATTCGATTTAAAATGTTTAAGGTTATATTCTATGATTTTTTTTTTTTAATACTGTACATTTTATAAGATTGGGGTAATACACTCTTTGTCAAAGAATAAGGCTCAACTGTAGAGCCTTTATCGAACATTTTTAATAGCTTTTTAGGATCTTTTTTAATAAAGTTCAGGAAATATATACTAATACGGATCGCTTTCTTTTTAAACTTATTTTCATGAAAAAAATTAAAAATTAAAAAAAAAACCACAAAAAGTACCATCACAAATTTTATTTTTGTATATATGTACTAGCAACGATTTGAGATTATATATAGATGTAGTCTAGTAGGGATGTACCCTTTAAGATGAGTCATAAACTCAGATACTTTGAGTTTTAATGCCTAAGACTGTTGCTAGACACCTAGAATATATAAAGTACAACTTGACATATATATATATATATATATATGTAGTGCAAAATTTTGATTAAAAAGTAGGAGATAAAGATAATGAATTATTAGGCTAAAAAGTTCAAGGTATCTATCATTGTCATCATTTATCTATTCATATCTGTTATGCTAAAAAAAAGAAAGTCAACCAACTAGCTAAAACAACCAATACATTATGACTTTTAAAAAAAAATTAATTTCTCTTTCCTCTTTTATTGTTTTGTGATTATATATATAATTTATTAACAATTTCATATTTAAATTTATTAAGTATAGAATTTGAATTTTCCACCTAAAAATTCTTAACAAACAAACGCATTGTTTGATCACCAGTTGAAGACATATGGTAAAGATAGTATCATCCGTATGTGGAATGCTGTTTTTTCATTAGAGACACAGACAAAAAAGTCCAAAGAAATAACAAAATGACAAAAAATCTGAGTAGCAGCTAACCCAACTAACATAATCGTATGCTCGGCCTGTACACAGCTTTAGTTTGCAGTTGCTCTTAAATTAACAAATACACATAGAGTAGGGTTTGTCTCTAGACATTCTCTATTTTGCAACAATAATAATACAAGCACTTATTGTTACCCAAGGGATTGCTATAGTGGATTGGAGAGCTTGTTTATGTGAATGGTTCAAATCCTTTTGGTCTTCGCTATATTCTCTTCGGATCGGTGTCAGGATTTTATTCTAATATAAACACCGTTAAGAACTTATAATTTCTCATCGTTATTTTTTTTTTCTTTAGGTACCAACAAATTTTTTTTTCCTTTATAATATTCTTCATCATTTTACAAATATTAGTGGGACAGATTAAAGAAAAAGGAAATTAAATGGGCATATTTGAGAAAAAAATTTAATAGGGGTGTGTTTGAAAAGGTAAGTAAATTTATGGGTTCAAATTATAGATTTTAAAAAATTGAATGGGGGCACGGGCCCCCACTAGCTTCTACCTAGTTGTTTGCTTGATCGTGTCCTAATATAAATAGCGTTAGTGACTAACTCTAACTTGTGTATAGAAACGTCATAAAGTACATTACACATATTTCATGAGATTAGTCGGACTCTAATCCCATATTACCAAATGGTTAAACAAAAAGGTATACATCTAATTAACAATCACTTTGAGCTAAGTAATATAATTATTGTCTTAGATTTCAATGTATATGGTAGAGCAGCATAATCATATTATCTTTTGGAAAAGTTTTTTTTTTTTTTTTTTTTTTTTCCCTTGTACTCAGTTGAACACTGATAATGCTTTAAGTAATTTATTCGGTGTGTGCATCACTTATTTGTGTGAATCAAAAAAAACATATAGGAATATTCAGTTCATATGCCTTCAGATCTATAGCTATTGTTTGTAATTTAGTTACAGATGAGTCAAAAATAGGTTTTAATGGCACCAAAGTCCAATAAAAAAAACATACAAAAGTGTTTTATTATTATTATTATTATTATTATTATTATTTTAGAATCTAAATATTCAAAAGTTGGTTGGTGAACAAAACAAAATGCTGTAATTTAGTGCTCACTTGATGCACATGGTCATGTATCCATTCTCCCCACACACCAAGTGTAAATTAAGAAGAAGGGGTCCTACAAAATGGACATTTTTCCCCCAAGAATAATTATGAAACCTTAATTTGGTTAAGCATAATCATAAAAGACAAATTCCTATCATTGCTGCAAATAAAGTGAACGATACACCTGGCCCAACTTACGAAAACATGTGAAAAAGAAGGAAATGCCATAATCAAATCATGTAATTGGTGGCCTTAATATTTAATTAATAAAGGACATACATGTTAGCTAAGTTAGATGCTCGTGACTGGAATAGTTAAACTGAAAGGACTAAAATGCAAAAACTCAAATTACAGGAAATCATGCGCATCCGGGGAATCGAACCCCGGTCAGTACCGTGGGAGGGTACTATGATACCACTACACTAGATGCGCTTGACGAGAACTTTTCGCTTATGTTTCTATAAAAATTAAGAATCAAGGATACAATGCACATTTGTGACCAGGAAATTAGGTGTGTTAAGTTAGTTTAAATAGTTATTTCAGGTTTTGAAAAGGGTTATCAAGAATATCGTCAAGGTGTTAACAGAAAAAGAGAATACATATGTGTGAGTATATATATAAATATAACACAAAATGGCAATTACATTCCTCTTCTCTTTTGTCATTCAAGTTGACAAAAAAAAAAAAAAGCCTTGAGAGAGTTGGAGATCCAACAAGAAAGTGAATGAACAAACACAAATTGGCTTTACAATACAATATACTTTTGTCTAGTTAACCCTTATGAAACTACTACTTCATGAATAGCAGCCTCCTCCATTTATTCTGAACTCTTTGACATGAAAAGAAGATAGAAGTAAGAGAACAAGACGACGACGACGACGATCATCGGCATCCGAGTTCAACTCTTCCTTCAGGGCTGATGGATTTATTTGTGCAAAGCTTCTGAAGATCAATGTAGCCTATAATTGTATCCTCAAAGACTGCATCTTCTAGTTTTGCGTCATCAAATGTGGAGCCTGATAGCAATGTGTTCTTGAATACAGCTCCTTGGAGATCAGCTTTCCCAAAATTAACCCGATCTATCACCGCATTCGAGAAGTCCACACCTGAAAAATTTTTGGTGTCATCACCATTCTCTCACTAGACTCAATCACATGATGTGAATTATTTGGGCGAGATTATAATGTAGAGAAAAATGGTTGTGTTGGGGAGGAAAATCACCTTAAGCTCTGACAACTGCTACTTCACTTGATACCAGCCCGATTTAGCTTCGAGACTCGAATCAAACGAAGTAGCAGTTGTCGGAGGATCTTGCTTAATTTGCTTTCGAGTTAATGTTGTTGTGAAGTTTGAAGTATAATTTATCAAATAGAATTCGAGGAAAAAATCTTGGCACAAGCTTAAATGAGAAACAGAAAGAAGTTTAATGTTAATTCAAAATTTGAAAGGTCTGAATTTTTGAACATCCAATTTTTCTTAAAACTATGTATACAGAACCAGATTTGTGAGATGGTATTTTTATTATTTGGTAGCTTCCATAAATGGGAAACATATGCACAAATTGGGACTGGGACTTGGACTGTACCTGATGTTTTCTTCCATAAATGGGAAAAAAATGTAGCAAGGAATCATATAGGACATAGAATAATTTACCCTTGAAGCTAGCTCCAACAGCATAAGCCTTTGACATCACCACTTCCGACATGTCTGCGCCGTCAAATTTCGCATCAGACATGAGCGCTGCCGCAAGAGATTTCCCCTTCAAGTTGGACTTCTCGTTCGAGTAGTCGCAGAAACGGAGATCAAGCGGCTTGTCATAGACGCCATTTGCTTGGCCTATAGTGTTTCCAACGAATGCACGTTCGCATCGGTTTGGCTCTGTCGACAATGGAGGCAATCTCTGCAGTTCAACATAAAAAACCAATCAATCACATTGGTGCACATCAACATAACCATCATCAAAGCGTTAGATTGTGAATTTGTCCCCTATCGTCAAGTTACTAGATTGTTATAGTGTTTATATGTAGATCGAGTTCCCTCTCTCCTTGAGCTACCTTATGGGGATAAATTCTACTAAAGGTCATATAACATGGTATAGTCAGATTTTGCAGGTGATGATAGGTTTGCACTCCGGCCCATTTGCATGACACGCTAGGCTAGCGTGAGCCGTGAGAGAAGGTATTAGATTGTAAATTTGTCCCACTCACGAAATTATTGGGCTGTTGTTGTGTTTATATGTGTATCGACCCTCTACTCTTAAGCTAACTTATGAGTTCCACCAATTGACAATCTAACACAAAGATCTAACTTTCTGTACTTACAAGGCATTTTTGTACTCTTTTACCCCTTACCAAACACACTAAATGCGGTAATAATAAATTTAATGTCCCTTAAGTTTGATAAGAAGTAAAGAAAAGTAAAAGAGAGAACTTTAAAGAATGAGACAAATGTGTTCAAAACCTGACTAGCAGCCACAACAGGCGAGGCAGTAGTGACAGCCCAAGCAGCAAGAATTCCACAAGCCACATTCTTAAGTTGCTTTGTAGGAGACATGTTTTCCTTCAGTTCTGGACCATCCCAAGAAACTTCTCCAGGTACACACAAAACAAAATTGCCTCTGTTAGTGAAACCAATTACAAATTATACAAAATAAATATTGAATTTGGATGTATATTCTAGGCTAAAGCTGATGGGCACCCCAAAAAACCTTTCAAATTCCAAACTTTCCTCAAAAAATAAAAAAATAAAAAAATAAAAAACAAAAAATAAATTTACCAGTGCAAAAAACACGAGAGGGTGAGTAGGACTCCAGTGGTGTGAGAGAGTGGCGTTTCGATTGGTTGAAACGGAGACGAAAAACGTTCTGGGTTAGAGGAATTGAAGTTGTTGAAGCCATTTTTTTTTTCTTTTCTTCGTTGCTCTGCGACTGATTTAGTTGGCTTTTCTGTATTCACTTCTTCTTATCCGTTGGTTGTTATGGTCAGTTCGTTGGATCACAAAACATGACGTGGCATTACACGTCGGATATCTTGTTCTCATGATGTTTGGATGTGGATGAGTATTAACCTTATCCCGGTTATGAAAATTTTTGATGTAGATATCTTTTTAAGAAAATCTAAATGTTAATGGAGAAGAAGATTAATCATTTGCTTGTCTAGATAGAGGGCCAAAAAAATTATTTTTAATGTAATCATCAAGAGAAATTAGATAAATTATTCAGTAGACTGGGTGTATTATGTTAGAAAATGTAATAGTCGTTTGAAAACGTACTATAATCTAAAACGACATCTCGTTTTGAAAAAACTATTATTTTCGATGAGAAAACTTATCGTTTGCATTTAAAAACTTTGTTGTCGTTCAATGTAGGTTGTCGTTTATCTTTCGAATGCATGCGTTGTGGTGTATGTGAAAAGAACATCATTTTTCTCGAAGAGCTTATTTCGGAAAGATAGGTCTATGTCAAGAACCATCTGTCTTTTACTAAGCTTGCCATGATATCTTATTAACAACATGTGATTTTTTCCCAAATTACTGGCTCCAAACTTTAACGAGAGAAAAATGTCATTTGATTTCTGTTTCAAAAGTTTTATCCAAAAGTTTTATGTCGGTTAATTTGATAGATGAAACATATTATTTTCGCTTTCACAAAATAGATGACATTTTATTTGAAGATATTGTATAAATAACATCTTATTTGAAAATATTGTTTTTTTCCTTTATTCTTAGCAACTTCTCGTTTCTCGTAGAAAATGCCGTCGTCTAAAATTTTGGTGCATTCACCAAGAAAAGCACGTTTAGTGTCGTTTACAAGTTTGTTGTCATTAGTATAGAATGTTGAAGTTTGTTGTCATTAACGTGAAACCATCGTTTCGTTTTGTTTAAAAAATTCGTCGCCAAAAAGACATCTCATTTGCAGTTTCCAACTTCGCCATCTTTCAATTCATAAACGACAAGTCTGGTAAAATTATAACACATAAACGACATGTACTATAGTTCAAAACTTTCTCGACGTTTGTATTAGGACACGTCGATCGTGCCGTTAGTCATTGTCGTCTTTATTACCGTAAAACGACATGTTGTGGATTAAAAAAATAAATGAATAAATTGAATGTATGATACCTAATCTTTTTTATGAAATTGTAATTTAATCTCTAATTTTTTTTAATTAAAAGCTCCCTTGACTCTTTAAAAAAGTATAAAAATAGTTCATTTTTAAATATTACAAATTAGATGGAACATATCACGCATATGATATATATAAGCTGAATTATGTAAACTTTCTCAATTACAATAATGTGTAATTCACATAATATTTTCGATTAAACTTTTAAGTTCTATTAACACAAAAGACTATTTTACCCCTTTGTTCATAAAACTTTTTTTTTTTTTTGACTAAATGTTCATAAAACTTTTAACAAAACAAAAATTAGGTATCTAATTATAATTTTGTAAAAATGTTTGAAATCAAAACGGCAAACCGCAATTTTCCCAAAAAAAAAAAAAAAAAAAAGGGGCTCAGCTAAAGCCTAAAGGTAAGCCGGCATTTTTTGTTTTTTACCAAGTTGCCAGTAGCCAATTCCCAAGAACAGTGAACTTAACCTTATTTTATTTTGGATAATAAAATGCCCCATTAATTTTAATTTATAACATTTTTTTATGAATTTTGGAAAAGTTTGGAAATTTTTCCCGTTAATTAAATTTTTAACAAAAAAATACATCTAACACTCATTGAAAGTATCAATTTGGGATATTAAGTTTAGAATTATGAAATAACACATATTGGTAGCATTTTTTGCACCCATTACCCTTATTAAATATGAAATAATGAAGTTATATATAAGAGAGAAATACGAGAAAAAAATGATAATTAACTCTAAATATTTACTTTTTTAACTTAATTATAAGTGTTTCACATTTAATATCTGCAACTCATGTTTCAAATGAGTATTATGTGTATTTTTTTGTCAAAACATTAATTGAGGAGGAAAATTCGTAAGCTTTTTCAAAATTTAGAAGAAAGAATGTTACAAAATAAAATTTAAGGGTATTTTATGATAATACCTAAAATTCCGGGAAATAATGTAATTTGTCCAAAGGGAAACTTACCATTACAGACGCGTTTGTGTTGTTCGTCTTTTATTTTCTTCTCAGCTACCGATCCTCTTCTCTTCTCTTCTTCTGAGCTCTCTCTCTCTCTCTCTCTCTCTGTCTGTTTCTCTCTCTAGTCATCCATGGAGAACCAGGGTACGAGCACCTGCGAGAAGATCAACGGCATGGCGACCTGGCTGGGCACCCACGTGGCGTCGGCGTTCTTCACGTCTCTTGAACGCTGCTCCTGCATCAACCTCTCCACCACCGACGACGCCGACGCCGACGCCGCCGCCGTTGACGAGAGCCACGACCGCCCTCTCATGCTCTCCACCTCCAGATCCGTCAACCTCTCCGACCACCGCCTCTCCGCCTCTCAGAATGACGTCGTCAACCTCCCCGTCTGAGATCCCGAGGTCTTCCTCTTCTTTTTTTATTTTTCTTTTTCTTTTTTCCTAAGCAATGTCTCTCGAGTAAAGTTTGTAATCAGAAATTAAAAAAAAATTCGCTTGTTTGATCAAAATTTCTCTTGTTCTTTCTCTCAATTTTCTTTTTGGTTTTCGATTCCTTGTTTCTGGATGTGTGGTTCTGAGAATTATCTTGGAATTAAATTTAAAGAATTTCTTCGATTTGTATATTTTTCTTGAAATTGGTCACTGGAAATTCGATGGAAAGTGAAAAAAAGTATTTCTTTTCCGCAATTTCTTGGGTAATCTTGTAGACCTCTGAGGATTTTCATGTGTTAGGTTTTGAATTGCTTATCGAAATCTTTTTGGAAAACGTAATGTAGTTAAATTTAGGTTAAATTTCTTGAATTGCTTCTTCAGATAGTGCTAAAACAAAAATCTTTTCTGATTTTTTCCCCCCCTTTCTAACTCATTGCTGTCCAAATTGTAACAATTCCAATAGAAATTATTGGAAAAAAAAAAAAAAAAGTGTTAGATTTGTGACATTTTGCTTTGGTCTATTGTCCAAATTATAATGATTACAAAAGAAATTAATGAAAAAAAGGACTAGATATGTGAGATTTTACTTGGTCTATATTCCAAGTTGTAAAAGGCATTGGAATTGAATTCTTATGTAAGATTTTATCATCTCCTGGAGTTGTAATATTTGATAAAGACAGTTACGGATTTAAATTGAAATAAAGGTCTGTTCTTCCGCTGTTAATTTTTTTCTTTGTCGGAAACAGGACAAGAAATTAATTTCAATTGTTTTCAAAGTTGTAGTTCTGAAAAAGAGAAGGAAAAAAGAAAAAGATAAAGCTATTTATTCCCAAATCCCAATTACCATTGTTCGATGACCATAACGATGTGCTTTCTGCTTTGCTATGCATTATAACGAGAAAAACAAAACCAAAAAACAAAAAACAAAAAACAAAAAAGCAAAAACAAAAACAAAAACAAAACAATTCTATTCAAAACAAAAACAAAAAAAAACAAAAAAAAAAAACAAGAAAGAAAGATAGAAATAAAAAACAAAACAAAACAAAACAGAAAACAAAACAAAAAATGCAAGTTTTGTGAGCATGTCCACTGCGCATTTACTCTAGTTCTGGTATCAAGTGGACTTAATTTTTTTATTTCTGTTTTTTTTTTTATTTCACGTTTTTGGGGTTTGATAATGATAAAGCTCTCAAATATTCAAATGTTCGAGTCATCTAAGATCGGCTGAATTTTGATTAGATTTAACGTTTTAATTCATTATTTGTATAAATTTATAATCTTGCTAGTACTTAGCTGATGAAACCTTGAGGACATGGTTACTTGAGAAAAAACTTCTTTTTTGAATTCGCAATTGTGTGTAGATTTGCTTACAAAGGAGCTTTTTAAAGTAGAAACATCCCACCAGGGACGGAGTCAAACCTTTAACTCAGTAGAGGCACAAATAGAGACAAAATTTATTGAATTAATTTGAATAAAAGAATCAAATATAATATCAAACTTTTTTTTTTTTTTTTTCATTCATGACAAGTTCTCTTTGTTTTTCTTTTTCAATAATATTTATTTTCATTGTCAATGCTATCAAAAATTTCTTTGATAGTATTTTTTGGTGAGTTATTTGATAGTATTAGAGTTTGTTTGTTTGTTTGTTTGTTTTTTTAAGAATAGAACTAGAGTTGCAAACAAGAAAGTGAACGGATAAAAAACAGGAAAAAAGAAGGGATAATATGTCAAAAGAAAATTGAAGAAAACTAAAAACAAGAAATAAATTATAAAACTATAAAAACGGTTTCAATTGAAAACACTAAAGTCAAATTAAATTCAATTATTAAAAAAAATACAATTTGTAAAGAAGCCTAATTAAATAAGGGGAAAGTTTTACTTGCAAAAAAAAAAAAGGGAGGAAAGTCTGGTTTTGGAAGAACTCAGAGTTCAATCAAGCCCAATTTTTTAGAAAGCCCAAAACAAAGAAGAGTTTTTTAGTAGGGGCACAAACCACTTAAAAGAAAGCTAGCCGATTAAAAAGTAAATAAAAAACCATGTATGTTGCTTTGTCAGTGGGGGCACATCTTGGTCCAACGTCCTTCCGTCCAGGCATCCCACTAATATTACATATTTTCTGAATTAGGACATATTTTTCAATGTTAAATCTAACCTAATCAAAAACAAAATAGGTAATATGTAAAAGTATATTGAATTTATACCGATATTGTAGAATTCTCAAAATAATAAATGAATTTTGTTACCGAAAGGAAAAAATAGAGAATAATTGGAGTCTATTACCATTTAAATTAATAAACTGCAAGGAAGATATAGGTTAACAAAACTAGATACATTAAAACGTGTTGTTCATGTATCAAACTAATATTCAGCTGAAAGCTTACATGAGTTGCCGGCGGTGATAGTTCTCAACTACTTTAGGAAGTCCACAATTTACAAAAAGCTATGTTCAATATTCATAAGTTGACCCTGTACTTTATTATAGTTTGCTTTTGGGGTGGGAAAAAAAAAAAATCATGGGTCGATTTGTTTTTGGGCTTCATTTCAACGACATGTCGTTGACTGATAATTCTGTATAGTAGGCCGAAGTGGTTGTGATTTGCGTGAAAGGTCTGGATCTTGGGCTAACCTTCTTGTCAACAAGTTTATACGACCCTGCAAAAACATGTTGATTTTTAAAATAATAATAATAATAATAATAATAATGGAATTGGAGAAAGAGTCCAGGAGAAGAGGACAGACAGACGTTGGGGTTGTCGGAGAATTATTTGTGTTTAGATCTAGTAACAAAAGCCTCTTTGTCAAAGCTGTTTCACCAACTCATTTTTATGCTGTCCGTCAAAGCTTCTTCTTCTTTTTTTTTTTCCTTATTATTTTTTATTTTAATAAAGCTTCATACTTTGCCTCAACTCAGGTACATTTCCCTTCTTCTTTAGGTATTTAAAAAAAAAAAACACTAATCATTAAAGGGGGAGAGAGAGTTATTTAACAGCTACGTGAAGAGACATTAGTGTTTGCAAATACCCAATTAGTCTTCTAATTTGTTTTCTTGTCTCCTAATGATACTACATTTCGTACCTCAGTAATTAATAATAATAGTTTTTTTAATTAAAAAAAGTCCATTATTTTAAACGATTTGCCCGTTGATGATTCCTCTTCTCTTTGTATTATGATGGTCATCCGTTGCTTTTGTTTTCTTTCCCAAAATTTCCTCAACTGCGACTATCAGACTGTAGATTCTTCCTTTTCACCTTTTTTTTTTTTTTTTTTTCCCTGAGAGACTCCTTTCTTCTTAGTTAATACCATAGTTCTTTTTTTTTTTTTTTTTTGCCACCGTCTTTTTAATGTTACACTATAAGACAATATTTAATTTATTCTATATATAGAGTAGTTCAATTCTGGTATTTACAGAAGACAACATTACCGGTACACTGTAGATTACTCGTGACTCGTGTCAATCCTGTCATGTCCACCCTCTCTAACATTAGATATGTTGTCCTTTTGATTTTGTCGTATTGGTTTTTTCTTTTTTCTTTTTTCTTTTTTTTCCTGGAATTGTCGTATTGGTTTTTGTTACCTTTTCTTTTCCCCTATTTGATACCAATTTTTTTTTTATTTTATAACGACCCTGTTTTCCGATTCCCATTTCACGATTCTTTGAATTTTTTCTTCAGCTTTTTTTTTTTTTTTTTTCCCTTTTTCAATGATCGGTTTGGATTTTACTATACGGATTTTTCTACATGAACTACACTGTGGAATGAAGAAATTCAGCTTTCCTACAATTGGTCGTTCTAAAATTTTCCCTTATGGCTTGACAACTTTGATATTTTCAGAAACTTTCATTTTCGTTTCTTTTCTTTTTTTTTTTAGTCAGATTTTTATCACCGGTCTCGGGAATACTATTAACTGCACATCTTGTATTGAAACTTGCAAATTCCGCAAGGTAGAATGTATAAATTACGATAGACTTACGAATTTTAAAACTACTACGTAATTGCATGGTCTTGATTACAATATGAGTGGTATTTTGACAAACATGAAAATGAGCAAATGAGATTTTCTTTCCACTTCACAAAAATTACAATAGCATTAATATATGCTTTTCATGCTAAGCAAAATTTCTATCTAGTAATTAACCCCCCCCCCCCCCCCCCCCAAAAAAAAAAAAAAAAAAAAACCTTAGTGATGTTAGACCTAAAACTAAGAGTAGATACATATATATGCTAAAACTTTGTGTTGGCCAATGATAAAGGAGATTCACAGAGGTCATCCAAGAATTGCAAGAAGCAATTATTATTGGCCTAAACGAGAAGCAGTCTCTCAGGAGAAGAAAGTGAGAAAGAAAGATGGAATGGAAAATCATAATAATAATCTTTTCCTTGAGATAATCCAAGAGCCAAAACCCAGGTGTGCCCTGTTTGGCCCCACCCACGAGAGGGATCAGAAATGGCAGACAAACCAATTCAATCATTCAGACCAGCAAACATTGCATTATGGCCAAACTTCCCCACCATTTCCTTCCCCAAAGCAACTCCCACCACCAGCTTGGATTCCATCTAATCTTTGCGAACAAAAGAAACAGGTTTCTCTACCGAGGCCCTACTGCTCCGGACCGCAAACGATTTGGCATCCTCTCCCAATGAATGACTTCACGTCTATTTCTTCTCCGTGGCCCGGGCAGCAGTCAAATAGAAACATACCCCGTCAATTGGCAAATCACAATCGTGGGATTAAGCTGGCCATCCAGATAAAGCTAAACCTCGGCCCCTTGCTGATACCAAGATGGGATTCCAAAACCGTGTGATTATTGACGCTTGCCATGATGTAATTGGGGCCTCTGCGGATCCGAAATCAGAGATGGGCCCCTGCTTTGGAGAACGAAGAAAAAAAAAAATAAACCCGAAAATTCTTGATATCGTGTGACCATCTTTCTAGGGTTGCTGACGCTGCCCCCGAATTACTTGTCTATGATTTCCTACATTGTATTTACAGAGCAATGTGATCAGCCAACGAGAGGCACAGCAGCAAGGTACCTGGCCAAAGGGGAACAACAAACAGATTGTCTGAAAGCCATGCCGAGCCAAAAGAATGTTAACAATGTATCGGTAAACCATAATTGTGGAACGATCTAATCCGTCCATCCCAGCCTGCAGTCACTATAACCATACCCCACGCGTGAGAACCGGATGTGTTCTTGCAAGAAGCTTTCAGAAACTTCAATTGGGACCTGTGCATTGTAGACTGCTTGGCCTGCGGGCTCGACATTGGAAGCTTTTCCTCGGGCCAAGTTGCAGACGCCTTCGGAAAAGACTCTAAAAAGAATTCTTGGCTTATAGAAAAACATTCTAATGAAGAAAAAGGCAGAGTATCCGAAATACATTTATCCACAATGTGGAACTGACTCCCGTTTTCTGAATGGCCACGTCCCAAACCAGTCCACGGTATCGCAACCGATGCATTGGTGGAGAAACGCTCACAAGACCTGACACTTTTCGCTTGAGAGAGAACCGTTTCTTCGTCACCAAGGCAACTCCATAAATATACATTCGAATCCTCACATGCAGAGACTATATGTTTTCCATCTGATGTAAAGCATGCAGATATCTGGTTTCCTGCATTACGTAGCCCTAGAAAGAACAGAGAGAGGAGAGTTAGAAGGAACACTTCAAATTGGAAAAACCTTAATTGAGACAAGATTATTTAAGATTTTGGAAAGACGGGACAAGGAACATGGACATACCGCGGTACTTTCCAATCACATTAAGCCCATGAAGAACTCTGACTTGTGAATCAGCACAAGTAACCATCATTATGCTCGAGTCTTGTGGAGAGAACTGAAAGGAATCAAAAGTAATTTAAAAAATTGCACGCACTAAAGGAAAGATGTATAATGAATTCACAAATGAAGAAGACAAAACAGACACCACACGATGTCGCAAAATGGATCTCAAAAGGGTAAAGATATAATACCTGAAAGCCTGTTATCCTTCTGTCCGGTGACTTCTTTTTATTGTGCAAACATATCTGAGTGTCAAATTGCAATCGATTATCTGATCCAAGCCACAACGAAAAAGGATATCAATATCACGTCCAAAATCCATTTTATTTGAAAGACCTATCACAAAAATACAGGAAAAAAACAAAGAAGCAAAATCGTATATTGATCTACTCGGAATTAATTGGTTCAGGCTTAGGTCATCCATAGAACGTAGCTTCCTATTAAGAAAATAAGGATGTTCGAACAAAACCATACTTTATATACACAAGCCATAACTCTCACAATCAGACTTTTCGGAGACACTGATCCATTCAACCAAAAACTAGGATTGTTCTGAAATCCAGAAAAACCAAAACTGACCGAGTAGTTCAAATATTGACACGACACATGGACTATGCAATGTAAGTGAAGAAAAAACAGGGGCAACAACCACAAGACTTTGTCAGAGAAACAAACCTGATATGTTGTAAAAGCGGCAACTGCCTGTAATTGAGCCAACAATTCCCCCCTACATTAGAAATAAGCAATGTATCGTCAACAAAGCCGCTTAAGACATTGAACCCTACGTCCGCATAGCAAGACACCAAAAAATAAAAAACCAACCTGCCCATCTGGGCGATAACACACTGCAGTGACTATCTCTCTTATGTCGGTCCAATCAACAACTTGGCAATGAGGAATTCCCCAGATACGAACTTTTCCATCTATTGAACCGCTGATGAAGTAATTATCATCCACAGGATTAAATTGGACACAGGTCACTGCATGACATATGACATAGCAAATATTTATGAGAAATAAATTTAGCATTTTTTAACAGATGAATTGACAAATATACTGCGACATAAAATCAACCAGGGCTAATAACTCAGTTATCAATAGAAAGTAGGACACAAAAGAAACACAAGAAACAGGAACTCACCATAATTGCTATGGGAAAAAACTTGGAGGCAGTCATCACATCCAACTCGCCATAATCGAACAGTTTTGTCAACCGATGATGACAGGAGATGCTGCATTAAACAAGTGAACAAGATCAATTTTATTTCTATTTTGTAAAATAAATTGAATCAACTCTTAATTCTTACTGAGTAACCACTTACATTATTCTTCGACCATGAAAGGTCCAAGATCTCCCCGCTGTGACCATGAAACTCGTGCAATGGGTTCTCCAATATTCGAAAAACTTTGGGTGGAAAAATAACACAAGCTGAATCTGATGTTTTCCTCAAGCTGGTTGCTTTACCGATTTTCTCCTTATCCTCAAACAGAGGTTTCACTTCTGACATGTGATTCACTGTGAAGTACAAGCAGGAAGGATCAAGCTCCGGAATGTCAAGTTCATTTGACCTCTCATCTTCAACAACTTGCCAGAGTCTTACAACCCCGTCTTCACCAGCACTTGCGAGGTACTGACCATCGGGACTAAATTTCATAGTCAAAATTGAACCTTCATGGGCTTGGATATCTTGCCTCATGCAAAGAGCCGAAAGTTCCTTTGATTGCTTCCCTGATTGGCGGACCTTAATTCTTCGAGCCTTAGACTGTCGAATTGCATCTATGTCATTTGGCCTCAAACAATCAACATCCTGCCCATCAACAATGCATGACATGGATCGTAGTTTATTTAACCACCTGCTCTTAACTCTCTTCATTACACCCTTCAAAAAACTTGTCTCCCTCAATTTTTGGGAGAAAGGTGATGACCCAGAAGCACTCTCAGACTCCGCAGTCGACACCAGCCGCCCCAAACCAGCTTCCCGACCTTCACTCTTCTTTTCACACTGCCCCACTTCCTCCTCTTTACAACACTCCATTCCACCACCAAAATTCCCATCCCGGCATACAAAACTCTCCCTCGAACCAGAATTGTCCAAAAAATTGTAACTACCATGGGACCCACACGACATCAAAGATAACTCGCTTTCAAAACCCAAACTTCCCAACACAGCCCCACTATCATCCTCTCTAACTCTATCGACGTCAATTTCAACCAAACTATCCATCAAATCCTGATTGGAATCCAATCCCATCCGCTTGAGAAAACTACTCCGACGCTCCTTGATGCTTCTCGGGCTTCGAATCCAGAGGTCGTAGTCGGAACGAGAATCCGAATCCAAAGTGTCAGAATTTGCATCAGAAACCGATGCAATATCTTCTTGGGCATCAAAAAATCCATCTTCCTCGTCCTCACTGAAGCTACCCATTATACTTTTCAGTTCAACCCATGAAAAACCAACCTCAGAAGACCAACATTTTAAACTCCTATGCAATGTGGTTCAAGTCTCTAATCCCTTTCCAGGCAAGCAACCCATTAAGAAGAAAAAACTAAAAACAAATCAAAAAACACAAAATTCGAGATCAGACTAGGAAAAAAAAAATACTTATAAAATCCCAAACAACAATGTCAATAAACAAGAATAAAACAAAAACCAAGAGATCCAACATGGATCCCAATCCACACCCATTGAACCTGGTCTTCCACAGAACAATAAAAATTCGTAGATTTCAAATAAGCAAAAAATAAAAACGAGAAACGGCAATAATAAATTTTTTTTTTTTAAATAAAATTCTGCAATGGAATAAGGGTCCATACCACTTCTCAGTACACAGATAAGAAAACCCATTAACGGAATTTAAAGATCATTTGATTGCAGTTTAAGAAACAAATCCAACAGAGATTAAAAAAAACATACTGATGGCATAAAAATTAAAAATAAAAAAAACGAAACGCGAAACGCGAAACGTGATTCTTACATGGTTTTCTTCTTTTTTGTAAAAAAACAAACAAACCAAAAAAAAATGAAAGTGAAAATGAAAATGAACATAGAGTAGCTTACATGGTTTTCTTCTTTTTTGTAACGGGAATTCTCTGAGAGTGAAGAGGAGGGCGTGGATCGAAGCAACCATGAAAAAAATTTTGAAGCTTTTTTTGGACTCTCTCTCCTCTCTCCCTCTCTATGTCTCTGTCTCTCGAGGAAGCAAAACGAAAGCACTACACGAGAAAAATAAAAAGGGCGGAAATAAATTTCTAATATATAATTAATTATAAGGACGAATTAATATTTATTTTTAGGAATTAATAATTTTTGTGTTCAAGGGTAAGACAGGAATAAAGCTAATAATTTCCTCGATATTCGTGAATGGATGGCCCGAGAAACGAGATTTTGGGAGTAGGGGTGTGTTTGTGTGTTATGTGCTTTCTCTCTCCTCTTTCTTCTTTCTCTCTCTAAAAATCCATATGTCTCTTCTTTTTTTTCTTTTTTTTACACTTTCTAATTTTTTTTGTACGGATGTTTTTAGATTTACTTCCTTTAATAATTTGGATAATATGCTTTTTTTTTTTTTTTCACCCTTCCTTTTTATTTTTTATTTTTGGCTGAAAATCTTCCTAGTTCCTAGTTCTTACAATCGTTACAGTTATGTCCGCACAAGTACAGAACAGCCCCACTTTATGTTTGATTAATTAAATTCTTTTGCTCATTGTTTTAAATTTAATTTGTAAAAATTACCCTTGTGTAAAAATCATTTATGAATTTATATTAACCCATATGGTGATTTATTAATGTCTTTATGATAGCAGTTTGACATAAACATGAAGGGGTTGTTTACAAAATCGTAAAAGGATTTAATAAGGATTTAATAGAAAAGTAATGAGATTATAAAAAAAAATTTTATAAGAAGAAGAATCATTTATTCTCTTTTTTGTATTATTATCTGCCTATCAATTTTAAAAATTAATCTTTTTTAATTGAACTTCTTTTTTAGTGTTTACTAATTTAAAATTAATCTTATGAATATAATGATTAAAAAATCCTTCCACACAACTCAATCAATTATTGGCACAAAAAAATTTATTAGGATAAATAAGTGAATTTGGCATTCATTTCCTTTAATAAAGAATCAATTCCAAAGAATGTCAAGATTAACATTCCCTTCTCTCACATCATATTTTATAAGTAATCACATGATTAATGATTAAATAAAAATGTGAATGACTTTTCTTTCCTTTCATGTAAAACAATTGCGCCAGAGTGTTTAGATATTAACCAAAATACAATAAATAAATAAATAAACCTGTGTAAAGGTCCTTTCTTTTAAATGGAGTTTTGTTTATGTCACCAAAAAGGAGAAAGAAAAAAAAAAAAAAACCCAGTACCCTCTCAATAGGATTAGGTTTTTTTTTTTTTTTTTGGCCCTTTTTCTTCATGAAAGATTACTTGTCGAATTTGCTTGAATTTATTGGGGTCTGGTACTGGTTACCAAATTTATCCATCATATATACATATATACAGTTTTTGTCTTGCAAGCAAATATGATTTGCTCCACGTAAACCTTGTAATATATATATATATATATATATATATATTTATATAAATAAACATCTACAACAATCTAGTGATTTGGTCGGTCACAATGGTTTGAATAGAAATTCTAAGATTCAAAATCTTTTCATTTATTAAAATTTTTATTTTTTTTAATAAATACAAATTTAGAACCATAAATCATATACTTAAAAAGAAAAAATTTGATCGGTGATCATAATATTTTATTTCTTGACTTTCTTCACTTCGAATAAGATATATTTATAAACTATCAAAATAGGTTGCTCATTCAAGAATAATTAATTTACTCTTAGAAAATAATTATTTTATTCTTGATGTAAAATATAATATATGTTTGTTTTGGTGTATATATACACTAGTGTAAAGCATGTGAGACAAATTTGAGAAAATTTATCTAAGTAGAGAAAATTTAAAATAATAAATAAATAAATATACATAAAAAGACCCAAGAAAAAGGTATGAAAAAAAAAACCAAAAAGATAAAAGGACTAAAATGAAAGAAATTATTAACACGAAGAATAACTAAAATGAAAAAAAGTTGGGCCCAAAAAAATGAAAAAAGGATTAAAATGAAAAAAAAAAGATCCAAGAGAAAACTGAAAACCAAAAAAAAATACAGAAGTTAAAAGAAGGACCAAAACGAAAAAAAGATTTGGTCCAAAAAGAAAATAAAAAAGGACTAAAATGAAAAAAAATGGCTTGAAAAGAAAATAAAAAAGGACTAAAATGAAAAAAATTAGTTGAAAAATAAACTAGAGGACCAAAAAGCAAATACAAAAATTTTTCGTCCAAAACGAACCATTTTGGACGAAGTACGGGATGAAAGGACTAAAATGAAAGAAATTATCAACAGAAGAAAAGTTGGGCCCAAAAAAATGAAAAGAGGATTAAAATTAAAAAAAAAAGATATAGGAGAAAACTTAGGACCAAAAAAAATACAGATATAAAGAGAATGACAAAATTGAAAAAAAGATCTGTTCCAAAAAGAAAATAAAAAAAGAACTAAAATGAAAAAAAAATTGGGCAAAAAAAAAAAACCAGAGGATCAAAAAGTAAATACAAAAATATTTTGTCAAAACGGTTCGCTTTGAACTAAATACGAGATGAACAACAACACTTATTATGCTTTCTTAATAATGTATAGATAATATAATATAATATATATCTTTTAACATGCCTAGTGTTGCTAGTGGGGGGTAGGCACTGCCAAAATATTGACTCGGAATTATTAAGTATAGAATTGAATTGATTCCTATCCTCACAAAAACATTGCTAAAATAAGTGAAGCGCCCAATAGTCAGAGATCACGACCTATATGTTGTTTTTATTCCCTTTTAGACGGTGACCAATGTCAATTTCTCACTCCCATGGACATTACTCCAATAACTTTATCAGGGCATTTTCCCATTTTCTTAATTTTCATTTCATTTTATTAATTTCCTTCAAAATGTCATATTTAAATCTAGGGATTTCCAAGTATCTCCAAAAATACCCCCAAAAATAAAATAAAATAAAATAAATAAATAAATTTGACAGCTGAAAGCTGTCTGTCACCTGTCTAAGGGCATGGGGTGGTTCTGCATTTGCCCATGAATTTGCAGCCTCAATTATCATATATTTATAGTTTCATCCTCTTCGGTTGGACCCCCATTGTTTTGCATATTTTTAATTATTGACCAGATTCTGAAATATCCTTTCAGTTGTTGGCATTGGAGATTTATTAATTAGATTATTCTGATCCCTGATCATTTGATAATTGAGTTTGGTTTGAGATTTTATATGTCATTTAGGATCCCATAGTATGAGTTGCCTAACATAATTATTAATTAGCTATTCATTAAAGAGAGATTTAGTTTGAATAATAAGAGATTAACTGTGAAATTAGATATAATATAATTTTATATTTGATTCTATTATAGTTCGAATCCTCATTCCCAATTAAAAAAAAAAAAAAACTGAGAGTTTTCTATAATAAAAACAAAACTGTAGGATTACCAAAAAAAGATTGCTTGCAATGCAAATAATAAAATGGTAAAGTAAATTTGGTACGAATTGGGTAAGCAAGGGAGGTTGCTTTTAAGTCCATTAGGTTTATGTCGCCATTAAAGCCAAAATACAAAACCCTAAAAAAGTCAAAAGTAAAAGTGGGCTTGTTCCAAACGAACCAGGCAATTTTACTTTTTAATCTCTTTGATGACAAGGATCCCCTGAACTAGGGAAATGGCTAATGTTTTGTCCTGTCCGGTTAATTAATTTTTTTTTCTATAAAGTTTAGTTGTCTGATTGCTGGACACAATGAAATGATGATTTACAAAGTATTTGGACAATTTCATTCTCTTGATGATGTTAAAGTTAAGCTTCATGCATGTATAGTAATTACAGTAATTATTAGGAGATATCTTTTTTGTATGAACTATCACTCCTTTTTTGATGTTGGATTAGACAATAATAGTTTCATGTCATGCGTTATAAACTTTTAATTTAAACATTTATAACCCTGATTGTTAAATAATTATTACAATTTATAATACTACAGTTTCTATCGATAATATAACAAATGACGATTCTTCAATAGAAACTCCAGTAATTATTATTGTTTTGAGAAATTAAGTGATCATATGATTAGATGATTTATTCTCCTTGTCAAACACTTGGGTTCAAATTGTTCCATCGCTATAGTCAGGTTATATGAACTATCCATAATATTACTTATATGGGGAGTGATGACATCTCCCAAACTTATCTAAATAGATCAGATCATACTCTATCCCTATAGTCCTTTTATTCTTTTTTTTTTTTTCAAAGGGAAAAAAAAACCCTCTAATTACTAGTACTATTTAAACAAAGTAAAAAAGTAAAATAGAGAAAAAGACCAAAAAAATAATGATAATGTTGCGTTGAATGTGACCAAAACTTATTTATATATACATGGAAAAGGAAAACCCTAATGATTCAATGTTTCTTTGGTGTCCACCTTTTCTCTCGCAACTTTTTGTGTGATGGTGATTTGCACAAGTCGATGGTAGTAGTAGTACTCGAGAACCCCAACCCAAAACCCCCCAACACAACAGTAAGAGACAAACTCTAATATTTGTTGTGCGTAGTTTAGAGAGACACGTTTACTTATTATTTTAATTGCTTTTTTTTTTTTTTTCCTTTCTTTCTTTTGGCGTTAATTAAGCGAAACCCTTCCGTTGATTCTGTTCCATATAATATATTATTAGTTTGATATTACTTTTTGTTTATATTATATGTGATCAGTTTTGAATCTTTTGGTAAATATAATATTAGTTTGCTATAACTTTTTTGACTATTTATTTAAGGTGGAGTTTCATGCGATCTCTTCTAGCTAAGCAGATAAATGAGTAGTTTACTAAATCCTCTGTATATTTATTTGGTGGGGTTGACGTTAGGATATATATAACTTAGGTTATTAATGAGAGAGAGAGATTTCTTTCATTGTCTTATCCGTGATTAAATTAAAGAGAAAACAATATATAAGCTAAAAATAATTATAAATGTGTATGGCATTTTTCAACTTCAATTTGAGTTAAGAATTTACTTGGCCTATTCTTTAATTTTGTAGGTTGCATCTCATAATCGAATTAATACTCCTTACAAATTTTGGTAAGGTAATTTCTATGAGGCTTCGGTCTAGAGGAACCATCCGAGACACATTCTTCGTAGGAAATATGTGTGCTTGCTTGCCTAAAAAAAAAAAAATAGCTTGGACCCTCTGAACGAGAGGATTCCAAACCCACTTTTATGATAAATATTTTTAATTTATGCCCCGCTTTCTCTTTGCTTTTACTTTAAAAGTATAAAATTACTGCTTATTAGAAGTATTTTTCAATAACAAAAACTAATTGATAGTATTTTAAACTTTTTTTTGTATCTCTCTCAAAAAAAAAACTTTTTTGTGAAAAAAAAAAAAAAAGTATAAGATCACGCATGTAACAGCCCACGCGTTCCTTGAACGTGCAGGAGAACTATATATATATATATATATATATATATATATACACACACAAGCATATAAAGAGAGAGAAGGAGAGAGAGTTACTAATGATCCATATATCATCATATCATGATATTTATATATAATAGCCATAATTAAGAGAAAACAATAAAAGAATTGACCATAATTAAGATTATAGAATGATGACTGTATATTGGCTAGCTATTTCACCTTGTTTAGACGATAACGTGTTAACTGTGAAAATCGTCATGCATGAGCAAAGCAAAGCTTTGCCTTTAGGTGAAGCTAATCTTATTCTTGGTCAAAAAAAAAAAAAAAAGAGTGTACTTTTTAATCACAAGTACGTGCTATATATAATAAAACATTCGATCACTATCCATAGATATATGTGTGTGTATAATATATCCACACAAATACACATGCGATCATGCGCACATATATATACACTCACACATATGTTATATGTATAAGGTAGAAAATTTGTGGTTGAAGTTCTTGAGAGAGGATAATGCTTTTCATTCTCATCATAACAAAAATGGGACCAAGCACATGAACGCCATGCATGTGGCATATAATACATATTTCATTTATGGCTTTGTAGTCAAAATGTGGGGCAAAAAGTTGGTGCATATTGCAACAATTAAAGACCCCAATTCAAACTAAAATATTTCAACTTAATTTTTGTCTTTTTCTCAAAAAGTTTTTGTCTTTTTTCATAAAGTTTTTTGTCTTTTCTGAAAATTCAAAAAAATTCACTATTGAAACTTAAAAATTTCAACTCAAACTAACTAACCAAACTCCCCCTTAGTATTCTTTAAAAAATAAAAATAAAAATAAAACTAAAAAAGTTAGCTAATGTTATTATTCTAAAAAAAAATAAACTAAAAAGTTAGCTAATGTTATTGTTCTAAAAAAAATTAAATTAAAAAGTTAGCGAGTGTATTATTCTAAAAAAAATAAGAATAAAAGTAAAAAGTTAGCAAGTGTATGATTCTCAAAAAATAAAAATAAAAAGTTAGCAAGACTATTATTCTAAAAAAATAAAAATAAAAAATTAGCAAGTGTACTATTCTCAAAAAAATAAAAATAAAAAGTTAGCTAGAGTGTTATTGGTTAGCCCAACAACACAACTCACAACGAAATAATAGTGGATAAATTTTTATATATAGTTTTCGGCTCTGCAATGCTTTCTCACCATATAAGCTGCCATTTTTATGACGAATATATATACATATAAATATATGTATACGTAAATTTATATATAAATGAGTTGTAAATCCAAGAGACATTACATGTATGTGGGTATTTTTATTTTTTATTTTTTAATTCATGGGGTATACTATGCCTGCTTTTTAAGCAACAAATCATTCTCTGGAATAGTCCCCACGTCCACCCAAGATTCTTGCCCTTCATGTTCGTAGTCCATGGTTTTGTATGGTGGAAATTTGGCTCAATTCTAAGTTGTGAAAACACACCAAATTCTCTTAACAGTTGACTAAATTATTAACTTTTTTTTTTTTTTCCCTTTTCTTTCAAAAAAAACAAAGCTTTTTTTTAATACCCTATGCATGATTTCATTCACAACTTTTAAATTCGTGGGTCCACGCAATATTTTATTGCTTTTCTCTACCATTTTTATATCTCACAGCTCTATCTTAAAAGGGGGGGAAAAAAACATTTTGGGTGGGTTTTTTTTTTTTTTTTTTTTTGTATTTTTTAACTTGTAGGGGATAGTTTGGATGTTTCGTTAAATAGAAGTGATTTTGTTAAGACAATGGATGTATCTCTTCTTTACCCACAGAAAATTTCTCTCTCAAAGAAGATATCTATATATATATATATATATATATATAAGTCACGTTTGGGTTGTAGAGGCACATGCACCTCCCTTAATTAGATTACTAATCCATATAATATTTGAATTTGACAGCCGACATATACTAATAGTCTAATACGTATGTAGATGTACATTGCTTAAATAAGTTACTACAAATATTCTTTCTTTCTCTTTTACTAGCTCATTACATACACAGTTTCTTTGAATATAAATTGAAGCTATATATATATTAGCCGACAATTGGAGAACTCATTAAAAATAATTTCCTACACTTTTTTCGAATAATTTCCGTCACTTTTTCCCATGTAACATGTTGGTTTTGGATACAATGCATGTTTTGAAATTATGGTCGATAATATATACACATTTGTTTTACATAAAGATCATGCATAGGTTCCAATTCTAAAAGTGCATATATGTATATATATCCATAATATTGATATGTTGTCGACAATTCATCACTTTTGTTAACTGGAATATTAAAGGAAACCCATTATTGTGTCAATTATATATGGGTGCTAGCTAGCTAGAAATTTCCATACTATGTATGCATGCATATATATATATATATATATATATATAGAATATTAGGTGATTTATGTAGGTTTGAAAATAAAGAAAGTGGAATGTATTGTATAATAGGGAATCCAATGATCAAAATATCGCATTAATTGGTTATGTCTCGATCTCTTCTTGATTCCCTTTCCTTGATCGCTTTGATCATCGTCGGTTTGGTTACCATCTTTTATTATTCCCTCTATAAGATAAAGCATTTTCCTTTTAAATTCTGCTCCTTTAAGCATATTATTAATTTCTTTTAATTTTTTTCTTTTTCCTTTTGTAATACGTATATATTATACATAAAAATATATTCGCTCAAGTTAGCTGACATGAACCGAAATTATCGAATAATGGAGTTCTAGCTTTATAATTCCACTTCAAATTTTATCTTTTGGTTAATGATATTGTGAAGAACTTCTTTTGCAAGAGAATCAATCGATTTTTTTTTTCTATGGAAACAAGTTTGAGACTTTGTTCCCCCTAAAATATACTATATATATGTAAATGTACATGCTACATATATGTGTGTATGTATATACTACTTATATGTTTGTATAAGTATGTATATATCTATTTTTAAAACGAATATGTCGGCAAACTTCCAATCGATCACCAGTTGACTTTTTTGACATAAACCATAAAATTTGTCAACTTTTATTGCGACTTAAGTGCGTCACAAAAAGATATACACACACACACACATATGTATACGCATAAATATCCTCCAAAAAAGGCCTTTAAGGTATACGATTGATATGGGCAAAAGAAAAGAAAAGGGAGAAAGAGAAAAACGTAGCCAGCCAAACCAAAGCCTATATGAACTAGAAGTCGTTGCAAGATATTTAGATCCTAAAATATACATTGATAAGTATTTAATTTTGTGGGAAGAATAATGGGGGCCTCATCAATCTTAGGGAAAGTACCACGGCAAATTTTGTAAATTGTGTAGAGAAAGAGGAAGCGAATTATTAATAACAAGTATGGTGCGATCATGCTAATATTGATGGACGGGATACTATCAGAACGAGCGGTCCAAAGAATTTTTATGAAAGGAAGAATTAATAGAGAGAGGGATATGTAGGAGATGTGGTGGTATAGACTATATGGACATTTTCCAATCAAACACGCTGGTGGAGGGGTCTCTGATAGCTGCATTTCTCTGCATAGTGTTAATTAGGATGGGGTACCCACTACCGTCTTTTTATCTTCGAGCTATACACATATTGCTCTTCTTTTTTCTTTTTTCTTATTATTATTATTATTATTATTATTATTATTATTGCACTTTTTCAGACGAACTTTGCTTCCTATAAAATCTTCACGTATCTAGCTATTAGGTACATTACATCTATATATCTTCCAATAGATTCTATGATTCTGTTTGCTTGGAGGGATGAGATGATGAAAGGACGGATAAAGTTGAGGGAATGGTATGTAGAAAGGGATGAATTAGAGATTTCTTCAAAATTATTTGGTAGGATAGAAAGGAAAGATAATAACGGTTCATTCTCTTGTTTGTTATTGTTTGGTATTGGAAAGAAATAGAGAGGGAATGGTTTAATTTTCTTTGCCTAATAGAATCAACAATCAGAGTTATGAGTGTTCTGTAAATTTTTATATTGACAAAAGTCATATTAGAAATAACAAATTTCTTTCTTTCATTCCTTCCACGTGAAAGAATTGGCTTTTGTGGACATGAAAGATTCACAATCTTTAATTTTTATTTCGCTCCCCTGTCTTTCTACCCAACCAAACAATATTACTTTTTACTTTCCACATTTCAATCCTTCCACCCTTTCATTCCTCCAACCAAACACACCCTAAGGCCTAATAGGATCATTGACTATGATAGAGCTGGATTATACTATAGGATTATTTGGACAGGACCATTACATCCATATTATTAGTGTCGTCTGATTTTAATCATATAGTTAAATTTAATCACTTTCACGATAGGATATCCCCTTTGTAGAATCTCCCCCATTTTCATTTTCCTGTGCTTTTTTCCCCCCTGATATTTTGGACTTCCAAGTTTTTTTTTTATTTTTTATTTTTTATTTTTTTAAGCCGAAAGGAGTAAAATTTTAAAGGGGTTGTGGGGGACACTAGATTGTACGAAAGTGGGCAAAAGAAACCACCAAACATAACAAATCAGTGATTTAGACTAGTGTGGGAGTATTCAAAAACTAAGAAAATAGTCATATCAGTTTTTCAGGTAGCTATATAAATATGTTCATATATCAAGTAGTACTCGAATCGAATGGATGCAAAAAAACCAATTAACAAGGGTTTTCTTTTCTTTTCTTTCAACAACTGGTGTCCAAATGGCAAATGGGGTCATTTCTTGTAACTTTCCTTTGAGTTTCATTACCATATTTCTCTTTTCAAAAATTGAAAATAAAATTTAAAAAAAAAAACACCAGCTTATTATTGCATCGTATAGTGCTTCATCAAGTACACCCAAGACAAGCTCATTCTCAACATTATTGCATCATATTGGCCTAGTAACCCACACACACACATATATATATATATATAAGTATATATATATACAAATATTTATATAACTTCATATCGCCAATTTATGACCTGTAAATAGCAAGAAATGCTTTTTCTTAAAAACCCTTTCTTGGGATCATAATTCTGATGACACAAAAAAAAAAAAAAAAAAAAAAACCCTCCGGCTAGCTAGCTGAAGCAGAAACTAAACACTGTTGGGATAGCCATCGTAGAACCCGAAGAAAAGTACATAATATTTGTGCATTACAGATTTAACATAACAGGACCACGTTTTATTTTTTTATTTTTTATTTTTTTATTTTTGGGTAATGAACAAAGATGTGAAGCACAAGGGCAAGGCTTTTAATACAAATCTGGTGGCAGCTACTCAGTCACTCGCTGAGTTTCATTGCTTTTGGCAGCTACTGATTGTTATGGTAGCCCCTAATTTTGGACCACCCCCATGAATTTTATTTATTTATTATTATTTTTTAATTTTTAAATTACTTTTTGCTCTGTTTTTTACCTTTTATGAAGCCTAGAGTGGTCCTAAATCTATCCATTAATCATAAGATTGTGAGGAAAGTGTTGGTTATTCACTGACAGTCCTTTCTTTTCCTGCATTTGTACAACTTAGTCTCAGAATTCAGACCTGCCCTAATGAATTTCTTCTCCACTGTCAACTACCCTTTTTTTTTTTTTTTTTTTTTTAAATCTCTTGTTCATATTGTGAATTTTATGTGATGCTTAGAATTAAACCGCCTAATTGTTAAAAACGGAGAGGGCTATTTTTCCTGATGAGAAATGCTAAATGTATCTACACACTCACGACCGTGAGGCGAGATCTTACACTAATACCACTCACGAATGCATTTTAGAATGCTTAAGAGAAACAATTGTTTTTATTTTGTACTTTGATTTTGTCGCCTGATGATACTATATCTATATCATCGTTGTTCTTTTGATGTTGTGTCAACAGATAAACATCAGCATTTTCCAGCACTGCTAATTTGTTTTTATGAAGTTTTTGTTTTTTTGTTTTTTTTTCTCAATTATGTTCACGTCATAAATATAGAAAGAAAGAAAAATGAAGTGGACCTACATAAGTTTATATCAATCAATACGATTCTGCCTCTTGATTTGAAAATTAAAAAAAAAAAAAAAAGCATTACCCTACATAAGCTAGCAAACAAATTGTGACACTAACCTGCTAATTATTAAGCTAATTATTGTTCAAATCATTTATATGCCTTTGCTGATTCAAAATGGATACGCTTGTGGTGGGAATTATTTTGACTGTCCAAATATATATTACCAGTAGTTTTCATGAATTTATGGTTCGTCCACTAGCCACAGATTCTTTTTTTCTTTTAACAGAAAAAATAAAAAGATCATAGAAGTAGAAAATGATGTATGCATATTAGCTCGAGAAACATATGATTATTCATATCTCATTTATTACAATGAAAATGAGTTAAAGGAATACCCTTTTGAAGGGTTGGGTTGAAAAACAAAAATGTCTCTCTCTCTCTCTCTCTCTCTAATGAGAGTCTAAGAAGCGAGTCTTGAACTACTTCGATCGGAAATATAAAGGTGAAATTGTCTTTTATCCTCTAATATTGCCCTTTAGTATAATTTCTTAACCCTTCTTTGACTTCAACTAAACTGTATTCTTTTATCTTAATTTTTATCTTTTTTTAAAAAGTTAACAAAATTTATAATTAATTTTTAAAAAATCAACCAACTCAAATTTAAAAATTTCAACTCAAACCATTTTACCAAACTCGCTGGGCCTATTTCAGTCATGAAATAATCTTCGGGTTTACACTAAGAGACATAGTCAGATTCTACTACAACTACTTTTAGGCCCAACAAGCCCATTAACTGAGTCAGTCCAAATGAGCAACAAAACTGGGCCACCCAAAACACACGGGCCCATATCATCACCCACAATTTTTTTTTCTTTTCTTTCCTTTTTTCCCACAGGCAATCTAAGGACAGAATCTCTGATTGAATCAACAATTCCCCTAATTCTGTTACAATAATTCATAGCATTATAGTAAATGAGGAAATTTATTCAGTGTTTTTCTCAGCTGGAATTTCATTTGCTTTCTCTTCTCCAAAAATTGGTATACAAAAATTAGCCTGTTAGTTCCCTGTTCGGAGATACAATTGATCTTTGCATCAGTAATTGGAACCCAAAAAAAAGAGCTTAGACGAAATGCTCAGTTGGGTATCCATGTTCATATCCGTTATAATCATAATACAATCTCTCTCCCTTTGAGATATCTCTATTGGCAATCAGCAGAACCCGACACTCGCCATCGACATCAAATCTCACACATTTCAGGTTCTGCTTCTTTCTCCCTTCCCTGTAACCAAATAAAACAAGACATGTTAAAGACGTTCAGTCCATTTAGTTCTTGAAGCATTGAATGAGCCAAAATAGTAAGAGAAATGCTTATCTTCATGTAAGTATATCACTCGAAATTCGCGAATTAGTAAAAAGTGGTGGAAGGTGTGTAAAAAGGAGGGGTAATCCATTTTCGTGTTCGAATTCTTGTTCTAGTTTCGTGAAGTGTGGAGCAACTCAAATTTTTATGATTTTCAAGCAGTCCTATTTGCATAAAACAACAAAAAAACATGTTTCCTTGACAAGGAAAAGGTAGTCTAGTGCTGAAAGATGTGCACGTACTTTCCTTCAGAAAACGGTTTATAGAAAAATTTTACAAGTCGTAAAGTGACATGTCATACAAAGGCTCTTACAAAAAGATGCAGAAATGTAGGGAAAAAAAATGAAGGATTTTGAAGCAGGGAAGAGCTTACGCAGTGTGATTGTTGATGCCATTGATGAAGCGGGCGATGTTACTGTGCTTATCAGGACAAATGACAAGGCTTCGTGAAGGGTTCGTAGCATAAAGGAGTGTCATCATGCTGTCCCCGTCGTCGCTTTCCCTATTCTTCAAGTAATCGACGTCTCCCACATACTCCGTGATTATTGTTAGATCCTTGATAAACCTATCTGCCTCAACAGTGAAACTGTTCAAAGAAAATATCAAGTAAGAATTCCATACTCAGCTATCGAATAAATAGATCAAGATCATCGACATGGAAAATGAAAACCGGAAATTGAGTGTACTCTACTCACCCTTCTTGAGGATCAAAGACCACCATTAGGGGTGGCCATTCCCCTCTTTCCATCATACTCTTGCATAAATTTAAGGTCTCAGCATCTTCTTTTGAAAGAACCTGTGTCAACAAGTCATTGAGACCGAAATTGTCATTAAAAACAGTGTAGTTTCGGATACACAGCATGAGATATCAACTCAAATATCACTCAAAGGCCAACAATTGCAACAAATTAGACTAGAGATTCTGGAGTTATTAGCTGCTTCCTTTCAAGTTCAATTTGAAAATGTTCAAAAATGACTTTTTAAAAAAAAAAAAAAAAAAAAAGATATACCTGCATTCCTCCACGCTCAAGAGCCGCAGAATTTGCTGATCTTGGGGCCATGCCTGGCCTATAAGTGAGTTCGTTACTGAACTCTGTGCCAGTGGCTGTCAATGCAGTTGCCAGGGAAGCCATTTGTTCCAGTCTCCTTGTCGGATCCTCGCTTGGATTGAATGGCAACAATCTTCTTTTCTTTTTCGACATCACCAAGCTACTAGCCCGCTTTCTTTTCCTCCGAGTGTCTACTCAAACATTGGAAATGCACAACAAAAAATTCATCAACTTCAAACCATTAAAAAAAAAAAAAAACATTATAAGATCCAAAAACACGAACCGGATTGGGAATTTCAAGTTCTCTTTTTTACCTTGGTTTGGTTTATGGGTTGATTCTTGAGACCGTTGAATCCGGAAGAAGTCTACAATTTTGGTTTGGACTAGAGGGAAAGCTGCACATTTGGAAAATGGTGCAAGATTTAGAGAGATCAGATTGAAAATACATAACAATACGGTACAGTTATTGCCGAAAAATCACAACGGAATTGAATAGATTAGTCGTACACAGCAAAACTCGGATTAGAATTAGCAAATGATATTAGTATCTTCATGAGGGGAAAAAAAGGAAGAAGAAGAAATCTCAATAAAAACACAAAAAACAAAAAAAAAAACCCAGAAAGTCACAGATTACGATCGAAACAATAATATTGAAAAATACGAATACCCATTTGCATGTGGACCACAAAATCACCAAAACAAATCAATAAATAACCGAAAATTGAAAAATAAAAATGGGGGAGATTGGGGATTACACTTGAGCTTGTTGTGGTTCTTCTTCTTAGAGCAAGAGGGGCAGAACCAAGAGCCTTTGGGGACCGAAACGAGGATGGGTCTGAGGCAAAAGAGATGGAACCCTCTGTCGCACTCGTCGCAGAGAAGAAGGTCCGCCGGAGAGTCGTCGGACCCACATTTCTCGCAGAAAACGTCGTCGTAATCGGCATCGGAACCGCCGCTGCCGCTGCCGCTGCCGCTATCTTCGTCGCTGAAAACAGCAGGCTTCGGAGCTTGCGTTCTTCTTTGCCTCAGCGCCATTCTCCTCGTTCCTCTTGGGGAAGCCATTGACAGATCGATCTCTGTAGAAATGGGTTTTTTTTTATTGTTTATTATTATTATTATTTTTTAAGCGAGGAAGAAGGTAATAAGATGGAGTTTGGGTATTTATCTAATTTGTTTTTCGCGGGAAGTGGGAATTTGGCGCCAAGCTTGTTTTCCTTTTTTTGGCGGCTTTTGGCGCCAACCTTGACGTAAGTGTGCTGGGCCGTTCAATGAACGGAGATTTAAATACAACTGAAGTTAAACAAAAATAAAGAGAAAATTACCCGAATAATCATATTTTTTTATCTAGTGATTAACATGATATAAATTCTCTTATCTTGATCAACATGACATAAATTACAATGTTAAAAGAGAAATTATAGCATATAACATATTTTATAAGTACATTTAAAGTTTATAATATATTTTTAAAAAGATGATATATTATAGCATATCTTTATAATAAATGCTTAGATTTCCTTGAATTTTTTTAAAAAATTTTGAATTTACGATTAGTTTATAGTAATAAATTTATATGCATATTTTCATATTAGAGAGAGAAGATGAAGAAGGAGGGATTTTTTTAAGTATTATATGATCATAAATTTGATTATATTATTTATTATTATGTTTAAAATTTTATTCTATAATTTACTATTATTTTTTTAAAAAAATGTTATTTTGTTCTTTCTTCCTTTTATAATTAATATAGAGTAAGAGATTTTGAGAAGTCAAACATGAATATGCTTTTTTTTTTAATTAATAAACAAAATTTCTCAAAAGAAAAAAAAAGGAAAAGTATTTGATTAATGTAAATTTAAACATTATTATATCAATATGACACAAAAATTTGACATTAAACTAATACGAAACAAAAATCACAAAATTAAAACTAATTTTATGTCATGTTAATATAGAAAGGAGAGTATGATAGGAGTTTATATCAAATTGGTCAATGGATTAAAAAAAGTAACTATTTGAGTAATTTTTTTAAATTTTTGTATATAAGTACCTCATGTATACTCTTCTTATATTAATTAATTATGGAACCTAGAACTTATAGCTTCTAAACTCCAAACTCCCATTTCCCTCAATAACTGGATTAGCCCCACTGGCTTGTTGGGCCTTACAGTTACTAATGGGCCCATATTTGTGGACATCTTAGCCCAACCAGGAACTTGCCCGTTAAAACTGCTGAAGAGCGAGACCGTACAATGACAAAGCATTTCATCATCATGGATCTGGAAAACCAAAAGGCCTTCAAAATCCACCTCGTCTCCTCTACCGACTCTCCCGAGTTCACTCACTTGACTCGGGCACTGACTCGTTCATCGCTCGTCGCGATTGACACCGAATGGAAGCCGACTCGCGCTGGGCAGCAGCAGCAGACAGGCTTCCCCACCGTCTCCCTCCTCCAACTCGCCTGCCAACTCGGCGGCGACTCGGACGAGTCGGATCACTCGGTGGTCTTCCTGGTGGACCTCCACCTGATTCCTCTTCCGTCAATCTGGGAGCTCCTGAGAGACGTTTTCATCTCTCCCGATGTTCTGAAATTAGGTTTTAGATTCAAGCAAGACTTGGTCTACTTGTCCTCCACTTTCAGCTCGGATGGCTGTAATCTTGGATTTGATAGGGTAAGAGCTTAGCTTTCGCGCAATGCTTATGTTTGGTTGCTGGGAAAATGCAGGAAACAAATGGAAATTTTGATTTTTAAGACCTCAATTTCATCAATGGAAGTCAAAAAAAAAAAAAAAAAATCCAAAGGTTTCATTTTTATTGCTGATGGATACCATAGGTGCAATATTTTCTCAGCTAAATTTATCAAAATTATCGTTGAAGTATATTATATAGATTATAGGCTAGCTTTAACGTGAATTTGGTGTTTTTTTTAATTATTTAAACTGAATTATAAATGAAGAACTTTTTTGTGAGATAAATTATTAAAAGTTATTCAATAATTCTATTACGGTGTATATAGGTGGAGCCGTTTTTGGATATTACGAGTCTGTACAATTATCTACAACAAAAGCAACCTGGGACTGGAAGGAAAATGTCGAAGGATATCAAGAGTTTGGCAACTATCTGCAAAGAAGTGTTGGGCATTTCTCTTTCAAAGGTTTGCTTTCACTAATCATAAAACATTGTGATTCCTCTGATATATATATATATATATATATATATATATATGAGTGATATTATATGACCTTGTTACCTCCATGATGAGTTTGTGAACAAGAATTTTATCCATGTCCTTGTCTCAAGCTATGCCCTTTTAAGAGAATCAAACTCAGTTTGAAAATACTCAAGTGTACTCAAACTTATATATATATATATATATATGTATGTATGTGTGTATACGTATACGTAATTATGGAGTTTATCTGTTTTCTAGGAACTTCAATGTAGTGATTGGTCACATCGTCCCCTCACTGAAGAACAAAGAAGATATGCAGCTATGGACGCTCACTGCTTGCTTGATATATATAACGTCTTCCAAGTCAAAGTCATCAAAGAAGGTACATGTGACATAAAGATTCAGAAAACTAAATCAATTTGTTCTGTTCTGTTTTGTTTTTAACTTGAAGACAGGGAGATTCGAACTCTGCACCTTTTATTACAGTCAAATATGGAATTACTGCTAAGCTATGCCTAGAACTGCATATCAATTTGTTGGACTAACTGAGTTGAATCACAAAACAACGAAATACAGAAATATCTTTTGTTTTGCTGATGATATCTTACTTGGTTTGACGTAACTGACGAGCTTTTGTGATTTTTTTTTTTGGTCTTAGATATACTTTTTAGATTATTTGTCTCATATCCCATTGGTGAAAACAAATTTGTTGGATTGCTCGTTGCAGGGAATTTAATTAACAATCTTGCTGAATCAAATTCCATTGTTTCAAATCGTGGGTTGAAAGAGATTCTTGAGAAGGATGAGGTGTGTGAGAAAATTATAAGGATGACATTTTGTGAAGCTTCGGATATAGTCCGAGCTACTGCTTTTTCGGATATTTCTCGGAAAGTAACCTCAGTAGAAGGAATGGTTCTGAGGTCTCAGCGAAGGAGTACATTGCCTATGAATGAATCCCTGTTCAAGATTGTAAACAGATACGGTGAAAAACTTGTGCTGAAAGAATCTGATAAAAAGCCAAAATTTTCAAAAAGAAAAGGGAGGAAGAGACGATCATCGGCCGGTTTGATTCACAACGAAAATCAATTAGAGAATTCTGAGGACTGGCAAGGTCCCCCTCCATGGGATTCTTCCTTGTGCAGAAATGGATGCCCCAAGTTTTTATGTGATGTAATGGTATGTATATTAACTCTTTTGATTACCTTTTAAATCCTGTGATTTTACACCGTTAATGGCTGAATAATTGACATGAGTGTTCTTGCTTCTCCGAGGATTATCCTAATTTCTAGGAACAAAACTCTATAGATTTTCCGCTCTAATGTCGTTTGGAGTTTGAATTTTCATGTTTTCACTCGTGTTTTACTCAGGTTGAAGGGTTGGCAAAACATTTGAGGTGTGTTGGGATAGATGCTGCAATCCCACATTCGAAGAGGCCCGAACCCAGGTGCGCTTACCAGGAATATACTAATTACATAATGGTAATAGAGGTTATATGCTAGTTTATGCAATCTGTTGCTTTCTTTGTATATAGGGACTTGATAGGTCAAGCTCACAAAGAGAATAGAGTGCTCTTGACACGGGATGCCAAGCTGCTGAGACACCAATATACATTAAATAATCAAATATATAGGGTGAAGAGCCTTCTAAAAAATGAACAGCTACTAGAGGTATGCTTGGTTCTGGTGGTGACTGAATTCAAACGAGTTAATCGCTGCTTTCATCAATCAAATAGATGAGGCCGTGTTTTTGTGGCTGAAATTGCAAGTGTTCTTGCAGGTCATAGAAACATTTCAGCTGAAAATCAGTGAGGATCAGCTGATGTCGAGGTGCACCAAATGCAATGGTAGGTTTATTCAAAAGCCGCTGACGACAGAAGAGGCTGTGGAAGCTGCAAAAGGTTTCCAAAGAATTCCAAATTGCTTGTTTAACCAAAATTTAGAGTTTTGGCAGTGCATGGACTGCAATCAACTTTACTGGGAGGTAACATCGATAACTTATTATCGCTTTTCTTATGCTCTTCCCGTAGATTATCCAAAATGTGATGGTGCTTAGCTTCTTCCTCCGAACCGTAAACTGTTTTCCACTTTTCTTGTTCAGTTCTCTCTAGCTGTATCCATTGTTTAAAATTGCGCAATCAATTGCCCGCTTTGAGGCCCGCCTCACTGAAAGGCTATAAAAAATGGCCCTGAGGCCTACGCCTCAATGGGGAAAAAATTGCTTACGCCTCTCCCACTTGAGGAACAGGAATTTGCGCGCAATATTGCGCAATAGCTGAGGCTATTTTCTAAAGGCCTAATGCCAAAGCTTAAGTTTTCAGAAAAACAAAAAAACCAGGTCCGTTTTTGTCTTTTTAAGTTCATGGGCCCATCTATGCTGCTTAAAAAGTTTGAAACAAAGACATTTTTCATGGCTGCTCAAGCAATATATATGAGGATGGGGTTGACTTTTGAATTAGTAGTTACAACTAGTTAATTTTAGGGTGTGTTTCTTTCAGACTTCTTGTCTAATTTCTTTTAGGCTTATTACTTATGAAATTTTTTTATTTTAGACTATTTATGATGTTAAGTATTGATTTATAACTACTACTAAATTTTTTATATTTTTTGAATTATTTTATGGTGTAGTGTTGAGGCTTACGCCTCAATTCACAAAAGCAAAAGCCTTAATACCGGATTGCGCTATTTTAAACATTGGTTGTATCCAACTTATTTGGTTAACTAATTAAGAGGAAACAAGTTGTTTCCTGCTAGTTTTGTCACTTTGTTGGGTGCGGCATTAAGATGATCTTAGGAGGATTTACCAAACTAGTTTCCAATCTTCTCATCAGAACTTAATTTCATTAGTGCTCATTCTGGCCCACCTCAAATAGAAGAAAAAAGGGAATCCATCTTTAGTTTCCCTAACCAATGTTAGAATAAAGCAAAATTTGCTTCAAAAAACACCAAGACTTCATGATATGACTTGTTTCTCCTGTTTGGCATGTGGGAAAAGTAAAGAGAAAATTCCGTTTTAAACTAGACAAAACTTTTGACCAAAATGACACATGCTTGGGGATTGGTTGGTGGATAGTTTTGGTAGCCAGCTTTGATTTATATGCTCAATAATGTTATTTATTTTTATTTTTTTTTTAGGGAACCCAGTATAAGAATGCTGTTCAGAAATTCATAGACGTTTGCAAGTTGAACGACTAAACTCCAAGCTGATAATTATTGTGCACCAGTTTTATATGTCATTATTCTTTTGGGCAAATATATTTGTCGTTCATGCTTTGTAATATATTTCATCTCTATGTGTTTTTAAGTTTTTTACGTCATTACTGTGTATCACCCTTATCACAGCTTGTTCCCCAACTTTTTTTTTTTTTTTTTTTTTTAACGCTGTGTAAATCTCGTATTTGGTTTGAATCCTTGATTTGATGGGGAAAGCTGTTTGCCAAAGTGGGTGAATGAAAAAGGGAAAAAATAAAAATAAAGAGTTACAAACATATTCAAGTTGAGTAGAATTTGTTGTGTTCTATATATGTATATATATATATATATATTTATCTTTGCATATATTTTCTTCAATCCCGTTTTTGTTTAAATATGAACATTGCCAAACTAAAGTCTTTATATTTTGGAAACCTTCCAAACGGGCATTAATATAGAGTGATATCACCGAACTATGATAGCATACGCTATCGTGTGTTTATCAACATCATATTACATCAAAATCATGTCACAACAAAACGTGTGCAAAGCTTCATATAGTAGTGATAGAGTGTTGAAAAATAAGTAAATTTGATGAAAATATAAGAGTCTAAAATAGCACAATAGCGATTGGGCATATTTATCAAATCTGGAGGCAAAGAATTCTCCTGTGTCCTATAATAAAGAATAAGAGACTGTTCTTTTGTTTTTTGTTTTTTGTTTTTTTATTTTTATTTTTTTTTAGCAAACAAAAAATAAGATCAAATAGTGTCTTTCATGTTTCTGGGCCTAGCTCGTTGATAGGATGATAATGTATCATATTCTTGAATTTTCATTAATTATCATACCGAGGGCTCACAAAGTTAGTCAACAGAAAATATTACCTAATTGACAGATCGTGTGATGCATGATTCGTATTCCTCTTGATATATTAGAAGCGAATACTCTAAGTAAAATCTTATTTAACATCACGTCACCGCCACCGCCACCGCTAGTAAAGACTGTTCTTTTGTTTTTTGGTAAATAAAGACTGTTCTTTTATTGAAACACAAGACTACCGACAATATTCTGCATAAAACAACTTGGGAATTATAATAGAATTGTATGCATCAATATACATATTCTTCCATACCAATGTTGCACAAAATATACTAAGACATAGTAGGGGGGACAAATGCACCTGCATTAACGGCTTTTAACGTATGGGACTTTTCATTTTTTTTTTTTAATTTTTTAACAAAGGAATGTTGAAGAGGAATATGACTAGATTGACTTGAAAAGACAGGTTACCCAAACAGCATGCAAACGGCTTTTAGGCCAACTTTCCAAATGTCGTCGTTTTCTCTTTTACAATGATGTTAAAACCTTGAAACCACTCCTGGCCCATTACTTGTTAGGTTTGCCATGTCAAATTTTACCCAAGTTTTCTTTTCTTTTCTTTTTTTTTTTAATTATTTTTATTTATTTTTCCAAGCTTCTTTTGAACAAAAATTTTGTAACCTTTTGAATTGGATCAAGCAATGCACTAATGTTTGATGTAACTTGTCCACTGATTTCCAAATAAATTAATCAAAAAGATTGGTCGTGATATGGTTTACCCAAATATGACAACAAACTACTATGCCAAGAGGAAGCTTCAACGCTTATTTATGCTTACTAAATAGGTCGTTTGTTGATTTTTGAATGTCCTTTTGGGACCCACTTTTGTTTATTTATTTATTTATTTTTCCCTCAGTGGGTGGGTCCACCTTGTTGGACCAGTGTTAAAGCATATCTTATTTTTCTTGTGAAAAATGGTGAGGGTCCAAAGAAGGAAAGAAAAAAAGAATGCCTTCTCAATTCAGCTTTGTTAAAAAAAAAAATCTAATAATAAAAAAGTTTTTTTGTCTCGGCAGGATCTTTGTTGCAAGATCTTCACCTAATCTGATTGGTCCTATAATTCTACATGACCCACAAACAAAGTGGATTTCTTTATCCAGTAACAAAAACTAAAGAAAAGGACTCTCTCTCTCTCTCTCTTTTATTATTTTTTTTTTTGGGGGGGGGGGGACAATGACTACCCCATGGAGTTTTCACAAGAAACTTTCTGTTTCAATCTCCATCAATTTTCATTTGGAGAAGGAAAAACGTTTTCTCTTTTCATTTTTATATAAAAATAATAACATGAATTTGGGATAAAATTTACGGCAATGCACATGAGCATTCTTAATGTATTGCCTTTTTTTTTTTTTTCCCCCAAAGTATTCTTATTTGAGATTCATAAAAGTATGATAATATTGTACATTCTTATTAACTTTGTTCAACCCCGTGGCTTATTCGGCTCCTTGCAATGCTGCTGACTCAGTTCTCATTAGATTTTGAGCAACCTTGTCATCGCATGCATCGTTGGTACGGTTTGAGACCTTTTTATTGCCTTTTGTTCTTATTTTAATCTAATTATTGAATATATCATTTGTAAGCAATTTTTGATTTTGTTATTTTTTGCTTGCAATCTCATATGACACGGACGTGGTCTTCCCATTTTTCGATATAAGTTGTTTGTCTTGTGACTTGTCCACTAAATTTATTTCTTGGCAATGTTACGGTTGATCTTAGCGCTACAAGTCTTTTGATCGCTTATAAATTTTTATCAATTATGGAGATGGTGTTTAAAAAAAATTGTATTTATCTTCAATATATATAGTGTGTTTTCAGTTTTTTGTTTTCAAAACTCGATAATTTTTTATTCTTTAAACAATTAATTTAAGTTTATTTGTGAACTCAATCATTGTTATCTCCTAGTATTTGTAATTGTATTTTTAGATTTGGATTGAGATTACAATTTTTGAGGGGGGGGGGGGGGGGAAAGGAGAGTATTTTCAACCGTAAAACGAGAATCTTTTTTCTAATTAGGGCAGGAAGAAAGAAAAAGGGAGAGGATAACGTGGAAGAAAAAAGAGGTGTACACGTCGTTCAAACGACACCATCCTGACGTCGTTTGACCACAATTCTGTCAGATAATCTCACTGCAGAAGGCACATGCTTTTGAACTTACCACTTATCGCACGCTCTTCCATCCCCCCCCCTTTCCTTGATGCCATTTGGGTGTGAGTAGGACCCACTTCTCTCTCTCTCTCTCTCTAGCTCTCTCTCTAGCTCTCTCTTGCACTTTCCTAAATATTATCCTTCTTCTCACGTCACCGACACGTTTCACTATCACGCAAGCTCTCCCCATTGGGACATTCCCCTCCACCCATCATCTCCCTCCACGTGTCCCCCCACAGTGATATATATATAACTAATACATACTTACCACTCGGATGTAAATCACACTAAAAACACCATATATACTAAATAGTGTAGTGCACCACACTGTAATAATGATCAGGAAGATGAATAGATAATTTATACAAACATACAAACATTGAGCCGGAAAGTCCATGTCAATGTCACCTAGATTTTTATATGTCAATAATTCCAAATAATATTAGGAGATATCAATAATACGTAATAACAAGTATAATTTAATGATAATTTTATCTTTGATTCTCTTTGAATCTTTACGCTCTTTAAAGAGTAAAAGAAAAAGAAAAAAGACGTCAACAATATGCAAGACTATTAATATGTATATCAAAATAACGTAATGGAGTCTATTATCTAAATATATATATATAATATTTAGTACCGATAATGTCTCAAATGTTTTGTAATATTATTGCTCTAGCTACTCTCACTTTGATAATCAGTATTGGATCATAAATATCCCCAATTATATGCGGCTTTCCTTTACTTTCATAATTGTTATAGGTTTTTATTTATTTTTATTTTTGGGTTATAACAAAGCATTCACATGATTGTTATAGGTTATCTCTCTTACGTCTTCTTCCAAGAAGTTATAGGTCATGTTGTTATCCACTATCAATTCTTCTATCCAAAACGAAGGTTCGTGATTTTCACAACACATGTCCTTATAATTGTTATTTTGTTTCTAGCAATTTATGTTTCTATGGTTGCAATGAGATACATAGAAAATGAACCATTAATTTTTTGATTTGATTTCAGAATTCACCTCCAGATTTAGAGAGAGAGAGAGGGAGAGAAATTGTGATCATTAATAACTATAATTACACATTCATAAGTTGAAGTCATTTTGCTTATAAAGAAATTATTATCATATTTTTTTTCTTTTTCTTTTTAATAAAAAAGAGCGATATCTTCACACTCAAATATCTAAAGATAAACAACAGTTGAGATTGTTGATGGAAACTCACTGATTTCATCAACAAATAATATTATTTAACTGATAAACTGATTTCATCAACAACAGTTGAGTAATAATAAAATGTTTTTTTTTCTATTTACTTAAAGAATATTACATAAATAGTTTTTTTTTTCCTCGAGAATATTTCTGATGTGGAGAAGTAAAAGGTCTAGAAATTGTCTAAGTTCGTTAATTACTTGAATTATAATGCCACTATAGGACAAATTAATAAAGTTTCATAGGAGCTCAAAGTTCATATCTGAATTATCTTTCCTTTTCTTTTTATGATAACCTCTAAAACCGACCTATAGTACTTCCTCACAGAAGATTGAGATTGAAAAAGGAAAAAGCCTATCAACTTCTCACTTCTCTGATGAGAGAGAGAGAGAGAGAGAGAGAGAGAGAGAGAGTGAGCTAAAGTGCAAACAGTGCAAATGCGCATATATAGACACCAAAAGAGAATATAACATTTGACTAACGCCAAAACATACCCTAAAAAATTATTGTTTTGATGCGCCTGTAAAAACATGACTTTACATACAAATATATATATATATATATTTATTTATTCTCTCTCTCTCTCCTCTCTCTATCTCTCTCTCTCCACATATAGTTGGCCAAAACATGGAACCACCCCATATCCCATCTCTCTAGTGATCCAGCTATTGCTTTAAGACCATCAGTTAGAAAAGTGGGTGGGTTTCCTTTCTCTGAAGACTCCATATAACTTTTTTATTTTTCTCTCCTTTTGATTTTTTTTTTCCTTCCCTTCATAATATCCATGGATGGTACAGCTCACTGGCCTCAGGTAAATAACTGACCTTTTAATTTATGTTATTTTTTCCTTCATGAATAAGTGCATGAAATTATCATCAATCTCTAATCTAAAAAAAGCGATAGCTAATTAATTTGGAGTAATATATATCTGAATTAATAACCTTTTGTGCTTTTTTGAGAATTTTCTTCTTTGGTTAATTTCTAGCTTTTCAAAGCTATATATATAGCTAGTTAGTCTTTAACTTTCTTTTTTTTTTTTTTCTCTCTCCCAAAAAGATGATGTTGTTGCTGATCATCTCAACCGCCACTAATATTTATCTGAATTTTTGTTGGGTCTTTCCAAAAAAATCTTCCATTTTATCTTGAAAGTTGAAAGTACTATACTGCACTTTTTTATTTTCCTTTTCTTTTCTTTTCTTTTCTTTTCCTTTCATCTGATAAAGCACCCAGAAAAAGCTAGTTGTTTTTTTGCTGTTGTTGCTGTTGCTGTTGCTGTTGTAACCCTCAAAGTGTAAAGCACCTTCTCTTTATTTTGTTTTCTTTTATCTTGTTAATTATCTTCTTGTTTGTTTCCTTTCCAACTTTCTCTTTCTCCATCACTTTTTTTTTTCCCCTCTCCTGACAAACATGAAGTTATGGCCTTTTCTCTTTTAACTTTAGGGTTTTTTTTTTTTTTTTTAAATAAATAATAATAATTTTTCAGGGTATTGGAGTGGTTAAAGGCATGGATCAGGGCAGTTCAAAGCAGCAGGCTCCAGATAATAATATGACAGAGAGAAGAGCAACAAGGCCACAGAAGGATCAAGCTTTGAACTGTCCACGGTGCAACTCCACCAACACCAAATTCTGCTATTACAACAACTACAGCTTGACTCAGCCTAGGTACTTCTGCAAGACTTGTCGAAGGTATTGGACAGAAGGTGGGTCCCTCCGTAATGTTCCTGTTGGTGGTGGCTCTAGGAAGAACAAAAGATCTTCATCAACTTCATCTTCATCTTCAGCAATTTCTTCTTCTTCTTCACCGTCTTCTAATTTACCAATATCAAAACTTTCTCATCCTCATCATCAGACAATACCCGTACAGCCAAGCTTGAATTTCCCACCCAAGATCCACCAAGGCCAAGATCTCAACCTAGCTTACCCACCATCATCAAGCCATCATGATCATCAGAACAACATCTCAAGATCATCATTTGTGGAAGCTCCGTATAATAGTACTACTACTGAGAGTTACACACCAAACCCCAGCAGTACCGGTACGGCTACAACTTCTGCTATGGAGCTTCTCAAGACTGGGACTACTCATGGCTTGATCAGTTCATTCATGTCCATGCCTGTTGTTGTTGATCAGGACTCCAACACAATGTTAATCTCAAGTGGGTTAATTCCAAATTTGGCTCAAGAATTCAAGCCTTCTCTTAGTTTTGGTCTACATCATGCAGGCTACAGCAATAATCATGATCATCACCATCGTCAAAGTTATGATCATCATCGGAATCTTGATCAACATCATCATGCGGTTCAAGATCAGACGGGTGCGAGGCTACTGTTTCCTAGTGATCGTCGTCAGGAATTGAAGCATGTTTCAAGTACTACCAGCACTGCTTCTGATCATGATCATCGTCAAGATCATCATGATCATCATCAGTTTGAGCTTAATAAAGGGCAAGGAGATATTTCCAATGGGTATACTTGGAACGGAATGTTTGGTCACGGAGGTTCTTGGTAAATAAACAGGAAAAAAAAATTACTTTTAATATTTTGGAAAAGTGTTTTTATTTGGCGTGGCTTGGTGCTCATCAAACTAACAAATTAGGGTAAAAATGTTTGTTATGGGTTCTTTCTTCTTTTATGATTTGTACTCTTTTTTCTTTCTTTTTTATTTTTTTCCTTTTCTTTTCTAAGGGAAAAAATTCTACCTTTTTTTTTTGTCCATACCTTTTTCTTCTATTGTGTTTCTTTTGGTATTTAAATCAATGTGGGATGTTTTGAAGCTTTGTTTTAGGTCAGCTTCAAGGGGTGTGGTGTAGTGCTTTTGAAAAGGTAGGGGGGCCAAAAAAAAAAAAAAAAAGAAAAAAAAGGGCCACCAGAGTAAGTTTCTTATCTCATGGTTCTCCTTTAAATTAGGGCTTCATCATCATCATGGCCTTCATATTATCATCATACGATCTTTCATGATCTGCCACAGCTAGCAAGTGTTTGAGACTTGAGTAGTGCTACTGCTTTTATGAGTTCGTGTAGCAAATAATGATGTTCATGGTTAGCAAGGGTTGCTAAATAATACATATATGTATTGTCTTTAATTATATATGTTATGTATTTGTTTGAGCATGTAAGTACTGATTATGATCTCCTTTTTTTTTTTTTTTTTTTGGGAAATTGAGATGAGAATTTGAATTTTATAATTCATGATGAAGTCAGGTGTTTAATTATTATTAGACTATACATGCGACCATAAATATTTGATTCTTTTTTTTTTTTTTTAACTATTAATAGCTTAACTAGTGTTGAGGATTATATAACTTAGATTTTGAAGTAATTCACTTAGATTATAACTTACAGTGAAGTTAGATGCTCAATATTTACCTATAGACTATACCTATTATGAGGATTTGATTTGATTTATTTTTTAAAACAAAACTATTATTAGTGAGAATACCTTAATTATAATTTAAATTATTAATAATTCAGTTGGAACTTTAAAGTGAATTTAATGGTATATGGTATGATGGCTTTCAATCCTTTTGCACAACAAAAGTTTCGCTCTCTTTTTTCTTTCTTTTTCTCTTTTTTCCTCTCTTTTTGGTTGCCTACAGGTCAGAAATGTCGGATCTTTTCACCACCATCTTGGCCTTGCAGATTCTTCCATCCATTAAAGCAAGACACCCTTCATCATCAACTCACATAAAATAGGATGTTTAGCAATTAACGAAGAATACATATTTTAACCAGAAGAGTACTAGGTATGACCAGTTAGCTATATATAGATTTTTTTTTTCATTTACTTTTTTTTTTTGGCCCATTTTGCTACATTGATTAACCTAGCTTTTTCCTTTCAAAAAAAATTAACCTAGCCTTTTTCTACCACTCTTCGTTTTTACTCTAGAAAAATATTGTCTTGATCGTGATATATAATATAAATATACATTTAGAAGCAAACTCCATAATCTCTGCCGCAAACACAGATTGTCTTTAGCTTATAATTATATTTCCTCATCTTGTAATGATTTCTTTTTATGAGCACTCACGTTTTGAAGGGGCTGATTTTAGTCACCGCAAAATTTGCACCATTTCCTTCAATGATTATCACAGTTCTCCCATATAAATTAGGCTCAATATTCTCTCTGTTTCCTTATTTTTAAAGCTAAAATTTTATAAAAAAAAAATAAAATTCTAAAACTTCTTTAGTGGCATTCCTTTCTTTATTAGCCTTTAGGATGGGACCCACACAAACATTCTCCTCGGCTACCATGCTGTAGACTAATCTATTATCTACTCCACTCCTGCCAAATCCTAATCTCTCTCTTAACATATAATACATATATATATATATATATAGATATATATATACACATGTAGTAGTCTATGATCGACAATAATTTAATATTTTGTTTCCTATATAGATCATGACCACATTCTTAGATATATTTTGTATCTAAGCTGTTTAGCACTACTAGCTATAGGGTTAGGTGTTATGAAAGTCCCTTTCTCCTCTTTACCGGAGTTGGCCATCTCTCTCTCTTCGGGTTCTCTTTTCTTATGCTCAGACAAATTTGTCAATGGTTTTATTTATTTAATTATTGTTTTGATATATAATATAATCTCAAATTGTCAATGGTTCGAATTATAACACTGAAGATTTAAACGTCTCTATAATGGTGGTGACTATTCTATATTGTTATCAGTTGGGGTTGCAAAAAGAAAGACAAAAAGTTATATAGTCAAAAGCACTATATCAATATGTTTCATATTGTTTTTATTCAACTAGCTAGCATTTTTGGACCCCCCCCCCCCCCCCCCCCCCCCCCCCCTCATTTGAAAATTGCTAAGGGGAATAGCTTGCCTTTTGCACCTAATTATATATAATATATTATATATAATATATACACTAATTTCCCATATATATATTACAATTATACGTCTACGGTCATTACCTTGATTAGGCCTCTTACCAAGCTAGATTGCTTGATAATTTAGAATAAGGGCATGTGCATGAATGCCTAAAGCTTTGGATGGCTATATATCTATAGCTAAATGGCTATTATGAAGAATTTTAACATTTTATTGATTTTCCTTGATGCTGCGATCGTGATGTTTTTGAAAATATTGCAGAAGAAGACATTAGAAAGCCCGCAAAAATGGGTGAAAAAATATTCCATGAAATAACAAGAAAATCGATGCTTTGTTGAATTTAAAAGGACCACCCATTTTCTTTGTTCTAAATAGTAAATAAGATTGATCTGGCTTGGTTACACATTAAAGATGGTGCAGTTATTAGTATATGGGTTTATGAAAAATTCATGTTTGCTTTTGGACAAGACTCGATAAAACGCTACATCAATATATATATATATATATATCGCATTCATTAAAATAACATATCATATCACTTAAAGTATCAAATTAGTTAAAGTATCATATCAATTATTAGTTTAAATATTTTATTGAAAACATGACTTGAAATTAATAAGGAACATGAAAAGAAAGGAAAAAAAAAATTTCGGAATCCTGTTTTTTCACAAATATAATGGCGACAATATAGAATTATAACTTACAAGTTGCCTATATATATATATATATATATATTACCGCGTGATGTAATTAATAAGTAGGTAATTTTTTGTCCAAAAAATAGAACTTTGTGTGAAAAAATTCGCTAATTTTGTCGTTAATTTTAATCGTGGAGCCAATAAACTTAGCCAACATGGATAAATCCGATACCAAATAGCCATTTTTGATGCGTACTCCCAACGAAAAGAAAAAGAAAAGCAGCAAAGACGTAAAGAAGAAGAAAGAATTAGTCTTTTGTCAGTCACTATGTCATGTGGTTAAAAAAATGAAAGTGCAAGATTTGATGTGGACACTACTCGTTTATGTATTCATTCATTGAAATTTTGGGGGTTTTTTTTTTTTTTTTTTTTTTTTTTAATCGATGTCTCCTAAACCTTTTTTTGTTATCAGTTCTAAAATGAGAAATTTTAACAATTAACCTCATAAGCTACAAAATCCATTAAACTAGTGATCTCTTTGATCACGTTCGTTAAATTATAGACGGTTTGTAACATGTAATTCGGACAATTATTTATTTATTTATTTATTTTTTACCTCTTATCTAATCCATGTGCCATTCTCTTTTCAGTTTTTGTAAAAATAATTGTAGTAATAATTTGATGAAGTTATCAAAAGGACCACTGATAGAATGTAGTTTAAAGTTTATGAGGTAATTTGTCAAGTTATCGTGTTTGGCACACCATTTGAAACCCAAAAAATATTTTCACTTTTTTTTGAAATCTATGTCACATTCATTTTTCTTCTTCTTAAATGCCTATTTATTTTTTGTGTTATTCTTGTTGTTTAGTTCAAAGTTATCTCTTCCCTGTATTTAAAAGAGTTAATGGCTTTTTTAGTCGTATATTCCTTACTTATCATATGTGATTGTCACATGGTGACCATGTTATCATCACATAATTTTTTTTTTTAAATCTATTCCGCAAGCACCATATAAGTTAACTAGTGGTGAAAAAAGGAACCAAAATTTTGAAGGATAATTCATAGTCACTGACTCACTGGCTCACTGCCATTTCAGTCAAATACAAGTTCTACAACGAAAATCTAAGATTTTTTTTTTCCTTTAACCAAAAAAAAAAAAAAAAAACTTTAGAAACTTTTGTAAAGCCCGTGTGTGTTTTTAGAGAGAGAGAAGAGTGGCAGAGAGAACGTTATGCTGTGTTAGTCATAATTTCACTTCCATGCAAGTTTATGTCCACAGCTGACATGGGTGCTAAACCAGTGGAAGTCCTTACACATTTGGCACCATCACCACCGTCAAATCATGGTTCCAAGAATCAGACGTCTCGGAAGCCCAGCAGCCTTTCCTTTCAAAGACCAGTAAATTCAAGCTTGTACGCTTACGTTCTCGAATCCTGTAGATGCCCAGATTTGGGAAAACAGGTTCATGCCCACACTGTCAAAACTGGGTTTTGCGGGCACGAGTTTGTGGAGACCAAGCTGCTCCAGATGTATGGAAGATGCGGTTGTTTGGAGGATGCCGCTCTTGTGTTCGATAAAATGCCCCTGAGAAACTTGTATGCTTGGACTGCCATTTTGAACGTGCAAGTTGATTGTGGGTTTTTTGAAGAAGCTCTTTTGCACTTTCTGGAATTGCAATTAGAAGATGTGGGATTAGAGTTTTTTGTGTTTCCGGTTGTTTTCAAGGTTTGTAGCGGACTAGGGGCGCTAGGATTGGGAAGACAATTGCATGGGATTGCCATGAAGTCTCGGTTTGTTGCAAATATATACGTTGGTAATGCGCTAATTGATATGTACGGCAAATGTGGAAGTTTAGACGACGCGAAGAAAGTTTTGGTGAAGATGACAGAAACGGATTGTGTTTCGTGGAATACTATTGTTACAGCCTGTGCGGTTAATGGAATGGTGTACGAGGCATTGGAATTTTTGGATGGAATGAAGTCAGATAAGTTAACGCCCAATGTTGTTTCTTGGAGCGCAGTTCTTGGAGGCTTCTCACAGAATGGTTATGATGAGGAAGCCGTAGAGCTGCTGTTTAGAATGCAAGCAGAAGGATTTGAACCAAATGCTCGAACCTTGGTGAGTGTTCTTCCATCCTGTGCTAGGCTACAATGGCTTAGTCTTGGCAAAGAAATCCATGGCTATATTACCAGACACGGGTTTCTATCGAACCCTTTTCTTGTGAATGGATTGGTTGATATGTACAGAAGGTGTTCTGATATGAGGAGTGCTTCAGCAATGTTTTCAAACTTCTCTTTGCAAAATGCAGTCTCTTGTAATACAATGATTGTCGGGTATTGTGAGAATGGCGACATCTCCAAAGCCAAGGCATTGTTTGATCAAATGGAGTTGATGGGTATCGAGAAGGATGTGATTTCCTGGAACTCTATTATTTCAGGGCATGTAGATAACTGCTTGTTTGATGAAGCTCTATGTTTGTTTCAAGAATTACTAGAGGAAGGAATAGAACCTGATTCCTTTACTTTAGGAAGTGCTCTAACTGCTTGTGCTGATATGGTGTCTTTAAGACGAGGGAAGGAGATACATTCCCGTGCGATTGTAATGGGTTTGCAATCTAACACCTTTGTTGGTGGAGCTCTGGTAGAAATGTACTGTAGATGCCAAGACCTATCGTCTGCTCAAAGGGCTTTTGATGAAACAAGTGAAAGGGACATTGCTACATGGAACAGTTTGATATCCGGCTATTCTCGTTGCAATCAGAAAGAAAAAATTCCATTACTTCTTCAAAATATGAGAGAAGATGGCTTTGAGCTGAATGTATATACCTGGAACGGTATTATCGCTGGTCATGTGGAAAACAACCATCTTGATTTAGCCATGGAGTTGTTCTCCCAAATGCAGACTTCAAAATTGAGGCCTGATATATACACTGTCGGCATTATTTTACCAGCTTGTTCAAGGTTAGCAACAATTGAGCGAGGAAAGCAGGTTCATGCGCATTCGATTAGATTTGGGTATGACAAAGATGTATATATTGGTGCAGCACTCGTGGACATGTATGCAAAATGTGGAAGCTTGAAGCATTCATTTATGGCTTATAATAGGATTTCAAATCCTAATTTAGTATCCCACAATGCCATGCTTACTGCTTATGCAATGCATGGACATGGGGAAGAGGGAATTGCCTTCTTCCGCAAAATGTTAGAAGATGGGTTTCGACCAGACCATGTTACTTTCCTATCCGTTCTTTCTTCATGTGTGCATGCCGGATCGGTGAAGACGGGTCGTGAATTCTTTCATTTGATGAGTTATTTCAATGTGAAACCCACACTTAAACACTACACTTGCATTGTTGATCTTCTAAGCCGTGCATGTCAGCTAAATGAAGCTTACGAATTTACTCAGAAACTGCCCATTGAACCGGATTCGGTTTTGTGGAGTGCTTTGCTTGGAGGTTGTGTTATTCATGGTAACGTTGAGTTGGGAGAAATTGCAGCAGAGAGGCTAATAGAGTTGGATCCGAATAATACCGGAAACTACGTTCTGCTAGCTAACTTGTATGCTTATGCAGGGAGGTGGAATGATCTAGCTAGAATGAGACAGTTAATGAAGGATAGAGGAATGCATAAGAGCCCGGGATGCAGTTGGATTGAAGATAGAGATGAGATACATGTGTTTCTCGCTTGTGATGAAGCTCATAAGAGGTCAAATGAGATCTACGTTACTTTAGACAATTTGATTATTCACATGAAAACAGAGTTTACAACTAGTTTGTGATTACATACCGTTGTACGACACTCTAGTGCAAACATATGTGCACAGTTTCTACAGCTCAACTCTCATCACACTTATCGGCCATTCTAGAAACAAAAGTACAAACAAATGAAAAAATAGGATTATCTAGAAAGCAAGGAGAAATACCATTTGTTGTATCAGCAGTTTTGAAGTAATATTTCCATATGGGATTTCAGTACAGGTCCAAGGACTCCAGAACCCGACGGGCTTGGATATGCAGTGCAGTTAGTCTCTGCTCTGGATCAAGAGTTGAGCCAAATTGACTAGCTGCCCATATCAAGGAGGCAGACTTCTCTCCTAGAAGCCGCCTGATGTCTTCTTGTATGGATGCTAGTGGAGGCCTTCCTCGTCCATTTACATGCCCAATAAGCAGTAGCAAGAACTCTCCGCATTTCAACCTAAGAACGAGGAAGGGACCGTTACTTTTCAATTATCATTACTATAAACTAGAAAGAAGGTGTCCTGGTCTCAAAAAATGAATATTTTGGGCAGACAGAGTCAAAAGCCAAACAGTAATTTAAATTCCGAACTGATAGCAAATATGATGCCATCAACAGCCAAACATTACTCTCATAAAACGGCGCCAACTATATTGTTTCTTATCTTCTGAAAATCCAAATATACTGTTGTAGAATTGCAAATAGAAATTTAAATAACAGTCAACAATCAACATCAATTACAAGCTCCGAAAGAAAGAGACCTGAGATTTTCATCAACTTGTTTGTCTCTGATAAGCTCTGCAACTTCCTCGATACCATTACACGCTTCGAAATCCTGTCAAAACATGAAGAAGAAACGCATAATTTCATCTGTTTAGGGAAACCCAAAAGACCATCAAACTTAAAAATCACAAGATATCCGCTAATAGACAATTGTACCATTTGATTGGCCGATGAGTCCAACATAATGGAGATCAACGCATCCAAGCATGCCCCTTGTTCAAGTACTCCCCTAGATAATATGTTCATCAAGACCTTCATAATTTAAGGATTTATTTTTTGGTCAAAAAAAAAAAATCTAGAGATATTCAAGAGAAAACCAGATTAGTTCCGAATCAACAAAATGGCAGTAAGACAATGCTTCAAAAGACCTGAATTGCTTTGTACTGGTGAGCTAACAACGTACTCTCTCTGTGGAGCAAGCAGCAACCTTCCAAAACCCGAAGCGCAAGCGAAACCTCAGCATCAGTCGAAGGACTGGAAATCTTTATGGGCTCGACACCGAATATATGATCCAAATTCGCAACAATGTCATCGTCGGACTCCTTCAATGAATGTTGAAAGAGAACTGGAACAACTGTCACGTTGTAAAAAATTGCATTGGATCAGCAATTTCAGAGAAAAATTGCCTAAAACCTAATCCCAAAATCAAGACCTTTTTGCTGTCAATTTTCTAGGCACAATTTCGGAAGAACACGACAGAAACCAAAAGGAAATCGAGAATGAATAAAAAAAAAATCTATGAAATTGAGCAAAAAAATTGGAAATTTCATTTTCTTTTTGCTACATTGCCCGGCGATTGAAAGACAGACGAAAGAAGAGAATTGATGGGAATAAGGAGGTCGGAACCTTGAAGCTCCGGGATGGACTGAGTCTGGGAGAAGAAGTTAATGGTGGAATCGGACTCGGCGACGGATCGGAGGAACTTGAGGAGAGTTCTGAGACCGCGAACTCGGAGGAAGGAGAACTCGGCTCGGGCGTCCCTGAGACCGCTCCGGAGCGCGAGAGTGACCTCGCGGTAAACTCGCTGTTCTGTCAACGAGTTAACGAGCTCGCCCACCGCCGTCGACGGTGGCTCGGCCTCCGGTTCCGGCGAGCCAGTTTCCGGAGTTATTCCCTCGCTCCACAGCGCCTTCTTCAGGTACATTCTCTTCTCTCTTCTCTCCGTCAAGTGTCAAGTCGTTTCCTTTGTTTTTTTCTCTCTTTCCTCCCAAATGTCAGCCGTTGTTGGGAGGCGAAACGACAACAAATGAAATGGATGATTATGTTTGTCGTTGTCGTTGTCGTTGTCTCTTTTCTTTTCTTTTTTCTTTTTAAGTTTTTTTTAAATTATATTTTAGTTAGTTTTTCACTGTTTTCAGACGAAAAAGGCCTTTAAAAAAAATTAGAGGGAGTACTAATTGATGTGTTAATGGTGAATTTTGATATTTAGGTGAAAAATGTTATTAGCTGAAGTACTATTTTTTATATCAATTTGTCATATGTTAAATTTAGTGACAGATTTTTTATCAATTATGATCAATATTAAATTTTGACATTTGATTTTCATTGATTTACATATCAAATTTTTCATCTAATCATTATGATTTTATTATTTTAATTACTTAAATACTAAAACTTATATTAACAAATTTCAACTTTAGTAACAATAACAAAAGGAGATATAGCAGTTATTGGTTTCCCATTTTTTAACACTAAAAAAATCCATGTCGTTTTCCTTTTAAACAATGTGACCAAAAGTGATACCGTTTTATTTCTTTCACACACAAAAAACTACTTCATGTCCATTTAGTACTTGGAAATCAAAAGGACGTATTTTTTCTCGCGCTAAAACGACAATTGATTTTAAAGGCGAATTGGCATGTCGTTTTCTATCTCTCAAGAATTGGTATGCCGTTTAATACCAGCAAAACGACAAACGATCTGCCGTTTTTATTAAAAGTAAAATTAATAATCCGTTTGGTGAAACGGTTTGAGTTGAAATTTTTAAATTTGAGTTAGTTGACTTTTTAAAAATTAGTTATAATTTTTATTGACTTTTCAGAAAAAGACAAAAACTGAGATGAAAAAATACCGTTTAATTTAAGTTGAATGGTTTTACCAAACAAATAAATGCCCTTTCTGAATATGCTTAAAAGACTAAACAGAACATTTATATAGAAAGAGCTTCTTGATTTTCCAAGCAAAGAAAATGAGAAAACAAACCCAAACTTCTGATTTCTCCAAAAGAGGGACGGCTCAATCTGCTGTTAAAGTATTAAGTTCATCACAGAGTACTTCCAAAATCCAAATTTGAGCAAAACTTGCCACTACTTGGAAGCTAGTTCTCTCCCTACCCAAAATAAATATCAACCTCGTTTCCAATAGCCACTAGAATATACCATAATGAACTAAATAGATCACTAACAGCTTTAAAATCCAACCCCAAATGTTTAATTGTTCTAAATCATCTTTTTCTTTAGACGTACGCCAACTTAATTGGGATCTGACTAGTTTTTCGTTATACTCGTACTACTCGTTTTTAATTTTATAAAATTAAAAAAAAAAAAAAAAAAAAAAGAAGAAGAACAAGAAGACAACAAACAAAAGGATATAAATTTCGCTACCTGAAACAGCCAAGAAAATAACATGCTTGAGAAGTTCCAAAATATTATTTAACACGTGAACTGATCATTTCATTCCATTTACAACTTTCCAATTCCAACATAGTAGAGAATGAACAACAAGAAACAATGACAATTCTCAAATGGCTGAGAAGCCTCTGTACAATATGAATGGCACAAACCAGTGACAAACTTGCATCAACAATCACATAACAGAAATGAGAGGGAAGAGAGGCCATTAGCTACCAATTCTCCTTCACAATTTTGGACTTCTCAAGTATGAACTTCCCTTCTTTGTACTTCTGTGATGCCTCATAAGCCCTTTCATACTTCCACCCCAACACCTCATGGCAATCTGCGCAAGAGATATCAGCAACGGTATGGAGACCAGTCAAGAGATGCCTGTCTTCTTTCGGCCCCACGACGATGTTCATCGCATGGGAGAACAGAAAAGCTCGGCCATTTCTCCCCTAAGAATGAACACAATTTTCAAAAAAAGAAAGTTACACAGAGATTACAGGGCATTACCTAAAACCACAGTCTCAATCCAAAGTGTACGACCAGATCATAATTCCATAGAAAAAACATGAAAAGAAAAATTGTAGTTACAAGATCAGGGGTGAAACAGCTCAAGTTTGTTAAGAATTAGACAACCTTAACCCTTGATTACCATGAGCAATAAATTCGAAGAAAAGCAAGCAGACAAGCACACAGAACTCAGCAGAAATTCCCTTAACGAGCAAGAAGATTTCAAGAGAAATCACACATGGCCTCTCTCACACGTGCTCACGCTGCGTCGGGGCAATAACTAGGCTCCAGACAATCAACAAAGTCTTAAACTGAGCTCAACCCAGAATTTATATTCCTTTTCTTATATTGATGGACACAAAGCAAGAGGAGCCATATTCATAAATAGATAGTTTTCTGTAAATAACTTCCAAGAAACCCTCACTCTATCTGCAAATTTACTTGATTCACCAAATGGTGGTCAAATTTGTTTTTTTTTTTTTTTTTGGTCGAATCCACATGGGTCATATCACAGTATAAGTGTTTAAAGCTTTTCAAAACAAAGATCACATGCGAAGAACTTACTCAAACTTGGTAGCATAAAAAGAAATTCATAAAAATATCTAACCTGAAAAGCTTTGGAGACAATATCATCGTGAAGAGAAACATGGTTCCGGCAATTACAACAGCTGTATAATCTAGGCCCTACCAAATCCGCCATTAATTAACAAAACTGCCAACTTAAACAGAAAGAGGAAAAGAAAAAGGAAGACAAATTAAAATCAAATCAGACAAGCCAAGAAATGGAAAACCCAAGTCACAGTACAATCTGGGGAAATCAAAACATGAATTGGAAATAAAAATTAAAAAAAAAAAAAAAGCTTTAATTTCCTTACCTACAAGAAGATCAATGATGACCCAAATGCCTGGAGCAAAAGATAAGTACACAAATGGGTGTTAACGTGCAAGATTAGACAAAGGGGATTACAAGAATGAGAAAAGATTCCAAAATTATTATAAGATAATAAAAACGAAAAATTGGGTTTTTGTAATAGTGTGATAGAGACGTGATTGGCATGGAAGAGTGAACGAGAAGAACACCAAAAGCCATGACATTTAATAATTAGTAATCAGTGAAGAAGAACAAAATAAAAAATAATAATAATATCAAATAAAATAAATTTAAATAAAAAAAAACCCCACTGAAAAAGGAAAAAGTTTTTGTCTATGGAGTTAAAAAAAATCAGGGGAAAAAAGAGATGCAAAACAGATTAATTATGTTTAGTATTATAATGGCAATGGATGAGGATCTGAGCTGTAAAATCAAACACTAAATCATTTTTTTTTTTCAAAGAGAAAACAACAATTAAAGTGTGGGAATTCAATAAATTCTTTTTTATTTTTTCCTTGGACAATGAGAGGTTGGATATTTAGTAGAAGTATTAGCACATAATTATTGGTTTTTTTAAGGAGATCAGAAATTTCGATAGAGAAATCACATTAATATGCAAATCAATTGAGAAACAAAAATATCGTTTTTCTTTTTCGTTTATTTTATTTTATTTTATTTTTCAAACACTTGACCTAACCTGACCAGTGACAACTGAGTGGTATTCTTCGTCATGGATTGGTTGCTTCAAACTACAAAATAAAGAATGGCGACTGAGGAGAGAGAGAAAAAGAGAAGGAGAGAGAGAGAGGATTTTTCTGCAAGATTTAATTTTGAGCGAGGATTTTTCTGCAATATTGTAGTCTGATGGAGGATTTTTCTGCAATATTTTCGTTCAGGATGACTTTCGGCTCATGGTGTAGACCCACGCGTAGACAAAGTGAGTGCTTCAACGCGCACTTTGACAGTTTTGGTTTATCTGGCGTTTGAATTTTACTCCACCTAAATTCTATTTTTTTATTTTAATTTTTATCTTTTTTTAAAAAATTAATAAAATTTATAATTAATTTTAAAAAATTAATTAACTCTAATTTAAAATTTTTATCTTTAATTGATAAATCAAATATAAACTTAATAATTAATTGTTATGAAACAATTACATAATTATACCTCTTAGTTATTTCTCAATTCATCCCTTTGCTTTTTAAAATTTACTAAGTAATTATCTGTTTGAATTTTAAAAACTTATTTAAATGTTAACTCTTAGCCTATGTTTGGAATACAGATTGAGTTTAAATTCAACTGTATTTTACGGTTTGTTTTTTATCTTTTTCTAAAAAAAATTATAATTATAATTAATTTTCAAAAAACTAACCAACTTTAACCTTAAAATTTCATTTTATTTCAAATTCAACCCGAACACCAAACGTACCCTAATATCATTTGTGAATGGAAAAAAATTAGACAAAACAACATAAATACCCTTAAATTGGATAAAAATTTACCACATTATCCGCTGAATTTGAAAAACTTATTTAAATTTCAGCTCCTGTAACTTTTATGAATGGAAAAAAATTGGACAAAACAATATAGATACCCTTGTTATGAGAAATATATATAAATAAATATTTATAGAATTGGGGTTACAGGATTAATCCACTGGTGATTCCACATTTAACTTCATCATAATCATAAAATGTAGAATTCAAATCTCTCACTCTAAATTCAGAAAACATATATATTTTACATAATTTTTCATAAAAAAAGAAAAATTTTCTAAAATAAAAAAGTATTGGTGTTACCCTAAAAAAATAGCAACGTATTGTCTCAGCATCAATCAAATTACAAAGCATTCTAAAATTTGACAGATTAAAGGCAGTAAAATTTTCACTAAAACATCTTTTGAACTAATCATAAATTGTTTCTTTTAAGGTAATTTTTTATATTTCATCCATTTGTTTGAATTTAAGACTCTTAGCTTTTTGTCTCACTGTTAGTGTTGCCTCCTGATCTAAAATAGATTGAATTAAAAAAAAGAAAAGAAAAAATGGATAGAGTTCTGCTTGAAACGTTAGATCTGTGTTAAATTCCATTGATTTTACATAATTATTTATTTTAAGATAATTGTAATAAACTTTTATGAGAAATATGATATTATTTGTGTTTGTCTAACTTTCAAGTCCAAATCTAAGTTTTTCATATTAATTTTTGTATTTTTTTAAAAAATCAATAAAAATTATAATTAATTTTAAAAAATTAATAAACTTCAATTTAAAAATGCAATTCTAAACTCGTATACCAAACATAAGTTTTTTTTTTTTTTTGGCTAAGAAAACGTAAGTTTAATTATTCATTTCAATATATATATATATATATAAAGTTACTTTACCATGTGATCTGAAATAGTGGCAACATTGAACCATCAAAGCTAAAAACAAAAGTTAGGGGGTGTTTGATGTGTAAATTTGAGTTAAGATTTTTAAATTTAAATAGTAAATTATGTTGACTTTTTAAAAAAGACAAAAAACTTTTTGAGAAAAAAGATAAAAAATTTTTAAGAAAAAAACAAAAATAATAATGAAAAAAAATATAATTTAATTTAAACTAAATTTTTTACCGAATAACCCATATTATGACAAAAGTAGAACTATGGTAACAGGTACCACTACAATTACACGCCGAAAGCCTATGCATAGAATTCAAATCAAACAAATCCCATTAAAACAAAAACAAACAAAAAAACGAATAATAAGCTCGTTCAAATTCTATGGGTGACCTCACTCAACTACTCTCCCTAACTTCAAGCTTGTCCTTTACTCCAACCCACATTTTCTTCGATCAATCCAAACGAGGGGATGTTTGATTTCAAATTTAGTTTAAATTATATTATATTTTTTTCATTATATTTTTTGTATTTTTTTTTAAAAAAAATTATTTTTTTAAAAATTTTTTTTTATCTTTTTCAAAAAATTATTATTAAAACTTAAAAATTTTAAATTAAATTCATTCATCAAATACCCTCTTAAATTCAATGTATATTATTAACTAGGAGTTCCGCAATGATGTAAAATTTTTTATCTGGGGTAAAAATTTTTGGACTTCTAAATTCAATTTAAACGGTTTAGATATTTTGTGCACGTAAAATTTATTGTGCATCCAACCACATATAATTATTACAAAACCCTTGAGGGAGGGGGGGTGGGGAAGTTGCTTCCGGTCTTCTTCTAATTCTCCGGCCGGTGAAGAAGTTTTCCGGCCACCCAACCCACATCGACGCGCCACCCTTCCACACCGTCCAAGCCCCCTCTGCCCCCGCCAGGTCAGGATTGCAGATCGTCCGAGCCCCCTCCGCGATCCGGCGCCGTCCACGCGAGCCCCTTCGGCCCCCTCCAGCTCGCGATTTCAGATCTCCCCTCCGCGCTCCAGCGCCGTCCACGCGAGCCCCCTCCAGCTAGTGATTTCAGATCTGCAACCAAAAGGATTGCAGATTGTCCGAGTCCCTCGTCGAGCTCCGGGGCCGTCCACACAATAACCCCGTGACTGTCGGCGATGTCGAAGGCGGTCTCCTTCTTCTACTTGTGCTTGTAGACGGTCTCGGGGTTGGAGGTGGGTTTCGCTGGTCGGTGGCCGCCAGGGGGTTTGCGTGGTGGTGGTTCGCCGTCGTCGGGGGGCTGGGTCGCCGTCGGGCGCTGGGGAGATGGGTGAATTATAGAGTTTTTTTTTTTTTTTTTTCCTTTGAAGTATAATCACATATTTTAACTTACACCCTAATTCAATATGTCATATTAATCTACCATTTCTTATTTATTGAATCTTATTATATTATTAGAGTAAAAATCCTTATCCCATTATAAAATCCTTCAATTAATTATTATATAACCTTGCTGTTCTACTGGTGAATAAGCACCAAATTAGTCAAAAGTTTGAATATTCGGAGAAGATTGCCACCAACTTGTCTTAATGGATCCGCTTTGGACGGTTATCCTTTCAAGTCACCATTTTTGGTCTTCAAAGCTGTGGAAACATAGGCTCTCCTAATTTATATTAAAGTCTATTGACAAGATATGGAAAAAAAAAAAAAAAAAACTATTAATAAAACAAAAATTCTGTTAATTATGCCTAATTTTTTGATTTCATGTAATTTAAACGAAATCTAATGTTCAGAAAATATCCTATTTGTTTAGCTAAAACAAAAGGAGAGGATGAAGCAACAAACCACGAACTCCACCGTGTAAAAGTAGAAGAAAATTATGGAATTCAAAATCCCATAATCAGTGGCGACAAAAATATTGCTTTCACAAAATCAATTCTTTTGGTATAAGAATAATGAACATAATCATCATTCATTAATCCAAATTTGGAGCTTTTATTTCCAGTTAAAAAAAATTATCCTTATTCACTTCTCTTTTCAGATGATAACGATTTTTTTTTTCTAATAATTTAAATTAGGATTGATTATTTTATACGAATTAATAGTTATATTAAGAAAGATGTAGTTTTATTTTTTAATTTTAAAATAAGGTGTGTGACAAGTATATTTTAAAATACTTTAATCCTTAAAAAGTGATTTTATATGATGATAATTCAATAATAATATAATTTATTAAAAAAAGGAGTGGAAAAAGCCAACTGAGAGATGTTAGTAGACCTCCTCACATTAAAAAAAAAAATTTAAAAACTATATCAGTAAGTTAACAATAAGTTGTCAATCTAAATCTCATTTAATAAGCTGTTTAAGTTCCATATTCATTAATTATCATTAAATTTTTTTGGTTAACTACATATTTTGTTACAACTATCCGATTGATATCACGCGGCTAAAATAATGATAACCATATATGGATAAATATTCTAATAATAATTGAAAACTCTTATATATATATAATTAATAGAAAAAAGGCGTCATGTTGTCGTATGTAATTCATATTTTGATATTCCTTAAAACAAAACGAAGAAACTAAAATCATAAGTTGGGGAGTTTTATATTAGTTAAGAAATAGTGAATTCATTTACATATGATCTATTTGAGAATCTGGAAAAAATATATATATTATATAAAGTAGAGACGTCATCTTTTAAACATATTTAAAAATATTCAAATTAAAAAGCGCTTACTCTATTTGTAAGTTATTTAAATTTTGCTAGAAAAAATTTGAAATGAAAACATAAACAACAAAAGAAATTCATATATATAAAATGTAAACAATCAATAACCAAACTATTACAATGTCAACGAGAACAATGAAAACCAACAATACAAATAATAATAATAATAATAATAATAATAAAAAGACAATGAAGGGGGGAAAAACAAACAAACGTAACATCTTGGAAAAGATAACGAAAAAAAAAAAAGATAATGGAAAAAAAATCCTAACGTAAAACTTTGGACAAGACAACAACGAACAATAATAATAATAAAGGGCATTCTAATACAACAACAAGTAATTAAATTAGAAACCAATTAACCAAGTTTTTTTTTCCCCTTTTTTATGGGTGCAAAAGTAAACATTAGGATGTTGTTATAGGTTTTAAAATAATAACGATTACACGCTGTTTATTGGGATTTGATTTTTTTTTTTTTTTTTGAAATATTGGGATTTGATATTTAGGTGTGTGTGGAAACAAAAAATGAACATAAATTAAGTTTTGATTTGTGGTAAAATTTTATTGAAGTAATTAAGTTTATGATAGTTGTATTTTTAAGTCATTTTGTTTAAGGTATTTTTGTAATTAAAAAATTTGATTACGAGGGGTGTGTAGAGAGTTAAAAAAAGTGTGCGAATAGAACTACCCAAAACTGATTTCTCCCAACTCAATATGTTAAAATCAAATATGAGAAATTGGTTTTTAGTAAAAATTCAACTTTATTTATTGAATCGAGGAAATTCGAACATAGCAAAAGAAACTAAATTTCATTTAAGATACAATATCATCTATAATTTCATAAAAAGATAACTCAATTTCCTTTCAAATTAAAATCATAATAAAAATGAAAATAATTGAGAACATAGCTTATGAAAGCAAAGAAAATGTTAATGAATAAGTTTTTTTTTTTTCCTTTTCAAAAAAGAAAAAGAAAATTCAATTTTCAGTCCCTTTCTTTGTATAGAAAGAAAGAGAAACATGATGAAAAAAGAACAAATGATGAAAAAATAAAATGAGATTTTCACCGTGGGTAAGGGAGTTCACCATGGTCTCCGATACTATGCTTGTATCATTGGAGGGGTGGGTTAGGGCTATTTCGGAGCTGAGCGTGGAGAGTTGATCACCGTTCGTCATCTTCAGTTCCGAGTGCGTCTGTCGCAAGGGCTCGTGGATACCATGAAAGTTGGGCTGTAGGGTGGTGGTGAGGGGAAAAAGAACAAAGGATGAAAAAAAAAAAAAAAAAGAGAGATTTTCACCGTGGGTAGGGGAGTTCGCCATGGTCTCCGATACCCTGCTCGTATCGTCGAAGGGGTGGGTTGGGGCTATTTCGGAGCCGAGTGTGGAGAGTTTGTCACCGTTCGTCATCCTCAGCTCCGAGTACGTTCGTCGCGAGGGCTCGTGGATACCATGAGAGTTGGGTTGCAGAGCGGTGGTGAGGGGGTTGGGTTGGTGCGTGGGTCTGCGTTGCCCGTCGCGGGTGGTGTGTATCCCTCATACGCAGCCGATTTTTCCTCCTTGTTGTTGGCCTTCTTTCCGCGATGGTCTGATCGCGCCGATGGTTGCTTCAACGTTGATGGGCATGGTTTTGTCGGAGGTTGCAGTGGTTTCCCTTTTTCCTTTTGTCTGTTTTATGTGTTTGTTTGTAATAAGGATGGAGGTTCCCCCTCTGGTCCCTCGTATGTGTTTTTGTGTTAATCTGAGTTTTGTTGATTGGGTTTTAGTTGTTGTTTGGCTGGGAGTTGTTTGGTGGACAGATCTTGCCTTCGCGTCACCCGTTGTAGGAGTTTTACTCCGTGTTTGGGATAGGGGATTGCTTCAGCTTTCCCCGAGTGGGGTAATTACCTGTGTGTTGTCCTGTTAGTTTGTGGACTTTAAGTCCATTTGGTGGTTCCGCTCGATGGCTTGTTGTTTAGCTTATTCTGGGTTCTATTCTGTGGGCTTGTCTTTTTGTTGGTGTTTGTCTCTTGTCTTTTAGTAGCTTGATAATAAAATTTCTTATTTAGTAAAAAAATTGATTTGAAAAAAAAAAAAGTTGCTACATATTTAAAAGGAATTAATTTTTTATATCATATATTTAACCTTTATAATATGTTTGGTAATGTTAATATGATGATACTAGAAAAGTTAAATAAATAAACGAAGTTCACAACGGCAAGTAAGGAACATAAGTGGAAGGGGGGGAAAAAAAAAAGAGAAAAGAAACTTAAAAAAAGACAAGAGCAGGGAACATAAGTTACCGTTTGATTAGACTTTTACACAGCTAGCTAGATCAACATAACTTTACACCTATATGACTAGTATCATGTACAATTGTTGATCAAACTCATACCAAGAGCGAAGAAAAAAATAAAGTAACAAGCACCAAAATGTAACGATAAAAAAAGAACATAAAAGTCTTATTCATTTTTTTATATATTTATTTAGGATTAAGAGTAGGATTAGGATTATTAGATCCAATCATAACCTTATAAAATGACCTTGCTTTTTTCTAGAGGTGACTCAGCGCTGAATTAGTCAAAGTCTAAATCTTCAGAGAAGTTCACCAAAAGAAAAAATCTTCAGAGAAGATTCCCACCACTCTTTGAGAGTTTATCCCCTTTACGTAAATAATGGTCAAGCTTTGAAATTTGAGGGGGAATTTGAAACCTAAGTTCTACTTTAATTAAATTATATTTTTTTATCTTAATTTTTAAATTTTTTTTAAAAAAATTAAAAAAATTTATAATTATTTTTTTAAAAATTAATATTATTTAAACTTAAAAATTTTAACTTAATTCAAATTCAATTCATTCACCAAACACCCCCTAAGTCTTCCGGTCATTTCTTTTATCCGTTAATTTTTACTTTATTTATTTCTAATTTGTGATTAGAATGAAATCCAACATTTAGAAACATATATTACCGTAATCGGAAGTTGTACAAAAACATTAACTGCAGTATCAATACATAGTCACACATGGATCAAACTTAGGCTTCCCACAAAGGGATAAGTTACTTTAGACTTACAATCCCATGGCAAAAAGATGCACAATTTTCTAGTACAACTTGGCAATCTTAGCTATCTCAATTATAAACTTCCCTTCTTTAAACTGTTGAGAAGCATCATAAGCTCTTACATACTTCCAACCTAGTACCTCACCACAGTTGCTGCAATAAATATCAGCAACACTATAAAGACCAGTCATCAGCTGTTTGTCCCCTTTCTGCCCCACAATTACATTCATTGCATGAGAGAACAAATATGCAGGTCCAGATCTTCCCTAAAACACCATAATTTGTAGAGAAAAAAAATTGATCAGAAAAACATATGTCAATACATAGAATTCTCAAAACAATTTTAGACTCCTGAAATTGATCTGCTAACCTTGTATTTCTTCGAAATAAGATCCTCGCGGAGGGCGATAGGGTTTCGGCAGTTTCGGCAGTTGTAGACGGGGTTTCCGGTGACTTCTGCCATGAATCAGAAAGGAGAGAGGCTCAATTAGTTACAATTTAGAAAGTGATGTGAGGAAAAACGTGGAAGCCAGTTCATTTATAAAGCAAAAACTTGCAGATAATGACGAAGTTTCCAAGAACCAATAAGGTTGAAGATTACAATGTTATCCCTGAGCCAATAGTAGATGATGTTGACCAATAGATGATGCATGGTACCTAGATAACCCAACTTAAAAATGACCAAATTTTAACAGCTGAATACCCATGTTGTTCAAAACGACAACAAAAGGGGAAAAAAAAAAGGACATTAAAAAATTCATAAAATGACTACAACAGTGAAAACGACAAGATAAATCATGCAACGACTGAAACTGTAAAACGACAAGAAAAGTTAACTTGACTGGGAAACGACGAATAAAAGAAAAACAAATGGGACTCTGCAAACGAGAACAATAGTAAAAACGACAGAAAGGTTATAAAGGACAGAAAAGTGAAACGGAAAAAATATTTAAAAAAAGAAAACACAGGTAACAACTATGAACAGAGCCAAACACAAAATCATAAAAAGAAAGGGGAAAAAAAAAAAAACGACAACACTAGAAACATTGTAAAGGACAAAAAAATAAAATAAAATAAAAGGCTACATATAAAGTAGGAAACAACAGACACTTAACACTAACAAAGACAATGCAAGTAAAGCAGCAACACTAAAAACAACAACATGAAAAACGACAGGAACTCAAAAGACAGGAAAACTCTCACGACAACAAAAATAAAAAATGTTAGGTTTTTAATATTGGCATTTATGGCAATTTAGGAAAAATCAAAAACTGTTTAGGAATTTAAGTGCAGATTATGTTGCAAAATATTACAACAGCTGTGTTACAGGTTGAAGCAGATCGTGACTTGAAGACTTTTGAGAATTTAACTCGAATTGGGAATGACGTGATGAATTCGGTTTGAATGCGATTTGGAGAGATAATGAATGGATAATGCTGCAGAATTATAGAAAGGAAAATCTTGTAGATTTGTTTTTAAAAAGGAAAATATAGTTTAAATGGGATCTTCTAATCCTATTTAAATTAGGATTTCAAAAATCCAAGATTTATTCTTTAAATGGCTGTGATTTCAAGGAAGATTATTATGCAGAGGATTTTGAAGATTGATGTTTAATATATTAAGAAAATACTTGGATAATGATGGCAAAATCTGTTTCTTGAAATAAACAGATTTGAATTTTGAATTTTACGATTGTTGCAAAATATGTTTTAACATTATCTGTAATAAGTTCAAAATTTGAATAAAATCCAAAATTTGAAGTATAGATCTGAGATTTGATTTGGAATTACATGCAGCATATATATAAAGTCTCAAAAATAGTTTGCAAAGTGTAGAGCACATAGTTATTCATGTGGATCTTGAGACTTTGAAGTTTTAGTGTTCTATCATTCTTCGGGAGAAGAATTTGGAGTTTTCAGGAGGAGATGTTATTGTTCTTTGGGAGAAGAACTTGAAGCTTTTGGGAGAAGACGTTTTCAGTTAAAGGGAATTCAACGACAAGACGAGTGGTGCTCGTCGAATAGATCCGGCTAATAGGTTCAAGATGACCGGCGGCAATAGAAAGATGGGATCTTTTGGTTGTATAAAAAAATTACACGAACACTAAAAACAACAAGAAGGTAAAAAAATGACAGGTGCAGGACAAACGACAACAGTAGTAAAGATCCTGAAAACTAATTGACGAACCGTAGAAAGGGCGTGAATACTAGAAACGACAACAAAAATAAAAAAACAACAATAAAAACAAAAGATGATAGGAACACTAGCCAACGACAAAATTTTGAGCGATAAGACAAGTAAAACTATAGGAACTTCCTTAAAAAAAAAAAAAAAAAAAATCTACAGGAACACTAAAAACGACAGCAAAGTAAAAAATGACAGGTACAGGACAAACGACAACAGCAATAAAAATCCTGAAAACTCCAGAAAAATTGAGGAACCGTAGAAAGGGCATGAATACTAGAAACGACAACAAAAATAAAAACGACTGGAAGACTTCTACGACAACAACAGATCCGTAGAGAAAAACACTTATACGACAATAGGGTTTGAACCCATAGTGCAAAACCTTTTTATTGTTATTGTGTTTTATCTAAAACAGATTTTGATTTAAATAAAAAAGTTATATTCAAATTCTTTATACAGACACACTATTAGAAGAAACAAAAACGAGAGATAAAAAGTTATTGTAAACATAGTTTAGTGATAAATTAACGTTATTATCTTCAACGTTGAGGTTCAAAGTTGAATTTTCTATTTTAATTAAAAAAAAAACACATCGACAAAAGAATGGAAATATAAATAAAAATAAAAATTAACATAATAGTTCGAAAATACTAGTTATCATTAAATATTATGATGATTAGAGTTGACATCAGCATAACAAATAGCAATAATTTAATAGTATAATACCTTTTCCCTTGAAACAAATTGGATATATATATATATATATATATATTAATGAAAAACAGAGTTGGAAAAAGATTATCTGCAGCCTCCTAGGAGCTTTGGTCACTCAAAATATTAATTGGAATCCAACCTCCCAAAATTGGAAGGAATTTTTTTTTTTCTTTTGAAAGGAGTATCCTTTTTGAAAATACAAAAGGGTTAAAAAACAAAAAACAAAGAAAAAAAGAATAACCCATTTGCACCACTATAAAAATTTGATCACAAAAGAGGCTCAAAAAGGCATAATCACACTTCAAATAACACAAATACAGAAAAAAAAAAAAGGAAAAAAAAGCAAAAAGGCATAAATCAGTTCAGAGAGCACAAGACAACCACAGTCGATACTTTTAAGATATTTTTTGTTTTGTTTTTGCTAAACGATTCTTTTTGGTTGTTGTCTGTCTGATTCTCCTCCTGGACTCCGTTTCTTCTTCCCTTTTCCTTGTGTCTAAACAGTAATTCTAATCCCATTCATCCATTTTCATCAAATTTGATTAAAAAAAAAAAAAGAACTTTCCTTTGCTTTCTCTCTCCTTTCCTCTCCACTCCCATGGCGGACTCGTACTGGAGGTACAACGACGCACGGCAACCGCCTTCCTCCGCCGTCCCTCCCATCGTCGGCAAGCGTACTCGCACCGACTACGGTACGCCGAATTATTTCCTCGGAATTTGTGTTTATTGAATTAGGGTTTCGCTTTTCTGTTTCAAAGATTGTGATTTGTTTGGTTGCCGAGAAAGAGAAATTAAAGTTGCGGACTTCGTGATTTTATGGGGCTTTTTTTTTTATTTTATTTTTCGATTTGTTTAATTAGCTTTTTTAGAAATGGAACCAGGGTTTGAAGAATTTAAGAAATGGGTACTGAATTTTCCAGAGAAAAAGAAAGAAATGGAGATCTGAGACTATTACAGAGGTGTTTTTTGGGCCAAATTTCGCTGGAAGTCATTTTTGGTGTATATCGGGTTTTCAGTATTTTCTGCTTAGTTTTAGTTTGTCAGGCTAATACTGAATTAATGCTCATCATCTGTTTGCAAAACATAAACTTGGAGATTTGATGCTTTTTTGGGAATTACAAGTTCTGGAGTCTTGAAACTTGTAATCGTTATCCCTGCGTGGATGAGTATTTTGTGATCATTTTCGACCTATGAAATGTAAAATGTAAAATGTAAAATGTGCATTTTATTTAGCATCTTTGGCTCCGACATGGATTGCCATCAGTAACCAAATTACAGGTTCTTATAGTTTAAAACTGTTAGACACTTGGTTTTCAGCATGTTACTTTTTGAGTCTTCTATTAGTTAGCGGTGGAAGAATGTTGTTTCCTGCGTCATGACATCGGTTTCAATTTGCTTCTGTAGTTATTATTTTTCCTTTATCCTCTTTTTTGCTCATTTTGTGTTCCCTTAATTTTGTAGATGGCCCTGGAAACCATGATCTCCCTGGCTATTTTCCCCGTGATGATGATAGAGGAGCAATGCGTGGAGCTAGAGATACGGAGTCCATTAATGCATCATATGACCGTTATTTGCGGAGCGCGGTACTTTATTATTGTCTTTTTTGCATTTGCTCCTTTACTCGCTTTGCTGTGTATGTATAAGGTGTTAATGTCACTAACAAATACAATGTTTCAGCAAGTTTCATCTTTTGGTAGCGGACAACCTCCTAGACCCTTGACTGGGGGAGTACCTGGCCGTACTGTTGAGGATCCACGTCTTGTGGGCATGGGGGGCATTGACCCTGGGACAACTGTGAAAGATAGGGCTCTTGGATTTGCAGGCGGAAGGCCTGAGGTTCCCCTTCCTTCTGATGCTAGCAGTACACTATTTGTAGAGGGCTTGCCTGCCAACTGTACACGGCGTGAAGTAGCTCGTATCCTTTTGTAGGGTACCGTTATTATTCATTAGGCATTTATTTTTTGCTCCACTCCCTTCTTCCACTTCATGCATTTTTCCTAGTGTTGTCCCTTCACTAGTTTTCACAGATATATTTCGTCCTTTTGTGGGCTACAAAGAAGTGAGACTTGTAAGCAAGGAATCAAGACATGTAAGTCTACCTTCCTTGTAGTGCAGGGTCAATATTCAGCTAATTTTATTTGCCATTATTATTATTATTAGTATTATTAATTTCGTATATTGCTAATGATATTTAGTAGTTGAATGATTCATGATAATTGAACCATGCAGCCCGGTGGAGATCCTCTTGTCCTTTGTTTTGTTGATTTTCTGAGTCCAGCCCATGCAGCAACTGCTATGGATGCCCTACAAGGTGAGCTTATACATTCCTGTAAAGAAATTTTGGATCTTAGTAGTTTCAGTTTGTGCAAGTTATTAGCAATAGCCTGCTTTATGCAGTATTTAGTACTTGGCGTTGCAGTAATAAAGGAAACATTAGATATTATGGAAAAACTTCTTGATTTTGATATTTCTGTTAGGCTGGTGAGGGGGTATACTACAATTATTAATGAAGAAATTATGTCTATGAAAATTTCGACAATTTGGTTGAATGCATTTTAACTTAAAGCTTTACATGATTACTAGATGAAGGCCGCTAACTTATTTAAATATTTTCCTAACGGGTTTAACATACACGCTGCATAATTTTTCGTTTGTATTCATGTATCTCGTCCTTCGGTGGTTAACAAGACAAAGAATAACATCTGATTTAAGTAGATAACCGTGGGATAGTAAGTTCGCCACAGTTGGTGATGCTACTATAATGTATACAAGGTAAGGCTACTATATAGACAATATTGAACACGTTTCAAACGGAAAATACATGCACGGTTTTTTATGATTCTACATTCTTTTCCTTCCAAAGGTTCTCCACATTTCCAAAGATTGTGCTAAACTTCGAAAAGCTTATGACTCTTGGCTTTTATTTTCTGGATGAAAGTGTGAAGCTCACTTTGGAAGATTTTAAGCTCTTATGTCCGAATCATAAAACCTTATTTTGAACTACCTTTATCTGGCATTTAATGTGGTGAACAAGATTGCAGCACCCACATGTCTCTGTCGATTATATTTGTATAAATTATGCAGTACCTTTCAGTTCTAGTGTCAAAAACATGTGCATTTAAGTTGTGTGGCTTGATGCGAGTTTTGTGGTTAGCAACGTCTTTGGAAATTCAATAAGCCATCAATGGGAAAATGACTTAACCTTTCTGCGTCAGTTCAGATGTTGAGGAAAACCCAGCTCTGGTCGATTTCAGGGGACTTGAAAAATCACATTAGCTTAGTCAAAAAGGCAAGACTGATAAGCTCCTCTAGTCATCCATAAGAACAACCATGCTATTTGAGTGAGAAAACATTTCAATCATCATCTCCTTACAGCCTAAATCTTTCACGTTAGCTCAGTCAAAAAGGCATGACTGATAAGCTCGTCTAGTTGTCCATAGGAACAACTGTGCTATTTGGGTGAGAAAACATTTCAATCGTCATCTCGTGTACAGCCTAAATCTTTCCACATGTATTCCTGTTAAGAAGGCGCCCTCTGTGCACTATATGCATCATGGTAGGATAAATACTGGTAAGCTTTATGTTGGAGAAGGTGGGGCTTGGGAGACCTGTTTCGCCTCTTGCTTAACGTGCCTTTTTGGCATTTGGGGTTATGAGTGGTGGTACTGGTGGAAACCACATCAACATTTACTGTCTTAGGTGTCATAGAGTGATATGAAAAAATTAGACTATTTCACGTTTATATATTGGTTGAGGGACATGATTCACATCTTGATGATCTGAGTGCCTGCCTGATTCATCGTTCAAAACGTGCCTAGTTGTTACAGCGTAAAGTGGTGGAGCTCGATTTTGCAGGTTATAAATTTGATGAACATGACCGTGACTCCGTTAATTTAAGGTTGCAATTTGCTCGCTATCCTGGTGCGAGGTCAGGTGGCGGGTATCGTGGCAAGCGTTGAAATTATGCGGTTTTTGCAGGTGATTTAACGAATTTTTATTTTACCGTCTCGACCCTTTAATAATTATTTTTGGCCTTACTCGGTGTCGAACAAACTTCTATCTGTCAACGACACGCTAAATCATAAAACGACTCTTCTATGTAGGCTTTGCTCCGTTTGGGGAAGTTGTGATAATGAGAGGCGAAACAACAGTTGCAGTCTTGCGCATAGTTAGGGCGACATCTATTTATGTGGTTTTAATACTTTCGGGGCATTTCTAGACATTCAGAGCGTGCTTTTTATTTTTTTGGGTTAGACTCCTGCAAATCATAATTACTGTTAATTTCAGGCTGCAAATTTGTCTACTAGCCAAGCTTCTTACCAACTCCATATGTGCTACGTTAGCTGTTGTTCTTTTCTATATAGAGTTAAACATGGTCAAAACTCTGCTTCTTAACCATACTTGTAGTCTTCTACCAGAATTAGTGTTCACGTAAAGTTTCGAAGCGAAATGGCAGCATGGTTGGTATGCAAAATTTCTCGCTGGTTCCTTTTTTAATGAAGTATTGCTGTTGAATGTTTTGGAGTAGGAATGCTGTTGAATTACGTTCCTGAAAACTTGACATTTAGTTTAATAAATGTTTTCACAGTATGCATTGGAATCTAATTTCATAACCCTTATTGTATGAGAAAAACAACAACAACAACAATAATAGGGGACTGATTACTGCATGGAAGAAAGACAATCTAATTGATTTTATCGTTCTAGAGATATAATTGCATCGTTGTCATTCTGAGTTTCTGACATACTGGTTAAAATATGGAGTTGTTTGGTGCAGGCATTATATCTCGTTGTTCTTAGTCTCCTCTCATACATGTAGCTTGATTTCATCTTCTTTGATGTACTTAATCTGTTGCTTGATAGGTATTTACTAAATCGAGAGGTGCGGGTCGTAGTAGTTTTCTTTTTATTTTTCCATTTTTTTTTTTAATAAAATTTTTTGGTGGGGGGATTCGCACTTTCCATATTATGATCGAGTCATGTTTGGACTTATTGCTAATTTGTGCCTGCAATCACGGTGCAAGTAGCAGTATATTGGAAAGTAAAGTGAAAAAAACGAGATGAGTGAAAATGTAAAGAAACACTCACACGGTCACACTGATAAGGTTTAGATTACGAGGAAATTAAGGAGAAATTATGAGCCGAGTTGATTAAGACCATGCGTAGATCTCAATTATTTTACAGAGTCAAGAATTTCAGCATTTATTAGCATGATTAGGATCTGTGAGGCCTTGAAAGGTCAGGCGTGTGATGAATAATGTGATACCTGTGGCGTCCCCAACAAACGGGTTTCATTGCGACAAGTGAGAACACAATCCTGTGTATCCGACTTGGGATCCATTAGAAGATCTACGATTGGCTGAACACAACTTCAGCCTTTCTTGTGGTCAAGGGAACATTATACTGTGATTGCCTTTTTTTTTGGGGCTCAAAGTATACTGTGATTGCTATGAATGTGCTTCTACATTGACAAGTGCTCTTAAACCACTTGCCTCTCAAGAGTCATGACTAGGTTACCATTCACATAAGGAGATTGGAGTGGCAAATAGCCTACTAGTTTAGTTGCTTTTTAAATAAGCTGGTACTCCGTATTTTTTTTTTCCTGAAAAAAAAAAAAAGGAAAAAAAGAGGATTACAGTGGTAGAGGATGGTATACCCAGATAACCACAGGGGGATGAGGGCCCTCCGCGTCATGTATGGATCCCTCTCGAAGTGGATTGTCCATATATCCTGATCATTGGAGCAGTAACAATTTGAATCTAAGATCTCTAGTTGATAGAACAAGCGCTTTACCACCCCGCTTAGTTTTTCAGTGGTAGGTTTGTGTATACTACTTCTATATGTTCTTTGTTACAAGACACTATACATGTGGCAACCGCAGATTAACTTATGTTGAGAGAGGTTGTGCTCAACCATGTGTATTCTTCAAGAAAAATGTTAAGGACACCAATTCTAATTTTGAGTACTGACCTATGTGGGATATGAGTTATCGTTTTATTATTAATAAGTGTTTAATGCATTATCATATTAATTGATTGTATTAATCAATAAAAATATGATACGAGTTGATACTTATTAAATTGAGATTAAAGTTGGTGTCTTTGGTACAACTCATTCTTTAATATCAGCTCCTAACACCCTTATCGATCCATCTCGTATGCATCTCTCGCGCATTTTAAACTACTCTTCAACGGCTAGTGCCCTCTCCAACCATCTCTTCCCTATAACTAGAGGAGATAATCACTCCAAAAATCCCCTCTTATCATTCGTTTTAATTTCACACACGCACTTCAGTCTTGCAAAGTCTGTGCAATTGTTTGACGGAAAACGTGGTGATCAGCACTAGACTTGGTTCTTTGGATCGACGGTATTTTTCGTTTCTTATGAGTTATGACCAGATTGGCCCATTTTATTTTCCCCATTTGACTTTTAGGTCCCTATGAAAAGGATGGGCTTGATACCTTTCACAGTTGTCATGAGACAGACGTTTTTTTTTTTTTTTTTCAAACACATGTCTAGAGACTAGAAGCATGAAAAATGAAAATTTTTTATTTGTTTTTTGTTATTATTTTAGATGTGGTAGATTAGACTGAGGAGCAAGATGACTCAGTTTTCAACATATGACGACTCTTTTTTTCATCCAATAAATATCTCTCTTAGAAAGAGAGAGGATTAATTAATAATTCAATTTACGATTAGTAGTGAAAAAAAGGCAATATGATTCAAATTTTTTGATATCTCCTCTACGTGCATTGCTAATAAAGTTGAAAATTTTCTACACAAAAAGACAAAAAGGAAAACCACACCCCCCCCCCCCCCCCCCCCCCCCGAGTCATACCATTTAGACAGAAGCGATAACAAATTGATCTAGAGCAACTGGATGTATACTAATTATTTTGCATTGGAAAAAAGAATTATGCTGAATGGTTGCAAAATATTTATATACATTGTATATTAATACATGTGCAAGAGAACAAGGCGCTATCAGGAGGAGTTTAGAAAGGAGTTTTCATATTTAAAATTTGATAATGTTTTAATTTTGTTTAATTAGGGACACTTATGAATCTCATTTCATTTATAAAAATAAAATAAAAAAAAAAGAAAGAAAAAAAGCCAAAACGGACGATAGACTGGAATTTTGAAGACAACTAAAAAGGATTATTTTTATAAATGTCTAAATTGAAGACTATGATTTCAAAAATGTCCATTTTTTCTTTTATTTACATGAATGTCTAAATTGATACTTATAAAGATTACATTAACCTTTCGTCAAGAATTGATAAAAAATGAAAGAAAAAATCTCTAAAACATTTCAGATTAAGCAAATATCGCATTAAAGGAAAAAAAGATCATTTTACTGATTTATTATAAAGAAAAAGGAAATATTAGTTGTATGACATATAAAATACATTCATTATGATAAATAATTGGTCATCAAGATAAATTTACAGCGAACATATTAAAAATGATATTATTAAGAAATCTTAAACACTTTATTAAAATATAAAAAATATATCATAATGATATACTAATTATCATAAAGAAAGAACATCATAATGATATGGTAATATCATAAAGAAAAAAACATAGCACATTTTTTAAAAAATAATGATCTAGTAATTATCATAAAAGAATAAACAATTCATATGACATTTAAACTTTAAAAACTATCTATATATATATATATATATAAAAGTTTAGAAACTATCTATTAAAACAATATCAATAATTATATAAATAATAAATTATTAAAATAATCGTAATAATTATCATAAAGTAGTTAAATCATAGTAAAAAAAAATTATTTCTAAAAAACCTAAATCATACTTAAAAAATCAATTATGACTGTAAAAAAACAAAAAACATAAATCATATTAATAAGCAATTATTGTAATAAAGAACTAGTAAAAATGATGATCAAATAAGGGGAAAAAATAATTAATCTAATAAGAGAAAATGATATTAAATATGATAAAAGGATAAAATTGGTAATACAAATAATTGTTTATTTCAAAATAGATATTTACATAATATTATAAAAAAAATGGATATATTTTAAAATGAGGTTCTAAAAATAAATTTTTTGTGTAATTATTTAAATTAAAAAAGAACAAAAAGCTTGATGATTCACCTTATCAAACTGAGAAGACTTTTTAAATTTAAATTTAAATTTAAATTTTTTTTAATCTATCTATGTATTTATTGAAAGAGAATCAAACTGAGAAGACTTGGAAGTCCATGCATACAATTTAATTCGGAAACGGTGGACGTAAGATGCAAGTTGTTTATTCACCAAAAAAAGAAAGTTGTTTCTTCACAAGCTTGAAAGGTGGCTTTCACATTAGGACCACTCAATTCCTATGTGAGATCCATAATTTTATTTTATTTTATTTTACTTTTTCGAAAAAAAAAAAGAAATGAAAAACGTAAAAGAAGTTGGAGAAATCAATGAACACAACTGAAGGACCCGCTAAACTTTATCTTTAACGCCCTTTCTTAGCACAAGTCCATGCATGAAGCCTTTTGTGTTTGTTTGGCTGTTTTCTTGAAAGCTTAGCTTTAAAAAAAAAAAAAAAAAAAAAACCCATGTAAAGTAAATTTGGAGAGAGAGAAGAGAGAGGGAGAAGAGAAAATTATCTTAATAATCACATTTTTTCATTTATTGACTAATATAATATAAATCCCTCAATATTGATCAACATGATATAAATTTTAATTAACTTTGATTTAATTTTGTGTCATATTGGTCTAATATTAATTTTTCATGTTATATTAGTGTAATAGTCTTTAATTTAATATTGTTTAGGTGCTTTCCTTATTTTGAGAATTTGTACTATAAAAAGATACTATTTTTTATTTTAGATAAATTATATTTTTTTTTTTGGACTTTAGGTGTTGTAACAAATTACCCCCCAATTTAAATTTGTAACACTCTTTTTTCTTAAAGTTTAGGACCCGAACTTTAAAAAAGTTTATGGATTTTCTTCTCTATTAAATTAATTATGAATGTTATAAATTGAAATTCAAAGATAATTTGCTTGTGATAAGGCCTAAAATTAGAAGGAAAAAAAAGTAATTTGTCTTAATTATTTTTCCAACATTTATCACGAGATTGACATCGAGTTATTTAAGCCAAGGGGATTGAACTCTTCATTCATGATGGGTGAATTTACAAAAATCTACACTCACGAAAAAAGTCAATGCTTAGCTGACATAGAAGTGGGCCTAGTCTAACAATAACAATATCCCCTAAAATGAATAAAAATTTTACAATAAAAAAAAAAAAAAAGAACAAGACGTCCTTATCTCACTCACAGTTGAATTTTTTGCTTCAACTAGGAATCCCCTTGGAATCTCCTTCCTACTCAGTAGCCTACTATATAGTACACACTCTTCCTCTGATTATTTATTTATATATTAAAACCTTCCCATTCTCTTTTTTCCACTCATTCATTCCTCCCTCTCTCTCTCTCTTCATACGTGTGTGTCACACACACACACACGAGAAACCAAAGAAGACAACAATGGCCGCTCAGGCAGAAGTGTCAATGGCGCCGTCGATGAAGGCCGCGGAGGAGAATCAGGAGATCATCGCCACCGTTGATCATGATCTGGATGATGATCAGGAGCAATGCGTGGTGAAGCAGGTCGATCTGACGGTGCCGAAGACGGACGACCCCACAATGCCGGTTCTGACGTTCAGGATGTGGGTCCTGGGTCTGGCCTCCTGCGTCCTCCTCTCGTTCGTGAACCAGTTCTTCTGGTACAGAACGCAGCCGCTGATCATCTCGTCGATCTCGGCGCAGATCGCGGTGGTCCCGCTCGGCCATCTCCTGGCGAGGTCGCTGCCGACGAGGCTCTTCTTCGAAGGCACGCCCTTTGAGTTCACGATGAACCCTGGGCCGTTTAACATTAAAGAACATGTTTTGATCACCATTTTTGCCAATTCTGGTGCTGGGACTGTTTACGCCACCCATATTTTGACCGCTGTGAAGCTCTTGTATAAGAGAGAGCTCACTTTTTTGCCTGCTTTTATTGTTATGCTCACCACCCAGGTTTGTTTGTTTTTGTTTTTGTTTTTGTTTTTTGTTGGTGGGTGTTGATATGATATTTGGTGCTGAATTTCTGGAGTGAACAATGCATCAAGTTTGAAAGTTTTTTGTTCTTTTTTAATTTTTAACTGAAGAAAAAGAGTTGATGGTTTTTGTGTCGCAAAAAAAAAAAAAAAAAAATTCTATTTCAGGAACTATTGATTCTTTCTTTCTTTTTTTTTTTTTTGGGTGTCAATTTAAAAGAAAAGTATGTTTGTTGAGCATTTTTTTTTATAAAATTATTGTTCTGTTTTGCTCTGAGTTTTGTGGAACGAGATGGCTGGGTCAAACTTCTTTTATTTTTTATTTTTTAAGTAACTTCTTTTATTTTTTATTTTTTAAGTATTGTTCTGTTTTGCTCTGGGTTTGTTGAGTTGGTCATTCTATTTGTTTTGTTATTGTGGTGTTTTTGAACTTTATTGCTTGAATACAGAGGAGTTTCTTTTTCTCTCTTTTTTTTACTTGTTTTTCATGTTGCTTAAATTAAGCTGATTTTCGGAAAATATATTCAGCAAAAAAAAAAAAAAAAACTGATTTTGTTTTTATGATTTTTGTAAAATTAATAGGGGATTTTTTTTATTTTAATTTTCGTGGTTGTTGATCTGATACTTGGAGCTGAATAGCTGGATTGAATCTATATAAGTACGCAAGAAATTTTGAAAAAAATTCATTTTTACTGAAAGAAAAAGAATTGTGCATTATTTGCGTGTCTATTTTCCACCTTTTGGTGTTGCTAGCATCCGTGAAGCATGAATTTCGTGATTAAAAGTGCTGATAAAAAAAAAAAGAAATAATTATTAAAGGAACTACGTTGATTATAATTTGTTTTTTGGGTGTCAATTTAAGAGAAAAGTATAACAGTTGAGCATTTTGAAAAATATTGTACTTTTTGTTGACTTGTTGGTTTTATGTTTGATGAATTACTTGATAGCATACGAATATATATAGTAAGACTGGTGATGTTGCAGGTTTGTGGAAAAAGATGACCGTGTTAAACTTTTTTTTTATATTTTTTTTTGTAGTTATTGTTCTGTTTTGCTCTCGGTTTTTGTTCTACATATTGAAAATTATATATATTGTTAAACATTCTATTTGTTTTGTTATTAGGATGTTGTGAAGTTAAATGCTTGATTACATAGGAGTTTCTGATTTTGTACTTGTTTTTCATGTTGTTTAAATTTACAGATATTGGGGTTTGGTTGGGCTGGAATTTTCAGAAAATATCTTGTTGAGCCCCCGGAGATGTGGTGGCCCTCTAATCTGGTTCAGGTCTCCTTATTCAGGTAAACTCATGAATAGTGTTTTTTTTAAAAAATTTTTAAATTTAATGATTCAATACTTAATTGGATTAAAATTTTTGAACAGAGCACTTCATGAGAAGGAGAAACGAGTTAAAGGCGGAACAAGCCGTACACAGTACTTTTTGATAGTCTTGATCTGCAGCTTCGCTTACTACATCCTTCCCGGCTATTTCTTCTTCATGTTGACATCGATCTCTTGGGTCTGTTGGGTTGCTCCTAAAACAATCACTTGGCAACAAATAGGTTCTGGAATGCAAGGTCTTGGAGTTCTCTCTTTTGGGATTGATTGGTCCACGATTTCGGCTTACCTTGGCAGTCCTCTGGCTAGTCCGTGGTTTGCCACAGCCAATGTCGCTGTTGGGTTTGTCCTCGTAATGTATGTGATGACCCCCATCAGCTACTGGAACAATTTCTACCATGCCAAGACCTTCCCCATATTCTCTAGCGGCCTTTTCACATCTAACGGTTCAGAGTATGACATCTTGAACATCATTGATCCCAAGTTCCACCTTGACCGTAGTACATACGCGAAGGTTGGACCTATAAACTTGAGCACCTTCTTTGCAATGACCTATGGTCTTGGATTTGCCACACTCTCAGCTACACTTGTTCACGTTCTGATATTCAACGGAAGGTAATGTAATGTATATAATGAATGAAATGACGATAATAGGTTACCGCAGTCTGCTGCTTTGGATAAAGCTGTGTAAATGAAATTTCATTGAATATGATCTATCTTGATTGCAGGGATTTGTGGTCGCAAACCATCAGGGCTTTTAGAGGCAGTAAAAAATTGGATATACACACAAAGCTTATGAAGAAGTACAAATCCGTGCCTGATTGGTGGTTTTATGTCATCCTTGTCGTGAACATTATTCTCATCATCTTTGCCTGCGAGCATTACAACGAATCCCTCCAACTGCCTTGGTGGGGAGTAATGCTTGCATGTGCCATTGCAATTGTGTTCACACTTCCAATTGGCATCATCCAAGCCACAACAAACCAGGTACAGATATTTTATATATATATATATATATATATATATATCAAGACTGCAAGTAACTGGTGAACCTAAAATATACAACTTTTGATCTTTCTTGTTTTCTACATTTTTTCCTCTAAACAGCAACCAGGCTTGAATGTGATCACAGAATACATAATTGGGTACATTTACCCGGAACGACCTGTTGCTAACATGTGCTTCAAGGTGTATGGTTACATTAGCATGGCTCAAGCTCTAAGCTTCGTGGGAGACTTCAAGCTCGGCCACTACATGAAGATTCCACCTCGAGCAATGTTCATGGCACAGGTGAAGTTTTTTTTTTTTTTTTGGTCAGTTTTTCCATTTTCTGAAACTAAGTCAGTGTTTTGCAACATATGTAGGTTGTGGGAACTCTGGTTGCGGTGATGGTATACACTGCAACCGCATGGTGGCTGATGGGGGAGATTCCTCACCTATGTGACACCTCTATGCTGCCAAAAGACAGCCCTTGGACTTGTCCGATGGACCATGTTTTCTATGATGCCTCGGTCATCTGGGGACTCGTTGGACCCCGGAGGATCTTTGGGGACCTTGGTGAGTACGGGTTGGTGAACTGGTTCTTCCTTGGCGGTGCCATTGCCCCTATCCTTGTCTGGATGGCACACAAGGCCTTCCCACAACATAAATGGATTTGTCTCATCCACATGCCCATCCTGTTAGGCTCCACATCCATGATGCCCCCAGCCACCGCTGTGAACTTCACCAGTTGGATCGCCGTCGGGTTTTTCTCTGGCTTTTACATGTACCGGTACCACCCAAATTGGTGGAAGCGCTGCAACTATGTCCTCTCCGGTGGTCTGGATGCTGGAACTGCTTTCATGACAATACTGATATTCCTTGCTCTGGGATCTCAAAACATTGGTCTTAGCTGGTGGGGAAACAATCCCGAGGGCTGTCCTTTGGCTGCTTGTCCAACTGCACCAGGGATCGTTGTGGATGGCTGTCCAGTTTTCTGATCCCGATGTTTCCTTTTGCTTTTAGTTTTTAGGATACTCTTGAATAGAATATTTCTTTTTTCCTGTAAATAACTTATAGCGTTGAGTTTGTTTGGTATTCACAAAGCTACATGCTCGACCTAAGAATTGTGAACGATTTTTTGGCTATAGATTTAGTTGTGCTTTTTTTAGAAAGTGTTCTATCTATTATACATATATATATATATATATATATATTCAATTACAATATCATTTTACATAGATTTCCGTTCTTAAGATCTTCTATTGAAGTACTTACTGCCTGAGAGGAAAAAAGATCCACGAACACCCCTTACGTCGAACTATGAAATTGCAATTCAAATGGAAAACTTCGCAAGCCTTCAAGCTAGAATGACATTGGCAAGTTTAATATTTCTTCTATATAGTTCCCGTGGAAGAAAACATACAAGAATTTACAATAATATTTTTTATTTTCATGCGTGAATGAAATTGGACTGTATATCAATCAGAAAAAAGAAGACTGAGCACCTAGCACACCCAATTGAACAAGTATTTTGGCAGCTAGAGATTTTATCTCTTTTAGATCACTACCTTTCTTTTGAGCTATGTCAACTAGTGGCATCTGAGCAGAACTTCCATATTTTCGCTTTAACTCGTCAAGTTGAAATATCATCTCTAGGCTCTTTAGGCATTTACCTTGCAATCTTTCGGAGTTTGAACTCAGTAACTTTATAATTGCTGCAATGGCATTAGCTTTATCAAGAACCCTACTGCCAGCCTGCGGTTTTTGGGGATCGATCAATGTCATAAGAGCGTCGAGAGATGCTTCACTGGTTTCAACATCTTGCTCCCCGAGCATTTTCACAAGGGGCTCGACCGCATTAGCCTCTAAAATGCAGAATGAAGACTCAACCCCACAAATCCTCAAGTGCGCGGGGCAGCTAGCTTCCGATGCAGAAATGCAACGCTGAAAAATCCTGAATTTCTTAACTGGCTTGCTCAGGCTTTTTGAACTTTCTGAAAGTTGCTGAAGTGCAATGGCTGCCTTTTGTTTTGTGAAAGCAGTTCCGGAAGCTAAAAACTGTACCAGCACCTTTATGAGGCCGGCTTCAGCTACACTCCTCTGCCATTCTTGGTTTGTGGAAACTGTGAAGCGACAAAGAGTTCCGACAGCATTCTCCACCACCTGCCTTTTGTATGAGGCATCTCTATTCCCATCAGCGAGACGCATGTAAATGATTCGAAGCGCCTCGGCATCTAGAAGCCACTGAGTCATCTCTGAACTCTTTGGAAGATTCTCTACGATACCAAGTGCAGCAGCAATCTCTTCAACGTCATCAGAAGTCTCGATGATTCCGAGCAAGGCTTCAATGCATCTCTGACTGACATGCTCCAAGAAGGTGTCGTCATCTCCATCTTTTGTCAAGCGGTAGAAGAGCTTCACCGCATTTGCTCGAACAGCGTGGTGGTTGGCCTCGCATAGCTGAACCAAAACTTGGACAGCAGATAGCTGAGAATCATGTAGACATGTAAAAATCCATTAAACTAATCAATTAAGAAAGGACCTTTTTTTGTGATGGTTTTTAAGTTTCCCTCTTAAGATCATGGAAGCTGAGAACTTTAACAAGGACGACTACCTGTCGTAACTTCATTCTGATGTCTAAACCAAAAGGAGACTGGCACAGTGCCTCGAAGGATTTGAGAATGTTTTGTTGTACATCGGGTCCGGTCAGAGATATGAGGGAGAAAAGCTTAAAGCAGTCTTCCTCAGATTCTAACAACAACGCCCGCTCTTCATTAGATTCCTGGTTGGTGGTTGATATGGAAAGATGCATAACTGTGGCGGCAACTTGTTCACGTAATGCTGGTAACTGTAAGCTATGACGATAAAGAACTTCAAACAGCGGTCCAACCACGCCTTCTCTGATCATTTGCAGGCCATTTTCTGGTAACTTAGAAAGTTGCAGAAGACATTTAACAGCCACTTTCTTCATCTCCAAGTCACTGTGTGAGAGCATTTGGATAAGTGGCCCCAATGCCCCGTCTTTAACGATCAATAGTTTGCTGTGGTCGGTCAACTCGGTTTCTGCCAGAGTTTCAGCCATGCTCATTCTGATATCTTCAGGTCCTGCATCACATCACAAACCAAAATTATAAAGAGTTAAAACAGATTAGCGAATTTAAGATTTTTCCAGGAAGATTAGTCCTTTTTGTGCAATTTTTGAAGGATTTTCATCGTGGCATCTACTAGAACACCATGGGATTAATGCTGATCAAATTTAAAAGAATACAATGAAGAAACTAACACCACGACTTCCCAGCGTACCTGAACAAAGATGCTGCAAAAGTGGTTTAAAATAATTTGCCTTCACCATTTGTTTAACATTCTGATCAAGGAAAGACAGATTCTCTAGAAGCTCCTGTGCCTCTCTTGCATTTTGATTATCGCCACTTTTCAACATAGTCGCTAGGAGGAGTATGCAGCCCTGAACGTTTCCCATTGAATCTCGCACTGTTTCTCTTGCAGAGAGTTCCAACAACAAATGCAAAGCTAACTTACTCTCCTCGTGTTGACGTGCAAGTGAATGAACAATGGATCCCAATGCATTATCAACATTAGTGATTTTTTCCTGCCACAAAGTGAATTCAGTTCATGACTGGGAAGTATCTTCTATGTCAAATAAGCATTCTACAAAAGTTTTTTGATAAGAACATCAAATTGTAGAAGAAAGGTTTCGTTGGTTTGAAACTACCTTATTTTCTTCAGCATCCTTTGCAAGAATGGAAAGGATGCTAAGTGCACGCTTTCTTATTTCTCGATTTTTCGCACTAAGAAGTCCTATGAGAACTGGTATGTAGTCCTCCATTGTCACCCATTCGCGATGCAAATCTCTTTCTGTGCATAACTCCTGCACCTTTCTTAAGGATTGCAGCACTTCTTCCTCATCATTCGACTGGAGTTTTTGTTTGGTAGATACGATGGTGATAATGGAGTTTCTATCTCTCCATTCTTCAATGGACTGCTGAAGAGTTCTATTCGACCGAAGAGCTGAAGTGTCCAAAGGAGTATTTGTCAATGGACATAGATTTTTCCCTTCTACAAACCATTTCTCTATTGCACTTCTCTCAAATGTCTGGCCAGAGGAAGTCTCGACGGGGTCCACCATAACCTCATGAGTGAGGCTGCAATAGAACCCTTGAAGAGGCTGCAAAGGTTGACTGCCTAAAGAGTTTCTCCTTTCGAAGTACTTCTTCTCTTTCTCCTCAGCGGATGTCGTAGCATCTGCATTCTCAAGCAAAGCAATAATCTGCTCCATTTGCAAAGCCTCTTCCTGTTCTTTCCTCTGCTCGGTGTCTTCAATCTCACGCTTGAATTCTTCATACTCCTTCTTCAGCGCAGACTGCTCCGTTGACAACCCAAGAGCCTCAGCAATCTGAATGAGCAAGTCGTTCGCATAAGACCGAGCACCATTTCTCTCTTGTATTCCCAACTCAATCTTTGCCAATATCTCTTCCTCGACAACAGCTGCATGGTATTCGGCTTCCAACATGTCCTTACACAGGTTACTAATCTGGCTCTTTATCGACAATGAGCCATCTAAAGAAGCCAAAGGGAATAAGCTTAGCGCCCAACTAATCTCTTTAGTACTCCTATCTAACTGATTAACGATCTTCCTACAATTGACTAAGAGATAAACCTTGTTCCTTTTGCTGCACTCCACAACTAACCGCTTAGCTACCTTCAACTCTCGGTCAAGAATCTCTAGAGAAGTCGTTAAGCTCTCCGAATGGTCGGGGTTTTGCTTCGCAAGCTCTTTCAAGATGGCCGATGTTTTCTCCAAGTATGTTGAGAATCTTCGGAAATTCTCTTTCTGAAACAAAACTTCTCTAGCTGCTTGTGCAGTTTCAAATAAGCCAATGACAATGTGATTGAGTACCTCAGAAGCCGGAACCAGCGAGAGACTGATGATCACATCCTTGGCCATTCTCCAATGAGATTAAAATACCAACCTTGAGCTTCAATTGAACCGAAATTCAATCAGAAAAAGGTGGTAACCTGATCAGTTCACTGTTCAGAAAGAACGAGAACCCAATTCACATTCTTATCATATCAGACCTGATAATAAAGAAGCATTCTTCATATGGCTCTAATATTCTCTTAATATATATTTATATATATTTATGTGCATATGTGTGTGTGTATATATATATATGTGCAAGAATTTGAAGAAGAAACGAATGGTTGATCCTTGTGTTCTAAGTAGTTTTCATTTATTGGATTTGTTGACTATCGTAATCAGCTAAATCTTATATATTATTTGGTCCAAAAAAAAAATTGCGAATACAAAAATCTTATCTTTCTTAACCAACTAGAGCTTCAAAATTCTCGAAATAAGTGAAATTAAAACAAGAAAAAATAGCAAAAATACAACCTTGTAACATTACTCTGTTTGGTAGCTAAGAAAAGACGACGAGTTTCTCGGTTCTTTCCCCATTCATCACTTTCTCAGCCACCAAACAGGGAGAAAACATCACATTTTTTTCTTTTTCACTTTCCTCTCAAATTCTCAGAAACCAAACAAGAGAAAAAAAAAATAATAATAATAAAGAAAACAGCTTTCTAAACGACTCAACCGAAACAGAAAGAGAGAGAGGACTGACCTGACATAACAAGTTAAAACAAGAGAGAGGGTATATCTTTGTCTGGCTTGATTTTCCGAGAAACGTAGCAAACTTTCCGGAAAAAAAAAAGCCTAAACCAGAAAATCAACTAGGCCTCCATTATTAGCATATAATCACTCGCCAATCTGGAGGTTCTGAGAATCAAGTCAACTTTCGCCTCTCTACCGTGGTCTTGCCGTCTCTTTGCTCAATTAAATTCTTAAATAAATCATATTTTCCTACCGTATTTTATAATTGTTTTTTTTTTTTCAGAAAATAAACTCAAGTTTTTCAACCTATCGGATCTCGCCACGTCATTAGAAAAGTACGAGAATTTCTTCGAAATTTGGTCTTTTCTATAGCAAAAAAGTCATCTGACTAGCGGGGCGTAAATAACACGTTTTCACTCTCAACGACCGCGTTTTATTGGAAAAAAAAAAGAAGGTTAAAGCTAATTTTGGCGCCAACGTAACGGTCAAGACTCAAGAATCCCCTTACGGCATGTTTGGACAGCGGGATATTCATTCACCAACTTCGGACAGGGTAATCCAAATCCAGGTTAATTTAATTTTGCCGTTCTGTCCTTATTTATTTATTTATTTTACTAGATCCATAGAGAAAGTTTTATATTTTGGTCAACTTTCTATGCCTTTGGGTGCATGTTGCATCTTCTTCGTCACAAAATCAAGTTGAGAAAGGACGTCTTTTCACTATAAGAATATAAATTGTTGTTGAATAGTATTGTTCAAAATCAAGTGGACTGACTAACCTAGAAGACCATAGACACTTCAACTTGCGTTCCATGGCTTTCTCATTTAATTATGCAGGGTCCATCTCATTTTTAGTCTCGAATTATAAACCAAATTTCAATTTAATCCTTTTTATTTTTAAAATGTTTCGAATAGGTCCTAATCTATCAAAATGTTTCAAATCGTCCTTTCTGTATATTTGAGAGTTGAAATCTTCACAAATTGTTTGGATCGCATATCTATTTTCGGAAATAAAATTTTTCTTATTTGTTGACTTTGTTTGGATTGCATATCCAAATTTCGGAAAGGAAAATTTTCTTGTTTTAAATGAAAAAAGGTTTCCATTTTGATATGTAAAAAATTTTCTTCTTGAAAACAAAAAATTATTTGGAATAAGAAAAAATAGTGTTGGGAATTGTGCATTGTGAGAAGATTTTAAAAAGATTCATTTTCTTTTAGAAAAAGATATTGCACAAAATAAGTTTGAAAATTAAACAGTTTTCTTTTCCAAAATAAAAGAATGATGGAAAAAGTTAGGAAAACACTTTTTTCCAAAATTTTTTCAATTTCTAAAATTGGATATGTGATCCAAACTTAGGGAAAGTCATTTTAAATGACTGTTTTGAGAATGAGATGACATTTGGATGTATAAAAAAAATTTCTTCTTGAAAAATAAAATGTTGTTTCGAATGAGAAGAAATTGTATTGAAAATAGTATATTTGGTAAAGCTTTTAAAAAGATTCCAAAAGGATTATAAAAGTGTGCTATATAAAGCAAATTTGAATATAAGATAGTTTTCCTTTTTTAAAATGAGAAGAATTATGGAAAAGTTGGAAAAAAAAAAACAGTTTTGTTAATTTTTTTTTTCTCTTTGTGAAAATTAGACATACGAAACAAACATGAGGAGAACAACTTTGCTGACTAATACTCGTTTTGGAACATTTAAAAATTAGGTTCAAAGGTAAAAAATGGGATCAACCCTTATATATTTTTGTAATAATTAAAATAATTAATAAGTGGAGTTCTTAAATTCGAAATCCGAAAGTATTTTTATTTATTTTTTAATATATGGTAGCTACAAACCTCATAGGGGGAAAAAAAGTTTGTTTCCTAATTCTCCGATTACATTCTTAAAGTCTATCATCTCACTTATTGTATCAAGCGTCAGAAGATGAGCTTGTGTATGGAAGGGGCCTTAATTAGTTGCAAGATTCTCAGCTCATGGTATTCGTTCTCGTTTGTGCTTAATTTTTGAATGATTAATCAGCTAATTAGGCTAATGAAAAGTTCTTGCATATATATACATATATATGTATTATATTTTTAAATAATTAAGAAATGTTTGTCATAGGGATAGACATTGGTTTACAAAGATAATTCCGAGCTATTTGTATGGAGCCTGTTGGCACTAGGCAATCAAAAAGCTTTCAATGCTGCCAAGTGGGAAAGCTTGAGGCTTTTCCTGATCTTGCGGGAATATATATGTAAATTTATATATCTACAAATATTTTGCTTGATTGGAATAAATTATTCTACTTTGTTATCACATCATCAATAGCCCTTTATTTTAAAAGAATAATGAAACATCAACTTACTAAAATTTGAATTCTAACTCACATGATGCTGAATTATCATATTTTTAATCTTTTTATTTTAAAAACTTATTAATAAAAAATAATAATTTTTATCTCATATAAGTTGATATTCAAAAATTAGTATTAAAATTGATACACTAAACATTGTTTTTAAAAAATGAGTATTATCAGGGAGGTTTAGGTACTAATTTTAACAATTATAATTGATCTTTTCAAACATACATAGATAGATTTGCAAAATCTGATAAGAGAAAGAAAGGACAGAGAAATGTCACTTCATCAATGAAAAAAATTCTTCAACTTTTCTGCATCATATATATGTTCAAAGTCATGGTCAACCACTCACTAGATTTCTTTTACTTGTTAAAAAACTTAAGAGATTCCTATAGTAGTAATTCTAAAATCTTCTTTAGGCAAACTGCAGGACTAAATGAAAATTGTGAAAAAAAAAGTTTTGCAAGTGGGATGGCCATAGTACTACCAACTTAAAAAAAAAAAAAAAATCAGCTTTACCTGTGTGCGCTCATTTGACCTAGATATCTTGGACGGCTAAATGTTGAACAATATTATAGTATAGCATTTTTGTATTCCTACATCTATTTGTATCGATCAATTAAGTTTCCTCCACATGTTTTATAATATAAATATTAGGTACTTGGAATATAGATCTTATCTGTCATCTTAAGTATGATTTAGAATTGGTCTTTCTGTTTGATATACATACATACATACATACATATATATATATATATGGTTTTTTTATTTGAAATATTTTTATGGTATTTGACATGTATGGTTGGTGTTTTCAAAAGCTACTTGGTGTCAACGATTTACTCAGTACGAGGTTGGTTTCTGAGTTTTGATGATTACAACTTCAATAATGTTACCCTTTAATTAAAGCTTTGCTTGAAATTACATCATGGTCAACAGATATGGACAAGTCTATAATCTGTTACAAATGGTTAAACCATTGGAGCAGGTGATAAATGATGATCAAACGGGCAAAACTAATTAAGCTTCATTATCATAAATAGCAGCGCTCTCTGGTGTGACAAGGCCATAGCAAAACATTTTCTGCTTGGAAATGCAACACCATGCATGCAAATACCACGCGCGCGCACCATAACGTGTGTGTTGTGCATTGCCTATCCACGTGGGACCCTGATCATGTAAGATATGGCATCGGATACCGATTTCCTACAAGGCTTTTCCTTTAGCTCTGCCTAAGCTTATAATAGTCCAGTAATTTGACAATATAGGATAAATTCAACTTCTAACACCCTTCTTTACGCAAAGTGTGTCAGGTAAATGGATGTTAAATAGACTTGGATATAAGTCATTTCCAAAAGCTAGTTCAACGGGAGAAAGTGCTTATTGCAATTATAAACACCATAATATTCCATGGGGATAAATTTAATTTCTAACACCTTCTACCTGCTGGAGTCTTCGTTTGGATAAATTCAAAGTGCTTATTCTAAATATAAACACATAACATTAATGTAGGATAAATTCAACTTCTAACACCCACTTTTATGCATAGTACTCTTAGATCGTACACTGAGATAGACAATTCACACCAATAACTGCATGTATTTTGGACAGAGTTAGATGTGGTCTTTCATTTCTTAGGGAGTGAATAGGGGCAAAGGGGAAATAGTAGGTAGCCCCCTTTCACATTTATCAGAAATTCACACAGAATGTATCCAAATTTTTTACCATGTGATCATTTTTACCTCTGTTTATATTTCATCTCTTCAAATTAAAATTTAGTAAAGAGCATACAATGACCCTATATTGTTTAGATGAAGAGAAGAACCTATGATTTGCTTTTCGATAAATTTCCAGACACTTTCTGTTCTAGTGTGGTGTGTATGTCTGGTAAAATATTATTCATTACCTGATAATTTTGGCTTTGGCAACAAACTCCAGATACTATATGTGATGATGCATATTCTGATCCTGCGCTGATGGTGTTCTCAAGAGGAAAGATATACATCTAAACCACTAGTCAATCCTGTTGACTTTTGCTGCCAATGGTACTTTGCAAACCAGAGTCGTCAATCACTGAAATACATACAAATTCACACACACACACACACACATACAGATCACACAAACACATCGATTCATATTAGTTTATGCAGGAAACTGATTTTCTGATCAAGAGAGAGCACAATATATTTTGTAGCTACGGTATATGTTGGTCACTTTTCAACTCTAAAATAAGCTTTAGGAAGGAGCATGATGGCCCTATCATTCAAATCATAAAGAGAAGAACCGATGATTAGCGTTTCGGAAAATTCCCACACTTTCCGTTCAACTATTTTGTGGATGTGTGGTAAATTATATTATTCATTACCAGATCATTTTTGGCTTTGGCAACAACCTTCAGAAACTATGTATGGTTGGTGATGGGTGTTGTTATGAGTAAAGATATGCAAATCTAAACCACAACTCAATCCTGTCGAATTCTGCTGCCAAACACACATCTTTACATGCAAATACACAAATACATATACATCTCTACAGACACAAACACACATATTCGGATATTAGTTTATGCAGGAAACTAATTTACATATCAAGAAAGAGTACAATATTTTGCAGCTACGATACATATGTTTGGTTTAATGGAAATAAAAAAAATAAAAACAGAAACAGAAGATTTTCAGCGAGTGGACGACAAGAAAGCCCTATATATATATATATATATGAATATATGTTTATATATATATATATATATTATATGCAAAAAGCATACAAGAGTGATATTGATTCGGCTCGTTCCCTCGTCAGAAAGCCTTGCTCAATTCGTAAGCAACGATGGATGGAGTATGAGCCGAATCAATATCACGCCATGTCTACTTCTGCAGAAATGGTGGTGATGAGCAGCTTCTAATTTGTAATATATTTTATGAGCTTTATTTTTTAATGACTCACAGAGATAGAGCTCATAAGCTGAGGTAGTTTTGAGAGAGCTGGACTTTCCTTCTTATTTATAGGACTAATGTAGGAGTTATGCTACCGTTCCTCCCAAAAGTTATAACTGATGAGAGAGGTGTAATCAACTACTTCGGTGAGTTCCTTACGAATCCGTAAGGGCTTAGATACTTCTTTAAGGCCCAAACCATATAAGTCACCTCCCAAGTTCAAGTATATTCCTGCATCATTATCTCATTTAAAAAAAATAATATCCCCTCCAAGGCGTACTCATGGGGAGTTGAACTTTAGACCTCCTGCTCAGATACCAACCGATGTAGGAGTGGTGTAAACATTCATTCTAAAAGTTATAACTGATGAGAGAGGCGCAATCAACTCCTTTAAATACCACCCACTAACAGACTCGTGAATCTACCCCAAACACTATCCGTTTGAGCCCTTATTTCGAGGAGTCCGTTACAAATCCATAGGCACATTTGACATACGGTCTTAAGCACTTCTTCAAGGTACAAGGCACATAAACTGCTTTCCAAATTTAAATATGCTTCTGCATCAAAGACTTTTTTTTAATGATATTCTCGATTATTAAAAAGAAACGAAAACACTTTTGAATTTCAAATATCCAAGCCCTTTCTTTGTTTTTAGCTTAGTTAGTCCAAATGGGGTATTTCTATACATAGGACTTGACCAAGAGGCTTATTTGCCAAACCTGTGGACGGTTTTTCCATAACTAAAGAAGAGTACTAATTCAGGATAAGGAAGGAACTTTTATCATGATCGGATTAAAAAGAATTTTTTTTTATAAATATATTTTGCTTATTAAAAAGAATCCCACTGGCCATCCCTTTCATTGCCTTCACCCCCAAAAATAAATAAATAAATAAACAACTGCAAAATGGAAGAATATCAACTCTAGCCCTGATCCCATATTCAAGTGAAGTAGCAAAGGTTAAGGCAGTGGCACGTCACTACAATGAAGTGTAACATATGTCATTGTTGCTAAACCCACCTGGAGTTATGCTACTGGCTACTAATCGTAAATTAGTCAAAATTTTCGGTTTTTTGAAGATTATAATTCTATTATTAAACGCATAAACATGGAAATTTCATAGTAAGGTGCAAAAAAATATATACATATATTGCTTCTGAACTATAATATATCTTTGACAAGTTCTGTTAGATTTAAATATTTTATATTTATACGAATGAGAATTGATTCGATTTGATTTAACAGTAAATGTACAATTTTATGGTTCATTTAGATCACAAACTAATTTTGTATTCTATTATAATAAAATTGATATATTTTAATATACGTTTGATCTCCTTGTTAATTATTGTATCCAAATGAAATGTGTGTTAAGATTGTTTATATTTGAATAGTTATTTTAATGTGTATTGATGAGAGAGAGAAATAGTATACGATGTAATTGATAAAAGTATATAAAAAATAGAATGAATTAATGAATTATAAAATAAATAGGTGTAATTGACGTGTATTTAAGTACAATATATAAAGAAATCAAATGAGCATTTATATAATATTACAGTTGAATGTGTAATCCAAACGAAGTATTATGATAGAAATTTCTTTAGAAATAAACATATTTTACAAGAATAATACAATGTTAAATTAAAAAGAACTTTGAAGATTTTCATTTGATAAATCTAAGTACTGTGAAATCATAAATGCTCTAATGATGCTGGAGAAAAATAAAAGAAAACATAATGTCTGATGAAGTCAAGCCACGTTATCTCATTGTCATAAGTTAATGATGCCCCTTAAGTATTCTCCCAAATATGATCTGTCCTTGGTTTCTATGCATGTGAGTTAATTAAGGAAATAACCTTTAAATAAATGTCTAATAATAGCATCACTTTGAATATAAAATTGTAAACCTAACTCTAAGCCATGAAATCTAGGGAAAAGTAGAATATTCTCTTCCCTAATGAGAAATTCAAAGGTCTAGCTTTTGTAGAACAACAAATAAATAAATGCAAAAAGGGAAGTCATATTTTTTTTTATTCTTTTTATAAATATAAAGAAATTACCGTCTGAGTTCAACTTCAACCGACTTTTTCAAAAAAAAAAATTTTTTCTTTAAAAGTAAATTAGTTTTAACATTCACATCTTTAAATCTCTCTTTTATATTTTTAAATATACTCAAACTTTAAAAGACCACAATTTTTTTATGTCAAGCAAAATAATATGATTTTTTTAAAAAAATTTTAACAAGGATAATAAAACAAAATCCATATTATTTTTTTTCCGAATACATTTTAAATTTTAAACATTTTAATTATCGTAATTTATTTTCAATCAAATACACATTTCTAAAAACCAACTCATTTCCAATTAAAAAGTTTTCTAAACTCCAACTACAATTGGTATTTTAAACGGGTATCATTCATGAGATAACATTTTCATTTGTTTAGAGAGAGGGAAATAAAAAAATAAAAAAATAAAAAAAGAAAAAACTCTGCACCACAACAGTGGAAAATATTAAAACAATCTCCTGAAAATTTTCTATCACGTGCACATATTCTAATGTTATTGGCAAAAAATTTCCATCATGTAAAGTAGTATTAGTTGAAAAATACAATAAAAGACAGTAAAAGAGAGATATACAATGCAACAAAAAGTAGAAAAATTAGGTCGCATCTTGATGTTTCTATTGCTATTGGTGGAAGTTTCTTTAGTTAGTATAGCCTAATTAACTTATGCTAACTTTGACTTTCCTTCAAATTAAGGAATTTAATATCAATTTTAGAGTACTTTTGATTCCCATTAATGCACAGAGATTGTCTTTTCTAGTAAATATTCTAATTGATCCACAACTCATAAAGTAAGATTAATCTATTACCATAATTTTAATATTTATTACACACATGTCCGAGAATCATCACTAGCTGTCATCCAATCCAAGGGACTCTATGCTTTCATTGTTTATAAAACAGCAACTATAGGTATGTCGATGATGTCCAGCACTTTACATTATCAAAAGATGGATCTCATTTAATTTATCTTCTGCTAATTATGAGACTGAGCATCAAGGCCATAATAGTTATTTAAAAACTATGTAATATTTTATTTTTTCAGAACTGTCTTTTTTTTTTTTTGATTTTTTAACTTATCAAGGCTTATCTTAGGTTTGTTTTGTATTTATCAAGTCCTACAAGACTTTATGTTAGGTTTATTTTTCACCTTTCTTTGTGAGGCTCTATTCTTTTGTTTGGTAAAATCAAGCACGAATTGATTTAATTACTCTTTGGGGAATGTATTGCTACTATTGATTCTTGCTGTCACAATTAAGAATATATTACAGAATTCTCATCTTCGCAATATATATATATATATATATATATATATATATATATATATTGATGAATGGTTAGAAACCGATGGTGAAGAATATGCTAGTTGACTGTACACACTTTGCAAAAGAGATTAGGAGAATATCTGGCACGATAAAAACTGGTTTTTTTTTTTTCTTGTCACGAGGTGGTTGACTTGCAAAGAATTATTGGTGCAGAATTAAATGGAAACATGAAATTGAAGAGAGAAAAAGATCTGCACCTTCGAGAAAGTAATCCACTGGCACCTAAATTTAAATATGTATATACACAGACATATTTTATTTGCGCGTATATATTATTGAAACGGGAAGAGATGTAATTATGTAAACATAAAAGGGAAAACAATTTGAACGAGGAAAGGGCCGAAAGCAAATGTTAAAAAAACACTGACACAAGTTAGCAATAATTTAATATCTTATTTTATTATAATGTATAGATGTCAAATCCCTAAATCGTCAGTAAAAGAAATAAAAAATAAAAAATAAAAAATAATAAAACAACAACTAAAGAGTAGAACGACAATAACAGTTTAAAACGACAATGAAAGACAACACGGCAAATAACTGAAAAAAGAAAAGAAAATAATATAAGCTGATAAACGAGGCAAAGAAACAGCAAATAATTCGAGTATGACATAAAGACCGACAACAAAATGAAAAAATATACATGGAAACGTGAAACTATAACTGAACAGGAAAACGACAATAAATACCTTAAACGATAATAAAGTGTGAAAACGACCAAAAAAAAAAAAAAAAAGCAAACAAAAACATAAGTGCGTAAAAAGGAAGCAAAGAAAAGAAAACATCACTCAAGAAAGAAAACAAGAAAACAACCCAAGGAAAGCGACAACTAAGCTGGAAGAACGGAAAAAAAGATAACCAAAAAACAAAAAAGCAGAAATAAAAAGGGGGCGAACAATGTCATAACATAAATGAGAAAAAAAAAAAAAAAGAGAGAGCAACTACGGAGAAAAAATTCGAAAAAGGAGAGCAACATTAATGACGGCTGAGAACTACCAAAACAAAAAACGACAATAAAAAGTTCAAACAACAACAACTGTGAAAAAACGACAAGAGTGGTGGAAATGATGAGATTTTTCAAACGACGGAAACGAGTCAAACGACATCAAATAACTTTTCCCTTCTTTTTTATTGAAATTTAAAAGTTGGGATATCCTTTTTAGAAAATTGTGGAAACAACCACATAAATAGGTATGGTTATGCTTTTTGTCCTCTTTTAGTAGTTGTTTGGATTTTGACCCTTCACATTCAGCTAATTAAAAATAAAAAAAAATAAAATTATTAAAATTGAAATAATGATTCAAATATGTGCTTTTAAGGGATAATTCTACAAATCACCCGTATCCTTCTGTAGTCCTTGATGACAGAGAATGGCATTGCTAGGCTTTCACACTGTTCTTTGTAACCCATGACCTCCTCTCAATTGGGCCTTTGGCCGAGCACTCTTCTGAGATGGGCCCAAGCAGAATTGTCCAATCTCAATTTGGGCTGGTTTATTTCTTAAGCCCAAACTTAAAAATTGAGGCGGCCCAACAGAAATCTAATAGAAAACACACAAAAAAAAGAGAGGGAGAAAAAAAAAAGTGCTCTCATCCATATACCTGAACTTTAAGATAGTTCCCATTTTACTTTAAATTAGTTTCACTTAATCTCTTTTACTAAAATTTTAGTTAAATACAAATAGAAAAAGGGGAATTTGTCTTACACAATCCCTTATGATTGAATTTTTACTATAAGCAAATAGAAAAAGATCATGTTACGATAAGAAGGACACTTCAAACATGCTCTAGTTGAACTTTTGGAAATATTTTGATTGAAAATGAGTGAATGTTTGAAGTTTTTGTGTTTGATTAAAAATAAACTGTGATGACTAAAAAGTATTAAAACTTAAAATATGTCTGAAAAAAATAGAAATTTAGATATTATTTTGTTTATCTTGTCATTTTATATAATTTTTAAAAAATCATCCTATTGATTTGAAATAAAAAAAATTATAGATTTTTAAAGTTTTAATTTTTTTAAATGAAAAAATGGATTTAAAGATATAAATAGTAAAATTAGTTATAAAAAGGGGTGAGTCTGTGGTAGAGACTCTTCTATGGTCTCTACCGGCAGAGTCATTTTTTTAACTGTTAAGATTTAATCGAACAGTTGAAATGTTATTGGTGTATCAAACTTACCATACACCTCACCTCATATGATTCTTCCCACCCCAAGTTTTCTCCGACGCCGGCGACCTTTCCGTCGGCTTCGGCGACTACCCCGACACCGGCGACCCAGCCCCGGCCACTCCACCCCCGGCCCCAACCCCAGCCGCCCCCCTCCCCGGCCTCCGGCACCCCCCCCAAGACCTCCCCCGCTAGCCCCCAGCCCCCAGTCAGCCCCCCGGCCCCCCCACCCTGCCCGGCGGCCCCCCTCCCCTGGCCTCCCCACCCCCCGCCTCCCCCTCTCTCTCTCTACTCTCTCTCCTCTCTCTCTCTACCCCACTCCAGCCCCGGCCCCCCACTCCACCCCCGACGCGAGAAGAGAGAGAGAAACAGAGGGGGAGTCGCGGGTGGGGGCGGGATGGGGGGGCGCCGGGTGGCTGAGGGTGGGAGGGCCGAGGGTCGGGAAGAGAGAGAGAGAGGAAGAGAGAGAGGGGGAGGCCAGGGGAGGGGGGCCGCCGGCCAGGGTGGGGAGGCCGGGGGGCGGGCTGGGGCTTGCGGGGGAGGTCTTGGGGGGGGGGTGCCGGAGGCCGGGAAATGGGGCGGCCGGGGCTGGGGCCGGGGGTAGAGTGGCCGGGGCTGGGTCGTCGGAGCCGACAGAAAGATCACCGGCACCGGAGAAGACTTGGGATGGGAAGAATTATATGAGGTGAGGTGTATAGTAAGTTTGATACACTAATAATATTTCAACCGTTTGATTAAATCTTAATGATTAAAAAATGACTCTACCAATAAAGATCATAGAAGAGTCTCTACCACAAACTCACCCAATAAAAAGAGTGTTTTTTAATTTTATGAGCCAAAAATAAAAATGACAAAATTTATGGGTGATAAAAGAGAACATTAAAAAAAAAAAAAAAAGGAAGAGGAGGACCAGCGAGAGGACTATCAAGGTCTCTTCCTATGAAGCAATCTCTCTCTCTGTACGTGAGTTTATGGAATAAATTAAGTCGGATGGGCAAGTTATAGGGCTTTGAGATCGCACTGAAGCATTGGCAATGGCGGAACCAGCACCAGAACCAGTCCTTTACGAGACACGCAGTCACGCTTCGAGGCCGTACACTCCCAATTACCCTCCTCAAAAGGTTCCCAATTCATCTCTCTCTCTCTCTCTCTCTGATTCCTTCGTCTTCTCATCACTCAACCTCGCATTTCTGAATTCTGCGATTCATTCACTCATTCAAATCGCCTTCTTGATTTTCCGTCGCTGTTTTTCTGAGTTCAGGCCGATAATGGTGCTCGTGGCGGCTTTCTTTCGATGCTTTCACTTCAAGGTACATCGAAAATCTCTCTTTTATGTTAGCCAGTTGATTATAGAAGTTAATTTCTTATTAGTTCAATTTTGATCTTAATCGTGTTTCACGAATTCTCGTTTTTGGAGCTTGTGATCGGAAAATTCTATTGAATAGTGTTGTTATCAAGGATTAAAAAATCGACAATTCCATCGAAACCACCCATATTTTGGCTTTACCGATACCAAAAGAGGAGTGCAGAACCTTTTTTGTTGGATGTCGGATAAATTTCAACGGAAATTTCAATAATATTTTGGTATTAACCATCAGTTAAAATTTTGTTAAACGTTGTTTCCTATAGGCGTGAGTAGACTTAAAGAAAAATGGTTAGAGACCAAGCAACCTAGAAAATTGAGAAAATTAGCATCCTTATTTATATCACCGAGCGGCGAGCGTGTGGCTGTGGCTGCTGGAAATCAGATCACAGTTTTGCAGAAGAAGGATGACTACTCGAAGCCATGTGGAACTTTTACTAGTAAGATTATTTCTTGGCTGTTCTTGTTGAGTTGCATATAAATAATCCAATCATGCGTTTCGGCTATCAGGTTGCATCATATTTAGTATTTTTGTCAACTATGATTGATTTCTGCAGCAACGGCTGTTTCTTGTCGGAGAGTTTTCTAACTTGTGAAACTTATAGCAGCTAGCAGCCCCGTTACCTTTTTGGCCGGAACTTGGTCTGAAAGCCACGATGTTCTTGGAGTTGCTGATGATATGGATACTCTATTTTTTATCAAAGCAAATGGTGAAGAGATAATGAGGGTACTCAAGAGGCAGTTGAAAGTTTCTTTACCTATTGTAAAAATGATTGCAAATGATGATTCTAATGTGCAGAAGTCATTGTTGTAAGTGCTACTTTTCGGTCCACAGCCTCTACATCTATGTGTAGAGGATATTTATCAAGAGCAGTACTGTATTGAACTTGAGTTTCTCTATGTCGTTATAGTATCTATTTTTTTATTTTTTATTTTTGGTGTGTGGTTCAAACAAAAACTTGATGCATATTTGGTAATTGCTAAAGTCAAGTGAAAAATCTTTCCAGGTGTAGCTTCACTATTGTGACATCAGATGGCTCCCTTCAGCGTATTGAGATTGGTCGGGAGCCAAATACCTCTGTTTATAATGGCTTAACTCTGAAGGGGAAGTTGGCGCAAAATATCTGTTGTGTTGACTACCATCCGAAACTCTTTTTGCTTGTTGCTGTTACCTGCTCTGAGAGCATCACACCAAATATTGGTTTGTTTCCGCTTCATTTTCCATTTAGTTTTTATTATACCTCTTTATACTTGTGACTGTTTCGACTCGTGACAATTTTTATAGGCAACATTACATTTCATATGCTTGAGTACCAGGAAGTCTTTTACTGGTAGTGTTAATTGCAGATTAGTTCTTTATGTATGTTTCAGGATCTTGTAATCTTTCTCTTTGGCGTCGAAGTAATGTCATGGACATAGAGCAGCTGTTCTTTACTCAGTTTGAGGGCTTGTATTCCAAGCCAAAAGGTCATGTAGGTCGGTTAGCATTCCCAAAGGTGCTAATCTCACCAGAAGCTGAGTTTGTTTGTACTCTCGATGTGATGGGCTGCATGCACGTTTTTAAGCTGGATAAGCAATGTTTTTCACTTTCAAAATTAACCGGAGAGAGATATGGTCTGCAAGAGAGAGGTGATATTGTAGATTTTACTTGGTGGTCTGACCAAGTTATTGCTGTTGCAAAAAGGACTGGAGTTGTTACCATGATTGATGTACTTAGCGGTTTAAAGGTTCAGGAGAATGATCCCGTTTACTCTATGCCTGTTATAGAAAGAGTTTATCAGTTTCAAGGAAACCTGTTTCTTTTGGAGAGTATATCATCTGAGAGAGAAACTCTAACCGATGACAAGGGTACAGGTGACTCACGTTGTATAGAGCAGATAACTGATGATAGGTTTAGTCATATTGACGTTTCTAAGTTGAGCTGGAACCTGATGACATTTTCCAAGAGATCTATTCTTGAAATGTATGATACCTTAATTAGCAATAGAAGATATGAAGCTGCCCTAGATTTCGCTGATCGTCATGGGCTGGATAAAGACGAAGTCCTAAAATCGCAGTGGTTGCATTCCACACGGGGATTAAATGAAATAAGTACATATCTATCAAAAATAAAAGACAAGGTTTTTGTACTTTCAGAATGTGTTGACAAAGTTGGACCAACAGAAGATTCCATGAAGGCTTTGCTTGAATATGGATTGTGCCTAACTAACCAGTATAGTTTTTCTGAACGAGAAGATTCTGAATGTACCAAAGTTTGGGATTTTCGTCTGACTAGACTTAAGTTATTGCAATTCCGCGACAGGTTGGAGACATATCTTGGGATAAACATGGGCAGGTATGGTGCTGTTCTTCTCTAACCATAAATATTATTTGCAAAGGAGCCAGAAGAAAAACTATTAATCTGTGAATGAGAGAATTTTACTGGAAGTCATTTTATTCATCTTTGCAGGCTAACGTCAGATTTTTCCCAGTGATAATTTTGCTTATATTGACTTCTGCTTTTAGTTTGTGCAATATTGAGATTTGTGTTCTTTGATGAGTATATATTATCTCAGGATTGTGCCATCTTTGTAGTTTGTTTTCCGGTCGTGCAGAATCTAGAATTTTGCTAGCTTTCACATATTTTTAGTCAAAACTTTAATTGTTATGCAATTCTGTAACAGTTGCTACTAGACCACCGTTTAAAAACATTGTTTTCTGCAGGTTTTCTGCGCAGGAATATGCCAAGTTCAGAGTGATGCCTATTAATGAAGCTGCTATAGCACTTGCTGAAAGTGGGAAAATTGGAGCGATGAACCTCTTGTTCAAGCGTCATCCTTATTCAGTGGCGCCTTTCATTTTGGAGATTTTAGCTGCTATCCCTGAAACACTTCCTGTACAAACATATGGACAGCTTCTTCCTGGGAGATATCCTCCATCTGGTACAGTAGTGAGAGAGGAAGATTGGGTTGAATGCAAGAAGATGGTAACATTTGCGAATGGCTTACAAAAGAGTCATGAGATTGACGTGCAGATTAGGACGGAACCCATAGTCAAACAATGCTTAGGTTTTGTTTGGCCATCGACTAATGAGCTTTCAATATGGTACAAGAATAGAGCAAGAGATATTGACAGATCTAGCGGGCAGCTAGATAATTGCCTTTGCTTGCTTGATTTTGCTACTAGAAAGGGCATCTCTGAGTTGAAGCAGTTTCATGAGGATGTCTCATACCTGCACCAACTTATTTATTCTGATGACAGCGACGGTGAAATTAGTTTGAATCTTGAAACATGGGAACAATTATCCAACTATGATAAGTTTAGAACGATGCTCAAGGGAGTCAAAGAAGAAAATGTTGTTGAAAAACTTCGTGATAAAGCAATTCCGTTTATGCAAAATAGGTTTCATTATACAACTTCAGTCTCTCAAGATCAGGTGATAGACGATCATCTTGCTGCTGATCATGACAAAGCTGAGTCATTCCTGGTAAGATGGCTGAAGGAAATTGCATCAGAGAATAAATTGGACATTTGCTCGTTGGTGATAGAGGAGGGGTGTGGTGATGTCAGAAGTAGCAGCTTATTCAAGGATGAAGTTGAAGTTATAAACTGTGCCCTGCAGTGCCTTTATTTGTGCAAAGCAACAGATAAGTGGAGTACCATGGCAGCCATACTGCAAAAGCTTCCACAGATGCCGGGTAATTTTTCTCCTCCCGACTCACACGTCATTGTACTCTTTTGTGTGAGCCAGTGATCAATCAGATTCTTTTTGGTAATCAGCAGTATGTGCTTAACAGAAGCTTAGCGATTTACTACTTGCAATTCAAGTTAATACTTGCTTTGCATGCATGAGTAATATATTTAACTTTTGAAAGAGGCCTTCTCCTCCACAAGCATTTATTGGCATCCCTTTTGTTATTGATTGGCTTGCACTGCTTGCTGTTTTGTCTTCATTTGTGTACCTGCCGAGTGGAATCTGTCCCTGTGGTCGATGCTTTTTTTTTTTTGGTTAATTATTTAAAATAGTTTGAGGATAACATAAAGCTTTTGACTGAACAGGTAGTAAATTATATAATGGGGGCCTGGAGAGAAGATTGAAACTGGCCGAGGGCCACATTGAAGTGGGGAGGCTTCTGTCATTCTATCAGGTCCGTATTTCTTCCTGCTTGGAAACACTTTTGCATTTTTGAATTTTATGGCCCATCCATCCCTCAAGTGCCCTACACATGCAGCACGCAAATAAAGTTTAAAAAAAAAAATTGGATGTGTGCAATGTGAAATATGAAATCAATGATGTTATATTTATGAGAGAACAATCTGCATGAACTTGTTTTTGGAGGAACATTTTGTACTTGTATTTCTTTAAATTTCTGATCCTGATGCATTAGACTTACCTCGCCATGATCTTGGTGTACTTCAAGCTTGAGATTAGAATGGATTTTGTGGCATAAAATACGTACTTGTTTGACAGTATGATTGACTCTAAAACACTTTAATTGATTACTTTCTTGCAATATAACTGACAGTGACTTGTTTTTATTTAGGTCCCGAAGCCAATGAATTTTTTCCTCGAGTCTCATGGTGATGGGAAAGGTGTAAAGCAAATTATTCGCCTCATACTTTCAAAATTCATACGTCGACAGCCGAGCCGAGCAGATAATGATTGGGCAAACATGTGGCGTGATATGCAGTGCACGAGGGAAAAGGCATTTCCGTTTCTTGATCCGGAGTTTATGCTGATGGAATTTTGCAGAGGACTGCTGAAAGCTGGGAAGTTTTCTCTAGCTAGGAATTATTTAAAGGGTACAAGTTCAGTTGCTTTAGCATCGGATAAGGCAGAGAATCTTGTCATTCAAGCTGCAAGGGAATATTTTTATTCTGCTTCAAGTCTTGCTTGCTCTGAAGTAAGTATGAAGAATATATATATATTTTTTTAAAACAAATTTTCAAATAGCCACGTGTTACCATAGGCTGGTTACGTTAGATGTATCGTCGGTGCGTCCTCTTATTTTTTTCAGTTTAAATTCATTTGTTTTTAAAAGCAGTAAGGCCAACTACATGGTTTAGCAACTTAAACTATTAAATACCGGAAGTTGGGAAATAATTTGGTAGCGTTCATGTTCTAATAAGATTGGCTTGTTTCAGATTTGGAAGGCTAAGGAGTGTCTGAATCTACTTTCAAGCAGCAGAATTGTTAAAGCAGAGCTTGATATTATTGATGCGCTTACAATCAAACTTCCCAGTCTCGGAGTGACACTTTTACCCATGCAATTCAGGCAAATAAAAGATCAAATGGAGATTATTAAAATGGCTATCACGGGTCAAACTGGAGCCTATTTACATGTCGATGAGATCATTGAGATTGCCAAACTTCTTGGATTAAACTCTCCAGATGACATATCAGCTGTTCAGGAAGCTATTGCTCGAGAAGCTGCAGTTGCTGGCGATCTGCAATTGGCACTTGATCTCTGCCTTGTTTTGGCTAAGAGAGGACATGGTCAAGTTTGGGACTTATGTGCTGCAATAGCAAGGGGTCCAGCACTTGAAAATATGGATATTAAATCTCGGAAACAATTACTAGGTTTTGCTTTGAGCCATTGCGACGAGGAATCCATAAGCGAGTTGCTCCATGCATGGAAAGATCTAGACATGCAAGGACAGTGTGAAATCTTAATAACGTCGACAAAGTCAACTGCTCCCAATTTCTCCGGTCAGGGTTCATCAATTATTTCAGATTCGGACAACATAATTGACAGAAAAGGATTTTCTGAAGCTGTTGAAGGAGCTACCATTGATGATCTGGAAAAGTATATGGGTAACATAAAGAAGATACTTTCTGTTGTGGCTAAAGACTTGCCTGTTGAGAGAGGAAGGACTTGGGAATCTGTTCTGGAAGACAATGGGAAAACTTTGTCATTTGCTGCTTCACAACTTCCATGGTTGCTTGAACTAAGTAGGAAACCCGAAAACAGTAAGAAGCCAATTTATGGCTTGATTCCTAGAATGCAATATGTTAGTGTCGGGACACAGGCTGTGGTGACCATTCTATCCTGGCTGGCAAGAAATGGCTTTTCTCCAAAAGACGATTTGATTGCCTCTCTGGCTAAATCAATTCTTGAACCTCCTATTACTGAAGAGAAAGACATAATTTGCTGCTCCTTTCTGCTGAATCTGGTGGATGAATTTTGTGGTGTTGAAGTAATAGAAGAGCAACTGAGAATGCGGAAAGACTACCACGAAATTAGTAGCATCATGAATGTGGGGATGATATATAGTTTGTTACACAACTATGGAGTTGAGTGTCAAGGTCCTGCCAAGAGGAGAGAGATGTTACTCGGGAAGTTCAAGGAAAAACAGACACCTGGTACTAGAAAAACATAAATAGTTTTCCTCTTTCTTTTTTTACCCTTTTTTTTCCCCTCAAAAAACTGTCCAATGACGGCCTGCGGTTACTAAAGAAGGCTGCACGTGTTCTTTTATACTTAGCCTTTGTGGTTGTTATCTTTTATTCTTTTCCAAATAATTCTTTTTCTTCTCTTCATTATTAATTTTATTTATCCTTTCAGATGATATAGCCAAAGTTGATGAAGTGCAGTCTACATTTTGGAGAGAATGGAAACTCAAATTGGAAGAACAAAAGTTTGTGGCAGATCGTTCCAGAGCTTTAGAGAGCATCATTCCAGGGGTTGATGCTGCACGTTTTTTGTCTGGGGACACCAAGTATATGGCGAGCGTTGTCCACTCTCTAATTGAGTCGGTAAAGTTGGAAAAGAAGCACGTTCTGAAGGACATTTTAAAACTGGCCGATACATATGGCATGAATCGAAACGAGGTATTCACATTTGTGAGCATAAATAACAGTAGGCAATTGAGATCAAGTGATTCGAGTCTTTCGACTGATAAAGTGATACATTCTATTTGTTTCCTTGCAGGTTCTTCTACACTATGTAAGTTCTTTGCTCGTTTCTGAGGTTTGGACCGATGAGGATATTATGCATGAAATTTCAGAGTGTAGAGGAGAAATAGTTGGTTATGCTGTTAAGACCATCCACATTATTTCCTCAGTTATATATCCTGCAATTGATGGATGCAACAAGTTGCGACTTGCCCGTGTATTTGGGCTGCTTTCTGATTGCTATTTTCAGCTGGAAGAAACCAAAAAATCATTACCAATGATACACCAAGATCAAGCTAATTTGTCTCGTTTTGGATTTGCTCACTATTACAAGGTACTTGAGCAAGAATGCATAAGAGTTTCCTTTCTTTCCAACCTCAATTTCAAAAACATTGCTGGACTCGGAGGTTTGAATTTAGAGTGCTTCAACCATGAAATCGACGAGCATATCGATGATAGTAGCTTGGAAGTATTGGCAAAGATGGTAGAAACCCTGATCAGCATCTATACTGACTCAGTTCCAGATGGTCTCATGTCGTGGAAGGATGTGTACAAACATTATCTCCTCAGTTTGTTGATGACATTGGAGGCTAAAGCTAGAACAGATTTTGTTGTCAAGAGGCCTGAAAACCTTCAGGGTTTAGTATGTCAGCTTGAGCAAAGCTTTGAATCATGCAGAATGTATATCAAACTATTGGCACATTCTGATGCATTGGAAGTTATAAAGCGGTATTTCATGGTAATTATACCTCTTAATGATTCTTATGGAACGCTTCCTGATGATTCAACCTGGCAGGACTGCCTTTTGATCCTCTTAAACTTTTGGATGAGATTAACTGATGAAATGAAGGAAATTATCTCTCATGATAATGCAGAAGAGATTCTTGTATTCAGTCCAGATTGCTTAATGGGTTGTCTAAAAGTTTTCATGAAGCTTGTGATTGAAGATAGTGTCTCACCAAGTCAGGGCTGGAACACAATTGTTGGCTACGTCAATCACGGTTTAACTGGTGTTTCTGCTTTCGAAATTTTCATGTTCTGCAGAGCTATGATCTTTTCTGGTTGTGGATTCAGTGCTGTTGCCGAAGTATTTTCTGACGCAGTGCATGCTCCAACTGGTTTCATTTTGGCAGATAACACCGAGTTCCAGGATCTCCCCCATCTCTACTTGAATCTCTTGGAACCCGTTTTGCAGAACTTAGCCGTAGGTGAATCCCAGGACCATCAAAACTTTTACCATATTTTATCTTCTGTGAGTAAATTAGAAGGTGACCTGGACGATTTGAAGAAGGTCAGGCATTTAATCTGGAAAAGACTTGCCAAGTTCTGTGATGATCTGCAGATACCTGGATCCGTTCGAGTTTACGTCCTAGAGCTTATGCAGTTCCTCACAGGTAGAAATATCAAGGGGTTCTCCGCTGAGATACATTCCAATGTAATACCATGGGAAGGATGGGATGAGGTACATTATGCAAGTGAACAAAGCCAGACATCTGGTGGTCGGGGTTTGACAGATCATAATGATACATCTAGCAGAGTAACAAGTACGTTGATTGCCCTTAAATCGTCTCAACTCGTGGCAAGCATGTCACCTACTATAGAAATTACCCCCGATGATCTCTCCGCCGTTGAGACAGCAGTTTCTTGCTTCTTCAAGTTGTCTGGTGTTGCCCATACCGATTCCCATATTGATTCTCTGGTAGATGTTTTGGGAGAATGGGAAGGGCTGTTCATGATTAAGCATGATGAGGAAGCCTCTTTAGAAGCATCTGATGCTGGAAATGCCTGGAATGGTGATGACTGGGACGAGGGATGGGAAAGTTTTCAAGATGTCGAACCTCCTGAGAAAGAAAAGACTGGAAGCGCCCCTTCTCTTCACCCTTTACATGTATGTTGGTTGGAGATCTTCAAGAAACTTGTGACATCGTCTCGCTTTAGAGATGTGCTGAGACTGTTTGATCAATCTAGTGGAATCTTGCTTGATGAAGATGGTGCCAAGAGCCTAATCAACATTGTTCTTCAAACGGACTGTCTGATGGCGTTAAAGTTAGTTCTATTGCTTCCTTATGAGGTACTGCAGCTACAATGCTTAGCTGCTGTTGAAGACAAGTTGAGACAAGGAGGGTTTTCGGACTCGATCGGGCAGGACCATGATTTCCTAATTCTTATATCATCCTCTGGACTGATACCTGGTATCATCTCCGAATCTTCCTATGGTACTACGTTCTCTTACATCTGCTATTTGGTTGGGAACTTTTCTCGTAAGTGCCAAGCAGCCCAAGTATCGAGGCTTGTTCGCAAGGGATCAGAAGAATGTGAAGTCAGTGAAAGAGACTTGCTACTTTTCAGGAGGCTTGTCTTCCCATATTTTATTTCAGAGCTTGTGAAGGCAGATCAGCAGGTTCTGGCAGGACTCGTCGTTACAAAATTTATGCACACAAATGCGTCACTGAGTCTGCTTAATATCGCGGAGTCCAGTCTAAAAAGATTTCTGGAGAGGCAGCTTCACCTACTGCAGCATGATAAACTTTCCCTTTTCGAGTCGAGTTCACATGAAACATTAAAGAACACCGTTTCTGGCTTAGCGGACAAACTGGAAACTGTGGTCCGATCTGCATTTTCGTTACTTACCAATAATGTTAGGTGAAAAATCTAGTCAAATTTCTTCTCTTTTCCTTTTTGTTTTATTCGTTTGTTTGTTTAAAGAATATAGGAAGTGTTTGTACAAATTGACTTGTTAATGTGTACATTTTTTGTTAGGTTGTAATCGGAAATGGCGGATTTCTTATAGTTCAGTACAATTTGTACACTAGCAAGAGACGAGACATTCTCTTTTGCATGTCACAGAAGTATTAGTCTACAGCTTGTTTCTTTCGATTACTTTTTTATTTTTCTTTTTCTTTTTTGTGATATAGTGATGAGTATTATCTAACTACTTAACTTCCCTTTAGCCATATATATATATATATATATATATATATTTGTATAGCTTCTTTTCTAAAATAAAATCTGTTTTTGAAGGCACCAACAAATTCTGAATAAAATAGGACCTTAAACGTTTTTACAAACCAAATTTTGAACGTATTTTGTTACGAAATTTTTGATAGGATACAAAATAAATAGAAATAAATAATCTCTTTATCTGAATAATTTACTTTTAAGTGTTTTTAAAACGTTCTTCCTAATTTTGCATTTGTTTTTTAGCAAATTACTTAAATAATTATATTTTGTTCATCTATTGATCAAAATAACACAAATTTCTCACTTTTGATCAGTATAATACAAATTTTAATTAACTTTAGTTTAACGTTGTGTTAGTGGTTTTTAAATTTATGTTATCCATGTGCTTTCCTTTTTTATATTTATATAAGAAAAATTTGAGGGCACGTTTGGGGTACCGTCTGCAAATGGTAAAATACCATATGGATTTTAAAATCTCAATTCTATATCAAATTTTTTCTCTCTTCTATTTTGAAAAAAACTCAAATTTTAAAAGTCCATAACCTTTTCATTTTAAATCGGAATGCAATGATTTTTACGTCAAAATACTCGTAACAACAAAAGAAACAAGTCGAGATCCATTTTGAATAGTTTTTTGGGAACACATTTCAAATTTTTACGTTATTTGCTATATCACATAGTTTTTTCAAAAAATTTTCTCCCAAACATACATTTTCAACCCAATCTGAAATGGGCCCTAATTTTGCATTTTTTAATGAGCTCGTGAACATGGTAATCAGCTCATCTTATTTGGACAACTTATAGGCCGAAGGCTGGCCCACCGTCTGTCCGAATAAATTTGAAACATTTCATTTTCCGCGGTAAAAGTTCAAAAAGACTCGCGCCTAACTAACTGTAATTTCTTTTCTTAACATTATAAAAACAAAAAACAAAAAAAAGCAAAACGCAAAAAGCCAAAAACTGTATGAATTTCCAGAAGAGAAGATAGACACGCTCTTGGAGTTACACGTGTCAGAACAATACGTCATCAGAAGCAAAGACTTGATCCACCAAAACAACAAACACACAAGGTTGCTTTCACTTCTGAGTTTAAAAGCTCTTTCGATTTGCTTTTATATTACTACACTAGACGAAACAAGAAACAAAAAACAATAATAATATTACTTAGAACTAATCTAGAGTTTTTTATTAAGAGAAGAAAAAGTAAACTGAAAGTTTCAGGATTTGGGAAAATTTTTCTTTGATGGAGGGATTGCCATTGGAGATCTATCTGAAGATTTTCTGTTTCTTGAACTATCAGAATCTTGCCACCGCTCAACAAGGTCGGTCATTTTTTTTTTTTTTTTTTTTTCTTCTTCTGATTAAAATTTCAAGGCGGATCTGAACTGGGTTTCATAATTTGGTTTGAATTTTGCATTTTCCGACTTGTACTGCTGAATTTTTTCTAATGTAATTTTGAGGTTTGTTTTATGATTTTGCCTTTAATTTATTTCACGCATTTCCGAGACAATTAGTTCAAGTTTTTCCTGTTAATTTACGAGATCCTGGGAAATCGTTTTGTGGGGTTTTTTTTTTCTTTTTTTTTTTTGGTTGATGCTCTATTTTTATTTAATTTTTTTCTCTATATTAGTGAAAAAAAAAAACTCCGACTTCATTTTGTTTCTGTATTTTTATGCTTTAATTTGACAAAGCAGTTGTCAGATATTATGGTGAAGGGTCTTCTCCTTTTCAATAAAGTGCATTAAGGTGGTCCACTTCCGATTTTTTTTTTTTTTTTTTTTTTAAGTTTTTTACTCATTTTTATAACGGTGATCAGAATCATCAGATTGGTGAAAGAATAAATAGATCCATACAGAACAATTAATGTTATGTTTTTCTTTTAAGGTAAAAAAGGTTAGATCTATCTGAAAGTCGTTTGGTTCATTTCCTTTTGTTTTCTATTCTCCTTTTGTGAAGTGTGCAGAAAATGGAAAGTGTTGGCCTCGGACAACAATCTCTGGTCCAATTTATTCAAGGAGAGATGGGGAGGAGATCGTGCGGCGTTCTATTCTCCCACGGATTCAAAATCATGGAAGGATGTATATGAGGTCCAAGACCGTTGCGATCGCATTGGCCTGTAAGTTATAAGCGCTACAATACGTGATTTCTTTCTTGCATTGTTCATTTCACAGGATACCCACTTACACAAACCGCGGGGAAAGAGAGACACGTTTGATTGTACTATTTTTGTGGTTAGTCTTGTCTATAGATGGTACCAATGCTTCGATATGTTTGATACTAGATATTACTATTTTTCAGTTAATCTTATCTAGATGGTACCAATGCCTTTTTGGATCCGAATAGAAGGCTAAAACTCGGCTTTCCAATATAAAGGTTAAAATATTTTTCATCATAATGTTGCAACACTACCGGATGCTTAACACTTTTTATTCAATTTGAGGTCTGCTTCTTTGAAATATTTTGGTAAAAGAAGAAGTCTGTGAATCTAGAAGTGCGCTTGAGATTTTAGTCATTTTGTTTATTGTTTTGTGTCTAATAGAGGGAAACAAAGTAGGATTCTTTGTTTTATATAGAAAGGTCGTAATATAGCACCAGTTGTTGGACCCTCTTTGATGAAATGGAAATTTTATATTGACTAGGGGGTTGAAGATAATCAGAGAAGGCGGTGACTACTATCTCGTTCACCAAGGCGAGATCCAACGCTATTTGGGTTCGAGGAGACAGAGGAAAGGGCTGAACGGTCGTGCTTTGAGTTTGAAAAGAGAAGGAAGTGGGGAAGGATTGCAGGAGGAAGAGGAATCCGCCTCCTGCCGTGGGATTTTGGACAAAATCCTTTTCTTCATTGGGGACCTAGAAGTTGCTTCAACCGATGCTAAACGTGCCCGAGTGCTTTGAATTGTTTCTTAAAGCATCAAGGCTGGCTTATTGTATTCTTGATTCTAATGTATAAATTAGCTGTATTTATGTGTTAATTTTGTCTATAATGATTTCTAATTTGTGTATTTTATGTATCAGCTTGGAAACTGGTTACTGTGATTTTACTATTTATTGAAGGCAATAATACAAATGTCTCACGGTTTGTTCATTTCCATCAACCAAAACTTGTGTATTTCACACTGACATTTTGTTATGGATTAAATTGGCATAAGATTTACAATGATTTACTCTCGACAATTGGCCCTTGGGAGAACTATCGATTCATCATGAGTTATATACATCTCATGCTATGTAAATTCACTGCATTTTTTTGACACGTGAAAACCTCATTGTACTCCTGCTAAAATCCGTGCCAATTTTACGGCAAGACAATAATTAAGCTCCACGTAATCAAACACTAGCTCGGTAGTGTTACGAAATTAAAGTGTTGGAAAAGTCATTAGCTTGTGCAATTACCTCGTTGCATGGCAAAGCTATCGCTTGCTATGAGTCTTCAAAATTACTTGCAAATTGCAATGTTTTCCAATTCGAAAAAGATTAATGATAAGTCGATAATTAGGAGCCATTTAATTTTCCGATATAAGATTTGAAGGAAAAAAAATCATAAACACAATGCTTTACCATATCATGACATGGTGCAGTTTCACTTGCATCTTAATGAAGAAAAATGTAGAAGATATTAGATGTAGAAAAGAATAATATTGGCATACAGGAGTGGATATTTCAACCCCAACATTTAATTGCTGAAACGTGAACTGAAAACTAATAGCTACAGGGACTGATTTGACAGCCAAAATCAATTACACAAGTTCTAACTGACCCTGCTGCTTTTGCTGGGCAGACCACTATTTTTTCTTACAAGTTTGTTTGCACTGTCAAATTGAATACACCCTCGACTAACATGAATCACGGTAGTATATTGAACGTATTCAATGGCGGTTACTGCCATTGTCTCAAAAAATCCGGTGGTCTGTCTGCTAATCGTGAATTAAATGTTCAAAGGTTCCGCCTCGGTGTCCCTTTCCTTCATTGCCGTCCGATCTTCAGTTTCTGTAACAAAAGCATGCATCCAAAGCCATAAGCACTGAGAAAACCATTAATGTGATGTCTGAATATGGTGAGACTGATATAATGCCAGGGAATGCAGCAAAACCAACTGATTGAATTTTGTACTTACTTGACTTGTCTGCAATCACGAAGAGCCTCCTCTGCAAGAAAGATGCCACTAGGAGGAATATCGAGCACATGCCGAACATAAAAGTGATCGGGAAGGCGTCAACCTGTAATTGCAAAAAAAAACAACTAGTCAGTTTTAGAAGTAGAGAGGCATCTAGAAAGAAATTATGTTATTGGTAATTTTAAAGAATAGCCTGCAACATACATTGTACAGCACGATGCACACAAAGATATTGAGAGGAATGCGGAAGAAGTTCATGATGGTGCTTCTAGCCTCCTCTGGAATGTATTGGGACCTCATCTTCATAATGGATGGCCAGAATATTCCTACACAAGCCTCAAAGGCACAGAAGCCAAGAAGCTGAGTACATCCTGCAAATGTGATGCTCCCACCTCTCACATTGGACGGTGTTACCAAGAACTGCTCAAAAGCATCCAAGTTAGAGAACACGACTAGAATAAAGAATGTCCAAGGAAGAGAGTGATATATTGGAACAATGACATACATTGGTCAAAATGGGTAGCAGTAGAGAAGCCGAGGAAATGGCAAAAACAATCTGCATGTAGCTCTCTACTCTGGGTGATGTCTGAGTCATCAACCGAGATGCAAGAGAGCTTCCCAACATTGAAGCCAACATGAAAGTTGCAAAGATAAATCCATGTGGAATATCCTCCCCGTTTGGGCTTAAAGCGGGAGTCCAGAGGAACACAAATGTATACATTGAACCCTCAAACAAGGACTGTATGGCACCAAGTAATGCAATCTTCTCATCTGAACCAAACAAAGCAATTATATGGAAGGTGACACCAAATGAGGAGGGAAGAGCAACAAAGTAAACCGTAAACAAAATTCCAGAAGGCTAGGGGAAGAGAATGCACGGTAACAGCCATTCCATTTGACGCCTTTTTTTTTTTTTTTCCAGCTCAGTCTATGGTCAAGTATTCACCATTTCAACAAATAAAATGAAAAAAATCGTAGTTTTTTTTTTTTCCAAAGCTCAGTCTATGGTCAAGTATTCACCATTTCAACAAATAAAATGAAAAAATCGTAGCATGTTGGGCAAAAGAAGGCTAAGTTAAAATAAAGTACAAAAGTTCGAGACTCTACCAGAAGCAATGGCCACAGCAGCACTCCTGAATTGGGTAAGCAAGTCCTTGTTCTCAGAAGGATCTCCATAGTTTTCCGTCCATGACGATAATATGATTGCCATGCCAATCGCAAGAAAGCATGAAGCAGCATCAAAGGGTGCTACAGGCCCAAGAGCCAGTGTATCAACGAGTACATTCCCAAACAAACCAGCTACAATAGCAACAAGGCCATTGCCAAGAAATATTGCCTTTGAGAACGTTATTGATAGCCATTGTTGTTCAAAACCTCTCTGCAAAGATTGAGGAAAAGACATATTAATCATTTATATGAGACGCGATGATGATAACCAAACTAAAATGTTTGCAGTACTACGACACATCACTGATGCAAATAGGCAACATTGGAGAGAGTATCTAGGGGTCATCAAAACATGTTGGAGAAACATTAGCCAGCTTTATCGTCTATTAATTTCGGTAATTACAAAGGATGCAATAAGAGGTACAGCAAAGTATTTATTTGTCATTGATCTTCTCTGCCTACTTTTAGGCAAATCAGATGGATGTGCAAGCACTTGAATCACTTCACCTACACAGCCATCATCAATCACTTCACTGACAAGGAGTGAAATTCTGATCTATGCATGTTCCTAATATTGAAGTCATCCTACAGGTAATAATAATGAAATGCAACGTGAACAAAACAGTGACACAATTAACTCTGATATACTTGACTATTTGTCACAACTCACGACCTAGAAAGGTAAAAGATTTAATAGGACTAAGCCATTAAAATGCGTGTTTTTTGTATTTTTGTATTTTTTTTTTTTTGTTTTTTGTTTTTTGTTTTTTTTTTTTTTTCGGAGGCAAGAATTATAGTGAAGACAGAGTGATTGTTGCTGACCTTGTTGTGCTCTGCAACAAGCCATGACTCGAATGCTGAAAACAGGAGAGAAGTGGCGATACCTCCCAAAACACGACCAATCATCAAAATTTTGTACTGAGGAGAATGCTTGGTGATGCAGCTCAGTATGTAAGTAATGCAATAGGTCACACATGCCCTCCTTCGACCCCTGAATTTAAAGCACGATAGGCGTCATTTACTGTCTTTATAATGATATATGTTTGTGTGTATATATATATATTCTTTTTTACAAACAATAAAAGAATAACAAAAATTCAAAGGAATATCTCACTGTTTGTCTGCTAGAGATCCTACGATTGTCCCAAACAGCATGGAGGAGCCAAAACCAGCAATAAAGAGATGTCCAATCTCACCTTTCCCAAACCCATACGTACTGTAAAGATAGTAAACATATGGACCCTGCAACCAGTCTCCCGCTGTTCATTAAAGTAGCCCCGTCAGTCATTTAATCTTTAACAACTTAAACACTGCCCAATTCACTAATAAGCAACTTCAAATAAGAAAAAATTTAATCAGATTTTGCACGACTTCCATCGAAAACAGTTGTGAAAAGTTTCAATGGCAAATTCTAGTCATAAATTGAACTAACAATTCCCACCAACTTGCAATCCATCTAAATAGAGTTTAGCAACTCTAAGTTACTCACTTTCATAGATAGATTAGCTAATATAGGTCCTTAAAAGAATTTATAGGCCCATTATAATCTATATAACGTACTTTTAGAAAGATCTCCAGAGGGACAAAAAGCTACTTCGAAAAATTAATAATAATCTGATTATCCTTGCTTGCAATTGACGGCAACGAAAAAGGAAAATCAATAAAACAATTAAGACAAAATATCATAAGCACATCAGAGAAACGGCAACAAAACAAACAAAGAACAGATCAACACAAGAGCAATCAATTAGCTTCTTGAATTCATACTTTTTAGCTTAAGGACATGAAATCGACGAACAACATTATCAACTCAAAGGCAGATCTCAAGAAAACTGTGTTCGGATCAATCAAAGACACGAAACAGCAAAAAGAAATACAGATCTGACGAAATGTGCCTCTGAATTGTACTCTAAAACACCAAAATGCTCAAGAACAACCTCAGATCGGATCCAATTCTCGCGAAATCGAGACAGGAACAGTGGTTCACAGAGACAAACATAGAGAAATGGAAATTGAAGGAGATCTAATGTAGGTCAGATCTAGGAGTGAAATTACCCATCATGAGAGAGTAGACGACGAGGTAATTGTTCTTGAAGGAATTGAAAGCCGGAGTGGTGTTGATTCGGTCCTTGTTGTTCTTGCTCAGCTCCATTACCGCCACCACCGCCCCCAATCCACCGAAAACCAGGTAGTAAAATATCTCCATTTTCGCAAACGAAGCTCTAGAGAGAGAAACAGAGAGGAGAGAGGAGAGAGTGAGGAATTTTCAGGCAAGCAATAGATTTCTCAGATGCTTGCAGAGGTATGTGTCATGTTTATATATAGTGAAAGCCAAGGTAGAAGAAGAAGGGAATTTTGATCCTCTGCCACGCAACACATCGTGTACAATCTCAATTCCGTTTGGTATGGTCGTTTCTTTGACTTTTGCCTGTCTCCAAAGTCCAGGATGGATTGATTTCCGAGCGGTACAGTAAAGCGAAGCGTGAAAGTGCAGAAAGTGAGGAAGGTGGGTCCGCAGAGGATAGAATCTCGTGGACGCGGATTTAAACAGTGACACTTTTTGTATTAGTTTAATCCGGTTGATCGGACACGTGGCGAGTCGTGGGGTGTGCTATTTAGGGGGTGTTTGGTTCTGCATCTCATTTTAAACTAAACTGTACTTTTTTCATCATGTTTTTTGTCTTTTCTGAAAAAGTTTTTTGTCTTTTCTGAAAAAGTCAACAAAAATTACTATTCAAACTTAAAAATCTCAACTCAACTCAAACTCAACTTATATACCAAACACCCCCTTAGGAAGTATTTTTGGGTGTCGGTGGTTCTGTTTGTCGTACTAATCGGACAGTATTAAACGCACGTATTGGATCTCCATGTACTTATATTAAAGGAAACGGAAAGGGAATAGTGGGACCGACTTAAGCAAATCTGTACATACCGTTCGATCCGTCCCCCTTGGCTGATGAGAAATTTCACCAATATGGATAGGGCAGTAACTTTTTTTTTTATTATTATTATTATTTTTAATTTGTTTATGTTGATAGGATAGTAACTTGTTGTTGGTTAGTTTTGGCTTTTTTATTGGTAGATAGATCATCCTATTCACTTGAATAAAATTAGCCCTAAAAAAACTAATTTAACTATGGTATAAATTATATTTTGTTCTATTAATAAATATTGTTATTTTAGTTATTAAACTAACTTTTTAATAATTTGATTTATTACTAAAAATAGTTATATCATGTGTGGTATTATAAGTTTTTAACGTACATACTTACAATTTAAATTATTAACAAAATTAATATAATATTAAAAAAGCATTAAATACTAATAAGATAAAAATATAATTCCGGCCATAAGTTAGAAAAAGATAAATGATAGCAATGCATTGTTAATTTTCCACTTACCGACAGAGTTATTGAATTTAGTTTTTGGGTGTTAGGCCAACAGTGCTTCTTTTTTTTTTTTTTTGTTTTTTTCCTTCTTTTGTTGTTGTTCTCAATTGATGAAAATGAATTAAATGTACGGGGAACAAGGTGGGAACCAATGACGAATAAGCAAAAGGTGAAGTTGAGGGTAGGGTCAACCTTTGACCTAATAACATTGGTGACAAGGTGATTGAATAACCAATCTTCGCCTCCCACTGATTGGGCTTGAGATGTAAATGTAGTACTTTGGGTCAAGGTCTAGTGGAAGTTGGCCTATAGTTTGTGAAATGGATCCTTAGCAAACTTCCCTCAACTCCACAAGGTTAAAAGCCGAAATCATTGACCTTTTGAATTCGTCTTTATACAATTATTGCACCATTGCTTGGTGTATGAACATAAATTAATAACTATATTAAGTTTGTATTTGGTTGATTGGAGATAAAAATTTTAAATTAGAATTGATTGATTTTTTAAAAATTAATTATAAATTTTATTGATTTTTTAAAAAAGATAAAAACTAATATGAAAAAATACAATTTAATTAGAGTTAAACTTAAATACTAAATAAAGCCTAAGTGTATAACATTATCTTATTTACATTATATACTTGTTCAATAAATAATAAATAATTAAGTGATTTGTCAATATCAATTATATCCTAATCATCTTTCTCGTTTCTAATAATCTTTATCTTAATTGTTTGGTTATAATTTTCATAAATATTCAACCGTGTGTCAACTATTAAATAAGCATAATGACATGATACTTTTAGGAAAAAGCAAAATGGGTGTAGTATGAGATTAATTAAAAATGAAAAATTTAAATTTGAAATGAAATCTTCTTTAAGAAGTCAGATCTTATATTAATAATTTACAATATCAAATGGGCGTAGTAGAAAGCGCCTTCACCTTAATCTTAATCCTCCACTATTTAGTTTATTTATTCAATTACACAGTTTTTTTGGTCAAATAAAAATTACAAGTTGACGACCCTACATCTCTAAAGCTTGTAAAGCCATGGAAACGCTATTTTCAGCTAGAAATGGAGGGAGAGGCATCATGTGCAAGGTGTGGTCACATGGTTGTGATTGATGTTGACGATTAAAGAATCCTTGCTTTTGTTCATTTATTATTTATTAAGCAACTGTTTCCAAAACTCTTTTGCAGCTACCATGTATTGTAGCATGTACTTATGTGTGTAAAATGACGCCGAATTGCTCTTTTTTTTTTTTCGAAATTATTATTATTATTTTTTTAAAAAGTAAGCCTATGGGTGACAGTCGAGCACCGCTAAATCAACAGGACACATTTTGTCACGAGATGGTTTTGTCTCCATGTGTCACTGCCACAAGACCAAAGCCTCTTAAGCCTTCATTTGTGGGAAACGTTTTCTTAATGACCTGGAATCGGCCTTCACCGTAGGGCTTTTTTTTTTTTTTTTTTTTTTTTTCTCTCTCTCTCTCTCTTTTTTTGGTTGACATATATCCATGTGTCCCTTTAACCCCACTATAACTCTATTATTAATATTTATGCACTTATCTAAATTCAAATTTAAGACTAAAACATTCTAAACCTTTAATACACTTCACCCTCACCACTAGGCTAGTCCTATTGGTTTTTCACCGTAGGCCTTTATTCGTTGAGCATTGCTACTTATTAATACTTGGGATTCATAATCATAAGTGATATTGTATCATTACACAAAATTAAAAATTTAGAGATCAACCTAATAATTTACTCTAGATGAAATATCACAATAAAAAGTAAAAAGTTAATGGAATCTCTATCATGTGAGTTTTTATATAAATTTATATATAACATAGTACGAAGTCATTCTATTATTAAGTGAGAATATAAAATAAAGGATGAAATTTTTAGAAAGACTTATATAAAGATAATCAATTTTTAGTGGAATAAAATAAAAAAAATATCAAGTTACAAAAACAAAAGTTCACTAGGGATAAAAATCATCACTCAATCATAAGTGAGTCTGCTTCTAATTATAAGGTGACTTAAATTCCACTATTTTAGTTTGGTGAGAGCACCATTGAGATAGGTTAAAAAAATTTATTTTATTAGAGGCACTTTGAAAACTAAATAAACTTATAGGTTTAAATTACAAATTTTAAACAATTAAGTGGAGACACATGCACTATCTCCACATAACTCAGACCATGACCTCAAGGCCCTAATTTGGTGAGCATTGCAATTTATTGCGTATAACAGTTCTAATATAGTACCACCTATACAAAATAGCATTTTTTCTAATTGGTAATAAAGTGAAAGCAGAGGCGTGTTAGTCAACACTCACATCCCCCGACCCAAACAAAAAACAATCAATATCCACAATGACGTCTTTGGTGAATAGACAAAGCCTGCCCCATGAGGCAGTAATTTGTCATGTAATGATTGATTAAGGTCTAAGCAGAGAGTGACCAGTGGCTAATAAAAGCACAGGACAGGTTGGGAAAGGCTTTACTTGTGCTGTGTCGTGCAAGGCAAGAGTCGTGTGGCCTTGCAACAGAACAAAAGGGGGGTGATGAAATGATGGGTTATATCCAAACAACAACATGCCTCTAAATATCCACCACAAACTCAGATTCTGAGAGATATAAAAAAATCCACAAGGCCCTGGCCCGGTCTTTTTTTTTCCCGCAAAAAGATCTTCAAAGCAAAACAGAGAAGAGAGGCTTTCAGAGGTCAGAGGGAAGTCTTGCTAATTATTCCGACATCGATTTACAAACAACAAAAGACTTAAATCTAAAGAACACCCAGCAGCTGATTCTGCTATAGAAGCTTGAATCAATGGCTTCTTTTGCTTTAATTACCTCATGCCCATCTTCCTATTCTTTACATACAAACTTCCAACACTCACCCTTGATGTTGCCTTCGAAACATTCTCAACAAAACCATTATTCTTTCCAGTTGATGCTTCAATCGTTTGGATCAACAAAGCAGAGACCGTCGCCACGATCCGCTCCGCAGGGTCTGACAATCCGGAGCGCAGCGACGAAACAGGAAAAGAGACCAGGTAAACTTTACTGATTCAGAATCCCAGTAGCGATTTCAGAAGCTGAGATGTTGACTGAAAAAGCTAAACATATTTTGATATTGACATCTAGTAATTAGGCCCTCACTTGGTTTCTTTTTTCTCTTCTTTTGGAGAGGTTAGCTGAAGAAGACTGGAAGATCAAGAGGGAATTATTGCAGCAGAAAAGGGTATAGTTCTTTCTCTCTCTCTCTCTCTCTCAATATATATATATATATACACGGAAAAGAAAGGCCTGAGAATTATTTTGGCAATCACAGTGACATTATTAGTTCACTAGGACATTGAATACTTATCCCCCTGCTTGTGTATAACTGGCAAACTTCAATTAGGAACGTATCCTTGAAAAGAGAAAGACGGAATGGAAAAAAGAAAGAAAACTAATCCAGATTAAAAGAATGGAGAAAACGGAAGTGTTCACTTCTTTTCATTTTTTTCAAATGGTTTCTTTTCTGATAAGTAACAAAAGACCATTCCTCTCTAGGGAAAAAAAAAAAAAAAAAAAAGAAAAAAAGAAAACGGAAAAGAAGTAACTTTCATTTGAGTTTTCATAAGCAAAAGAGCACCTATACTGTGTCTTAAAAGGGTTAGAAACAGACCATTCATCAAGCCTGAGAAACATCCTACTTTGCAGGTAAGAAGTGTAGATGCAAAAGAAGCTCTGCGACTTCAGAAAGAAAACAACTTCGTTATTCTTGATGTACGGCCTGAAGCAGAATTTAAAGAGGTTAGTCTTCTCACAAAGTTCTGTAATTCATTGGGATCAACAACAAGATAACTAGAAATGATATCATATAGTTTTCACTTGATTGTATGAATTCACCATTATCGGTTTCATATATTATATTTACATTCAACAAGCAATGAAGATAATTTCATAAGTGTTACTCTACTGTTCTGTTTTTTAGGCTCATCCACCGGGTGCCATCAATGTACAAATCTATAGGCTTATAAAGGAGTGGACAGCATGGGACATAGCCCGTCGTGCCGCATTTGCATTTTTTGGCATCTTTGCTGGCACAGAAGAGAATCCTGAGTTCATCCCAAGTATAATCATAACCTACTTATTCTTCCCTTTTTTCCACGCCATTTGTCATTTCTTTTTACACCTTACAGGCATTGACACTACCTTATGTTTGTCATATGACGATAGCTGTGGAATCAAAAATAAGTAAAGATGCGAAGATTATAGTGGCTTGTGCAACTGGGGGTACAATGAAACCAACCCAAAATCTCCCAGAAGGTCAACAATCAAGGTGATTAAATCCTTTTCATGCTATTTCCCTGAGATGTTTGATCTCTTTTTTGGTTTAAAAAAAATATATTATTATAATAATAATAAAGTAAATCCTACTACTCGTGCTACTTTCTGCAGATCACTGATAGCAGCCTACTTGCTAGTTCTCAACGGGTATACCAACGTCTTCCACTTGGAAGGAGGCCTTTACGCATGGTTCAAAGAAGGATTGCCCGCCATAACGGAAGACGAAGAGTGAAAAGTTAGGTTTCGTTTAAGTTTTTGTTCCTAACAAGAATCTCAGAAACTTATCATGACTAACAGAAACTACGAAGACTAGTGTGAATCCCATAATTAAAATATCTTTCTATGGAAAGTGAATGTAAAATAAAATTTTACTTTTTGCAGCATCAGAAAGTAAATGTGTTCATTCAATAATCAGATTTATGAACCACGTTCCGGGTAAGTGTACTCATCTCACATGTTTAAATGTCTTAAACTGAATAAAAGGAGACAACTCAACTTGATCGTGATAGTCAAGCACCCTACCTCTAATGCTGTACTGAATCAAGCATCTCAACATATTCGAAACAATCAGACTTGGGATATCAATGAAGCTCTTGCCATCGCCAGAGCACCTTCATAAGTTTGATTTCCACCGATAAACCCACTCATGTGAACAAAAACACAACCCAGGATTCCTGCAACCTCAGATAGTTTGTCAAATTCTAATCCCCTCCATAGAACTGGCAAAGGCTTCCGACTCTCAAATTTATCAGGTGATACTGTCACTGCCTGAATTCTCCAAGTTCTGTTTCTGTCATCCTACAAATAGAATAAGCTAACTATAGCCCCAACCACTGTCAGCAATTTTAAATTAACATGTAACATGAAAAGTATGTCAAGTGGAAGTTTGTGCAAATTCAACCCATCATCTCCAAACAGAAAACCAGATAGCTCAAAAGGGGAAACTATACTCCCTCTTTCATCATCTATAAACTCTGATGGAAAGTTAAGGGTTGAGAGACACTGCTTTCGTTTCGTATCCTGTCATTTGGTTACGAATACCTGGTAAATAACATATTTGATGGAAGGGCTGATCTTCATTTCCTCCTCAAGCTCAAAAATGTGAAGCTTCCACTGTTGAAAAACGAACAATTAAGTAACAATACAGATGGCACCAAAACATCCAATTCATTTGTCTTACCAGAAGTGTATCCCAATGCTTAAATCTAAAAACACCAAATTGACATATAAACATTAAAGAGAAACATGGATCAAATAAAGAAGCCATCACTTATATGCCTTCATGAAAAACTAAAGTTTGCTTTGAGTAAAACATCCATTAACAAAACATAAGACCTCTAAGTTTGAGATACTCGAGATTGCAATGACTGAAATAAACAGCATATTTAAACTTCGAAAGACAGCATAACCAATAAAATGAGATAATCAGACACTAGGGACACTCGTAGGGAAGGAATCATGGGGAAAATGGCTACTCACAGGGCAAGATTTAGTCAGCACAATTATTTCTCCACCAGGATCAATATTCTCTCTTACTGCTAGACACTCCATAACAACGGATCGAGCCGGTAGCCATGATTTGACATAGAAATTCAGAGTCTGCAATGTATAGATATTGTTATGTCATTAAAATCAGCATCCAGTCAACTACAAAAAGGCAAAAGGTGAAACAAAATAAAATCATACATCGAGAAATTCACCGCCGGCTAGTTCCATTGCATGATGGAAGGCCTTGTTTTCTTTCTCAGATGACTGATCAATGTCCACCCAATCCAAATTCAATTTACCAACTCTGGAAGATAGGCTTGTGTTATTCACGTATCTTGGAGGCTGATCTATGTCATATTGGTTTATCCCATTGTCGACAGCATCTATTGCCTGTCCCATTTTAAAGTACTCTACGATAAGATTGAAGTGAAGAGCTACAAAATTTGTTAAAACAATGAATGTACGTTACAACTGAATGACTACCTCCATGAAGCTCTTGTAGAGTGCTAGAAACAGCCGAAGCACGTTTGGATTTCCCTTGTCAAGATGAAGCTCCTTCGAAATTATCTCCATTCCATAATGCTAAAAAAATATTTTAAAAAAATGGTGTTCGACATTGTTAATCCTTGAACTTCTAGTATTTTGATGTTTTGATCCTTAATTATTTTGGGTAATAGTTCCTTAATCAATTTTTATTGGCATTTTTTGCCCCTGAATCTTACAATTTTAAAGATCATACAAATAAAAATAAAAAACAAAACTCAGGATCTAAATTCCTTTTAAAAAAATGTTCAAAGCAAAAATCGCCACAAAAATAAGTGTCGCAAGATTGAAGTTTCCAAGTAATCTCAGGAAATTATTATCTAATCAAAAAGCAAAATAGGAGTTTAATGTATATTACTTTATAGACAAGGCCGGAACTACTGAGCTTGGTGGCGAAGCCATGACCAAGCACTTCGCCGAACCCTTGCTGGTGGTGATCGTAACGGTCTCGGCTCGGGTCATACACGCCTCCGACGTCGACCACCGCGTCTAACGACTCCAGAACCTGACATTTCACCGCCGCCAAAAATTCCAATCAACAAACAAAAAACGTAAAGATTTTCTGGCGTCTTTTCGCGGGAACCAAACAAAGGAAATAAACGAGTGAAGAGTGCGCTTAGGGTTGGGAGGGACCTGGAGGTCGCGGGTCCGAACGACGTCGGCGCCGGAGATTTTAGTGGTGAGACGAAGCAAGAAGCAGGCGAGAGCTTCGTCGCAGTGGAAGCTTCCGTTGTGAGTGCCTACCTGCTTCTTCGCCGCCGCCGCCGTTGAGAAGGCGAAGCGGTGCAGAGGAGGCTTCGCCGTTTTTGGAGGTAGCCATAGCCATCGAAACAACGGCGTTTTGTTGAAAAGACGTCCCGCGCTTACCATGAGAGAGGAGGGTGAGAGAGAAAAAGGAGGCAACGTGGGAAATGAAACCCAGCCCATATTTTATCTAACAAGACGAAGCCCCATCTTTTTGGTAATTGCATTCATGATCACAAAACTTTTTTTTTTTTAATTTCTGTCTCTTTTTAGTGAATCTTTTCAATTATTATTATTATTTTGAAATTATCTTTTCAATTATTGGCAATCACCAATTTACTATTAAAAAAGTTAAGCAGATAATGGCTTACTTTTAAATAAATCAATATCATTAAAAAAAAATTTACTCTTACAAAAAGTGTTCAAATCAGACATTCATCATAATTCAACCTCTATTTGACCCTGTTTTAAATCCATTTTTCAAACTTTTTTTTTTTTTTTAGTGTTTTCTCTCACATAAATTTGAATTGCAAGTTTCAACTTGTATCCAAATGGACCCTTTATAAAAATCCACCAAAATATAGAATTTTTTTTTTTAAAACCAATAAGCAAAACAACATTCAAGACTTGGATAAGGGCATCAACCAAACAAAAATCAATTCAAGTGCCCAACCGAGGACAAACACACAAATTAAGGGCAGTTAATAACAAGCAAACTAACATGGCATTCCCAAAGAAACTACCACTGCAGGCGTGTGTCTTCGTTGTTTACATTGTTTTGCTTCTTTCACAACATAAAACAGCATGAATTATTCAAAAAAAAAAAAAAAAGGTCAAAAAAAGAAGAAAAATTAAATTTTTTTTTCCCTATTTTCACTTCTACCATGATAATGAAAAGTTGAATATCAGAACGTTGTTCAGAAGCTAAACATAAAATCAAATCAGCGAGATCTTCCGTTGCCTCTGTGCGTCAACCCCCATGTACATAAGTTTGACCATTCCAAATGAAAAGCTTTTAAGTCAACAATAAGGAAAAGCCGTGGTAGGCCCTCCTAAACAAACTCGACGCTTGCACCAGCTATATATGTTCTAAAAATTCAGGGTAAAGGCTTTACAAGGTGTGACAAGTCGAATGCCGCTAGCATTTAAGATGGTACTGGGGAATTTTCTTCAAGCCTGTATATAGTGATCTCCTGCTGCTTAAAATATCGTCGGTCCTCTTCGTCAACTAGAACAAGATTCAGATAATACTTCACACTGAATTTGTTATTGATATTTTTATGTGTTGGTGTCAGTTCATACGGACTAAGAAACAGCCTGATTGGAATTGATTCACCTGACAAATCAAGGACATGCATTAAGCTAGTAAGTGAATCATTGAACACCGAAGAAAAGACATGAAATGACATCAGAAAGTACATAATCAAACATTTAAATCTTCATCGAGGTATATTCAAGCATGATTAGACTCTCTTGTAAGATGTTCTATCTTCCTATTTGTAATAAAAAGAATTGGTAACAAACCTCTGACTGGAGCACCATCCATCAATTCAAACTTAGCAAGTGTCTCGGTTTCAACATGGGTATTGGCTCCTGATCCTGTCGACTCCCGACGTCGAATCTCCAGATCCATATTTTTTATCTTGATTCTTACAAGGAGAAAATAAATCTTCCCAATAATAATGTCTTTCAGATGATACCTGTACATTGACACTTGAGTTAACAAAACTGTTCCCTTCCAACTAGAAAAGCATGTTATATTTAAATAATCACACCATAAGTTGTCCATACACTATATGCTCAGACGTGATTTATTCACGAGGGAGATCAGGTTGTCGTAGTAAAGTAAGCCACAATTGAACCAAGCTTGGCTTACTACTCAAAAGCCAATTCTTTCCAGATTTCAACTCTCACTAGTAAGTTGTAACCATTTAATTATAGACTGAAACTTTGTGACAAGAAATGTTCGACTTACTTGCTTTTGTTGTACTCAAACTCAATGTGCAGGCAATCTTCAATTCCAACTTCCATCTGCAGAGGTATTAAGATTACTGTGACAATCTAAGGGAGACTAATAATTGGATTCATTATCGGAGCAGTACACAGATGCAACACCAAGATTAAAACAGTAGCAAAACAACGGAAAGTGGAAGCAAGAATTTCCGGAGTACATTATATATAACAGCAGCCTTTTTGTTACCTAATCTATTGCAAGAGTATTACAGTAAGGCACGTTTACCATACAAATATTGTTATAAGACGCTCACCTTGATGCTATTGTTAATTGGAGGAGGTGGGGAGTAGTTACGAACCTGAACCACAAAATCAAACTCTTAAAAAGTACTCATAATCGCATATAGAGAAACTTTAATGGTATGGAGAACTACTCTTCTTGATAAAAACCCGCCGATGCTCAAAGTAACATAAGAAAATATTGTATGTTTAAGGCATGTATGGAATAAAACTAAAACATAACTTTCATCCAGGCCTACATAATGTGCACCACATGTTAAAAAGATGTACTATGAAGGCAATCACGCATGGATACTTCATTTCAAGTGGTTGAGATATGTGAAAAGTATATTAGAATCTTTGTGAAGTTAAGAGGTCACTTTGATAATGACAACAACAGAATTAAAGGATGGCTATCGTTTTTGGAAGTTTTAACACCCAGGTGATAAAAGCCTACAATATTATTGGTCAACAGTTTATAGCAAAAACAGGTAAACAGCCTTGTCTTATTATTACACCACTGCTTTAATAAAAATATTATTACACGTGAAAGTGTTGGAAAGTTTTGAAGGGCAAAATATCTAAAATTAGCGTAAAGATAGGTAAACTGTCCTGCCCTGTCTTGCTACCACAACACTGCTTCCCGACCAAAGTAGCTAATACATAACAGCAAGATAAAATCTTGGGCCTGAACAGCCGCATTAAGTTGAGGATAGAGAACACGCACATATATATAAGAGAGACGAAACTATAGCAGATAAAGAAATAGTACCACAAAATCCTGGTATTCCACTATGCTACCAGCATAACCACGGCTGATTGTGACTTTCAACACGTACCTAAAAAGAAAAATAAAGATTGGTGTACATGAATAACTACATATGAGTATCCGTCCCAAAATCAAAAATGTCATTGAAGCAACTAAAAGGTGATCACTGCAGAAGCTCCAAGGAGGAATCAAAAGCAGAACAAATTGCAAAAGTATGATTCGATGATAGATTACCTTAGCCTCACGTTCACCCCATTGTATGTCTCATATGGCATTTCAACCGTTGAAAATTCAAACGGGAATGTTTTCTTTTCATATATTTCTCCAGGAATGTCTAGTTCACGAACTACACAAAAAGAAGAGAAAAAAAAATGAAGAAGAAGAAGATAATTAGAGATTTGGAGAAAATAAAGCGCAACCACAAATAAAAATAAAAAATAAAAAAAGGCACAAAAACTTAACACCTAGAATGCTAGACATCCAGAGGAAAAAGGAAAGGAACCTACTGCTTAGAATGCGAAGCCTTTTGTAGAAAAATATTGAATCATCAAAGGAAATCACACACAATGGACATCATATTAATCTATTTAGATAATTAAAATACAGTAGCAACTTTCTCGAGAAAATGGCAGAAAGACAAAGCATACGCACCAAGTGAAGTAAAGTCGTAAAAGTTGCCTCTGTCAAAGTACATTTCTGCAAGGAAAAACAGAATTATTTAGAATATTCCTTCATTCAACTATTTTAAAAAAGTCCTCGAACTGATTTGTACTATACTCATTTAATGCAGGAAACAGGTAGAGCAATAGTCAAAGTTAAGAATGAAGAACGAAACCATCCCTACCCATGAAAGGAACTCATCCAAGTTGAATTAGACAAATTTAATAAAGTTACCGCACCTTAAAGGCTTAAACAGCACTAAAACAATAATTGAATCACCTAAAATCTCACACAGTCATTATTGTCATGGTTCTTTGACTCTCATGGTTCGCAAATAATCATTTCCTGTGAGATCGTCTTTCAGAAGACAAAGCACCAGTTTCGGATATATAAAATGCACTCTTCCACTAATGTAATGCCAAGGGTGTTTCAACTCATGGTGGGCTCATCTCGGCCTGTAGAGGACGAATTTCCACTGCAAACTCTTCTTGGTCTCTAGGATTGCATGACTTAAAAAAGTGACCTCTTTTCTTTCATCTATGACATAACGTCTCTAATTTACTCTCTGATCTAACTCTCTTTCTTTTTCTTTGGGGCTTAGACAAGCCCGTGGGAAGCAAATTCAAATCTCACATTTCATGGTATTCTCAGTAAACCCCTTCTTCCTCGATGTTATCAAATATCACATTCAAAGGTTGCATCAAACATGTACCTATCTGACCAAGGAGCTCAACTTTTATACCATTGTGTTCGACCTTCTTTCCCGGAACTGGCTCAACCGATATCTACAAATGACACACGGAATAGAAATATCTTCATACCCAAAGAGATCATGTTGAAAATGAAGAATTCCCTACATGAATTTTCATATACTCACTTTTGTGACTTCAAAATTCTACAAATCAGACAAATACATAAAAAAAAAACACCTTTCCATAAATGTTTTCTTGACTTTGAAATAGTGGGAGCATCACTGTTTGACCATTTTCCTTCTTGAATGGAACCTGCAGATAAACACAACAAAACTCCTAAATCAATTTCCGTCTCCCACAGGATGAAATTTGGAAAATGGGTTCAAATCCATGTCGACAGAAGACAAAAAATACAACTTTAATCAAGAAATGCCACCAACTAAAAAATCATAAACCAAGATTTAGCCCCAAAAAAAAAAAAACAAGTTTCAAATATGTAAACGGAAAAAGACGCATTGTCATTGAATTCTTCATCTACATGCCCACATCGAACTTAAACATCCATATATCAAACTTATTTCTACCTGTTTGCGGGTTTTTGCATCGGAAAATGTGATTGAAATGTTGCAAGATGGTTTGAAAGCTCCAATTAAGTAATTCTGAGAATCAACAAAAAGAGTTTCAATCCAGTTATAATCAAATCGATTAAAAGAAATCAACCAAAATGCAGCTGCTTATGCGATCTTACCATTCCGCCGGTGATCAAAACCCAACTCCCAAAAACTCACTCCCTCAACAAACCTGCAAAAATCAAGCCCTAGTATCACAGAAAAACAGAAATTTGAAGAAATTGGAATAGAAATTCGATGATCCCGAATTCGGAGTTCAAGTGTGAGGAATTTGATGTACCTATTTGGGATTGATCACGACGAGATTGGTGAGAAGAGCTGAACCGGGAAGTGAAAAAGAGCCGGGAAGGAAGGAAGGAAAAAAAAAAACCCTAGAGCTTGAAATGGAGGAATTGGGGAGAGATTATACAGAAGAATAAGCAAAAGCTCTCCACGATGGATCCCGTGCGTCTGACAGTTGGGAAAGGGGACGAGCGAGAAGGCTTCTCGTTCTGTAGAGTCCTAAAACGCAAAGTCTGACGAACTCGTGCAATGCACGTGATACGATGGGTTTTTTTTTTTTTTTTTGGAGGCTCGAGATATCAACATGGTCCATGCCGCACGGCCCGGCCCACGGGCTGTAGAAGGAAATTATGCTGTACGAAAGGAAATTGAAATATAACAAATATTTTGAAATAATTTTTTGATGGATATGTTTAGAATTTTTACCTTATTTGTTATGTTGATTACTTTTTATTTGATATTATAAGAGAATAAAAATTTTGAAGCTATTATAGATAGGGCAATAGTCTAGATATGTAGCATTTCTCAAAGACCCCAAATAACAAAATAGTATAACAATTATTAAAAGGATTTTCAAGTTTTATACCTACATAATTACCTACTAATTACTATAAGAGACATTACAATAAATAGATCATTTTTTAAACATACTTAAAGTGAATAGTATATTAAAAAAATGTTTGAGGTAAGTAATAGATTTATGCCTTATGGTAAATATTATATTTATGAGAATTTTAAGATAATTTTATCATAAATATCTCTTGTCATATATAAAAGAACGAATTCTGACCAAAAAATAGGTGACTCAGTGAAAAAAGATACAAATGCATTTCGTGTAGGCATTAAAACATAGAATTGTTGTTCAGTTATATCATGTAGTCGTAATATCTGTTTTTTCTTGTTCTGTCTAATTTTTTCTTGTTTATTTTTTCGTCTTCATTCTATTAAGATTTAGCCTTCTTGTGGTCCCTTTGTGTCATAGCAAAAAGGGACTTCGTTCAAAACAAGAAGAATAAGCTAATTTCAGGGCAGTTATCAAGTATTTTCTTTTATGTTAGCAGATAAGGTACGATTGTAAGTTGCGTGTCAACTTCAACAATTGGTCGGGATCATGATATAATATCGTGTTTTTTACCATTTTATCAGTACTTTTCAGGCTGCCTTTGTGAGATGATATACTTCTTCAAGAATTTTGCAAATGTTTCTTTATTTGTTCAATTTTTTATTTTTTATTTTCCCTGCATTCGACATTTAGACAATGGGAAGGAGAAATTAGCCCTGAATATATGCTGTTTTAGTCATAGCACACAGTTGAAAAGGTTCAAACAAGACTAATGAATGCTCTAATGCACCCAGGGTAGTTCATTTTACATAAACTTAATTGGTTTTACTCAACCAATATTTCTCTTTACAACGAAAGGTTATGTCCATATTGGGTTTATATTTGTTTCTATTTGTCTATTGTTATTTGTCTTTATATGTTTTTCTAATGGTTCTGACAAATTGAAAAGATTTAAGTAGTCTTCACGTCGATTTTTTTTTATTTTTTTTTCAATTTTTAGATGCGTAAAAAATGATGAGTATTTTATTTTATTTTATTATGATTACCATATTACCATATTATTTTTTTTTTAATTACAAGTTGAAACTCTTGAGTCGTAACGTTCTCGATTCAAAGAGACATAGACTCCTTTTTGTTTTTAAGAATAATATTAAATGGTATTTTTTCGTTATTTGTTGCAAATTTGAAAGAGGTGTATTACACGAGATAAAGAGAATACATGAGATAAAGAGAAGGTACAAGGCATACGAAAGTGATGATGAGAATAAACTACACAGCGAGCAGTGGTACTGATTCAGTACAAGCATTGAAAATGAAGAACAGTGTACGGGTAAATGCATGAAGATGACTGCAAAGTTGAATCTTTAACATGTTATCATGTGAGATTGTTTAGAGTGTTTTTGTTTGAGCTATCTGCTACTTTCTTTCTCTTTTTTTTTTTTTTTTTGGTTAAAATACTTTGGTATTGATTTAAAAGTCTAATCGTTGACAAGGTTTGAATTCCTAATACTTTTAATGAAATTCAAATTGTTTACTATTATGATTATTCGTACTCAAGTATTTATCGTGTTTTACCATTGCTGTCTCATTTTTTTAGTGTCATTTTGCTAGAGCTTGCTGGTTTAGAAGTTAAGGTCCATCTATTGGCAAGGTATTTTCATGAACGACCCTCCTTTTTTTTTTTTTTTTTTCCTGGGTGCTTAATAACGTTGCTTGGCTTATTTAGCATCATTTTGGATCCTTCTACTACTATTAGGTGCTTCAGTATAAAGGGGAACATGCTTTTTTGTCCTTTGTGCTTTAATGATGGACAAAATAAAGTCTCACAATGATCTTGTATATAGTGATCACTGATATGACCCCAAAACCAGTTGAAACTAGTGTTGCGGCTTTATTTGGTTGGTTAACTCATTTTAAATTAAACTGTATTTTTTTATCATGTTTTTTATCTTTTTTGAAAAAGTTTTTTATCTTTTCTGAAAAAGTCAACAAAAATTACTATGCAAATTTAAAAATCTCAACTCAACTCAAACTGAACTCATTCACCAAACACCCCCGTCTAATGTTGTTTTTAGACCGCATGGAGCCACTATTGTTGTCATGTTCCACAATCCTAATGAGATATATTCAAACAATCTAGGCCAAAAAAATTTAAACCCCCTCAGATGTTGCTGAAGTGGAGGTCCCTGACTCTCTGCTTTATGGGGAGTGTTCGATTGGCAAAAAGACTGAATTGAGATTGTGGAGTGCTTCGACTTGCAAGTGGACAAAGATGTTAATAACTTATAGAAACCAGTCGAGAACATTTTTCTCATTACTGAAGAAATTAAAAGCCTTATCAAGTCTTTCACAGTAGCAAAGTTTGGAAGTATCCCAAGTTCACAAAGATTTGTCCTTCACTCCTTACTCTAATTAGCTGATTGGTTGCTGAGTCCGTGACCTCTTTTGGGTCATTCCCACACCCCTACGTTATTACCGTTTTTAGGTGTTTTCTAATGGTCTTAATTATTAAAATAGATGAATGAACAAGAATTTTTTATTTGAGTATTTGGTTTCTGCTAAACATAGAAATCAACACTTTCTTCTACTTTATTACCATGTAAAGATGATGCAAACTTTATTTACATTAAAAAATAAATAAATTAATCAATGTAATTGTTTCTATAGACTACAGTTGAAGATAAAGGAAACCTTGGGAACTTATGCAAGTCATTTTTTTGGTGATTAACTTTTTAGTATTTGCTCTATAAAAAATTTATTCATGAAAATTTCACCTGTGTTTTGTTAACTTGTGACGTCAAGATATTAGGTTCAATTATGAATTTAACATTTGCATTATCTTGTGCTCGTAGTATAAAATCTACACGAAGTGCTCATGCGTGCCAGGCACGCTTTATTTAACTAGTGCTTCATAAATAGATTATTATATATATATGATATTTACCGTAAATATTTGATGATTTACAATAACATTTTAAAGATAATTTTATAGAAAATAATGTTTCATAAATATATTATTTACCGTGAATATTTTAAAAATTTTATTGGTCGCTAAACTTTTAACTTTGTACAATTTTGGTCCCTGAACTTTTTTTCGTAGCTGTAATGCCCTTAAACTATTAAAATGTTGATGTAATAATTCTTTATTTTAATTAAAATGTTGCTCCTAAACTTAAGTTGTGTAATCATTTAAAAAAATATATTTAACTTTCAAAACACATAGTTATATTAACAGGGAACGAGACGGATATGAGAAATGTTCTCCTGACGGGGAATCTCTGTCTCTGGTCCCATCCCTTTTTAGAAGGGGATAGGGATGAAGATGAGTATAGTTTTAAAGGTCGAGGATGGGAATGGGGAAGCAATTTCCATCCCCACCCCACCCCGTTGCCATCCCTAACTTCAATTATTTTAAAATATACTATCTTGTCACTTTACTATTGAAAGTTATAACAAGAGGGAAAAAAAAAGTTTAAACTTGAATAATACACAATTTAAATTCAAATTGTGAATGCAAATATTTTTTTTAAATAAATATTCAAATATAATTTATGAGCATAAGACAAACTAAACTTTATGTAAATGTTTTGCGTTGTGAATGAGAACGCAAGTTGTACAAGCCTGCAACGGAAAAGATTGCAAGCACCATTAAGACGGCAAGTATGAATATCGTCGTTTAATGTGATTGTAATACGAAAATCGAACTTTAGAATACTCATACTATTGCAAGCCATATATATAATATAGTAGTCAGCTATCTTAAACGACAAAACAAGAAGGAATATTCATATGGGATGTAAAGTTCGAAAAATAAAATGTAATTGTGTTTGAACATTCAAATGAACTTTCACTCGTCTTGCCGTGTGATGTTTCCTACAAATTGTAGTCAAGGTTTAGTGGTCAATAAATACCCTCTAGAAGCAATTATCAATAAATAAATAAATAACCCCCTAGAAGTTTTTGATCAAAAAAATAAAACCATCTAGAAGTGCTTTATTTATTTAAGAATAATGTTACATGACAAACGTGAACGTGGAATTTGAGACCTCGTCCACCAAGCTGACAAATTGACACTAATAACTTTCAGCCAAATTAATTGACACTAACAACCATACACAATTCACTACTTGGTGACTACGTTATCATTCGTTACATTCAAAATACATAAAATTGACAAAATTATTCATTATAATAAATAATCAGATAAACCATTGATTAGAGAGTGTTGAGAAAGGATATTTTCAATACTAATTATTTCCAATTGACAACCATAAAATAATCACGCATTAATATTTGTATGCATGCCAATTGTCACTAAAAAACATATCATATGTACCATAAGATTCGTTCAATACCTTAGCCCGTGCATGGGACAATTTTGCATGCCCAAGCCAATAATGATTTAACCAATCAAACGTTATAATGCATTAGAATATTTTACATTTTAAAGAAAATAATATTGAAAAAGATCTAACCAAAGTTAACATCTGAAATAATTACAAAAAAATATATATCTACAAAAACTTTAGATTACAGACATTGTCTAGTAATAATTTCATGTTTCATTCCACCTGAAATTCCAACCCTCCGTCCCCAAATTCAAACAAAAAAAAAATCTTTATGTATTTATTTTTAAAAAAAGTTATCTGTGAAGAAAAAAAATTTAGATGTCTACGTTGGTTGTCCCTCGTGGCGCGAGCCTTCCTTGTCGGACGGGCCCAAGTCCACCAAAGCCTCCTCTTTTCTTCGACTTCCCAACCGGAAAAGCCCGTAAAGCTTCCGCAACTCTCTTACCGTGTGAACACTCTCCCGGCAAAACGTGGTTCCCGGTTCACCCGACTCATCCCCCGATCGGTCCGAACCGCTCTTATTCAACCGGGGAGGCAGTTTACTAATCCCTCCTCCTCCTCCCCTCCCTTCGGTTTGCAGCGCCGAGATGACCGACTTCAGAGCCCGGCTCGGTGACGTGCGGTTCGAGATCATAATCTCGCCGATCTCGGCCGGGCTGAGGCTCGCTCCGGTCTGGAAAATCTCCTCCACCTGAGGGAAAAGCTTGTGTTCCTTAAGCCCCAAGTAATTGCTCGCCAAGCTCTTGAAAGCGGAGAAATCGCAGAGAGGGAAGCTCATGTGGACGTCGATTCTTCCCGGTCTCATCACCGCTTGATCGATTTGATCCTTGCCGTTCACCGTGAATACCAAAACCCGTTCCTCTCCGCAGGAGGAGATTATCCCGTCCATGAAGTTCAACAGCCCGGAGAAGCTCACGGCGGAGGAGGAGGACTGTCCGATCAAGAAGCGGTCGAGATCCTCGACGACGATGAGCGACTTCGGCGTGGTCTGGAGGAGGAGCATCTTCAAATCGTAGTCGTCGGAGACCCTGGCGACGTCGAGATCGTAGACGTCGTAGCAGAGAAGCCTCGCCATGGCGGCGACGAAGCTCGTCTTGCCGGTGCCGGAGGGGCCGTAGAGCAGGTAGCTCCGCTTCCAGACTCGGCCGAGCCTGTGGTAGTACTGCTTCGATTTGAGGAAGAGCTCGAGATCGGACTTGATTTTGCATTTCAGGTCGGCGTCGATGATGACGGTGTCGAAATTTGCCGGATGTGTGAACGGAATCGACCTCCACCGCTCATTTCCTCCGCCGCCGCCGCCTAAAATGTGAAGCTTAATCTCCTTCTTCCGCTGCTCAATCTCGTCGGAGACGGTGAGGATGTGCTGGAAGTACTGGCGGAAGACTCGCCGCTTGTCGCTCTTCTTGATCCTCAGAACGAAGGACCGGACTCCGCCCGGTTCCGACCTCTGATTGGTCCAGTAAACCGTCGCGCTGAGAAACGTGTCACGAATCGATTGGCTGGCGTCGAGGTGGAAGAAAATATCGTTGGATTTGGAACCGGAGAAAAGGTTGGTGTAATCGGAGTCTTCCACGGAAGGAAGCGAGTTCAGGTAGGTGGAAATCTTTCGGTACAGTTGGTTCTCTTGGAAATGCTCGTTGTACTGTGGGACTTTGTACAGTTGGTACACGTGAAACCGGTCGACGAATGATTGCCATGACCGGACCAGAATCAAAACCACGTTTGTCTTGGACAACAATCTAACAACTAAGAACAAACCTACGAACGTGAACAAGTAATACACCAAGGAAGGCGAAACCATTATGGGTTTTTGGGCTGTTCTACGATGATGTTTTTTTTTTTTTTTTTCCCCGGCGAAACCAAAGAACGAAATGAATGGGGTCTTGAGGAGAAAAGAAATTTGGGGTCAATTTAAGGTGGTTAGTTATTTGGGAGATGGAGGACTTTGGAGATGGCTCAAGCCGGCATATTAAATAGGGTCAAAAAGAAAGTGTGTGTGGGTGTGGAAAGAGACTAGAAGGAGGAGAAGAGAAAAGTGGAAATAGGGAAGCTTGGTTTGGGTGTGGTTTGGCTGTGAATTGATGACCAATGACTATGGACCATTGCTGGGAATTAGTCGGGTAGATTTGCTGATTGAGCAATGATAACTATCAGTATTTGAACAATGTTAAAGGACGTCGTAATTCGGAAGTCTCATGAGATCTATTTTTTATTAATAATTGCGCTTAATATAGGATACATCATAAGATTTTTTATGTTATTTTCATTTGGGCATTTTCTTTTTTTTTTTTTTTTTTTGTCAATGGTATAAATATTTTAGGAAATATTTTGTTGACTCTATTGATTGGCTTTGATTTTGGACAAACGGCGCTGGATTTGTGGGAATTGTTTATTTCTATTTTAGTGCTTAATTTGTGGCAGTTTTGATATTTTTGCACTACTTTACATCTTTGAAATGTTTGGGCACTGATCACATGCATTTCAATAGTTTGAAAATAGTAGAGAAAGTTTGATTTACTTTATTTCTATATTAAAGAATGATGTAACGAGGAATGAGACTTGTTCTTGGGACCAAAGGTGAAAATTCGACGGATTTATTTGGTAGAATTGACTTTTGGTCTAATTTCAATCTTTACCTAAAAAAAATATATGTTGTTTTATTTATTTCTTTGAAACTTAACATGTCATATTATTAATATCCAATTTGTCAAATATTTTACTATTGGCCTTTTGTTACAGAAAACATTATAAAAAATGACAAAATTAAACACGTGAGAGTCACATGATGGATTGGGTGAGTAGAGGGTATTATGATAAAGCAAATGTTGGGCGGTTAATTGGTAGAGTAAATTAAACAGTATTCATGTTATCCAAACTGATCTAAAATTGTGGTTTTCATATGTTGGATCAGTTAGACAATGCGGATCCGATTTAATTCATCCGTCCATTCAACTATCCAATATTTTATTTTCCAAATTGCCCTCCACTCGTACTTCATCCTATCACCTTTTTAACATTTTCTCTAACAAAGAAATTCGTAATAAAATATTTCATAAACTCGGACGTTAATAGTGTGATATTTTAAATTCTAAGAGATAAAATTAGACCATCTATATTCTTTAGATGCTCAAATTGAAATTAACCCAATTCATTTTTGTTTTTACTTTTCTTATTTGCAAAATCCTCGCATTTTCTTTTTTTACATTTCAAGTGCATTTGTAAAACTAACTATTCCAAGGTCATACTTATATACTGGCCTAACCCTCAACAAAGTTTTTAGCCAACGTTTCTATGCAGCCTTTCTTGAATTTTAGGCATGGAACAATCTATTTCAAGTAGATTAAAATTAAATTATGCGAATAAAATGGTCGATATTCGATACAAAGGCACCTTTCTTTATAACTGAAATCTCTTAACGAATCTCCATGGAAAAAGGCACAACACATGAAAGCGACAAAGTGAAATTAGAAAAAGGAGGAACTGATTAAAAACATAATCTTAATAATAACCTCACGTTGAAAGCTATATCGGATTTTTATCTTTATTTTTAACCCGTACACGAAGCTGCTTACTTTGAACGAGTAAACTATAAAACTCCTTTGAATTTATCCCGACCAATTATCTGTTCATAATAATATAGTGTGTGTGTAGATGCACCTGTGAACAAAGAGGTCAATGGTCAGCCACTAAAATAGACTTCCATTTGGATTCCTCCCTTGTAACATATCCGTCTTAGCAAATCAGTTGGCAAAAAATTCAACCAAAAAAAAAAAAAAAAAAATCAGCTGGGATAAATTGTAAAATATAGTGTCGTTCTATGGCAGAATTTTTTTAATAAGATATGTAAATACAAAGACATGATATGGAAACTAAAAAGGTAAGCGAATTTAACAACATTTAATAAATAAAAAAAATCTGACAATTTAGAATTTCACAATATTGATTATTATTATTATTTTCCTGTTACAACGAGACAAAAGATCCACTCTCTCCGTCTGTCTAAACAAGCGAACCGGTTTGTGGGCTGCGATGAAATAAACTTAGTGCCTCAGATTCGGCAGGAGAACACAAACCGTTGAGAACTACGATGTGAACTCTGCATCCTCTAGTGTTGGATGACAAGTAACCCCGTATCATTTAGATATGATTGTTCCATTACCACCAAAAAAACCACAAGTACAAAATTCCTTGTCAGTTCTACGCCACAACCTTCATTCTTTTTTCTTTTTTCTTTTTTCTTTTTTCTTTTTTATTATGGTGCCCACTAAAGAAAGCATGTGGTTACTATGTTCATAAGAATCTACGGTCCAAGTTTAACATTATATTCTGTCGGATATTTCTCCTTAATTGTCGTCTACTCAAATTTCACAAAACGTACAAACCAGTTTGAGCTGGAACTGGTATTTATCGCCAATCTTTAAGCATTCTGTTTATTTATTTATTTATTATTATTTTTTAATTTTTGTCATTTACTCTTTGATAGCTTTTTATTAGTGCATGTTTTTAAATAATAGATCTTACCAAATTCAAGTAAAAAGAAAAAAAAAAATTAAACAACTTTTAAAAAGATGATAATAATTTTGCTACTATTAAGAAATGAAAAATTCAAAATTCGATCTCTAGATTACATACTCACAAACTCACGCACCCAACCACTTGAACTAATCCTAAGTGGCAAAAAATGAAAGAATTAATATAGATCGAATAATTGAAAATTTTTTTTTTTTGGAGGAAATTTCTACAGTAAAATATCTCATTTTGGCAGTAACCATTCAATTATGGGAACAATTTTATATTATCTGCTATAAATTTCTAACATGAAACTGTCAAACGGTTAAAACACAGTAATGCCAAATAAGAGATATTTCGTAAAAATTTACTCTTTTTTTTTTTTTTTAAAAAAACCCTACATGGAATTCTCTGATCTTTTTTCTATGCTGAAAAGACACCAAACATGTTTCCATGTCTTTGTATTTTCATTCAAAACTTTTTACAACTTTGTATCCTCCACCACTTTATAGGTGGGTCTTCTTTCACCAAAACCATTATTTGCATAAATTGTAAACATGTGGTCCTGCTTATATAGTACAGGAGAAACTGCAACTTTTTCAAGTGCCATAACAAACCAACTTTATCGGCCAGCTTTTGATTCAGTCCCAGCAATTAAAGAGCCTTTCAATGACAATCAACTTACCCCACTTTTGCCAGCTATTTCTTAACCATTGGGGTAGCTGAAACCAGAAGCAAATTTCTGACCACGTGATGTGAACTCACAAAATCCCATGTACAGAAAAGGAAAATGAACAAAAATTTTCACAAAAATATATAGCCTTGTGAATAGATAGATATGAAGGTGTACAAGAAGTTTAGAAGAAATCAAACTCCGACTAGTGGAGTTATGACTGTTACAAACTACAATAATGTCAAAAACAAACAAAGAACGCTCATCTTCCATATTAAGCTGGAGTCATATGGTATTTTATGGGTCTTGGGAATCTGATTGAAGATTCAAGACATGGGAAACCACAAGCTTGGATAGCTCGTTTATGGCTGCTTGAACGGGATAGTCGCCCGAATCTGAATTCCTCGGCCAGCCAGATGATGACTGTCCGCTTAATCCACTGTATTCACTTGCAGCAACCTTTGTCTTTCTTGACGTAATGAGAACTTTTTCCAAATCTGTCTGATAAAGAGGTCTTGGCGCCTGAAAAAGGGACATGGAATGGCAATAAGTTACTTCAGGTTCAAGACTTATGTTTGCTTTGCTAGAAGCGTATAATGCCCAATTTCCTGTGTGCTCCGAGGAAATATACTTTTAATGATATATGTTAAGATGAAGATCCGCTTCAAGGGTCAAAACCGGTTGTTTTCACGCAGACATGTGAACTGCTACATAGAATACAAGCACGTGCCAGATGAAACACCTTTCATTCATCCATGTATAACAGTACCATAGGCCATTTTTTAAAACCAGACATGAGAAATGAATTTTTAATTCTTTCAAAATTTGCAACATGATTGGTAGTCGGGTCACGAGGGAGAGAATTTATCACAAAAAGAAGAAAACTGCAGAAAAGGCGACTAATATATACTTACAGAAGCTCGTTTTCCATTTTTCTCAGCATCTAGCAAGTCTCTGATGGGAAAATAAGCTGCTTTCTTGCAAAGTTCAAGAACATCGGAACCTGTGTAACCCTCACACAAGCTAGCTACATAGTCATAATCGATGTTTTCTTCGACCTTCTCACCCTTCAGAATAACCTTCAGTATTTCAACCCTCTCCCTCCGGTCAGGTATTCCAATCTCAAAGGCCTGAGGAAGACGGCGGAGTATTGCTTCATCAAGTTCTGATGGACGGTTGGTAGCAGCAAGAACCATGACTCGAGCATTCTCTGTAACAACAATATGAAATTGTTTAACAACGAAATTTACCAAAATATCTTACATTAGAGATACAACAACTTTAACAATAGTTATCTAATAGGACATACTTTTGACTGAAAATGAAATATAAGTCTACATGAAAAAAAGAAAAAAAAAAAAAGGTAGGGAAAAAACTCACGATCAGTTGTAAAGCCATCCCATAAAGCCATGAACTCAGTCTTCATGTTTGTCAATGCTTCATGATCAGTATTACGGCGCTGGCCCAAAAAACTGTCTACTTCATCAATGAAGATGATAGCAGGCTGGAGTTTGTAAGCCAAGCTAAACACAGCGGCAACTGCAAAATCATTTCAAACCACATGAATATCTAGTAATTCAATGCTCCGAGAGGGACAAAAGAAAAGGAAAAGTAAAATGTTACTTTTCCGAATAGCTTTCTCTCACAATCTTAGTTAAATACTTAAAAACCTCCACTAAATGATCAACAAGTTATTCCACCTTGCTTTTCAGTAACAGGACCACTCCATTGAAAGGGAGGAATTTTAACAAGATCAACACTCACCAAGTTTTTGTGCATCTCCGAACCATTTACTCATAAGATTTGATATCCTCACGTTAATGAAAACAGCTCCAGACTCTTTTGCAATAGCTTTTGCAAGCATGGTCTTTCCCGTACCAGGTGGTCCATATAACAACACCCCCTTTTGCGGACCAAGAAGCTTCCCATACGCAAACAGCTCAGGCCTCCGTAACGGAAGAATCACCAGTTCATACAAAGCTTGCTTGATTGCTTCTAATCCTCCGATTGAGTCAAATTCCACATCGATGTGATCCGGGTTTATGACATCACAGGCTATAACATCCTGTTACCGATAGAAAAACTAAATCAAACACCATAACAACTCGGAAACTCTTCGAGCATTATTCCCTCTTTATCTTTATACCAACAAATAAAACATCTCATATGAAAAGGTCTAGTAGATTGTTCCAGCACTTTGTCCATTATTTCGTCGAATCTTTTTATGCTTTAATTGACGTTTAAACTTCTGAGACACAAGAAGAATTAGTAATCATGTTTATATTTGTGATAATAGGACTTATGAATTTTTAAGGATAGTGTAACAATCTAACAAACAGAGGGGAAAACTAAGGAAAACCAAAAAAAAAAAGTGTAACCTCAACCAACTCGAAAACACTAAGATTACTTCAAGTTGGATTCTCTATGAATGTAGCAATCTTTTTGTTTGGCAAAGTAATGAACATGAAAATCAAATAATTAAACTGTGTGCTAGTCCAAATTCGATCTTTCAATACTTAATTGGAGAAATAACTTAAAGGCTTATTGTCACATTTTAAGGATAGTGCAACAATCTAACAAACAGTGGGGAAAACTAAGGAAAACAAAAAAAAGTGTAACCTCAACCAAATCGAAAACACTAAGATTACTTCCTGTTGAATTCTCTATGAATGTAGCAATCTTTTTGTTTGGCAAAGTAGTGAACATGAAAATCAAATGGTTAAACTGGGTGCTAGTCCAAATTCGATCTTTCAATACTTAATTCGAGAAATAACTTAAATTTGGTAAAACCCATTTCCAAACTCCCCAAACCAACTCAAAAAAAGTTAGGTAAACGTCCAAACTCCATTTTTTTTTTCCACACCGCTAATTATCGAAATGCAATACTCAAATTGAAATTTCAAAAATTAATTACCAACTCCTTCGACAAACCGACATACCATCTTCTTATCATCGACCAAAAACACCAAAGTTCGATCCTTTGGACAACCAATGATACAACTTCAAACCCATTAAAAAGAAAAAAAGAAAGTGAAATTAATAGAAGAAAACGAGGACGTAACCTCGTACGGATTGGTCTGGATGAGAGGACGGCCCAGGCGCTTGGCAATCTCCTTCTTGTGCTCCAAAGCCTTCTTGGAGGCCTCACGGTTCGGGTCGAGGTGTCGGAGCCCCGCGAACAGTACCAAACAACTCAAGGCGGCACTCGCCGCGTACAGAATCAATTCTTGCAAGAACTTCGTCTCCGACGAACCCCCCATTTCGATTTCAATTCTCTCTCTCTCTCTCTCTCTCTCTCTCTCTCTCTCTATATATATATATATATATAAAATTGAGAATTTCTCCGAAAAATAATTTATCTTTTTTTCTACGAAAATGGAAAACTCTGGACAGGGAATTTGAGAGAGTTTCGGAAGAAGAAAGGACGCTTTTCCCCCTTTTTTTTTTTTTTTTTTTTTTTAGAAGAAGAAAAGAGGCTTGAACTGGTAGAAAGGTTTTTTTTTTTTTTAGTGGAATTACGAAAGTAACATTGATGACCTCTCGTTGGCTAAGGCTTGACTTGGGGAGGATTTTGTAAATTCAAATTCTTGGGCCCTCAAGTGTTGGGGCCGACTTTAAATTGGCCCAGAATTGGCTCCTTTTGAAAACTGAATGGGCTCACCCTCAAAATGAGCCCAACCCACCTAATGGCTTAATTAGGCTTAAGTAGTTGTCCCTTGATTCCACGGCCCATATGAACTCTGCAAAGTCAATGTCTCAATTCTGCAAAGTCAAAGAAAATTTTGGGCACGTGGCACAATTCTCTCGAATTTTTTTAACAATTAATTATCTATAAATATTTTTTACTTGCAATGATATGGCCCTTTCTCCTGCTTTGTGATGTCAATACGCGTGTCGCATTTAGTCATTTACCAGATGCACACAAAGTTGTGTGTGTGGGTTGTTTTTTTTTTTTTTTTTTTGGTCTTTTCTTTTCCTGAATAAAAAAGGGAGCAATGACATTTTGATCATTTATTGATATCACAAGTGAAATATATATATATATGAAATCAATATACATTCTCTTAAGCTATTTTTGATAAATACAGTAAAAAAATGTAAAGCGATCACCTATTATCGTTATATTGTCACCATCAGTGGTTAGCTTTTTCTACATTTGTTCAAGACTTTGAGTCATTTAGTCCACCTCTTCTTATTCTTCTTCTTTGGTAGAAAGTCGCTCAACCCACTCGATAAAAATGACTGTTTGAGATTATAAAGCATTCAACCCACACCCCAAAAAAAAAAAAAATGTGTGAGCCTTTCATTTTTCATATGACATGGTTAAAGTTCTTTACAAAGATATTAAAAGAATATTTTTTTCTCCCCCTAAGAAAAACATATTTAAAGTAATAGTGGTGTAAAATGGTCATTTTTGAAGCATATTTTCAAAATGTGTCCACGATTTTGTTAAATTATAAAATATATATTTGTTTCTTTAAATTTCACCAATATATATACATGTGATTAGACTATTAATAAATAAGACATAAGTTGATAAACCAATAATATATCAAGATAAATAAATCACTTTACTAAAAAGAACAATGAATATACGTCCAATACTCTTTTTTCAAATTTTTTATAGTAAAAATTCATTGACAAGAGAACAGTTCAAAAGAATTCCATTACTGTTGATTCCCTTCGTACAAATTTTTTTTTTCTTTCAAATTTAAGAGTTTCTAGTTAATATCACCTCCTCTCATTTACGGATCATATTCTTTAACACAATTAACAAGATCAATTCTTTCCCTTAAAAAAAATATATCAATTCCAACAGTACTCTAGAGTAGGAAGAATCTTCTGATTGTGATATAAAAGGAAATTTATCATTTCACATCACATTATTCACCCAGAACACTACAATATTAAGGGGCTGTTTGGTGTGTAAGTTTGAGTTAAGATTTGTAAGTTTAAATAGTGATTTTGATTGATTTTTTCAGAAAAGATAAAAAACTTTTAAGGAAAAAGATAAAAATTAAGTTGATGGTGATGAGTTTGAACTCATCACCTAAACACCCCCTAAGTTCCAAATTCCAATCATTAAAATAAAGACGGAATCACTTTATTCATCAAATCGTATTCATTGCATTTTCAATAATACAATGCGTGACGCTGCAAGATTACAAGCCAAGCATATTCTTCTTCCGTTTATTAATTTGAACAAATTGTTTTAATCAACTTTTAATTGACTACTACTAGTCTTTATTTCTTTAAATAATCAGAACATTTGAGTGTTATTCTTGTTGTAGAAAATAGTATGCGTTTTTTAAAGATTCCAAATGGGCCCTACAACTGATAAGATTACAATTTAATTATAAATCAAGAATTTTTTTTCCAAAAAGGCAGAAGAACAAATCATCTTCTACTAAACACAGTTAAACGACTACAAACCACTATTAAATTAAAAAATAATAAAATAAAAAGTTGGAGAATATTACGTCAGCTTTTGCTCATCATTTTGTATCACATAATTTGCCACTTGTCCACTTGACCAATGTTTGCTTGTGTAAATGCACTTTTTGTCAAGAGATTAAAATATGGGCAAGCAAAGTTGAAAAATGAGGTGGTAAAATTAAAAATTAAAAAAAAAAAAAAACTCCCCACCTTTTCTTCTTTTTTGCTAAAAGTAACACCCCCATGTTGTTTCCTTCGCTGTGAACTCCATCCAAAAAGGTCCATTACATGTGATGTGTAACTTAATTTGGAAATCACTCTCTATTGTGATATATTAAACTAGTTTGAGTTGGCTTCATTAATCATCATTTTACATAGAAGATGATGCTAATCATTTTGCTGACCGTAATTATACATGTGCTTTACATACTTAATATTATTATCTTTCAATAAATATATTATCTTTAATCACTTCAAAAAAAACACACACACACATATATATAGATTATCTTTAAGCTATTTTATAGACAAAGTGCTGGAGATTGGAGGGTCCCATATGAATATTTCATTAATAGCGTAAGTCAATATGAATGACGATAGATGGAGAATATTTTTGAATGCCATACTTAATTGGTAGCATTGAAGAGAGATTAGTTTTAATATGAGTATGTGGAATAGTAGTCGTGTGTGTATATATATATATATATATATTTAAAAGAATAAAAAAAATTGTATACTGGTAATATTATAACTATATCGTAATAAGTAGTGTTAAAGACATCATATCTAATATTAATTTTTAAATACTAATTTATATGAACATATGAGTTGTCATTTTTTATTTATGCAGGTTTAAAATATATATTATCATATTATTTGATTGTTACCTCTCAATAAAAATATAGTCATTCACTATCGCGTGAATTAGTAATAAAAATTACTATTACAGTTGGTATTTCTAATACTACTCATTATAATTATAATTATTATATTATTGATACAATACCAATAATAAAAAAATGTAAATAAAATTTTTTAATTGACATTATTGCAGATGTTCTTATAGGTTTGGATTCTGCAATGTCTTGTAATCTCTCTGAGTCCGACGTTAATCTTAATAGTGTTACGCACAAAGTTACCCGATAGGGTTCTTATCAAATGATATGGATGTTGATGAAGAGTGGATCACTCCCTAGTGATGTATTTTTTGTTTTTCAGCCTTGAAAATGAAAATCAAAATGAGAAAACAATTTTTAACCATTTTTTATTTTCTTCATAAAAATCACTATCATCTTTTTTTGTTTTTCTTTTCGTTTTCAAAGCATTTGTTAAATAAACGCAATTTAAGAAATGTTTTTATTTTCGTACCTCAAAATTCATGCATAAATATTTTAAAAAACATTAGGAAACAAAACCAAACACCACCATAATTTTTTTTTTTTGGTTTTGTTTTTCATTGTTTTATTAGGTGCTTTTTTGTTTTTTTGCTTGTTCTCAATGAATTTCAAATTATCCAAAAAAAAAAAAAATGTCACATATGTATTTGACAGAATCCAAGTCAATCACTACACTTATAAATGGTGTAATTACCTTGCAGCGTAAAAAACTGGAAACATAAATAGCTATGGTGGAATTCACGGCCATCTAAAAGTTCCCAACACGAAATTCTAAAACCCAAACTAAACGACCATACTTTGCTTTAATTACGCACGTGGCATTTAATATTATAATAATATTAGCATTCTACTCACGCCCAACAGTCGACTGTCCTCCACCGATCGTACAACCACGCGCATCACCCTTTTTGTAGTACCACCCCTTCTTGGTAGCTTTTTTTTTTTTTTTTTTTTTGGTGCTGAACCAATCCTTTTTTTTTTTTAAAGATAAATTACACATTTTTCCTTTAAAATTTAAGTCTTATCATAAAATACTTTTTAAATTTTAATTTATAACATTTTTTTCCCTTTAAATTTTAAAAAAGTTAACTAATTTTCTCCCTCAATTAAATTTTTAACGAAAAAAATACATATAACACTCGTTGAAAGCATCAATTTGGGATATTAAGTATAAAATCATGAAATGACAAACATTGACAACTCTCCTAATACCTGTTATCCTTATTAAATGTGAAATAATGAAATTACCTATAAGAGATAAATATTAAAAAAAAATGACAATCAACCCTAAATATTTACTTTTTAAACTTAATTTAAGTATTTCACATTTAATATTCGCAACTCATACTTCAAATGAGTATTATATGTATTTTTTTGTTAAAAAATTAATTGAGGGGGAAAATTTGTAAAGTTTTCTAAAGTTCAAGGGGAAAAATATTAAAATTAAAGTTTATGGACATTTTGTGACAATGCCTAAAGTTCAAGGGGAAAATGTAATTTGTCCCTTTTTAAACGATTGATATCGTTGTATTAACACCACACATTAATAAATAAATTACAATGATAAGAATATCTCTTGTTAGTCTCTTTTCATGATGTATTTAGGAATTAATATTAGATGGTCATAGGGTGAGGTTATTATCCGATACCCTTTCTATATGATATTTGTAACTTTTTTTTTGACGTATGTTCTACCAATTGAGTGATCATATATAATATTTTTCAACTTATATCATGTAACAATGTTCTAAATGAGAAATTACATATAAATCAACTAGTTATTACAAGTTTTTAAATAGAAAATTATAAGTGCCGGATGATATCAGATATTGGATACAAGACCTTTCTTATAGTCATATTTTAATATTTGTGTCCGCTTGAAATGCTGTGCAATATTGAATGTATAGTGCTATAAGTGAAAATAGACCGTGTTTTGAATGCATTTAAAATGAATTACTTTCCATTTCATTGTGACTCTTGAAACTTTTAAAGTGACAAAAGAATGAGAATATAATAACACCAACAATCATCAATTTTAGGTACTTTCTGTTTTATTGATGAGTTTTTAAGGTGATAAAAAATATAACTTAAAAAAAAAAAAAGAAGGTTGTAGGAAAAAAAAAAAAAAAAAAGAAAAAAAAAGGAGGAACTTAGATAGCACCAACAATCATCTTTTTAATTAAAAAAAAAAGAAAGAAATAGAAAAAATGCAAATCCATACATCACAAAAATCATGATTATGATATTTCACATCGACATTAAACATGTATTTGATACATGAATTTTACTTGTTTATTGTTTATTGTTTATTGTTTATTGGTTTTTATTTTTAAATCAATTCAATTTTATTATTTATAATTCCAATTCAAAAAAAAATGAAATGAGTTTTTCTCTTTAAACTACATAGATTCTATTAAGATAAACAAATATAATATATTTTTTCTCGAACACATTTTTAATTTTTAATTTTTAATTTAATTTTATTTATTTTTACTTTTAACTTCAACCGACTAAACACCCAATTTCAAAACTTAACTTAACTTCTATCAAAATAATTATAATTTTCTAACTAGAGCGATCAACCCAGCACCATTCAAGTATTTTTTAGGTTCAAATGGAATCAAATCTTCTTTATCTTTATCTTAGAACAAAAGAGTTAAGACTAAAAAGCACGCCATCTTCCAAGTGGGAACCGCTTGAAAACCCAGCTCCGCAATTCTCCCACTCTAACATCACAATCACCCTTTTGGGGATTGTTGACCGTGATATATATATATATATATATAATAAATATAAATATATTTTTACACACACACACACACTATATATATATATATATATATATATATATATACCCAAAGAATACTTCTCCTTTGACATCAATCCTATTCCATCCCCCCATTGCGCCGTGTTTAAGCCACACGCCCCACGCATGAAGTAAAAAGAAAAACACTTTCAAGAGCAAGGAAGAACTTGAATCACTTGACCACCATTTATATCTATACAAATACACACACACACACACACACATATATATATCTATATATAAAATTTACATCCCATCAGCACTACCCACCACCATGAAGGAGAGTCAACCGAGAGAAATTTTATTTTTAAAATTCACTTTTCCTTCTTCTTCTTGTCTTTGAGTCGTCGCCTAACATTTGTCGTCAAAGTGTTGCCATTTTAGTTTTGGTTGGAAAGTTGTTGTTCTTAATGTAGTACACAAAATACGAACACCTCTTTTGTACTTCCTATGTAGTACATGCAAACACAACTACTATTCCTCCTGCCACACTCCCTCCATTTTTCATCTCCTTCCTTGGGATGGGACTTCAATAAATCTCGCATCTTTCTCAGATCCCATTGTATGGTGTCTGCTCAAAACATTAATTTCTCCGATTTACGACTGACAGACATCACACTTTTTGGGATTTCTGTCTTTCAATTTCTCTCTCTATCTCTCTCTCTTGGTTTTTGTGGGGGATTAGTCTTTTGTTTTTATCCTTCTGGAGGGTTATTGTTATTCCAAGTCAACGAAGAGGAAAGGGGATTCTCAGTTTAGTTTTGGACGTTTGTGGGTGTGAATTATTGATGTACAGAAAACTCCATTAATCCCATTTTCCAGTTTCATTTTCTTATCCTCCTACATTGAAGAAAAAGAGATTTGAGGTAAATATTATTTCTGGGTTTTGTTCTGTTTTTCATTCCAATTCATCTGAAAGTCTCAATCTTTGGCTGATTTTGAGTGAATTTTGCTTTACACACCAGGAAAAGTTATTCCATTTTTGGTGAAAATGGCCAATAACACAAACAAGGAAGAAGGGCACACAGAGATTGAGAGGTTTGAAAGAGAGGACGTGGAAGAAACAGGAGAAGGAGAAGAACAAGATGTGAACAAAATTTTGCCTTGGGCGAGACAGATCACCATTAGAGGCCTGATTTCAAGCGTGGCGATTGGGATTATTTACAGTGTCATAGTAATGAAGCTGAACCTCACAACTGGTTTGGTCCCCAATCTGAATGTCTCAGCTGCTCTCTTGGCTTTTGTGTTTGTAAGGACGTGGACTAAGCTGCTTCAGAAGGCTGGGGTTGTGTCAAGTCCCTTCACTAGGCAGGAGAACACCATAATCCAGACTTGTGCTGTTGCTTGTTACAGTATTGCCGTTGGAGGTCAGTACTAAATTTTTGTACTTTTTTTTTGTTTTGACATGATTTGATATGATCTGACGATTAAATACTGCACAATTTGATAAGAAATCCGTACCTTATAAGTTTGTTAATGTTTTTTTGTAGGTGGATTTGGGTCATATCTATTGGGTTTAAACCAGAAAACTTATGAGCAAGCTGGAGTTGATACTGAAGGCAATACACCAGGAAGCACCAAGGAGCCTGCAATTGGTTGGATGACTGGTTTCCTCTTTGTTAGTTGCTTTGTTGGGCTGCTAGCTTTGGTTCCTCTTAGAAAGGTATAGTTCTTCGGTCTTTTTGCGGGGAACTCTTGTGGTAAGGTACGGAAAAATGCCGTACTAGTTTAACATGATCTAACATTTAGAAATAGACTGTGTTACTTTACGACAACATAGAACTTTAGGGGAAAAAAGGTTCAATACTTTTATGGTTTTAATGGATTATTTTTTGAACCCCGAGCTCATGGATTTCGGATTTGTCTGCAGATTATGATAATAGACTACAAATTACCCTATCCAAGTGGAACTGCTACGGCTGTTCTGATCAATGGATTCCACACTCCTAAGGGAAACAAGATGGCCAAGTAAGCAAGCATGCGGTTTTATTTTTTTTTTTTTTGTCTTGTTGTCTTGATTTTTGAATTTAATAGAATTGAATTGAGTACGAAAGAACTCAAACAAGTTGAGGCTATTTTTTGGCAGGAAGCAAGTTCGTGGGTTCATGAAATTCTTTTCCATTAGTTTCCTGTGGGGTTTCTTTCAGTGGTTCTATACGGGAGGAGACCAATGCGGATTTTCCCAGTTTCCAACATTCGGATTGCAGGCTTGGAGAAATTCGTGCGTGTTTTTACATCTTTCCTCTGTGATTCTATAGAATCTACTGCGATTACTCATGTCATCATCGTTGATTAAACAAATGTATTGAACTACACAGATTTTACTTCGATTTTAGCGCCACATACGTTGGAGCAGGAATGATCTGTTCCCATCTTGTGAACTTATCCTTGCTTCTCGGTGCCGTGCTCTCTTGGGGAATAATGTGGCCCTTGATAAAAGGGCTTAAAGGAGAGTGGTTTCCTGCAAGTTTATCAGAAAGCAGTATGAAGAGTCTAAACGGTTACAAGGTCTGAATTAGGCATTTGAGTCCACTTTCTCATAAGCACAGTTCTCTTCTGATTTTTTATTTATATATATTTTTTTTCAAGGGAATGTTAAATTTCAATTCTGCAACATATCTGTCTTACATATAGATTCTCCCTTGAACTGCAGGTTTTTATCTCCATTGCTTTGATTCTCGGAGATGGGCTTTACAATTTTCTCAAAATATTGGTTTGCACTGCCTCAAGCATCCATGCCAAAATGAAGAACAAGAGCCTGAAAACATGTAAATGGGCGACTTTTACATAATGTTTTCTTATTTTCATTCGTTAAGATTTTCAAGCTTAGTGCAAAGCTAGTATTTTCCGTTCGTTAACTTTGCTCATATGGCTATCTCCCTACTGCAGCTTTAAATGACCAGACCGAGACTCTTGATGATATTAGAAGAAATGAGGTCTTCATAAGAGACAGCATTCCTTTTTGGATAGCATGCACGGGTTATGCTTTCTTTTCTGTTATCTCCATCATCGTTATTCCATTCATGTTCCCGGAGCTCAAATGGTATTATGTGGTTGTTGCCTATATCTTTGCACCTTCTCTTAGCTTCTGCAATGCTTATGGTGCGGGCCTAACTGACATGAACATGGCATATAACTATGGAAAAGTGGCTCTCTTTGTTCTTGCTAGCCTGGCTGGTAAAGACAATGGTATAGTTGCAGGACTTGTGGGGTGTGGTCTTATTAAGTCCATTGTTTCCATATCTTCCGATCTGATGCACGATTTCAAGACCGGCCATCTCACTCTCACTTCACCTCGTTCAATGCTTCTAAGCCAGGCCATCGGGACCGCCATAGGCTGCGTAGTGGCTCCAGTCACATTCTTCCTCTTCTACAAGGTTTTCGATGTTGGGAACCCAGATGGCGAATATAAAGCCCCATATGCTCTAATTTACAGAAACATGGCAATTCTTGGCGTGGAAGGCTTCTCAGCCCTGCCACAGTATTGCCTGCAGCTCTGCTATGGCTTTTTCTCCTTTGCCATAGTGGCCAACCTGCTGCGAGATCTCTCTCCAAAACGTATCGGGGAATGGGTTCCGCTTCCTATGGCCATGGCTGTCCCTTTCTTAGTCGGTGCTTACTTTGCAATTGATATGTGTGTCGGAAGTTTGGTGGTCTTTGTGTGGCACAAGATGAACCCTAGAAGTGCCGCTCTCATGATTCCTGCTGTTGCTTCAGGTCTGATCTGCGGAGATGGTCTGTGGATTCTTCCCTCATCATTACTCGCTTTGGCTAAGATTCGCCCTCCAATATGTATGCGTTTCTTGACCGCCAAGTAATTTTTTTTTTTCTTCAGAGAAAGAGAAAGAGAAAGCTAGAACTATAGTAGTAATAGAGCTTATAGTAAGCAATAGAGTTAGACCTGTACGTAGTTTCAGATAAAAAGAAACCTAATCCAGCTAAAGAGGAGTCTCCCATGTAAACAGCCATTTCAGGCAAAAGCTGTAACAAAATTAGATGAAATAAGTATGTTACATTTACTTTGACTGTGCAGTTAGTTTCACCGTCTTGAGCTTTCTGCATCGGTGGACCTTGAACTTATCGTTGTTTGGAAAGTTGGACTCCGAACTTGTTGATTTTGACAAATGGCATCCTAAATTTGACAATTCATTGCAATTCTGGTCCAATAGCTAGCAGACGGAAATGACTCCTGATTTTTGCAAAAAACGCGCCTAATATATTTTGGTGATTGACAAATTGAACCTATGCTTTTCTAATTTTGAATTTGTGATTCTTATTGACGTTCGTTATTGATTGGATTGCGTTGCTAATGATTGTCAAACTTAAGTGTCCCATTCTTGTTATGCAAGTTACCCTTTGGAGGCCGAGCTGCAAGCTTGCGAGTTACCCTTACGGATGACGTTTTTCGAGTTATGACAGGTTTGTTCTAGAGGAGGGTGATCCTAATCTTTGCATGGATGCTTTGAGGACGAGTGTTCCTCCGGCGGGTCAGGTGGTTTGTGCTTCGTTTTTCCGAACTTTGGCAGCTATTCCTCCATCGGCTTTGGTTTTTCTTTAGGTGGACAGGCAGTCTGGCTCGGAGAGCTCTACTTAGTTCTGTTGATGGAGCTTATGAGGACGTGAATCCCTCAGTGACCACTATGGTTTAGTCCTATTTGTTTTTGGGCTGTTAATTAAAACTTTTTACGTAGCAAGATTTTTTTAAAAAAATTACATTTGGATCGTAGATTAAATTTGAATAGTCATTCAAATTAATTGTTTGTATTTAAGTATAGAATTTTAATTGTGTATTCAAATAAAATGTGTGTTTTGATAACAACGCTAACAATATCAATTTTTAAGTACCAATGTCATGTAAACTGTCATTCTTTTATTGGAAATTATATAAATTGTATTTAGCAATAAAAATATTACAACTCACAGTTATATAAGTTAATACTTAAAAGTTGTGATTAGAGTTAGTGTTCCTAACACTTTTATTTTGTTAAAAATCATACTTGAATAGTGTAAAGGTAAATAATAATAATAATAATAATAATAATAAGTGACATGGATTTTTGTAAAGTGAAATTTAGTTTTAAACTTGAGTTAAATTATTGTAAAATAGTAAAGCAATCTAATGTATATTATATTTGAGTATAATAACAACAAATTTTTTTTATTTGAAATGGAAAATTTCATTAAACTCAATAAAGAGTTACAAAAATATCAAACATAACAAATGATCACATATTATATGAGGTAAAATTGTATGTTTATGACTGATTTAGTTGTGTTGATATTTTAAGGGAAAAACGTATGTTTGAAACTCAATAATAACTCATTCAAACAGATCATAAAAGCCTCAATGTCAAAATTAAAATATGAAAATTGAGGGATGACTAATTTGGTTGTGTAGACATTGCTCAAAAAGTCCCCTAAATCGTTTTCAAAATCGTGAAAAGCATGGCTATACTGTCTATAATTTCTGGAGAAAAAACATTACAAAAAAAAAAAAGTCAATATTTATACAATGTGCTGAAAAGAGCCACAATGGTCAACTTGCATGCCCATTACTTTCATGAGTGGTGAAAGATAAGATGGTGACTTGAAATATCATATTCTCATTCAATGAACTGGGATGAAAAATTTAAAAATGGTCCTTCTAGCTCTCATCATTAAATATATGTATAATTCAATGCCTAGAAGCTGTAACTTCATGACAGTCAGAACCAATAGTGTCACTTATCAGGAAAAACGTATATACATATAGATAAGCTATTATATGATATTTTTATTAAATATATATTATAATAATCAAGTGATTTTTATATAATATTTTTTTATAATGTAGATTTTTTTTTATCAATATCTTAACAGTATTAAGTTACAAAATTTTAAATAAAAAATTATATATAAATAAATAAATTATTATATATATATATTTTTTAAAAGTTACAATTATCATATATACATGATCACTGGATTCAAGACCTTTCATGTATACGAGTGAAAGGATCCCAAAAGTCCATGTCAAATTAGAATACATTCAATGAAACGCGCATACCAAGAAGCTATCTTGGTTTTCTAGTTTCAATGAAAAAGATGACAAAGTCAATTTTGGTTTTCAAAATGACTTAAAACATAAACATTTACTTGTAAAATTACTTTTCAAGAAAAAGAAAATATTGCAAAATAACTTTGGAATCATCCACTTTGTTAATTTAATTTTCTGAAAGGGAAAGAATGTCATTAAACTGACTAATGACAACGAAATTACTTGATTTAGTGAATATATTTAAGGGATTGTAATTAATTGATTTATTCTTTCTTAATTATAGGAGATTTGTATAGCTTTTATTATTCTTTCCATTTTCGTGTGAAAAGCGTGAGAGTGTTTGTATTGTAAATCATCATTATCGATGAATATTTTTGAAAAAAAAAAAAAAAAAAAGCCATTTCCAAAAATTCTCCATCTCTCTTCCTTCGACCTTTATTCACGCGGTAAGTGAGGCTTTTGTAATAAAAAAAAAATGTCTTAAAAGGGCAAGTATGGTAAATGATAGGCATGTCAATATAATAAATAAATAAATAAAGTTGACTTTTATATAATTAGCAATAATTTGGATTTAATTATATAATTAGCAATTTAGGTAATTTCTTGATCTTAGAAGATTTGATAATTTTAAATAACTTATCCATTTATGTAATTGTCATGCGTACTTCTATATAGGTCTTATTTATAATGTTCCTGACAATGAATTTTCTCTGTTCGGAACATGGTATCATATCGTCATTATCACTCCAAAGCCTTTGGAACAGTTTCTTCGGCTCCTCCTCTATAACAAAAGAGAGACAATATTTATCTCCTAAATCTAGTAAGTTTTTTTTTTTTTTTTTTCCAAATTTATTACTAGTATTAAGAATTGAATTGCGGACCACATAATTACCCATGAGTCAAGCAAAGCAACAGAGAGATCTATAGAACGACACGTCATAGGGGAGACGGCAATAAATCTTAAGAACAACATCATACTCAACCACGAAAAAAAAAAAAAAGGACATAATGAAACGACAATTAATGAAAAAAAAAAACAAAAGATTTTAAAAAGTAAAACATTGAAAAATAAACGACATTTTCCCTCAAAAAAAGAAAGAAAACGACATCAATGATAGTGACGAATGAGTCAAGAAGAAGAGGAGTCGCGAATGAGCAAACAATATTGTCGAAGTTAGAAGAAACTGCTTGGAAAATAAGGAGTGATGATGAAGAGATTATGTTACACTCATCAAAAGGTTCTTGTGTTTTTTTTTTTTTTGCTCAGAATCTATAGGTCCACTTGCATTTTGATATGAATCTTCATACAAGGTTTATTGTTTTTCGAGTGTGTGAGGAGCAAAAGTAATCTGTTTTTAGAAAAAGCAAAAATCTAAATAAAGGTACGGTCCACGAATATTCATTTATACTTCTTCTTTATTTGCTTTTTCTTTTTTCTTTTTTCTTTTTGCCTAACCAAAACTTGATTATTCATTTCAAGGGGCTTGTGGCTTTCGATAGTACTGAAAAAAGAAAATGGCACGTCTCATATCGAAGGAGCTTTCAAATCCCTATTCATTCCATTTGAAGCAAAAGAAAAACAATATTTATCTCCTAAATCTAATGACATTCGGCAAACTGATTACTAATATTAAGAATTGATATATGAACTGATGAAATTTTCTATTTTTTAAATTGATTGATTGTAATATAGGATATCTGAATTTATTTATATTAATTTTCATATTTTCATATTAGGTAATAAGAAATTTCTTGTTTTTAGGAGATTTAGTATCTTTGAGTAACTTTCCTGCTTTTGTATGTGTAATTTGTAAACTTGTATTTCTGCAGAGTCCATTTATAGTGTTCTTTATTAATAAATTTTTTTTTATTTCTAATGAATTTTCTTTTGTTTTACTAATTTTCACGATAATGGTTCTTGCTTCTTTTTTCATGAGTTTGTGTGTGGGTCAACAGGAATATATGTTAGAAAAAAAGTAAATATGTTTATAAGTCTATGGTCTTTTGTATATTCACTTCTTTATTTGATTATTCTTTTTTTTTTTCCTTTGTTTTTTTTTTTTAAGGAAAAAGAGGAATTTATTTTAGGAATTCATTTTTACTTCTTTATTATTATTTTTTTGTTCAATTCTCTAATATTAATTTCAAGGGGGCTTGTGCCTTTCAAGAGTACTGAAAAACGAAAGTGGGACGTCTCATATCAGGGAGCTTTCAAATCCTACTACAACAAGAGAAAAACAATATTTATCTCCTAAATCTAATAATTTTTTAATCAAATTGATTACTAGTATTGAGAATTGATTTGTGGACCACATAATTACCCTTGCCGTCAAGCAAAGCAAGAGAGAGAGATATAGAACGACACGACAGAGGCTCAACCACGAAAAAAAAAAAAAAAAAAACGGGACATAAATGAAACGACAATAAATAAAAAAACAAAACATTCAAAAAAGTAAAACATTGAAAAATAAACGACATTTTCCCTCAAAAAAAGAAAGAAAACGACTTCAATGAACCATAAGACGACATCGTCTTGAAAATGGAAATGACTGTAACTTCTGACAATGACAATCTATTCAAAAAAAAAAAAACTACAAATTTTAAAGACCACGTCGTACACAAAGACGACGGTCTACCAAAAACGACATTATGTAGAAAAAAATAAAATTTAAGAAAATTTTGAAAGACGACCAAATTGTTGATGATAATACATCAAGTAAATGATGTTAACAAGACTTATTTTTTTGACAATCTAGTCATTTTTACTTAAATTTATTAAAATTAAGACCATTTTTTACACAATACTTACACATTATAGCTCAAAAGGGACAATGATGATCATTTTTTCTTAATTTCAATACAAATTTCTTTTAAAGTTTAAGTTTGAGTATAATTGAATTAAGGTTCAAATTTTCAAAGGCAATTGTATTGAAGTTAAGCAAAAATGATCAATAATGCTTTTCTTGGATTATAATGTGCTAGTTATGTGTAAAAAACTGTTCAAATTTTTATGAATTTAAGCAAAAAGAAATAAATTGTGAAATATTATAAATTCAGGAGGCTGATTGTCAATAAAAAAGTTTAAGGACTAAATTGTTAAATTTAAAAAGTTAAAGGGATATCCGTACAAATAAGTCTAACAACAATCATATTTGATGAATATAAGACATAGTCTAATAATAATTTTATATTTGACTTTATTATAAGAAAAATAGTTCAAATCCATTACTTCATATTTATTAAAAAAAAAAAAAAGCAATCATATTTTCAATTTAAAAAAATCACTTTTTGAAACGACAAAATTCATAAAACGACATAAATTTTGAAATGCAAGTAGATTGTGGGAAAAGTTCAAAAGGACAGTACTGCCGATTGATTGAGACATCAAGAACATTGATTGTGGTAAACGATATCTAATCTCAATAAAGGGGATTGTGCCCAAAAAATATCCTAAATCCAATAAGGTTTGGCCAACAGATTATTAATTTTAATAATTGATATATAAACTGTTGAGATTTGATGTAATTATCAAATATTCATTTGAATTATCTTTTATAATTCTTTTTATTTTTTAGATTAATTGATAATAATATAAGAGTTTTGAATTTATTTATATTAATTTTCGCATTAGGAAATAAGAAATTTTTTGATTTAAGGAGATTTAATATCTTTAGGTAATTTATATGTTTTTGTATTTATAAATTTGTATTTTTGTGGAGTCTATTTATAATACTCTTTATTAATGAACACCAAGTTAATCCTTCTATCTTTCAGTTTTGAAGATGAACTACACGATGACTTGTGACCGCTGAGCAAAGTTGGAGAGAGATCTACTACAGAACGACAAGATATAGAAAAGACACACAATAAATCCTAAAAACAACATCGTACTCAAAACCATGAGAAAAAAAAAGTAAAAAAAAAAAAAAAAAAAACCGTGAAACAAAATGACATTGAAACGACAAAAGAAAACACGGATTTTGAGATGGAAAACGTTAAACAAAAACAACATTTTCCACAAAAATAAAAAAATAAAGAAAACGACATCAACATAGTCGTTGTAAAACGACATCGTCTTGGAAAACAATGGAAATGACAGTAACTTCTAAACAAAGACAAAATCTGAACAAAAAACCATAACTAATTTTAAAAACCTACGACGATCTACCAAAAACCACATCTATTAAAAAAATAAAAAAATAAAAAAATAAAAACTTGAAAGACGATCAAAATGTGAGCTAATGACAATTCATAAAAGTGAAGGACATCAGCGGCAGGAAATTGCTTATGTGAGACTTTTGAGATTAAATATGTCATAAAGAGCAAAGTACGCCAAATAATTGGCTTGGCAATAATAGAGAACGTGTGACTTTTGTATACAGCTATAATCAATAATAGATTGCATTTCATTTTACTTTTTTATTTAGGAAATCTCTTGATTACTTTAAGCAATTTACCCCATTTTTTTTAATCCATATTTGATAACTTTTGGGAAATTTGTAAATTTTTTGCTAAATCCAATAAGGTTTTTTGAATATTAATTACTAGTTTAAAACTTGATGTGCGAACCACGGACAAGATATAGATAAGACGACAAATCTTAAGCTTAAAAACAACATACTCAAAACCACGAAAATATTGTTAAGTTTTTTTTTTCAAGCAAAAAAAAAAAAAAAACGAAAAAGCGACATAATATGAAACGACATTTGTAAGGGAAAAAAACAAAAAAACAAAAAAACAAAAAAACAAACAAAAGATTGCTATAAATTTCTGTTGTTTCTACTCAGAGGTCTCGCAGTTTTTTTGATAATTGTCTCACAAAGTTATTCTAAAAGTTCCACTTGCTTTTGTTATACTAATGAACTTTCACTAAAATGGTTCTTGCTTCTTCTTTTATGAGTTTGTGTGTGGAGCAGGAGGAATATATGTTAGAAAAAAGTAAAAATCTGAATAAAGTCTTTGGTCCAATTGTATATTCACTTCTTTATTTGTTTTCCTTATTTTTTTTTTTTTTTGGCTCAAAACTTGAATATTCAGTATTCACTTTAAATTTAATATTGGGGGCAACGGAACGTCTTATATCATAGTTTTCAGATCCTATTTACTCCTTTTCTAGGAAAAGACAAAAAAAAAAAAAAAAAACAAAAACAAAAAGTTTATCTCAAAAAAAGGAAAAAAGAAAAAAAAGGCATGTGCAAATTACGATACTAGTATTGCAAATCAATGTGCGGCGGACTACAGAACATGCCCATGAGGGCCGTGATCATCGAGATTCGAGCAAAGCAGGAGAGATAAATCTATAGAATAGAACGACAAGATATAAATAATACGACAAAAAACCTAAAAAACGACAATTGAAGAAACGACAAAAATGAGGTTGATAGACAACGACACCGAAAGAAAACAGCTTCAGCAATATCGACTTTGGAAAACGTCATCGTAGTAGAAAACAATGGAAACGACATTAACTTCTTAACAACGACAATTCAACATAAAACACCGCAAGAGATCTTTCAAAACCACGTTGTACTCAGAACGACGATGTATAATTAGCGACATAATCTTTAAAAAAAAAAAAAAAAAAAGGAAAAGAAAGAAGAAGAATAAAAAGGGAATAACTACTAAACTGTGGTCACATAATGTCTTTAAGAACGACAACTATCTCAATAAAACGACAAAATGATTACAAAGCAATTTGGACTTTTGAAAATGGCAATATCGTCATAAAACGACAACATAGTAGTAGTTGAAAATGACATCATCTGCAAACGCAAAATCATCTGAAACAACGGCATTAACTTTTGAAAACGACATGATATTGACAAGACCATTTGACAATGCACTACATGTTTTGCTTCTTCAATCATAGCAAAAAATCTCTGCTCTCTTCGATCAAATAGTATGAATTTATCATGTGGTACTTGAAATATAAAATTATCATGTGTTTTTCTAATCACAAAAAATTCGTTTTGATGTCCTATTTGATCAAATATTAGCCATGGGAAAAGACTTTTTTCTCATGCCTAAAAAAAGGGTGCGTTTGATTTTAAAGACAATAAATTTCTGGAGCATTCAACAAAACTAAAATTTAAGAAAAAATTAAAACTAAAGTTAATTGTATTCTCAAATATAAAAAAAGAAGTCAAGATCAAAGTCACTAACTTAATGTTTATCTCTCATAAAACTATTGTTTCATTTGTTAATAGTGATGAATTTATTATTATTATTTTTACATGACTATTGGTGTCTAGGTTTAGTATTTGTTTGATTGTTAAAATAAATGAAATAACCCAACAATTTTAAAAGCATAAGACAAAAAAATCATATTAAAAACACTCAAATATAATAAGAGATCCAAATGAACACTTATTATATATATATATATATTTATATATATTTAAGATGGGTTCAAATTATGTATCAATTACTTAATAATTTTTAATATTTAATATATATTTTTTTAAAATTTTTAAATTTAGATAATATGATATAAATTATCAAGAACAATTAATAAGATAAAAAACGCGGGATAACATATCTTAATTCATTTGTGAAAAATGAGGAAAATGAAAATTTTCCTTTTGCAAAAAGGTGCAATGCGAAGTGCGAGTAGGTGGAGTGGAATGTGAGAACGTGGACGAAAACAAATCTTTTAAGACAAAAGTACCCTCGAGAAAACACGTGTTTTCTGTCCAAAGCAGTCCGTAATTTATCAAAAACAAAGGGTATTTCTGCAACGGATCAGGATCTGAATAACTTAAATATAATCGCCACTAAAGAAAAAAACAGTGACAGTTTGACGAGAGAGAGAGAGAGAGAGAGATAGAGAGAGGTAGAGACACGCATCAGACAAACAAAGCCTCCTCTAGTTTGTAACGAAAAGGCGAGTTTTTATACTTCTCTTTCGTCTCAATTTCGAATCCTTTAATCTTATCTAGCTTTATTGATTTTTTAAGGTGCTTTTGTTTCGAATTTCTCCGGTTTTCTGAAAAATTGTTGATTTATTTTTATTATTTATTTCACTTGTTTGTGGGTTTTCAGTGGAAAAATGGCTTCCGATTCAAAGTTCCACGAGTTTGAAGAAGTGGCGAAGCACAACAAGACCAAGGATTGTTGGCTGATTATCTCTGGAAAGGTTAGATCTTTCTCGATTTTTTTTTCCTAATTAAGATTCAATTTCTAGGTTGATTGTTTATCCCTCTGTTTGGTTGCTAAGAAAAACTGAAATCATGTGTGTATGTTTTAATTTTTTCCCCCTTTTTCAATCTATAAGAGTTGGGGCAAACTCTCTTGTAAATTGGAGAAACTGTTAGAACTAAACTCGAAAAACCAAATATCTGTACAAATTTTAGCTTGCTGATGTGAAAGCCTTTTTTTTTTTTTGGTCTTTAGATGTAATATATGTCTATGTGTGTGAAAATATATATTGAAAATTTACACCTTGGTAATAAACCAAGGTACTCGTCCTATGTTCAATCCGTGTATGAATTTTCATAGTTTGTAGTATAACAAGAAAATTGTTCAAATTAGAATTTAATAAAATCAAACTCTACCTTTATACTCAACTTTTATCCTTTGTGTTTTGATGCCATTTGTTCTCTTTCTTACTCCTATCTGAAATTGAATATTTTTGGCACTGAGTTTCCCTGGAATTGATATGGCTAGTTTCTTAAATTATTTAGGTGTATGATGTAACTCCATTTATGGATGATCATCCAGGAGGCGACGAAGTGCTGCTTTCCGCAACTGGTAACTCATTCACATTGCTTTGCGTTTATAGATTTCAAGAACACGATTAGAAACCTTGGATGAAAACCCAATTTGGGATTGGTCTTGTTTGGGAATGTCTTGCAGGGAAAGATGCAACTAATGACTTTGAAGATGTGGGTCACAGTGACTCAGCCAGGGATATGATGGAGAAGTACTACATTGGGGAGATCGATTCATCGACAGTGCCTCTAAAACGGACCTACATTCCGCCACAGCAAGCTCCATACAACCCCGATAAGACGCCCGAATTTGTGATCAAGCTTTTGCAGTTCTTAGTTCCCCTTTTAATCTTGGGTTTAGCCTTCGCTGTCCGACACTTCACCAAGAAAGATGACTAATCCGAAAATTCGACCAAAGGGCTAGTCTTTTATTCTACTCGAAAGGACAATTACTTTGCTGCTGTTGCTTTCTATCTGTGTTTATGTTGCCCTCTAATTGTTGAGGTCCCTCAAGAGTCCATTAGTTTTTGCGTCTTTTTTTTTTTTTTTTTTCTCCTCCAAAAACTGGTTTTATGGTGCTAAATGTGACTGCACAAGTTTTATAGTTTTGTTGGTGAGATAAGCAGTAGTACATTCTGTTTCATTGTTCCTTCTCATAACCTTTTGTTAATTGGGCTCTATTTGTTGCAGCAGTTTGAGAAATAACTATATTTATGGAGGTTGATAGAGCTCCTAGTTTATGATCTTTATATTATTTTGTTTTTATTTATTTATTTTTTTTGCTTATTGGTGCTTGAAAAAGTGGCCTAAAGTGAAAGATCTTGTGTTGTTGCTTTGGTCAGTTTGTTATTATTGGAGAAGTAAAAGTTTTTAGATTTCCCAACAGCCATACATATTCTGAAATTTCAGATGACAATGAAGGTGACCAATTATGTGTGGACGGCAAAATTCAGTTGGATTTTTCTTGTCCAAAAAGAAAAAGAAGCAAAAAAATAAATCTCCTATATTTTCAACCTGTCAATGGCTCTTTTAACTGGAAAAGGTTTTTTAATCTTAATTTCTGTTTGATATTTAAGTTTAATTTTAATTAAAGTATATTTTTTTATCTTAATTTTTATCTTTTTTTTCTAAAAAATTAATAAAATTTATAATTAATTCTTAAAAAGTTAACAATTCTAATTTAAAAATTTTATCTCCAATTAATTTAGCAAACAGAGGTTTAGCTTTTATAATTACCCAGAGCCATGAATAAAGCTATCTCTCCTCTTTCTTTTTCAATGATTTAGAAATATATAAAGAAAACGTTCATTAAAGGACCCATGCCAACCAACAAAAGAAAAGAGGGGGGGGAGGGGGGGGAAGAAGAGTAGAGCATATTTACTATATTATATAAGAAAAAAGATTTGTACTCTTTATTATTAGTAGGTTTATTTTCATTTCACAAATGGCTTTAATATTGTACATTATATTTGATCCATGACTTTTAATTTTACACGTCGTAATATCTCGAATTTTTCTATTGCTGCGCAATTAGCCCTTGTATTAGCATCCAATTAAAAATTGAATGGAAATTAAACATGTTCAAATTACATGAGTTAAACCAATTCAACTAAAATCATAATTAAATGTTTTGGGAGAGATTATATCTCCAAAATATAAAATATATCTGGTGACTTGAATAGTTGATTGAAGTACACTTTCAAAATATTTAAGATGGAATTTATAGTCTCACTGAAAAAATACTTAATTACGCATTTGATTGTGCTCAATTTTTTTGAACTAAAATATAGACGGAAATATAGACGGAAAAACCGTTGATGTAATAGTAGAAAAATTCAGTAAAATGTAGCGTATATTAGAAGGCATGAACTAATACAAGACATGATAAATAATTGAAGATCATTTGTCAAAATAATCCTTATTAATAATCCATTTGGTGAAACGGTTTGAGTTGAAATATTTAAGTTTAAATTGATTGACTTTTTAAAAATTAGTTATAATTTTTATTGACTTTTCAGAAAAAAAAATAAAAATTAATTATAATTTTTATTGACTTTTAAGAAAAAAAATAAAAACTGAAATGAAAAAATACAGTTTAGTTTAAAATAAATGATTTTATCAAATAAATCATAAGAGTATTTGTACAGTGGTACCAATATTTAATGTTTAATGTTCTAGAAGTTTCTACTTTCATTGCAAAAAACAAGTGCAGCCGGGGCCCACAAACGCAGACTCTCCTCTGCTCCCCAACTACTACTTGACCATTCAGCCAATAAACCTACGACTTGACCATTTGACAAGTTGTACGAGTTTAAGTAATAAAGTTAGGGATAATTCAACATTTGCCCTGCTGATAGAGCAAAGTTGTTTTAGTCGTCAGAACTTAATTTCAACAGCCAGATTTACGGATACGATCATTTTTTATTTTGTGTAAGTACATTTTTTAACATGAATACTTACAGATTTTAACTGTTAAAGATTTGCAACACAACGTGCTCTACTCTAGGAGAACCCACTAATAAATTAAAAAAATAAAAACGAATAAAATAAATAAACGAGATCTCAGCATGTAAAATATAGGAAAAGTCAGCATGAAAACAAGGAAAAATGCCAGGAGAAACGACTTTAAGTTGAATTAATCCATTCATTTTGATTCATTCATCCAGCTGAGTCCAGAATACATTCAATTCTTTTTTAAGGCCTTTTTTCCACTGATAAAGTAGGAAACAAGAATCTAGGGATAAATATTAAGCCAACTGATTAATGGCTTCCTCATCCCAAATGAGTACGCTAGTTGGGCAAAAAAAAAAAAAAAAACCCGTACCTCTCTACAAGAAGAAAAGCAGTGGAACGAATAAAAATCCAAAACGCATTTGGACAATTTACTTGTCTCTCAATGTTTGCCGCCACTGCCGACATCTGTCCTGGCGAAGCCTTTGGAGGGTGCTCATACTCGGCCCTTGAAAACGAAATGCCATGTAGAACCAGCAGAACACAGGAAAGAACAAAGCGCGGAAATTAGCGAATAAAAATACGCAGGTTATGATAAAGATGTTTCTATCTTTTCATGGAGGGTCATCACCAAGTCATGAGCATCATCTAGGAGCTTCCACACGTCAAGATGCCCGGACATGCTATTGCACTCCCTCAAGATCTCATCCATACTGCTGTACTTCTCTATTATCAGTTTCCTTTTCTGCAACACCGAGGCAGCAATTGCGTAGAGTAACAAGTCATCTGTTGGCGGGGCTCGTTGTCGTATCCTGCTCCAGGCAGATTTTCCGATTCCTGCCCTTATGGCTGCCTGGTCAGCCCACATCACTTCCCAGAGGCATAATGTCTGCTCAAATGTCAATTCTCTCCTAAACAGCACCACCACCATCCTATAAACAAAAAAGCAATCCTCAGCCTGGAGTTTCTCCAAATGCCGGTAAAGGTGTGAGTCCTTGCTTTTGATAATTTTAGAAACAATGCTCAGCTGCCTTCGTATTCCGACCTCATCAAGCCTGAAATTATGCCGGGCCTTCTTCATGAAACCCACAAAACACCAGAACGCCTCATGATCCTCGGTCATCACAGTAATTATTGGAGAAAGTAGATCACTCATACCCTGGCAGTAACCAATTTCTGGGTCAAAGAGCGCATATGCTTCAAGAATTGCAACCAGTCGAGCGGCATGGAAAATCCTGCAGGGCTCCAGGTGATCATAATCCTTCAAGCCAGCAGCTTCAGCAGCACATCGTGCACTGTCATCCGATACACCAGCTTGAGATTGAGAATAAGGGATCCATTCTGCATTAGCTCGTACTGCATCAAGGCGTATGATCCGCTGCCATGTTGTAAAATCTTCAACTGTTGGAAGTTTTGATCTGCCTTCTGTGCAAGGAGAATCATCCTTGGGGGTCATGCCAGGATCAACCTCTTCCCTACTTTCAGTCGTGGGAAAAGTCTGGGTCACTTCAGCGTCTTCAGAGGATTCCGAGTCAGATGAGTCAGTGTTTAGTGCAGAGGAATCAGCATTCGGGATTCTCCTTGAGCTATCATCACCATCCAACAAGGTACTGGAGTGGTCTCCCGAGTATTCAACGACTGGGCTCCTTTCCTCACTAGAAAGAGACTCCCGGGCACTAACCACATCTTCAGAGCTGGGAGAATCCATCTCATGGATAAAACCACCAGTGCCTCCATCGTAACTGATTCCATCAATATCATTCAACTTAAGGCTCTCATTGTTGCGTTTTATAAGCCGACGACATTGTCTGTGGAGTTTCTCATATTCCTTTCTGCACATATGGGGGAAAAAAAAGGCATTTAGTAAGATCCATCGAGCATATACAGAGAATATCATGAAGAAAAACCTCACATGTTAGAATAAGTGGAAAGAAGCACAAAACCAAGATAGTAAACTTGAAATAAGTACCTTTTCTGAGTTCTCAATAGATCTCTTTCGTCCTTGGAACTGTTTAAATCATAGCTGTAAAAATAAATACACCAAAAAAGTCAACTTAGAGAAGTTTTACTTCGCCATCTTTAAAAGACAACAAGAACAAAGAAGCACCCACATTTAAGCGCATGCCATCTAGAAGTTAAGCCCAAGAAATTAATAAACTTCAGCTAACAGACGACAGAAAACAAGGGAAAAGACTGACGAAACCACTGGGAAGTGAAAATCAAAAAGAAACAAAACATTTTAATATATAAAATCATCCTGAGAGTAAATCAATAACTTGAATTTACCCTAGAACTACAGAACATGAAATGCTAAAACTATCACTAGCCCCATCATACAATATCCAGACTGCAGGGTGGAAAAGCGAATCAAATCCTCCTCATCGTTTGCTATCAACTAATTAACCACTCAGTACTACAGTTAAGTAATAAAATTAAATCTCTACTTCAATTTGCAGGGAGGGGAAAAAAACACAAACACGGTTCTCAAAGGAAAGGGTTAAGTATGCTTACACTCCAAGAAGGAATGGCCAAACCTCCGCCCTAATACTCGGATCAACACCCTGCAATCAGAAATTTCAAGATGAATAGCCCAACATTTATAGCGCAGAAGATGGGTGAAAAAAGTATGATATTATTTTAATAGAAGTAAGTATATTTGCATTGTGACAGCAACTCACCCCACTGCGAACTTTTTTCAAGAACTTCACTCCGCCATCACGAAACTTCCCTTCTGGTGTGAACAAACTTCTCCATTGCCGAGGTAAAAGAGCTTGTTTTCTTTTCCTGCGGGACCACGATGATTTAAGACGTCCCCTGTAGCAAAAGAACACCCACAGTTATATTAAGAACAGAAGAACACAGAAAACAGCTACTAAGAAAAAGAGCTAAACAGACGAGTGTCGTTGTATAGAATTGGAAACCAGCGTAAACAAGCTGAATTCCTTTGAGATCTCAATAATTTCAACATTTCATACAAAAGAAATTATGAAAGGGCCAACATTTGCATTATCCGATTTAGATCATTTCCTTTTCTTGACAAGTTCACATCAAGAAAGATATGCATCCAGGTAAAACATGCGCAATCGAGCTGTTATGACAAAAAATCATATCCTGATATAATTTTATCCAAAATAAATTTAATCTGAACAATTATGAGTCAACTGATTGCTATTCTGAAGATCAAATTGGATGCTCCAAACAAGCAATAATCATCATACATGTTTAGTTACTACTCAGCAAAATTTTTTCTTTTCGTTATCAGAGCCCCAAATTCTCAAACATGGATTTGTTTTCGACAGCACAAACCATGAATCTATTACTACAGAAGAACCTCGGAAATTAGAAAAAGACTGAAAATTGATATAATAATTCAAAAAGCGCAAGTTAAACAGAAATTTGCCCTAAATTTGACAAAATAACTACCAAGAACCCTTCAAATCTAACGAATCGACAACCTTTTCCCCCTAAATTTACATCTATGGTGAGACCAAATCAGGAGCGAAAGATGTGAGTGAAGTGGAATAACCCACACGGAGATGATATTGATGAAAGAGAGAACGAAAACGAATACGAAAAAGAAAAATCAGAGGGACAAAACCCAGAAAAACAAGTGGATTGAACTGCAATTCGTAGGGGAGGTAAGACTAAGTTCACTCTGAGATCGAGATCTGAGTCGAAACTACTGAAATACACTGGAAAACAAAAATCAGTGAAATCACAGTTAAAATTGATTCGAGGAGAGAGAAAGAGATAGAGAGAGAGAGAGGAGAGAGAGACTCACCGATCAGAGTGGGAACAATAAGCTGGGGAAGAAGAAGTGACAACGAATAGAACCGAACGCAAATGAATCCACGACGACGACGACGATGAAGACGACGACGACGACGACGACGACGAAGAAGGAGAGGGATTTGAAGACGAAGTGTGGCTTCGTCGAAGAGCTTTCATCTATGGGTGTGAAAAACAAAAAAGGGCAAAAAACCAAAAAAAAAAAAAAAAAAACGAAAATGGTGGTTGCAAAGCTTTTGCTCCTGCTCTCTAGGGTTCCGACGGGCTCAAAGATTTTTTTTGTAGGGCTTGTGTTTTGTGCTTTACCTACTGGCCGTGTAGAACATAGCGACGACGACCGCGAAGCCCGCCAAGGCCGTGACGGCGACGGCGACGGCGACGTTGGAAGCCGGCGCCACCCTGAGCCAGAGACCTCCCCCGCCACCGCCGCCGGAGATGTTGGTGTCGTCGATGAACATGGAGGAGGAGGAGAGAAGGGGGTGAAATTACCGCAATACCCCCCTGTGGTGTTTGGTCTGCTTTGGGTTTCTGGTCTTCCGTTTAGTCTAGGCAAAAAAAAAAAAGTCCGAGGAGCCAACTGCTTCGGTTTCTCTCTTGCTTTTAGAGAGAGAAAGAGAGAGAGAGAGGAGAGAGAAAGTCTTTTTCTTTGTCTCTCTCTACAGCTTATATAAAGAAAGAGATAGAATCCACTATTTCTCTCTCCACTTTTTCTCTCTCTAAAGATCCTAAAATTGAAAACTAACCCCTTCCTTAAGAAGAGATTTTTAACTCTTTTGTTCACTTGAGTGGACAAAAAACCCCCTAGAGAACACCGTTTTCCTTTTCTTTATTTTTTGTTTTTTTAATCTTTCATGGAGATAAAATTTCAGCAGGAAAAAAGAAAAAAAAAAAAAAAAAAAAAGTCAGGGGAAAAAATGCTTACCTTAAAGAGATGTTCTTTGATATTTCAAGGAAATTGGAGTTGACGGACTGAAATTTCATTTTCAATGCGAAAGAGTAAAACGCAATTGAATTTTCTCATAATGATTTTTCTCGAATTTGTAGATTTTTTCTAAAAGGAGAACTTTGCTCCAATATTGAAGTTTGTACAATTGACTTTCATATTCATGACTTTATATAGAGATGTTTTCATCTTAAGTTATAATCCGAATAAAAGTACAAATATAGTCTAATAATAAATGCAATCATAAAATATAAAATTTAAATCTTTCATTAAAAAGAAAAATAAAAAAGCCTGAGTGAGTGTTGGATTTGTAGGGTTTGAGTAAAATTCTAGTTCATGTGTTTTTGTTGTCTTGGTATGTTTTTATTTAGGTCTATTTAGGTTTTATAACTTTACTATTTGCATGAAAACTCAAATCTGTGGACTTTATGCAGGGATTTGACAAAGCAAATCCACTATTTAAAAAAAAAAAAAAAAAAAAAAAAGAAATGCCAGCCATCATACTTCACATATATAATTCGAATTAGCAAATTCAACCATGAAAAAGGGGAATTGAGTTAGAATGCAAGTTAAGAAATGAGGGTATTCTTGTCCATTAGGAAAGGAAACGATTTCAAATCCTTATTACAAAAAAAAAAAAAAAAAAAAACCATCATATTTTATAAAACCTTGATATGAAATAAGATAAGATATACATGTATATGACTAAATTATTTTAAAAATAATTAAAAGAAAAAGAGAGAGAAAAATCCTTTACTCGGTCTTTTTGTTCAATGTTGAGTGTTAAAACTGTGTGGAAGAATCTAACAAACAGGCATTTCCCTGGTTTCACACAGTAGGCCCATTTTTGCCATAGATCACGGATTTTTTTCTTTTTCTTTTTTCTTTTTTCTTTTTTCTTTTTTCCCCCCCATAAAGAATCATTTACTATGCAACGACACCGTGCTTTAATTTTTTTTTTCCCCCCCATTTTTTTCACTTTTTTTTTTTTTCTTTTTCCCTTTGGATCACATAAGTATATCCCACACTTTGTGACAACTAACAAACTCAATTATAGGCATAGGTGGAAGAAACGATTAGGGGCATTGAATTAGAGTTGGTAAGTGCACCAACTACTAATCTTGGAAGACTTGTCCTCTTTGCTTTGCTTATTAGAAATATAAATTTACATAGATATAATATTATGATAGTTTCATTCTTAATTTCATTAAAAAATACATAATTCGAATTCCTTATTCTTGAATTAAAAAAGACATATATAAATTTGCAGATTCTCAAATTTCCTCTTTATTTTTAATCTAAAAAAAATAACTATTTTCAAATCAACAAACATTATCTCTTAGATAGCTTGTATATTGATACTTTGATAGTTTATTTTTCTTTTAAAAGATGTTTAATGATATAATTGAAGGTAAAATTATTCTAGCAAATTGGAACAATTTAGGGACTTTATTAGTTGGAAATGAAAGGAGGGTCAAAATTAGTCAAGATGAAGCGATTTAGACAAGGTCCTAAACAAGACGTCCTAATCTAGATTTATTTTTTAAAAAACTTTTTTTTGGAAGTAACTAATCCAGTCTTAATCTGCTTAATTATTTAATGATTAAAAAAATATCTAATACATAGTTTGGTGTGACACTTTAACCAAGTATTGCCTATTGTGTGCCGTTTTGATTACTCCGCGTCTTGGGAGTTCTTTTGGTATGGGGGGTGCTTTTGGTAACTTTTCCTTTCTGATTAACTGCTTTGGTTCTGCGAAAGAAAACGACATCCACAAGTAAAGGGTCAAGAAAGTCGGGCGCAGAGTTTTTGGACATGGTAAAAAAGAAAAAAAAAAAAAAAGTAAAGTAAAGAAAAATAAAGAGAGTAAAGCGAGATGTACCCAATGGTAAAAAAGAGAGCGAAGGCAGGCAGGCTCTTGACAAACACATGACTTTTTCATTTTTTTTTTTTTTTTTTTTTTTAGAAAACGATAAAGCAGGTCAAAGGGTAACATGGCATTGATCTTAAAAATCCCCCCCTTCTTCAAAATACTACAAAAATAAAGGCGGAACTTTTATCATTAAGATAAGATGTGAAGATGTTTTGGATGCACCTTTTTAATTCTTTTAATTTATTTGTTTGCGGGAATTGTTTCATGTGTCCTTCTTCCTCTCTCTCTCTCTCTCTCTCTCTGTCTCTTTTGTTTTAACGAAAGTCTAATGCCAAAAAAAAAAAAAAGATACCAAGATTTGTTTGTTACGACTTAGGAGAAGCAAATGAAGAGTGGTTTATCTTTAAAACTTACAAAGGGAGGCAGCTAAAAAATGGAAGTTGAAGGCAATACGGAACTAGAAAGCTTTAAGGATTGAATTTTATGGATATACTACGAAGAAAAAAAATAAAAGAGACCACTATTAGTGCCATGGAAATCTCTCTCTAGATTTCTCTATCTGTCTTTTTTTTTTTTTTTTTTGGGTGTGATTTAAGGCACTTTTATAATGTGAAAAATTGCAAAAGGGACATAATTCCCATGTGGGGCCAATGTGTGGTGCATGCCCTACATCTCCCACTCTTTTTCATCAACCGGCACAATCATGAAAGAGATTCCAAGGGGCATAAATGTGACCCCCAAAGCTATTGCTATGTCTACCACAAGACAGTGACAACACGTCTCAGCCAAGCCAAGGCAATAGAAGTATCTCTCTCTCGTGACTCATGCCCTCTCTTTGCTCACAAATGTGTTATATTACTATATATACATGCATATATTTACATATATATATACACACACACACACATATATCATTACTCTTTTGCTAAATTTTTTCCACACAATCATCCCACCTTAATCATTCTCAGGAGCGCGCAATCAAGTCTAATTATTATACCCTATGATCTCTTTTAACAAATCCTAGTTTTGGCATTTCTCATCAAAGCAAAATTTCAGGCCCTTCTCTTTTAATTCTTCCCTTGTGATGCAAATGTGATTCATAATTTGTTTCTTTTGCTTTCTCAAAATTGATTGGTTCAATGCAAGAGATGGTTTGCTAAATTTGGTTATTTACTATCCACTTGTTGATTGTTCTCTTTCTACATATATGTATATACATATATATACACACACATATATATATATATATATGAGGTTTTATTAAGCAAATCAATGTTGTCGTCATTTTGTGCATCCCTATGTGTTCAAAGAACCTTTCACTAATTTCAGAAACTATTTTCTTCTCAACCGTTCTTGAGAACGAGGTCGACTAGTTTTAAACATGTGTGATCTGCCGTATAAATTAACAAAAAACCATTTTCCTCTCGGGCCAGGAGTCAATGGCTTAAAAGATGGTCCAAGTTGAGTTATTATTTTGGAAACCTGAATCGGTGGGGAGCGTTCTCGATCAGAGTATGTATTTTTGAACGTTAGATCTAAACAAATATGAGGATTCAATCCGAATGACATGCGCTTAAGTGACAGTGTGGGCCACTAGTTTTCCAACTTCTTTTCCCCGTACAAAAAGAAATCAAGGTGGTATGTGGTGAAGAACCTGGTTAAGCTTTAAGCAGACAAACTTATAGCTATCATTTAAGTTGCACTTGCAGTGAGGAAATCAGATCTTATCAGGGTATGAAGAAAGACCAGTTCATTTAGCAAATCAGTGAAGTTTTGTCAACGAGTCCAAGTGTCCGTTTGTTTTGTAGGTCCATTTCAGTCCATTCTCAGACTCAAAAACGTGTTTGGCTGCTTATCTAGTGGATAGTGCTACCCCACAGAGATACTAATCCACCTAAAGAAATATGCACAAAACAAATCAGATGAATATACATTGATACTTGTATACATGTATATTTATTTAGAGAGAGAGAGAGAGAGAGAGAGAGAGAGGATATCAATCTGAAACTGCATACCATGTCAAATTACGATTTATTCAAGATCTCAAAAGTTAACATCAGATCAGGCAGATCTGGTGAAAATCTAACAAATTCGGGCTCTTACCATCAAGATTACAGAAACCATCACTACATATGAGATCTGCGGCAAACCACATCACAAGAGATGAGCATGAAAGCTGGTTTATTCTTCTTCACCTTATTATGGATGTTCTCCAACTCTACAGCTTCGAAGCAGCATTCTTGTCCAAAAACCAAGTCAGCTCTCCTGCAGGTGAAACCAATTCAACAGGCAGTGTGCCAGAATCTTCACTATTTCCCAGAGCTTTTTGCACAGCACCAGCTTTACCAGCACCGGTCACAACGAGTGCAATATAAGCAGAAGAGTTTATCACCGGAAATGTGAATGTAATTCTCTCTGGGGGTGGTTTCGGCGAGTCCTTGATGAAAGTAACCCATTTCTCCTTTTCCTCGCAGAGAGGGTGCCCTGGGAATAGGGAGGCTACATGTCCATCTGGGCCCATTCCTAGAAGCATGAGATCAAACTTGGGAACACCGGTAGCTTCCGAGAAGTCTACCACACCATTCTTGACCAAATGCCTCAATCCGGTTTCATAATCATCAGCTGCACCCTCAGCAGACAGCGCGTCGTTGATGGCATATACATTACCAGGGAGGATTGGCACCTACGTGAATAAAAAGGTTTAGCTGGTCCCGATAAGAAAAGATTTGGGTGTGATTTTTGAGCAAATACCAAATAACTAATTCAAACATGATCGGAGAAACCATGATCACCTTTTCAGTAGATAGATTACCAGAATATCTATCAGATGACCACACATGAACTGAGGTTCACCCTCCCATATATCTCATTAAAGCCTAAGAATCTAAGAGTGTGTTTGGTAGGAGAGAAAAATGGAAGGATGGGGAGGAGTGGAGGGATTGGTGGAAGGATTTTCACAATTATGGTTATTTGGTAGGAGAGAAAAGAGGAAGGAAGGGATTAAAGGAGGGACTCCCAATCCTTCAAAAAACCTCAATTTTAGTCCCTCCAAATTGGAGAGATTTTTGGAGGGATTCAATCTACCTCATTGGTTAGAGATAATATAGTCATAGTACAAATAAAATCTATTATTTCCTTTCTCTTCTGTCTCTATACCAAACAAGAGAGATGATTTTTGTTTTCTTTCCTTCTTGTCATACCAAACATCATTAAAGAAAGGACCTCTCCCTCCTTCCCCATCTCCCTCACCTAGGTGATTTACCACTCCCTCCTTCCACTTTTCTCTCCCTCCCACCAAACATAGCCTAAGACATTAACCGTCGTCGAACCGTCGACAATACTTTATTGATCTTGTGGACTAGAGCTAAGTTACTTGAAGCAAATCAAAGTATATTGCAGAGTGACTATTCTCAACTCAATCTATGCCTACAGAACTGCTCAGGTAAAGCTTTTGCTCTATGTCTTTTCTCCCGACTCTTGGATTCCTTTGCCTATCTCCCTTCCTTTCTGTCATCGGTTTCGATGATTATCAATAATACACTACCATCGATAATTATCAGCAATACGAAATGAAAGATCTACCAACAAAAAGGCATACCTTAGAGAGAAAACCATCATAAGCGAGTTTATAGTTACTATCTTCGTGATCCTTCGGAACAACTCTCTCATCCACCCAAAAGACATGCCACTTTGACCAATCCACAGAATCAAGATACGGCGGTTCCACTAGTTTCCTGAAAAGGGATCAGAAACATTTTTTTTTTCTCAATTTGGTCTCGCATCATTTTAATTTCACGCCGGAGCAAATATCAAAATCTTGTCCCAAAGAAAACACTTCTGCTTTGTTTCTTGATCAATCTAAGCAACCAAAAAAGTTATCAAACACTTCTGCTTTGTTTGTTGATCAATCTAAGCAACCAAAAAAGTTATCTTTGTTACTTAGAACTGCCTAACACCTGAGTGATCCTAAAATCCCTAAATAATAATTTGAAAAGCAGAAAAATTTACATCTCATTTTCCTTCATCTTCGTCAAATCGTAATGAATTGAGACATACAAAGTCAGATTAGATGAAAAACGCAGAAATCAGAATCTCAAACAAATTGATTCGTCACCTGAGGTAGTCGATGAGAGAACCACCAGACAAAACGACGGTGAAAGAGCTTCTCTCTTTGGTGAACTTGTCGGAGAGATCGGCGGTGTACTTGGCCAACTCCGCCGCCAGATCATCCTTGGAATCGAACACCTGGACCTTCTTCTCCGAAGCCATCCGAGTCGCCGCCGCTGCCGCCGACGAAGAGACCGCTCTGCAAGAGAGTTTCTCGCTCCTCGAGGAGGTGGAGAGAGAAAGAGAGAGAGAATGGGGTCTGGAAGGAGAAAGGGGTAGTAGTGATGGATTGGCGTGGAGAGTAGGGGAATATTGAGGGAATGATGAGGAGATGATTCGGAGAGCAGGAGAAGCGGAGGAGAGTGAAGAGGAAGCCATGTGCTGTGGCGCACGGCTCGGTTTTTATTGGAAGAGGGGACTGGGTTTTGGGTTGGAGTGTGAGTGGGAGTGGGAATGTGGACTGTCAGAAGTGACCGGTGACGGAGGCCCTCCCTTGGGTCCGTCTGTGTGGCACGGTGGTGGGGCCTTCGTGTCTACTGACTTGACGTTACCACCAAGGCTGGGCGGCCACCTTCCCGACACGTTTGGGTTTCATATTTATGATATTCTTATTATTACATTTTTTTTAAAATTTGTTATAATGACGTTAATAAAATGTACAATAGAGGAGTTCTACCAGTAAATATGAAATTCAAGCGTTTACCAAAAAAAAAAAAAAAAGAAATTCAAGCAAAAAAAAAAGAAAAAAAAAGTAAATATGAAAAAAGAATTATAGGTAAGTTGTAGTTAGCTATCGGCTTCTTTTAAAACTATAGAAAAGTAGTAGTTGATTTTAAGGTTTTTTTTTAAGTGATCTTTCTTATTTTAGAGATTTTTTTAAAGGAGCTTTACATTATAGCAATATTAAATCATCCATCATATAGCTCTTACTGTTTAAAAAATAATCATAACAATATTCAATAGGATTTTTTTTATATAACCACAAAATTCTTTTTTTTTTTTAAACCATCATATAAGCATAACTCAATAATAAAGTTTAATTATGATTTATAAACATAATTTAGTGATAATATCACATATGCGTGGAGTTTGAATCCCTTTGTCTTGAGTTAAAAAAAATAACATGGCTATTAAGATAGACATGATGTAGTTGATTATCAACTTTTTAATGGTATGTTTACTTACGCGTAATCGAAATGGGTATGAATCAGAGTGGATAAGATTTGGAGTGAGTAGAATTTGGAGTCGTAATACGTTGTTTACTTGGGTTTTAGGAATCGGAGTCGAAATCACTTTCAATCCTATTCATACATTTACTTAGACTAATAATTGGAGTCAATTGTTGTAAATTTATTTATATACCCTTTCAATTATTTTTGTGTTTTCAATTTAAATAAGTAAATTATAAAAAGATTATTTTTCAAATAAAAAAATAAAAAATTGGGATAAATTATTTTGTTCTAGTAAATATCGAGCATTTTTCTTGTAATATAAATTTTATTTTTAAAAACGTAATGTGGAGATAAGTAAATTATATACTAATTGTTCTTATATTATTTAGATTATTTTTTAAAATAAAAAGTCAAAAATTGAGATAAATATTTTTGCTCTAATGGATATTGAACTCTTGATATATAGTTTTTTTTTTTAAATGTTGAAATAAATTTGTAAAATTAAAACAAAACGGCACTTTAAAAAGGGAAGAATGCTCATTTAAAAAAAATGGAAGAATACAGTAAAAGGAAAATATTAGAAGAAAATGTTGAATCTTTATTTTTTTTCCCCCCTTTTCAATCCTTTATAAGAAAGTAAAATTAGGGACAAAGTAATAATTTAACTTTATTATTAGGAGTGTGAGTGTTAATTCGATGGGTGGTTTGGGAGTGCAAATCCCCTTATTCAATTCCAAATTAGTATAGACTTCACGTAATTTTATCCTCATTTCAGGATAAAAATAGGTAAGTAAACATGGGGTTGATTTTCATTTCTTATTCCAATTTCATATTCTTAATAAGTAAATATGCCATAATTGTAATAAGTAGTTATGGGATTAGAAAGTAGAACACAAACTATTGTTTTATTTCCTTAAAAAAAAAAAAAAAACTTTAGTTTCATTTTATGACTATCATGTTAGTTAGCTTGCATTTGGAACATCGATTTAAAATGAAATTTTTATATTGAAATTAATTAACTTTTTAATAAAAGATAAAATCTGATATGAAAAACTTAGATTCGGATCTGATAATCAAACGGCCCCTTAATTTTTCTCTCATTTTATTGTGTTTGTGTCATGACTCAAATTATTAGTATTATATAAATAAAGATGTTTATGTCGCAACATACTTAGGCATGCTTTATAAATTCCAATAAAATAAAATTCACATAAAAACAAGTAATACATATCCTATGTTGTAAGAAAAATAAGAAAAAAAAATATTTTTTGTTATGGTATATTTCTTCTATTTTTTTATATTCCTTAAAAAAAGGAACATGTACTAATTTATTGGGAAAAAAAAAGGAGAAAAGATTACCAACTATGTTTGGAAGTGCTTCGACCCGAACAACAGGCGGGTGCATTATACACCACCCGAACATTTAGAAACCCGCATCCAAACAGCTCATATTACGTCAGCGAAAACCCTAGTCCCCAACCTTGTGTCATATATAAGCAAACCTCGAGCCCAGAAGGCAACAGAAAAACCCTAACGCTGAGAGAGAGAGAAGAGAGAGCCGGTGAAGATGCAGATCTTTGTGAAAACCCTAACTGGAAAGACCATCACCCTTGAGGTCGAGTCCAGCGACACCATCGACAATGTCAAGGCCAAGATTCAGGACAAGGAAGGTAATATATATATATATATATATATGTATATCTCTCTTTATATATATGTCTATATATCTGTATGTGTATGTGTATGGTTATATAAATCTTAAAGCATCGAATTGCATGGTCAATTAAATTTCGTTTAATTTTATTGCGACTATTGACTCTGATTTCGTTATTCATTTTGAAATTTTTAGGAATTCCTCCGGACCAGCAGAGGTTGATCTTCGCTGGAAAGCAGCTCGAGGATGGCCGTACTCTCGCCGATTACAATATCCAGAAAGGTTAGTGTTTTATGGAGTTGTTTGGTTGGCGAGAAAATTAATTTCTTGATGCCTTATTTCGTTAGGTTAATATTTATCGTCATTTATTTATTTATTTATTTTCCATTTCGCAGAGTCAACCTTGCATTTGGTTCTGAGGCTCCGTGGTGGAATTATTGAGCCATCTCTTATGGCGTTGGCGAGGAAGTATAACCAGGACAAGATGATCTGCCGCAAGTAAGTTTCTAAGTTTTAGGTTTTCATTTCGAATTTTGTGTTTGATTTGTGTTTCATGATGCAATTTGATGCACTGGTGTTTCATGAGTCTGTTGTGTGCATATGAATTATTATACGAACACTTGCTTGAGGTTCCATGTCCTTTTTAATTGTGTATATAACAGTGCAATTTTTTTTATGTTATTGGATTTGCAACACTGAATTGTTTCCAGATTGATTAGATACTACTTTTGTTTAATTGTTTACAATGCATTGCCGACTGGTTTGTCAAAGCCGAAAGACTTTGCGGGCTTGTTGCAAATAGATAGTTTTTACATTGTTTCATGGAATGCACTATTAGTCTCTCGCTTTCTTATTGTAAAGCTTCATTGATCGAACATAGTAGAAGCTGCTTGCGAGTTGAAGGTGTTAAATATGTTGTTTACCATATCTTGGAATGAAGACTGAGGATGATCTTTTGGTTCACTTACGATGACGTTTGGGTACTTGGTGTTGCCAGTAGTAGTTGGAGATAGAGAATGGTGAAAGCATCTTTAAATACTTGGAAGTTTCACATCCGAAGTGAGATTTTAAGTGAAAGATCTAAGATACAATGTTGTTATGATACCTATTTATATGAGATTCCGATTAGGGCACCATGCACGACAGCACAACAACATGCCTTTGGAAACCCGAAGATAACTTATTCTTGTGTGAAATGAGAGAGATTTGTTCAACCACACTAATGTTATGAGTTTTGCATTTCGAACAATATACATAATACATGTCGTAAGAACACTCATTTCTAGGATGGAATGACACTTTGTTCGTGTTTTACTGTAACCTCATTTCTATCTGTATTCCAACATCTTTGTAATGTGTATCAGCATACTAATAATATTGCTCTAATTGTTCAATAGGTGCTATGCCCGCCTGCACCCTCGTGCCGTCAACTGCAGAAAGAAGAAGTGTGGACACAGCAACCAGGTTTAGTGTTTTTAGCAGGCTGGCTTCTGATTTTTTTCATTTCTCTTGGAAATTTTAGCTCGTCTTTTGTTTGTTTACACGTTTTTTATTTCTTGCATTGCAGTTGAGGCCAAAGAAGAAGATCAAGTAGATTTTCAATTACGATGAGAAGCTGCTGTTCGCTATTAGAGCATCGGTTTTGTTATGTTATCAGAATTCTAGGAATTCAAAGTATGTTTTGAGCATATACTTTACTGGGATAACTTCCTAGTTTACTCTTATTGCCCTTTGAACCTTTGCTATGAGTGATGATTTTCAGACTTTTGAGCTTTTGTGTTTTAATGTGTCATAGAGTATTAATTTGATGGAGCCGTTGCTCTTTTTAAGCGAAATTGGTCAGGATGTTTCACAATCTGCAATTAACATGTAAGTCCACTAGGTTTTGGCATACCGACAAATGTACCACGAAAACATTTTTAAATGCGTAGGTCGTTTTATTATATGACCGATGAGCTTGTAGTGTATTTTTGGTCCTAATTTTTTTTTAAAGAAAATTCACTTTTGGCTGATAAAAGAAGAATAGTACATTATTTTCATAATCAGACGACACGACATTTTAAATCGATTATGAAATTCCGACTACCAAACGGCATGATTTATTAAATTTTGTTGGAGGTATCTTACGATTCCAGTTACAGAAACGATATAATCCGAATGGTAGTAAAGTTTTGAACGACATGCATTCTGTATTTATTTCTAAACGACTATAATATTTTGAGGTTAAACAGTGTGCTGTTTCTGGAAATAAACGACAGCAAACTCCGAAGAACTAAGGACGATCATTTCTATTTTACACCAAGCAATTTCTTTTCTGTTTACAAAATCTAATCAAAATTAAGATATAGAGCACGCGGAAAATTTTCATATTGTTTAAACTGAGAACTATCCGATTTTTTCCCTGTTATCTTCCGCTTGTTAGAGATGATACAATTCTCTTCTTGGCCTTTCGTTAGTACTTGCATGGCTTGAGTTGAACTCTTCCTGATTTAGCATCACTTCTAACTTGCAAGTGTCATCTGTTCGCGATAAATAAGACAGAAAGTAAGCACCATGCAATATATCTTGAGGAATATTATCATCTTTTCATGAAAAATATTGGTGTTTTTAATTTTTTGGCACCCTATCAAAAGATCTTCAAATAAGTAATGAGGAAAACAAACCTTGTTTGGAAAATGTTCTGGATCATCTTTGTGGGAGATTCACTGGCTGCATGTTCTAACTGAGCCAACTCCTCTGAACTCAATCGCCAACCGAGAGCTCCCAAGTTTTCCTCTGCTTGTTTCACGCTCTTAACACCTGGTATTGGAATGGTACCTTTGCAAATGCACCAATTTATAGCCACCTGCCACAAGATATAATCCCGGGAGGTAAGGCGCCTGTACAAGATATATCTTGTCCACCGTAGTGGGATCGACGACCGAAGACTTTGTCAAGGAGAACAGGCGGTCTTACTTGTTACCACCTACCGTAGGACAAGTAGCAAGTAGCAAATATATGTTAGGTTTGTGCAAGGAATATATACCTGTGGCACGGTTTTGCGCCTTTTTTGGGCAATTTCTTTGAGGGAACTTAACAAAGGCCTCAATCCTGGAAGAATTTGTCTGAAGAGAAATGCACTGTGGAGAAAAATTAAGCAGTCAAAACAAACCAGATAGCAGCAGGCATTGGGTTTATAGAGCTTGTAAGTCATTCTTTCCAATGAATAGGTGAAAATATGAACCAAAAAAAAGCAATTTACCGAGGCCCACGTGGAAGTTTGTCAGGAGTATATTTCCCAGTAAGCATTCCAAGTCCCAAAGGACTGTAAGCAATTAAGCGGATGCCAAGAGAATCACATATGTTCTTGGTTTCCAACTGATCTTCTCCCATGCTTAGCAAAGAAAATTGCACCTAAAGACAGTTATATTCAGTTTTAAGCTCAGATTGGCAGCAACGTCTTACCGTAAATAGATGTTCTTAACTTTCATTTCATGTTTTCGGTGAATTGAGATAGTTACAAGTATAGTTCTCAATATCCATATAGTGATGTCAATACTTGTGTACAAGTACAAACCTGAGCTGAGACCAAGGGGACTCCACGAGCTTTGAGGTAATCGTAGATCTTCAATAGCTGCTTTGGTCCGTAGTTGCTGACCCCGACTGCTCGAACTAGGCCCTACATCATACCATCTCTATGAGTATTGGGCGTTTTGTAAAAATGATCTTGGACATCTAACTTGCAGTGTGAAATCTCTGTAAGCATTATATGTTCTTTCGAAGATGGTTCTAACATCTATAATCTGCATAAATTATCATAACCTGCTCATACATTGCTACTAAACCATCCCAAAGAGCCTTCTCCTGCAATGGAGCATAGTTCGCAGTCGACCAGTGCAGTTGCCCTATTCCAATTTTCTCGATTTCAATACGATCAAGGGAGGCCCTGAAAATTCATGGTATTTCAACATTTTATCATAAGCACTCTTTGTCAGATTCAGTGCGAGAAATTTGTTTATGCACATAACACAAGAAAAACGTTGAAAAGGATACCTGCAAGCATTTACAAACTGCGACGGTGTGAGGCGCCACGGATATGCTGCAAACTTGGTAGCAATCACAATGTCGTTCTGAATGCGCTTTTGCCCTGCACATACAGTTATATAGAGGATTAGAGTAATCAAATTGGCCCCATCCTAACCAATGTATTTTTAATTTTAGCCTTTATCTGCTACTAAATAGAAAAATTCTGATCAACTTCTGGATAGCAGAAAAACCAAACCCATTTTCTATCACACTGAACTATTAAAACATCAGGAATACTGTAAAAGAAATGCAATCATCAAAGACATGGAGAAAGTATAACTAAATTAAATGGTCTCTCTGACTTGGGAAGACAGTACACCAATCCCTTCTCGTTCTTTTTGTGTTGTCGTTTGACCTCAATTTAGTTTAAGCCGAAGGAATCTTCAGTCGCATTGTTCTTGAGAAATTTGGCCACTACCATTCCCCTAAAAGACATTCCCATGTTGTTCTACAAGAACCATTTTCAAAGGATCGAACTATGATTTGATAATCCTTAGTGAAGAAAATATTGTGAGAATCACCAATAGAGACCAGTGGTCCATGATACTTGACTCTCTGGATGATGTAGGAATGACGCAACCATTCATCCCAAAAGTTGTAACTAATGGGATAGGAGCAATCAAATCGTTTAGACACTACTAACTACTAGACTCGGGAATCCACCCCAATAACTATCCGTTTGGGCCCTTATTTCAAGAGTCCCTCACAAATCCGTAGGCTCACCCAACAACGAGCTCAGGCACTTGTCCAAAGCCCAATCTACATAGGTTGCCTCTCAAGTTCAAGTATGCTTCTGCAATACTATAGTCCTATACAAACCTAACCCAATTGGGAAAAACCAACTTTAAGACCAATACTTCACTGACAACCAACAAAAAACAAGAGAAACCATAAATTAATTTCCAAGTCCAACATTGCTCAAATGAAACATATTACATATATATATATATATATATATATATTATATTTCAGACCTTGGTAGTCCTTGATGAACTTGCCGAGCAGTTTTTCACTTTGCCCATTCAACTTGCCGGTCCCATAAGAATCAGCGGTGTCGAAGAGGTTGATCCCATTGTCCACAGCCAGATTGAAAGTCCTCTGAAGCTCAGTGTCCATTGACTCCTGGTAACCCCAGAGAAGCTGGTTGCCCCATGCCCATGTCCCAAACCCCATTGGAGATACGTTTAGTGGGCCCACCTTTACCTGCTCATACCCTCACCACTCAATCATCATCTATCTATCTATCTTCAAAGTGTATACAGCATATATATATATATATATGTGAGTGAGTGCGTGTGTGTGTGTGTGTATAGAGGGGGAAAGAGAGACCTTTTGCCATGGCCAGAAGAGAGGAAGCTTAGGAGACTTGAAAAGGGAAGTCCCAGTTGTAGTGGAGCTTAAGGAGGCCAAATAGGCTGTGGGAGTTGAAGCTGAGAACGCCATTGAACTACTTCTGATCTTCTCTCTCTCTCTGTCTGCAGTTGAGTTGAGTCTCACTGTGAAGGACAGTTGGGAAATTGTATTCGGGTTATGTGGTGAGCATCGAGCGGGTGGCAGTTTGATGTTTTTAACGGATAGATAGGAAGTAGAAATTTTTTTTTTTAAATAAATTGCTTATTTGGTTTCTATTTTTGTAAATTTCGATTTTATTTTATTTTTTTGGTTAAAAATTTTTTAAACTCTTTTAAAAGGGTGTATAATAAATTTTTTTTTTTTGTTAACAAATGTTAAAAATTCAACAAAAATATCACGTGAATCACATATTATATACTATTTAAAGATAATTAGAAAAAAATTATATGATTAGTTTACACGAGTCATACACGTGATCTGTTTTATTTAATTTTTAACCTTTGTTAATAAAAAACATATATATATTTTAGAGAGCTTTGTTAAAAAAAAAATAAAGACCAAATCACAATTTTATAAAAAGATTAGATACTATATAAAAAATTTATCTAAAATTTTTTTAAATGTTAAAAAATAAAATAGAGACTAAACAGTTTTGTAATCACAATTTTATAAAAAGATTAGATACTAAATAAACAATTTATCTAAAAATTTTTTAATTGTCAAAAAATAAAATAGAGACTAAGTTTTGTAAAAAGATTAGGTAACAAATAAACAATTTATCTAAAATTCTTTTAAAATAAAAGATATGACAGCTGTGGGATTTGAACCCACGCCCTTTCGGACCAGAGCCTAAATCTGGCGCCTTAGACCACTCGGCCAAACTGTCTTCTTGGGATATTTTTAATCACATTTATTTTATAAATGTAATAAAAGTGAGGCGATTAAATTTCTTTAACTTATTACAAAACTTGATTTTGTTCGATTGTTCTTTTTCTTATATTTCTTAGTGCTATCTATAGGATAATGTAAATAATTATTGTATTTGTTATTTTGTAAATACTTGTATAATGTAGCTAGTTTCTTAGTTTAGATGTTTTAGATTTATTTGATCTTTAAAATCCTAATTTCAAAGAAAGTATCTAGATTAGAAAGTTTTGAATTTTATAATCTATGTACAAAAATATTTCATCTCATCAATGGAAAGACTATGTCATAATTTCTAAATCTATTAGCCTCTACATATTTAAAACCGTTTATAGTTGTTTATCTATGCTCTATGGGCTCGTTTGGGATGTGGGTTTTTGACATATTATAAATATATAATATATGCATTCTCACCTTGTTCATACGTTTTAGAAGTACCGTGGTTGTAACTTATAAATGTAATCTAACGATAATTTCGTATTTAATTATATAATAAGATGTAGAATTTGAATCTCCAATCTCAAGATTAGAACATAAAGATTAAAAAAAAAATCGTTGCTTACCTAGTATTCTTTCCTTCTTGCATATGGTGGTGTTCATGAGCATGAGAACAATAAATTTGACAACCACCAAATGGGAATGGAGTACCAACATTAAGCTATAAAATAGTATTTTACCAAGAAATAGAACGTTGAAAAAAAAAAAAAAAAAAGATATGAAAAATATTTGTAGAATTAAATGGTATACAAATCTAATAGGAATATTATAAAAACTTTTAGCTCACAACATTTGTGATGGGGTTTCGTTATGCATCATGAACAAAACAGAATACGTACATGCTACTACATTATCTCACATAATACAGCACACTTTGTAATTTCTGCTTGATCCCATACATGTAAGAAGCTGATGCTCTCATTCAAGCACACAAAAAATCTCCCGCCGACATTTTCGATGCTTCTGCTGCCGATTCTCGGCGCCTTCTCTAAGATGAATCTCTGAGGATCTCAAAATCATGGTTAGGTTGAACTAATGCTTGTTTCTCCTCAACTCCAGAAATTTAGCCATTGTGAACAACCCCGCAGTTGATCAAACATATCGAATCTGTACCAACTTTCGAGTGATGCTAAAGATGTGCCGTCGACGAGTTCTTGACTTGTGTTCTGAAGTTCACATGAACCTTCTTGTCTGAATTCTCCAACATTGTTAACGTTGGCTGTGTTGTTGTGAATATGATCGCGTGACTGCATGGCTCCTCTGTCTTCCAATCCCTCTTGTAAATTTGTGTTTCCACTACTTGTTCCTCCATTTTTACTACTACTATTGCCAAGTAGATCATTTAGCTTTTGCAACTGTTCAAGAGAAAAACAAAATATATTTCATGGTTAGTAACTTATCATGACCTTAAAACAAGTTTTTTTTTTTTTTGCTCTGTCTGGTTCGCAGTTTGAATCACAATTCAGACCTTTTTGCTACGGTGTTTTCTCTTACGAAAATTTTAAAACAGGCTAGTTGTCTTGTTTAAGTAGTTTAGCGACAAGGGTTACCTGTAAAATCAAGGATTGTTTCTCTTCCTTCAAGGACTCGAACTGGGAAGATAAGCTCTCGTATTGAGCTCTGAGAGTCCTGAAGTCTTGCTCTATCTGTTTCGATTTCCACCTCGCTCTCCGGTTCTGAAACCATATGGCCACTTGTCGGGGCTGAAGACCGAGCTCTCTGGCAAGCTGAACTTTCTTCCTCGGCTCAAGCTTTGTCTCTGATTCGAACATGGACTCCAACAACCTTATCTGCTCATCACTGAACCTCCTCTGGTTCTTGTCCATGTTCTTGTTTGATCTCTTCTTCTTCGAAACCGAAGGAGGCTGAAAATTTTGCGACTTGGAATATTCTGCTCTGTCCATATGGTTTATGATGAGGCTAATTTTATGGAGGGAAGAGATTGTTTTGTTTTTGTTAGGTGAATGTGGTCTTGAAAATTGGCTAAAGAGGTTAGGCTATGGAATATATAGATATAGGAAGAAAGAGAAGAAAAGAAAGAAAGAAAGAAAGAATTCCAAGCTGTGGTTTTCTGGTAATTGGGACTAATGAATGTTGATTGATGGAATTTCCTAACCAATGGGGTTAGATTTCTTTTGTCACTCTCCAATGTTTTGCCTTGTGAACTTCTCTTATCTTCATTTTTTCTCTTTCTTTCTTTTTTTTTTTTCACTTTTTTTTTTCACTTTTTTTTTTGTCAAAAAAATAAAAGTGAAAGAAAAGTTTCCTTACTTAAGCTACAGTACAATCCGCGGTTACTTTTGTCCTAGTCCCATCGCTTTTCTAGAACCAATGTATAGCATAGAAGCACATAATCTGGTCTCCATCTATTAAAATAAAGGAGAAAAAAAAAAAAAAAAAAAAAGAGGGCTGGCTCTTGACCTACTGTGGCTTGGTTTGGTAGTATATGTTGAAAAAATGCTCGGGAACACCACACGTATTAAGCATATTTTCTATGAGTTCAGAATGTGAGATCCACCTTTTATTAATGTACAGTATTCTTAATATAATTATTTATAGTCTCTGACAAGTTCAACAATTGTGAGTTTTAGATCTTGCTCCTTAGAACGTGCAACTTTGTGGTTGTAAAATGGGTGTAGGGTCATAAAATAATTGGATGGATTTTAGTAAATAAATACATTACAACTTAAGTTTTGACCTGTAAGAAACAAGATATCTAGATGAGGAAGGAGCTCAATCCAAGAGGACTTGAAGAGAGAAAAAAAAAAAAAAAAATCTACAATCTTCTCAACCTTACTAATTTGATATTCTTTTTTGGATCTTCATTATGTGATTTTGTTTTTTTTTGTTTTTTTTTGTTTTTTTGGTTGCTCTTATCATAGCCAATTGGCTAGCTGACAACAGTAAGGTGCCCATGGGGGTTTGAGTAGTCAAATTATAATTTGTCCAAGTGCATGGCAGGTGAAGAGATTCAAATCATACTTTGAATATGCATGCACCCTTTTGGGACACTCATATTTTATCTACCATCAACTATCAATTCATATAAAAAATAATACTAATAAAATAACAAATAAAATTGAAAAATTCCTTTAAGGATCTTTGTCTTTTTGTTTGTTGCAATCTGAAATGAGTGAAGATTTTTCCAACACCTTCGATTGATTGATTTTAGATGATTGCAATATGGACTTCTTAATCATTGTATGTAGAATTCCATTAAACTTTTACTCAATTCAAGAGTTAGTCTTGGTGCCGTTTGAAAGCTCTATTACCATATTCATTCCCCTTACACACACACACACACACACATATATAGAACACCCATTGAAGGAAGACATTAAATGTGTGTCGTCTCACAGAGAAGCAAATGGAATTTTGCAAAATAGTAACAAAAAATAGTTGGTACTAATTTGGAGCTTTCATGAATAGTAATATATATAGTATAGAAACTAGATAAAGATAAAGGTTAACTAGTCTTTTAGCCAATCTAATTGCATCACATATGAATGAACTCATTGGAAATTATCTAAAATAGATCCATTTCCCACGTCTCAATGACCAGTCTCGCATCTTACCTTAAAACAAAATATGGAAAATGATGGACGAAAGCTCTAACTCATGAAATTATAGTCCAAAGATTGTCAAGGTCACACATGGGGTAGATACTTGGGATAAGATTAGAAATGGCCTCTATTGAACTGCCACTATAACTCCTAACTAGTACTTATTAGGCCAAGGTTATTTATTTATTTACTTGAATTGATTAAAAAATAAAAAATCAGTACCGGTATTTTCACGCCTCCAACCCTCATCATTTTAGAGATACATGTGGATGAATCTTTAAAAGTTCACACACATCATGAATCAAACATTCAATATTTTGTTTTAAAAAAAAAACTAAAGTGTGGATCTAAATAATCGAATCTCTAATAGATAAAAGAGAGAGCGAGCATTCCTATTCACTAGCGTACAAGATTAGGATCAATTATCTAAGCCAAATAGAGACAAGTCAAACTGGTAGATCATGAAGTAAGATCAAATGAGAAAGCAAGTTTAATTTTTTGCACTTAAGGCCAATTATACCAGTTGGCAAATTGACAAAAGGTGTTTCGTTCTCAAATTTGGTTTCTAGTATTAGTATATGTGGCCTTGAGTCCTTATCACGTTGATGTCGAAGTACAGTCTGTGTGGGTGTGTGTTTTAGTACTATTTGTGTCGTTTACTTGGCTTCGAAAATGGCGTGTCCGCGTTATGGTGGGTACAGTGTACTTCGTTAAAAAGAAATACGTGTCTTAATATTAGCTTCCTTCAAATGTGTTTATCCAAAAAAAAAAAAAAAAGAAAAAGCTTCATTCAAATGCTCTTTTGGGCTAAATTCAGGCTTGCACGTCACGGTAATATATATGGCCCCTTAATCTTTCGAAACATGAAAATCAAGCACAAGGAAGAAAAGTTTTTTGTGGTTGCTGTTTATGTGTAAACTCCATAAACACTTTTTTGGAAGACAAGTTTCATTTTGAAATGATAACTCAAAGGGGTTGCTTACATGATTGTACAATTTGTTGTTAAAACAACTTCCTATTTAGATTGTTGTTTCATGTATAGTTTAGTGATAATTTTATATTTAATTTTATCATATGGTGTAGAGTTCGAATCTCTTGTACCTGACTCAAAAAAAAAAAATACGTGTTGAAATTCTCAATTCAATTGAATTTTTTGATCCAAACTTATTTATTAAACAGTCCCTAAATTTTGGATTTTTTTTTTTTTTGGAAATGAAAAAATGGCTATATTAGAACCCACTTGCAAAAGGGTCTACAAAAATTTGAGATATTTTAGACAAGTGAGATAATTGAAGAAGAATCGACCAGCTTTGTCCAACTTCTACAATTGGCTTAAGCTACCTTAATATCATACCTTCCGTACGTATAGTCAAACTTGTGGGTCATGACATTTCTGATTACTGGTCTTGCTTTCAAAATTATTACTTGTTCAATGTGTATAAGATTCCAGTTGGTCGACGTGGTAAAATCTCTTTAACTTGATGAATACTAGAAGCTAATTTATGTCTACACAACATATAAATACGTTTTTGTTTTGTGTTTTGTGTTTTTCTTTTCTTTTCTTTTCTTTTTCTTTCTTGAAATGACACGACAAAATAACCTCAACCACTAATCATGTTCACGTTTTGCTTGATGATGTAAAAAAGAGACGGTGAGTCCACCTTATAATCTATAAAAAATTAAAAAAATAATTAAAAAAAAAACTATCTAAATAGCAATGAATAGATTAATGTAAAGAAGTTAGTGAAAATGACTCCATAGTTTGTCTTTAAACGGCCATGATTATCGTTTCTTTTCGTTGTGGGTTAAGACTTAAGATATGAATGACCCTACAACTTTATTATTATTATTAATAATTAGGCAAAAAGACCCTACACAAGTTTGATAATGGGTTTAGTACCAAAAAAATTCATGATCTATAACTGGTAACAAAGGTGCCATGGCCTTTTTGAGTGGAGTTGTGTCGGCAAAATATCTACCAGCGAAGCGTTCTGCCGACGACCACAACCGTCTATCAGCCAAAAATTTTTATGCTCCAAAGTGACATTGTCTTCCAAATATTGACGTGGTGGCTCTCTAATCATACATTTATATATATATATAAACATATATATATATATATATATATGTATAAGGGACTTTTGGTGCTACATTATAATTATTAGAGACTTTCAATGATAGATACTCTGATTTTTCATTATCAATCGATAGGAACTTTTTTAATCGTTTTGGAAGAATTTTTTGACGGTCTAATATATAAGTGTTCACATTAAAGATTTTCAATATGTAAGTATACATAATTACTCTGACAATAAAATCAAACTGTTAAAAAATTAATCATACAGTTAAAATGACATTTCTTATCGATAGTAAAATACAGAGAATCTTATTATAAAAATTATTTTACCGTGATTATTTTGGCAAATTAGATAGTTTTGTAAATAAAAAGACGTTCTTCACTTCCAAGTTAAAATAGTAAGATATTTGGCTAAAATAACCCCCAAACTCTTTACAACGTGATGATTTGGTTCCTAACTTTTAAATTTTTGACGGAAATGACTCAAAATTGTCAAAATATTGATAATTTTGATCATTTCCGTCAAACTCTTTTAATTTTTTTACTGAATTAGTCACATATTGGTCACACAACCAAACAAACAGGGACATTTTAGTAAAATCATATACATTTTTTTTTTACATATTATTTTTTTTTAAAAGAGCAAATCTGAAGGAGGGGGGAAAAATGACTTGTCTGCTTCAAACCAAAACTCCCATGGATTCCTCGTACAAAACTCCCATGGTAGAAAAGGGAGAGAACGGCCGAATCGCGAGGCCTCCAAGAAGGCTTTGGAGCACAAGAAGGAGATTGCCAAGCACCTGGGCCGTCCTCTCATTCAGACCAATCCCTACGAAATTAGTTCCCCGTTTTCTTCGATTAATTTCACTTTCTTTTCTTTCTTTTTTTTTTTTAAATGGGTTTGAAAGAGTTGGTAATTAATTTCTGAAATTTCATTTTAGAGTTTTGACTGTGAATGTATTGGATTTCGATAATTAGAGGTGGGAATAAAGATTAGAGTTTGGAGACATGGCTTTGTGCTTTTGATGTTTTCCCAACTTTTTTTTTTGTTTATTTGGTTTGTGGAATTTGGAAATGGGATTTGGTTAAAGGGGTCTGAGCCGGCGCGACGGAGCTTCGATCGTCGGGAACGTCGTCGATGAACGGATCTCCTCAAGCTTTGACAAATGCTGTTGTGAGCGTCGTCGCCATCGTCGTCGGCGGAGGACAAGAGCTCGAGGGGGCCATCTTCGCGAGATCTGGCGTCGCCGTCGTCAAAGGCCGTCTTGAGTTCGGGGGGAGCATCGTCGCTAGTCCGTGTCAGCTCCCTTCGCCGGAGATGGAGGCCGTCGCCGAAGTCTGCAAAGGTAGACAGAGAGAGAGAAAGTTCAGGGCTGAGAATCAGAGAGAGAGAGAGGGGGAGAGAGTTTAGGGGAATTTTCTTTTAATAAGGTTATTTTCCGCTTTTAATAATTAGTTGGGCTTAGTGGTAGCTCACGTGACCTGATAAAAATTTAATAATTTTGGATAAAAATAATTAATTGTTAATATTTAGAGAATTTAAAATTTTTTAATTAAAATTAAAAAAATAAGGATCAAATCTTCAGTTATTAAATAATTCATGGATTATTTTGAACAATTATTCAAATAGTAATATGTCAACCAGGGTTGGAATCACTAAGCTGGCTCTAAGGGATCCCTTGAACTTTTGTTCCAAAAATTTTTTTTTCTCACCACAATTACAGTTTTTATATAGATTTAAAAAAAAAATTATTATCCTTCAAAGTTTAGCTTTTTAAGTGAACTTCTATTTCATAATCTCTTTTAAATGTTTCAATAATATCTCAAATTTTGACTTAATTTACACGACTATAAATTTTTGACTTAATTTACATGACCATAAATTTTTTTTCTGACTCGACCAGTAATGTCAAAGTATGTAGTAACATGAATTATCGAAAATAATCCATGATAACACATTTTATGTGTATAATTGTTGTTGTTGGGATGAATTTATTCTTATATTATATAGTAATGTTTAAATCTATAAACCAAACGTCTAAATATACAAGTTTCCCAAATTCAACTAATAACATTATCACAGTTAGAAATAGTGAGGTATCTTATTTTTTTTATTCATTTTTTTACTCGTGGCCAGCACCTTCAAGGAACGCGGCGAGGATGAGTTTGGGGTCCAACATCAACAGATTCATAGGCAGACGTTCTTTAATTTTAACCTAACAAACTAGTATGTCAACAATCCATGATAACATGGACAAAAATTTAACATTATTATTATTATTATTTGGCAAAGCTTATGCTATTTGGTCTGCCGTCTGCTGAGGAATTCTTACAGCCTTACATATGTCAAGGTAGCCGCCAAGTGTTCAGCAATAATCGAATTTGGCCCTTCTTTTTTTTTTTTTTTTGGCAAAAAGTAGTAACATGCTTATTTTGATTAGTCAAGATCTCTTGTTCCGGATTTTCTGTCTTACTTCCTGTCTCTATTATAATTGATAAGTTTGAATTAAAATATCTAGATTCCAATTGTTTGTCTTATTAAAAATAGTTTAAAAACTTATACTTTTTAGAACAAAGATAAAAATGAGTTAAAATATTTTGGTTTAAAATAGCGAATCATACACCTTTTTAAATAAGTGTAATATGCAAATATAAAAATGTCATAAATTTGACACTTCTTTATATTTATGCTCATCATAACTTTAAAATTAATAATTTTTATTTTATAATATTAAAATTATCAATTTTAATATTATAACGAATAATATTATAAGAAGTACTCAAAACAAAACATGGTTCACCACTCAATTTTCTGCCTCTTCTTTTTAAAAGGATTCGAATTTGGATGGTCTTCAGCCCATCCATCCAACATGGTTAGGACCATTAGGAAACTCAAGTCGGTGGGCTCCAATTGTGGCCCATTAGTGTCAGCCCCTTGGTCAAATTTTGGGATTATTTGTAATATTGCCGCTAAAAAAATATATTTCTGAATTGTTTCTCATTTATAATAATTTCAGTTTTTTTTCCTCTAATTAAAAAAATATAAAAGATCAAAAATCTAAATAAGATGGCAAAAAAGATAATATTTTTATTTGAGTGGTTGTTTTCACAATATTCTCCATTTTTTTTGGAGGGCCTACGTATTTATTGACATTTACAATTTATGCATTGAATTTTTAGTTTTAGTAGTTTGTATCCTAAACCTACAAATATGTAGAAATCTATCCCCCATTGATTACGATGATAATTATTCTTTTTTATATAATTTGGCACGTGATTTGCACATATATTGTTAATTATGTGAAGAGCTTGAATTGTGGCCCATTTGTGTCAGCCTCTTGCTCAAATTTTGGGATTATTTGTAAGATTGCCGCTCAAAAAAGATATTTCTGAATTGTTTCTCATTTATAATAACTTCAGTTTTTTTTCCTCTAATTAGAAAAATATAAAAGATCAAAAATCTAAATAAGAGAGGAAAAAACATAACATTTTTATTTGAGTAGTTATTTTCACAATATTCTCCATATTTTTTTGGAGGGCCTATGTAATTTGCACCCCCAACCATCCCCCCCTCCTCTTTTTACAAAAAGAATTAATGGCCTCTTGAATTTACTGACATTTACAACTTATACATTGAATTTTTTGTTCTTCTAGTTTTACCCTAAAAATTTTATAATTTTTACAATTTAGCCCCATTAGAAACTAAAAATTCTCATACATTCCCTACTTTACCCCCACAAAAAAATTTTAAAAAAAATTTTACATAATCCTCACTAAAATTAATCCTATAAAAAAAGTTTTGTAATGTTACTGCTTTGCCCCCTACAAAAATTAAAAATTCTCACATAAATCCACTAAAATTAAAAATTCTAACATAACCCCACTAAAATTTATTTTATCTTGAAAAAAAAATTTTGTGTACGCCCCCACTGAAAAATATTTTTAGCTCCGCCCCTATTTGTACCCTAAACCTACAAATATGTAGAAATCTATCCCCATTGATTAAGATCATAATTATTCTTTTTTATATAATTTGGCACGTGACTTACACATAGATTGTTAATTATATAAAGAGCTTGAAAGGTCTTTTTGTATCAATATTAACCGAAGTTTATATTCAAAACAAAGTTCATTCAAAAATTTTTATCTTGATACAATTTAATTAAAAATCTTAAAATCAATAAATTCGAGTTAAATTGGATAAAAATTATCATTCAATCGACTTATATAGAATTTACATGTCAATTTCATTTTAAAAGTAACATTGTTATTAATAGGGAATAGATTGATAGCAAATTGATCAGTTTAAGTGTAACGAATTTTTTTTACTGTAATAATGAATTTGAAAATGTGCAACATGATATTGATGATATTGATTTGATGTTTCTACACCTTTTCAAAGGCATTGTGACGTAAAACAAATGCGTAGTGTTAAACTTATATTCTAACTTCTACTTATAGTTTAGAATTGGTTCTTCATAGAGAGCACTACCTAAATAAATCATATATCCAACAGAATGACTTAAATATATATATATATATAATTTTGTTAAATAGTCTTCTAAAATTTTTTATTAACAAAATGATTTTGGAACGATCATAAATATCAAAATAAAAAAAAAGATAGTTTGCTAATTTCAATTTCTGAGGTTGTAATTTGGCAAATACTTTTCTTCAATTTTTGCATTAGTTTCACATACCCCGTTGGAGTATAAATCTTATATATCCGACAAAAAAGATTGTGTTATTAGATGAAAATAAAAACAGAAGAAGCAAAGAAACTGAAGAAAGACTAGTTGGCGGCTACTCAAAAAGTAATCACCATAATTCTTAAGATGAGAAAAATCAACTACCATCACCAGTACCTTGTATAATTATCTTCCCTTTTTCCCTTCCCCCCTAGAAAGTGTTAAAGGCATACATAAAATTAATCTTAAGCTAGTTATGTTCCGTTCATAAAGTTGACCAAACTTAAGATATAATCTTTTTTTTTTATTATTTTAATCCCATCTCTAATCCCACACGCCACACCCTATGGGTAATGGTGAGATGAAAAACTTTTTACCGCTTTTAGTGGACATGGAATCATGAGGGAAATTCTACTTTAAAGGTAAAATCATAAATAAATAGAATCAACATATTGAGTGGCTGCTTTTTAAGTACTTACTATGTAGTACTTTTCCACACTACAGACACAAACGTGCCTTGAATTTATAAACTGGTAAAAAAAGTAATTAAGAAATTACACAGCAGTACTGTTGAGTACTTTTAAAAGTGTTTGGGTGATGAGTTTAAACTATCACCATCAATTTAATTTTTGTCTTTTTCTTTAAAAGTTTTTTGTCTTTTCTGAAAAAGTCAATTAAAATCACTATTTAAACTTACAAATCTTAACTCAAACTTACACACCAAACTCCCCCATATTAACGCGTATAATTGTCTCTCATTGAAACTTGCCATGTTAAACAATCTCACTTTATTGATTTAAAAAAATATTATAAAATAAGAGAAGAAATATATCTGTTTTTTTTTTTTTTTAATAATACTTGCAAATAGAGCGGTTTAATGCAACTTCATTAGTTACGTAATCTTTATGGATATGTGGGTAAATTATCTTTGTAAGAACTTTTTTAATAAACAGCCGTAGTTTTATTAAATTAAAAAATGACAATAATTAGTGATTTGATTAAATAAAAACCTTGATCATTTATTTAAGTGTATTTAAAAACCGTCTATTTTACCTAATTTTTTCCCAATCTTTATTTGCATCTCTTAGAAAAAGATCTTTATTTTTATTTTTTAATTTTAAATTTTGGAGAAAGAAGAATAAAACAAAGATTTTGCCACTGAGGAAAAGGAAAAGAAAGAGAATAAAACAAGATCATAGTCATAATGATACAAATCGGACGGCACACGTTGACTAGATTTTTTAAAGTAACGTTTATTTTTATGCAAAAATAAATAAATAAAATAGTAAACATTTTAGGAGACTAGAGAAAGTATTACTTCAACAAAACCCTTCGGCATGGGTTCCAGATCACAACATCCCAAAACCCTTTTCCTCTCTCATTCGCTCTCTCTCTCTTCCTCTCCGCAGCCCTTTCTTTCTTTCTTTCTTCTTCTTCTTCTTCTTCATCTATTTTTTTTTTTTTTTTGTCTCTCTCTTTTATCGTAAAACCTAATGATTATGTTTTATTATCGTGGCTAATTTTAAAGGTAAAGCAGCTTTTAGATCTTACCAAAACAATAAACGAGAGAAACGATCCGAAAATCATGAAGCAGATCCGAGAAGAGATCAGGTCAGTTTTCCAAAGAGAATTCAGAAGCTTTTTTGAGGGGAATGTTGTCTGGCACGTAGGCCATCAAATATTACCTCAATATATACATATATACAGATATATACACACACAGATATATATATATATATATAAGTTGGTGATTACAGTGCTACAACTGGTGTCCTTCGGACCAGGCTTCATTCCCCTCAATTACTGCTTCGATTAATGAAGAAGAAACCAATCGGTGTTCATCATAGCTTCATTTTTTACTGCATGATCCTTAATTATCAGGTGGGTTTTAATTACTATTATTTTTATTCATGATCAAGAGTTTTGAATTTTCATTTTGTGATCATCATGACAAGTCATGATGATGATCATGTTCATGAGAAGTACTTAGCGTAATTATCTTTCTAGTACTTGTGATTTTTCATGTGATAATTTGGTCAACTCTTATTATGATGGCTGTGTGTGTGTTTCTGTGATTCCTTTTTCTGATCATCAGTTCATCATTAAGAAGATCTTTTTTTTTTTTTTCTTTTTTCCTAATGATGGCTCTAGCTAATATAGATTCAAGCCTTCAAGTAATACTTCTAATTTCTTTTATTTATATATATATATATATATCTTCTTTTTTTTTTTTCTGTTCCTAATTCCCTAGGGTTCTTAGCCAAAAAAAAAATTTCCCTAGGGTTCATCTCTAGCTAAGAGGGTTTCTTCAAAAAACAAATAAATAAATAAAACTTAAAAAAATTGGATTAATTAATGTTAAGATATTTGATAATGGTTTTTTCATGGTATCTGCTGCTAGTGGGAATATATATGTTGATGTGCCTGTTTTGCAGAGATCTGTATAAATCTGCCTTCTTTGATCAGCTTTACCAATGTTTTTAATATTTTATTAAATGTACTAATTTGATTATATATACTTCTAGTGGAAGACATGTAGATATGAAGCAGTGTGAAGAACAAGATTTTAAGTTTCATATATACAGTGCGCTGAGATATATATATATATATATATATTCTGTAGAATTGATTCTATTTTAGTCATTCTTTTCTTTATGAAAAAGAGGTATCTTTCTGTCATCTTTACAAAATCTTTCTTTTCATCTCCATATCTTTTTTTTTTTTTTTCCTTTCTTGTTATAACCCTATTCATAGCTTTTTGATTCTATACTTAGGCATACGATATTTGCTATAGTATGTGTAGGATATTTTGAAGACAAAATGTATGGAGGTAAAATTATTATGGGTTTTTTTTTCCCCCCTCCTTTTTTGCCCTATTTAGCTGCAAATTCATAGCTTCTAATCTTAACGTCCTTTTGTATATTTGCCCTTCACAATGCTTCTTAATTAGCTTTCTTCAAGTAATTCCTAAAGAAGAGAAGGAAATGAAAGATTTCACAGTTTTACATATACATATATATGTTTCTTATGTATACATATATATGTATGTGTATGTGTATTACGTGTAGATCGATTTATCAGTGATATTATCAGATACTGTTTACATGTCTGTGTGTAGACTTGAGATGACACTTAATTTCTTCTCATCTTCTTCTTCTATATATTTATAGTTTCAAACTTCAGCTCAAGAAAAGGTAAGGTCTACAGTTCTTATTTATTTTCCAATTTACTAGATCATCAGAAGCAGAACTGATAACTACTAATGACAATGTTGTCACAGCCATCCATCCATATTGCAATATATAATATGTACATATATATATATATATCAGACTTTACAACTATTTAATATGAAATTTGTGTTTGCAACAGTACTATTGTTCATTTTATTCTTCCTCAGGCCTGCATACATATGGGGAACAGAAAAAGTTGGAGTACGTATTACTTAATTATTGGCGCACATACATACGCTGAAAGGAAGCTATATATTGATCAATATATATAAGACGATATATAGCACTTCAAAAATGTAAGAAAAATATCTAAACAATGTATTTGTTTGATCACTTACCCAAATAATCAATGCATGCATCAGTCAATTGAGGATAGCTAATATTGTCGTTTTCAATGTATTAAGTCATGAGTTCAAGTATCGGAAATTTACAGAATTGGCTATGTATATAGTCATGCTCCTCGGGTGTTACGGGGATCATCTCGTTAGCAAATTAAGGTTTAGAAGCATAAGATTGTCTGATTATTAACCTCGAATACTGGTCATCTGAGCACTAATCAATGTCTTGGACCCACCCCATGAATAAATATACAAGTAATATATATACATATAGTTATATATGTATATGTAGATATATTCAAATTAGTTTATTTGGTGAGTCAGTCAGTAGTGGGTTGCAGGTGCAACGGTACAAAGTAAAAAAGTAGAGAGCTTTAAATTCGATGAGGTGGGAAACAGAAAGTGAATACCGGAAATGTAGGTTTTATGTGTGTGTATATATATATATATATATATATTGCCGGCAACGTGGATGAAATAAACCATATGACTTGATGCACTTTATTGTTTCCCATTAATTCTTTATGCCTAGGCGTGAAGAGGTTTATATAAACAATAATATTGAATATTTACATATCTATATATATAAATATATATATATATAGTACAGTTTGTCGCTTATAATTTCGGACCGGGCAACCAGTTGGATTTGGATGGCTTTATAAGGTGCACACCAACCGACCAAATGCGCGGTAGTTGCATGCATATATATATATTTGCAGTTAAGTTAATCGTTTTATGGATTAAAGTTGCCCTGCCCATATTATTGGTGTTAGGTTTTGCTATATATATATATATTTATATTACCTGTTCCAATGCTATATAGGATTACAGGCTAGAAAGCATATTAGTTGTATGGATAAGAGATTTCTATATCTCCAAAATTATATATATATGTGTGTGTGTGTGTCTCGGTTTGATAAAAATTTAATAAGAGAGATCATATATGACCTGACCAATTGCACCTAGCTAGCACCAAATGTTTCGCGCTAAAGCCTTGAACATGTCAAGATATATAAATATATATATATATATATATATGAATTTTATGAGTGAAAATGACACCTCTATATTTATCGCCGGTTATAAACAGAACAGAGAATATTGGTGCGCAACGGATAAGATTAAACTCCAACATTAATAGAAACTATGTCTATAAATTAAAACAAACTAATTTTCTATGAAATTCAGTAATTTAAAACAACGGATAAGATCATGCCATGCTTATATACTATCAATGCCTATTTGTATAGAATATTCAATGTTATTATAGATATATTACAGCTGTATATCAGTTATGTATATATTTGTATGTTGTAACAAATACACACACACACACACACGCACGCACGTCACGAATACAAAACCTGTAGATGCGCAGTTAGCAGTTAGCTGTGGCCGGCTTTGGCTGGCTTGGTCTTTTTTCTCGTAGAGATCGAACTAATAATTGGTTGTGGCTTCCCCATGCAATTAATATTGGTCAATTTTGTCATACTGCAAGCCCCGTCTTAGGTGTCATTCAACTCATCATTAATAATATTTCCACGGAAAAGTTGAACTGTGTACTACATTTTTGAAGTTGTAAGAGCAACCAAATTAACAGAATATTGAAGAACATGCTAATGTATTACACATATACGTAATAAATTTAGGTGTCAAATCCTGGCAAATTAAAAGAACTGTTCTTTAGAGCAAATATATTGAATGGTTCAATTCATATATAGCCAGCCAAAAACAATAATCAGGCGCTTTGTATGCTATAGGCTATAACGTCATTTCCTTTTTGTTGATTTCCCATAACTAGTCATCTTTCCACCTATACATACATATATATATATATATATATATATAGTATATACAAATACAACCCCCCGAAAGCAAAGGACTCCAACGTCAACATTTCACCACAACCTCTCTCTCCCTCCTTCTCAATCTCTATTTCTCTCAACAAAACCCAAAAACAACAACACCCTTTTTACATACCCAAAAAAAAAAAAACAAAATTTGGAAAAAAAAGTAATATCATTCTATAGTTGCCCACACCAACCGGTTTTCCCGCCGGTTGGGAAAATAGGGCAAGAAAAGAAAATATTCATGATCGTCGTCAGCGTTTGTTCAAAGTTTGATCATCACAATTCTCTTCCTCTATTTACCTAATCAAATGTAAGTACTTAATTAATTCCTAATCAAACAAAAGCATTATTGTTAATGTAACGTACTACTACATTAGTAGTATTGTTCCATTCCATGCATGATCTCCAAAACCAGTTTCTTGATGATCGGCATTCCATGACAGTCGCGGACGCCGCCGCCTCCGCCCCTGCAGGTCAGGTAGTGTCAGCCTTCGACGTCGCCGTTTTGTGGCTCATCGCCGCCGTCCTCGTCCTCTCCCTCTTCTCCCTCTGCTTCATCCTCCACCTCTGCTTCAAGTCCCGCACCTCCCGCCAACTCCGCCACTTCAACTCCCTCTGGACCGTCCGATCCCTCCTCGTCCTCTTCATCGCCCTCTGGTCCCTCTCCGAGCTCCTCCGCCTCCCCCTCCTCCGCCGCCACCTCTTCCTCCACAGCCACCACCAAGCCCTCCTCTGCAAGCTCCACGTCGCCCTCTCCCTCGGCTTCCTCGAGCCCGCCTTCCTCGTCACCCTCCTCTTCCTCGTCGATGTCTCCGTCAAGAAAGACTTCATCAATGGCCTCTCCTCCGTCACCGCCTCCGTCTTCTCCACCTGCTCTCCGCTCCTCCTCCTTCAGATCCTCGTCCTCTTCTTCTCCTCCCCACGCCTCGAGCTCCTCGGGCTCCCGTACTACTTATGGAGCTCCAGCTGCTCCGTCGAGTCCTCCGGCGAGGCCTCGACGGTGCTCTGCTCGTACCCGCTGCTCAGCACGGCGGTGTTCGGGTCGTTCGGGGTCGGATACTCGGTCACGTTCTTGTTCTCGGCGTGGCGGGTCGTGTCCATGGTGATCAACAAGGCGCTTAGGGTTAGGATCCACGGCCTGGTCCTCACCGTCCTCGTGTCGCTGCCGGTGCAGGTCGTCCTTCTTGTTCTGTCGGTGCTGTGGAGCCCCGGAGAGCCGGCGTTTGACGGCGTCTCACTCGCCGTCTTCCTCTCCAAGTTCGCCTGCGCCGTCGCGGGCGAGGGCATTTTGGTCATTAAACCCATCGCCGACTCGCTCATCGTGTGGAGACAATTCTGTACATGTCCTTGGGACCCGTGGAGGAGACCGCCAGCGGAGACGGTGGCGTTGGAGGATGGAAGAGCGTAGGATTAGAGAGAAAAACACAAAAGGACGATGAGGGGGTGAAATGGGGATTCTGGGGTTGTTGTGAGGGCGTATTGGTCAATTAAAACGAGGGAAAAAATGGAAAAAAATTTGAAGATATTGTTCGAGTTTGACTTGTTAACAGTTTGTATGGCATTTTCTTTGCCCTCTAATCTTTTTTTTTTTTTTTTTTGCTAAAGACTTTGCCCGCTCTAATCTGAATCTCTTACGTCCCCTCTTCTTCTTCTTCTTCTATTTTTTTTTTTTTTTTTTTAATCCATTGACATGTGGTAGATGTTTGTGATTTAGTGGAGATTTTTTTTTTGGGCACTTTTTTCTTGACCTAATTTGCTAAAAATAGAAAAGATTTTGGACAAAATGTAGTGGCAAATTTCTTACAATATTGATCAGCTGCTCTTTTACTTTGTTTGCACTTATATAGCTTGCTAATTTACTCTTTGGAATTCTAAAACGTTTCGGAATATTGTTGGTACAAAAGTGATTGCCTAGGCTCTCACTTGTTTTAAGAAACGATTGAGGACCATTTTTTTGTGCTTCGTATGATAACAGATATCTGATTTGATGATAATCATATTACTCTCTAATGTGTAGTTCAAATCTCCAAGCCTATTCCCTTATTAATAATTTTGAAGAATTGATAATTTATTAGACAACGTGCCTCCCTTAAATTCACACTTTTGGGGATATATATATATATATATAACTTTTCTACGGTATAAATTCTCCTTTATTACTAACATTTTTTTAATGGTATCATTTAAAAGTGTTCACATTAGAAAGACATACGACGCAAAGCTGCTCTCATTGATAGATCATACATTGAAAAAATTAAAACACAGTTCCTATCATAATAAAAACTAGAGGTGTATAACGTAAAAATTCCCAAGTTTTGAGCCTTTCTTTTACAATTTTGTAATCTCAAGTATTATAAAAAGGGAGAAATGATAGGAGAAATCTTATCATATTTAAGAAATTAATGAATAAATCTATATGTTCACGATCAATAAAGTAACATTTCTCTAGGTTTCTGACGAAAAATAGAAGGAAGTTTTTTAGATAAAAAACTGTCTTTTTTTTTTTTTTAAATTAACAATATGAACAACACTTTTAGTTGTTAGATTAATTTTTCAATGGTATCAATTCATAAGTATCCACGTTAATAATTTATAGTAAATATATTTTTATTTATAAATCAGATCGTTGAAAAGTCAATCTAATGTCTAAGATTAAAGCTCTTATCGATAGTGAAAAGGGTAGAAGAAGGAGAAAGGCAATCCCCGCGTACAAGGCCTCTTTGGTACGTGGGCCATTTTCTATTGACATAGACGGTTGCAAGGTTGTAGAGTCTCGTTTGGATAAGAAGTTTAGATAAGCCTTTGGGCTGGTCCTTTCTTTTCTTTCTTAAAGAGCTGGGTTTTGGCTCTCTCCTAAGTTTTAACACTCTCTCTTGAATTATCAAATCGAAATATCTATATCTATATGTACGTATACAAAAGGAAAAAAGAAATAAACTCTTTTTTTTTTTTCTGTAATATGAGAATGTTTAAAACCTAGAATAATTAGGCGACATGCCCAAGGTTGTTTAGAAAACTAAACAAAAATTATAAATTAGCTTTTCAAATGTGAAATCCCTGCAATATTTATCAAGGCATATAATATGGCATATGCTGTACCAAAAAAATATAAAACAAAGAGATGGACAGCTACCCATGATGCGCTCGCCTCGTCAATTTTAATATGTCTTTGCCTCAAAGTAAAGCAATGCAATGCTGTCCACAATATTTGGACAAGGACTCATAATTAGCTTGGTCCATATTGCTCACTTAATTGCTTCCTTTCATAATGTAATATTTTTGCTATTCATCATAGCCAATATTGTCCCCCCCATATCTTCTTTGTGCTACTTTAAGGACACGACTCCTTGAATATATATATATATATATATATATATATATATATATATATAGTTCTTTGTTTTGGGTTTACAACGCACAAATCATGTGAAGTGTCTTGTATACTTGTTACATGCTTCACATACAATTAAGCCTCCCTAAGTAAGAGTACTTGTGATCAAAGGCGATTATAAGCTTCTTGTGTGTGTAAGTGTAAATGAAATAACAAGTAGCAAAACGTGGATTGCATAACGGTGGTGCATGACTACGGTTAAAAATTCCTTGTGGAATCTACAATTGTTGTATGTTATAAACAAATGATGACAGTTTGAAACAGTTGAGTGAAATCTTTTATTTCGCGTCTTTTTAAGTTGGTGTGGCATATTTGACGACAATTTTCTTTAGAAGTTGTCATTAAATGTTGAACTTTCAATGACAGTTTTCTCAGGAAACCGTCAAAAAATGTTGTAAAAATATATTCTTCTTGTCATAATCATCGATATAACTAACACAAAATCCGTAAATACAAGGAAAACTCATATGGAAATGAAAAAAAATATTCGATATTAACAAAAACCATAATAAAAATCTTTAAAATACTCAAACTATGGTGCACCGGTGGACACAATGATAGGGTCATGGTGGCAGACGTAGGGAGTGGTCGTGGGAGTCTTGACGGCATGACGGCGGGGGTTTATAGTGTGAGGAGTTAAGAGGAGAGAGAGAGTTCGGAAGAAGAGGAAAAAATGGAGTGTTAGAAATTTTAGAAAGATGAGAGTAATGTTCAAAATTTGTGAGTAGAAGAATGAGCAGAAAAAGGTTCGTCTTTTTTTTTTTTTTTTTTTGGGAAAATGTTGATTTTTTTTTTAAACGTTGTCAAAAATTGGCACTCACATAAAGTAGCACATTTAAACAAGGCCATTTGGCATTCACATATATTATGATATCAATGCTAGCTTTCCACCATAATACATAATTTTTTTTAATTCGAATTTTTCTTCAACTTTTTTTTTTTGTCGTTTAATGCCAATGCTTGACTAACAAGGAAGAGAGAGGATAAAGGCATCCCATTAAGCACCATTGTGGTTGAATCTTAACCAAGGCTGGACTCTAGTTAGGAAGGCTTACTACCAAGAAAGATGGAAGAACAATTAACATAGAAAAGAAAAGTAATTTCTTATAAGGAAATAATAAAATAATAGACAAAAGAAATAAACAAAAGCAAAAGGTTATCTAACTTTGCTTTAGAACTTTTAGATGCTTGCTAGGGTCGGTTTTTCCCTCCACTCAATAATGGGAAACTACTTGAGACCATTCCCATTTTGTGGTGGGTCATCTAACTGCTCTACCACGAATGGCATCCCCGGTTCCATATGTAACAAATTGTAAGGAAATTGTTATATAATCCGATTCTTACTCAAACATACTTTAAAAAAAAAAAAAAAAAAAAAAAAGTTGACAAACTGTCCACTGTCCTTTTTTTTTTTTTTTCTCGGGAGAAAAGAGTTTGGAGTATTTAATCTTTCAAAATTTAACACATACTTGAGAGGAATAAAATTTTAAACCGTATTATAAAAGTAAAAAAGCTTAACATAAATTTTATAACACTATAAGACGGTGGTATATGTCGTATATTTATGTTCAAAAAAGTAATTTATTTAAATTTGTGATTGGTTCACCAATTGAAACTAAATCTTTTGAGTTATAGTTGTTTGATTTTTTAAAAATTAGTTAAATTTCTTGTTAATTTTTCAAAAAAAACACAAAAATGCGATGAAAAAATTTAATTACAACCGGCAAACCAAACGAGACTCAATAGATCTAGCAAGATCTGAGGGGCACATGCATCTCAGTTTGGAATGCCATACACAGAAGGAAGTAGTCATAATCTCTCTCTCTCTCTCATCAGAAATGTTGACAACAATTTTGCAACAATAACTGGCACAGAATCCGGTCCTAAATTGGAGCCAAACTTTGGGACCCTTTGTGGGGTACCTTATCTTAATATAAGAAGAAAAAGTCAAAGGCAATGTTGGTGTTTTTTTTTTAATTATTTTTTTAAAATTTTTCGTATCACGTAACGGTACAATTGTACATCCAACTAACAAAAATAAAAAAAATTTTGCTTAAAGTTTAAAACTTGAAATTATTTTAGATTTATTTTATTACCAAGATTTAATCAACTGTCCAAATGGTTTTAGCATCATTTTAAGTGCTAAAATTTGGCATGTTAATTAATTTTTTTTTTAATCTTAATAAGAAACGTTGAATTGACGTTGGATGATGTCAAATTTGGTGTTTAGACATGTTCGGAGCTTGTTCCTTACACGCTGACGTGGACGAGACACCTCATTGTCGGTCAAATTTATCAGTCATGGACCCCACTCTGCTGGCGTCCTGAGGCCTCTGCCACACACATTCATTGTCCACGTGGCTTAGCTTCTCGATCACCTTCACATTGTATTTGGCATCTCATTTTGCTTCTTTTTTTTTTTTTAATAAATAAAAATTTCTTTTAAAACTTATAATAAAATTTCGCCTGTTGCATTCTGAGATTGAATTTTTTTTTTTTTTTTTTTTTTGCAGGTGAACAAGACTTTTCCACTTTTGGTCAATTTTGAACTTTTGGCACATCCACCTATCAATTACAAGGAGAATGTAAATAAAATACTCTTTTTCTCAACACAAAAACAAATAAAATATCTAATATTTTTACTATAAATAATTAAAATAAATATTAAAATTTTTTTTGATAAAATTGAAATTTCTAATAAAATAAGGAAAATAAGATTTACTTATATAGACACAATTTTATAAGTTTTATCCTTTACAATTACATTTACATAAATATAATTTAACAGTAATTTTATATCAAATTTCATTGAAAAATATAGAATTGAATTCCCCTAATTTCAAAAAGATAAATAAATAAATAAAATAAAAACAACCACAATATTTTTTTTATTTTTTTATTTTTTGGTATTCTATCACAGAATATTCAATGAAGATAATGCCAATATGCCTCGATATTAGCCGTATATCAAGCCGTGTAATGATAGAATGAGAATCCCATTCCATATTTTAGCTAGGAAGAAACTAGCTAGATTAAGAATTTATACAAACACCGACGTGTGTAAGTATATATATATATATATATATGCATAAGATATATACCATATGAACACACACAAATATAGCGTGTAATATCTTCTAGCTAGTCTTCCTTCCAGCTGTAAATAATTATATATATAGCTTGAGGAAAGAAAACCTGTCGTAGACGGCAAAAAAATAAATATTTTAATGTTAACAATAAAATCAATAAAAAAAATAACAATAATACACCTAGGATATGACTATTTCTTCTCTTTTAATTTCTTTTTCTTTCTTTCTCTCTTCTTCTCTCTCTCTAGAATCAACCTTTGTGTGTTAACTAAGCAAACCCTAGAAACATCTCAAGCACACCACCCCCTATAAAACCCCTTATAAATACCAATCTCCAACCCCTCCAAAAATCTCTCATCATTTTTCTTCATTTATTTACACATATACTGTTTTTCATATATGTGATTTTAAAAAAAAAAATCTCATATAATGAGCAATATTCCCAGGTCTCTCACAGAGTCTTCCCTTACCCTCTTCAAGCTCGCCATTTCTGCCTCCGACCCTTGGCCTTTTTCTCTCGTTATTTTCTTATAACCCAAACAAGTCCCAATTCTTTTTTTCTTTTATTTTTTCCATTTTTTTTAAAAGGTCAATGACGATCAGTGCTAGTGAGAAAGACAAACACCACAACATGATCAACTTTCACCTGCAAATCCCTCACATTCACGACCTTCTTCATCATCATCATCATCATCAGAAGAAAGATCATAATCATCATCAAGAACTGAAGGGTATCCCAAAGGGGTGCTTGGCAGTTATGGTGGGGTCGCAAGGAGAGGAGCAGCAGAGGTTCGTGATACCTGTGATCTACATCAATCACCCGCTCTTCATGCAGCTCCTCAAAGAGGCCGAGGAAGAGTACGGCTTCGATCAGAAGGGTCCCATCACCATTCCCTGCCACGTGGATGAGTTTCGCACCGTTCAAGGCATCATTGATAAGGAGAGCAACTCTCCCCATCAGCATCACCATCATGATCATCATCATCATCATCACCATCACCACATCTGGTGTTTTAGGGTTTGATCTCATCATCGAGAGCAGTACTACTATATCTAAATTCTATATATATACACTTCTTTGTAAATTTAATTTCTTTTTTTTTTTTTCCTTTCTTTGGCCTGTCCTTATAATTCGGGTGACAAAGAATTTATGATTTGTTGTTGGTACATTTGCTTGGAATGTAACACAAATTAGAGATGGCAAATCCAAGTTTTTTGTTTTTTTGTTTTTTTGTGCGCGTGCCTCTGAAATATTATTATATTAAGTTTGTTTGGTTTTACTGTTGTTGATTTAATTAAGAATACAATTCTTATACGCGGAGAGATAAATATGTAAGAGAGATAAACGTCGAGAACACGGTTGGGAATTTGCAAGGCCATTGGATTTTTCATTGTATATATACATAATAATATACATATATATATATATATATAAATGTAGTGACTGGTGGTGGTGGTATTTGGAGACTGGTATTGGATAAGAACGATTTTATGAAATTCTTAGTCAAACGAAATGAAATTACAGTATTATTTCAGTTTGGTTTTGAATTATTCCATCTTATATTTTATTGTTCTAATAGGATATATATACTATATGTTTTTTTTTTTTTTTTTTTAGCGTATATACTATATGTTTGTATGTAGTGCGGTTGCCAATATCATTATGATAGCTTTGGTGGGCAAGAAAAGAAAAAAGTAAATAAAAGAAAAGAAAAAATTATTCGAGCCTAGCCTGAGGCCCCACAGTCATATTCACATCTTTTAAAGGGGGGGAAAAAAGGGTTCAAATTTCGGGATTTATTACTTGCAACTGTATTTCGTTTAAAGTATTAATTAAATTTATTTTCTTTTTTCCTTGTCATGCCGCTCATTGAGGGATAATTTTTTGTGAGAGGGCAAATTTGCATACCTATCCAAATCCGATATATTTAATAAGCACTAGGGACATAATTTGAATCTTAATTTTCAGTATAAACTCACCAATAATAATTAGTTATCATTTTTTTATTAATAGATATAATTTTTAATTTTAATTATCGTGATAATTTTATACACAAATAATCAATAAAAGAAGACAATTCAAATATATATTATGTAAGTTAGTATTTAAAATTTGATATTAGAGTAGGTATTCTTAACTTTATTCATATATATATATATATATATATATATATATATACCTTAAAAAACCATACACCCAAGAGAGTTGTGTTGTTGTGAACTCTCAACTTTAAAATAATTGTATTTTATTTACCAGTTAACATTTTCGCCATATTAGGTAATTCATTTTTTTTAATCAAGATATAAGTAGCTTTTGCTGTTAATTTTAGCATGATTTGATGACTTTGCCTAATAGTACAATTTCCTTATCAAAAACTTAGGTTTGGTAGTTGGTACAACATAATTTTAGTGCAGGTGATAGTAGGGACGGGCAATTAAATATATTTTCCATATGAACATATATATTTTCACAAACTAGATGGTAGCTACCACCTTCTCCAAACTTTAATAATTTATTAATGATCACTCGAAGAGTTGGTTGCATTTTTCCCTCCTTCACACCTTCAATATATTATAATTAAGGTACCCTACGTACTCTTTTCAAATCTATTATTTCATATTAAATTTGAGAATCTTATGATGAGATAAACAGAAATATATATATATATATATATATATAACTATAATGGTATGCGTAAGTCTAGACCATAGATGATATCAAAAAAGTTAAATAAGATAAATATATATATATATATATATATAAAAGTCAAATAAGTGCCTTGCCACCTCACAACCATGTCATAATAGATCCGAACACTTGTCCTGAATCGACTTTCAGATCATAGCTGCTCCAGTACTGAATAGTATGGTGGATAAAAGTACAAGATAAAAGAATCAAGTCTAAGCATCTCTTATAGATTCACTAATTCCTAAATTATTGACAGGTCGCTTTGTCTTCGTATGTATTGTCCATAAAGGATGATTCAAGGTCAATGATTAACCATTCGTCGGAGTTAGAACTTAAAATTTTGATAGATAGGGATTACACTTGTATCAAAATAAAAAAGGTACAATTAATGCAATTCGTTAAAAATGTTGCTTTAGCCTCTTAATTTTTCTTCTTCTATTTCCCTCTAGCTAATGTTTCAATTCGCTTGTCCCTTGCCTGCCCATAGATTTCACTAGCAAATATGCTATTGATTTGTCATTAATCATGCTATTTATCTCAAATATCTTAAAACCTGCTATTTTATTTCAAATACTTATTTTAAGGTTCAAATATTTTTTTTTTTTTTTAAATTGCTACGACTGCTGGCATTGACATTGGACGGCTCCATAAATTTGGCTGTGTGAATTACACGTCGTGGTTGAAGCATTATTATTATTATTATTTTTTGTTTTCGGGTTGCTAGTTAAAGAGTCTTGAACTATATATAGATATATATATATATATATATATGTGTGTGTGTGTGTATGTATGTATATCATTTTCTCCTTAGAGTAGAAGGAAGCTGTCAAGCTGCTGAGACGGCAGAGTTGTAATATTAATGAATTTTCGAACGGTCAATTCGAACTGTGAACAACTAGCATCCATCATTCCATCTGATTGTTTGGCAATTGACATATTTGTCTCCTGAGAAAGCGGAAGCTTCACATTTACATTTGACTTCTATTCAATTATTTTTGTTTTGTTTTCTTCACTTATTTAAAAAAGAGAAGTTCGTATTGATTATACTCTTTCCATGCGTCGTTAGTAATGTTGTTACATATTAAATTATCTTGTTAACTTTAATTTAGTTAAAACTATAGTCAAATATGTCCGTATTTTACGTAATCCCTAATAATAAATTGATTTGAAAACTTGAATGAATCCCACACAAACAAAAAAAAATGAAAAATGAAAAACTAACTATGTTGAAACTTGAAAGGGAAAATGATTTTTTTTTTTTTTTTTAAGTATGGTTTGAGATTTCTTGTGAAGTTTCCTGTGTGTTCATATATGATCCCTGAATAATGATTGTTCCCCCCCCCCCCCCCCCCCCCCCGAATGAAAACACGCCAACTTTTATTCATGAAAACTAATTGATTCAGACAAAAATAGAAAACAAACAAATAAAAGTAAACCAGTTTACTTTACTTTTATAACCATTTTGCTTGAAGCCATGCTATTCTTTTGGCATGTGTCCAAACAACATGATTTAAAAAAAAAAAAAAACGAACAAACATCATTATCCTTGAATACATGCTTTCCACTTCTTTTGTGTAGTGTTAAAAGTCATAACCAACTAGTTAAATCTAAAATCTGTTCAAATATGTACAAATTAGACGCCTACAATTTGAATTCTCAATTTAAAAAAAAAAAAAAAACCATTGCAATTTTGTTTTTTTAGAGCTTTTAAGGTAAACTCCGATATTATGTTTGTTTATCAATCCATTTCAAAAGCTTAAGATGTTAAAAAATAAGCTAATAATAATTTTATAATTGAACATAAACAAGTACTATTGTAGTTATCGACAAATAGGGGAAAAAAAAACAATAAACAATAAACTAGTACATAGATAATTTTAATGTAAGCTAATAACGGTGGTTCAACTATGAAAACTAGTAAAGTTTTACAGCCTTCAACAAAGATTCCTTTTTGATAAAAATAAACAATTAAAGTATTTCTTCTTCTTTTTCTTTCTTTTCTTTTTTCCCCCTCTCTCCCCCTGTTTTCTGATTGGCAATGTGTAAGGTTGACCAAATTTTAGAAGGCAATCCTTGGAATTGAAATGCAGAAGTTTTTTTTTTTTTTTTGTGGTGCTTAATTACTAAGTTGAAGCTTTAACCATAAGAACATAAACATCTTATTTCAAATGCCATCCACTACATCATTGCATTTCTCATGTAAACAATAAGAAAAATTCTTTGTCAAGAAGAAAACACAACCAATATGATATCACATTACTACCGTCTAATCTTATTCCGTCATTTTGCAGACTTTTTGATCCCTTTTGGTATAGTTTCCAAAAATGTTTAGAAAATGAATCTCACGATTTCTAATAAAGCTGTTTTGAAAATGATTTTGAAATAGCATTTGTTTTGCACAAAGTTACAAAACAGAAACGAAAACAAAAAATCCTTTTTCATTTTTTGTTAAAGAATTTGAAGATGAAACAATGTTATTTTTCAATTTCCATTTTCATTTTTTAAAGTTTAAACACTCAATAAATATTTTCAAAAACACATTCAAACACAATTTTATTTTTTCTTATACTTAAACCAATTTTTCCAAAAACATAATAAAAAACAATTTCACAAAATCATTTTTAAACCATTCTAATAGCTATGTCAATATCGTTTTGATATTTTCAAAACGCTCGAAAATGGACCCTTTCAATTATGTTCCAGTTTTGATATGATCATAACTTCATAAAAGAATAGTACCAGTAAGCTTACCCCTTCAAGGATCCTAACAAAAAATAGTTCAAGACATATCCAAGAGAGAATATTTATAAAAAATAAAAATAAAAATAAAAAAATAAAAAAACCCTTCCAATTTAGAATGATATTTGTCGTTTCAAAAATAAATAAATAAATAAATCACACGTTGCACATTACAAGAGAGAGGGAGACACGGAAGACAAGTTGTCTAGGATCTTGAGCAGTTTTTTTTTTTTTTTTTTTGTAACATAAATTAATTAATGCAAGCTATTGCAATAATTCCGTTTCAGTTTCATCCTATCTAGGCACTCAAATTTTCAACCTTACCATCATACCATGGTAATAAACAAGAAAAATGGAATCACACTCTTCAGTAAATAAATACAAAGAAAAAATATATAAGGAAACCCCAAAGAAAAAAAGAAAAAAAAGAATAGTCCTTTTTAAAACTATCGATGTCTTGTATTAGAATTTCGTATTGTCACACCATGCAAAAATTTAGTATATCCAAGGAAGCTTAGTTTTCCATCAGAACTTCTGATCCAGTCATTCAATAAAGGGTAGGCTGTAGGACCCAAATTCATTTCCTGCAAAAATTTTCTAGTGTTAAGTTTTCTGGATTTTAACGAGAATACATCTGCCGCGTACTCATCTGTAGATGCTTACCTGGGCCAACTCCTCGACCGAGATAACATGGTTTCCTTCCCTTTCGAAGCACTCGAAAGCTGTACTTGCAATCTTTTCCCATCCTTCAAGAGTTTCCAGCTGATGCGTGCTAATTGCAGCAGCGCAGAATTCTTCAAAGTCCATTTTTTTATAAGCAAGTGGTTCCATCTTAAAATCCAGAAACAAACCAAGTTATTTCGTTGTATGAAAAGCATTGCACAAAGGTAGACGAAGATTGAAAAAGATTTCTTACCAGATTTAAAATGTCAGGAACCCTCGATTCCCTCATGGCATCAGTAGCATTTTTCATGAGCGCCTGAAATTTAGATCATAAGAATTGGAAGATAATTTTTTATGACTAGAAATGACTAGAAAAGTACAGTTTGAACGACTACATACTACAGCCGGACTAGATACGTGAAGTTCAACATCATCAAGTAAAATGTCTTAATAAGATTAAATCAACTAACCGCTCTAAAATTCTCAAGGGTTACATATCCATGTTTCGGATCCAATAGCCTAAACTGGGCTTGGAGGTAGATGAGCTCATCCGCTGTTATAGCTTTCGATAGAGCCTGTGATTACAAAAAAGGTGCACGGAAAAAATGAAGGGATGTAAGTGGACCACCAAAATTATTGAATAGGTTACAATAAGGTATGGGGTTGCCCATGGACCATTTTTGTGCCCCATACCACCAATAAAACTGGTAGGTCAAGAAAATGAAATCGGTATTACCTTTAAAGCTGCACGTTTCAAAGGTGTAGCACGAACATATGACTTAACTAATTTGTACATTGAAATGTCCAATGGCACAGCACGGCTTTCATCTCGTAACCATGGGTGAGCTGCAAACACAAAGATGGTGGTCACTTTGCATCGCCACGAATTATATAATATACACCATGTGCAAGGAAAAATCAAAGAAGAATCATAAAAATGAAAGTCGCATGTGTATTTGTTTGTGCGTGCACGTGGTACGTAGCTTGTCAGGGGGAGAAAGAGTGGGATTTAGTTTTTATCACTCACTTAGAGCTTGCACAGCTGTCATTCTCTTTCTGTGGTCCTTGTTGAGAAGCCTTTTCACAAAATCTTTGGCTTCAGGTGACACTTCTGGCCAAGGTGAATCGTCAAAGTTAGGATCAGCTCTCAACACTGAACGGAATATTCCTGATTCTGTACGAGCCCAGAAAGGTCTGCTTCCACATAGCAATATATATGTGATGACGCCGATACTCCATAGGTCTGCTTCAGTACTGTAAGATCTATGTAATACTTCAGGAGCAACATAGTATGCACTGCCAACTATATCATTGAGTCGTTGATCTGCAAACGCACAACTAAAACTCCCATGAATGAAATGTAATAAACTAAAACGAAACAGGAATTTCTGCTGGCGGCAGAAAATCATTTTTAAATTTTTATTTTTTTTTCAATGAATAATGTGAGTAAAAACTCCAATAAACTAAAAGCCAGTAGACAAAAAGCACTTATCATCGAAAGGTACCAATGGTAGTCAAAAGATGGTTTACGTACCTGGCTTGATAAAATCGGACAGACCAAAATCGATAACTTTCATTGGAGCTTCTTCATCTCTTGTGGTAAAAAGAAAATTCTGTTAAAGCAGTATATGTAAGAAAGGGACAGTTACTTCCAAAATTTAAATAGGTATACACTATATTAAGCAAAGAACCATGAACTATCCATAGGGCACGTAATAATTTATTTCCAACTGTCAAATAATAACAAAAAACGTCAGTTTTCTACCTCTGGCTTTAGATCACGATGCACAACACCTTGAAGATGACAGAAAGCAACTACGCTCAATATCTGCACAACAATAGTCTTTGCGTCTTCTTCTCTGTATCTTCCACCTCTGTGAAAAATACAAACTAAATAAAATACAAAAAACATCCCTCCAGCCAAATTCATGAAATCTGAAAGTGAAACTAGAAGTTACATATAATTGGGAGAAGAAAACTAGAGCATTTCAATTTTACCTTGACAAAATTCTATCCAGGAGTTCTCCACCTTCACACAACCTGACAGGTAAACATGATTTTAAGACTTAGAATTCAGATAAAACTTCCAAACCCAGTCACAAGTCAGCATTAAATCACATGTACCCTATAAATGCTTTGCGAAATTAGTGTAACAGAAGAAGGAAAAGAGAAGCACATACTCCATTACTATGTACACATTATTGGCATCCTCAAATGCATCATAAAATTTGACCAAATTCTGATGCCCAGATAATGCTTTCAGTATTTTCACCTCCCTACGAACATCTTCAATCGATATAGCAGTTGTCATCTGCAAAATATATCTACTTGCTCAGAGATCACAGCTCCTCAAACTATTATAAGCGTATAGCATTAGCATGACAACAGTATTAACAAATAAATATACACAACGAAGTGAAAAGTTCTAGCCTCGACTTCAAAATAAAAATATATATAATTGTTGGAAGGTCAAAAAGGGGCAACATATTTTTTTCAGCGTATGATCCATGATTCAAAGAAGTACTTAGCTTAAACGAAATGGATTAAGGTTATGCCCACAACATATAACGAGTGTCAATGATTGAATAATCTCTTTTAGCAAATAGAAATGATTTTGTCTCACCTTAATTTATTAACTGTAAGTTTTATGCACCTAAGAGGCTAAGACCACCCTTTGAACGAGATTGGGATGTATATCAGATCAACAAAAGGTAATGTCAAAAGGTCTAAGGCTTTGTTTGGTAAGAGAGAAAGAAACTAGGAAGTAACGGTATATAAGCTAGGTTAGGGAAATGGAGAGGAAAGAGAGGACCTTTCTCTTATTGTGTTTTGCATGGATTCCCTTCCCTAATATAAAGAGATTGAAATTGCGCTTCTTTGAAGTATTTGAAATCCCTCGCATGATCCATTCCCTCTTCTTTTCTGTCCTACCAAACAAACATAGGTCCTAAAATCCTTCCACTAATACCCGCAACCCTCTCCTTCCTTTCACGTTTCCCTCGTATCAAACAAACTCTAAAGATTCCCGTCCCAAAAAGTTATTGCAAAGAATGTAGTGAAGAATACTCTCAAAATAGTTATGTAAGCTTCCTTCTCATGTTTTCAAATTTAATTCAATCAAAAGGTGCTTTCTTCTTTTTTTTGGACAGACCAGTTTTGACCATCTCTATAGCTCACCTCCCCTATATTTTTGCAAGTATTCCCGACCGTCAATCATCTTTACACTACAAAAACGTGTACGCATCAGTATGGCAACTTTTTCAGCAGCTCACCGAAAAATGTTCTTTCCAGAAACAGCCCTTTACTACCCAAAACTCAAAATTCCATTCCCAATAAATATTACAACATACATGATCTTCAGCTTGTCCTAAGATTGCTACATAAACGAAACTCGAACAAACAATCCCACATTCGACAAAGCTATCTCGGTTATCATGTTACTAAGCTTATTCTCCCACCTAAATTTTCTGAAACTAAATACTAAACAATCAATATGGATCATAGGGACTTAGAATTAACTTGTCACAACAAGATCAAACTTCTCAAAACCATAAAACATCTAAAATTCACAAACAGGCCAACACATTGCGTTATAACCTAACGAAATTAGAACTATAGAAAACAAGTTCATTATATAGATACACTTAAATTGATAATTATAGTAGTAATTATTATTATTGTAATACCTTGGCTTTGGATATGATCTTCACAGCGACAGGCTGCCCCTTGAGCTCTCCTTTCTTGCCCTTGGCCCAGCAAGTATGGCCGAAATGCCCTCGACCGACCTCCTTCCCCACCTCAAACCTCGCTCCGAAGTTCTTGGAGTAGCCGAAGCTCTTGTCGAGCGCTCTCTCTCTCTCTCCTTCCTCACCGTTCTGCTCCTCCGGAATCGGCCCGTCCTTCGGCCTCGGAGCCTTCCCTTGCCTTCGGAGAAGCGCCGCCATGATCGGCTTCGCCGGTGACGGAGGCGGCAACGGCCATCGGAACTTCCTCCCTGGAGTCCTCCCCGGCGTCCTCGCGGGCGACGGCGCGACGCCGGCGGGCAGCGGACTCTGAAAGGGGCTGGTAGAGAAGGAGTAGGCCGGAGTGTTCTTCCCCGAGTGGGAGCCTCCGGCGCCGGAGCTCGCCGGCGCGGCCTGCGAGGTGCTGGACTGGTCGCCGGCGCCGAGCTGGTCGGTGTTGTTGACCACGGAGACGGAGACCTGCTTGCTGCAACAATGTCCCATCGTCGTTTGATCGTCAGCGATTTCGAGGTCAAAGTCAAATCATCAGAAGGCGGAGGACCTCTCAACCGGAGAAAAAAAATCAAGTTCTCAACGGCGAACCGGAGGGAGCTTAAAAAAAACAAAAAGAAAAAAGAAGAATCGAAAAAAGAGAACTGAGGAAAAGAAGAAGAAAACGGAAGGGGAAAATAAATATTAAAAAAAAAAAAAGTGAAGAAGGTGAAGGTGTTGAAATGAAGCTCTATTTGCTTTTAAGTTTGAAAGTTGGAGTAAAATCTACCGTGACATCCATCTGTACGCATTTATGGTGAAAGCCGAACCTCTGACCGTCCGATACAGATTGGACGGCGTGATCTTGTGGTGGCCCCCATTGGAGTATTAATATTGTGAACCTTCTCCTTCCGGTAAAAATTCAAAGCTATCCACCATCATTATTATTGTTGATGATTTAAATGGTTTTGTCAGCATGGTTTTATTATGTTTTATTTGATTTCTCATCTTAATCGTTTCTTCTTCTTTTTTTTTTTGCTCTTAAGAATGGGTTCTAGTTAGAACAAGGATAAGAGAAATTTAGCAGAGTAATTATTGGGTAAAAATTCGTTTGAATCACACATTCATTTTGATTTTATTTGGTATTTAACCGATAAATCAAACATAAGCTTTATATTTGTGTTTAAATGTAATAAATGAAATACAATATATGTTTAGATGTCTCATTTGTATATTGTATTTAATAACCTGTGTTTTGATTGTTTATATTAAAATAGTAATTTTAACGTGTATTGGTGAGAGAAAAGAAGTATGTGACGTGATGATAAAAGTAAATAGAAAAAAAAATGAATAAATAGTAAAATAAGTGCGTCTACTGTAAAAATATATTTTGTTAAGGAGATGTTTCGATCACATTTGGAAACAATGTTTCTGAACTTTTTTTTTTTTTTTGTCATTTTTCTCTAATTTTATTATTTATTTTTTCAAATATTTTCAAAAAACTCAAACTTTATGGGTACGTTTGATATTCAGATTGAGTTTAAGATGAAATGAAATTTTTATATTAAAGTTAGTTGATTTTTTAAAAACAAGTTATGATTTTTGTTAATTTTTCCAGAAAAAGACAAAAAAATAGCCGTAAAGTACAGTTGAATTTAAATTCAATATGTATTCCAAACATAGGCTAAAAGTTCATAATTTTATCATTTTAAGTCGAAATGTGATATAATTTTTTTAAAATTATATAGAATTTCGAGAAAAACGAAACAATATTCATATTATTATATTTTTTTTTCCAAACACGTTTTATAATTTTGCACTTTTTTCACTTCACCAAATACATATTCTCAAAATTCAAACATCTCTAATGTTCAAAACACCTTCTCTAGATATGATCCCTAAGTTCTAGTATAAAATAAATGTGTCTTTCCAAACGTAACATTAATGGCCTTTTAATGGCCTTTCAATGAGTGCAGTCGGAGAATAAAGTATACTTTATTGTTATGTTTTAATTATTTTTCATATTGAAATTTCTTTCTTTTTGAGATACTTGAAATGCCTTTAGGCATACCCAGGGGCACACCTTCTCATACTATTTCAACTTTTGAGTTGATATTTCAAAATAAGAAAAAAAAATGGAATAATTCAATTATTCATTGACAAAAAGAAGGACAAATTCAACTAATGATTTTTTTTTTGAAGAATATGCAACTTACATTGTACATGTACCAAGATTGATTAAAAAAAGATTCAAAGTTGGAAACACAACTCTTATTTGAGGATACTCTGCATGCAATTTGAGGCAAGTTATTCTAATGTGAGGATGAGACAGATTTGATCTCGAACTTCAAGATGATCACACGGTAAACCTTCCATTGATTACATCGCTCTTAATCTTTTTTGTTCTTATTTATTCGGATGATTATTGACTAATAGTTCATATTGATATGCTTAAATTAAATCATCAAGAATATTAAAAGTCATATTTATGCATTTTCAACTCAGTCATAGTCTACTTATTTAAAACAAAATTCAAAAAAAAAAAAAAAAACTGAGTCATAGTCTATAACAATATAGCTTAATCGAGACGGCATTATTACTATGAGATAAGCCCTAAATTTGTGCATATGAACTCTAATATTACTAGGACTATTTTGGACTTTTCAACAAATATAACATGTGAGTTACTTTGTAAATTAATATTCAAAAAAATTACAAGAACACTCACTCACCCTTTTCCCAATTTCATGGAATAGAGCTACATTTGTGAGCAATAAACCATTAAAAAAAAACAAAAACAAAAACAAAATCAAAGCAAAATAATGGACGTGACAAATTCATTTACGACTCTTCATGCTTCTAATTCAAGTTCAATTTTTTGCTTGTTTGACATGTGGTAATCGTAAGAACAAATGCCAATTCTTTTGAATCCTTATCACATTAGTCTAAAAATGTTAAGACACCACTATTAGAGCATGTTTGGTGTCAGAGTTCAAACCTTACAATTACAATCTAATTTTTTTTTTCTCTCAGCTTCACTATTTACACAATTTTATAACTCAAACTTTAAAAGTTCATAATTTTTCATATACATGTTTAAATGAGATGATTTAAAAAAAAATTACATAGAATTTCAAGATAAACGAAATAAACTCCGTATTGGATTTTTTTTTCCGAATACATTTCAAGTTTTTACACTTTTTAACTCCAGGAATTTAAATACCTTAATAAACGTATAATCAATTTAAACTTAAATTTTACAATTCAAACCTTAACAATAAATGCATGCTAATTATTTGGTTATGAACAATATGATTTACCCGAAATGTAACAACTTTTGTCGAGAAATCTAGACATCCATATGTGACGACGGATTTTACAGTATTCCACGTCCAGTAAAGTAGGTAAATCTTTGGGCGGTTTCCACCAATCAAAGAGTAGGTGACCAACCCAATAATTCGATTTGGAATTGCAGTCCAAAGTTGGAAAGAACAGAAAGTTGGCAATGATATTCCCATTCATTTTTTCTAATTTTCTTGTACACTTGAAAGCCTTTATTAAGGGTTTGTTTGGATCAACAATCCAAATCATACAATTACAATTTATTTTTTGTCTTTTTTCCTCAACTTCACTATTTACACAGTTTTGTAACTCATACTTTAAAAGTCTATAACTTTACATAGACAAGTCTAAATGAGATATTTTTTTTAATTGTATAAAATTTCGAAACAAAAAAAACAAGTTCCATATTATTTTTTTTTTCCGAAAACATTTCAAATTTTTACATTTTTTAACTCAAATAATTCCAATTCCTCGGTAAATATACAATTAATTTAAATCTAAATTATACAATCCAAACCTTAACACCAAACAACATTCTAATTTGTCAAGAGCTCTGATGAGCAGTAAGTGTGATTGGCAGTGGGCTTTCATTTTTTAGTTCTTCAATGACGAGAGTTAGATTTCTGCAGAACATGGCCGAAAATGCGTTGTCATCTTCAATGCCAAACAACATTACTATTGCGCCAGTGACTTTTTTTTTTCCCCCTCTTTGCCGAAATATTTTTGCTATGTTTTGGTAAGAGCGAGTAAATAAAAAGTAATGGGAACTTAAATATTGATTAAGGTGAAGAAAATAAATTCATTTTGTTTGGATATTTGGAAGAATGGAAATAAAAGAGAGAATAAATATCTAATTTAGGTGGTTGCAGATATAATCTAACAATAATATCATACGTGACTTCATCTAAAGATATATAGTTTAAATTTCTCAACCCTCAAGTAAAAAAAAAAAAAAAAATTTCTAATCTAGTATGTTTTATAATTATATCATTTCGTAATTAAGAATATAAAGAAAGGTTAAGATCAAAAGAGTAATTTTAGATACCAAAAACAAACTTAAAAATAAAAACGAAAGTCGGAAACTTCTCATTCCTTGTTGTCCTCTTATGGTTCATCAATGTTGTTAAGTACTGTTGTTAGTGATAAGGGTTTTGCCACCAAAAATTAGGGCTGCTTTTTTTTTTTTTTCATAAACATTTTCTAATGACCCTCCAACAACGAATGATTGGGTTGCTTTCATTATATATATATATATTCAAATGGTCTTAAAACAAATAATGATTTTATTTTCACCTTCGTGTGGTGATAATCTGTCCAACTTTTTTACAGATGGATCATATATGCATAACAACATAAAAACCCTAGTTGTTGTAATGTGTAAAACTAAAAATTAGGGATCAACATGTAATTTGGTTTATAGATCAGGAGTCATATGTGGAAATAACAACTTTATTTTTAATATAACACATGTCAATTGAGATTATTATTATTATTTTTTTTACTGAAAAAAATTGGTTATAGACGTAAAGGTTGAAATGCCCAAATAACTCCAGGAATGTGGATGGCTCCCTATAATATATGGATCCCTCATGAAGTGGATTGCCATCTACCTCGGCCAACGAGATGGTGACAACTTGAACCCAAGCATTCAGCGAGGAAAACAAACACCCTACTAACCCACCTAAAGGACATTGACGTCAATTAAGATTACCTGGTTATCGTTATAAATGATTTTAAATAATGTAGAGAAGTTGCATTTTTTTTTAGGGTAGAAGTAGGTTACAATTTTTCAGAAGTTAAATAGCATTTTTTTCTGCTAGAAAATAAGTTAAATTACTTTTTTTTTTTAAGTCTAAGTTAAATTACATTTGAAATATATCATTTGTGTCGCAAGAATAACGTGCACTTGTGACAAGTTGTGGAACAAAATCAAGTGGCAAGTCATAATCCATTGCTGGTTTTAACGGGCACTCTACTTACTCACTCTTTTTGTACAATTATATTAAACAAAATAAATAAAAACGTTAGCAACTAGCAAGTAATTTTTTTTTTCCTCAAGCACTTATTTATATTGATAGTTTATGTTTGTCCATATTATTTTTTTTAATAATTTCAATAAAATGTGACAAATGTCATGATATTTTTCGGAACAAAATATATTCTGTTGTTGATACCCACGACAATATTTTACTCGAGAGAAAATATTGATGCTCGTTTGGTGTTATGAAAAATATTCACGAATAAAATTTTAATATCGTACTTTTGGATATTGGTTTTTCTTTGAAATCTTTTTGACAAAATTCTATATAAAATATGTAATTATATATTTCATGTAACGTTTTAGTAAAACAACTCATTCATATTTCATCGTGATATTAAGAACTTAAAAATACACAAATACAATTTTTTGGAACTTAATGGATTTTTTTTTTTTGTAAAATTAATTTAACAAAATTTAGTCCTTCAAAAAAAAAAAACTGAATAAAATTTAGATAAATATGAGCATATCTCCACCGGTTTTTCTTTGTTATATCGAGTCAATAATTGATGGTTGTCACGGGTGCAGACAAGCAATTGAAAGTGGCGTGGCTTTGGCATATATAAGTATCATTTTTTTCCTCTTATTATTATTGTTATTATTATTATTATTTTGGTTGGGCAACCGATAAAGAAAGGTAAGCACTTTAATTTATCAAGCTAATGGCGTTTAAAGTCAATAACAATTAATTAATCTAATCATATCTTTTATAATACTTTGTGGAACTCCCATTTTATCATATGAAACTGCGTAATTGAACATTAAATTTATTTTTCCCCTCCAACAAAAAAAAAAAAAAAAAGTGTGGCTACAAATATATTCCAAAAGTGCATGATTAATAACTTTCCATATATAAGCAATTCAATTTAACGTTAAGGCTCACTTTCTTTTTGACCGAAAAAAAAAAGGACGAAGAAGATGAAAGTCTTGATGTTTTTGTTTTTGTTTTAATGGTAAAGTGTTGCTATTTTGGCCAACAGATTTGTAAAGCAGAGCCCAAAGCTTGTACTTAGTCATACAAAGTAAAAAGATGTAGAGCCCTTTAATTTTGAATCCAGTAGAGACGACAGAGAGAAAATGAGGACCCCGTTTTAGAGGATATACAATCCTTACATACTAGTGAAAAAGAAAAATTTATTTATAACTAAAGATCTAAAGATTATAGAGAGAAGTAGGGAATAGCTTGCTTGCTTCAATGAAATGCTTACTTTTTTTTTTTAATATGTATTTAATTTTCTATTTTAACATTTTAATTAAAAATATTTGTTTCAAATAATTTGTTCATTTTTGTTTCTCAAAATTCTCATATGCACTTTTTTTTTTTTCCTGTAGCACATTTTTTCTCTCTCTCGATCTCTGGTGCCTGGCCGCATGAAGAAGATCCATCCTCCGTGCTCACGCTGTGGCTGCGCATGGAGGAGATCCGCTCCGTGCGCGACCGTGCCTCCGGTTTTTGTCTAGAGATTGTTGCAGCAAGTCCCCGTACATAAAAAAAATACATCGGTGCGACAGGGTGTGGCGATGATGTGCAATGCAGAGAGAGATAGGGACGATGCAGCGGGGAGGTCGGAGCAGTGGCGGCAGAGAGATACTCCTTTCGTGCCCAGGAGATTCGCGATCTTAGCTACATGACTGCGAAGAACCGACTTTGATGGGCTTCGTTGATGATCTGATTGCAACTCTGATGGCCAATAAGCTTGAGTTTTTTATGTTTTATTTTTTTATTTGTTTGTGTATACTATGCTGACTTTTCTGGAGATTATGATAATTTTTTGGATATTGTTTTAAGTTATGTGGATCGTTTTGGATTAATTATTGTAATTTTTATGAAAATTTGTGTGTTTTGGTTTAGTTTTCCGGTGATAACTGTAAATAATCCATGGATTTGGTCAACAATCAGCAATCCGATTGGGGCTTGTATAATTTTGGTTGAATTTTTCAAGGTTACAATGTTGAAATATGGTATTTGTTTTAATATTCCGATAACAAAATCAGGAAAATCTGATAGAATCAGTAAATTCTGATCGGTACTAGGTATCTACCAACTGATAATTAGTCACCGGTTGATAATTAGGTAGTTACCAGACATTAACTAAATGATTGTCGATTGACAACCATCTAACGGAGGATATTACTGGCTGATAATCAGTTGGTGTCAACATAGATACTAATTGATAACTTAAGGATATAATTGATATTTTTTTAATAAATTTATTAATATCATATGATGTGATGAAGTTTTTTTTTTTTTTTTGGACAAAAATCAATCAAACACATGATTTTGTGACAGTTCTCAAAACTTCCCAACAAATGTAGATTGAGCTAAGCCAAGCTGGCCCATGATCCCTAGTTATCTTTGCCCAAATTGGGCCCAGCAGAAATGGCTTACAATGAAGGGAAAATGAGGGAAATAGGCCTTAAATAAAAAGCAGAAATTTTGCTTGAGTGATGGTAAATAGAGTATGTGTGGTAAATAATGCATTTACTAAAATATATTTGTGATAAAAATAATCTTGAAAATATTACAAAAAGCATTTATTGAAAATTTGATATTTATGGTAAATAATTTATTTATGAAGCATATTAATGATAAAATTATCTTAAAAAATTTCAAAATTAAATTATTTATCATAAATATGCTATTTATCTTGAACATTTTTAAAATATGTAACTTACATTAAACAATTTTTTTTTTAAAAACAGCTTATTTACTGTAATTTCTCTACAATTAATCTTCTTCTTCTTCTTTTTTTTTTTTTCTAATTTATCCAGAAATACTCTGTGAATTTTCTAATCAAATTTAAAGACCCGTAAGAATTAAAAATAATATGATAAATCCATATATAGAAACGAGAAATAATGTTAACAAACTAAAGATTGACATGTAAGCTATTCATTATCTCAAAAGCTTTATCGTTTAGGTAATTTTTTTTGGTGAAGAAAAAATTGCACTATTTTATTTAATAATCCATCATTATAAAGATATAACTTTGACTATCAAGGCCAACGTCTGAACCATATTTTAGGGCTTGGACAAGCCTAGCCCGACTTGATATCTTACATGGATCGGGTGATTCCATTTCATTGACCCGAGAACCTGAACCCAGTCTAATCCATCAGTACGGAGCCCAAAAAGTTTATCGGTGGGGTATTTTAATAGAAATTTATGGATTATTTTATCTTAAGACTTAGGGGGTGTTTGGTGAATAAGTTAAGTTTGAGTAGAGTTGAAATTTTTAAGTTTAAATAGTATTAATTTTTAAAAAAGTAGTTCTAAATTTTGTTGACTTTTCAGAAAAAGATAAAAATTAAAATAAAAAAGTACAGTTTAATTAGAGTAGAACTTATGTTTCAAACAAACCCTTAAATAAAGATAATATTACAAGCTATTATGGCTAGACTAGCAGGGAAGGTAAGATGGATTAAGGGTTTAAAATACTTTAATCCCATATTTAAATTATATTTAGATAGGTGCATAAATATTAATAATAGAATAATTCTGAGGTTAAAGGACACATGGATACATGTATAAAAAAAAAGATATATTACATTTTTTCTCTATTGAGTGTAATCACAATGAAAAATTTCTTACAAAGTGAGCGCACATAATTAAATTTTACATTAATTTTATAAGTTAGAGTTAAATATCAAAATTTGAATGCAGGTGCAATTGTAATATATATATATATATATATATATATATTTTATAATAAAATGGAAACATAATTGCAATTTTATATTAAAAAAAAGATTAAAAATCAATTTCTCAAAATGTTTTGAGAGAGCTTGTGGTTCCGTCACTGTAGCCCATACTTATTTGAGGATGGGTGGAGCATTTTTTTTTTTTTTTGTGGGCATAATTTACGTATCAACTTTTTTCTTTTTATGAACAATCAACAACAATTATAACTGATTTTTGTAAAATGAACAAATTTTAACTTAAAATTTCATCTCCATCTAACGAATCAAACGAATGCAAAGATTTAAGAACTTTAATAGATCGGTTATGTCGAGTAAAGACATAAACAAGAGAACCAATAGATTAGGTGGAACCTAGATTTTTTAGTTTAGGATACGTACTTGAAATTTGGAAAAGGTGGAACCTAGATTTTTTTAGTTTAGGACACGTACTTGAAATTTGTAACATGTTTTGATCAAAATAAATATAAATCAGATTAACATGACATGTCTCAATTAACATTTTTAGGAGAAATAAATATTAATATGCTTATCATATTTATACAATGAACTTTATTTGTCAACTTATCATCGACCAAGAATATCGATACTTCATATTTACTATAAATAAAAGGGTCATCAATTTTCAATACAAATTTGGTGATTGCGAATTTGGTAAACATAGTAATACTATATCCATAGTATTGTTATATGGGATACCTTTATATAGAACTTTTTGATAGAAGAAATCTAATATAGACATTTTTCATTTTAATGAAACATAGACAGAGATTGATATCTGAAAAATTAAGAACTAGGCATATCAAATTGTTTGTACAGATATTCACTTTTTTAATTTTAAGTAAAATCTCTAAAATTAGGATTTCATATCTATTATGAATTTCCTCCTGTGGGATAAAACATAATTTCAATTTTTTTTTCCTTTCTCTTCCAGATTAAATTGAACATTTTTTGGCTGCAAATCTAAAAAGAGCACTATTGAAGAGAAACAAATTCTTAAGAATTGAAAGATTTTAACATCAAATTCCACATTAAATTAATTGAGAATTTTGTATTTTCCTTCTCCGTACCTATATTCTAACATGCTGAGAGACTTTGGACATTTGGCATTATTCATGGTAAAATATCTAAAATAAAAAAAATAACAAGTTCATAACGGACAAAAAGACAGACGAGTCGTGTCTGACACGCGTCATGTGAGAGCGTGAGTGAGTAAGTGCTTTGGTGGTGAAAATTGGCCTATAAATGGCGGGAGCCTCATTTCTGTCGAGATTTCTCTCTCTCTCTCTCTCTCTCTCTCTCCTCTTTCTTTTTCTCTCGTCAACTCTTCACTAATTGCATTTCAACCCCCCTTTATCTCAAAACCACCCCTTCATCACTCTCCCAAATCCCTCACCTGTCGCCACTTCGCAGTTCTTCGCCCATTCGATCTTCGGACCCGCAATTCCACCATTATCGTCTTCCTTCGTCGCCGACATTTCGCTATTCTAGGTTGTTTGACTCGGTCGAAACCTAGGGTTTCTGTTCTGTAACGGAGAGGGAAAGAGAGGGGAAGGAAAGTTGGAGCAGTGACGGAGCTTTTGTTTTTCGTTTGGGGAATTCAATGGAGACCACCGCTGTCGCACGTGGTGGTCCGATGCCGATTCCGCCGCCGCCGCAGCAGTCGCGGAAGGAGTGGCGAGCCGTTTCGGACCACCACTCGGTCCGGAACGTCGGGGACGAGGTAACTTGCGCTCTTGTAAACCCACTGGCATTGGCTTGTTTGGTTGCTGAGAAAAAAAGTACTGAGAAAGTAGTTAACCGGATTTAGTGGATGTTTTTTCTTCTATGGTTTGTAGGTTTTGATACTGAGCAATGTTTACTTGATTGAACCAATTTTTTTTAATCAGTTTTCCCGAACATTGAAATGAGGATTGGAGTTACTAATTCCTTTTACTTTTTTGACTTTTTTGATATTGATCGTGATTTATAGTAGAAACTGTTGGAAAGAACAAAATTTTATTTTTTATACTCCTTTGTTATATATGTGTGTGTATATATATTCATATGATTTTTATGGTTTCTGGGTTTATTAGATTACTCAAGAGAGTGAGATTGAGGATTTTTGCTGTTGTTTGTTTGAGTTCATTATTTATTTATTTATTTTTTCTTTTTTCTCCTTTCGTGTGCCTGTGCACGTTTAAGGAGCTTCGCCATTAGATGATAATGATTCAAACTATTTCTGTTTCGACAGCTAAATTGAAACTTATAAAAAGTTTAGTGTAAAGGACGGTGTGATTTTGAAAAATGTTGACTTGACTTGAGCTGACCTAGGGGTCAAGAAGAAGAGACTCTTTTCTACCATGTAACTATGTTAATTTGATTAGTGAATTCTTTGGTCCTCTGAATTCAGGGGTACCGGAGGGAAAGCCTGATTGAAAAATTTTTTTTTTGGGGTATCATTTTCTTGATTAATACAAGCATTGCTGCTTTGTAGTCAAGCTTTAATTAGGCATTTTAGATGCTATGCATAGATTTTCCCCTTTGTCTCTCATTAACTGGGCATCTTTTAAACGTAGGAATTGGAACGGTCAAAGATAGGGCAATCAGAAGAGAGAACCATATATGAGGTAAGGATTCTGATAGTTAAAAAACCCTTAAATTTTCACAAAATCTGAAAAGTTAATATGGTTTACCGTTATCAAGGTGCAGCAGGAAAGAGAGCCGCTCGATGTGGATTTCTGCTCAATCACAATCGATGGAAGCTTAGACAACGATCTATTGCAGCGGAGGCTTCATGATGTTGCAAGGCAAAGAGAGGAAATGCAAAACATGGAGATTGAGCTCCGAGCTCAGATAATTGCTAGATCTGAGTTAATTGAAGTGCAAAACAGCTTTGATGCTCAAATCAAGGAGCATGCGAATGCTGCCTCCATGCTTCAGGTTTCTGTTGATTTGTTTCCCTTCAATGGAATATTGGAAATATCTGAATTAAATTGTGAAGAGTTGTTGTTTCTGCAAGAGATTTACACTTTATCAAACCTTATAAATATCATTTTATTTTTCCTCAATTACCTAAAGCTGTTATTCAGTAATTGGTATGGGATTAGGATATATGTATATGATGACTTCCATGGACGTGCTATGCCTTTCAAAGACAACGAAATTCTAAAAGGTAGCTTTATCTGGTGATGCAGGAGCAACTGCATGAAAGGGATCAGACCATACATGAGCTGGAAAGGAAATTGGAAGATAAAGATAGAGAGCTACATGCTATCAAATTAGATAATGAAGCAGTATGTTGAATCTTTCCTTATTTTTACGTGAATGTTTTACTGAAACATCTGAACATACAATTACTTTTTGATTTTCTTAATTGCTTTGACAGGCCTGGGCTAAAGAAGACCTTCTTAGAGAACAGAACAAAGAATTAGCTACCTTCAGGTATTTCTCCTTTATAATCTTTTAGTTTTTGATAGGTCTCATAAGGTTTTCGTTTTAGATGAATTACATTGGTTTTTTGACCTTGTGAATAAAGTTTACCTTTTCTTTGTTGAAAATGTCTCCTGTTGGCAGAAGAGAGCGTGATCATTCTGAAGCTGAAAGAGCCCAACACATTAAAAAAATACATGACCTTCAAGAACATTTTCAAGAAAAAGAAAGGCAACTTATGGAGTTGCAGGAACAGGTACGTTTATCTTCAAGCTTGCAATATACTTTCTTTCCTTCTTCTTCTTCTTCTTCTTTTTGTTTTTGTTTTTTTTGTTTTTTGTTTTTTGTGGCTAAGAACACACTTGTAATGTTCTTGTATAAGTTATATTGTCCTATTGATGTGGGAGCTGAGAGTGCAAGTCAACAAGTTCAAACGTACATATATGCCTGTTTGTAAAATGTAACAGTCCCTTTAGTTTTAAATTTGTTAAATATTCCATAATAATGTTTAGAGTCCTGGATATCTAACCACAGTTGTATGGTTAGTTTACAAGGATTTACATTGATTAATACTTAATCACATCATTCAGCATAGGGTTGCTCAAGAAACCATACTATATAAGGATGACCGATTGAGAGAGGCCCAAGCATGGATTACCCGTGTTCAGGAGATGGATGCCCTGCAGTCAACCACAATGCAAGCTGAACTGAGGGAGCGTACAGAACAGTATAATCAGCTCTGGCTTGGTTGTCAAAGACAGGTTGATCTCCTTATTTTTCTCTGAGCACTTTTTTTTTTTTTTTTTTTTTCCGGTGTCAATTACCACCATTTCATGTCATGCGTTTTGGTTTGTGTGAAACTGATATTTTATTGAAAAACATTGGAAACCTTGCATTTTGAAATTTTATTTCTAACTTGCATTTAACATTGGTGACTACTTCCTTGCTGATATAATATGAATAATGTAGTTCCTTGTGGTTTCTACCAAGTTTAGTTAGTTCCTGTGTTGATTTTTATGCATCTCTTTCTGGATTCTTGATGGTAGTTTGCAGAGATGGAGAGACTTCACATGCATACAATACAACAGCTTCAACTTGAGCTGGCTGAAGCACGGGAAAGGAATGGAACTTTCACTGATGAATCGCGTATATCCCAAGAAAATAATAAGGATGCATCCCAATACGGTCAGAATGATGGAAACCAACTAGAGATGAATGGAGGTGGAACTTCAGGGGGAAGCGCTGTGGCCCTTCCGAATGGAAATTCTGACAACGGTACATCATTTGGCTCAACTGGAAATTCATCAACTCAGGTAACTTATTCCTTTGTTCTTTGTAATCATTGTGATTCAAATTCTCTACTGATAAGAAGCCAACAAGATCGTTTTCTCTGTTTTTCACTGTTCAAACTGTGATGTGTTTGAAAATTTCATCTTGATGGAATAGTAAAGTAAATAGTATTGTACAAACAAAAGATGAACCCCATGTTAATTAATGTTTTCTGTTAATTGTTAGATTGACCATGTTGCTGGCGTCCCGATTCCTCCATCATCTATACTTGGGATGCCTTCTTACCTTCCACCTGGACAGTTGACGGCTCTACATCCATTTGTTATGCATCAACAAGCAGTTCCCCATTCCGTGACTGCTCATGTTCCCCAATCTCATGTTGGGCATTTTCACTCAGTTCCTGCCGTCCAACAGTGGCAGAACCAAGAGGTGCTGACACATGAAAGTTTCTTCTTTCCATATTGTTACATGTGGTAACAGATTTGACTTATATTTTTCATTACATTATTTAGGCTGTGACAGAGGGTGCACAAGTATCTACACAAACTGAAATTACATCATCCCAAGGTGATCAAAACCTAATGAGATCTGATGAAAATTACAACTATGACATGTCTGTTAATGGACAAGCTCTACCCCCAGAGTACTTGGATGTTCATATTGGTCGAGGATCGAATCCCGATTCTGTGATCTCATCGTCTACTGGCGAACCACAGGTACAATGAACGAAGATACTGTTTAGTGTTAATTATTTCGTGTACATGCACAATTGACAGAAATTTTGTTTCAGGTTATTGAGTCTATTGATAGAGGTTACCTGGTTGCTTCCCAAAATGAGGAGGAACTGAAACAAATATCATCCCAGTTTCAGGAGGTATTGAGGGCGGAGTCACTTTTGCAGAACAGTGAACCTAAGGTTTGTGATTTTGATCATATTTTACTTTCAGTAAGCACGTTTTACATTTAGGGAAGCTAGTAAGTAAAAATCGATGCTTAGCATACCTAAATTTCTTTGCATAAGAAGTTGTCTAATGTTTCAAACAGGCAAAGGAGCAAACTGTTATGACCTCGATGGATGGTGGCTTAGTGGACCAAGCTTTAATCACGGACCAACCAAGTTCTGCTGCCAATACGCCACAGGCTGATACTTCAATTCATGCTGTGAATTTTGACAAAACCACACTTGACAACACTACTGATGCAGTCTTGACTGAGGCATTTGTCTCGGCTGGGCAAACAAAGTCACCGACCCTGGGAAGGACTTCAGAGATTCTTCTTCTTGATGAGAGATCGCTGTTAGCTTGCATAGTTCGCACAATTCCAGCTGGTGGTAGAATTCGTATTAGTTCGACCGTAAGTATTATAATTAGCTTAGGTTATTACTGGGGGCCATGACATTTTTATATTCTTCTCAATGATTTTTTTGGTGGAATTTATGTTTTCCTAAGTAACTTTGTGGTTTTCTGTTCTTTGTTGAGTACAGTTACCAAATAGGCTTGGAAAGATGCTTGCACCTTTGCACTGGCATGATTACAAGAAAAAATATGGAAAGCTTGATGATTTTGTTGCTGGCCACCCTGAAGTGAGTTTCTTTAAAGTCCTATGTTTATCATTCTGTTAGCGAAGACATGTATTGTTACCTGTAAGATTTGGGTTATTTTTACTCCCCTTGCAGTTATTTGTGATCGAGGGAGATTATATTCAGCTTCGGGAAGGAGCACAAAAAATGGTAGCAGCTACTGCGGCTGTTGCCAAAGTTGCTGCAGCAGCTGCAGCAATATCTCCTTACTCATCGAGTTTGCCTTCTGTGGCTGTTACTCCAATGGCTCAGAACAGACAGAAAAAGGTTCCACCCTTTGCTTCCTATAAATATGAAGTCTGACACGGCTAATTCTGAGAAATAGTTTTTTGAAATACAACTGCTAATCCCTCTCTCTTCCGTGTGAAGCAGAATCAGCAACAAAATGGTGTATATTTTGGTGCTTCTGAAGCTCTAACAAATGTGAAAATTTTGAGCAAGTCAATGGATTCTCGTGAACTAAAAGGCCCTGAAGCCAGGCCTAGCCAGACATCTGTACTCTTGACAGCTGGGAGTGGATCAAGTATGAGTAGTAATCAAAGCTCAGGATCGACTAATGGCAGATCTAGCTCGAACTTTGGTGCCAAGCAGCAGGGCAGGTGGGATTCATTATCTTTAAACAGGCTGCGACTCTCGAACGCCTGATCATTATTTTCTATGCGTTGTATCCGTAACTATCTTACTGAACTATCATGTTGCATTCTGACAGGTTAACTGGTGCTGCATTTACTTCCAGAAGATAGTAAGTAGCTTACTGAGAATGGAATTTGATAATTGTCTGCAAAATGACCAGACTTTGCATATTGTTTTCTACACTTCAATGCGTGCAATTTTTTACATTGTTCTTGTTTTAACTTACCCTGTGTAGAGAAGATTGGATTTAATTATTCCGTCTCTCTGACCTGTATTCTTTTTAGGGGGTGTTGGTAGGAGAAGGGCGAGGGATTGCATAAGATGATGTTATCACCAATTGTGCACTGCCGTGCTGACAGAGCTGGTGGTCGATAATGGAATTCTTGCAACTCGTACAATTGTGTCGTCGGAATTGTCTGCTGATTTTTGTTGTTTGGTCTTTTTATTTATTTATTTTCCTTTTTTTTTTTTAAGGGAACGTTAGTTTTCTTATATCTGTGTGTCAATCATTTAAAGACTGCACTCTATTTTTATTGGCGCCTGAAGTAATATTCTTCATGCTCGCAATTGCTTCTGCACAGTAATTTTACATTTACTGAAATGAAAGTTGTTCCCATCTTGAAGTTTCCTCACTGCTTGATTTCTGGACGTCTGTGAATTAAGGTTGGCCACCCGAAATGGGTTTAGTAGTTGCATTCGTCTAATCCCTTTTTGTCGGGAGCCGGAGAAAGATGTCAAAAGTGAAAACCACATTCAAGTATTTGTGTGGGTTCCATATGGAGAAATTTGTCAAAAATGACAACCTTAAAAAGTGAAATTAGTAAAATGACTTTATTTTTATATTGGTTCATGTTAAAATGGGTGGTTTTTGAGTCAATCAGAAGTTACTTTAAATATCTCATGTGGCCTTACTCGAAAGCTCATGTGGTAGCAACTAAAATAGACACTCCCATTCGCAACACCCTGAAGGTTTTTTGAACGTTAATGGCGGCCAAGAATTTCAATCATTCAATGTGACCATTCTGTGACTTGAGGTATGGAAAGGGGAAATAGGGGGGAAAAAAAAAGTGCACCCTTGAAAGATATATTTATATATATTTTTTGGTACGGTGCAGAGAAATGCTCTAGCAATTATGCAGTTTTGAACAGTTACATTCTAATTCATAAAGATTTTATACTGTTTGAATCACATATGATTGTGATCCTATATAAAAGAAATGCAGTATTTCAATAAAGAAATCTTTAGACAAAAAAGGAAAGATCCGAGGTATTGAGATTACTAGTCTATCATGTTAGCAGACTGGGTCAAGCCGGTTGGAAATCGCTATGATAAAATGAGTTATCACTTCTTCAAAACTAGTATAAATGTGTCTGGACTATGTTGTTTTTTCTTTCTTAAGTCAACATTTGAACCTAGGATCCTGTATCACCACGACTATATCCAGAGAACGATTTTCCTAGAAAATTACCAGCATTGTTTCCCCTCAGATCCAACATGTCACTTCCACTGCCATCTCCAAGTTGCTTGGGGGCGGTATGTATGTCGCTGGCTGCAATGGGGTTGATGCCCATCTGTGCTTGGATGAACTGCTGTTGGTGGAGCCACAATGGCTGCTGCTGCTGATGGTCTTTTAGCTGAATGTGCATGCTGGCAGAGGATGGAGCCGCTTGCTTTTGAGACATTGCTGCCTCTGGCTGCTGTAGGTGCTGCCCTTGTTGCATCATCGAGTGAACCAGCATCTGAAAATATTTTTCAAAGAAGCAAAAACTCATTATTGGTCGGTGAAAAGTTCTGGAAACGCATTGCATTTATCAGCCAACCCACCTGAGGAGGCACTGCTGGTGGTGGTGGTTGTTGTTGTGGCAGGGCATCAGCAAGTTTAGCCAGAAATGTCAAGTTCTGCTGAAGCTGCGCTCGGTGACTGCAAAGTTCAAATTTCAAACAGTAGTCACTTGGTTCCTTTCAACTTCAACCATAAAATAAATCCTGCGACAAGGATTATTACATTCAAGAACCACAATCTAAGAATTGACCTCGAGTGATATTGTGAAAGCTTCTTAACAACAGAAGCTGGCAAGGAAATATGCAATACTTGAAAAATTTAAATGCCAAACACCTAAGGATTCTCAGTTCCAATTGTTTGATGTAGTTTTAACTAATGATCTATTTGTAACTACATATTGCCTTATCTTACACAATTCTATCATTCTTGACTATATAGTCGGTCCTAGTAGTATCCTTGCCGAAAAACAGTTGAGAATCTAACTCTAACTTCTACAAAATGTTCAAAAGTTCATTCTTCTCATGTCCTTTCATGATTACTGATGTATACACTTTTTAACTTGTTCATGAAGATTTTCGCATATATCGCACAATTTTTATCCTGACCACTATGGTTTCTTGATGCCTCTCTCTTTAAATTTCTCAAACCAGCAAACAGCAGTTACCATTTACACTAAGTTATCTACCAATCTTACACAATGTATTCCGACTAGGCCTCTCAGATCAATCATAAAGTTGACATGAACAAAATTTTGGTCAGCCCAATCAAACCGTGTGATTATAAATATTTGAGCACACATAGGTAAACTAGTTTACTTCCAACTGGTTTTCCAACTCAAGTAAGAAAGAAAAATGGATGGAAGCGTTGGAAATACTCACGGAGCGCATTCTTCGAATCTTCCAACTCTTTGGTACTCCATTATAGTCAGAATCAACCCTTGATTCTCCTCCAGGCACTGCAACAAGTATAACACACCGATTCTTGATACAAGATTGTGAAAAAGAAAAAAAAAAAAGAAGCATACTTTTTTGTTCCTCGTAAGTAATGTCAATTTACATTTCATTTCATCATACCATTACATTCTTGATTCAAATTTTTTTTTTTTTTTTATCTTAGGGTCATAAGTCAAGTGTCGTATTACCATTAAGCTATAACCATCATTCTTGATTGAATCTAACACTACGACTATGCAAAAAAAAAAAAAAAAAAAAAAATTCCTTTACAATACCAATTAGTACTCGTACATGTATATATATTATTTTATATATATACATGGGAGACATAGTGCATGTTCATAATAAACGTAAACTTTGGAACCTTTTGAATCTCTTCGGTGGGGATGTTGGTAATAGGAACCGAAGGTGGGACCCCATTGAACATTTGTGATGAATCCTATGCCAAAAGAAAAACCAAGAAGAGAACATATAAAAAATTTTCCAAAAAAAAAAAAAGAAAAAAAAGAAAAAAGAGAAACTAGTGTTAGAAAAAGAAAAATAAAGAATACCCAAAAGAAAACCTAGCCCTGAGCTTTCAAAAACCCAGAGACACAGAAGAACCAAGAAATGGATGTGGTGGTGGTGAGAGGTAACACTTACTTGTTGTGGTTTCATTTCCGTACTAGCTTCCCTCTATTTATAAGCGTGACGGTTCACAAATAAATAAAAAGGGAAAAGCCCCGCAAAAACAAAAACGATTCCGCCAAGACAACGTTTGTCTTTAGGATTTTATTATTACTAAAAGTAGTCCCCGGAATGTTACAAAATTTCATTTTCGTACACAAAGTTTAAAATGTCTCAAAATTTTGACCCCGTGTATTTTTACAAGGGATTTTTAACCAATTAGAAAAGGATTTGATATACTGCCTATAAATAAAAAGTTTTGAAAATGGGTCATATTCTTCTGGGTATTACTAAAGAGATTATCCTAAATACGAACAAGAATGTTCACTGAATGCTGTAATAACGGTTTCTACCCCTTGAATGAAAAACGCATCACCTCACCCTCATTGAATATGCTAATGGACATGATACATGAGGTATAATCCTATGCACACTAATCAAGAATTAAGCTATCAGGAATCAATCGTCACATTTAAGACCCTCAAAAGTGCTACACGACACTCGAATAAAAAACCATAGATCCTAACACGGTAACCTTTTATTGTTAGACGACCAAACTCCATGGCATATTCTGATTTTAGGACATCTTCTAATTGTATGTTAAGAGGTCTGATAGAACTCTAAATGTATTATCAAGCCACTTCAGTAATCCAAACTTTGATTCTGACCTCAGTATGGTTGTCTGTGGTGATTCTTTGGTTTTCTACTGTGGTTGACTGCATTGGTAATTTAATGTCATCTTATTGTTGCGGTAGAATTGTCGAACTAGAATTTAAACTCTCAGGCGGAATATGCTTTGAACCCTAATCAAGAGGGAGTCTCTAAATATTTTTCGTTTGAAACTAAAGAACAGGACTAGAGAATGAGGATGCTTAGGCTCACCAAACACAATTCAAGTGCTATTTTATGTATTTCTTTTAACAGTTAGTAGACTTCAAAGACTAAATTTGTCATAAGACAACAGATTGGGGTCGCTTTAGGACATTTTAAACGTTGGGAACTAAAGCGAAAATTATTTTTAAGTTTGGGAGTTGTTTTTGTGATTATCCCTTTTTTGTCACTACGTCGAAGGCGCAAAAGGGGTGCGTTTTAAACATAACCTCAGGGCAATACGACGTCGCTTAAAAGAGGGTAGATCAGAAGCTTAAAGAAGAGAGAATCTGCAGAGAAAGTAAGGAGGAAGAAGAAGAAGAAGAAGAAGAAGCAGGAGAAGAAAAAAATGGGTTACGTTCTGAGGGTGAGAGCTGCGTCATTCTTCGCGGGGGCTGCGACGGCGTCGTTTTTGGGTCTTTACATCCTTCACAACGACTACAAGGTCGCCCACCACTCCATTTCTCAACAGGTACTCTTTTTCTTTTCTTTTTCTCCTTAATTTTTGGGTTTTATTTTTTTTTATTTTTTATTTTTTTGAAGATTAGATTTTTGGGTGTTGGGAGTTCTTGAATTTTTATGGGTATGCGAAAAGCACAGATTTTTAAGACGATTTTTTGTGCGATCCGTGATGTTTTAGGGATAGAATTGAGCAATTGGTAATCGAAATCATGGAGGCATGTGTACTTCATTATGTATTGAGGTCGGCTAGGTTGAAATTGAAAGAAAAGATTGAAAATTTGACTTGCTTATCATGATTTGCCCTAAGTAGTTGAATTGCTTGAGTTATTGATGAAAACAGAAGGATATTGGGGATGAGTCTCTGTGCGTGATTATGAAACCGAGGAGATCTATTTGCTAACAGTTTGTTGTCATATCATTGTTGAGTTTTTTTTTTTAATTTTTAATTTTAAATATATATATATATATATATATGTATGTATGTATGTATAAATATAAAGAAAAATCAAAGTTTGGGGCTGGGAATGGCATGAAATGGTTTAGGGCATCTATGGATTGGTAATTGGTTGTGTGTGTATTATATGGTGTTAAGAACCAAACTCTTATTTCAAATTTTTATACCAATTCCCGCGGTGGCGGTGGACTCTTATTTCAAATTTTTATACCAATTCCCGTGGTGGTGGTGGTGGTGGTGAGTTGTGATCTTTTCAGTGAAAGATGCAATCTCTTATTATTGATTGACGTGGTAATTTTTTAAACACATGCCAATAAGAGGAATGACAACTTACCATGTTTTTTGGTATCAAGAAGTTAGTATTCTAGTTGAGGTCCTAATATTATTCTATGATTATATATGTGTATATGTGTGTCTCACAAGTGGCTATTTAAATAGAAGAAATCGGAAAAATGAGAACACGATATTTGAACAATGGGAGGAGTTTAGCTGGTTCAGGGCTCTAGTTCCCATTTCATATTAGTCCTTTAGAAAATATATATACACATTATTCCCTGTCTCTTGTTGCTGTGAAATTCTATCTTGTGAACACAGTTGTCTGATCATCGATTTTGCCAACGGCTTTTGGGTGCTTGTAGCTTCTTCTTTAACTTATTATTAGTTGCGTACTATTTTTCCTTTGCTGTTGATAGTTGCTAGCATCTCCCTTGCACATTTTGCGTTGTTGTAGTCAAGGTTAAGAACAAGGTACGGGTTTAAGAAACTGAAGTTGGAAGATATCGTCAGTAGATGCAGACCAATATCTTGTATATTTTTCACATGTTTCCGTTTTCCACCTAGACCAATATTTGTTATCTGCTTATAAGGCTAGCATCTATGCTTATACCAATATTCGACTTTTGTGTTTTCCTGTTATTATGGTCTTTACTAGTTGGATTCTTTGGTATACCCTACAAATACTGCAGAATTCTAAACCATCAAATCTTCATAAAATTTCATTATATTTGCATGCTTTTAGACAATGTGATATTAATGTGATCGACGGTCAAGAGCTACATAACACCTAGGGATTCTCTTTTATTAGTTTGAAAAAGATGCATATGGTACTTGTCTTTGATTCCTTGTTTGTATTCTCCAGGTGAAAGGCCTGCATCAGTCATTGGACAGACGGATTTCAGAACTAGAAAAGTTGAAACAAAATGAAGATTTGCAGCCTGTGCCTGCACAAGCAACCGAATAGGTGCCTTCTATAACGCATCTGCGGCTTCATGTTGTGACGTGACTTGTCAATTTGCCTCACCTTGAAAGTGGCTTTTTTTTTTTTTTTTTTTTGCCCTTCTTTTTTGGATCTTCTCTTATTTGAAGAATAATTACAACTTACTGCAAGATGACACTGTCAGTTGGACGAAGTACCTGAGTTACTCCAATTTTTGCATTTTGTATCAGATGAAAGTTTGAAACGTTGTGTTCTTCAGTAGTTTATCTGAGAGGAGAATCAAAATATGCATCATATCATGTCTATCATGAGAAAAAAAAAAAAAAAAAATTCATGAGATGGGATTTGTTGCTGATAGTTTTTTCGTTATAATCCATGAGATGTTAAATTGGAAACAGAAAGATGTTGGAAAAGTTATGCAGCCAAAATGTCGGAAACTGCTAAAATTCTTTGATTGTTTCTCAAAGTAATCCTGAAAATGTCATCTGATTACAACTTAGGATCTCCATCAAATAGACATCGAAAAAGCTGCAGTAACGAAAATTGGTTTCGGTATTTACACTTTCATTCATTCTTATCATTCAACTTGATAAGGAACCCCACAACATCTCTCATGGAGGGTCTCATAGCAGGTGTCGTTTCTGTGCATTCAAGCGCCAGATCCAGCAACCTCAGCGCCTTTTGTTGATCATTTCCATCCCAATAATTGATCTCCTCGTCGAATAAGCAAGAGCAGTCACTGTTTTCCTCCAGGCTCTTCCTTGTCCACGTGACAAGATCAATTCCTTCTTCAAAGCATGGATCAACTGCCATTTTCCTGCATAGAAGCTCTAGCAGGACAACCCCATAGCTGTACACATCACATTTCTCCGTCACCCGGGTTGAATATGCGTTTTCTGAAAATGTGAGAAGATCATATAAGTGAAGAAGATATAATAAGGTTCCTGACGTTAGAACTTCATAGTCACTATGCAAAATTTTTGACCTACCTGGGGCGATGTAGCCCAATGTTCCGACAATTGTTGATCTAGCGGTGGTTGTATCGGAAGAACCGTCGGCCAATATCCTTGCTGTTCCAAAATCTCCAAGCTTCGGTTCCAATTCCGAATCCAACAAAACGTTGTCTGATTTAACATCTCTGTGAATGATTTGTGGGACACAATCATGGTGAAGGTAACAAAGGCCTTGTGCAATACCGACAGCAATGCGGTATCTGGCACCCCAGTCTAGAAGTAAACGTTGTTCACTCCTGTGCAGTACATCAAAGAGAGTCCCTCCCGGCATGTATTCTGTCACAATACAACCATAACCATCTTTAATGCAATATCCTGCCATTCTCACCACATTTCTGTGCCTAACCAAGCTCAAAGTTCTCATCTCAATACCGAAGTTTCTGTCAGACAAGTTCACCTTCTTCACTGCCCAATTCTTTTGTGAGTTCATGGACTGCGTCTTGTAAACCGTTCCATGTTTTCCCCTACCGATGACATATTTGTCATTCCATGCTTCAGTTGCACGCATGATGTCTTCAAACTTCAAATCTTTCGGCAAATTCTCGTTTTTTGGTTGATATTCAGGTAGGAGCGAATTGTCAAGGTTGTGTTTCTTTTCCAGGCCTCGAACCACTAATGCATAAACGAAAATGCAAAGAAGTGTCACCGAGATTACCACGCCAATAACCACACCAGGCAAGATTTGGCCTCTTTTCCGGGCATCTCTAGCCTTCTCGATCTTACAGTATTTAGCCTCATTGCCTAGCAAGCAGAGTTCTTGGTTCCCAAGGAAAGATCCTGGAAATGAAGCAAACAATTTCATCCAAGCAGAAGGGAGTTTCCCGGAGAGGTGATTGAAGGATATGTTGACAAACACGAGGGAGATCATGCTGTTCAGTTCATTTGGTAACTCACCGGAGAAATTGTTGCTAGAGAGGTCAAGAATTTGTAGCTTGTCTAAGTTTCCAAGGCACTCGGGGATTTTACCAGAGAGCTCATTGTAGCTCAAATTAAGAATCAAACTGAAGTGGTGAAGTTTGCTGAAGCTGCAAGGAATAGAGCCTTCAAGCATGTTGCCACTTAGCTGTAGTTCAATGAGGCTGTGAAGAGAGGAGAACGTGTCGGGAATAGTACCGGTAAGTCGGTTCTCCTGAAGCAGGAGACTTTGCAACTTTGTCAATGATGTGAGCTCCGAAGGGATTTTCCCTGAAAGAGAATTCTTGCTAAGGTCCAATCTGATCATTTTTGTGCAATAACTGAGCTCAGTGGGGATGATTCCTGTTAGCCTGTTGGAAGAAAGTCTGAGAATCTGAATGTTCTGAAGCTTTCCAAGCTCCAGTGCTACAGACCCGGATAGTTTGTTTCCAGAAAAATCAAGCATTGTGAGATTCCTCCAATAACCAAATACTGGGGGTATCATTCCCTCAAGCAAGTTATCATGAACTTCCAAGAAAGAAATTCCAGAGTTCTGATTCAAATCAGCTGGTATGGTCCCTCGAAGAAGATTGTTGCCAAGAATCACCCTCTTAAGTGATGGACATGTTCCAATTTCTCGTGGGAAACTCCCATTGAAGCGGTTACTTCCGAGGGTCAAAACCGATAGACTATTGCCCGTGCAAAGACCAGAAGGGATTGGTCCAGATAGCAAATTACCAGTCAGATCAAGTTTAGCTAAACCAGGAGAGTAGTGTCTCCCAAGTTCAGATGGCACTTCTCCACCCAGCCTGTTGTGAGCCAAAGACAAGAAAGTGAGCTTCTTCAACTGGCTTATTTCGGGTGGGATTCCTCCACTCAAGCTGTTGTTATAGAGAGCCAACTCCACAAGGCTCCTCAAAGCCCCAATGTTCTCCGGAATATCGCCTTCCAAACGGTTGTTGAACAGAAAAAGAACCTCGAGCTTTTCTAGATTGCAAATTTCTGTTGGGATCACACCTCCAATAACGTTGTTCTGAAGCCTAAGTTCGGTAAGCGAAGTACAGTTTCCAAGCTCCGGAGGTAAAATGCCATCAATCTTGTTATCAAACAAAAACAAACTCCTCAAATCTTTGAGAGCTCCGATCGAACGAGGAATCTGACTCACCAGCTTATTAGCCGAGAGAGCCACTATAGTTAACTCAGGACATTGAGATATGCTCTCCGAAATAGTCCCATTAAGCTTGTTTCCCGATAGAACAAGCTCCTCCAAATTCCTAAGACTCCACAAACTCTCCGGGATTTCGCCCTCCAAATTGTTCGAATCAAGATATAAAACTTCAAGTTTCACAAGACCCTTGAAGCTCTCTTGTGGAATAACCCCTCCGAAATTGTTATGAGATGCTACAAAAGCAGTGAGGTTTTGACAAAAACTCAAAGTATGTGGTAAAGACCCAGAGAATGAATTCTCATGAACATAAAGATCGGAAATTGCACAAGAAGGAACAAAATCCGGCAGAGACCCAGTTAAGTTATTGGTGTTGAGATACAAGAACTTCAAGTTTGGAAGTGAAAACATCTCATTTGGGACCTGCCCATTTAAGTAATTGTTGTGGAGTCCAACATATTCAAGTTTAACACACAAACTAACCTCAGCAGGTATATTATCAGAAAGAGAATTGTAACCCAAGTCAAGCCTTGACAACTTCTTGGAGTGGAAAATCTCAGGAGGGATTGGCCCTTCAAGCAAGTTGTCGTTTAGAAGAAGAGAGTGGAGGTTGGCACAGTTTCCAAGGAGTTGGGGAACTACACCACCGAAATTGTTACCACTCAGATCAAGAGAGAGCAAGCGTTTGTGTTGACAGATATATGAGATGGAGTTGTTCAACACACCAGAGAGTCCAAAACCTGAGAGATTCAAAGCCTTGACTTGGAAACCAGTCTTGCTTGAGTAACAAGAAACTCCATCCCACTGGCAGTGAGAAGATGGTGAGAGTGAGTTTGGGAGTTTCCATGGCAAGAGGTGCTGAGAGTTCTTGGGAAGGCTGTTGTGGAATTGGATAAGGTAAAGGGCAGGTGGTGGCAAGGTAATTGAGAAAGCCAAAGCTAGGCAGAAGAAGATCAAAGAGAAGGTAATAACACAATATGTGCTTAGCAGAAACATGATATACTATATTTTGTTATATCAATATATATGATAAGCTTAGAAATGGAAATTTAAGGCGGTTAAAGAGGGTTTTTTTTTCCCTGCCCAATTCACAGTCTCTGAAGTTTTCTTTTCTCTCACTTCTTTTGATGAGGTTTGATGGCTTTTATGGGAGTTTGTGTAATAGCAGGAAGTGGCAGAGAGTCGTTTTCTGCAACTTTTTAGTTAAGATGGAATTGGAATATAGAGAACATCAGCAGTATTTTACTTTTTTTTTTTTTTTAAACTTTTTTGTTACTTTAAATTACTCCGTTACTAACATTATAAGAAGTGAGTCCACAATCATTCTGTTCATCTCTTTACGGGCAACAGATATTACACTTGGATTCAAAGAAAAGCTTGTATGATGGGGCCAGGTTGTTAAGACAGAGTCACTTGTGAAATTGATTTAAGTGTGAGCGTGTGATCCGACATTATAATATGTCTTTTTCCAAAGTGTGCAAGAGCCTATCATGCCAAATCACCAATCTCCGGGACTCTTGGCCAGTCATGTCTTTGACATTTTTTAATTTTTGCTAGTGGCCGTCCGTGCACGTGTCACGCACGCACATTCAAAAAGGAAAAAAAAAAATGGATAAATCAAATAGAAAATTAACTCGGATATATAATAAAAAATAATAATAGCTAATCAGGAGTGTAAAAAAACAAATATTTAGATAGGAATTTATTTATTTTTAAATTAATAAGCCATAAAAAGAAAAAAATTATCATATAATTCGTAATTATTCATTATATATAGTTATTAACCCCTTTTTAGCTTCGTCAATTTTTATCACCTTTGTATTTGTTGTTAATGTTTTAAGAGTTAAGACCTTAAAAAAAATATAAAAAATAATAATACACTTCATAACATGGCTCAAAGGCAGTTTAGTGGCCTTTTACCTTTTTTTTATTTTGTAAAGTTGGAGTTCGAACCAAGCTTTGCTTGAAAAACAAGATCATTAGTTCCACCAGGCATTGTCTGAAGACTCTGAACCACACTAGTTTTTTTTTTTTTTTTTTTTTTTTTCCAATAAAAAAAGCCCTTTGTCGTTTGGGCCGTATTTCTTTTTGGGCTCAATCCAATTGGTGTGCTTGTCAACAAGGCTTAGTCGAGGAAGCTATCCTTTCAACAGAACATGGGCCTATTTAACTAGGCTCCATGTGCGCATCCCTTATCCTACTCATCTAGTTTGGATCATAAGTTGAATTTGAATTCTTTAAAGTATTGCATTTAAATTAAATATACGAATTCAAATACAAAATTTGAATTGAATGTGTTTTTGAATAATTTTAAGAAAGACAACATTAGAATAGTTTAAGAGGATGTTTGGTGAATGAGTTGAGTTTGAGTTGAGTTGAAATTTTTAAGTTTGAGTTGAGTTGACTTTTTAAAAAATAGTTATAAACTTTGTTGACTTTTCAGAAAAAGACAAAAATTAAGATGAAAAAGTACAGTTTAGTTAGAGTTAAACCCGAATACCAAACACCCTATAAATATAGAAAAAATGAGTGTAGTACGGACTTTTAAAAAATGAATTTAGATTTAAATTTGAATTTAATTTAATTATCGTGAAATATTAAAACCATCTAAATACACTTAATGTTTCACCATCAACAAACACAAATTGAATGGGTGATCCAAACAAGACCTTCTTCTCCTTTTTTTTTTTTTCCTAATTTGTTTTTAATTTCTTCGTTTTCTTTGGATGAAAACAGGGAATTTAGTTCTACCGAGGTTACTAACATATGAATTTATTATTCTATTTTATTTGAACCAGGGAAAGAGCTGGAGGACGTATGATGTTGATCATCTGAAAATATCTCAAGCAAGACCATTTTGAGTGGAAAACTCACCTATACATGTTTTATATATTTATATATAAATGACATACATACACACACACACATGTATGATATATATATAAATTTAGGTATATGAGGGATGGATATGATGAAACATTTGTCACGCAGTGAGTACTGAGTAGCGAGAGGAGAGAGTCACATGTGGTGAAACTCAAAAGAGTCAAAGAGGTCTGTCAACAAGACAAAAGTGGTGGGGGTTTTGTTTTTTTTATGACAAAGGAGAAACACCCAGTTTTCCCCCCTCCTTCCCACCTATAATAATAATAAGAGTATGGTTGTTTTGTAATAAAATATATATATATATATAAATATATAGAGATAAAGAAAGCGTAAAACTAGAACACAAAATAAGCATTGGCAAAAGGGAAATTATATGGGGGGACTGGAAAGATAGGGCCTTCCCTTACCATAAAAGACTTCTTCAGTTGGGACCATATGTGGTTCCTTTGAATGAGCCCATCCCCAAGTAGATGCCTCTGTCCCATGCCAGAGGATATATAAAAAAATAATTAAAAAAAACAATATTATATATATATATATATATGTATATGGTACACATTTAAAAAAAGAAAAAAGAAAAAAAAATACGATACAATTAGCGGGTATTATTATTCTAGTCATTAGAACGAATTTTCAACGATATTATCTTTAACTGAAAATAATTCTAGGTATCTATTTATAAATTTTTAATATATATATTTATAAATTAGATCGTTAAAAAATTAATCAAATAATTAAAATGACAGTATCTATAAATAAAGTAAAAAGTATAATTTATATTTCAAGTTTTGTGTTAAAAAAAAATACACCGTCGGTATGAATAGCTTTTTAACTTACCATTAAACTAATTATTTAATGGTTTGTTTTATAATTATCTATCTTAAAATTTACAATACGTGATATAAAATTGCTACAGCCGTAAGTAAAAAAATGTTAGAAAATTATTATAACGACTAAGATAATAGTGCAAAATGCAAGGTTTTATTTCTAATAAAATTTTTAAAAAAATAGATATAAAACCTGATTAATAAAATGATACACATAAAAATATGATTAGGATAGTTACATGCATAATCGATATAACTTAACGGTAAGATTATATCTGATTCTATCTTAAGATGCAGCCGAAACCCCATGTTCAAAAAAAAAAAAATTATGTTTAGGACATTTAAAAGAAAAAACGAATTAAGAAAAAATAGAAAGAGAACGAGTGGGGGGGGGGGGGGGGGGGGTGTGGTGTTTCCTTGGCGGTGGTAGCTTGGAGGATCACTAGGCGCAACAAGGACCAAGCGGTCCATGCTGTTGTTATTCCACATTGTTTCTTGCTCGGAGACATCGGACATATCTATCGGTTACAGTCTTTTCTTTTTTCTCTTTTTTAATTTTTGTTTTTAGTTTTTTTTTTGGGGTACACTCTTCAGTAATTTGCACATGGTTTTCTTTTTTGATAACAAACATAGCTCAGCTCCTCCTCCCTCCCTCCAAAGTCCTAATGATGGGGGTACGCAGTAGTTTGTCAGCCCAAATTTAGGTCTCGTTTGGGGTTTGAGTTGAAACTGTACTTTTTCATACTAGTTTTTATTTTTTTCTGAAAAAATTTTTGTTTTTTTTTTAAGTTTTTGTCTTTTCTGAAAAGTTAATAAAAATTTTCAACTCAAATTGTACCTTTTCAACTTAAACTCATTCACGAAACAGACTTTTAATCGAGTTAAAAAAGTTACTTACCATGCATCCAAATCTAATTTTAACAATTTAATTTTTTTCTTTTAATTTTATTATTTATACAATTTCGTAGTTTAAATTTTAAAAAAATATAATTTTATATAGACAAATTTAAATAAGATGCTCTTTTATAAATTACATAAAATTTTAAGACAAACAAAATAGCTTTTATATTGATATTTTTTATGAATACATTTTAAATTTTTACATTTTTTAACTCAAAGAATTCAAATACCTTGATAAATATATAATCAATCTAAACCTAAATTTTACAATCCAAATTTTAGCACCAAAACGATCAAAAACAAATTTTTTTCTTGTACCCCTTAGAGAAAAAAAAAAGTTATCATTTTCTTGACAACCCCTTAAAAGAATAATTAATAAAATCAACAAAAGTCTCTTTTTTTAGATATGTGTATATTTAACTTCAAAATTTTTAAATCTATATCTTATTTTTTCTCAAATTTCCATGAAAATTTAAATTTTAAAAATACATAATTTTTTTATTTTAAATCAAAATAAAAAAATTCTTGTGTCTAAAATCTTACAATAATAAAATAAGTAAAATAAAATCTATATTACATATATTTTTTTTAAATATATTTTAAAATTTTACATTATACCTTAAATTCCAATTTATTTTTAATTTATATTTTAATTAAATTTATATTTCAATTCTAATTTATAAAATTTCAATTTCAATCATCATTCAAACTTATTATTCCAGTAAATTTAAAAAAAAATATATATATATATTTTTTATGATTTGTAAAGCCGGAACAATAATGAAAGGAAAAAGTGGAAGTACCAAGTTGATAAACGAAAAGATGAGGAGGAAATAATTGAGGAGTGTTGAATGGAGAATAGAAAGTTGGAGGGTGACGGGAGCGTGAGGAGAGGTGAGGTGAGTGAGGAAATGGGGTAACAAAGAGTGAAAAAAAAAAAAAAAAAAAAAAAACAAAGAACAAAAAAAGTGTGAAAAAAATAAAATAAAATAAAAAATCAAAACACACACACACACACACACACACAAAAGACACAACACAAGAGGAGAGAGAAAGAGAGAGTGGTTTAGTTTGTCTGGTAGCAAGTGAAAGGGACAGCCCATTTACCATTTGACAGCTATGCGTCGCAACCCTTTTGGTCTCTCCATCAATGCAAAAATGGCCTGGTCCTCCACTTTTCCCCAAGCTGCCACCTCCTCCTTTTCCCAACCCCCTCAATTTACCCCACCATTACCCTCCTCCCTACCTCAAGCTCATTCTTCTTTGGAAACTGATTTCTATCCTCTCTTCCTTTATTTTTAGGGTCCGTTTGGTTCGTCAGTTGGAGTTGAAATTTTTAAGTTGTAATAGTAAATTTTTTTGAATTTTCAAAAAAGACAAAAAACTTTTTGGGAAAAGACAAAAACTTTTTGAGAAAAAGACAAAAATTGAGTTGAAATATTTTAATTTGAAATGTTGAAACAAACAAGCTCTTATTTTTTATTTTCCATATTCCTCTTCTCCATTATTTAATAATATTACCTTTTTTTTTTACTAAAATTTTAAGATCCATTTAATGAATGAGTTTAAATTAAAAAAAATATAATTTAAGTTAAAAATTTTTATTAATTTTTTAAAAAGATAAAATTTTAAAAAAAAAAAAAAAACTTTTTCAAAAAAAAATAAAAAATAAAAATAAAAAATTTTAATTTTAATTTAAACTCCAAACGAGATCTTAATATTTGTGTGTACACCAGTGCTTTTAGAAAAATGTCATCTACGTATATTAATATTGCTTTTCAATCAATCATGCGATTTTCTAGTTTTTTTTTTTTTTAAATGTATGCATAAACTATGCAATTTTTTTATAGCTAGTTTAGCTAGCAAAAGAAAATGCAAATTTTTTTACTTTTCTTTTTTGGGGTAATAAATATTTCATTTTAGTTGTCTGTTAAAGTTTTAAAGAAATTTATAGATTTGATTTTTTTTTTAATAATTAAAGAAAATATAACTAAAAAAATAATGGGGAAATAGGGCTACATATAGACTGTTAATAGCAACAGTGAAGGAGTGAAAATCGACCAATGAAATTCAGGAATGAGACACGTGGCGGCGTGGGGGCACGGGGAAGGCAGTAAGGTAAGACAGAACGTAGCAACGACGCGCGTGATGAGCGCGTTGAGACATCAATAGAGACGTTTGGTAAATGCACTGGGGCCCACTAGGCCCATTGCGGTTACCGAGGGCGGGCTTGATGGTGCCAAAAACGACAACAATGACGCCGTCTTAACGGCGTTTACCGTCAAAGACAGTATAACTAGAAAGATAGATACGGATGCTCGTTTCACGTCCATTGTCCAACTTGCTTGTCTTTTTCCAACATACTCGCCCTCCTCTCTCTCTCTCCCTCCCTCCCTATCTCTCTCTCCTACACCGACCTAAAGATAATATAGATTTTTAAAAAGTGAATTTTTTAATATGAATTTGACTGTTTGTTTGATTGATAAGTTTAGTTTAAATTAAATTGTATTTTTTTATCATATTTTTTATTTTTATTTTTTATTTTTTATTTTTGAAAAAATCAACAAAAATTATTATTTAAATTTAAAAATCTCAACTCAATTCAAACTCAACTTATACACCAAACACCTCCTGAGTTTAATTATTATAAATAATCAAACTATATAAATGTATTTAAATGTTTTATCATTAATTAAACACACAATTAATTTAAGTATAAAAAACCCAATTCAATGGATGATACAAATAAAGGTTAATAATGTATGACACTTTTTGAGTAAGTAAGAAATAAGGTCGAAGTCTTTCTTTCTTTTTGGTGAAAGTAACAAAGGTCAATATCAAGCACATTGCTAAACTCATATTTTTCGAGGCTTAAATACTTATAAATATTATTTTTTATATTTTTTGGTTGATTAAAATCTTATAGAGCTAAGTTCTTCCTTATTCAAAGCAAAGTCTTTATTAAGATGTCAAGATAACTCTTTGCCTTCATGTTAGTCCATGTGGATTGTTTGTAATAATGCTATAAATAGTCATGGACAAGTTATTTGATGAAAGTGAAAGACAAGTAATTTTTAAAACAGAATTTCTACAAGGGGAAAAAAAAAAAAAGAAAAAGGGTGATCTTTAAGCTACTATCTATTGTTAGCGAATATTGTAGAACAAAGTATAGAGTAGAATGTATTTTTGTATTATTACTTCTAACATAAGAACATGACTTTGGTCTAGAACACACAACATGACATTACTTGATGGTGAAGATAGACATGTACATCACACTCGTATCCAAGCATTAGGATAAAGGAAGTTGAATTAGACCAACAAAAAAGCAATTTTCAAAATGTCGCCCACTTGTCTTTGAAGGGTTCTTATCTCTTATCATTTCTCATTTATGTCTCCGATAACGGTCATTGAGAAAAACAAAAAAAAAAAAAAAAAAAATACAAAAGAAGAAGAAGTGGCTGTTGGAGAGGTGGTGGGGGTGCCCTCGTATAATTGTCTCTCTTCTTCCCTTTGCAAATGACACCAATAAAATATTAGGAAAAAAAAAAAAAAAAAAGAGACAAGAAGATTTTAGTACGGTGTTTTATTTAGCTTTACATGCAGAAAACGATAGATCCCACCATAATTATTATGAGAGAGAGAGAGAGAGAGAGAGAGAGGAGAGAGAAAAAAATTTGGGGTTGCTTTTAGTAGGTTGTCTTCTAGTATGGCGTGCGAATGTTGGAAGCATGGAAGCAAAGCAAAGGCCGAGGATGGCGGCAACCCATTCCTCTCTCATAAAAATCCCATTCTGTTGCCATATCAAACCCGCATCTCATCCTCTCTTTTCCCCCCTCCACCAAACTCCAAAAGATAAGAATTTCTAGAGAGAGAAACTCCATATAATGTATAATAAGATAATAGACATTAGATTAGAGAGGATAAATAAAATAAAATAAAATAAACCCACTTTTTTTTTTTTTTCCTCAATATCATTTTGGGGCAAGAATCAAAAAAAGTTATTGTAGAGTAGGAGAAGAGAGTATTCCAAATGAGGGAAGTAGTCTATTAGTAATTTATTATTTGTTTTTAATATTATTATATGATTGCCTTTGGCGTTTGAGAAAAGGAAGCCAAATCAAAAAAAAAAAAAAAAAAAAAAAGGTAGAACAACAGCAGTAACAACGACAGCTAGTACTAGTAGTCACGTTCTTGCTTGGGTTTGGTAGTACTACAAGTAGTGTTATGGAGCTGCAAGGTAGAGAATCATTGCCTAATAAGTTCAACTCAACGACCACCACCACCAACACCAAGTTGACGAAGATGATGATGACTGGTGTTGATGATCACGATAATCAACACCGTCCATTTCCATCATCCCAAAGAGGAGACCCAGATGGGCCCACCACCACTCAACCTCTCCCTCCTCCTCCTCATCCTTCTGCAAGGGCCAATGATAAATACTACGATGTTGCTGCATCTGGAATCCATGTTGTGAGTGGCGGTTCAACCTCTTTGCTGCAGCCTTTTCTCTCTTCTACTCCTGCTTCTTCTTACACCGCCTTTAAATCCGCTGGTCTGTCTCTCCCTTTTTCTCAAATTTTTTTCTTTCCTTTTCCTTTCCTGTGACAGAATGATTTTTGTTATTGGTAACTCTTTATTTTGAAAAAAAAAAACAAAAACAAAAAGATTAATTTTTTTTTTTAAAATTTGGGTATGTATGTGTATGAGCAGGAGGAGGCATGGCGGCATCAGTGGGGTTTCCATTCACAAATGCACAGTGGAAAGAGCTTGAAAGACAAGCCATGATTTACAAGTACATGGTGGCTTCTGTTCCTGTTCCTCTTGATCTCCTCCTTAACCTCTCTGCCTCATCATCTGCTAATTCTTCTCACTCTCCCTGTAATTGAAAATTTCCCTCTCCATTCTCAACTTCTACTACTACTTTCCTTTCCATTTCTGGGTTCTCTGTCTTTTTCTCTCTTTTTCTTCCATGATTTTCACTGTATAATTGTTTTACTTTTTTTTTTTTTTTGGGGGAGAGTAGTAGGGGGTGAGTTCAAGCTGAGATTCTCAAACGGGACAGATCCAGAGCCGGGAAGGTGCAAGAGAACGGACGGCAAGAAATGGAGGTGCTCAAGAGATGTGGCGCCTGACCAGAAGTACTGCGAGCGCCACATGCACAGAGGCCGTCCCCGTTCAAGAAAGCATGTGGAACTTCATGTCAACAACAACAATAACAACATCAACAACACCAACAATAACATCAACAAAAGGGCTCGTCTCGACCATCTTCAACATCATAATCCTAATAATAATAGTAATAACAACAATGTTTCTGCAACAACTTTGGCAAGTTCAAACTCCTCCCAGACTCACTTCCTTGGAGGAACCGCTCTTCTTCCATACCATCCTTCCCCTGTTTTTGAACACCTGCCTTCTCATCATCTTTCTGCAGATAAGGAACCCAGGTTTGAGTTCTGTAATCTCTTTCCTATATATCATTATTTTTCTTTGCTTGGACTTAAAGAAAAGAAAAGAAAAAAAAAACTGGTTTTTTGTTTTAGTGGTTTCTGAATTTGATAAAATGATTGAAGTGAAAAAGGCCCAAACTAAAATAATTTCAGATATCAAAGATTTTTTTCCCTGTCTCGTCGTGGGGTCCTGGTTTTTTGTATTATTAGACAAGAAGAAGTCTGCTTTTCAGTCAAGGGTTTGTTTCACTATTATTTGCTGAGATTTTTTTTTTTTTTTTTGGGTGTGGTTTAATTATTGAAGGAGCTTGGACTGGATGATGAAAGGAGGAGAACATGTTCCCATGACTGGTTCTGACCCAAGATGGCTTCACCTAATGCAGCAGACCAAATTGGAAATGACCTCAAAGCCCTCCTCCCCTTTGTTCACTCAAGAAGAGCCGTTTCTGAACCTTAACTCCTACGCAAACTTCACCACCACCACCGCTGCCGCCGGCGGCGGAGAAGACCAACATGTCGACAGAGAATGCGCTCTGTTTCTCAACCCTGACGACGTCGTCTCGTTACAAAATCCGACCAGCTCTGACCCACCGAGGAGCTTCATCGACGCGTGGTCTCAAACACAGGAGGAACCTGATCATCAACCCATGCCCATGGTTGGGGTGGCGCACAAGAGCTCCGGCAAGCTCTCGCCGTCTTCTTTGCTCACTCTCTCAATGGGTGGTCAGAGTCAGACCCCAAGCAGCTGTTGTTGGCTGACTACTCCTGGCTCTTGGGTTGGTTCGTCGCTCGGTGGGCCATTGGCTGAGGTCTTAAGGCCAAGCGCACCCTCTGATCCACCTTCTCCGTTCACCGGAAATGGCGACTCCGGCAGCCCTCCGGCAACTGTGGTCTCGTCCCCATCTGGGGTTCTTCAGAAGACGCTTGCTGCTTCCTTGTCTGATAGCAGTGGATGTAGCAGCCCTGCGCTAGGAAGTTCCAAGTCCAAACCAGAGATATCTCTGCTCTAGTATAAGTGTCTGGGACTGGGCTGGTTTACAAGGAGAGGTGAATTTTTTTTTTTTTTTTTTTTTAATTTGATTATGGAGATGTGAAGTAGCTACCTTTAGTTTGTTTCTTTGGATCTTTCGTTCGAATGTTTTTCTGTGGAAACTCTTTCAGCAAAAGAGGAATCTGGTGTTTTTTTGTCTGTTGCCAAAGCTGCTTCTTTTTTTTTTTTTTTTGGCTAAAAAAATCTGGTGATGGCCGTCATTTCCCTTTTTTAAGTTCACCAGGCAAGGACAAAGCTGCTTGTATATTATCAAATCATGTTTTTCACTTAAGTACTTGGCCTCTGGTGTCTGTATGGGCCTCTTTTTGTCGGAGAATACAATGAAATGGACTTTTAAGAAGTTATTAAAACTTGTTTCGACTAATAATTGACTCTGATCAAACTACATTTGATTCGAGATTAGATGGTTTTCAAGGTTGTGATTGTCCTGGTTTGTTTGAAAGGAAAAGTGCCCCAATAGTACTATGGAACGATAGGCTGGTACTAAAGCAATATTTGGGCTTCATAGCGCGCGAGGGCTAGCTAGGGGAACATATTCGACTTCAATGCATGTATATAGTTCTTTTTTCTCTTGAAATGTGGAAGGTACCGAAAAAAGGCTTGTTTTGCTTGAATGTATGAGATGTGATGAAGACATGAGGTCGCTTTGGCAACACGTGCTTAGAATATCACTTTTAATCACTTTTTTTTTTTTTTTTTTCCAGAGAGAATCTCTCTTTTTACTGAATGAAGAATGTGGAAAAAGAAGTTTATGTAAACATTCCGCCGAAGTGAATAAATGACATTCCGTCGAAGTAAATAAATGATGGGACTTGGAATGGAAGTTTTTATCTTAATAGAAGTTTGTATCTTTTAATAGTGTTAAACTTGACCTTGTAAGTTGAAAATTCAAATCATCTCCAAAGGGTGCTGGACACCAGATCTAGTAGATGTGGTTTTCGGCTTTCTGCATATAAGAGGGGACATGTCTTTCAGCTCTTCACTTCTATTAGATGTGGTTCTCATGTCAGTCTAGGCTCATTATAAATATTTATGCCTGCTAAACTTAGTTGTAAATGAAAATGCCGATGAGCTCCGAGGGTCGCTCATAGAGCTCACCTCCATTAGACTTGGTGCTTAGTGGCGGTGGAAGAGATGAAAAGAAAAAATACATACATATATATATATATATATAATTTAGCTGGCCAAATATAGTTTTGGATTCAAGTATGTGGACATTAATTTGAAGAACAAAGTCGTACAAGAAATTCCTGCTCATTGAACTGGTTCGCTCCTGGTTTTGGCTTGCAAGTTAGCTAAGTAGGCTCTCCACAATTGTCTCTAATCCCTCAAGCGCTTTCGATTTTGGAGATTCCTTCTGATCTCTTTATTCAGTTCTTAATGGTTGGTGTCAAATTCTGCTCACCATTTTCCCTGTAGTTTCTGGTATGCCTGGCTTTTGTTTTCAGTCATTGGTTTGTTCCCTGCTGCCTAACAGATTCTTCTTTAATGAATTGCTTAAATATCAAGAGAAAATAAAAGAAAATATATATACATATATTTATATATATGTAAACAGTACGAGAGAAATGTCAAGATCACAGCTAGTAGGGAAAGGCCAAGGACTCTGTGTATGTGTACTTTTGTCACGAGACTTGTTTCTCTTAAATCTCAAATTCTCAATCTTACTACTTCCTCCATTTTTTAAAATATGCATATAGAAAAGAGAACTTGCAAATTTCTTGGTTAATGTTAAGAGCTTTTTCCTGTGAAACAACAAAATGGAACATACGTGGATACAGAATATTTAGAGCATGTCCTATAATTACTTGAACGATGTTTGTTACTTGAAGAACTGAATACATAGGACATAATACATAAGAGTAGAACTTTCATAAACCACGAATATTGTCAATAAACATACTCATTCTCACTCAATATCTGCCCTACTCCCCAAATTTTCACCTCAACCACCTCCTTGGCTCATTGTTCCTTAGTGGAGATGTCTCGCTGTCCGAACAGCGAGAGTAAGAGACACTTGCCCTTCGCGGCACAACCATAGGATGGCTGCGGCTAATGAGCTTATTAGAACATGGGCTCTCATTCGACTCTGGTGGTGCTACTGGGAACGACAAACGTTTCCTTGCAGACTTAGTTCTCTGGTCACTTTCGGGGACCCCCAAATTAGGCCTTTGCTTAGGCGCACTTTGAGATCTCACACGGGCGTTAGCTGATGCAGTCGCCGCCATGTAGTTCGGAAGGATTGGATAGTTGTTGTTATTGTCATCATTTCTGATCTCTGCTCTGGCATTAACGAAACGGGGGCTGATGACCGATTGATGAATGTTGTTGTGAGGGTTTCTCGGTTTGGCAGGGGATGGCGTGAGAGGTGATTGGAGTGAGAAGAAGTTGTCATGGGAATTGTGGGCAGGAGAAGAGAGAGAATATAGATGAGATCTTTCTTCTTGTTGTTGGTAAGAGTAGTGATCATGGTCATAATGGTGGTGATAATACTGTGATCTGTTGTGGGTGATTGGGGTTGAGTAAGAGCTCGGTCTAAATGTGTCGATTTCAACTGTTTTTATCGGCTCTATTATCTGATCGCATGAAGCTCTTCCTCTGCTCTCCCAACTGTATTGCTTTGATCTCCTTGTCCACCCTTCTGGTTCCGGTTCGCTTTCAACCTGCTCGCAGTCTGTTCTCCATATCTTTCAATACAACCATGCGTATAAGAAAATTATGGCATAATGGTACATGGTAGAAGATCTTAGACCCAAAATATCTTTCAAAACAACCATCAATATTAGAAACGATTAGATTATAACAGTACATGACACAAATATATTGGTTCTCATTTGTTAGTTTTCAAACAAAGATTTTGAAAACGGCGATTGAATCAGTGTTTATAGCTAGATCAATACCTGGTGAGAGAAGGCATGAGAAAGAGCCCTTTCACGTTTCAAGGCTGATTCTTTGGTTTTCATCAACAAGGCTTCAATGGCATCCCATTGTACCGAATCATCTGCAGTAATGCTGCTATCTTCTCTACACTGCAATGTCTACCAATATTCATCAATAATCATTCGATCAAAAGCAAAGAACCTTACCATATTAGTGGACATATCAGAAGGACTATAAAGTTAAATCATAGTGTGACAGATTAATTTCTTACAAGTGACTTCTTGTTACATGTTGATCTCCTTAACCTATTGGGGTCACTAGACAAAGAATCCACACTTCCTTCATACGAAAGTCTCTTCGTACGCTGGTCGAGCACTCTGGCTTGAACTCTAACCAGAGCTTGCATGCACTGAAGAGTCATCTTCGTGCGCTTTCTAACGTTGTGGCCTCTTACTAAGGCTTGTAGCTTCACTAACCCTTTTAGTGCTCTAAGAGCTCTTCTTGCCTTCAAAATCAAAAACCAAAAATTCATCTAAAAAATTACTGTTTAATCACACAAACATGTCTAGAATCACTAGTTTCTTAGATCATATCTTAAATAAAATCGGCAAAAAGAAAAAAAAAAAAAAAAAAATCTACCTTCGTTACACATCTACTAATGAGGGACTAAATATACATACTCTTACCAGATATCCTCTGAAGGCAGTTTGAATGGCAATGGCAGAGAAGTGTTCTGTGATGTGTAGTGAAGGCCTTGTTAGGCGAACAACTTCCACGGCTGCTTGGGCCGTTACCACCGCCGCTTTAGCGGCTGCAGTTGTGGCCATGGCCACTGCAAGAGCATGTGATCTCTCCTGCTGATCATGAGAAACATGAGGGTTCTTATCGGTCGGTTTGGTCACAGCCGTTGTGGTTGCTGTGACATTAGCAGTGTGTTGTATAACCGTCTCCTGCTGATTCAAATGCTTCCTGAAGATCCATCTGCGCTTTCCTCTCTTCTGCCAAAACATAATTAAACAAAAAAGAAAAAAAAAAAAGAGTTTTTTCATACTTCTCAGACTAAAATAACAAGCAAATGTACACACACACGCACAAAAAAAAAAAAAAAAGGAGGAACCTTTTCTTCTTCCTCTTGTTCAGCATGTTCTTCTCTTCGTCTGCTGCTGCTTTTCTCATGAGAAGCCTCCTTAGTGGGAGACCTGAAAGCCCTTTTGACCACTCTCAACCAGGAGCTTCCTCCAATCTTCCCCATGAAAGAGAAAAAATATGAATCAAAGTACACTCAAAACTGCAAATATTAAAATTCCATGACTTCAATGGCAAGAATAGTGGGGGAGAGTTGTTTTTGTGGGAGCTTTTTCTTCTACTTCTTATTCACTATTTGAGTAGTTGGTGGGGCTTTGAATGTAGGTAGAGAATGTAATATGAATGAGCTGAACGGGCAAAAATACTGAATAATAGCGTCTGCAAGTGGACACTGCTAGTCCATGCATTTGGGAACAGGAGGTCTCATTGTATCACCATCTTGTTCTCTGATAATATAGAAGCATATATATATATATATATATATATAAATGATATGATGCTCTAAAAGAAATGTTTTTTAGTAGTGGCATGGCAGCAAATTTAATGTTGGGTGTGTCAGGTCAGAGTTGGAGAGGCAACATGAAAGAGCGGGTAAACCTCCCTCTTGAAAATGATGAAAGCTGAAGCCTTAAACAAAGAAGCTTAGAGAGAGAGAGTACTTTGCTTTTGCTTTTTTGCTTTATATATATATATATATATATATATACGTGTGTGTGTGTCTTTGTCCTGAGAAAGAAACTCTTGTAAACACTTTCGCGGGTTTGGGAATATGCCGTGGCTTGTTTTATGTGTATTACCACGCTCTACATGCTGCCTAGAAGAGCAGAAGTTATTTACTATTATCGATATGCAATTATATCGTATATGTATCAACATATCAAAACTGATGTGAAACTCTATTTCATTTTATTATATTACCGCATCACAGTTTTGTTTTTACTAGTATTTACGTCAACAGTAGTTACAAATAGAAAAATATTGTTTTGAAGTGTTAATTTTGAGACATATCTTATACGTGCCTGTTTTAGTATTAATGCCACCGTATTTATTATTGAAAGTTACTGACGTCCGTAGGGTAGACCAGTCAAAACTATACGGGATTCTCCTACTTTTTCTTTTCTTGGCCTTTTTCTTTTTGTATTATTGCTGATTTCGCTTTTACTTTAACAGGTTCTGAACTTCAAACATCAAAAATTTTAAGGGGCAGCTTTACTTTGTAAACTTGGTTGTTTAATTATCTTAATTATCAATTGCAAACTCATATATATATATATATATATACGTTGTTGCTATTATGTTTTCTGTAAAGTAATCCTCAATTGATCAAAAGAACAGCAGCATGTATATCTAGGATCCTGCAAATTCGTTGTTGATGTTTCTATTGTGTTAAAAAGGATTGGAATGTCTTTGGGATGGCGAATAGTGAACTAAATATATGTATACACACACATACACATATATACTAGTTGCGAACACGTTTCATTTTTGCGGAATAGACAAGGCAAATATAGAAAAAAAAAATTATATGACGGATGACTGGATCATTATACAACGGATGATTAAACTGCTACGTGATAGTTTAAGAGTAAAGATAAAAGTACTGTTTATGGTATATTCGTTAAGGATATATACAATGATATAGATATTACGTGTGGGGAAAGTCAGACACAACTGTTGTTAATGTTGGACGGTAATCTAGAGGAAACAGAACGAGGTGGTCCATGGAGAATGGGGGATGGGGAAAAAAATCATCGGCCCATGTTTGGGATTGAATTTTGATGATAAGGGTATATTATTTGTCACAATTCTTGGGTATAGTGAGCCAACTAAAACCTGGGATTCTGTTTCAACGCATGGTAGTTGGAAACGAGGGACAGAGGCTGCTATGTAACTGCATTTACTAGTCTGCATATTGTTGGTACAAAATGTTCAAATCATGATAATCAATTTCATTACCCAAAAAAAATAATAATAATAAAATAAATTATTTGTTTCGTCCTTAATTTTTTTACATTATTTATTTTCTATGATTAATAGATTCTTAAATTCTTTAAAAGAGTGTAATGTTATCCTTTTTACTAACAAAGATTAAAATTTTGGATGAAATAAATCACATGATTGATACATATAAGTTGAATCATGTAAATTTTTTTTAATTATCCTTAAATAATAAATCATTTGTGATTAACATAATATTTTCTGTTAAATTTTCAACATCAGTTAACAAAAATGATTATTTTGCATCTTTTTAACTAATTTAGGAACCTTTCTGTCATTAAAAAAAAATATTGGGAATCAAATCACAACTTTGTAAAAGACTAGAAACCAAACAGTCAATTTACCTAAAATTTTCTTTTTTGTTACCAAAAATTTTATAATAATTTTTTTGACTTTTCTTCTTCTTCTTCTTTTCCCCCTCATGATTACCCTCTAAATTTCTTGCTTTTGGTAAATTAATTTCTGAATTAAAAATCTTGATAATAGACCTCATCACATTTTAAAATCCATTATAATTAACTCCTAATTAGACAAGATTTTAATGTATATGACTTGCACATGATTTATTCTCCTTTAATAAAAACTCTTTTTTAACTAGTGAAAAAAAAAAACATTCTGACACCCAAAAAAAAAAAAAAAGTAAAATCTAATATCGTGAGAATCCAAATCATGAGAACGAGGCCATACCAAAAGAGAAAAGGCCAAAAAAAAAAAAAAGGCGAGCAAAATATAATGGACAAATAATCCTCCATTGTTGACATGGGTCCCACACATCAAGACGTCAACGATGCACAAGAGATCACCCGAGACTTAGTTGCATTAAGAATCTCCAAACAACGGTTCTAATATAATAAGGACAACACATATGGATAAGTTTTTTTTTTTTTTTTTGAATTATTGATAATTTCCCAATTTCGCCACAGATAAAGACGAAAATATATCAAATATCAAAACAAAAATCATGGACTTCTCCGGAAAGAATGAGAAAGTGTGGTAAAAAGAAAGAAGAATAGTCGGTGGACAAGTGTTGGGTCCAAAAGTTTCTCACAAGTCACAACTCTCGAACTTTCAAGACGGCTCTCCAACCTTCCTAAATTACATCTTTTAACTCAATATACTCCCAACCCAAATGCCTATAAATTTTCATCCTCACCAATGCCTTGTGCATCAAGAAATAAAGTCAAAGACACCAAAAATAAAAAAAATAAAAAAAATTCTCAATTCTCTATTAGCCACTTTCACCGTAGAGAGTAATTAACTACTATTATGGCTTCAACATTGATGTCCTCGCCAACTTGTTCACCTTTGCTAGTGAGCAAGGCCAGTGTCCCACAAAACGGCAATAGTCGTATTGCCCCTTGCCTGGCTACTTTCCCGAAAAGGCGGTATCGGCTTCCGGTGGTGAGAGCTCAGGGCAGCGGAGGCCGAGGCGGTGATGGCGGCAAGGACACGTCGGTGGACGTGCATGTCAATCAGGGCAGCAATAATCAAGGAAGTGGTGCAGTGGAAAAGAGGCCTCGAAGATTAGCCGTTGATATTGCACCTTTTGGTTAGTCTAATTACATATTTGACACATGATATACTAGACGAATTAAACTTATAACTTATAGCATATATACGTTTGGTAAAATTAATTACTTGTATTTAGAATTATTTTATTACGTTGTTGATTTAAAGGAAAAGAGAGAGAGAAAGAAAGAATTAGAAGAAAGAGAACCTAGCTTGGGCGTTCAAGTGGAAAGAGAAAAGGGAAAAGGCAAAAAAGCAAAAGGAACAAAGCCACCTTGTTATGATGGCAATTCTATAACCAATGTGTTTTGGAGCCAAAACTAGATCAAATGCCCGAAAATATTAACATGACAAAAATCAATTATTTTGACAAATTTCAAATTTAAACCATATTAACACCTAAATTTTAGTTATTATTTCTGAATTTTGACCTAAAGTTAAAGTTGCCTTAAACCTTTATTCGTAGTATTCTCTTTTATAAAACTTTGTTCCCTCGGACCAACAAAATGTTTTACTTAATCAACTTTTTGTTGTACTCTCTTAAGTGAAAAAATTACTTCCATACGTTGATTCAATTCTTTCAACAAATTTGATCAAATGGTTAACAAATTTTTGGCCATAAAATTTTGCAGGACTACTGGACCCCATGTCCCCAATGAAAACAATGCGCCAAATGCTAGACACAATGGACCGTCTCTTGGAGGACTCCTTGGCCTTCCCGGCCGTGCAACGCTCACCACCCGATCACGTCCGAGCTCCGTGGGAGATCAAAGACGAGGAGCACGAAATCAAGATGAGGTTCGACATGCCGGGGCTCGACAAAGACGACGTCAAGGTCTCCGTGGAGGACGACATACTCGTCATAGGAGGCGAGCACAAGAAAGAAGAGCAACAACAAGAAGAAGGCGAAGACCAGGACTCATGGTCCAGAAGGAGCTTTAGCTCCTACAACACCCGTCTCCGACTTCCCGACAACTGCGAGAAGGACAAGATCAAGGCCGAGCTCAAGAATGGCGTTCTCTACATCTCCATTCCCAAGACCAAAGTGGAGCACAAGGTCATTGATGTTCAAGTCCAGTGAAAGCTTCTAAATTTCTTGGCCTTTTTTTTTTTTTTTTTTTTTTTGTGTGTGTGTGTTTATTCTAATACTAGTTATGTTCTCTATTTTATATTTCCCCTGTTTTGTCTATGTATGTGAAAAAAGAGCAAGTGTGTAAATGACAAATAGATATGGTTTTTCCGTTATGAAATGTAAATGAGTTGATAATTAATAAGCTATTATTATTGAAGCTAAATTTACCCTTTTTTTTAATTTTTATTTTTCCTCGAGTAGATTACACTAGAAATATTACGAGTCCATGTAAATTCCATGAACTCTAAAGCATTTTGTTCTTCTCTCAATACATAATTTAGTAATTACAAAGGAGGCAGGCTAATTCCTACATAACATGCTGAAATGATTCAAACTATGAACAAAGGCCTTCACCTCCTTCCGGGATCGATTCGAGATTCGGTTTCCAATACTCCGCGGAATGATGATCAGCGGTGGTGCACAAAGATGTCTTCTTCTCCATCATCCCGGAAAGCACTTCCTCGACCGAGATTTGCTCCGCTAAAAGGTCTCTGAGTTGTTGCTTTGTGATCACAATCTTAATTCTCTTGATACCGTCACTTGAGTCGTCATTGGCAGGACTAAAACTCTGCTTAGAACTCAAACATGGTAGCACATAGTAAACTTTACCTATCTTTAGCTCATAATCATTCGGAAGACGCTCCGAATTCGCTTCCTTCGATACACCGATGCCATAGCCTCCGCCGCCTCCGCCGCCTCCGCCTCTGCCGCCACGAGATAATCTCATCAACACATCTTTGACAAGAATTGGAGTTGTGAATGTCATAACCTTCCCATCCGTCTTCATAACTTTTACTACTTTTCCTCGCTTGGCATAAGAAGAACAACTTGATTTGATGACACAAGAAGAGACCAAAGTTGTTTTGCAAATAGCACATGAAGCGTTTCCCATTTCTCTCACTATTGCAAGGAAAGAATTTTCAAGCAAAAGTAAAATGGTGGATAAAAATGTTATAATAAAGAAATAAGAGGGAATTGGGTTTTATAAAAATTTTGTCAAAAGAAAAAAAAAAAAAAAACAAAAAACACAAAAACCAAAACAAAAATTGTCAAACACGCATGCAGAGAAAGGATGGTCGGTTAGTGGAAGGTGGCCAATTGGCGTTGCTCATCATAGCCTTTAGAAGATAGATAAATTATTTATTTTAATACATAAATTATATACATTATTTATTGGTCTAGTTTCACTAAAGAGTCATGAAAAGCCCGAACAAAGTTACTTGTCCATGTCCCTAGACTCCTATAACACTTCACTACGTATAGAGAATAGAGTTTATAGACTTAGGAAGATGACTTTACAAGTGGTGTATCTATAATGTGGTAGGATAGGGCACTTCTTTTGACCACGAGATATAATGATCCTATAGTGTTATCTCCAATCTTCATGAACAGATTTAACGAAGAAAGAAAGAATCTTTGATTTTTTTTTTTTTTTTTTTTTTTGGTAAAGCCTTTATGCTGAGTGTATACGAAATATCTTCCTCTTATAATAAGCTTTTGCCGTTTTTTTTTTTAAGTAATAGTTGCTAGGTGTTACATCACTCTAATGGGTTTGGTGATGTCAAAGAAGCATACCTAAGGGGGGTCTAACTAATATTTTGTTTTTGGCCCCTCTGCTATCATGAAGGGTGATCATCAATTTAATAAGCCTAATTAAAATGGGTTTTAGGCAAATTAAAACCATGTTCCGATTAAAGTTTCATTAAGAGTTCGATCAATTATAGTCATAATTCACTAGTAAATCCACACTAATCAATAAGATAATAAGATTCGTATTTATTTTACTATTTTTTATGGCAACTAATGTTAGACGCTTTTTAACAAAATGTCACATAGGATGAAGAAAATTCAATATTCTTAACAATAAACAACTGCAGTCATAATCTAATAATAAATTCACACTAATCAATAAGACAATAAGAATTGTATTTCTTTTGCCCTTTTGTAATGACACCTAATCCTAATACTCTTTTAACAATATGTCACATAAGATGAAGAAAAATCAATTGCATTTTCATTCTCATTGCTGATATATGGTTGGAGGTTTTCATTGCTGATATTTCCAAGTCTTTCCCTGCTGTTTTTTTTTTTTAATTTTTATTTTATTTTTCGAGAATGAAATGGGGAAGTTTTTTCCATACCTGCCAAGTTTTTAGTCTATTGACAAAAGAAAATATCATAGCTCCTCCTTTTCATTTAGTGCTCGTAGGTATAATGGGGCCTCCACTAAGTGAACATCGTCATCAAAGAAAGTTTTTTATTTTTAATTTAAAGGAGGAGGCAGAAATCACACGACAAAGATCTCCTACTTCAACAAAAGTGCACCCCTAATAATAATGTATCAATTTAATTTAATCAAAAATTAGTTCTTATTGAAATAGTTGACTAACCCCAATTGTCCTTTTAACTTTTTAAGTAAACGCATCCAATGGAACCTAACCTCCATGCAAAACATATCATGGCCCTAGCTAGTCAGCCAGGGCCTTCCTTTATATATATATATATATATATATATATATATGTGTGTGACAAAATCAAACCAATTTTCCATTTTTAATTAACTAATTAATATGATTTAAAACGCCATTTGTTTGCTTTGATTTCGTGAGTTAATGCCAAGGCTGTTTGTACTTTAATCCACTTTTCTTTTTTCTATATATATTGTTTAATATATGATATACTTGATTGACATGTCTAGGACGTTTCCAACTCATTATACATGTGTAACAAGGAAAAAAATTCCGTGAACTTTCACTACAAATATTTCTCTCAGTTTTTTTTTAAAATTTTTTTTTTTTTTTTTGGTCCAAAACAAAAAAATGGCGGCTCTTTGACGTGGTTTTGGGATTTTTGGAAACCCTTTGGAAGCAATATTAGCCTTTTGCTGCTCGTGGAAGGAAAAAAAATTAAGCAGAAAGTTAAAAAATATGAATTTTGCCTTGTTGTGAGTCAAAGAGCCATATTATTGTTGGTGCGTGAAAAGTTGAAAAGATGTTAAAAAGTGTAGTTTGGGGTCCATCTCTTTGTAGAATAGTAGCCCGCCCTCTGTAAAAATATATACATTTCCTATCTTATTTACATGTATATATATATATATGTATTTATTATCTTTAGAAGTGTCCAAATTTGTCTGTTTGTAATGGTCATTGTTTTGTCACTCCTTACCGAGAATGCTTTGTTCTAGATTCAGTGAATATTTCGAAGCGTTGATTTTTATTTAACCTTCAATAGTGCCTTATTCTTTTGACAACCAAATACTTTGTGCTCCCTTTGTCCTTGTTCACATTAATATTATATAGGAAAAAAAAATAGCATGAATATTCTTAATGAGGATATAAGTGTTCTTTTGTGGTGAGTTTACTTAAATAGATAACAAGAATCCTACAACATAAAATGAAAGAATTTTAAACTGTCAGATCTGTATTTGATCATGTTATTTTTGTTTTTTATTATTATTATTTTAATAGGATTTTGATGGATTTAACATAGAAAAACATGTACTCAACCCAAAAAAAAAAAAAAAAAAAACCATTCAATTGTCGGTGTGCCATATGTCACAGGAATGTGATGAAATATTATATAGATGAGTTCTATATATTTTCATTTTTCTGTCATATATCATAGGAAGGTGATGAAATTATATTCGATGAACTAACGAGATATCTCGTTTTTATATACTAATATAGGAAGGTAGCCGTTAGTGACAAAAGTATTTTTTATCTTGTACTTTTTTAAATAAAAATTTCATCTGAAAAATTTTAAGTATAATGAACAATATTACAACACAAAATTCAAAATTTTCTAATTGTTTATATTTGAGTTGAAAGATGTATAGCATTTGCACATCCAAGTATAGAGAGAATACTTATGTAAACAATTAGAAAATAACAGCATAAATTTGCAACCAATCTATAACGGTTTTTCAAATTAAAAAATAACATCATAAACTATTTTTTACAAGAATAGTGTAAACCTATTAGAAAGTTGTTTAATTTACCTTAAAAAATGAAAGTTTTAATATTCAACATATATAAAATGATGGTTATTAACCAAAAATAAAAACTTGATATTATACATAATGTTGGTTGAAAAGAAAAAAAAGGTCTTAAGTAATTAATGCATCTATGTATAGAGTCTAGAGAAAGTTTAATTATTTATGGCAGCAAAGAAAGAAGAGAGAGAGAGAAGAAGGAGGGAAAAAAAAAAAAAAAAAAAGGAGCCCTAATTCAATTGTCACTTGTCATTGTAAGCATCCGATCCTAAACGACTTTTTTTAGGAACAAAAACGACTTCATCTTTTAAACGTGTCGTTAAATTATCGTGTCAAATTTCCAGGAAGAGAACGACGTACCATTCAACGAGGGAGACATGAGGTGGTTTTTATGGTAGGAAAATAAACGACATGTTCTTTTGATATCTTCCGTAAGAAAATGTAAACATGTCGTTCAGTGGAAATCACAAACGACATGTCCTTTTTCGGTGGACTACAGACGACATGTTTTATGTTTCTTCAGTGTCGTTCATGTGCAAAGCCCAAAGGAGCTGTAGTTTATTTTTCGGTTCAACGACATGTCGTTATTTTTCTGAACAGAAATCAAGATGTTGTCTAAAATCTGAATTTCTTTTTTCCTGATTTTTTTTCTTTTCACGAAAGGGAAAATGACATGTCTTGCATAATAATATTCCCATTTTTCTCGTTAAACGTCTGAAACTTTTTGTTTGTCGTCTGAAACCGTGAAACGCAACATAACACGTATTTATCTTTACTGTCGTTTTCCATGAGAATCCAAACAAGAGTCTTTCAATCTCTTTTCCTTAAATAATAACAGCTAATAACTACAGAGAATTCTAGAAACAGAAAGTAGCTAATTTAATCAGATCAATTCAAGAAGAAAACTATAACCATGCGTTAGGTATCTAAATCAAAAAGATTATTTCTTTCGCTCAGGATTCTGAAATATTACGTAAATATTTTAAAATTATGTATTTCAATTTAGCCAACAGCAATTGGTAGCTTGTTGATAAACAAATAGGTAAATAAATAAAAACTTTCCTTTATAAGAATCTATCGAAACAAAAACAGAAAATACTTCCCTTTCTTGCAATGTTTCAAAAAAAAAAATTACTTTCCTATCTTAAACAAATTGTAAATTCTTATATCGCAACATTTAAGGAAAAAATATGAAATAGCATCATTTATTGACGGAGAAAATAGAATAAGATATCAAATTCGTGTTTCTCGTACTTTTTAATTAATACTAATACAAGATAGCATAAGAAATGAAAAACATCTGTTCAGTCCTCTTAAATCAATTCACTAATCAACTTACAAATATTGACGTTAACATTAATGTTGGGGATGGTCTAATATAGTATTTACTTTATACAAGAATTCCCATTATAAATAAAAGTTGTGGAAGATATTAGAAACGGACGAGGAAAAAAAAATAGAGAGTTGAATACAGCTAAGGTTTTGGACCCATTAAAGAGTCTGAAACGCAAACGTAAAAAAACTGAAATCAAGTAGTTTTTTTTTTCTTTCTTTTTTATTTTTATTTTTTTTATTTCTCATCATAGCATATCGTCTTAAGTTGTGCCAACTACTACTTGCTCTTTTTTATCTCTCTCATTTTATTTTTTTTTTCTTTTTTTTTTCTTCCTAATCTTTAGGTCGTATTTTTTGCCATGAAATTTTTTTCCTCTCTTTTCTTTTCTTCCCCTTCTTAATCCCTTTAAGGGAAACAAAATTAAATTCAATAACATTTATTTTATAATAAATGCATATCATTAAATCCTTATTTAGTGTTTTTCCCTTTTATTTTTTTCCCCTCTTGTCGTTTCCCCTTTTCTTTTTTTTTTTTTCTTTTTTTTCAAAGGACTTTAGCAATAGCACTGATTATTAGTTTTCTCGTAGAGGGTATCTTTGTTGTGGAATCTGAGGCCAAACGTTACTACTGAAATCTTGTAGGTTTGGTAGAACCAAAATAAACAATAAAAAAAAAAAAAAAGAAAAGAAAAAAGTTGATTTGATTGATTGATTCCTTCCTCTTCCTTGTTCAGTCTCTTTTTGCTCAGCTCTAGTTTATTCTTTTATCCTTTTTGTTTTAATTTTGTGTTTAAGCCTTAATTAATCAAGTGTTATAATATATAAACAAATATATATATGTATATATTTATGTACTTGGATGTCTAAAGAAAGCGCAGACAAGCAGATGGGTTCAAATTCAGCAGCGGAAAGTGGCTCACAATTTGGAAACGACACAACACACACGAAGATCTTCGTGGGAGGGTTGGCTTGGGCCACTCAAAGAGACTCCATCAGACGCTACTTTGAGCAGTTTGGTCAGATCCTTGAAGCTGTTGTCATCTCTGATAAACGCACCGGACGATCCAAAGGCTATGGCTTTGTATTCATAATTCCACCACCCCTTTTCTTCTCTTCATGATATATTCGTCATTCTATATAAACATCATATATCAATATTTATTTATATATATATATGTGTGTGTGTGTACTTATATATGCTATATCTATAGGTAACGTTTAAGGATCCAGATTCAGCAACAAAAGCTTGCCAAAATCCTTACCCTGTGATCGATGGAAGGAGGACTAATTGCAATCTTGCAGCCTTTGGTGCACAGAGAAATCGTCCCACCACTCCTCATCAACGTGGTAAGAACTTTTGTCCGAAATACTGGCACCTATTGATTTCTATCATCATTCTTTAAAATTGTTACCTAGTATTATTTTAGTGTACCCTTTTATTGTATGTGAAAAATAAGTATCTACACTACTCTTTTTTTTTTTTAATTATTATTTTTATTTTTTTATAATCATGTATATCATCTTTGAGAAGTAAAGATGTAGGGTTTGGGACGTTGAGAGAATCATCAACAACTAGGGCATTGGCTTCTAGTTCTACGAACAATGGAGTCTGTACTTATTTCTACCAACAAATTCCGCAATACGCTTTACCTTATTCGGCTTACGGGTAAATCAAAATTTAATATTTAGTCCTAAGATTTTGTATGTTATTTGCTCTTCAGAAATTTGTCTAAACATACAATTTTGCTCGATTGGAATTTAATTAGGTACCCTTGTTACCCGCAAGAAATGTTTGCAGTGGTGAGTAACATTTTCACTTATTTTCATATGGAATATATATAACTAGGTGCTTGGAATTGAGTAATAAAGTGGAGGATTTTTTTTTTTTGTGGTTTGGGTGCAGAACTATTACAATGCCTATGGTGGGCAAGACTTTCCTGGTCACTATGTTTTTGGGTCTCCAAATGAAGTCTATTTTGGTTGCCACCCTATGTTTGCATTGCCTGGAGATGAGAGCAGCCCAAGGACCAACCCCAAAACCACAGAAAACCCATTTCATCTTCATGTGTCTCAGCAATATAGGACTGAAACTGGTATAGTAAATGTCAATCAAAATATGCATTTGTCACACCAAATTTGTGCAAAGCCCTCAGAGATACCACCGACGCTCAGCACCACATGTTAACAGAAAATGTGATTCAAAAACACATGATCCACAAAAAAGATCCAATTTTTATCGATTGTGAAAGTTGTGGTGCTCAGCATCGGCAGTGTTGTTTCAAGCATTTTGTTTGTTTAACAATTGAATATTTTTGTGACAAGCTTGTTGGTGTTTTGAAATGGAAGGACCAAACACAGTGACAATGGCTGCTGCAGCATCAGAGCCTGCAGGAACAAGTGCTTATGACCAGAATTCTGTGGCTTAATTTTTGTGAGAGGACGAGGAAGTACTTCTAATTTCCTTGCGAAGAGTCCCAAAAGAGGAGTCAAACTGTCAAAAAACTCGTATACTCGAATAGTTTATAGGGAGATCAGTATTTTAACTGTCTCACTGATTACACAAGACATTACATTCGTTATTAATCGAAAACATCTTGTATATTTTACCCTTTTTTTAAGACATTTTTATGCAACCAATTAGGTAAAGTTTTACCTCGATTTTCTCTCCTCTCTTGGAATTTTCTTCCTTTACGGTATGAAAAATATCTTACCAAAAGCCTTTTTACTGTAAGTCTTTGTTTGGTTTTACATTTTTTTTTTTTTTTCACTTTTTAATTTGTTTTTTTCTTTTTTAATTTTTAAACCTAATTTTCAAAAGGTTGACCACCAATAGAGAGGCCCCTAAGCTCCTATAGTTAATAATTATTTGTGTTGTTGTTGTTGTTGTTGTTTATGGTCGGCCTTTCAATTGTTGTTGTGAATTTGAGAAGTGGAGAAACGGATACTAATTACACATGGCGTTCATAATTAAAGCACATAGCCAGTCACAGAGCCCCTAACTAATCAAGAAAGACAAAAGACAAAAAAAGAAAACACTGCTTTTCACTATTGCATTTGTGCATTGGCGATCCAAAATTATTATTCTAATTATTTTTGTTTATATTAATGTAGCCCTGTACTTCTTCTACTTATTTTTTTAATTTATTTTTAAAAAAGCAAGGCCCTTTTTTGTGATTAGAAATAAGAAAGCTCTTGTTTAAGCACCAGATGAGAAACGAAAAGACATTACAATCACCAAGCTTATACAATCTGCGCGTGGCAGGTATATCTATATCTATCTCTAACTATATTAAAATAGTGAAGTTTTCTAAAATACTATTCAAGTTAAGTTATTTTGTCTTTATGTAATGTTTCTTAAATTAAAAAAAAAAAAAAAAAAAACTTTTCTTGATTTGTTACTTTCTTTTATTTTTTCCTATAACTTTTTCTAATTTTTTATTTTTTTATTCTCTTATTTTTTGTTTCCATAAAAATCTGTTTTAATGGATTTACTTTCTTAATCAACTTCGTTCGTGTAAAAATATACTTTTAAATATGTATATAATTTCAATTTTTTTATAGCCTAACACGTGTCAAAAAATATCATATCATTGAAAACTTTTAACATTTATGTTTTTAAAAAAATATTCAACAATTTCAATACATATATGCTTATATATATATATCAACAAGCTTCTACAATGCATTTATATATATATATATATCTTTATTTAAAAATCAAAGCTTTTTTTTTTTTTGACAAATTTGAATTTTTTTATCTCAAATCTACAAACCAAACACGCGTTGCATTTTTGCACCATCCAAAAAGAAGAAGAAGAAGAAGAAGGAAAAAAAAAAAAAAAAAAGAGCAAATGCGAGAAAAAAAAAATGCAAACATAATTGTTTCCCTCAAAGTTACAAACTCATGCGAAAAAGTATCGACGGCTGTAACCAATCTCTTTGTTTTCCGTGGTAAAAATTTAGAATTGACCACTAGGTAAACCATAAGGGAAAAAAACAACCAAAGAAAAGAAGTCAAGAAACTGGTTTCATCTTTGAATTGAAAGTCCAAGATAAGAAATTTTCAAATTTTGACCCAGTAAATGCCCAAAAACCTGTAATTTGTTTTTTCGGTATTCATAATATATATGTATATATGTATATATATGTATTTTTAAAACATATATACTTAACAAAAACTTGATCAAGACCATCCAAAATTGCACAAAATGGGTAGGGCATTTCCTTGTTTTGTACCTGACCAAAGAATTGTCCAAGATATATATATAACAAGATCTTAAAATTGTTTTACGAACTAGATAATTATTTAGGGAAAATAGAAAATCACAGAGAGCAAACTGCAAACAGCAAACAGCATCAAGGCATTAAGAATGATGACAACAAAATAAACAAGAAGACAACCATGAACATGATAAACAAGCTTGGAAAAGAGGTTCCTCATAAGAATTTTCGGTTGTTAGCAACATCCGAACAGTTATCGTGTTTTCAGTCACCATCCTCCGATGATTCATCCATCATAAAAAAATAAAATAAAATAAAATAAAAAGTGCATCATAAATTAAACGATTCAGCACCTCAAAATTCCATCCACCTCTACAAAGCTAAACAGATAAACCCATAGAATTACCCTCCACACGTAACGGCGAAACCAGGCGAAACTTCAGAGGACAAAAGCACGGATAAACACCACAGGAACCTAAAAAGATTCTGTATCTATGTATATATATATATATATATCAGCGGTAAATTAGTCCAGGAAACATGCTAGGGTGGCGGTTGGTTCAGTGCATCATAGGGCGAGGAGAACGAGGCCGAACAGGCGTCTTCGACGGGCTTACCCTACATAGGCATTACAAATAAGTTTTGGGAAATGAGACAAAAAGGGGACAAAGAAGAGGTTCGAACTCGAATAGAAAGAGCCTCGAGTACTAACCTTATTGGCAGAGTTCCAAGAACAACACCACTACAGTTAAGAGCTGCAATTGCACTTTCGGCCTGCAATATTTGAAGATACAGGATAAGAGATGGTGTACCATCAGCACTAATCAAGACAAATTCCAATTCTTTCCAAGCATTATTAGACACGGAACGACAATTGCTACTACACCCCCTCGCAGGAGAATATTGACATTTACAGAAGTATCATAACAAAGAAGAAGAACCCCTAGCACATCCACGAAGACGGTAAAAGTAGTCTAGGAACTTAATAATACAACATCCTTTTATCTTTAGTAACTTGTTTTTTAGGAAAGAAGAAAAAAGAAAAAACCAGACTATGTACTGGTCGTAACAATGAAAATACGAGGAGGGCACAAGAAAAGATCAGCGGCGGACCTTTTCCAAATGGCTTCGCCAGTATAATGTTTGTAGATTTTAGAAAACAAGCAAAAGGTCATGCACTTTTTAGCAGTAAAGTGAGTCCAGAGGGATAGCAGAGAGGGATGTTTCTCAGAATAGAGAGGAAATAAATACACTACTTGGAAAAATAACACATAACTGTACATGAAATCATGAGCAGATGACTGAGAAGAGACCCTTTTTGCGTGTCATTTGTCTACGAAGACAGAGAGGGAATCCAATCGAGAAAAAATTGAAATGAAGGAATGTGTTCGCACTTAAATTAAATGAGTATAAATCCCTAAACCCAACTGATCAAGCATTGTTATCCTCTAGATACCCTATACACCACTTGGGTCGGGATTAGGGCAATAAGCTAAACAAGGAGATAGGCTTACATCTCTGGAAACTAATTGTTAATCTGGTTATAAGGCAAAAATAAAACTTTTTTAAAATAAATATAGATGGGATGTACAATACGAAAAGCAGCATCTTAAGTACAAGAGGACGGTTTGTAATCTGAAATGCCAAATAAAGTTCTTTAAGTTTTGCAATGAACCATACTGACAAAGCCTATCCTGCATTTAAATCCAATCTACAACAGATTGGATATAACACAACCGGTATAGTTAATTCAATCAGTTAACACTTTTAATGCTTAGTAAAGACCGTATAACCATCAATAAATTTTCTCTCTTTTTTAAATTTCTCCAGCAATTATGTATCAAGATATAGCGTATATAACCGATAAATATGGTATAATAACAAATCACCAAGAGAATCATTTCATCCACTTCATATTTTGGATTTCAGAAACTACCAAATACCATAAACTTCATTAAACACCGAAAAAACAATAATAAATAGATAAATAAGCCGTGTCACATAAGATGTTGAGCTCAAATGAGTGCCAAAGAGAGCAACGTGCAGACATCAGGGTACAATATATAATTACCATAGTGAATTCAACAAAAGCGATACGAGTAGAATGATGGTAGTCTCCAAGTAGCCTCAGGCGTTGAACCTACACAGGGAAATATCATACAATGAGATATATATATATATATATATATATGTCTGATCATAAGAGCAAGCAGCAAACAAACTGTCGGGAAAAACTGCATACCTCTCCACAGAGTGATTCAAAGAACAGTTTGACATCTGCTTGAGTAACCTACACCGGATAAACGTATAAATTAGGACTAAATGAACCAGCTGAGGCCACATTTCGTAAACCTAATGGTGATTTAAAGCTATACCATCTTGTCAATATTTGTACAGTAAATGGTTCTCGAGCACATCTCCCGTTCGTCGTCAGACTGAAGGTCATGGTAAGAAAGCCACAATGTAATATCAGCACATATCTTATACTAAGCCAATTTTTGAAAGCGTTTTAACGATCGTGACAGAAACAAGAGCTCACCCTAGGCAAAAATGTTGGGTTAACAGGTGCTATTGCAGTTTTGGAAGGCAGAACTCTCACAGGGTAATACCCGAGCATGGTTCCAGACAGAGTCAAAGCAGCCCTTGCACCTTCTGTAAAAACATAACCACCAATTCCGCATCACAATAGATAAAAGAAAAACAGCAATGACTATGAAGCCGGCAGTATTCGCTAATACCTTCATCAGTGAACTCGACAAAAGCAAAACGAAGGATAGAGTTTGGATCACCGCAAACACGACAATCAACCACCTTTTCAAAGAACAAAAGACACAAGTCAGAAGCAAAATCCACCATTATCCCTACATTAAGTACAGCATTTCAAAATTCAAAACATGTTACCTGTCCGCAGCCGAGAAAGAGCGCAGCAAGGTTCTCTTCAGTGACCTAATGTGCAAAACAAAGACAAACAAGTATCCGAAAAATCAATCCAACTGCAAATAAACAACCCAAAACTGAAAAGTTACAACACCACAAGCCAAAAGATAACTCAAACCTGTTGATCAATGTCTGAAACATAGACAGTCCTCCTGATCATAGCCTCTCGTTGCGCTGGACTCAACTTGTAATAGTTCCTTCTCTTTCCTTGAATATAGCTATTCTTCTAAACGAAAACGAAAACAAAAACAAAATTATCAAACATTTGACATAACCACACGAGTAATCAAATAGGAAAACTTCGAAGTCACTTTCTTCTCCACCATTTTCTCAGAAACCAAACAATCCAAAAACAAAACCAAGAAAAAAAAAAAAAAAAAAAAAGAGGAAACCTTTCTAGAAATAAGGCCATTAGCATTGGCAGAGTTATTAACGGGGAGCGAGAAATTGCCAGCGTAGCCGAAGCCAGCACCACCAACAGGGTAGCCATGGATTTTGCCAAGAGAAGGAGGCACAAATTCCTCGGCCATGGGGTTGAGCTTCGACAGCAAGTCCTCCAAATCCCTCATGTCCTGCTTGAAACTCTCGTCTCCATTATTACTTCGCTCGTCGTCGCGGTGATCAAGCCCATAAATCTGCTGCTGGTTATGGTTCTGGTTCTGGTTGCTGTTGTTATTGACCCCATTCGCTTCAACAACAACAAACCCATTTTGCATCTGACCCATTTGAGAATTCTTCCTCTGATCGTCGCCGTCGCTGCCGATGGTCTTAGGCTGAAAATCGGCCTCGGAAGTCAAAACCCCTGAAGATTCGTTTCTGGGTTTTGGATTTTCGAGATCGTTTTCCTTCGATACCACCACTACAGTGTCGTCGAACTTTGGTGCATTCTCAGCAACCGCCATGATCGACACCGCCACCACCACCACAACGCAAAGAAAGAAAAAACCCCCCTTTGTTTTTCCTATCAAAAAGATCGTCCCTTGTTTTTTTTTTTTTTTTCCTCTCCCAGATTCCTCTGTGAAATTCTAGTTTACACAATAATCGATCAGAAAAAAAAAAAAAAAAAAAAAAAAGGGAAAAAAATCAATATAGAAAATTAAAAAATAAACTTTTTATATCCAGATGAAATGATACCTGAATTATTTAAAGCAAACTCATTGAGGAAAAAGGCTCCACCAAACTGAAGAAGATCGCTTAGTACTAGAAAAGAAACTGGGCAAAACAAAAAAAAAAACTTCTTTATTTATTTTAAACTATTTATTTATTTTAGTAATGAAAATAGAGGAGGAAGAAGAAGAAGAAGGGTAATTGGGTTTGTGTGTGAACAGCCTTTGTGGACCTTCTTCACAACGTCCCAAAATGATGATGTTGTTGATGTTGATGATGATGATGATATACTGTTTTAGAGATGAAGTGGAAGGTAGAAATGGAAGACCCCATCAAACCCCTAACTCTTTTTCCCTTTCTTCTTTTTTCTTCCTTTTTTGGGGAATTTCTTTTTTGGGTTGGTAGTTAATTTACAAAATTGCCCATGATTTTGTTTATGGCCATGCATGTGTGTATGACCTTTCATACACGCATGGGGATGGGTTTTATGGACCTCCAACTCCAAATGTGTCGAAAGAAATGATAGGGGACCAAAGAAATTTAATTGGAAGATATTTTCATAATAAAATGTAGTTTTATTTTATCCATTACTAGTCTTGTTAGTAAAGTTGGAACAAGAATTATTTATTAAAAAAAAATGGGGACAAGTTAAATTATTTTCTAGACTTAAATTTTGAGAACAACTATAATTTATTTATACAACAGTGGTTTCTTGTTTATGAGATCATATTTATTATAACTGTATTTTTATTTTATTCTAAAAAAAATTTGTGCTTTTTTATCTAATTATTAAAAATTATTGTTTTAACCTGTTAATTGACCTTTCAACGGTATGGTATGTGATCGTATACATTAAAAATTTAATAATACAAGACATAGAGTTTCTCTTAATCATAAACAAGACCGTTGAAAACTTAACTTATATTTGATGAATGAGTTTAACTCAAACTCAACTTAAATTTTTCATCTTAATTTTTATCTTTTTCTGAAAAATCAACAAAATTTATAACTACTTTTTAAAAAGTCAACTCAACTTAAACTTAAAAATTTCATCTCATCTCAAACTCAACTCAAACACCAAACGAACCCAATCCAAGTATGGTTCTTACCATTACTTTCTCCGTAGCTATATTAGGGATATAAGAAAAATGGTTTTTTAAGCATTTTTAAGTAATATCTTAAATTTTGTTAAATTAGAAAAATTAACATTTAAGTGAGTGTTACTGATTTTTTTTTTTTATCTAAGAAATATTGAGAATTCTTGATCCGTCTTAAATTTAACAATATAGGATTTCAATTAATGTTCTTTTAAATTGAGCCGTCTTAAATTATTGATTTACTATAAAGATTTTGTTTCAATTGAAATTAATTATTTATTATATACTGAGGATCCTGACTAAACAAGTAATATTGAATGGTTAAAGCGTCAAGCTCATAACTCAATAACAATAGGGTATTTATTCTTTTTCTTAAAAAAATTTATTTAATTCGTTTTTAACAAAATGGCTTTCTAAAATTAAAAAGGGATTTACCAAAAAAAAAATTAGAAAAGGAAAATTTTCTCTTTTCATTTCGAGAAGTTTAATTTGGTAAATTAGTCGGTAGTTTTTGGATAGATTGGACCTTTTCTTTTCCAGGGATAGAATGGTCTATTTGGGACTTGGAAGTTTCGGAATTCGTGATTCGTGGGGAATAATTCGTAGTCTCTTTCATTTACCAGACGTTATTATTTTCAACACTTTACTCCCTTTTTAATTTTTGGAAAACTAATTTCTTTGTGTTAAAAAAAATTTAATTACTCTCTTTTTCTTTCTGTGCGTGGAAAAGATAAGAAGAAGTTGTTGATTTTGGAAAACTGAAAGATTACTCTCAACCAAAATTAAAAATTCACCGTTTCAAAAAATAAAAAATAAAAATTCACAAAGCCCTTTAACCCATTATAATTAGCTAAAAGGTAAAGAAAAACATCAACATATTTTTTAATGCTATTAACAACTCACATCTAAAATATAAACATTTATAAATAAATTATGCGTGTTGTTGAGAGAATCATCTTCCGCATGGTTTTAATTTTAGCACATGGATAACATGGATGGTATTAGGCCTAGGAAAAATCTAGAAGAAGGAAAAAAAAATAAAAAAAACACCTGTACAACAAGAGAAATCCCAAGACCAAGTAAAAGTTCAATCACCCAGCCAAAAAAAAAAAAAAAAAAACAAAGTAAAAGTAAAAGTTCAATCTGAGCAGCCAAACACGGCCACAGAATATTCTAACGCAGTATACCTTCAAATTTGTTTAATAAATTTTACGCTACTGCATTAGAAAAATCATACGTAAGAATTTAAAATCACAATACTTTTATCTTTGTTTTTTTATTTATTTATTTAAGAAATAAAGATTTAAACTCTATATATTTAAATATGATAAAATCAGATATAATATTATCATTAAATTATAAATATAATCATTTTATCTTATTTTTTATTATTTTAATAATTTGATTAATTTTTAATAACTAAACCATAAAAATATAAATTAAAACTTACGTGTGACATACAAGAATATCTTTTATTTTTTTAGGAGAGACATACAAGAATATCTACATACGTTGTATTCACTTAAAAAGTTTGTACTTTTGTTTATTTTTAATTTTTTTTGAAAGTTTTAATTAAATTTAACTTTAAAAACGTGGATTTTCACAAGATTACCACTATAGATTAATTCTCTCTTTTTTTTTTTTCCAAATTTAAACCTTTTAATGGCATGGTATGTACGACGATGTGTATGTTGATGTGATGATCATTGTGATGTAAGGACATGAATCATCAACCTTTTTTTTTTTTTTTTTTTCTCTTTCTTTTTGCTTAAAAAAATCAACAACATTGTAAAAATAGTATAAACAAAAAAGAAGTGGCTGCGTGTGAGCGTGCACATTGATCACTAACTGAATTCATCACATCATCACGCCACGTGTTAATCAGAGGTAGCGCTACGATAGCAAAGTGATAGAGTTACGACGGCCGTCATTATCCGCAGCAGTGACAGACATCAGCACTTCATTATTTATTAATTTTTATTTTTCATTTTTCTTTAGAACGGCATCAGTTCGCCGTATCGTTCTCCCAAGTCTCGCTACCTACTCGCTTGCGTAAACAGAATTACATTAACTCGCGTCCAGAGAGAGCCACGTGTTCATTTCATCGGTTTCACGGCGTCCTTGTTGCCGTGGACTTCACGGGTTGTCTTGCGTTTTGGGTATTTTATTTGAGAAGAAATATATAAATATTTTTGGATAAACATGGCAAACACTTTTGGACAGAGATAATGATGGGAATGAGCACATTTTCAATTTGGATAGTAGGTGCGAGGTGGTGAGCTTTTATTAAAAGAGAAAAAAAAATATATATATATATATATATATATATTCGTGGAATGAGGGTTCGTTTGGCTCTCAAGTTTAAATTTAAATTTTTATTTTTTTAAAAAAAATTTTTTTATTTTATTTTTTTAAAATTTTTATCTTTTTTAAAAAGTTAACAAAAATTACTATTTAAATTTAAAAATTTCAACTCAACTCAAACACCAAACACCCTAGTCCCGTTTAGTCACATGGTTAGAATTGAAATTTTTAAATTGGAATTGGTTGACATTTTAAAAATTAATTATAATTTTTATTGATTTTTCAGAAAAAGATAAAACTGAGATGAAAAATTTAAGTTTGAGTTGGTTTACCAAACGTAACCTTAGAAATAATATTTTGAAAATTAAGTTAAAAATATATATTTTGAGGAAAATTTTTTGAAAAAGTCTTGTGATATAGAAAATTATACAAAAATCTAAAATGTGTTCATGAAAAAAAAATGTAAAATAGATCTTATCTTGTCCGTCTCGTCATTACGTGTATTTTGATATAAAAATTACCTTATTCCAATTTTAAATGAGAAAATTATGAACTTTTAAAATTTGAGTTTTTTAAAAATGAAAAAAAGAGAAAATTTGATATAGAGTTAAAAATTTGAAATCAAAATGACAAAATATCATTTTTAGATAGTATCCCATACAACCTATTTTAAAGAATTTTTTAATAAATGATCGAAATTAAAAAAATGTGATTTAAAAAAATAATAAATAAATAAATTATTGATTAATTATAATTATTCAGATATTTAATAATATTAATATATATTTTTTATTCATGATTATGATTAAACTAACAGTCAAATTTTTAAATAAAAAATTTGATTCAAATAAATATTTAAAAACTATCATTTACTGAATTTTCTTTAAAAAATAAAATCAATGGAAACTTTTCCAACAAAAAGATGGATAATTCTTGGGAACTAAATATATTTTAGAGTTATGAGGATTTTCATATCAAGAAAAATATATTAGGCTTCATAAGCAAGACAATAACAAGATATAAAAGAAAATTATAATGTAAAAAAAAAAAAAAAAAAAAACAATGAAAGGAATGGTTTAGTGGACCACGTGATCCTTTTTGTTTGTGTGATTTTATTTTCTTTTATTTGAGGGGAAAGATATTTCTTACTCAATTGAAATTAACATAAGAACTATACGTCTGGTAAAAGTACCGAGTTGAGTATTTCAAAATATCCATTACGATAAATAAACACAGCTTATTCATTACTTTGATTGAAAACCAGAGAAGATTTCATTGTGCACTTTTTTTTTTTTTTTTTTTTTTCAGGAACATTGTGCATTTTTTTTTAATTGATGTACACTGCATACGTAATTTCGTAAGAAATATAAAATTAAGCTACACAAGATATAAAATTTTGGCTTTTTTAAAATACTCTTGCCTTCTAATATATGTTCTTTTATCTGATATGGTAGATAACACTTCCATAAGGGTGGCAATTTAGATATTGACGTACAAATCAGTCTTTTAGAAATTACAACCTCGTCAAAAACAAAAAAAAAAAAACCATGCAAGTCATACAAAAACAAAACAAAATACAAAACCACAACTAAATCAAGATTTTGATTTTGAATGGAGAAAAATAATAATCATTATAAATCGAGATTTAAGTCAATATGTATCTTTAATTCTTTATTCATAATGAGAAGATCAAAACTATAAATAGATGGAAAGAAAAGAAAAGAAAAAACAGTATTGGAGAGGGGGGGAAACGGTATTAAGATTACGTGAGAAGAATATCGGAGTTTGAGATGAATAGGAAAAAAATGAAAAGAGGAAAGAGAGTTAAGATTAGCTCTCGTAAGAAAAAAAAAAGATTATGTTATGAGAATATACTATATATTGTTATGGTATAATTTTAAACTATTTATAGTTTTATGAATTTTCCTAAATTATTATTAAAACAAATATGATCAAAATATAAACTCATATGTTGGATAACTGTTACACCTTATCCACCTAATTCTCGGGGGAAGAAACAATATTCAGGGGAGTTATTTATTTTAGCTGGACCATCTCCAATGAAACAGATCACCCATTGATCTTGGTGGACCAGGATTGTATGATTAGACCCTGTCAAGATTTTAATTTTTAATTTCCCCTCAAATAGACAAAATGGTTTCTCCCCTCAAAAATAAAAAAATAAATAAATAAATAGGTAAATAGTCATGTTATCGCCACCTAAACAAACAAATATATAATTATGTTTTCATTTACAAGGCGTTACCAATGATTGTGAGAGGACAGCCAATTAGGAACAATGATTAATCCACTAAACAGACAAAAACAAAGAAAAACTCCACACAATATATATATATATATATATATATATATATATAATGTACTTGTCCGCCTTTGGCAATCGTATTAATGCACATCAAATCATACATGTATAAACTCCATAAAACTATTATATTAGTTATTTGATTTATTTTTCAACGATTTTATCCATGTTTAAAACAATTATGAATAGTTCGTTAGAAAATTTTTTCGTGTGTATAATAACTCGTGTCAATACTCAATAATATAAAATGAGAGGTTTTATGGTAAATGATTCTTTATATATTCAATACATCAGCAAATTATTGTCAAAGTTTGTCCTCCAAAAAAAAAAAAAGTCAGAGGTTCCAAAAGGAATTTAATAGCGTTCAAACTTTAAACATTGTACTAAAGGTCAATTTTACTCTACACCGTCCGAGCCTCAGGAAGACTAACTTGTTGCTGTTGAAAAATTATGTAATTTGGTGTAAATTCAACGGTATTAAGAGACTAATATGTGGACAACTTAAGTAAACTGAAAATTTGCAGCCAAAAAAGAAAAAGAAGTTGAATATATATATATATATATATTTTTTTCTATTGAATCAAAATAAAATAATCAAAGGGTGATATTCTCAATGTAAAATATCACAATAGCATGTACATTGTATTGAATACAAGAGTAGGAATGGGATATTTAAATTTAAAGCTTTAACAAGGGCCATGGCTGCTGAACTTGGCTAGTACTATTTGCCATTTAGGCTTATAATAGCATAGAAGCTATTAAGCTTGCTGTTTTCAGGTCTCCATCATATATAGCTTTAATAGGCTATTGAGCTAAAGTTTCCCATATTCACACCCATGAATTCAGTTTTTGAACGATTGCATACATAGTTTAATGATATCATATGTGACTACCAAAAAAAAAAAATATATAACACTTGAATCCACGACTTCTAACTAAAAATAAAAAATAAAAACAAAACCTACCAATTAGGAGTAATTACGGGTTATGATATCATGTAATGTTATTAAATTAAACAAATAGAAATCAATACAATAAAACAAAAGATTTATTAATTACATCATACCAGCACGTTAAATTTCTTTATTGATTTTTCTATATTATCAGTAAGATATTTTTTCGTATCTTTTCAAATTCAGAAGTCAGAAACCAAAGCAAAAAAATGGAAAAAGCCTGGCTGTGCCCTAAGCCCAGATTGCTTAAAATGGATGAATGCAAGTAGTGTTGCAGTGCTTTGCATTTGCTCCATCTTATTTGGCAACAAAATAAATGAACTAAATTGTAATTTTAATTGTCCTCAAGCCCCAAAATTACCTCTAGTTTCTCATATTCTCAGACTTGAGTGGCCCTGAATTCCTTTAAAGTTTAAACTCAAAAACAAAACATTAAAAAAAATTAAAAGTAAAAAAAAAAAAAGGCAAAAAGGACCATGCCGATATGATGGAGAATAAAGCAAACATAAGAGGAACGAGGAGCACTGGATATCTTTGGTTTTGAGCCACGGAAAAATGCCACACGACACCTGAAAATGCACCAAATCCCTATACATCGGACTAGGAATTGTCAAAACCCTCAAATTTTAGCACTGAAATTTCTGCGAATTCCTCTTTCTATATAGAAGCTATACAAGTTGAATTTGCGTGTAAGGATAGACAAGCAAAACAATCAATAAATTAAACTTGCATTTGATTTACCGGTTGAAAATGAAATTTTTAAGTTGGAATTTGTTAATTTTTTAAAAATTAGTTATAAATTTTATTAATTTTTTAGAAAAAGACAAAATTTAAGATAAAAAAATATAGTTTAATTAGAGTTAAACTTGAATGCCAAACAAAGTCTAAACGTATAAAAAAAAGTCACGTAACGGATGTTGGACCTATGACATAGCAAACTGAGAAGAGAGAGAAAATGATATTATAGTGTAAGAACAAAGCAATGCAATGCAATGCAAAAAAAAAAAAAAAAAAGATTTAAAATTTTTTTAAATTACCACGCGATGTCTTGTGAAGTAGGATGAAAAGGTACTGTAGAAAGTATCTTTCATATTTTTATTATATAGTAAGAGATAATAGATATAAAGTTATCTCGGATAATTTTATGAAATGACACTTATAATTTTTTGATTTATTATTACAATAACCATTTGGTTTTAATATAACATTTTTCAATAATATTTATATGTACATTGATAGTTCTAAATAGTAACATTATTATTTTTTTTCTTAAGTGAATACCATTATAATATTCTAAATAAAAAATTACATGTAAATCAATTAGTAGTTGTAAGATTTTAAATAAAATGTTATAATTACATGACAAATCCGACTTTCAATCATCAAACTTAAGACATTTTTTTAATATTATATATTATCGTCAGAGTCCCTAATGAGGTGTTGCTCAAATTAAATTGTTTTAGAAGTATTAAATTAAATTTTAAAATAATATATATGGACTATAGTAAAATGTGTTATAAAAAAATGATAATATTAATGATAAAGACATAAAATCTTTTTAGTAGGATATTTTGACATATCCAAACACAAAATTATCATATATAAATAAGATAATAAGAGATGAAATAAAATCTTTTTTTTTTTTTTTTTTTTGTGTTTTCTCACCCTCTCATTCCACGTCATTTTTTTAGAATTTATTGGAATTACAGGTGGAGCACGTCAATTTTTTCTTAAAGATTGATGGTCAATCACACAATCATATTGATACAATTTCAATTAACTAAGTACATGAATAAAAAAAAAAATCAAACCTCTCATAAATATGAGAGAACTATAAAGCGATCGTCTCTCAACTCCCCGTCTCGAGTCACCATTTAGTGGTAAAACGAAACCATTAATGCACCTTTCAAGTTCCAACAACCTCTATGCAGCAAAATTATATCATTAAATTTTCATGTCATTAACGTAACTTGTCATTAAGATAGTGGTGAGCTAAAAGCTTCAATTTTATTTTAATTTTTTGGGTGGGACAAGGGAGGAAACGTCAAGTTACATTTGTCGTTTCATTTGTAGGAGAGTTCCCACTAGCATATACTATTTCCTTTATATTCTATATTCCGTTTGATATTTAAGCTTAACTCCAACTAAATTATATTTTTTCATCTAAATTTTTGTTTTTTTTTCTTAAAAAATCAACAAAATTTATAACTAATTTTTGAAAAATTAATAAACTCTAAATTAAAAATTTCATATCTAAACTAACGTACCAAACAAAGGCTTAATAATTTATGAAGTACAAACTAGTCCACGGGGAACTAAGAACTTTCATATTTCACAGGTGATTCACATTTTAATAATGACTTTGACAAGATGCTTTTTGTTTTATTAGAAAAATTATTTTTTGTTATGATAAATAATGCAGTCTTGTTAATCGAAACTAGAGCAGTTGTGCAGTAATTTTATATATGCCAAATCAATTTATAAAAAATTCAACCCAAAAAAGAGCAAAGTACTTTTATAATGCAATGTGTGGTTTATTTGTTTTTTTTTTTTTTTTTCCTAATAAAAAACGTCATCTCATTATTGAAGAAGTTCATGAGGTATTTCAAGCAAAAAAAAAAAAAAAATTCATGAGGTATATCCCGCAACATGTTAAGATTTTGCCATAATTAAGAAATTACTGTACATCCATCAATCTAATCAGAAGGAACTAATCTAGTTTTGAAGGACACTTAATTAGCATCATAAACTGAAATTACATTTTTTTTATTGAGATAAATATTACACATTACAACACTTGAGATGTTCATATGATATGACAGCCTGGTTAGTGTAGCATATATACAACGTGTGAGGATTTGGTCTCTCACACCAAAGGCACCTTAAAAAATACAAAGAAAATAATTATCAATAACAAAAAACAAAAACAAAGAAAACAGTAAAATTGAGTTCATCATCCAGCTACTTTTGTTTCTTTGCTTCTTCTTCCTCTTTTTTTTTTTGGCTGATCCGTCATCAAACTATTGATGAATCCATTTTTTATCCCCCAAGAATACGATAATATCCTTCTTTTTCCTTTTCTTGCAAAAGGGTAGTAAAAATATTTCTAATCCCCATTTAGTAATCTGGCATCAACTAATGCCATCCATTCTTTACCAAGGATACTGGGCTTGGACAAGTTTTCGAGTCGCTTCAAACACGGATAGGAAAACCATTCAGCTTACACCGGAGATGCAGAAAGCAGAAACTCTGGTTGTAGTCTTTGTAGCAGTATCCCACAAAACGGACATAGGGGTTTCGAAGATACATTTGAGTCGGATGATTCGGTTGAAGACTTGAAGTCTAAAGGATATCCAGGCAATGCGAAAAGAGTCTCGGGTGCTAGTCTGTAAACCTGTCTGTGACAACACGTACAAAACCATATCGGAGTAGTCGGGCAGAGCTCCATAGAAACAGCACATCGAGCTAGTTTGTGGCCCTGACCAACACCTTGGCAAAAGGCAACTTCTGGAGATTCAAATGGGACCGAGGCTGAGCAGTAGCAACAGTGCTCTGTGGCTACATATTCACTTGCTCGAAGCCTGTTCATAAGAGAAAAGTATAAATTATTATGAGTTAAGGAGAGCGTAAGCGAGGATTGTTCCATGTCAAGGCCTGCGAAGTAACGAATATTCTGAAATTTGAATGCTGATATCAATGCAACATAATTATAACGGAATTAAGTTAAAGAATATATCTGTTTACCTCTTCTCATGCTTCCGAACCTCGGATGAAAGGACTCTTAGCTGACCCTGTAAATAATCATGATTAAGGGCAACCCATCGCTCCATTTGTGCTAACCCAACTGGAAACCAGTTTCCGGACCGAGGAGAAGCTGTGGTTGAATGGGGCATGAGACTAGTGCAAGCAGAGAAACTCAGACATACAAGCCTCTCACGGAGTTCTCTTTCACTGCTCAAAAGTAGCTTGATCCACATAATTAGTTTCTCTTCTGAACAATCTAATTCTTCCAAGTTCTGCAATTTGTTGTTGATTTGATTAGGTTTCATCTCTGATAGTACTACCCGTCTACAGATAACATTCAGGAGGTGTAGCTGGCGAGAGGAAACTTTTGAGAGAATCTTTGAAACATGCGTTAAAACCTTTTCTACCGAAAGGTCCACAGGAGATCCAACATATGAAAGTGAAAGCCACTTGACCAGTATATTTTCTACGTACTCTGCAGCAAAACGCTTGAAAGCCAATAAGGCTGCTACAATATCCCAGACAACCAGAGGCTTGTCCTGATATTCATACTGTTTTAAACACCATAATACATTGACCTCCCAAGAAACCAATTCCTTTACAGGAACGCCAGGAATGGTAAAATTTGAGGACTCGTTTGACGAAATATGCACTTCTTGTGCACCAATCCAATAGTATTCAACAGCAGCCTTTTGAGTCCTGGGAATGTTTCCAACAAATAAATTTAGGTGAGTAAGAAGGACACTAATTTATTTTCCGTTATTGTTACTTTAGTTTTTATCTTTCCTCATCATGGTCATGGGGAGTAAACAAGATTCTTCCTCAAGCGCTATTTATCTTCCTGCAGTCGAGATCAAGGATTTTCTGACTTGCTTTAAGTTGGACTTACATTCTTTTGAATTTTTTTTCTCTGCCATTTATTCTTTCAATGCTCACACAACACACAAGTGAATAAGAGCTAATCAGAGTTTTATCTTCTTTTCTATTCCATTTCCTGAAACAAGATATAAAGTTCTAAACTTGGCCGATAGTGTTTCAGTTTGATTTATTACAATCTTTTGCCATTTACTCTCCCTCCCCCTTCTAGCTGATCCTTAAGGATAAGTTCCTATTTTTCTGCGATAATGTTTTAACCATTGACAAATTTTACAAATAGACTACAGCTTTGTTAAGCATTTGAAGGGAAAAATTATTTCACCTTCTCTGGTACATTGGATCCAATAAATCTTCATCATAATTGCGAACCTACAAGGTTCAAGTACAAACATTTTAGTTGTTTTTACAAATTTTAAACACAGTTAAGTAGTTCATAATACAATGGAAACTGCAGATAACGATAAACTAAAACTTCCCTATAACTGACATTAGTAAGATTAGCATTTAGCCATTTTCCATGTAGTTGTCTCACGTATAGAAGATTAGATTATTAGAAATTTTGGGTAAATATGATGCCATACCATAGCAATCACAAGATTTCCGGGAGAGACTGCAAGACCATAGCATGATCCATACGCATCCGGAAGCTGCAAAGATGTTCACATTTTGCAAACTTAAAATAAAGCATCTTCAGAAGAAAAAGGAAATATATAACAGTACTAACATACTTCAGTTGAGCTTCTCAGACGAGGAGTGTTTGAAGGAATTGGTGCTTCAGAGAGGATATTTTCACTCAAAATCCAATTCCGTATATAGTTGTCCTAATGGCATTTGAAAATTGAAACAAGTGGTTATCAATTAAAAACAAACTAAGAGATAGAATCCAAGAACCCAAGAACAAGAGTGTACGTACAAATATAAACAAAAATTTTGAATTATTTCTAGTAACTAACTACCTGGCTGCAGCTGAACAAAGAATGCCCATCGAAAGCCCATGCTAAACCTGTAATCTGGTAATTTTAAAATACGTTAATCAAATGTATCAGAAAAATTTTTGGATCAATAAAAATAAACTTACAACATGGTCATGGGCATTGTAGGAGCCAAATTTATCAAATCTGCTATCAGATATGTCACAATTCCACACTTGAAAAGATCCGGATCCTTTTCCAACTGCCAAGAGCATTTTGTTTGGGGACTGAGCAGGTACAGTAAGTGAAATTACTGAAACTGGGACAATATCTTTAGTTACAACCTATTAAGAAGATCATAAATCAAAATTTTAAGAACAAAAAGATTTGCATAAAGAAGCACTTGAACGTAGTAAAAGCCACATTACCTCCTTCAACAACGAAAAATAGGCGTGGTTAGCTTCGTTTGACTTCAGCAGTTGGTCATTATAAGCCAGCCAGATCTTGACACTAAGAAGATAAGGAAAAACAAAATGAACATAAGAATTAAGAAATACTACGGAACTAAGGACAATGACAAGTGTAATAAAGGATATAGGATACAAAGGTCCGATTACATTAATCTTTACCGTGGCGCAACAAATAATGTAGTGTCAAGGAAAATCACATGAAAAATTAAGAATAAAAACAAAAAAACATGGCACTATTCGAATGATAAAGCTTGTATAATACCAAAAGATGAAATCTTTGACCGCGTAAAATTTCACATACCAGAAAAAACTGTAACAGTGAAATGCACCTAACTCACCTCCCATCAGAACTCCCTGTCGCCAATAAAATCCGAGGATTGGAACAATCGGCATCAAGCAACGCCCAACCAATTGCTGTAACCCATGAAGCATGTGCCTGCAGGAGCCCCACAATCAATGCATTTGTTGGGTCTCCAATGAGCTCAACAGAATAGCATTCTGGTACAGAAACTCTCCAGAATGAGATTTCACCAGACTTCCCACCAACAGCAAGTAAAGATATGGATGAACCATTCTGAGGAATAGAACAAGCTTTAGGCGACAACTGCAGCACTGGTGACCAGGCAACTACAAGTGACGATAGCATCACATTACGAGCTACATATCTATCTACACTGATGAGCGGGATTTTGCAATTTTCTGTTGTGTTCTTGAAAGCATTTGCCTTGGATGTAGATGGAGAAACAATCTGCTTTGGGCTGTTTTTTTTCACTTGGCCAATATCAGTCTCAAGCACCCAAAAAAGTTAAGAAACAACAAATTGGAAATGAATGTGTGTTTTGCAATTGAAGCCATATAAAAACTACCCATTCAAGGATACATCCTTTCTTCTTCTCTTACGTTCCTTTCTCGGGACAAAATCCGAGTCCTCATCGGTACATCTATTTTGTGTTTCTTGCTCCTGGTAAAATGAGAAGAGCAACGAAGACCGTCAGCATAAATCATTGGAGATACTGCTTCCCAAGTCGATAACAAAAGATAAAACTTACAGTTTCATCACAATCTTTGGAGGGACAAGCTTCCAACTCCCCGAAACTAATAGTTTCAAGATAATCAAAAAGCCTAGTTGATACATCTATTACCTAAACAAATATCAGAAAAAGTTTAGAACAACAAGCGTAGTATGAATTTTACTAACTTGTTTCCGTTTCGGCTCTCGAAAATCTTCGATCTTGTGCACAATGTACATTTACCTCAATCCATTCGGCACAGAAATCGCTAAATGGTTGACGATAAAGCTTCACCCGCCCTTCGGTGGTGCAAACAGCCAGTAAACTCCTGTGCCAAATTTCCAAATTACAAAGGCAATAAACTACATTGAAGATGATCTAATAACGTGAATTAAATGAAATATTACACCAAAAAAAAAAAAACCAGAACTGACCCTGAGTTTGGAGCCAGTCCAAGCGGAGACCATGAAATTGATCGAACACAGGGCCGGGGGTCCCGAGATAAACAGGTCGGAAGCAAATTGGCCGAGACCAAATCTGGAACGAAATTGTATATATGCATATAAATATATGTATATTTATATGTAAAGTTAAAAAATTGGAACTTCAAATAAAGATCGAGAAAAGCACCAGTTCTTTCGACGACGCCGATCGGAAAAGGCTCGCCGGTTTGGATCGTAATGAGGCCTCGCGGACCGAGAGGCAATGCCGGATTCTGGGGAGCAAAATGGAGAACAAGAGACGTGAATATCGAGAACGGAAAAGGAAAATCAGAGAGAACTGAAATTGGAAGTACGAACGAGAATGGTGACGAGGTGGCCGGAGGCGACGGCGATGAGGTTGTCGTCGGACCAGGAGACGGCGGCGGGGTGCGACGGAGCGGCCACGAGCGCAGCGGCCTGGAAGCGTGAAGCCATTTGGCCGTTGGAGCTGGCCTGGAGTTTGGGAATTGGAGGGAAAAAGTTTATGAAGGAACCAAAAAAAAAAAAAAAAAGGGCGGTGCAGAGGTGAAGAAGATCCTGGGATCGAATCTAGCTGGCTTCGAGTTAAGTTTGAGTTGAACCCTACTTCGAGTCTCGACGTTACCGGAACTATATTTTATTTTATGCATTTTTCTTTGGTCTATAAAAAAAAAATTTAATTAACAAATTATTATTTTTAAGCTTGTTTTTTTTTTTTGGGAGATTATTTTGATTTTATAAAGTTTGAGAATGATAAAGGTGAAATTCTCTAAAAAAGATTAATTCACACAATCTTAAAAAAGTTCAGGGATTGATAAATCAAGAAAAAAAATTCAGGGATCAATCATTATTATCAAATTATACATTTTTTTTTTGCCGTATTTGTATAATTTGACATACGGTTTAGAAAATAAAAAATGTTAAGAAACATCAATAATATTCAACATCACGCTAATAGAAAAGTGTAAATACGATAAAAAAAAAGTGTATAATTTGACATCAATGATTGGTCCCCGAAATATTTTTTTTGATTTATCAATCCCTGAACTTTTTCAAGATTGTGTGAATTAATCCTTTTTAGTGACGGAAGTTAGGGCTGCACAAAACCCGCCCTACACCCGCAATCTGCCCCACCCCGCCCTACACCGCCCACCCTTTGTAGGTCCACGTCAGCAACCCGCCTATTGGCGGGTTCAACCCGTTTGCCCATATACTCAAGTGGGCAGGTGACGGATTATGTCTTCACTATTCGGGTTGAACCCGACCCGACCCGCCCTGAGTAATCAAAGAGAGAGAGAGAGAGAGAGGGAGAGATAGAGGAGTTTGATGTCTTTCAGTCTTTCTATTTCCCTTCTTTTGTTATTTCTTGTGTATTGTTTCATCTGCCAAAGCAACAAAGAACAATACAAAAAGTACAAATCCTAGCATAGCAGTCAAATACAGAAAATGAGAGAGGGAGACGGAGAGTCGCCGGTGCCGCCCAGCCCCAACCAACCAATCTCTCCTCCGACGGCCGCATGACGTCGAGACCTTGCCGGTTGCATCGTACTCCTCCTTGCAGTGTTCTATTTTGGAGTTTGGATTCCAAGTTTTGTGTTTTATTACTTTGTCATTTTCCTCTAACGTTAAAGTAACTAAAAAAATATTGGATCCAATTTTCCAACACTATGTTTGGTAAATGAGTTTAACTCAAACTCAACTCAAATTTTTCATCTCAATTTTGTCTTTTTATGAAAAGTCAACAAAATTTATAACTACTTTTTAAAAAGTCAACTCAACTCAAACTTAAAAATTTTATCTCATCTCAAACTTAACTGAAACACCAAACGAACGAGTTTTACTCTCAAAATCCAATTGGTTTGATTATTTCCCAAAATAAAAAGCTCTAAATATAGATGTTGTGCTTCTATTTGTACATATTTAAAGAATTTGTTTAAAATGGAAGATTCGATTTATTGTTATGTATTTATTTTTATCATTTTTAGAAAAGTCAAGATATTTATAAACACAACCTGTCTACACCGCTCGTGAGCCGCCCGCCCTTGCTTGGGCGGTTAGCGGTTTCCATACTCATCGACCTAACATTTAAAAAACACGATCCGATGCATCCTGAAACCATTTAATTTTTTTGTAATTTTGTATCACGTGAGACTCACATGATCCATCTTTCCTTTTAAAAGACTAAAACACTTCTAAATAATAGACAATCTTTCTAAAAAATTAATAATTGAAAAAAGTACTTCTTCTTCCTCACCTCTCGACTTGCATACGAAAATGGTAGCCCGAAAATGTGGACAAACCAAATCCAACGAGTCTCTCCGAGGCTTCTCGTTCTCCTCTCTCTAACCAAACTATATTCAATTAAGAACAGAGAGAGAGCATTGCGTTGGATTCCCAAATCCTCCAAGTTCAACATAGATATATGTTCCAAAGCCTTTTCTTTAACAAATTAATAAAACCAAGTCCACAAATTAATTATAATTTTTGTTGACTTTTCAAAAAAAAAAAAAACTGAGATGAAAAAGTACAATTTAATTAAAGTTAAGTTAAAATATCAAACGAAACAGTAGTACAGAATCACTTTTCACTTTCTCATTCTAATTTCTTTGTCATTCACATTAAACTCTTTCTCTCCTCAGCCATTAACTTCTCAGGCACAAAATGTAGAAGAAAGTGAACGGCTAGAGAATCAAGACGACAATTCTCAGCAAAATAAAAGTTCAGATTTTTCGGAAATAGACACATATAGATGTTTTTTTAAATCAATTTATTGATTGACTATTATATGGTCAATTACTGATTTGATCATTTAAAAAAATTGATTAACCATTTTATAAAAAATGATATTTTAATAAATTTTTAAAAACTTCAACTATTTATTAAAAAACTTTTTAGAAAAATGCTATTTAGCTATAAATCCCTTATAATTTTTTATTCTTCTCAACTTAATTCTGTTGGTTCTTTTACCAAAATACCCCCTTAATTAAAGCCATATGCAACTCACGTGGGTGAAAACCGTCTTTGTTTAGATGGCAGTTAGGGTTTTCCCCTTATTTATACCACTAAGAATTTGAGGACCTTTTAATTAAAAATAAAAAAGTTTGAGAACCAATGGTACCTTACAAAGAATTCAGGACTACCATTTAACAATTTACCCAAAAAAAAAAGACAGAGAGAGAGAAGAGATAAACTTATAATTGGGCCGGATACCACTAACATTGGGCCTCCAGAATCAACATGTATACGAAGCCCAAATTGGCAGCCCGAAATATTGACACCGACTGGACAGTAGAGACTTGGATAAAATCACCTGCCTGTCACTCAATTACCGTCCTTCATATTATCCCCTTTTTCTCCCTCATTTCTGCGCGCAGCAGAAAAAGCGGTTAGGACGCAGCCACAGCAAACCCTAGCTTCCTCTACCGCTCTCCATCCACTCTTCGCTCGCCATTTCTCTGTTCGCCGGAGCTTCCCATTCTTCGGTGCGATTCTCGTGAAATCTTCCTCTGTTTCTATATGCCTATATATGTGTATACATACACACACATATATTTTAATGACTTAGGGTTTTGGATTATGTGTTTATTTTTTTCGCAATTTTTATTTTCTTGAATTTATTGAGATTTTCTCGAGTTTTTGCGTTTCTAATTTCTTCTTTTGCTGATATTTCATGAGCATTCTTCATAATCTTATGTTAATTTTCACTTTTGCGTCTTGGAATCTTGAGTACAGGAAATGTCGGCTTTATCTGTCCATTTTTTTGTGTTGTTTTGTTTTTGTTTTTTACGATTTGTCTCTTGTTTCCTAAGTCCTGATACGATTTTTCCTATGCTCTATGTAAGCTTTGATCACAACATTAGTCAATAAATTACATAAACAAAAGGAACGATCTCGAGGTGATTTGTGCGTATAATCGTTGTGTGCGTATTCATGTGTATAGAATATATACGCTGTGTGTATGTTTTTGTGTAGCAGAACGGCGTTGTTGAGCCTGCCTTATTCTTGAGATTCATCTTTCTGCATTATTACTTGGATGAATTACCTTTAACAGCCTAACCTGACTATATGGTTCAAGAATCTTAGACATTTGAAATAGGACTATGATGGTGATAATACCATTTTTTCACCCGTGTTGCCGTCTGCAACATTTGGTATCATAACTGAAAACAACTAGGAAATAACCCAAGAACATGGTTGCCCACATCGGCTTCAGAATCGGTTATGATTCTTTACATGATCAGTTTTTAGAGAAATGTCTTAAATCTATCAAATAAGAGGCTAAAGACTTTAAATATTGGTTCCTTTACCCGGGTCATAACTTTCTGTTAGGCTGCTCTGGTTAGAGTTCGTATGGGATATTTAAACATTTTCCAGGGTTGTATTTCACTGCTGTTAAAGAGAACTGAGTAAGGTAAAATGCATAAATATATGTACAGACTTTACCTGATCTCATGACACAGATGTTTCTTTATGGTAGATGACAAGCGCTTGGACAAATATGAGCATTGCAATGATACATAGGGATATAGAGAGGGATTGGGAGATTCAGTGTGGAGTTTTGGGTGTTATTTTTAATTATTGGAGATTCTTGCTCACTCTGAGAAGATCTATTCATCTGCTAAAATTCTGGAGAGGATGAGGAGATCAAAATTTATTTCAATATAATTTTTGCTTTGGAGCATCTTGGAGCAAATGAGCAATGGAGCTTGTGGAGCACGGCTCACCTCGAGGATTGCTCTCTTGGTTTGCTTCATAAGTTTGGTTTTGCTTTTATTTTGATATCATCAACGTAGTACATGCTGATGATAACATGACAGAATAGTAGATGGTGCTACATTGTTTTAGAAGTTGTTAGATTCTTTGTTTATGAGATTCCTTTTCTAATTGCAGTGAGATATTCCCACCAGTAATCTTCTTATATCAAATATGAGCGGTCGCTTTTCTCGCACAATCTATGTTGGCAACCTGCCCTCAGATATAAGAGAGGGGGAAATTGAAGACTTATTCTACAAGGTTGGTTGGGAATTTCTTACAGCTTATTCTCAGTGTTGTTGTTTCTGTTACTTTCACTAATATTTAGTAGGTATCAACTTTTATATCATTAACAACAACAGCACAAGATGAAGTCTGATATCTTTTCAAAGTGGATTAATTCTCCTCGTGCTTTATAATGATATTTTTTTTGGATTCTTTTGCAGTATGGCCGTATAGTGGATATCGAACTAAAGATTCCGCCTCGCCCTCCATGTTATTGTTTTGTGGAGGTATTCTACCGTTCATGGCTAGTACTTGGATGCACTAGTAGATTCTATCATCAACATTTGGTTATCTCATGTGTTTTTGGATTGTAGTTTGAGAGTGCTCGGGATGCAGAGGATGCTATCAGGGGCAGAGATGGATATAACTTTGATGGTTGTCGTTTAAGGGTAATATATGAGTCTTGTTCTTGAAATGTTTCTTTTGAAAACTTTCTGTTCTGTTATTTATTTTTGTTTATCGATGATGCAGGTTGAGCTTGCACATGGTGGTAGAGGTCCATCCTCTAGTGAGCGCCGCGGTGGCTATGGCGGCGGTGGTGGTGGCGGCGGCGGCGGTGGCGGCGGCGGTGGAGGCCGGTTTGGTGTCTCACGCCATTCTGAATATCGAGGTATATTTCTAATAAAGTATAAAATATATATAGTCTGGAGGCCCTGGACTAGAGGAGTATGCATGACCATGTTATGCATTCTTAATCGAATTTAGTTTCATTAAGCATGCTAGTGTAGTTTTGATTAGTATGCGCTTCTGGCTGCAGTTATTGTTCGGGGACTTCCTTCTTCAGCTTCCTGGCAAGATTTGAAGGTAATTTGCATGCTCATATTTCATCAAATTCCTACGAGTTTATATTTGCTGTTGTCTGGGTAATATCATTAGGCTTGTGTTTTCAGGATCACATGCGTAAAGCTGGTGATGTCTGTTTTGCTGAGGTTTCCCGTGACAGTGAAGGTATATCTTTTACTCAAATTATGTGGCAATTAGCATTTATTTGACTGATTTCAGCTTAATATATTCTTATACATATCTTTCACTTAAATTATGTGGACATTAGCACTTATTTGAGTGATTTCAGCTTAGTCTATTGTTGTACGATTTGTTGTTGGTTAGGAAATAAGAATTTTAATTTCCTCTTTTATTGGTGAGGTGAATACTTATTTAGCGTGCTTTACATTTTAAATTGCCTTTGCAGAGTAGTTCTTATTTTACGGAGAAAAGTTATGTTGACATGTTTCTACGTCATGACAATTATGGAGTAGTACATAAAAGATGTTAAGAACTGCACAATTTTCTCAGGATGATTAGCCTAAGCACGCTATGTTAGTTTTTCTGCTAAAAACTCTTCTTGTCGAATTTAATTGGCTAAATTGTACTTGTATTTATCTCTTAGTCACGTGCTTTTACACCTTAGTAACTAATAACTAATTCGTATGAAATGTGTTGTTTTTAGTATTATGAGTGCTTGGTGCTAATTATCTGGAATATCTGTATTTGTTCAGGGACTTTCGGCGTTGTTGATTACACTAATTATGACGACATGAAATATGCTGTAAGTAATTGGTAGATGGCTTTTGAAGCAATTCTGCCTCAGCTTTCTTTGTAAGCTAACATGTTATTTTTTTCAGATCCGGAAGCTTGATGATACTGAGTTCAGAAATCCTTGGGCAAGAGCTTATATCAGGGTAAGCTTTTCCGTAATATCTATATATGTTTCCACGAACATTGCTCGCACCAAGTCTTTTTGAGATGTGTAAAATTATTCATGTTTTTGATGTTCATAAACTGGTGTAGGTGAAGAAGTATGAAAGCAGTCCTTCAAGGAGCCGAAGCAGAAGCCGTAGCAGAAGCCGCAGTCTAAAGAGGAATAGGAGGTACTGATCTTTCTTTTCTCTTCCCCTCATTCTTGTTTATTTCTGGTGCTCTTTTAACCCTTTTTTGTTTTTTCAGTAAATCGTTGGATCGATCCGTCTCTAGATCAGTTTCAAGGTCTAGGTCTGCATCTCCTGCCAAACCTTCCAGGTAATTTTGGGCTTGTTCAAACATACTTGAGATTTGTATTTCTACAAACTTACTGTTTTTTGTGATTATGATATGAATGAACCTTATTTAATATTGTAGGCCACGATCGCAATCCAGATCAGCCTCTCCCCGCCCGGTAAGTTATGATTATACTACTGAATGAGGATTGACGTTGTTGTTATAAATTATCATACGAAAGAGAAATTATTTAATCCTTAACTTTTTCGCTTCAACTCGACTCGATTTTCAGGCTCGATCAGGTAGCGACTGATCCTCTAGCAAGCGAAAGAAGAAACTCATCAGGGTCTCCTTGGCGGAGTTAGGAGGGAAGAATTAAGAGAGATTATATGAGTGATCTATTTCTTTTGAGAATTTCGTAGGAGAAACTTAGTTGATTAAGGGCTTTGTATGATTTAAAGACAAATACCTAGGTTTGTATTGGATTTGACCATATTAAGTTGAGCTAGTATCATGAGGCTTGCGACTTTTGTTGTTATTTGGCAAGATTGTGTTCATGTATGTTGAAGGATATTAAACTTAACTTTTGTTAGATAAAAGCCTTTTTTTTTTATTTTTTTTATTTGTTTGTTTTGTTTCTTTTTTGCATGTGCGTAATCTATTCTCTGGAAATACTTTTATTAAATCTGATAGTGAGTGGTATTGATTTCCTGATAAAATATGAATGAGGTACTGAAACTGTTACACCACTGAGGCTAGGTACTAGAAATGCCATTATTTATTGGCCGCGTTTGCCTTAAGCAGACTTCTTAAACGCCAAATTTACTAGCTTTAATGCCTTAATTTCCAAACCCCCCAATCCCAATGCATATACTTTATTTTATTTTATTTGCCTTTTCAGTTTCGCGTAATCTCCCAAGCAATAATAATGGAAATATCTGTATACTTTACTATTGCGAAATGAATTAATGGTATATGCACCAAAAAAGAAGGTTGGTTAATCGCGTCATACTTGGCCTCTGAGCTCCTCACCAAGCAAGTAAGGGCCTGCCATATGCAAGCAAGAAAGAAAGAAGACAACCAGGAGGAGCAGATCCTCCGTCCAAGATTCCGTCGTCGCAGCCATCATTTTGGTCAACAGCTGTAGAAGCCTTCACTCGAGGAATTGGCACTCAATAGAACTTGTGTGCTCCATTTATAGCGACTCCAATCCTAATTGCTTCATACAAATATTCTAACCCTAATTGCTTCATACTAATATTCATAGCATGTGATCCAATTAAATGAGAAGACTTTTTTTTTTTATCTATTTTTAGAAAGACAAGATTATAACTCAACTAATGTGACTCACCATCACTTAGAGTAGAGTTCTCTTTTCAAACTCGATTCGTATGAGCAGAATCAATATTCTGGATCAACTAATATGATAATTTTGTAGTTAAACGGGTCAACTCTAGTTTTGTTTTTTTATTTCGTTTTTCCAGTTGGGGTCTTTTATTTATTTATTTATTTCTTTATTTTATTTATTTATTTTTGTTAAGAATTCTCCTTGTACTTTTGTTGTCGTTTTAGTTTTTCTGGCGTCACTTGTGTTGTACATAGTTATACTGTCGTTTTTAAAATTTTGTTATCTTTTTGTATTCCTACTCTGACTTACTTGTGTGCTCGTTTTAAGAGTTTAAAGTCCGTTTTTCAATTTGCTCTCGTTTTTACTTTTGTTGTCGTTTTTAGTTTTTCTGTCGTATTACTATTTTTTTTTAAATTAAAGTGTAGCGCATCTTTAATTTTGTTTTACCTGTCGCCATTTTATTTTGTTGTATTTTTCTAGTTATGTCGTTTTTTGTTGTCATTCCATGGTTTCGATTATTATTATTATTATTTTCATTATGTGTCGTTTTTAAGCGTTTCTGCTGTTGTTACTTCTATTATTGTTCTTGTTATTCCCGTCTTTTTTTAACTTTCTTGTCGCTTCAATTCCTCTCGTTTTGAAGCTTTTATTTTTATTATTTTTTTTAAATTTTGTTATAGGTTTCAGAGTTCATGTCGTTTTCTATTTTAATGCGGTTTAAGCATCCGTTGTTTGTGAAACCATCGTTTTTTTTAAAATCTTATTGTTGTTCGTCGTTCCTATATTAACACATTCCGTGTCTTCCTCAGTGTTAAACTCGTTTATAATCCTTTTTTTTTTTTTTAGATGTCGTTTTACTATTTTTAAGTCGTTTACTATTTCACGTCGTTTTTCAAACAGCCGTGATGGGCTTCCAACATAGCTTTTTGGGCTACTAGTATGGGCCTGAGAACCCGACCCAAATAATCTCCCCCGAAGTTGGTTTCTGTCCCATTAAAAACCCTAGCCTTGTCGACCTATATATATACAGTCTCCAAATTTAGCCCTAAAACCCCTCCGTACCAGTTCTAGGGCTTCGTCGCTTCTCTTTCTGCTCTCCAGTTCTCGATTTTGTTAGGTTCGATTTCATTTCAATGGCTTGTGGTAACATTGCCTGCACCTACGCCGCTTTGATTCTCCACGATGATGGCATCCCCATCACAGTATGATTTTCTTCTTCTTCTTCTTTATTGTTTTTTGTTTTTATTTTTTTTAATAAGAACTTGTTCAAGAAAGATCCAGATCTCATTTACCATGAATTCTTGATCATATGGTGTATAGAACTTCGTGTTGATTGGAATCCATTTTTGTTGTCAATTTGGTTTGAAAATAGGCGGAGAAGATTTCGACTCTGGTGAAATCTGCAAATGTGACGGTGGAAGCATACTGGCCGAGTCTTTTCGCCAAGCTTGCGGAAAAGAGGAACCTTGACGACCTCATTCTGAACGCTGGATCTGGTGGATGTGCAGCTCCGGCCGCCGTCTCCGCCCCAGCCGGAGGTGCCGGCTCCGCCGCCCCTACTGCCGCCGCGGTTGAGGAGAAGAAGGTACATAGTTTAACTCATTATACTGTAACCATCGATTTTGCTTTTGCTATGAGTGCTGTTTAAATGAGATATTTAAATGTTGTATACGTATTATCTTTGTTAAATTTTGTTTGGAAAATGTTAGGGTTCTTATATTATTGATCAAGTTGTAATCTTTTATGTGGTAAAATTCAACTTTATTAACGCACCAACTTTGAAAATTTTATTTCACTTGTTGTTATGTGGCATAAAAACTTTGCAAATGATGTGAGATCTGTATCTTTATATATATACATATATTTATGGTTAGAATCCTAAATATTGCGAGTTTGTGACCGATGATTTTTTCAACTGGTTAGAAGTTTCTGTATCATATTTGTGGTTCTCTGAGTAGTTGTCTTTAAAGGGACAAAGAGAAATGGAAGCTAGAAGAAGTAACTAAGCGTATTTATGAAACTGTTGAAGTAAATAGCATACTTACCATATGGTTTCGTAAATAACTTATTTTAGCTTCTGTAAATGCTATTTACTATGTATTCCCGTCTTCTAAATTGGCCCGCGGATTTTGATGGTGTGAAACTATAGTAGTTGTGATTTCTTATTCTATGTGTCAAATTTGTTTCATGTTCTGTTGACATTGATGGACGTTACAATAAAATTTCTTGGAGTGTATTGATTGGTTTGGAATTCTTACTTTCTTTTCCTTTCTGATTTCAATGTGCAGGAAGAGCCTAAGGAAGAGAGTGACGATGATATGGGATTCAGTTTGTTTGATTAATCCGACCTTCAAATTAGGATTTAGAGTTGAGTTTCAGTTTAAATTTTTGTATTAAGATTTGAGGAATTTCTTTTTGGCTTTTGTCTTTTTTGACAATTTGACACAAATTGCAATGTCCAAACTTTTCTACTTGATTTCAAATTCCCATTTTCCTTTACATTTACTTGTCTAATTCATGTCAAATACTTTTTAATCAATTCCAAGATGTTGGTTTTCTATGATTATGGCAATAAAAAGTTTTTTTCTATCAAAAAAGTTTTCTATGATTATGGCAACAGTCCAAGTAAATTACAACAGTCCAAGGATTATGGATTTTGCTTTCATGATTTGCTTGAATGTAACAATCATGACGAATGCTAACATCGCAAATTCTTGATCACTGCATCAATTGAAATTGTTACGAGTGAGTATTCGGTATTTCACCATACGACGTGCGAGAAAGGAGAGGAGATACGAGGGAGAGAGAGATGAACAAAAGAATTTGAAGTTATTAATATTATTTGACTTCATAAATGAGGCCAAAAAGGTAATTTGACTGATGATATTTGTTTTTTGCTCCCCAAAAATCTCCACATTTTTTAATATTATTTCACGCCTCTTTTCATTTTGCTTCTCTCTGAATTGAACAATTTAAAACAATTTTTTAATGTTATGTTTGATAGAGGTGAAGAGAGGGAGGAAAGAAAAGCGGAGGGATTTTTAAGTTTTACTAGTTTTAGCTCCTCCTTCGGCACCACCAATACTTTTGCTTGGCTACTACTCATCATCCAAAGCCAAAAACAAATGAAAAGTGAGTAGACTTTTTGGAAAGCTATGGTCACCTTGACATTTTATTTCAAATTTAGGGACCGATTCTGGATCATTTCCAACTATATCTTCAAAAAATTTATTTATTTTTTTGGTATTTTTCTTCAATTCAAAATTACTTTTTACTATTCATATTTATAATTGTCTACAATAAACTCAAACTTTCGAAATCCATAACTTTCTCAATTCGATTTTCCAAATGGTTTTTGCGTCAAACTGCTCACAACGACGAGACGAATAAAACAAATATCCACTTTGTAATTTTTTTTTGAATATATTTTAAATTTTTATACTATTTTTTATATCATGACGCGCATTTTCAACCTAACCTCTAAAACTTTGTCTCTAAGTGTCCCCCCAACGAGCCCTTAAAAAAATACCTTCTCATTCTAAATCCAGATTCATTTTTTAGTTGCTCAAAATTAGTCTCTCTCCCTTTTTTTTTTTTTTTTTTTCCCTCTCTCAAACATCTCATTCATATTCTTGTTTCAAACATTCAAGGTCCGTTTGGGTTGATGTCTCGAGACGGTATTTTACCATCTTAACTCCTCTCAAATCTACAACTCACTCACTCTATTCTATTTTTAAAAAACTCAAACTTTAAAAATCCCTAACTTTCTTATTTAAAATCGAAATGAGATGATTATTGTGTCAAAACGCTCATATCGACGAGATGAATGAAATAAGATCCCTTTCGTATTTTTTTTAATACATTTTAAAATTTTGTGATATTTTTTATATCACAATTTATTTTTAATTCATACTTCAAACTAAACACATATTTTCAAATAAATATTTAAAACTCTGACTTCTAAATATCCCCTAAATAGGCCTTAAAAAAATATCATTTTAATAGGCTGTGTTAAAAAGGAGCTAAATGCTGCCAGATATTTTAGAATTGGAACTTGGAAGAAGATTTCCCTCGCTTACCATGTTCAAGAAAATACCCCGAAACTAAGAGAGTAGTTGTTGAACAGACCTGTATTATTATTATTATTATTATTATTATTTTCCCTTTTTCCACTTGAGATCCCCACATCGCTTAGAACTAATCCACTCGGGAAATTTCTAGAAATCCTAAGCACCTACATGTAACGAGTGGCAGCTCATTCACCAACAACGATCAAATAAAATCAATCATTTGATCACCAATCATCATTTGACACTGCCATGACCTCCAAGTGGCAAACCCACGTGGTGCTTTCTTCTACTAACATGTGTCAAGTCAAACAAAACGGCAAGTGTAGCTGTCAAACATTCGGGTTGCGTCCAGAAGCTCCTTCTGGGGGGAAAACACATTGCTGTCAACCGTTTGAAAGCAACTTCCTATCTGTCCTCCCTTTAAATTTCTCCTCCTCTCTCTCTCTCTCATCAATTCAACTCCTCCATTTCGCCCCAAAAAAAAAAAAAAACTCATTTTCCTTCGTTTTCGTTGTATCCAATTGGATTTGGCTCTCTGTTTTTTTTTTTTTTTTTTTTAATAATTAACGGCCATAGTCATGATGATGTCGATGTTCAGCTCCTCCGACGCCCTCTACGCCGAAATGTCGGGCTTCTCCTTCTCCAAGCCCAACGCCAGCGGGATTTCCTCCGATTCCGTACGGTCGGTCAACAAGGACACTGAATCAGAGAACACCAAGAGCCAGATTCGCGACAAGACTCCATCCCCGCCGCCGCCTCCTCAGCCAGCTGCGAAGGTGGCGACGGCCCAGCGGAAACCGCAGAGGACGCCGAGATTTGCACTGGAGCTCGACGGAGTCCATTGTTTCGAGACCATAGTTCCGTACTGATCTGTTGTATGTATGTCGCTCAATATTAGTGTCGCTTTTTAATTTTTTTGGTTGGATATTTATTTTTTGGGTCATCGGATTATTTTGATTCCGAAGTGTATTTTGTGGTCCTGTATTGGCGGATCATTTGTGTATTTTTTGTGAAGTACGGATAATTTGTATTATACTCTATCAAAAATGGAAAAAGGAAAAAAAAAAAAAAATCCTTTTGTACATATATCGACTTTTTTTTTTTTTTTTTGGGCGCTGTCTACTAGTCGTACTTTAAAACGTATCCATGAGTCCATGATCCTATAAAACGAATACTCGTTTCCATTAATAAACGACCGTCCTTAATGAAAAAACTTGTGTTTGTTTTCCTAAACGACATGTCGTTTTTAATTTGAGAAACTTAGTGTCGTTTTGAGGAAAACACCATGTGGTTATATATTGAGGATTTGTCTGTCGTTTTTTCTGCAAAACGAGACTCGGTTTAAAGTTGAAAGATGGTAAAACTGTTAATAAAACGACACCTCACCGTCTAACAGAATAAACTTAAAATAGAAATCATTACTTTAAACGACTCGTCGTTCATTCTGGAATTTAAGTCATTCTTATTATTACTCATAAATAAATTAAGGGCATACCACAATTTTCCTTTTGCAAAAGATAACATGTCGTTTCGAAATTCTCCTGTGCAATTTTTGCTAAAAACGTGTCAATTTTTGAAAGTTTGTTGTCGTTTATTTGTGGACAAAGGCATGTCGTCATTTTAACATACAAATTAAAACGATTTCTAAATTAATTAAGGATAAACATATAAAACTCAATAGTTTTATATAATATTGTATACATGGATCTCAAAGTTGACATGTCAATCTATTATTGGCTGAAAAAAGTACATGCGCATAACCAAAAGTAATTTGAATAATATTGGCAAATTTATTAATTATTTAGAATCCTTGACATCCTCTAACTCCTAGTCAGACCAAAACTTTGATCCCGATCTCCAAGCTCTCTCTATAACTAGACCACCATTGATCCTAAATACCTATTCGTAACACACTTTGAAAGCTTTGAGTCTCTCTAATTTTCTCTCTCTTGATTAAGATCTCTAGATTTTTGATAACTCCTTTTTTTTTTTTGTTTGAATACGAAATAATGTCTAACATTAGTGAGCTTGCTTGCACCTACGCCACTTTGATTCTCCATGACGAAGGCATCCCTATCACTGTAAGACCTCTTTTCTTTTTCTTTTTTCTTTTTTGAAACACTAACTTTAGTATTCCCTGAATGCTCTAATCTAAGCAATTATATATTTTTATGTGTATATTTATTTACTTATATGAATGATGTATTAAGACCAAAACCCTACATGAATTCACAACAAGATATATATATATATTTTGAGTGAATCCTTGCTTTCGCTTTTAAAATATATATATATATATATATATATTTTAACGGATCCAACTCTGATTTGTGAAATCTATTATTATTGCAAAAGGCTGAGAAGATTGCGACTTTGGTGAAAGAGGCGAATGTAGAGGTTGAGTCATACTGGCCATCCCTTTTCGCCAAGCTTGCCAATAAGAAGAACATTGATGACCTTATTCTCAATGTTGGATCCGGCGGCGCTGCGGCTCCGGCTGCCATGGCCACTCCCGCTGGTGGTGTTCAAGGCACTGCCTCTCCTTCTGTGGCGGTTGAGGAGAAAACTAAGGTACGTACATTATGTGTATTATCTATTTGATTAATTCTGTTGATAATACTAGACCTTGCAAGTTGAATTGCAACAAACATAACCATAGAGTTTATTTTATTTGGAAATCATTTTTAAATTATTAGTACTCCTACAAGTAATTGGCTTAATTATTAGGATTTGTCTTAATTTCTTGATTCTACGTGCAGGAAGAGCTAAACGAAGAGGGTGACGATGATGATGGCTTTGGATTTAGTCTGTTTGATGATTAAGACACTTTAGATGTTGAGGAATCTTTAATGTTTAATTTTTAATTTTTAATTTTTTATATTTTTTCTGGAGTCCATTTTGATTTTTGAGAGCTTGACATAATTCTCTTTGATGGGATGTCTAAACTTTGCTATGATATATAAAAAATAATTATCAATTTTGCGTGCCTTATTATTTCTTTTTAAATTTTTTTGTTCAGCTCGTTTCATTAATATGATAGATAGACGTTAATGAAAATGCACTATCCAACTCATTTTCTCTCTATTAAAAATGATTAATTAAAGGGCATTACTGAAGTTTAACACCATATACTAATAACAATAGAGATTAGGTTTTATATAAATTTTAGAATTACATAGTTCGATAGAAATAAGTTTCTCCAAACTATCAAATCTCCTAAACTAGATTATTAAATTATTTCAAATAAATACTATTAATTTCATATTATTACTAAAAAAAATTTATATCTATAGAAGCAAATTTGACAAACATTCTCAATCCATTATGCGAATATCCTACCACCAAATATTTCAGGGGCAAAAAAAAAAAAAAAGGTTATGGGAGAACAATCAGCACAGTTACTAATCCTGTTCATTAAATTCATTTTTTTTTTAAATTTAGATTTTCAACCAAATCCACGTAGAAAAGGGTCTCGTTATACGACATTGTCGTTTTTGTATAAAACGATTGCTGGCATATTTGAACTTTGAAGAAACTACACTTCCTTTACTCAATTTACTTTTTGAATTTTGGGAAGGGATTTGTACACCTTCTAATTAAATCTGGTGCACATAATGTCGTCTGTACTTAAGAATTCTATCGTTTTTTAAATAATGGCATGTATTTTATACATACCTTGTTCCATAAGAAATATATTGTTACACGAAATCTAGCCTTTGTATCAAAGTTCAAATAGTAAAAATCCAATACAATTCAAATTTAAATGCACCTACTTTTTTAAAATTCATACCACACTCGTTTGTCTCTCTTTGAAATACCAATCTAGTTTAAATTTCTAACTAAAATTGGAAAAATCCAATTCGAACTCATGCTCCAAATAGACTCTGAACTTGTATTTGGACATCAGGTTTAAATCCAAAAATTCCAATTCAATTTTTAATTTTTTTCTGAAAAATCAACAAAAATTTAACTAATTTTTAAATAATCAACCAATTCTAATATAAAAATTCAATTCTAAACCGGTGCACCAATCGCATCTTGAGTTTAGTCGAAGGTTGGACATTAATTGTTCCCTCTTTTCATTGGTGTAAAATATACAGATCAAAGAAATAAAATCAAGAGAATTCAACTGTAGGATTTGGAGGGAAACAAAAAATAAAAATCTTCATACTCTATTAATAAGGCTTTGTATTTTAGTAGTTAAATATATAAATAATAATAGATGATGCATACTTTTTTTTATGCTTAATATGATTTTTATTAGATCTAATGTTTACGTTACGTATAATAATAATATGATAGAAATACCACAGAAAAAAAAAAACCGGAGAAATGCTCAACAATTTTGGAAATGTCGTAGAGATGAAAGAATTTTATTGTTTTGCACATTATTTTTGTTTTGAGTAAGTACATCAACTTGCGTTTGATTTACAGACTAAAACTAAATTTTTTAGGTTGGAATTGTTTGACATTTCAAAAATTAATTAAAATTTTTTACTTTTTTTTAAGAAAAAGACAAAAGTAAGTTGGAAAAGTTTAGTTTCAATTGGTGAACCAAACGGGATGATCCTTGTTTCTACTACTTGTTCCCAATATTTAATTTTCATTCTCCCTATTATTAGTAACTGAGAATGGGAACTATTAATGTATTAATTGAAACCAAAATTAAGTTGCAGATCATGAAAAGAGGTGATAATAAGAGTATAAAAAAATGCACATTAATTTTGAAGGGACAAAAAATGCAAATAAAAAATCTAAACTAACCTTCAAAGGTACTTAATTTTGAAGGGGCACATATTATCCCACTTCATCGTTTTATTTGATAAAGTGGTATCTCATTCAACAAAAATAAATACCACTGTAGATATGGTAAAAACCTCTTTTTATTATTTTTATTTTTTTTAAAGCAGTACCAAGGTCCAAGATTGATATTAAAAAAAGTGTTCATTATAATAGATAAACTACTGGTTCCATCAAATAAGATGGAAGAATGCAACTTATCTAAAATATTGATCCGGATTTTATCATTTAAATCAAACCGGCCGTCACTGTTAAATGAAATAAACTTGCAAAAATATCTTATCATTTACGTAAAACTGATTTTTTGTTCTCGTTTTGGGATTTAGTTTATTTTAGCAATAAGTTCATGACATACCTCATAAAATTTGTGTATTTAATGTTAGGTTATGCTAGCAACTATAATCTAACTCCTTTACATGCACGTTTAAGGGTTGTCAATCACAACAGATTATTATTTTTCAAGTATTTGTCATCATCCTCGTACATAATCAGAAGAGATAAATTACTATCCTATACTGTTTTGAAAAATCTCTTTATTTTGCCTTTTTTTTGGGGGGGGGGGGGGGGGGGGGTGGTGTTTTGGTGTTGGGGGGAAGCAACACAATTTTCCTTTATGTGTTAAACGACAGATCGTTTCAAAATTTAGTATCTTCTGCCCTGAAATTTTGCTAAAAACATGTCAATTTTTTGAAAGCTTGGTGTCGTTTATTTGTGAAAAAGGCATGTCGTTTATGACAAAAAGGAAAACTGTGGTGATTTTTTTCCCCCTATCGAATTAAAGATATTTTACATATAAAAGTCTGTTTTTATCATATAACATACATGGATCCCAAAATTGACATGTCAATCTATTATTGGTCACAACCTGATAATCACCAAAAATAGTAATAAATAATATTTGACCAAGTAATAATAATCATTTAGAATCACAAATAAATAATATTTGACCAAGTAATTATAATTATTTAGAATCACAACCTGATAATCACAAAAAAAAAAAAAGTAATAAATAATATTTGGCCAAGTAATTATAATTATTTAGAATCTTTGCCATCTTGACTACCAAAACTCTGAACCGATTCTTTCTCCAAGCTCTCCCTATAAATAGACCAAAATTGATACAAAACAATTCGTACCACACTTTGAAAGTTTTCGTCTCTCTCTAATTTTCTCTCTCTTGATTAAGATCTCTAGATTTTTGATAACTCCCTTTTTTTTTTTTTTTTTTTTTTGTTTAAATACGAAATAATGTCTAACATTAGTGAGCTTGCTTGCACCTACGCCACTTTGATTCTCCATGACGAAGGCATCCCTATCACTGTAAGACCTCTTTTCTTTTTTTTTTTTTTGGAAACACTTAACTTTGGTATTCCCTGAATGCTCTAATCTAAGCAATTATATATTTATATGTGTATATTTATATACTTATATGAATGAAGTATTAAGACCAAAACCCTACATGAATTCACAACAAGATATATATATATATATATATATATATTTGAGTGAATCCTTACTTTCGCTTTTTTTTTTTTTTTTTTTTTTTAAATTTATTTTTAACGGAACCAACTCTGATTTGTGAAATCTATTATTATTGCAAAAGGCTGAGAAGATTGCGACTTTGGTGAAAGAGGCGAATGTAGAGGTCGAGTCATACTGGCCATCCCTTTTCGCCAAGCTTGCCAATAAGAAGAACATTGATGACCTTATTCTCAATGTTGGATCCGGCGGAGCTGCAGCTCCGGCTGCCATTGCTCCCACTGGTGGTGTTCAAGGCGCTGCCGCTCCCACTGCGGCGGTTGAGGAGAAAACTAAGGTACGCACATATGAGTATTTACTTCTATTTTATTGATTTTGTTGATAACACTAGACCTTAATTGCAAGTTTGCAACAAACATAACTAACCATAGAGTTTATTTTATTTGGAAATTATTTTTAAATTATTAGTACTCTTATAATTAATTGGCTTAATTATTAGGATTTGTCTTAATTTCTTGATTTCTACGTGCAGGAAGAGCTAAACGAAGAGGGTGACGCTGATGATGACATGGGATTTAGTCTGTTCGATGACTAAGTCAATATGTCCTTTAGATTTTTAATTAGGCAATTAGGTTTTATTAGAGTTATTAATTTCTTTTTTCTCAACATAAGTTAAGGGAGTTTTTGTTTTTATTTTATTTTTTCTGAAGTCTAATTTGATTTTTGAGAGCTTGAAATAACTCTCTTTCTTGGAATGTCTAAACTTTGCTACGATATAAAGAAAATTATTATCCAATTTGCGTGCCTTATTATTATTATTATTGTTGTTGTTGTTGTTGTTTGTTTAAAATTTTTAGAAATAAATTTTTTTTTTTTAGTTGTAGGTGGGGGGAATTTAAACTCTTCACCTGTTGGTGGAGTCAAATGTGATTTGTTGTGACATTATGATTAGACTATGCTTACAACCATATTATTTCTTTAATTCTTGTGCAACATTTGTTTAATTTTATATCAGAGATAGACATTAATGGGAATGCGATAAATATGTTCTTTTTCATAAAAATTAAAAAAGAAAATAAATGGAAAGGAAAAGAGAAGATTCACTAGTAAAAATCACAATCAATAGACTCGATATAAACAAAAGTGAGGAGCACCGTCAACAGTTTGGATAAATTCTCCTAAAATTATCATATTTTCCAAAAGTAAATAAATTAAAAAAATTTAAAAATTAGGCTGGGTGATCTTTTTTAATCACCTAATCTAATAGATAACCCAAATTTTTTTTTATTTAAGAAAATGACTATTTGTTATTTTTCAGATTTGGTCAATCAGTGATTGATTATAAAAATTTGTGATCATTTAAGAAAATTGATTAACCATCTTAAAAAAAATGGCATTTTAAATAATTTTGAAAAACTTTGGTCATTTATTAAAAAAACTTCTTAAAAAAAGGTTATTTAGCTATAAATCTCTTTAAAAAAATGTATAATTTAATCCAAAGTATTGGTAAAAATTACTGTATATAAAAGTTAACTTTCCCTAATATTTTCACGCCTTTATATGAATATCTTACTACCAAATACTTATAACAGAAATAAAAGAGAAAGGAATGAACAATCAGGACAGTCAATAATACCGTTCAAAAATTCATTTTTTTCAAAAGAGTCTTGCTACATGACATTGTCGTTTTTTGTAATTTGTTTGTTGCCATAAATTTGAAGAAACTACACTTCCTTTACTTTTATTTGTTTTTTGAACTTTGAAGTGAGAGATTAGTACTTTGTTTCTTACGATAAAGTCTGATGTAAAATCATTTCTAGACAGACCATATCAGTAATCACTCCCTTATTTTACAGTAAACCTTGTCACGTAGGAAATTTTTCATCGTATGTTCTTGGAAAGATTTTGCTGCCGTTTGCACGAAGTCTTGAGAGTTTAGTCAAACGTTGGACATTTTTTGTTCCCTTTCTTTCTTTTTTTTTTTTTTTTAAATATTTATTTCCTTATTTTGCGGATGCGATAACTAAAATAAAAAGAATTATACAGTAAGGTTTGAAAAGAATATTTAGTATATCCTCTATTGATAAAGCTTTTCATTTAATAAATTTATTAAATTTGTATCAACTATTATATGAAAAGACCCCACTTATATGGAAAGGCCGTCTCTATCACCGTCATTAAGTGCAAGTCCAATTGTCCAATTGAATGCTTTTCTACCTTAAATTAAAAAAAAAAAAAAAAAAAAGGGTGCAAGTCCAATACTCCTCGTTCGAGTTCTTACTTCTTACCATCCGCAAATTTGCATTTACTTAGTAAATTACTTATTTATTTGTTATATATATTCTAAATGTTTTAAAAATTGCTATCTACTCATTTCTCTCTTATTATAAAACATATACGTAATTGAGGGGGAAAGCATTATTATTGTCATTATTCTTGTCGTAAGTATGATGAGGATTAAGGCACTACAAATGAAGTTGCTTGCAAGTTAGTAATTATAGCGTGAGACTTGAGAGAGCCCAAAAAGATAAAGCAATAACATGGTGCGTTTGGTTGCCGCACTCCAAATGACGTGGCCGACTTTTGTTCTTCAAATTATATGAAGATTATCTTTCAACAATTAGAACGCACATTATTAGATAGCCTTATCCTTTTCTTTCCAATGTGGGATAGCAATACCAATGCCCTTTATAGGATAACATTTTTCTGTCTATTCACAATATATATATATATATATATATATATATCATATAGACTCTATTCTTTACTTTCCTTGACCATCAAGAAAAGGTCATATTCCTTTGCTTTATTGTCTCTTGTTTCTTTCTTTCTCCATTTAAAGCAATCTGTCCTTTGGGAGGATAAGTATTAACTCTCTCTCTCTCTCTCTCTCTAAGAGGAATTTACATAATTAAGCTGATCTTCTTCAGGGCTGCAATGGCTGCTGGTACAGTCTGTGTAACACTGCCTGTTGTGGCTGCAGCTGTTGGTCTCTATTTGTGTGACAAAAACCATTCCAAAACCAAGGTAAATAATGGTGTATTATAATACTCAATCTAATAACATGGTGACATCTTTTTTATATTTGCTGAAAGTGTTTTTATGGACCTTTTATGTTCAGGATTTCGGAGGGGGAATTCGAGCTTCCTTCGAAGATGTAATGGCGAAGGCGAAGGTGGAGGTCAAGACCAGTCAGATGCCGAAGTTGGCGCCGCAGTTTGATGGTTTGGACTGCTTTGAAACCTTTGTGGTTCGTCGGTAGTTCCTTATGGTGATCTTCCTGGTTTAGCAGGATGAAACGAAACTGGAGAGTTTGGTAGGGTATTTATGTCCGAACAAGGGGATATATATATATATATAAAATATATATATACTCTTTCAAGATTATTATAATGTCCTATTATTATCAAAAAGGAAGGCAGGAAAGTTTATAATGTCCTATGTGAAGAACTGCTTCATTTTTAAATCAAATTTGATTTGTTTCTTCTTATAGTCACTTTTGTACTTTCCTGCAAAATCTTTTTGCTGACAGAAGCTAACATTGTATACAGAGACGACTCCTTATCTTGCTTTTATTAACTCTATTTTCCGTTTAAAATTCACGTCGTGTTTTCCAGTAGAAAAGGACTTGAATCGTATAGGTTCCTGAAGCTTTGGTATATTTAGAAGAGCTTTTAGTCAAATTGACAAAATATCGCTTCTCAATAAATATCTTCTAACAGACACAGGACTAAAGAAAAAAGGGAATTTGACACCAAGCAAATAATGAATCTCTCTCTGTACATTTTTGTTTTACTAGACAGTAATCTCAGAACTTGAAGTGTTGAAATCCTGTTATGAATTCAAACCAGAAGGAAATACAGATGTGGGACTGAGAACATCCATGAACGCATTAATGGCAAGACGAAGCTGGACTAACACAAGCATTTAACATCATTAGATTAAATGGAATATTAAAATCCTACAAATAACCGAGAATTTGGTAAGTGTAAAACCCTAAAAAAAAAAATATCTGATTTGAATATATACAACCATACTAGGCATTCATGTCCAGAATACATCAGGTATACATGTTAAACAAACAGTACAGCTCTCATCTTTCTGACAAGAGTGGCTGAAGGCAAAAAAAAAAAAAAAGAAAAAAAAAAGGATAATGGATGGAGCATCCGTCCGGAAAAAGACACGTTGCTCAGAATTAAGTACCAAACAAAATCTTGTGTGTGTGTGTAGTTTCCAGAACTTTCTCACAATCTCTTTCCCACATTTGCAAACCTTCTGGCCACACCAAATATAACGGACTTGGTCAAGAGCCCTTGATCAAGAGAACAAGCCAGGATAATTGCGCCACCAATAATTAAGACCTTAGGTATGTTCCTTCCTTGCGGTTTGTCAGACGCTGTCGCCACTTGTGTCTCTATCAAATTGTCGGGCATGTCCCCCAACGATCTCATGTAGTCTGGATTTATTTTGGTGTTGATACTGGCCATAAAGGCCTGCCGAGAAAGTGGAGCTCCTGATGCTCTCTCTTTCTGGTATGCCCTCAAACCAGGGTCAATCTTCTTGACAGTATCCCACATCCCTTTTTTCACTCCAATCTTTGCTATTTCCCACGGAATTCCCATGTCTTCATGATGGAAGAGTAGCACTTCGCAGGCGCTCAGCTGGCTGTCACCGCTTGCAGACTCCACTGTTTATGTTCGACATAAGCTATCTTAATCCAAAGCTAAGAACCAGCTTCAACATGGAGCTAAATGTGAAAGTGTGACAAAAGAAGTAAAGTGGCATAATTTACCTGCTCGGACACACCAACTAGAGTAGTACAGATCAACTCGTCTTGGCTTGTCATGCCTTCGGATTGAAGGACAGGGAACTCCCTTAAGGGGAAAGAAGACAACATCAGATCAGAACTCATTTTTAGTACAGATAAGAAACTTTGGAATAAAAATTCCAATCCTTGTACCTTTGTTATGCAGTAATACGACCTTCCTGATTCCCATATGCGACGGCCAATTATGTATTCCCGGTCTTTGCAGAAAAATGGAAACTGTAGGGACGTAGATGATGCAAAAGAAAGCATAAGCAAACAGGATTAAAAAGTTGAACTATCGTTAAGCATAAGAGATAGATATACAGGACCTATAAAGTGTAGATAGCAAATACTAAAGAGAACATAACTCGAGAGAAGGAATTGGAAATCCCTATTTTCACTCAACAATCAAGTCCGAATTGAAAATATAATCATCGAGCCTCTTTATAGACAAATAAAAGATAACATCCATGTATCAACTGATAAGCAAATATTTTAAATCTCTATCTTGTTCATAACAAATTACCTTCCGAATCCACTGCACAACCATGGTTCCTGTGGTTGGACACTCATTTATAGTTTTTGAATATGCAAGCATGTCGTCCCACTTTGGTCGAAACTCATCATCCCAGAAGAATTCCCTAACCATTTCAGGCATGGCATTCTCAAAGATAGTGCTGGTACGATATTGAGGAGGACCGGTCTTAAAAAAAAAAAAAAAGCCACAGAACAAAATCAAACAGAGACAAAATAAACATTAGTTTGCAAGCTTAAACTATATCATTTGTAAGCCAGCTAGTTTGTTTCGACAGATTATTCACAGCCACGGAACCTCAACAGGGAAAAAAAAAAAAAAAGGAAAATTACCTTTGGATCTCTTCGCCATGCTTTGTAGCGCATGGTCGGGGTGGAGCGGTCCATCATCTCTATCCAAGCAGGACCTCCATCTTTCATCTCCACAAGCTGGCAAAGATGGTCCAAATCCTCCTCAGTCACGATAACATCGGAATTCCCTTCATCAATCTGCAATGTGCTACACGAGTACAATCAAACAGTCAGAAACTCCATCCTAAAGTCCTAAATACATCCATCTAAAGCATTCTACCAAAAATATACATCAAATTGCCTAGGTTAACAACCATCTAAGAGTAGTACTCGGGGTTCCTCGAACTCGTCTATTTGTAAGTACAACCTCTCGATTTTAATTGACGTGATAATTTTTTAAAAGATAATTAATGAAATAAAAATAATAATTCACATGTTACATCGGTTGTTATTAAAAAGTTGGGATAGTCAAGGCAGTAAAACATGCTAACTTAATGATCAACGAAACAATTCTATTTGAGTTCATAAATATTCGAAACTAGAAAACTCGTATCGAAACAAACCAAGTAAATACATAGTTGCATCATAACAAGGTGGAATTTTTTTAGTACCTGCCACCATCGAAACCGGAAGGCGAAATCGACGGCCCCTTTTCGGTTGGTGAAGAAGACAATAAGGATAAGTTCTTCTCCAAGGATTTTGAAGAAGTTGAAGAAAACCAGTCCAAATTATTGTCCTTTCCCAAGTTTGCCCATTTGGGTTTCCATGCCCAACCAACCAAAACACCCACAACAAACGCTATCCAAATAGGACCCAACAACATAACCATCCCTGTACACACTCCCACCATTGTGGGTCTCTCTAATACCCTCTGAAACGCCTCAACAACAGCCATACATTTCATTTTTTTGGGGTCATTTAGGAAACAAAAATACTAATTAAGAACACATTCTGAAGACAAAAAAGAAAAATAAAATCAAGCCCTTGAAATGAAAATCAAATGAGAAACGAGAAAAAATCAGAAGAAGAGGAGGAAGAAGGTGTGACGGCGTCGTTTGAAGGCAACTTGGGGGAAGAGGAAGAAGTTTTGTTTTGTGGAATAAAGGAATATGAAAAAGGAATAGAAAGGACTGGCAGCGGAGGAACAAGGATAAATCAGATAGATTCGCGCGTGTTTCTCGTGGATTTCATTTATTAGCTCAAAAAAAAAAAAAAAAAAAAAAAGCAAAAAGATAGAAATAACAGTTAAGTTTGACGTTGTAAGATTTTGAGAAAGTACTATGTGGACTATTTAAGAGGCTGGACGATATGTTCCTAGAATTTTGTGGTCGTCGAGGTTTCTTGATTTTCACGGTTTTTTTTTTTGGCTGGAATTCTTGTTTTTCACGTCATCTCTTCAGCCTGTGGGTTCTTTTTTTTGGCATCATTTATTTAAAGAAAGAATTTATCCTTTTATCCAGAAAAAGATCTATTTTTTGAAAGCATTTTTATAGTAAGACTTTTAATTTTAGACAATACTTTTTAATCATTAAATTTAATTTTTAATGTTTTTATAGTAAGACTTCTAAGATAATAGTTTCGATTATTAATGAAAAATAAGAAGAAGAAATTTCAAAACAAAAGGAAGGAAAGATGTTAGCATTTGAAGAAAGAAGAAAAAAAAATATTTTTTTCTCTTGAAACAAGAATGACACTCTTGTGACATTTGAGTCTTTAGTTATCCCTCTTTGTTCATGGCATAAAAAAATGGGAAAGTTTTCAAATTTCGGTACTTGTCTCTTGGAGGATGTAATATTTTTGGACTAGTCCTAAAGGAGTACACAAACTCATTTGTAGTTATAGTCAACCAATTCACTAAGGGACAGTTTGAGATGAATTGGCAACCCTTCAATTTCCACCAAGATTTTGATTATAAAAAAGAAATCAATAAATAAAAAGGTTATTCACCTTGTGCATGTCATGGTTATTATTAATATACTAATTACTAAGAGCATGTTTGATAGAGTTTCTTAGAAATTGTTTTTACCTTCTCAGGTCTAAAAGTACCTTCTGGAAGTATTTGGATGATTTGTCATAAGAGCTTCTAGTCTTTAGAAGTACTTCTTGTCAAAGCTAAAAAATGTGACTTCTGACAAAAACTTTTCTGAGTAGACTTCAAAACTTGTAACAAATTTTAAAGTAGACATTATAAACTTCATTTAATATTTTTGGTATTTATTAGAATATTTTAGAGATCATCTTGACCTCAAAAACTCTTTGGTTTCAATTACTTTTCTACTTCTACTGGCTAGAAGCAAAAGCAAAAGCTCTATCAAACGGACCCTAAGTATCCATTTGTTTAATCCGTTTTACACCATTTGGGTCTTTTAAAATGAAATTAGGCTAAACCTCTGTTTGGTTTGTCGGTTGGAGATGAAATTTTTAAGTTGGAGTTAGTGAATTTTTCAAAAACTAGTTATAATTTTTGTTGACTTTTCAGAAAAAAAGAAAAAAAAATGATACATAAATTTTAAGTTGGAGATGGCGACCTAAACGCACTCTTAATACAGTGTTTCAGGTTATTATTGGAATGTAATTGCCTTCTCTCAAATTTGGGCCATTGAAACGATGCATTTAGGCTCCGTTTTGATTGTCATATTCAAATGAAAAAAAAATTTGAAAAGAATTTGAAGTATTACTTGACTTGGCGTTTAGATTGTCATAATCTGAACAAAATCATTTGAACAGAAAACATTTGCTCTCTCTCTGATAAAAAAAAAAAAAAAACTCTCTTTCTCATCTATCTAAGTTTCAATATCATATCTTTTTCGTTTCAAATTCAATATAGACATTTCTTCCTTCTATACATTCAGAGCGAAGTTAGAAACAAAACATCATTCCTATACCCCATCAAAATTTATCAAGATCATTGAGATTTATAAGATTTATTATTAACTTTTTTTTTAACACTCTATCCAATACATATTCTATTTTTGTTCACTTTTTTAAATTGTGATTTATTTGTGTATCCAAACAACAATTTGGATGACAATTGATATACTTCTGCTCATATTTTTCTATTCACATAAAAACAATTGAGTATGCAATCGTTCAAATATATGAATCAAAAGGCTTAGCAAATGAGTATGCGATCGTTCAAATATATGAATCAAACGGAGACTAACCCTTTTGCATACTTGTAAGAGCAAAGTTCTTTTGTGGTATTCCTATTTTTAAATGTTAAGCTCAAACTTCTAGTTTTTCCCCCCTAAAAAATGAAAAGGTCGTCTAATAATCCTTACATTAGGTGATTATAAGTATAATTTAAATATAATTTTATACTTAATTTTAATAAAAGATACAGAATTCGAATTCCTTACCTTTGAATTAAAAAAATAAAATAAAACAACATTCCTTATCTGGGGGAACTGGATACCAAGCATTGCAAGCCCAATGGGTGGTACTAATAAGGAATTGGAACACAAATAGAAAGAGTTGGGCCGGGCCCACAAAGAGAGCAGTTAATACTCCACTACTTCAGGGTAAGGTCCCACTAGGGGTGGCAATACGGGTCGCGACATGACGACACGACTCGAAAACGATACAAATTTTGCGGGTTCGGGTTAGGAAAAATAGGGGGCGGGTCGTGTTCAGGTTGGGAAAAATTGACATGAAAAAAAAAAACGGGTCGTGTTCATGTCGGACCCGTTTTTTTCGTGTCACTTTTTCGTGTCAATTTCGGGTCAATTTCGGGTCGCGTGTCAATTTCGGGTCAAATTTCGTGTCAATTTCGTGTTGCGGGTCAATTTCGTGTCAATTTCGTGTCGTGGGTCAATTTCTGTCGCGGGTCAATTTCGTGTTGCGGGTCAATTTCGTGTCGTGGGTCAATTTCGGTTTGTGTCGTGTCAACCCGTGACGGATTCGTGTCGTGTTCGTGTCGCGGTTTCGTTTCGTGTTCGTGTCGCGGGTCGTGTTCGGGTCGGGGAAGAAAAAAATCGACACGACTCTAACATGACACGAACCCGACACGTGACACGAATTGCCACCCCTAGGTCCCACCTCGCGATGTTTCTCCCGAGTAGTAGTGGAAAAATGTTGACTGTCCGATGCTTATTTATTTAAAATTTTTTTTATAATTAAAATAATCTTTTTTTTTTAATTTTCACTTTGACCATAATTAATAACGTATTAAATTACGATTGACTAGTATTTTTTCTTTTTGAAGATACGATTGACTAGTATTTTAATCTCTCTTATAAGGTTAATTAAGTACAAATTAACACATAAAAATTAAAGAAAAGATCTATGATCCAAACGAAAGAGATATCAAGGCAAATACGGTAAGAGTCCTAAAAGTCGCATACTTTGATGCTGAAAGGCAATCAAATCATATCATACATATTTATCCTACGGCCACATTAATTCCCCCACGTGATTATTCAACCCACACCACGTGGCAGTACTATGCCTCTCGTGAACCCCCGGCTCATACTCCAACGGCTCCATCTCAATAACTCCTTTTTTTTTTTTTTTTTTTTTTTTTTTTTGAAGTCCGAAACTCGATCCGACTCGATTTAAATTCTCTGCGGTAGAACCTACCTAACTCCCATTTCACCACCCAATCACGACCCTCCACCTCAGCAATGCTCTGTTCGGTGCCGGCCGGCAAGTCCGCCGGCGGCTCGAACTGGCTCAGCCGGCTCCGCTCCAACAAGGGCTTCCCCGCCGGCGACGACTGCGATCTCGACCACTTCCTCGCCCAAAACCCGAACCCGTCCACCTCCGAGTCGACTCAGCTGGACCCGCAGAGAATCGCCGTCGCGGATCGCCTGGAGGCTCCGCCGCAAATCGGCGGCCGAGTGGAGCAGGAATGGATCGGCGTTATGGACAACGTCCTGTCGGAGCTCTTCTTCATGGGGGGCGCCGACGAAATCAGCTCCTCCAGGCTTTCCGGGAAAAGGATTCCCAGGAAACAGACAAACCCTAGAATCTGCGTCACCTCCGCGAGCAACAACAACAACAGCGGCAACAGCAATTCCAGCGTCGTCGTCTCGCAGAAGAAGAGGAAGGGCTCCGATTCCGGGCCGAAAACGGCATCGTTGAGCTCGGATAGCGGCGGCAACACTACGAGAGAAGCGAATGTCAATGTCGGTGTCGATGTCGATGTCAACGATGAAGACGAGGACGAGAAGGAGCTCAAAGGTTACTCGAGGAGCGAAGTGACGGTGATCGATACGAGCTGCGGGTCGTGGAAGTCGGAGAAGTTGGTGTTCAGGAGGAAGAGTGTGTGGAGAGTGAGGGAGAAGAAGGGGAAAGTCAGGAGCTTTGGGAGGAAGAAGAGGAAATCAGGCACTGATGAATATGATCATGGTATGGAGAAGAAATCTAAATTAGTTTCATCTGATCATTCCCAGGAAGCTAATGCTCATCTCCAATCTAGTACAAATCCTTCATCACATGAAGTAAGACTCTGAATTCTACACAGTATTTGTTGGGTCTCCACAACTATGAATTTTATTAACTGTTGGATCTTTGTTATTTCATGCTTTAATCTATACAGAATTACAAAAGTTGGCTTTGATAATCATTGAGAAAGCTAAATGAAGTTTCTGGATATATATGTATATATATATAACTTGAAATGGGAGATTTCCATATCAAGGAGTCTGGATTTCCATAAATGAATTTTCTTTATATTTATCATAATTCTCATGCTTTTTAAAGTATTTATTTTTTCAAGGCAGTTTACACTGGCTCCTTGTGGTTCCTTCTTTGGAGTGATAGTTTAATTTGGACTGTTTGGTGAGTTACGAAAAATATATTCTATAAATAATCTGTCTTTCATAATGGGCAATGCAGATTCTTTAGGAAAGATTCTGCTCTCTTTCGATAATGGCTAGTGCAGATTTCGTTAGCTTATGTGGTTCCCCGGTCATGTGTTGTATTTATCTTGTAATTTTATGTAATCTGAGTTTGATATCTGTTTGGCAAATAGCAATTCATGATGAAAACATGGCTAAGATAAGTTCGTTTTTCTTTCCTGTGTAATTGATATGCAATCTAAAATCTGAGGTTGGGTATTGTATCAAAATAACCTGTATGGGTTTTAAATTTTTTGCTGAAAGTTGCGGTAGCAAATGCTCCTTTCTATTCAACTCCTCTAGTTTTCGTTTTCAATGGGATTTCAAATTACTTCATTTCTATAAACATTTTCTATCAAACATGATGAACAAGTACACGATCTATCTGTAGAGATGAAAAATCTGTAGAGTTAGTGGAAGGGAATGAAAAAGAATGCATTGCATAAATGTTGTTGAGAGTATACTGTATGACCACACATCGCTCACATCTTTTTTAATTTTTCTTTATGTAGGCTCTAATAATTCGGATACTGGTTTGATTTTCTACAGTCAGATGGATAATTGGCTAGATTTTATGTTTTAGTTTTGAGCTTACCATGTAATTGTGGATTATTAGATTAATTTACTCTGAAGGAGAGATTAATGATGTTAAAACATAAAATTGATTTGCCATTGACTCCTATTGTGAGCATACTTTTGTATTTCTGATTGCTTCATTAAGGCATCATGTATTTTCTGGTTATTTTCTTCATTTTTGTGCATCTTTGTATAACAATACAAATTGAATTTACAGAGGTGGCTCTGCCATTATTGGACTTGAAAACCAATTTGCAATTTTATCTTTTCGTGTCTTTAGAAAAAAAAAAAAAAAGGAAGGAAAATTGAGGAGGAAAGGTTATACCCTTTCTTGGATGTAGCATGTCAATTAATCATCATTTGAGGTTCTCTTCATATTCGCATGAACCTGAAAAATGCATCTCTTTTGCCGTGCTTTTCTGTGCAGGAACAAAACTTAAAGAATGACTCTAGAGAAGAAGTTCGCAAAGGCACAGCAGATAATCATAATACGATGAGAGAAGAAGTCGGTACAGACTCACCAGATAACATTAGCCAAGATTTTAAGAAAAGGCAAGTGTATACTGCAGGTCATATCCAGTTCTTGACATTGTAGTTTTCCAACATTATATTCTCTTGCTGCTATATCATCGAACTTGTATGCATTGCAGGTCTCGGCTGGTTTCCGGCTCACTGAAGAAAATGAGAAAGGGAGGCTCATCAGTTGTCCTTATCAAAGGCATTCCGACAGATAAGAAAAATGCAGCCAAACTTTCTAGTAACTGTCCCAAGAGCACACAAAAACAAAACAAGACTTGAAACTCAATGGCTACTCAAAATTGTTTTTGAAATAGAAGGAGCTTTGTGACAACCAACCAACGATGCAACTTCCTTGGCATTCTATAAATTATCTGGATCCGATTCTTATTGCTTTCATTTCCCCAGGAAAGTATGTGGGGGTTTGTTCATAAACGGATTTTGAGCGACTTCGTCAAGCTGAGCCGCCCTTGCCAATTGAACAAGTTGTGAATAGTGAATTTATTTTTGTGTCACAATCTGTTTATCATAGTATTTTATTCTTGTGGCGATATTTTTTGTAAACATGTTAGTCGAAACATTTCAATCTTCAATTCAGACTATTGTTTATTGCCTATTGGCAATGGCCACCGTACTTTTGTGCCTCTAGTCTTGCTAAGTAGACAAAACTTGCCCAATATTCTTATCTTGAGTATCATGAAAGCAGATGCACCGAAATTCTATATAAATTATTTTTATTATAAGTTTAATTATCCTTGGAATGACCCTAATGGGTGGCTCAAGTGGTTGGAGAGCCTGGAATTTGGGGGTTTGCTCTTTTTTAGGTGGGCGGTTCGAATCCTCTTGGATACATTCGAATCCTCTTTGACTGCGTAGGAAAACTTTTGAGGGCACGGTGTACAGGTCCCGTGAGATGACGAACTCTCGCCCTGGAGATACCCATTGTTTAAAAAAAAAAAAAAAAAAAAAACACAAACATGAAAAACAAAAAACTTGACAAGTATCATCAAGGGTCTTCATTGTAGTCACATATGTACATATATGTATATGTATATATGAGGTGGTAAGGCTGTGGTATAACCCTTTTTTATATACTATTTCAGTAGAGTTTCTTTTTAAACCATTAAGATGTAATCAAATGACTGATATGTTGTTTGTGTATAATAGTTATAATGCACATTATCTCATAATAGTATAAACTACAAAATTTAAAAATTATATATAAAAAGTAAATTAAAAATAAATTAAAAACAAAACACTATCCATTCCTTCCCCGACCGTAGGTGACGCCCCTCGGCCGACGACCCCCCCCTTGAAGCCAAATCTGGTCAGTGTTTAGGGGGCGTCTGCATTGGGGGAGGCGGAGGGGGGGCCTCCTCGGCATCATCGCCGTTGTCAGGGTGCTACCGGTGGACGGTCGCAAGACCAATTTTTTTTAAATTTTTTTGAATTTCTATTTTTTAATTTTTAGTATATAATAATATGAGTTAAGGTATATTATAGTTATCATGCACAAGTAACATCTCAACCATTTGATTATATTATGATAGTTTAAAAATAAGTTCTACTGATAAAGTATATAATAAAACTTTACCACAGACTTATCTGTATATATGTAGGCTGAGTATCTTTGTCTATTCTATTATTGACTTATTGTAGGCTGGCCTGAAAAGTTAGAAGGCACATTATAGTTTTTTTTGGCTTATCTAAACCAACAATACATTATTCGAATTCAACTCTTCAGTCCTCTTTTCTTTTCATGTCCCTCTAATATTATCATGCCATATCAATTAAACATGTTTATCTAATTACAATATCATATTAAATCAATTAAAAGATTATATTAATTATATACGTGTTATATTATTTTTAGAGGAACAGAAATGAAACATAAATAAGGGAAACGTAAACTAAGCTTTTGTTTGGTATTACAACTCCAACTCAAATTTCTCATATCAGTTTTTATCTTTTTTTGAAAAGTCAATAAAAATTATAACAAATTTTTAAAAAATTAACCAATTTCAACTTAAAAATCTGAGTTAAAATTTTAAAACCTAAACGGAAGCTAAATCCACGTTACTCATGTTCAAAGTTGAAAGGGAGACACCCGCCTTCACAGACAGTGGCTAAGAACTGGAATTTCGGTTCGGAGTTTTTGAGGAGTTGAACATGGTTGGTCTACTCGCTTCATCAAAAAGCCCTTGTCCTTCTTTCCCTTCTCTCGACTCTGGTCTCCTAAACCTATATATACCTTCTCGTTTCTCTCCATCTTTGTACACAACTACCTTCCATCTCAGAGTGTGTAAGTGTTTCTCTCTCTTCAAGATCAGTGAAGCCCCGAAATGTCCATCGAAACCGATATTAACTCGAGTGTGTTCTCAATCCGGTAAAAGGGTTTTAATCCGATGCAGTTGTATTAACTCGTCTTTGAGTTCTCACACTGGAACGGGTGAGTAATTGTAACAGTCATTTTGTCAAACAGTTGGTAGACTTGTGAGTAGTTTAAGTCCGTGACATTTTAACTGGTTGTGTTGTGTTTCAGGGATGTTATTCTCATTCTTAGGGGAACTTGGGCTTAAGGAGACAGAGACTGATGTACTTCTGGACAAGAACCCGGCCCTTGCGCTGGCGTCTTTGGATTCGGTTCGAGCTCGGATTCTTTCCTTGCAATCGGTTGGAATTGATGACTATGCACTCTGTCTCTTGATCACTAAACGACCTAATATATTAACAGCTGATGAAGTTGATCAGTTCATACGTTTCGTGCTCGATGATTTGGAAGCAAAGATCGAGGCTTCGCAACTGGAGCGCCTTTTCGCAACCACGGAGCCAAGATTCTTGGTGGGTTTTGATCAAAAGGTTAGCCTACTTCTTGAAAGAGGAGTTCGTAAGGAACAGATTGTTCACATCCTTAACAATGTGAACTTGTCCAAGGCATTATGTGTTAAGCCAGTTGAGGAGATCGATAGGACGATCACTTTCTTGAGCCGCTTTGGAGGCATTGATCTCATCGTGAAGTGCCCGAAACTCCTGAATTATGATCTGGAAAACAAGTTGGTTCCAAGAGTTGGGTTTCTCTTGAAGCTTAGTCGGGGTGATGAGGAGGCCATAGGGACCTTGTTGATTAAGCTCCCTGCGATTTTGAATTACAGCGTGGGGCATATGGAGAATCATGTCGAGTTTTTGAGGTCTTTCGCTGGCCTAAATGATGAGGAGATATTCAAGATTCTCCTTGTTTATCCCAATGTGTTCAGTGCAAGCAGGGAAAGGAAACTGAATCCTAGAATAGATTTTCTCAAACAATGTGGGCTCGATTCAGATGGAGTCTTTAGGTTCTTGACTAAAGCTCCCTTGTTTCTCGGCCTTTCGTTTGATGCTAATATTGCCCACAAACTTGTTTTGTTGGTAAAGATTGGGTATAGGTATAGGACCAAGGACTTGGCAATGGCAATGGGATCTGTAACCAGAACAAGCTGCCAGAACATGCAGAAGGTAGTTGGCCTCTTCTTGAGTTACGGGTTTTCGTATGAAGACATTTTTTCTATGAGCAAGAAGCACCCTCAGATACTGCAATATAATTGTGCTTCTCTGGAGGAGAAGATGGAATACCTAATTGGAGAAATGGCCAGAGAAATCAAAGAGCTGTTGGCTTTTCCTGCATTCCTGGGTTACAAACTTGACGATAGAATCAAGGCCAGGTATGAATCAAGGAGGAATATTCGAGGTGAAGGAATGTCACTAAATAGGCTTTTAACCCTTTCCAGCAAGAGATTTTCGCAAAAAAGAGAGGCGTCGGTTCGTGTGATTGAAGAGTAAAAGGAAGGTTAACTCAATATGCTTTTCTTTCAAATGTTTGATTCAATAACTTATATATGACACCAAGTTACTCCATTTCACTGCACCAAATTTGATACACTAATAGCAGCAGAAACACCCAGATGATTCATAATCAGCTTGGACATAGAAAGAAACTAAAATAGATATTTTCACAAGAGTGAAGATGTTCATTTATGATAATGACTGAAGCTAGAAAGTTTTCCAGGAAATGTTTAATGGTTATAATTTTTCATTATATTAGGCTTGAAATGGTTAAGCCAAGTGAGCTATAATGATGTTCTGTTGATTCCGGCGCAATGTGAAACATGAGCATGCACAATGTCTCTTGCAAAGTCGCATTGAGAAGGTGGGAGGGTTCTCCTGACAATGGATCTAACCCATTACGTGTAAAATTAGGGCGATTTCGGACATAAACCAGTGGGAATGCTTTGCTGACTATAAACATAATCATAATCATTACGGATAATAATGCTGTTTACTCAGATTAACACAACAAAGTGGAGGCGGGGGTGGTTAATGGTGGAGCCAAATGCTTGAATCTGGTCAGCCATAATTGGCTCTTTTTATGCCTTCCAATGGCTCTTTTGTGCAACCCCCTCTTGGTTACCAAATCATAGAAGAGTGGCCCAAAGTGCCGAAAGGTCAAAAAACAGATCTATAAAAAAAGATCCGACAAAAGTCTACACTAACATTGCATTATGTACAACAATAACAAAGCCAAAAAACATGTCCTTCACAAAAAAGCAACGGCTTCATAGCTTCAGGAATAGCTGTTTTTGGCTCTATAAATAAGTTAGCCGTCAATTCTCCAAAGCCAAAAAGGTTAGCTCTGCCAATTTTGATCTTATTCGTGACCATTTTGGCTTCTCTAAAGTGCCTACGGATGGGGTTTTTGGGCTAATCCCTCCTAATTTTGGTATTTACTTATCTCTTTAGACAAGATAAGAAAGGTGTTGACAGTCAATTATGCGTCAACTACTAAAAGAAAAAGCAAGAACCGTTTGGTCTAAAGCAGCTGCTATAATTACATGAAGTTAGATTAGTGCATTCAATCAAGTTACTAATTGATTGAGATAACCTAGCAGCTAACCATGGTTTCTGATGTGTCCTTTGCTCGTTAACAGAACTCGGATCTCCGTCTCCTTTAACGGTTCTGATTTCAGGATTTTTTTATGATAAAATATGATTCATGATCCGTTTCTAGCTTAAGAAAATGAGAAAGGCTATAAGAGTGCGAGACCTTGGTTTATGAAATGAGTATACCTTTTGTCGTTTTTGATTTCAGAGTTGAAAACATCATATATGGGATACATACATACGACTAGTGGAACATCTTTATCCAAAGAATTTCTTTCATTAACTCATAATTTCTTTCAATAGTAAGGTCAAGTCAAAGATGATTAACAAACTAATTTAAAGAATTTAAAAGGAAAAAGTAGCCTTGGAAGTTATGAAGAAATTTCACTTGATGAAAACAGGAGCATTTGAAAAAGGGTAATCAAAGTGTGATAGTGGAGAGGCCTCCAAAAACATCTGCACTAGTTAAATATTTAATTGAAAAAAAAAACCTTTGGAAAGTGAGCACTGAGAGGGGAAAAAATATATATATATATGTATATATATATATATAACAATTTTCCATCATAATGATTTCTCCTTTGAATGCTGGTTCCGGAGGCACAACCAACAAAATGTTCAACTATTTCACTACAGGAGCAAAGGCTTTCCATTTGTGCTTTCTTACGATCCCTTGACCATTGAAAATGGGAGCATTACAAACCCTCTCGTCTTTGAAAGTGAAGATCTGCAGTAACTTGCTGTCTATTCATCATAACTTGGAAAATATCTTTTTTTTTTTTTAAGATAAATTGTTAGTTTGGTCACTCACCTTTCTTACAAAGTTGCGATTTAATTCAAAAAAAAAATTTATTAAAAGCTCCCCAACTTTTTAAAATGATGCAAAAGAGTCCTTATTAACAGACGTTAAAAATTTAACAGAAACTGTCACGTAAATAATACATGATTTACTATTTAAGGATAATTTAAATTTTTTTTGATGCACCATTTAACTTATATATGTCATGCATGTTATTTGTTCTATCCAATTTTTAGCATTTGTTAGTAAAAAAATGACTATTTTACACCCGTTTAAAGAGTTCAAGGAGTTAAGTTGGGACCAAACCGACAACATATAATAATTATTTTTTTTTAACAGAAAGATTCTTTTTATTTGATTTTATTTTATCTATATTGTGCCAAGTCTCCTAGAGTTTCAATCAGTGCAGCATTGTGAGTTTAAAAAAGATCTGATATGATATATATTATATTATAATAGACAAACGAGTATCAACAATTGGGGACAAGAGAATAAAAAATGGAAGTGGGAAAAAAACTTTATCAAGACCCCCTTTTTCTTTCCATAAACAATAGAATAAATGGTGCACTAAAAAAAGTGAAAAAAAAAAAGAAGGAAAAATGGCCTCTTGGTACATCACGTTTTGGTGCTACCCATATGCGAGAATGACGCAATCACAATCTTCTTTACACACCAAAAGACCGTGGAACATACAATAGAAAAGCATCGGTACCAGTTATTTAATTTCCCAGTGGGTTGTGCGGCTAAAATTGTTCCCCTTTGTTGTCTGTCTTTTTGATCCTTTTACTAAGATGGTTAGCTTTTTCTACATCAAAGAATAACTCAAAAGGACCCTTTTTCCCCCCCTCTATATAAAGAGAAGTGATTACCAAAGATAAAACCACAATTGACATACAAATAGAAGCTTTTCATGTCTCTAAGAAGGAGCTTTCCTCTACAAATGAAGAACAATCACACAACTCTCCTACTTGTGTTCATGTCTCTTCTGATCTCGCTCATGAATGAAAGTTACTTGCTTGTCGCCGTTGACGCCAAAAGCAATGTCAGTGCCCCTTCACACGGCTCCTTTTCTTTTTGAAACCTTGAGCCTCACCATGTTGGTGTTAAGTTCTTTGTGATAATTGAATAACAGGTTTACATCATTCATTTGGGGGAAAGACGGCATGAAGATGTGAAGCTCCTGAAGAAAACTCATCACGAGGTGCTCGCTGAAGTTCTCGGAAGGTATGACATGGAGAACTCTTGTTTAGTTTAACATCATCGGTAATGATAATTCTGCGGTAGGGTATGAGAATATGTCCTGCCGACAAGACACAGATGTGAATCTTTATCATATTAAGAAAAGTATGACAATATAAGGGAACTTGATGAAAATAATCTGACGATGTCCTCTACTTTTTCATACCCAATCACATATAAAGCGAGAACTAACTCTTCATTAACCCTAATAACATGGTTTTTCGACTCATGCAGCGAAGAAGAATCCGCAAGAGCCATGGTCTACAGTTACAAACATGGCTTCTCTGGTTTTGCAGCCAAGCTAACAGAAAGTCAAGCCCAACAAATTTCAGGTATCATGTAGAGTTAAAAAAGACATGTACCTGCTAGTTTAGTAGTCTTCACAAAGAGTTTGAGACCTATTGAGATAAAACATGACCACCCCTCCTAATTTGATAAATTGAGTACCTTTTTCCCACCAACGCAAGTTTTTTGAAAAGTGGGCAACTTTGTTTATTAACTTTTACCACTCGGGCAATCATTGGATTGTTAAAAAACGAACAGAATATATCCAAGTCATCAAGAACATGAGTTATTTTTTACTTGTACATTCCACGTTAAACAAAGTCAAAAACATCAAATTCAGAGCTTTGAAACTATTGAATTCATGTTCAGTTGAAAATATTTTAAATCCCGAAAGAGACTCGAATCAAATCGCAATCTGTACAGTTGTTTGAATCTTCCTAGAATGACTCTCGGATTTTTCGACTAATAAGGCTTATGTTTTGTCTAATTGGTTGTAGAATTGCCTGATGTGGCTCTGGTTATTCCCAACCAGCTTTACAAGGTGCAGACCACAAGAAGTTGGGACTATCTTCAACTCTCTTCACATTACCAGACCCATTTTCCGCAGAAATCCAAACTGGGTGAAGATGTCGTCATCGGTCTCTTAGATACAGGTCATTATATATGTACAGTGAATTATATGTGTGCATGTTGCATGTATATACAGTGAATTATATGAGCTCACCAAATCAAGCTCATCAATGGCGGACAGGTATATGGCCGGAATCGGAGGCCTTCAGCGACAAAGGCCTCGGACCAATCCCTTCCAAATGGAGAGGAACTTGCGATTCCGGTGAGTCGTTCGAACGAGCCAAACACTGCAACAGAAAGTTGATCGGAGCTCGTTACTTCGTGAAGGCGCTGGAGGCGGAGTACGGCAGGCCGTACAACGCGACGGAGAATGGGGATTACCTCTCTCCAAGGGATTTCGGAGGCCACGGGACCCACACGTCGACGATCGCCGCCGGATCAAAGATGGCGAACCGGAGCTACAACGGATTGGGCGTCGGGACGGTGAGGGGAGGCGCGACGCAGGCGCGGATCGCGATGTACAAGGTGTGCTGGAGCCTGTTCGGCGGAGTGTGCGCCGGCGCCGACATCCTCAAGGCGTTCGACGTGGCGGCCAGCGACGGCGTCGACGTGGTGTCGGTGTCGATCGCCGCCGACGTGCCGTCGTTCCCGGAGGCCGACTGGAGGAACGCGATCGCCGTCGGCGCGTTCCACGCTGTGGCGAAGGGCGTCGCTGTCGTTTGCGCGGCGGGGAACTCCGGGCCGAGCCCGCAGACGGTGCAGAACACGTCGCCGTGGATCTTGACCGTCGGTGCGAGTAGCGTTGACCGCTCCTTCCCTACTCGCGTCAGCCTTGGGAACAACTGGACCATTGCGGTAAGAAAATCTTCATGCATGCCCATGGAAGAAGAACAAGAAGAAAAAGAAGACTTTTAGAAATCTCATGTGTATATACATACACATACAGATACATGTACATGTAGGCCTCGTTTGGGGTTTGAGTTGAAACCGTACTTTTTTATCTCAGTTTTTTTTTTTTGTCTTTTTTTTTTTAAGTTTTTGTTTTTTTTAAAAAGTCAATAAAAATTTTCAACTCAAACTGTATTTTTTCAACTCAAACTCATTCACTAAACGGACCCGTAAATTATGTTATGTTGAGGATTACTTGGTATTTGTAAACTGTAGGGTGAAGCCATGTTTACCGGAAGCGATACTGGGTTCATCAGGTTGGCGTACCCTGAGGTTTCTGATCTCCAATATCCTCGGTCAGTGTATATTGTATGTTGTATGTGAGTTACGGTGTCGGGTATTGTTGGTATCTAATAACCCGTCTCCTGCATGGTATAACAGTGATTGCAAATCTCTGAATGAAAACGATACATGGGCAGCGAAGAGCGTGGTGCTCTGCTTCACAACAGCGTTCCGAGAGGGTTCGGTAGAGGAGGCTGCGTCTTCCTTTAGAAAGGCCGGCGGTCTTGGCCTCATCGTCGCTGAAAATCCAAGCCGCTCATGGAATGGGTGCGGAGACGACTTTCCCTGTGTTCAAGTCAGCTATGACATTGGCATGAATATTCTCTACTACATTCGTTCCTCTAGGTACAGCTGTATATCGTCTCTTCTCGTTATTTTTGTACGCTAATTTTGTTGCAAATTGTGTTATTCTTATGTGGAAATCAAATTCATGCACGTTAATTAACGTTTCAGGTCTCCAAAAGTGAGGATTAGCCCTACAAAAACACTTGATGGCAGACCTGTATCCACCAACCTTGCATACTTCTCTTCTCGAGGGCCTAGTTACGTTGCCCCGGCAGTGTTGAAGGTATTACTAATTTCTCCATCTAGTTACTGAGTATCTTTGAGCCGTTCAATCACATCAGAATCATATATTGTTTCTAGTACCTTTTTTTTTTTTTTAACCCTAGTAAAAAGTATCCTTAAAAACAGATTTATGTAAAGTAACAGCTCTAGCTCACTCATTTTCTCCTTTTTTGTACGAGGCAGCCAGATATAGCAGCACCAGGTGTGAACATATTATCAGCAGTTTCTCCGTCCGACCCAAAAGCAAATAGTGCATTTGCTTTCATGTCCGGAACATCCATGGCGGCTCCTCATGTGTCTGGAATCGTTGCGCTGCTTAAATCGTTGCACCCGGATTGGTCTCCTGCAGCCATCAAGTCTGCCATTGTCACAACGGGTCATCTCTCTCTCTCTCTCTCTCTCTCTCTCTTTTCGTCATCTTTATATTCCATGTTTACAATTTTAAAAACGAAGGCCTTTTATTGATGCAACTCTGGTTATGATTTGCAGCATGGAATACAGATCCATCTGGTGAGCCAATATTTGCTGAAGGGGAGCCGATGAAGCTAGCAGATCCGTTCGACTTCGGAGGCGGGATTATAAACTTCAACAAGGCAGCAGACCCCGGCCTTGTTTATGACATGGGTACAGCAGATTATATCTATTACCTCTGCGCAATGGGCTACAACAATTCTGCCATTTCCAAGCTTATAGAACATCCCACATCATGCATCAAAAGACCCTCAATTCTGGACTTAAATCTGCCTTCTATTACCATACCGTCGATTACAAGGTCAACCAAACTAACCAGAACCGTAAGAAATGTTGGACATGCTAACTCTAGTTATAAGGCTGTTGTTAAGCCTCCTCAAGGCATAAGAATATCGGTACGGCCTCGTCTCTTGATCTTTAACGCCACAACGGACACAATTTCCTTCACCGTGACTGTTTTGTCCACTCACCAGGTCACTACAGGTTACTATTTTGGTAGCTTGACTTGGACTGATGGAGTTCATGCTGTAAGAAGTCCGATATCAGTGAGAACTGAGATCTCAGTCCTCTCTTAACTCTTAACCCTAGTAGTTAAAGTGCGACCCTAAAAAAGTGTAAATCTACCATCCTAATATGAATAAAGTACAAATCAGAGAGAGTCTCTCTAGTTTTGACATCTGAAGTTCACCGGTTTTTCTCTTTTTCTTTCAATGATTGATACAGCAATCAACAATAGAGGAAAAATGACCAATATAATGACAGACGTGACTTTGCTCATGCATATGGCGAGGGAAAAGAAGAGAGACTGATAACCGAGCTAAATAGTTATTTGTATATCGATCTGTGCAATGGTGATTACAGCATGTTATATTCTGTGTTTAGACACCATAAGCCCATGTAGCATCTAATTTTACAAGAACATCAGGAAAAGAGTTGTCCATGCATTTTAGAACTCTGGCTAAAAGTACTCTCAAACTCGTAAATTCGCATCTCGGTAAAAGAGCCTCTTTCTTCAATTTGCTGATACCGTCGCGTGATAAGCGGTGAATACAGCTGTACAAAAGGGATTTCCTGCCAGCTCCATTCATTCTGCCATGGAGTGTAGCTCCATTCATTCTGCCATGGAGTGTTCCCGAACTGGTTCTACCACCATAGTTTCTAATTGTGCAGCTCCATTTCCTTTCGGTATGATAAGCCCATATCCTCCTGCCTTTCTTTTGTATATGATATTAATTTCACCTGGAACAAAGTAGAAAGATCAAGCAGTGGATGACAACAATATTGACGAGTACCACAAAAGAGGACGAGACTGTGTTTGTACCGGTCTCTTCGTTTCGGAAACCATAAAAGTCATGATCAACATTTTCCAGTTGCTGAACTGCTTCAGGCACGGTCAAAGGTGGCATGTCGAAGTACTTCGTGCGAACAATCTGAACGGTAATGACAATGTGTGAGTAATGCCAGATAAGAAGGGAATCCAAAGGCAAACAGTCAAGTCCATCAATCAAAAAAGCCATATCTCATGTTTAGATCTATTTACAATTTTTAAGGAAGAATTCGAATCTGAATGTTTAAGAACAATATGACATTTCAGATTGAACTTTAAACCAATTGAGCAAAGGAAACCGACAATTTCTATCCATAACAAACCATCTTCTTCCATCCACGAACAATTTAAAACTAGATAGGTAAATTCAAGTCTTGTCTAACAAGTCAAATGCAACTTTAGATTTTGTTACAGTTCGCAAGATTTTAAGGAGAAATATAAGTTGGCAACTTATAATATGAGATGAAGGACAATAAAGGAAAACCAACTACGTAAATAATGCATCAATCAGCTTTTATGTTTTCCTACCCAAGAAAATATGAAATAACATAATAAGTGTTATTATGTGAGAAAGGTCCAGTGACAACCTCATCAATAAGGTTTTCTTCCTCTTGTACAGGAACTGTTTCTTCGCCTTCCGTTTGCTCAGGAACTGTTTCTTCCTCTTTTGTTAATGCTGGTGCCGTAGGCTCCCTAACTTTCAACCTGTTGAATCCCTTCATGTGCCGGCCATGGTCCGACTCCTTCTCTTTGATTTTCCTCAACTTCCTCTGTATGATGGAGGATGCCAGATCTATGCTTGCATAGAGCGTCTCAGCTTCTTCCTCGGCTCGAACTACCCCATGCCTTTTCGTGAACAAAGTCACCTAAATTTGGACCAAACCCTCAAACAATATATACAATGTGCTACAATCCCAGAAAACTGAAAACATCAAAACCATAAAAAATAATTATAATAATTGTAATAATAATTATTATGGTTATACCTCACATCTCCTGATCCTTGGGCCTTTTCCAAACTCGCCACCCCGAACCGACAACCGGACATCAACTTCCCTCACTAGGTGGCTATGCTTCACAACTGCCTTCCCAACCTTTTCCTCCACATGACTTTTAACTGGCTCTGTCAACTGTAAAAAAACAGAATGTCTCATCCAAATACCAATAGCTTGACAGTGATTTAGTAGCTAATTCCCCAAAGCGCAAAACCGATCGTCGAAACAAATATCACAGAACAATTAGTTGCTTTTGCAATTTTTTTTTTTTTTTTTCATTTCTAAATTCATCAGACAGTGCAAATTTGTGGACACAATGATATGCCAAATCCCAGATATGCATTCCTCAAACAACATCAAGCTATGTAATTTAACATTATCAATTTCTAACAGACCAAAAACAAAAAATAAAAAAAAATGTTGGAAATATCTCAATTCTTATGCTCAACATGGAAAAGAAGAACCCAAAACTGAGAACTTTTCTAAGATTTGTAAGAAACCCAGATTAAGTACAGCTGAAAATCTCAAGTACCTCTAAGTTCTTGCCCTGAATTATCAGCTTGACCGAAGACATTGGACCGTCCCACGACATGCGAACAGAGAGAGAATTTCCACAACACTTTTTTCTGGGCAGAATCTCAATAGAAACGGTCTTGAGAATCTTACACGTGTTCAAGAAAGTCGAAGCCTTGGAGGTTAAATTCAGGACTTGGGTCTTCACGAACGGTCTGGTCGAGAGTGTAGCCATTGAAGAAGAAGAAGAAGAAGAAGAAGAGGAAGAAGAAGGGTGAAGTGGGGTTGTCTGCAAAGAAGACAGTAAAGCAGCCATCGGTTATGAGTTCAAAATTCTTATGGAGTTTGGGGGCTGATTGGATTGAGGTAAAATGGGGAAGAAAGTTCGAGAAAGTGAGGAGGGAAAGGAGGGGTTTTTGTGAGAGAGGATTCTAGTTACAGATTCAGTGAATAATAGGGAAAGGAAGAGGACAAAGGAAGAGCTCTTTGGGGATATACTGAAAGAGTCAGACGTGGCATTTTCATACGTTATCCATTTTGATAAAACCTCTGGAAAATCTTCGGGGGTTCTATCGTCTACGACTAACCGTACTAAATTTCATTAATCTAGACCTTTCATCTTTGAGACAAGAAAATAATCATATAATTATTTATTTTTTTGGGTAGATAGGGACTATGTTTATATTAATTTTCTAGTTATTTCCTTATAAACAAATGAGCTGTTTTTTGTCAACGTTCTTTATGTGAGTTAATAGGGTGCTAATCTTTATCGCTAAATATTTGAGTTCGAATCACGCCTACTTCGTTGATCAAGGTATACGGATAATTCACTTTGTAAGATATCTACTTTGTTGAGTTTGTAGGCATCTACCCTAGGAGTTATTTGGGTATGCCAACCTCCCTATGTCCTTCTTTTTTCAGCCCAAAAAATAAAAAAATAAAAAATAAATTGAGCCGATATTTGTTTCTACCAAGAGGCTTCGTTCGGTCTGCTTTTTCCTTTAGGTCCCCATTAATCCAGATGGACTGGCTTGTTTTTTCATTTAAAAACATTTATAGTGTCGAATATGTTCTAGATATGTCATCATGCATATCTATTCTATTGATCGTTCTCTATTATTATTTTTTGTATGGTCTAAATTTAAGAATTCAGATACATTACAAATACTAAAAGTACATACATAATTGAATGAGTCGTCGAATATAAAAGCAACAAATATCATATGTAAGTCGTATGCATATGAGATCTACTCATCATAAGCAGGGGTGTTCTATGCAATCTATGAGGTCTTAAGACTTGACAGAGAATGGTGATGTTCAGCTACAACCAATGAGTTTGAGATCTACATATGAAGAGATTCAAGGGCATTTATCAACCCAATTGAGTGGTACTATGCTACTTGGAACGTCGAGTCGACTTTGAATCAGTACTTTTTAGAAAATTATGAATTTTTCAAAAAAGTTTGTTAAGGGTCATTTTTCATTATTAATAAGTTTTAGATTGTCCGAGAGACTCCGAGAGAGTTAATACTAGGAACAATGTTTAAGACTCCAAGAGAGTTAATACTAGGAATGATGTTTAACACCAAACACTAAAAATGGATGATATGAAATCTACAGATGAAATTTACCGAACATAATCGAGCAAAACACACAGTCCAAGCACCAAATGGATCTGTGTCACTGCGTAACAAGTAGCACAAGACAAGCACTTAAAACGGATGGTGGAAGCTTGGATTTGGCTCAGACAAGAAGGACCCACTCTAACATGATATTCCTAGTCTGGTCATGGGGCTTCCCTACCACTTTTATTTGAAATTTATGAGCATGCTCTTAATTGCCAATAGCGACTTTATGTTCTCTCCCATGTTAGTAACATGTGTCAAATAAAATATCTAGCCTTAATATTACCTTGTTTGTTGATGGCGTAATTTGCTCCGACCACAAAATCCTATTTCTAGGGGTTACCCGATTACGTGAAGGTAATGAAATTGTATCCTTCTGCGCTTGCCGAATACTTCTGACCCGACTCGATCCGACCAGTAAATTCTTCTCGGGAAACCATGTTACTTGACCAGGATTTACCACGTCATCGAGATCTGCCATGTACCCAGGTTAGGTAGTATATGGGGACGATGTTGTTGATCCGGACAGTCAGCCCCTCGCACGGGCATGATTGGCGGCAACGCCCTGTCACATACTCAATCCGCCGCCTAACATCTGACGCATAGCCTGCTATTGCGCCTATCCCATCGCCGACTTCCGCCGCCTGCTCCGACTGGGGCTACGCCCATTGGTGCCGGTGTTGGCCCACCCTAGTGTCCCCTGACACCAGACCATGGATACGTGGTGCCGGCCTATTAGACACACAGTGCTTGTGCTCCTAAAACCTGTCTACCCTTCGGGAGCACCAGGGGGTCGACCCAATCGGGTCACCCGAATGCCTTGGCTCGTGGGGAACATCTTTAAATAGAGGATTAGCCCACTCACTCAGGTATGGACAATTATTTATTGCCAAAACTCTGTCTCTCCGCTTACTCATCAGTACCATCACTAACTTAAGCATCAGAGTACCCGTGGCAGACACCCCATCGGTGTCCCCATTACTTTGGGATGCTTCCCTTTTGCAGGTGACCAGCCGCAGAGTGACTGTGCAAGATCGATCAGACCAAACAATCATATCGGGTGTTGTGCCAGAGATTTTCGACATCAACATTATTCTTAATCGTGTAAATCTTATCTTGAGTTTAAAATATGTGTACAATAAAATTCATAATTGGACGATAACAAAAATTTTTTAAGAAAAGAAACTATAAAAAGATTACAAGTCAAAAATTTCCAAGGGATGAATTAAGGAAAACTTTGTAAAAATAAATCATGTTGGGGGTTAAAATATAATGGAGCCTGTTGGGTTGGGGCAGCTGCTAAAAAATTAATTTAAAAATTAAAATGAGCAGCCAAATTTTGGATAGTGAATTTTGCTAGTAAAATTTTCTTGCATTTTCAAGAATTTTGTTTGGTGTAATAGGAGAATTTGAACATTCGGAGGAGAAGAATTAACACTGTTTTCAAATTATACTGAATAACAAGTCAAGGTCCATTAGCTCTCAAGTCAATTATAAGATATTGAAAATCTTATCAGTGGTACTATGCAACTTTGAACCACCAAATTACATATGAAACATGCCAAAATGAAAAAAAAAAAAAAAAAAAAAAACATTGCAAATTTAATGACATCTATTGAATATCTAACAATTTAAAACCGTGCACTGTTGATAAAGATTATCATAAATTTTTTTTCCTTTTGGTTTTGAAAATTTTGTGGACATCCTTAAAACTGCAAACTTTCAAAGATCATGAAGATTAATGGCTATTTATTCAGGTGGAATTAGAAGATAATACGTTCCATTAGAAGAAAATCAAAAGCACCCGTGGTAAAGAAAATTTCCAAGAAGAGCCTAAAGTCATAATTATTGAGAAAGTCATGGAAAGATTTAGCACGTGAAGTACTAAATTAGTGAGAACTCCTAATTTTGCACTTGATTTTTCACTTATACCCATAATTGGACATCATATATATAAGAAAGAAATTAGGAAAAAAAAAAAAAACCCTTTACTTCATCGACACAGAGCCCCCCTTCTTAAATAAAAAGATGCCTAAAGTTTTCTTACTTTCATTTTTCTGTTAATGATGATCAAGTTTTGTTTTGTTTTTTTGTTTTGTTTTGTTTTCTTTTTTCTTCTTCTTCTTCTTTGTATTTGCATGTATGCCTCTTGAACCTTATACGTTTGTCAAAAATTGTAATGTAGGAACTAATTTTCTAAATACGAGAAATTTAGGGACAATCATGCAGAAGAAAAAAAATATATATTTTGTATGTTATTTTGATTTGAATAGCCATATACAGAGCTATTGCAAAGCGTAAATTGGCCATTCGAGAAGCTGGCTGGCAAAATTGGGATAAGCGCAAAGTCACTGTCAACATGTACATTACATAAGATCTTGTATTATCTACTAGTTTTATTTTATTTCATTTTTAAGGAGCACAACAACAAAAAAGGGGGCGTTGGGGTCACGAATTTGAAGAAAAGTTTTATCATTAAAAAAAAAAAAAAGATCAAGTGGATATTTTTATTCTCGAAAATGGAGTTTAGACAGTTTACTTGCATGGATATTTTTCCCCCCTCTTTTTTTTTTTTTTTTTCTTTGAACAATTTGGTGATTTATTTATTGCATTCCTACATAAACAGCTTGTCGTTTTGGTTTTTATGCAAAAACAGCTTGTCGTTATTCTTAGTACATTTTGGGAAATTTAGCATACAAGATAACAAAAAGGTTAGGTAGACGAACCTTATTCACATAATAATCATATCACCTTTTTTTTTAATTTATTATTCTTCGTGAAGGCTAATAATGATATGATTATAATTAGCCTTTATCATATGGAATGTGTGTTTTTTGCGGATAAGACTTCATTTTACACACATCTATATCAAATATTATCAATTTGGTATTTTTAGATTAGGGATTTATAGTTAAATAGTTTTTTTTTTTAAGAAGTTTTTTAATAAATGATTAAAATTATTAAAAATTAGTTAAAATATTTTTTTAAATGATTAATCAATTATCTTAAATGGTCAATTAGTGATTGATCACATAATGGTCAATCAGTAATTGACCACATAATAGTCAATTAGACGGTTAATCACTGATTAATCATAACGTAAATTATCAAATTTTATAATTAATCACTGATTGACCATTAGTCAATTACCAAATTTCATAATCAATCACTGATTGACTATTAATTAATCATTAATTGATCAAATATGAAAAATGATAAACAATCATTTTCCTAAATAAAAAAAAAGTTAAGTCATCTATTAGTTTAGTTAACTAGAAAAGGTTACCTAACCTAATTTTCCTTTAGATTGTATCTAATATTTTTTTTAAAAAAAATGCACCACCGAGAAAGCTCCTCCAAAAACAAAGAAAGAAACCTTGAAAGTTGTTCAAATGCAAAGTGTTAAACTGTAGAATATTATCTTGTTTTTCTAAAATGAAAACTTCCTTTTAACAGTCAATCGCTTTACAACATGTTCGAGCTATTTCAATTTTGGAAGACGCAACACGTGAGCTCCCCATGTTATGTCTTCTGAAGTTGGAGGCTCGGGGAGAATTTTAAGCGGCATGTGAGTGTCCATAAAATATCTTTTAGTTAATAATTATTTGAAAATTATAATTTAGATGAATTCATTTATAAATTCATTTAGTTCTTCTTACGGAAGGTTTTTGTGATCGACCTGTTTCATGAGAAATACGTATGCTTGCTTGTGTATATTATTAAAAAAAAAAAAAAAAAGCGGCCAACCCATATAGGCAATTTGGCTAATCTATGGGCAACAAAATTGCAACATCTAGAAATTCAAAGACGTACATAGTTAAATTTAGTTAGGACAACAAATATTCTGTGAGATCTTGAACATAAGTAGATTTCTTTGCTTCAGAATCTGATCCAACAACTTATTGAAGGAAATATCTCAACTTATGCATTACAGATACCATGAAAAACATCCCAAGTAATTGAGCAGCTTTTCATCCTTACAATACAACCAAAATCACAAATAAACTAATCCCTCCAAAGTTGTTATCAAATTTTTGTGAATAATGTTTTCATAAAATGTAGAGTATCTTCAATTTTTTTGATTAGAACTCTCATTATCTGTACAGTATTGATATATGTATATGTAATATCAAAGAGTAGAGACAATTAAACAGCTCAATTAATTTTTACTGTCAATAAAAAAAAATACTAGAAATATCAATTTTAATACGAATTTTGAGTATTAATCTATCTGATATGTGAGTTGTCGTTCTTTTATTGAAAGTGTTTAAATGATTATTTTATTAATTAATTATATTTATCAATAAAAAAAATGACAACTTATTATCATAGAATTATAGTTGTTATCCTCATTATTACTCAGAAAAAAAAAACATGTGCGAAAAATGATCCTTTTTAAGCATCTTTTTAAAATGTCTCTGATTTTGTTAAACTAGAAAAATGATTATGTTTCTTAAAAATAATCAAGATTGACGACTTGATAAATTGTTAATCAATACAAATAATTTATTAGTCAATTTTCATAAAAAAAAAATGACACTGCCATTTTTTTCTATATAAAAGAAAAGTTTTAACCATTTTTTAAAATTAGCATAAAAAACTACCACCTAACATAATCTCTCTAAAAAATAAAAAAAAAAATCTCTCTTGCACGATGAAATAAAATCACCACATGAATTGAACAAGTTACATATTTTAGAGAAATTAGAAGAGAAATTAGGTAGACCAAGTAAAAAGGACACATGGATCACGGGCTATTTGTCATGTAGGGACTAAACTTTTAGTGGTCTTTCATTTCTTAATAATTAAACAAAAAAAAAATCATGGTCATGGAAAGATTAGAGCCACTAATTACCTACTTTAATCCTTTTTAAAAAATATATATGTGTGTGTGTGTGTGTATTCCAACTTCCAAGCAAAAAGAAACAAGTAACTTCACACGTATCACTCTCCAAATACGGGAACAATTATATATTCTCCTTCCCTACAACGCTGCCACGTATACCACTCGAGGGTATTCTGGTAATTCGAGAAGGCCCCAAGAATGGAATCCAGGCAATGGGTGAATAGCAACCACAGGTTGGTTTTTCAACTTTTTCCCATTTGCAATACACCAAATCTCATCCAATAGGAGAGCGAGTACAAGCATTTCAACAACCTCAGAGAGTGAAAAAAATGGAAAATCAAATTTGTAGAAGAAACTTGAAGATAACGTTTGACCTACACCAGGGCCACAAATGATATTCTCCCCTCACAGACGGACACGTGTCAAAATCGTATCCATAAAACTAGACATTACCTTCGCTTTGGCTCCCCTTAAATTATAAAAAAATATTTAAGGAAAAAAAAATAATAATAATAAAAAGAGAGAGAAGAAATATCTCTCGGAGATATGCACACATGAAAATCTTCCCATGTGGGACCCACTTGCAAAAATATCTCACTCACACTATTTTCTTTTTTTTCCTTTTTGTTTTTATTTTCAACAAACTTTTTTATTTTATTTTATTTTTTTCGGAGAAAAATTTTGCACCACCAAACCAAAAGAGTGAAAAACACAGTGACTGATACACAAAAAATTAAAAAAAATTAAAAAAAAAAAAGAAAAGAAAAAAGGAGGAGTAGTCCAATGGGGGTTGGCCAATTGATCGGACCACCAAAGTCTATGGCTATGCTCTGGTGACGTGGCAATGTGGGCCCCACTGGGAAGTGGGGGAGATATTTTTGCTTCCTTTGGCAAATGGGGTTGGACGGATATTTACGACCGTTGAACTGGAGGCGGTCATCGGTTGGCTTGCTCCATCTCCGCCGTCCGATTTCCCCTTAAATAAAACAGACAGAAAGATTTATTCAGATATTTTTCACCAAAGTATCTTGAGAACAAAAAAAAAAAAAAAAAAAAAAAAACTTAAACTTTCTTCTTCTTCTTCTTCAGCTTTTCTCCACACCAGATGAGATTTCGAGCTTTCTCGAACTTCTTCTTCTTCTTCATCATCATCATAGGAACTTAAAGACTGAATCTTTTTTTTTTTTAATCATCAATGGGGGAGGTGGTTCTGAGCAGTGACGATATGGAGGAGTTGAAGGGACAGAGCGAAGCAGCGGCGGAGAAGAACAGAGGAGTGACAGAGACAGAGACTAATAATGATAAAACCGAGACTAATTATGGGACAGACAACAAGACGAGGAACGGTTGTAGTTCGAGTGGTGCGATTACGAGGTGGGACAGATTGTTTCCCAGGATGTTGATGCGGGTTTTGTTGGTCGAAGCCGATGACTCCACTCGCCAGATTATCGCCGCCCTTCTCCGCAAATGCAGCTACAGAGGTCAGTTTTTAGTTTTTTTTTTTATTATTAGTTTTACTTTCTCTCTCTATCTGTCTCTCTCTTGTTTCTTTTTTTGTTTCTGCTGTTTTGGTTCTGAATTCGGTTTCATTGGCTTCTGTTGATTGAATGGCGAAATGGTTTTTGCTGGATTTTCAGTCTTAAGTATTGTTTCTGTCCTAAATTTTGGGAGTGAGTCGTAGACTTTCAGTTGTTCAAGTGAGTTGTCTCGCCACCATTCATTTTTTTTTTTTTTTTGGGGTGAATTTTCCATGTTGTTATGTTGGTTTGAAATGTTCTGTTTCTCCAAGAGTACTTCTGGAACCTTCTTTCTTCTTCAAAACCTTACCTTGTTGGTCTGACACAACACAATAACGTTGCTTAGGAAGTTAGCACATGTCTTTTTTCACTTTCTTTCAGTCATTGGTTTATATATAATATATATATATATATTTTTTATTCTTAATTTATGCAAGAAATTTACTTAAGCTCAGAATTTTTTGATATGTTATCTTAGCAACTCAAAAAAATTTTTTTTTTCTTGGGCTTGAGCAGTTGCTGCAGTATCTGACGGTTTGAAGGCATGGGAGTTACTTAAGGGAAGACCTCATAACGTAGATCTCATATTGACAGAAGTGGATCTGCCTTCAATATCCGGATTTGCGCTTCTCACTCTGATCATGGAACATGAAGTTTGCAAAAACATTCCTGTTATAAGTATGTTTATATCAGGGATTACATGTTACTTGTTCTGGTTTTTATCATTTTAGTATTTATTTTTATGTTTTATTGATTATGCAGTGATGTCATCTGAAGATTCAATTAGCACAGTCTACAAATGCATGATGAGAGGTGCTGCGGATTATCTTGTTAAGCCTATTAGGAGGAACGAACTGAGCAATCTGTGGCAGCATGTTTGGAGAAGAAAAGCTGTATGTGTATGCTTTTATACTTTCCGGAGTCAATTTATTTAATTTTGATGCTTTTATTAATTTTGTGACAATTGATAATTTTGGTTCCTCAGTCAGCTGCAAATGGCCCCCAAGACGAAAGTGTTGCACAAGACAAGGTCGAAGCCACTTGTGAAAACGATGCTGCGAGCAACCATTCCAATGGAAACACCTCCTGCATACAAAGAAATGAGGAAAACATTGACAAAGGGAGTGATGCCCAGGTTAGTATCTCAAGTTTCATGTTTGAACCTGAAAAAGCAGTGGTTAGTGTCTGGAGTAGCGTAAAATACCGTTTTTTATATTGATCTGTTTTGTGGATGATTACCTGGTAACTTGATCAAAATGCTGTGTAAAGTGGAAAAACCTAAAGCAAAAACGTATATAACATTAGTAGCTTGTCTAGATCTCGACACAAAGTAAGCCCCATAATTTTAACTGGTCCGCAATGATTTGGATCAATAGTTGAGTTGTCAATAATTGAATCAGATATCTTACTAAAGAGACGGAAAGTTCTAATTTCAATCATAGAAGCCATGGTTGAGTTTCTCCACCTATTTTGCCTGCAACCCTTATAAGAAATGTAGATTGGTCATGCACTACTTATCATGAAGGATGGTGTATGTCTTAACCAAGGAATATGTTGTCAATAAGGCTGCTTGTCGTTAAAGGAATTTCCTTTCGGTTTAGGTTGGCTACATGAAGTTTTATATAGAGACTGCATGTTTGCTGTCTCTTGCAGAGCTCTTGTACAAAGCCAGAATTGGAAGCTGAGAGTGTCCACATGGAAAAACTGCAGGAATTTTTGCAGCCAACAGAGAGGACTTCTTTTCCAAGTGACTTGAGAATACAGAAAGATGAAGGGCCCAGCAATCTCGGGCAGAAATTGCTTATGCATGGAATTGAGGCCAGAGGTGAAAATTCTTGAAGCATAAATATTTATATAGTTTTGTGTGTGTGTGTATATATATATATATATATATATATTTGTAAATCCGTAGGCAAGTAGTATCTAACAGTTTGAGATGTTTCAATTTAATTAGGGTCATCGATGGGCGCCTTTGAGGACGCTGATGCAGGAATGATGCTAGGCAAGGGTTTCGTGACAGAAGGTATTAGGAGGGATTCTGGTGATGCTTGTGAGAATAACAATGTCATGTACAACCGTTCTAGAGATCCCATTGACTTGAATGGAGTTTTAAATGATCAGCCAAGTTGCAATTACCAAAATTCCTCTTCAAGTAATGGAACTAGCAAGTTAGATTGTGGCCCAAGATTAGATCTTACCTTGAGATCAAATTGCAGCGGTTTTGACAGTCATGTCATTGAGAAAAGGCACACCCTCGGGCATTCTAATTCCTCGGCTTTTACTCGGTAAATTTTTATGTCCATTTAATTCTTTCTTAGTTTCTTCTTTTTGCTCCCATTTACCTGCTATGCTAATAAGTTTCGTGATTCTTCATGCAGATATATTAACAAGCCACTGCAGCCCCTAAATCCAACACCAGCCAGTGCTTTTGATCAAGAGAAAGAATGGGGAACGAGAGCTGAAAAGCATGTATCCAATGTAGGTACTGGTCTAAGTTATAACTACGACCCTGCCGGTGCCTCACAAAGGACTCCAAAAAGTGTTATCACACTCGCTGCTGGTCAATCTAACCACTCTGAAGCAGCCACTTATTGCTCTCAACAAAGAGTTTTTCCTCTACCAATTCCCGTTAAAGGAATAAGGATTAATAACCCCTGCTCAGGCTATGGTTCTGTAGTGCCTACGGTCTTTTGTTCGCAATCAGGCTCATCATCCATGGTCAGTCCAAGTTCTGTTGCCCAGCAACAAGAATCCCAATTTGTAATGAACACATTTTACCAAACAAATCCCGAAAAGAACAAATCTGACCAGCCGTACGACCCACTTTGTCGAAACACCAACATGGCCACAGACCAAGCTATCCACAATCAAGAGCATAAGTTGGATTCTTTGGATAATAGGGGCCACATATCTCCCACGACCGATCAAAGCGCGAGTAGTAGCTTCTGTAACGGAAATGTAAGCCATCTTAATAGTATTGGATATGGAAGTGCTTGCGGGAGTAACAGCAATGTGGATCAAGTTGTCTTGGTTAGGACTGTTTCCGAGAGCAAGAATGACGAAACCTATTTTACAAACAACACGAACTCTCATCGGTCCATCCAGAGAGAAGCAGCTCTGACAAAGTTCCGCATGAAAAGGAAAGATAGATGCTTTGAAAAGAAGGTACAAAGTCATCACCCTTCTTAGTATAATCTTTCTTTTTTCACTTTTGTTTCCAAATATGCTTCTCTCTAATGTGAAATTTGTTCCAGGTTCGTTACGAGAGCAGAAAGAAACTAGCGGAGCAGCGTCCCAGAGTTAAGGGACAGTTTGTTCGTCAAGTGCCAACCGAGCCTTCTCCTGCAGCAACTGATGGGAATTCATGAAGGAAGTTTACCTATTTTACTTCTGATAGTTAGAGAGACGAGCACATGAATGGATAAAGTATATATAGCTTATTCCAACCGCCTACTTACAGCATCATGTATCTATCGTAATATAACTTTGGTAGATCTACTCGTTACCAGAATGCCGTCTTACTCGATTCTTTTTCCCCTTTTTTGATAGCTGTGAATTTGTTCATTGACAGTCTTGTAGGTTTTATATTGGTATAGCTATAGGCACTTGGTTTAGGCACATGTTTCTTTTGTATGGCATGTAGAAGAAACCGAAGGGTAACAAAAAAAGCCTCTGTTGTGTATTTCATAACGACACCAGCTATACTATTCACGAGTTTGTGTAGTTTCAGTGCCTGGTTTTTCCTTCACATTAGTTCTTTTCTACATATTTCCTCAATTCAAGTGAAAATCGAAAAACGGCATTTCAAAATCATGTTCCTCCTAAACTTGACAAATTTGTTATTTTACAAATTTGTTATTTTCTTCAATCATTGTTCAAATCCCGACTCTTATATCTTTCTGTTGGTGAACTAACAAGTGATTGGCGGTATGGTGAGGCAGCAAAAAGTTCTAGGAGAAAATAGGCAATGTGAGATTCTTGGTTCGAGAATTCTTCAGTAGCGGTATCCTATCGTGCCAAATTTTCATCCGAATTGGTTAGAATTGCATATTAGCGCAACTATAAATATGATTTTAATGTGATACGAGGTTTAGAAACGCACAATATGGATTGGACAGATGCATAGACGAAAGCAATAGACGCTTATTGGTCAGCCCAAGCACAACAACCTTTGTGGTGTCTCAAGTCAAACAGAAAGATGCTCTTTTTCTCCACTAGTTGCGGTACATGTTTCTTCCATATGGAACACAACACTAGTTTGAATTTTGCTACTCAATGACTCCGATCTCAATTTTCTATTCCTATGAGATTCTCCATTCACAACTGCGAATATTCAATCCAACTGATTTGAAATCTATTGATATTTGTGAATGGGGTTGCCGTCGTCGACTGCTATCCTTACTAGATTAACAGTTACGCTAATTGAATGAAAAATCCTACTCAATCAGACGGGTCGGATTGATTTAGGTTTTTCACACAAGTGGGACTATCATGATAGATGAAGCAAGATAATCTCATCTAACTTCGTCAAAATGAATAGTAATATACTTAAATGAATAAGATTACTCAACTCGACGGGATTGAATCACAAGTGAGCCTCACTAGAGGGACCCACTTCTTTGTGAGGGAATTCCTTATCAGCCCGTCAAGTTGAAGAGGGTTGCTAATTTCCTCTATCCTAAAAAAGCCTCTTTTCGGGGGAGTTTGGTGTGTAAGTTTGAGTTGAAATTTTTAAATTTCAATAGTAAATTTTTTTGAATTTTTAGAAAAGACAAAAAACTTTTTAGGAAAAAGACAAAAACTTTTTAAGAAAAAGACAAAAAAAAATTTGAAAATCTTAGTTTGGACTTATGGCCAAACACCCCCGAACGTTCCCATATTTTCTTGTACGGATTAGCCTTTTTAAACCAAGTGATGCTTGATATATTTCCTATCAGGGTCTGCCATTGAAATAAAAACACTGATGCGTTGTAAGGCCAACAACAGGAAAAGAAGAAAACAACAACAAGAAGAATACAAAAAACAGAAACTGTACCAAAAAACCATACAAATTGACTAGCATTACCATTACTACCAATAGTTTTTAAGTCACATCAGAAGTTATTAGGGGCGTTTGATATGGGATAATTTTAAGCATGAAAATGAAAATCTGCAAGATTCTTATGTTTGGTACAATGATTTTTATTTTTGGATTCTCAGAAAAATTAATCCCATATGATTCACTTTATCTTATTTTGAGATAATATGAAACCCAATCAATAAGGTGTAATTCAAATTCCTGAGAATTTTAATATTAAGAAAAATTCATTAAAAACAAAAAAGAAAACAAAACCAAAAACTAAACCCATCATGATTCATTACAAGCCCACAATCACAATCACAACTATAACCACAACCACCACCATGCCGCTCCTCTCCAGAATTCTTTCGTAACCGGAATTCTTTTGCCATTTCGAAAAGAAAAGAAAAATAAAAGCAAAACTCTTTTTTTTTTTCACGGAAAAAATCTATAAAAACTAAGGTGCGAAATGATAAAAAAAAAAACATTTAAATTAACTTATTTTATGAGAAAAAATACGTAATATTTCAGTGTATAACCAAACACAACAAGGTGATATTGCTGGGAGTGTGAGAAAATATTATACGAAACCAAAAGCTATAATCCTTAATGTCTGGAAATCATATTGCCCATTATTACTCTCTCAGAAATATAATTCATACTGATTGTCGCATACCAAACACCCCTTTAGTTTATTTTCTTTTCAACCCTTACTTTAATACCCTTCCTTCTCTCCCTCCCATTCAATATTGGTTTGCAGTGGCACGACATATTAAGCGTCCGTTTGGATCGTTAATCAGAGTTAGTTGACATTTTAAAAACTATTATAATTTTTATTGACCTTTAAGAAAAAGATAAAAATCCAATAAAAAAAAATACAATTTAGTTGGAGTTAAACTAATGTGTCAAACAAAGTATAATAAATCAACTTTTTTTTTTTCTCGTTTTTTGTTTTTATTTTTTTCATGTATTCAATGATCTAAGATTCAATCAACTAATGCTTCAAATATTTTGTTCTCTACTTTTATTTGATATTATTTTTTTTAACAAGGACTTATCTTTGTTATCTTGGTTACAAACATATATATATAGACACACACTGACACATATATTGGTGAATTTGAGTATAAATATTTTGTTGAATGTGTCGTACGTAGACGGCTTACAAAACTCTAGTATACATATGGGGTTTATAGATGTGATTGTGGGCACATCTTATTATTATACATAAAATTTTGATTTAATTAAAATGAATATGTTTGTTAGAGAATAACTTTTCGTCCACAAAAGAAAAAAAAATGAAAAGGAAATAACATAACAAAATCAGCTTAAGCAAGAGTATGAAAATTGACTTTGGCACAAAGAGTGGTGATAATAATAACTGATACACTGCAAATCCTTTTCTCCTAAGGTAACATCTGAGATTTTAGGACTTGAGCCAAACCCACTTCAAGATTGTACGTGAAATACTTGTCCACGACACCATTGCCAATAATTATGTTACATTATTGATTTCATTTTTGTCATTAATAAAGGAAGTGGAAAGCACTGGAGTAGGTGTTATCATTAGCCCCATCCTCCCATGCTTATCTCCAAAAAAACAAAACAAACAAAACAAAACAAAGTAAATTACTCATCCGGTATAATCTCTTATGAAATTACGATTAGATCCCAAACCTTTTTTTTTTAATTGAATAGTCCTTTTTACTGATAAAAGTTAAAAATTAGATTAAAAAAAATTAGAGTGGGTGGCCTATATTTATTATCTAATCTTATAGATAGCCCAATTTCCTTCTAATTAGTTAAATGGCCTAATGTTTATATTTTGTTTAATCAATTTTCATTTTCCCCAAACACCTCCCCTCTCTCCCTCCTCCTCCTCTCTCTCTCTCCCAACTTTCTTTTTCTCCCTCTTCCCATTTCTCTCTTGGCCGTCGTTATGTTTTTCTTCGTGTTTGTTCGATTTCAGTTCATTCCTTGAATTGCAATTGAAATCTAAATGTTTGTTTTTGTTTTTCATTTGTATTTTTTTTTTGGTGAATTTTGATTTTAACTTAGGTTTTATGTAAGATTATTGGCTTATTCTTTTGTTTTTGCATGTTTCATTTTCTCTTCACTTTGGTTTCTGTGATTTTCTGAGTTTTTATTCATCAATTTTGGAAAAAAATGTGTTTCAATCCATTTTTTTTTTCATTGTTATGTGTTTTCTCGTGTTTTGATATATTTGTGGTCAGTTAGTGATCAACTGAGGGTCAATCAATGATTGATAATTAGTTAATCAATGATTAACTCTCATATCAGACTCTTCCAAATTGGTATCATTTTACACTCGTTTAGTCACTGATTATACTAGAGTCGATCATTGATTGACCATTAGTTAATAAGTAATTAACTAGAGTCAATCAATGATTGACCATTGGTCAATCAGTGATTTGTTTGTCGTTAATCAGTGATTGACTATAAAAATTTGTGAGTTATATTATCATATTCAGTGATTTACAGATAGTTAATCAGTGATTGACCGATGGTCAAGTCAATCACTGATTAACTATAAAATACAGTCAATAACTGATTGACCATTTAAAAAATTGATTTACCATTCTTAAAAAAAAAAAGATATTTTAACTAATTTTTAAAAACTCAGACTTTTTAACTAATTTTTAAAAACTTGAACTATTTATTAAAAAACTTATTAAAAAAATGTTATTTAACTATAAACCCCTAAAATAAATCACGTGAATGACCTATATAAATTGAATCATGGTAATTTTTTTTCTTTAATTACCATGAAATAGTAAATCATGTGATATCATGTGATATTTTTTTGTTAAATTTTTAACATATGATGATTTTACACTTTTTTAAGAGTTTGAGAGTTTTTGACTATTATAAATAAAAATAAAAATAAAAAAGAAAAGAACGAAAGAAAGAAAGAAGTAAGAGCCTGTGGTCTTTTATTTCCTGGTGCAATCACATTTTTGATTGAAGGGCTCAATAACTGAAAAAGGATTTCAAAAAAGGGCGCAAAATTTAAAAAATAAAAAATAAAAAAAGAGACCCCTTAATTTTCAAACTTACTTTGGATTTGCATGCTAAAGACTGTAATATTCTCTTGAAGATCCAACCAAATGCAAAATTGCTGTGACGCACTAAATTGCCAAAAACACTTTAATGGGCACTTAAATCCAACGGCTGAGATTTGAAGCTCCTCTCAGCTACCAATCTCCAACCGTCCATGCCCTTTTCTTAACTCAAAAGTAACAGCTACATAAGACACGCTAAGGATGTTTCTTGGGTGTTTCCCAACAAAAAGCTAACTACTTCTGCACCAGATTCTCCATGTCTTCTCTCCTTTTTATTTTTATTTTTATTTTATTTTAGTTTTGTGCAGCTCAATAAACTCAAGAAGCCCACAACAAATCTACTTCCAATATACATTTTTATATTTAAATATTGGTTTTAATCATAGTCATTCAATAAAATAATTACATGAAAGAGTTTTCTAAGGTTGGACCTGTCCTTGTCTATAAGTGGGAACTGTAATTTTTACCGTTGGATTAATTTTCTGTGGATAGGATAAAGGTCATTTTGTATAATATATTGGAAACTTTTAACATTGACACTAATAAAAAAGATTAGTTAAAAGTTTAATCAATAGTAAAAAATGAGGATTTTTAATCAGCATAAAAAAAAAAAAAAAAGTCTTATAATTATGAAAAAGAAACTAAAGAAAGAATGGACACTAGGCCTAGAACAGGGCACAATTTTACCACTCTATATCTCCGATTAACAACAAAAGTCTAATGGCCATTTGCACAAGTCTATCACCCACATGTACCCTTTTAAAAGTGTTGATGAACTTTGTCCTTCAATTATTCCAAAAGTGTTTTATACCTCTGATTCTTGCTAAGATAGATGATATCCTCCGTATCCTCTTGCTTTCATATTCATCATCATCATCATCATCATCTTCATAATTCAAAAGTAAATCTGTTCAAATAAAACAATAAATTACAAATGCCTGCAAATATGAATCTTTTAAAGCCTGTTGTCGCTTGGCTTTCCTTTCACCCTCTATTGGATACACCAAGAGAGAGGTGCAATGCATATTCATGATGTTCTATGGTAAGGACCTTGGGGCCGGACCCACTGAATGTTGAGTGGCCCCACATGCTTGCCATGTGAACAACTCCTTGGTCACAACACTGGTGCTTAATCACCATTGGACCATTTTTACATAATACAAACCAATATATGCTATATATATATATATATATATATATATATATATGATTGGTACCACTTCTTATTGCCATTGGCTCTATTATCTGTTGTTGTGTGTACTAGTGCAAAACGGAACTCAAGTGAAAGTGAGACAACAATCCATTACCAACAAACCCCACTATTGTCCATTAGTTTTTGGATGATTTTCATCATTAACCACATTCTTCTTGATTGTGGGCAATGAAAAGGAAATTTTTTCCTTTGAATTTAATTACAAATTTATTTTTTCCCCGGAACCGACTAGAAATAGTTGGTCTCTTTTAGATGTGACCATAACATGATCTTATATACATTGTTCTTTGGAAGCATCAAGTATGATAAAATATTTAAAAAACTTTGCCATAACATATATATATATATATATATATATATTTTAACTTAAAAAGGCTATTTGTTTGAAACTTACGCTATTGCAATTTGCAATGACAATAGGCTTTACCAAATTAACTGAGGCTTTTTAATACTTTAAACTCAATAATTCTATGTCATTCATGATTAATATGAATTACTTAATATATATATATATATATTTGTATATAAATAATTTCAAGTCAATCAATCATAGGAACGTGTAGCAATATAATTTGCTTTTTAAAAAAGGCTAATCTCGTCCCACCCCTCAAGTTGGCCCTTTTAATCAAGTCACGACTCACGACTTCCCTTTAATTTTGAGTCCAATGAAAGATTATGTAATATTAGATTTACAAACAAGGTGGAACATCCAGGATCCATCCATGCATGCATGGAATTTCCTAATCAATGTCCAACAAGCGGTGGTCTACTCATCCTATAGTAGGTAGTTTGTATCGGCCATTTTTATCAGGTACCGTTAAATTTATTTATATATATTTTTATAATGATATGATTTTAATAAGATCTAATGGTTCAGAATTTTTTATATTAAACAAATCAAACCGCATTCCATAAGTTTACCAAGTAAATATCATGGCAGCTGCTTTGCAAAGTTGAGGAGCTACCAGTCAAAAGCATGAGAACAAAATAATTGCTGCTGCTTTCTGCCCTTTATATAACCCCATCAATCATTCCCTATCTTTTCTTAACCTTGTTAACCTCCTCTCTTCTGATCTCTTCTCAACTCTCTCTCTCTCTCTCTCTCGCTCTCTCTCTCTCTCTCTCTCTCTAGCTTGTTGCAAATGTCTCAATTCACCATAAAGTCTCCCAAACACTGTGGCAAACAAGGAGTGAACGTTGAGAAGCTCTACAAGAAGCTCTTCGTAGCCTTCTCAGCACTTTTCACCACAATCCTCTCCATAATTCTCCTCATCTGGCTCATCCTGCGACCCTCAAAGCCTGAGTTCTCCCTCAAAGAAGCTGATATCTACCAGCTTAACCTCTCCAACTCCAACCTCCTCAACTCCTCCATCCAGCTCACTCTCCTCGCCAAAAACCCGAATCAGAGAATCGGGATTTACTACGACGAAATTCAAGTCTACGCCGCTTATAAAGGGCAACAGATCACACTCTACACCCCTCTCCCTCCTTTCTACCAAGGCCATGAAGATAGCAATCTCTTGTCCGCATCTCTAATGGGAACTGGTTTACCTGTGGCTCCATCATTTGGCTATGAGGTGGGACGTGATCAGACGGTTGGCAGGCTAGTTCTGAATCTCAAGGTCAATGGACGTCTCCGATGGAAGGTTGGAACTTGGGTCTCGGGACGCTACCGGTTGAACGTTAATTGTGTTGCTGTTATGGCTCTTGGACCTACTATTCCAACAGGACCACTTTCTCTGAAGCAAGGTTCTCAGTGTTCTACCTCTGTTTGAAGCCAAAACGAATATATTGTTACTAACTTCATGATCATAATCATATTGCTCTCTGCTCTTCACGAGTGAGTTGTTTGTTTGTTTGTTTTTTTTTTTTTTTGGATTGTTTTTACTATGATAAAAGTGTTTAATGTAAATTTATGACTACACAAGAAAATCTATTAACAATTGTAAGCGAGAATGAAAAAGTCTGTTTGGTGATTGTGAATCTTTAGACATATGAATATCTTCCTCTTTTATTTTTTATTCAAGACTTTAGATATTTGCCATGCATGTGATGGGTGGTGACCATGAAAAGAGAAAGAAAAGGTGAAGATGTTTCATGTCTGATTTTTCATCCTTCTTTTTCTTTTTTTTGTGGGCTTCTGAGAATATTGAAGGATAAAGATTGTTTCTACTTTGTTATGACCTGATTGAAAGAGTTTTTGACGATGGGGGTGAGATTCGAAAGAGAAAAGATGAGAAAAGGAGAGAAGTTGGCTCCTTTTTTATTATTATTATTATTATTATTTTTTTTTTTTTTTTGGGGTGAAGGAATCTCTAAAATTTATGGTTCAATCCCTCTCACCTTTTGATTTATGACTTGTATAAGAGAGTATTCTTGCCCACTTATGCAAACAATTACAGGATTCCTTTGTATCTTGAAATTGCAATTTGAATCTCTTTTTTCTTGCCTGCTTTGAACCATACCCAAAGGAATGGAATTTGGTTGTGTCCTGAAATGAATATACAGGTAGATATTCTATATCTGCAAAAATCTACTGGAATATTTAAGAGAGTATTCTATATGCTAAAGCAAAAGCTGATTCCATTGGTGAAGAACAGGTTCTATATATATATATATATATATATATATATATTGCTGTATTTAAGTTTCAAACAAGGATATCAGTTCTTCCTCTGTTTGTAAAAGTAGGGACGATGACCCATGATTTGAAAGAAATTTCTCTAAAAAATTATCTTCTTATTTACTTGATTAATCATAACCCACGGTTCAAAGTTTTTAGAAAATCAAGACAGCAAAGATAAGGTTAGAAACAGAACTGCATGTCTGCTGCTACAAGTCAATTTATCATTTATCTATGGTTAATCCAATTCGCAAATTCATAAATTCAAATCTGCAGGAAACAGGATCAAGTGGCTGTCAGTTTATGCAGCCATTTTTCATCAAAAGAAAATTGTATCTGATAGTTTATTGGGGGGGGGGGGGGGGGGGGGGGGGAACATATGATACAGACAAAAAATGCTTTCTTTCTCTTTTATCTCTTTAATTATTAAAAAAAAAAGGGGAAGCAAAAGATAAACAAAGATGGGGAAAATCAACTGCCTCAAATTTCAAAAGTAAGTGAACTTTCTCAGGATCTTAAAAGCTAGCCACCTTCAAACTCCTACCTGAAATGCCCCCACAAAAAATGACCACTAAATTATTTGAATTGCTGTTATCAATTAAGAGAAGAAATTGTTCAAGGCTGTTATGTCATCCTCAATCAAAAACTCAGCATCATTTAAATCTTAAATTGCTAATATTATTATCATTCCACAGGAATAATACTAAGCGGAAAAAAAAAAAAAAAAAAAAAAAGAAAGAAAGAAGAAGAAGAAGAAGGGGGGCATAGTAAAACTACGAAGAATCTCATAACTAATGGAAAAAAGCTACTTTAGACATAACCCCACCAGAAATTCCCTTGTATTTTTTTGAGCTTACTAAGAAAAGAGCTGATTATTTATTAATTAATTTATTTTTGTTTTGAGTCTTTCCCAAGGTTGTTTTTAGACCCCACAGTCACAAAAGAGCCACTAAACTCGGTTGCCCCTAACAAAAGCAGAGTGCAACCCAATGCATTAAAAAATTCCAACAAACATGCAACAAAGTCCAAAAGTAGAGTTCTGGTTAGACAAGTGAACCAATTTAATTCCGTAAAATCAAAGAAGAATCTACTTTCTGTTAAATCATGGAAAAACAACTTTACATTATGATTTAATACCAATAAAGACAAACTAATCTGATAGAAATACATGTACAAAAGAAGGATTTGGGCTATAAAGACCGAACCGTATAGGTAATTAAAAATCTTAATCCTGCTAGGCTGTAAAATGGTGACAAATAGGCAATGAACTACAATGCTCATATAAGTGTATTTTAAAGTCCAGTGTAAAAGTATTCTGTTTCTGGTTTTGAAATTTTTAGATCCTTTGGCAAAGTCCACATCGCTAGCAGCCTCTATACATCTAAACAGCTTTCATAAAGAAGGGCTTTTTTGAAACACACTTTTTCATTCACTAGTCAAGAACCACACCTGTTTATACTGAATAATCTTCAAGCAGAATCAAAATGGTAAAAAAGGCATTATCAAAGAATTCTATTTACGGTTAGTCAACTTTATACAAGTATTCCATATATATATATATATATAATTTTTTTTTTTCTGTTTAAAAAATAGTTAAATCAAGACTTTTGCTTTTTCCTCCATCTGCGGCTTAGATGTGACCCAAAGAGTTGAAAAGAACCAAAATAGGATGACTGTTGTATCGTGGATTCAGGATGCAGATTGATCAAACCAAAATCAACTTAAATTTCATTACATGGGTAAAAATCAACGGGGTTATAAACATCAATCTATATATTTGAGAATAAAAAATAACACAAGCATTTGAAGGTTTTCAATGAAATACTCAACTAAATTAATTAAAAAAAAAGAAAAAAAAAAGAAAGATTTTCGATGATACAGAGTCTGTCTATCCCTCTTTGTTTCTCAATAAAATTTAAGGTCAGACCTTGAGACTCTGCAAAGTGCTTGACTTGACTAGATGCCGCAAACCTAACCTATCTTCAAAAGAGGAGCTTTTCCAAAAAGTGAAAAAGTTCTACCACTTAATTCAAACCAAAAGAATTCTGCAGAGACTTAACTGGAATTCACACACGCACACTGCACAATAGACATTATTTCTCATTCAGTGAAAGGAACAAAAAAAAAAAAAAGGAAAAAAAAAAAAGTTACTAGCTCTTAGGTTATTTTTAGATCAATCCATTCACCAAAGAAATTCAAGATAAACCATGCTAAAAAACAAGATCAGTATGCAGGCTAGTATTTGTGGTTCAATTTCATTTTCGTAAGCCACAAATCTATGTACACGCCTATGAACTTTTTGAAAGCCTCTAGTCAGATGTGAGTAAAAGACAGAACAAAGTGAAGGTCATAAACTGTCAAAGACCCACTCCACCAGCCACTTACTCTCCTCCAACTGCACTGTATTTTGGCTTTTAAAAGCTTGATGATAATAATGATGATTTGAACACCAAAAAGCAACAGCAACAAGGCCTAAAAATTTCTTTTCTGGCCATAAAGCCAAACGCTTTATTCGTGAAGCTGACATGCACAATCTTCTGCTCCCTCCTTCACCCAGAGTCCCCCATCAATGTCATATTACTATACACAGTTGATAGAGAATTTTATCCTATTCATGGAAAGTTTAACCAAATCTTCTTTCAGGTTACAGGACACAAGGATAGCGGTTACTTGTCTTTTTCGATAAAGCCCAAGCCATATTTTGGCTCGACCATACAGGCTAACAAACATTAAATTTAGTCTTATGTATCAGGTGCGTCGTATTGACGGATTTCACGGCTGGTATTAGGGTAGTGAACGGCAGGCCTAACAAAGTGCACTTCAGGGGGGTCGCCTCAGATTGCCGTGTAAACCTCTGCCACGTAGAAATGGGAGTCCGTGGCTTTGATTGTCAAGTAGTACACTCTGCCTGCGCAAGGAAGGTAGTTCACCCTCACAAGTTCCTCAAGCTGCAGATTCTTTCCCTGCAATATTTCATTTGTCACGTCCCTTAAATATATATGTATCTATATATAGATTAATACACAAAACCATCCTAATTATTTAATGAACAAATAGTTTTTAAATAAAAATGAAATAAAAGTTATAAATAAATATAAAAAAAAAAGGAGGACAAACGGATGAATAGGAGTATACGGATCGGACCTGGTTGCTCAAGGAAGGGATATTTGAGAACAAGTTCATCGACCATAGCGTGGCGCTCAGACAGCGAAAAAAGAGCAGTGCACTCCCTCGGTATCACATCAGAAGGAGTTGCAGGACGAGGATTCCTGTTGTTCTGTCTGCTCGGACCGGCGGAAGCAGGCTGAATCCGAATCCTATCCTCCGACATGATCCGATTGCCCCTACTAATGGAATTTGGGAAATTATGACATATTTTTTTCATTCATGAAATTAATTAACTATAGCCAAATTACAGGATTCAAAATTTTCTAATCTTAGATAGTTGTCTTTAATTAAGGACTTTATAAATAAAGTAACTTTAAAATTTAGTATGCATTTGGCATCTCTATTAGGATTGAAAAATTCCAATTGATTTTTTTTTCCCCAAAAAGTCAATTCAGTTTTATTATTTATAACTCTAATTATAACTTAAAAACTCAAATTTTAAAAATCCATAACTTTGTTATTCCAAGTCTAAATGAGATTGTTTTTTTAATTTCCTAAAATTTTGAAACGAACGAAAAAAAAAATCCATGTTAATATTTTTTTCCAAACATATTTTAAGTTTTGACAATTTTTTAACTCCAAAAAGCCAAACATACAATTCAAAAACTCAATTCAACTCTAATAAAATAACTCCAAGTTTTTTAAAGTCCTTTTTTAGAATATCCTAAACTCATTCAAATTTGGAAAAATAATTGGTTTTTTAACGGATCATCTTGACTACAATCCACCATTGATGGATTTGATATAATTAATCAATAGAATAATAATATAACGGTCCCTGCTAATTTAGTCCACCAAGGATGAACTATTGGTATATCACCATCGAAAAATTCAAAAGGTCGGATTCATAGATGATTCACTGGCTCCTAATTAACAACCTTCACATGAATTCCTTGCTTTTTTTTTTTTTTTCTTTCGTCACAGTTAATTTGAGCTTCTCTTTAGCTACAGATATGCAATTTTTACATTGCCTCTTGGCTTATAAACCACTACATATAGTATTTATTTCCTCATACAACAAAGAAAGTATTGGAATTCATTTTTTGCATTTGCCCCTAATGGAACTAATTGAGAGGAAAAGATCAGAGGAGCAAAATAATGCCATTGATTAAGAGACATAATAACAAGGTAATGACCTTTTCAGCTAGCTTGCCAGATGATGTTTGTGGTGTTTTTGCAGGAAGTACATGTGTGGTGATGTGCACTACCGACCCGATTCTCGCATCTCGTGTTTGCGATAATCGGTAATGGAGATCATCCGAGATGCAGGTGGTGTCTGTGATTGGAATGACATGAAGAAGTTGGAGAGAGAATCATCTTCTGTTTGGATATATGAAAAGGGAGAAGCAAGCCAGCTCCGGAATTTATATATATATCTATATATATTTATACATTTCGGGATTAACAGGGCTTGAATGATATATTAGCAACTCATGTATTACAAACTCAAACAAAGATTCTCATAGTCTCATAACTTGGACAAGAATATCAACACCTTTATATGAAGCAAAAGCTACCATCTTTACAATAAGCTCAAAATTGAATCCGCTATTTCTATTGCATTCATAATCCTAAAATCAGAAAAGGGGTTAGTTATGATTAACCCGAGATTTGCACTCCATTAGCAACTTAAAAACATGCATTATAAACTGAAACAATAATTCTTTATTAATCTCACCACTAGCACAAGAATAAAGCAAAAGCTGCCGGAAGCTCAAAATTGAATCCACTACTACCTCTCTTGCATCCATAATTATACAATCCCAAAAATAATAAAAATTATGAATAATCCAATCTATTAGTAACTGAAAAAGATGTAATTTTGATCCAAAACTATGAGTTAAGCTCAAATAAATACCTTAATCAAGGTTTAATCTATAATCGAATCGGCACTAACCCATCGCCAAAAATGCTTCTTCACGGACACAGCCTCATCTGCAACTCTTGTACTCTCGCAATCGTGATACTCCTCCTCCTCCGCCGTGAAAAACTCGCCGTCGGGAAGCCCATCCACCAAAGCCTCCACCGAATGCAGCTCGTACCGGGCCGGCAAACCCGGGTACGACACAGAATTCCTCTCCTCCACCTTCTTCCGGTACGATCCGGGAACGATCCTCACCGTCCCGTCGACGATCGAACCGAGCTCTTCGCGGACGGCGCGAGCGGCTGCCGATTCGACGTCCTCGAGGGGCTTCATCTTCTCCGACAACGGCCGGTCGCGGCTCCGGACGGTTCCGTCGGAGAGCTGCTGGTGCGACTCGATAAGAATCCGGTCGCGGCCGTCGCGGATCCGGACGGTGACGACCTGAACGGTGCGGACGGGAGGGGAGGAGTCGGCGAGGGAGGTCTCGCCCTCGGAGAGCTCGAGCCAGAGGTTGTGGACGTTCTTGGTGCCGGGCTTGACGCCCCAGGAGGCGAAGGAGTCGGAGGGGAGGCGGGGCTTGAGCCAGTCGGAGAGGGACTGGGGGTTGGCGAAGTGGTGGCGGCGGCTGCTGCTGCTGCTGCGGCTGCGGCGGTCTTGGTGGGGGAGGGACATGGCGGAGATATTGAGGAGGCGGCGGGGGCAAAACGGGAAACGGAGAATTCGGGGTTTGGCGGCGGAGGCGGAGGAGGAGAAGAGGAAGCAGACGGAGAGGGCGGTAAGGAAGAGATCGGTTAAGGGAGGGAGCTGGGGAAGGGTGATGTGGCGGATTGTGATTGGCGGTTGTGGGGGTGGCATGTCAACGGGAGTGAGATTGACGTTGACTAAGCTGCTGCCGATTGGATGATGAAGATGTTATAATGGGGATGTCCATGTGATGGACGAATTCGACGAGGAGGAGGAGGAGGAGAAGTTGCATTCCAAGAAAACAAAGAAAAAGGAAGAATAATCAAGTGGCGGTGGAGAAGAAGAAAGGAATTGAAAGAGAGAATAGTCTTTATTTTTTCGTTTGATTCAAAGGACGGAATATGATAGAAGTGGAATTTTTGAGGTTTATGGTTCTGGAATATTCGATTATTTTTGTGGTATTTTGGATGTTTACTTGTTTGGGTCCCTTGGGTCCATTGGGGGAATAATGCTTAAAAACATTTGGGCCACAAAACTACCAATAGCTCCACAGCTGGGATTTTTAGGGAGAGGAAGATGTTATTAGTTTCTTTATAATAAATAATTTATTATAAATATTTAGATTAAATATCAGTATACAAAATTTATTTTTAGTTAAAATATATATATATTTATATATATACAAAATTTATTTTGAGTAAATATCTCTTTACTATAAATCATTTAATAGTGAATTTACTATTTCTATTTATTTTAATTTAGCAAGATTAAATTTTAGTAAAGTGTTTATTAATTTATCTCAAAATCAAGTAAAATGAGAAATCGATTTTTTTCTTTTTTTTTTTTTTTTTTGCACAAAGTGAGAAATTGAATTTCTATTATATTGTTTATTTTTATGGGAAATGGAACGATTCAGAACAGAGTAAGTATAAGTATACAAATACTCGTATATTAAAGAATAATTAAATCAAAATAAGGTTGTAACTTGATACAAAGGTTGGTTGGTTTCTATTTTTCAAAAGAATGAATTTAGCTCAGGTAAGAGGTAAGAGGTAAGAGACACATTCCCCCTTAAAAGGAACTTAATTGCTCGTTTTTAAGTGAGATCATCGTTATTTAAATACGAGAATTTAAAATCAGGAACTTAATTGATCACTTTTTTAAACGAATTCTTTTATAATATTGAATTCATGATTATTAAATGTGTAGTAAACGAAGTTGGGTCAATAATAGATTGATAAGATCAAAACATGAGTCGTATTCGAATTGACATTTCTAATCGAAATTGACACAAACTGTCACGATTAACTATGTGTTTATATATGACACAATATAGAGTGTTATAAGATTCAGATAATAAACAAAATGACTTTTTAAAATCTTAAAGCAACATAAATTGACTAATAAATGTGGTAAAATGTGTTATACGCGACTCAGAGAATGCAACATTGGGTAGTCTTCTTCTCCATGCGTTTCTTTTTCTTGCTCTGCTCTTCGGTTTCTTTGATCTCCTCCGGCGGAACAAGAATAGGTCCTGGTTCGGTTGGTGCCGGAGAGGTCAACAGAGGAGGAGCTGTGTGTGGACACACCACTCTACTTTTGCGCTTCTGAGCTGGTGAAGCAATCCGAGAGAGAAAGAAGAAGGAAGGTAAGAAAACAGTGAAGGAAACAACAAAAATAAATAGTACCAAAAATTAGAAAAATATTTACCTCACTCGTCACAGGAACTGCATTCTCCATAACGATAGATGCAAAAAAGGAGCAGGGAAATATTTGCAAGAAGAAGAAGAAGAAGAAAGATGCAAAAAAGAAAATAAAGAAAATGTGAAACTAACTATTTAGTATTGCTTTCATATGTTTTGAAAATGATTTTGTTTTTGGTAGGAAAATAAAACTGAAAATATCTTGAAAACCATATTGAGATAGTTTTTGAAATTGTATTTGGATATGCTTTTAGTTCTTAATAATGCCAAAATAGTTAAGGTAAAGTATTCCATAAAATGTAAGAAATCATCCCATTAATGAACTTCAACTAATTACTTTTTATCTATTAAGGCTAGCTCAAGTGGTTAGGTACGTGAGTATGTAGTCCAAAGTTTGAATCCTGTATTTTTCATTGCATATCGGTGCTAATTTAGTAAAACTAAATTTAGCTAGCTTTATTTAAGATTCCACCTAACTCTTTAACCTAAGATATCATGGCAAATTTGCACCTTTAAATTTTCTGTTACTTGCTTTTATTTCATTAAACGAATTTCACCGGGGCGCATTTACACGCAAGGTTTACAACAGAAAGCACATCTTTATTACAAGCCAAAAGGAAAAAGGGAAAACACACCTGCTTCTGTGGTTGTGGGCATGTCCTCAAAGCCCCATCCGACGTTCTGAATTGAATTTCATTTAATTTCGGCGTGTTCGTTGGAGTTCTTGTGGCGGTCTTTGTTCGTTAATTGCTCCTTGTGGTGATTTTGATGGTGATCTTTTGTGGTGATCTTTGGGGTGTTTGGGGGAGGGCTCCATGTGGTGTCGATTCTTGAAGTGTAGTCTCTTCCCCAACTACAATACCATCCTCATTTCTTAAAATGAGTGGAGGAAAAATATAAGAAATATATATATATATATATATATATACGCAAATGCATAAATAAAATAATCAAATTTAATAATAACATAAAATTATTATCAGATCTAATGCCATGACTATTAGATGCAAAGTCATAGTCATCAATACAATTATATATAGTTGAGAAGCATCCCTACATCAATATCTCTTTTTATATAATAGAAGTTTATCTCTGGCCATCCACTCTTTATTGAGTTTGTAATAACGATTTTTCATTGTTCTCCAATCTTTATCCTTATATATGTTTGCTTAATTGTTGCAAACCTAAACTTTTTTCCGAGGAACCACTCTCAATACATCCCCCGAACTCAACCCCAATTGTTTGTAACATAATTCTGCACGGTTATATATATGCCATGTGTTCGAAACAATTACACGGCACACGTGCATATTTCATCCACAGTTGGGAATGGTCTTGCTTGCGCAAGATAACCGTACGACTTGATGTTAACCTGTATTAATTAGTACAAAATAATTCTAGAGAATTAATTGAGAACAATCAAGTTCTACAACAATATTAATTTCTGTCAAGATGGAAATAAATGTGGGAAAAGGCAAGAAATACCCAAAAAAAAAAAAAAGATCTTACGGTGTCCTCCTTCATTTGAGAAAGTAGTTTTCGGTATTCTTCTACACGGGGCACTTTCTTAGTCAGTTTTTGGATTTTTCTTAATTGTTCGTATCCGGCCCAAAAACAATGGAAATTCGACTGGCTTAGAAATCGAACCTCGCAAACATGGAAAACGTTCTAATACAAATACTTATAAAAGAAAAGGAAATTACATAAGAATTTTTTTACTATGCATGCATGAACACAATAAATATGCTGCAAATAGAAATAAACAGTCACTTTATTTTTTTGTTTTTACCTCTTCAAAAGCTTTTTTCGCATCCTGCATTCCACATTTGAGGGTAGCCAATGCTGCAGCCCCCAAAGCGTGGTCATTTATTTCCTCTCTAAATTCAGAAATGGTAAATACATATAGTTGCAATAGTCCTTGAGCTGGTGGCTAAAATTACCTGTCCCAAAAGGTGTAGTAAATATATAGGCCTTGACATAAGCCTTCAAATCCAATTCACTGATATTTTCGGGAACCTTTTCAAATCTACTCTGCAATTTTATTTACATTTATCATAAAGGCCTACCTTACCTCTTTGACAATGGAGCAACTCCTTAGCCTCAGAGTCTCCTACGTTTAAATGTTCTTTAATTACTCCAATACGTCTATCCTTATACTCCTTCCCCGATTCTTGTTTTCCATCAATTGGAAGCCCCGTTATGTACAAAATGTCCTCGAGGCCACATAAAAAGACCTTTTCCTTTGATTGGACTTTTCAAATAAAAAACACGATTCTTCTTTTTCGTAAAAATGAACCTATATATGTAGTTAACATCTGCCAATTCTGTCTTATGGATTCACCTCCATATGAAAGGCGGTCCTTGACCCGTAGAAACCACCCGAAGCAAGTCTTTTTCACTAAGGAAGCAACTCTTGGATCGACCTTCCAAGAGATAAAACTGTTGATGTGCATTGTAGATTGCAAAACTTTCTCCTGAGGTGAAACTTCTTCTTGAAGTGCCATTGTTGTCAACAGCTGCATTACAAGCAAAACAAAAATTTTATAATATTTGCCCAACGATATTCATTACAATATTTTATGCAAGGAGGCAGATTATTCAATTCTATTGAAATCACTATAAACAGATAAATACAATTATTTTACCCCATGGAGAAATAGATATCTAAAACAAGAAATTTACAGTGCTTCTTCTCTAAACAGTAACACTAGAAAAGACTTCAAGAGGGGCGCCGAACATTTACTATATGTGTGTGTGTGTATTAAAGCAAGAAGCTAAAAATTAGGTGCAGAAGAATATACAAGGTTGCTAATTATAAAACCAGTCAAAGAATTAGTATATACTTATTTTTTTTTACCATTCCAAAGAGTTTGTAAAATTAGCATTATTTTCCTTCAATCATAATAGTTGCATGAAAGAAATCTTGATAGAGTGCTAAGAAATGAGAAATCCTGTCGGCAATGCACAATAAAAAAAATAATGTCTTGAGAAAAATAATAATAATTATAATAATAATAATAACAATAATGTGTTCATTTATTAGAATAGAAAACTACCATAAAATCTACATCTTAATTTTTAAGTACTACAACGGAAAGAATTGCCAAATGAAATGAGAAGAATGACAATTTCATTTGAGGTCGTATAAAACTGGCATGCATCCTGACTTCCAAGACTCTTTAATTCATAGAATTATAATAATTTTAAGTTCTTTCACTTCATATTCCCTCACCTCTTTTATAGCTCTCTCTTTTCTTAAACTCTTGAAATCCTTCTCTGTGATTTTGTTACTTTTATTTCTTCTCCTTAAATATCTTTGTCCCAAGTAAAAAAGATGCACCAAAAAAAAAAAAAAAAAGAATTAATATAACAATTGAGGAATCAAATATTGTTATATTACTTTTATCTAATATGGTTGAGAATCTAAATTAAAATCACTTCCAGGTACATGTGTTCATCACCACATATACACACATATGTATATATTTACATATAAGAAACTGAAATAATAATTAGATCTGAGCAGTACGTAGTAGTGAGAAAATGAGAACCTGTGAGAATCTTCTTCTTGTTCTTCTTCCTTAACGAATAAATAATGAAGACAACCTCTTTTCTTCTTCTAATTTAGAAACCTCTTTCCTTCTTCAAAAATAATGACATGATTTCAAATTCTCTATGCGTTTAAATTCCCACTGCTTGTTAGAGTCCACACACTTCAATAGTTAGGAATTGCACTTAAAACGACATTTAATTAATGGTTAAGAAGTAACAAAACTTTACTAATAGGTTCGAGTTTTCAATGATAAAACTATTAATTGCATTCTATTTAATAATAGAGTTTTTTTTTTCCCCTCAATTTTTGAGGCAATGAATTATCATAATTGGTTCACTTTTTCTTCTCTTTTGGTTTTCTAAAAAAAAATAATAATCGGTTCACCATCTAAGTACTTTTTTTTTTCTTTCCCATTCAGCAACTTTTTTTTCCATGGCAAAGACAAAATTTTGTTTTCAAGTCAAGATCGATGCTTATTTCTAGAAAATGGACTGTTTTGGGAAGTGGATTTTTCTTGCTTATAGTAGCAAGTACAACATTTTTTTTTTCGTAGCAAAGAACAAATATTTTTCAAGTCATAAATTTGAAAAATATTTAATACATGCATATTTTGTTGTTTGTAATAATAGTAAGTCTGTTTATCAGCCACATTTTTTTTTTTGTAAAACCCTTTTTTTTTTCCTTGAAAAAGGACATCCAAGCCTGATTAATTAATTATTTATTTATTTGCTAAACTACATGAAACGTGCATAGGAACAACTCCAGGGACTTGCGCTGCTTGTGGCCCCTCGGACCACCAGTCGGACCATTTTTCGTTACGAAATACGACCGCACGACGCTGAGGCCTTTACTTCTTCCTAGAACTTATGAGAGTTCCCCATAAAATGGTAAGATGAGTATAATGGAAATAAATAATGGTGTTGACAGTTGATAAATATTACTCAATCTCCATGTTGAACGCAAACAGCGAGAAAACTAAAGCTCCGTTTGGATTACGTGTCCATTTTGAAAAAAAATTCTTATTTTAAATGAGAAAGTTTTTTCTTTTACCAATAAAATGATGTTTGGATATGTAAAAATTTTCTTTTTGAAAACAAAAAATTGTTTGGAATGAAAAAAAAAATGGTGTTAAAAATAGTGTATTGTGAAATCTCAAAATAATTTCTTTTCTTTTTTCAACAGGGTACTATACAAAATAACTTTGAAAATGATATATATTTTTTTTTCAAAATGAGAGAATGATAGAAATAGTTGAGACAAATGTTAAGGTGACCCAATACCGCAATGCCCAACAATAACCAGATCTATCAATAAAATTAATTGATACTTACAATAAGAAAGAAGGTATACTATCAAACTATCAAACACCTCCGGAAACCAAAACCTAACCCCGAACAAACCCGCTCGCTATCATCGTCGTTATCGTCTTCATCGTCGAATCTGTATTGATCGTCGTCGTTAACTCCTCCTCCGTCGCCACCATTACCGCCGCCAATATCCCCGCCGTCACCGCCCTCTTTTCTGTCGCCGCCGCCGTCGTCAAGAGACGGACTAGTACTCTTGGAAGGAGATTTCCGGGACATGTCCATTTTAGGGCGTTCAACAGACAAGCCGAAATGGTCTCCGGTAAAAGCCCACGGAGGCGAAGGAGCCACCGCGATCAGACGGCGGTGAAAGAAGAAGCCATGCCCGACTTCATGATCATCAACAAAGCAACGAGTCGTCGTCTTCTTCGGCGGGAAATGAATTGTTGGGCATATTGAAGGCCTCTGAGCGTGAGGCAATAACTTGTTCTTCCCATCTGTGGTAACGTGGAGATTCAAAGAAATAGGTTTTGTGACGTAAATTTTTGTTGTTGTCTGCAAAATAATTTTCGCAGGCGTTGCAAAGTGGGAGATTATATGACAGTGCAGTGCAGGGAAGACTCCAAATGGTGTTTCCAATTATGGAATAAATCTTCCTAAAAACCAAAACGTATACTTTTCAACCAAAAAAAAAAACCCTAAACGTATAGTCGTATTAGTATACCATCTTTTGGGCAAGTATCAACTATCACGTGCGCTTTTTATTTAGTTAGTTTGATTTTTATTATTATTATTATTATTATTATTATTATTATAGTGTGATTTAGTTAGTTTGATTTGACGAACTTGAAAGTTTCAAAAAATTTTTTTTTTTTTTTGATGTTAGTATATATGATCATCTTTTTAAGAACTTTCAAATTCAAGCAAAAAATAATATTTGGGTTTTTTATTATAAAAATAAACTTCAATATTAATTGCAGTTATTTGGTTCCTTAAGGCACTTTAAGAAGAGTAATTCTATTTGCACCTTATTGTATTTATAAAAACACCACCACAAAATCATGAGTTTTTCTTATTATTAATTACGTTAAAACCCATTTAAGTACACATTTACATATAACACTATATAACCACTGAATCTTTAATATTTCCTCAATATACTTCTTGTAGAGTTGGATTAGGTGCCGAATCTTTGTTTCATTTGAGTGCATTTTTACTATGGATGAGTCCAAAAGAAAAAAAAGTGATCATATTTATACCTACTAATTTTATGAATACCTTCACTTAATTATAACTTTTTTAATAAGATTTAAAAAAATCTAGCCTTTTATATATAGATACTATTTTCGTAATACTTAATTTAACCCTCATATCCCACTCTAATTTTAAATTTAATTTGATTTATAGCTATAAAATCCGAAAAAAAAATCTTATTAGGAAAAAAATTCCTATTTTAAAAATGAGAAAGAAAAAAAAAAGCAAGTAAAACTAAGTTTTGTTAACAACGTATCTTATTCTTGTTCTATAGCAAGTATAACTTTTCCTACGTTAAATTTGACAATTGTCTTCTACATGTTCTTTGTAATAATCTTCTTCTTTTTTTATTTAAAAAAAAAGCCTCATAATACTTAATGCTTTCATTGTACAAAAATAAAGCCCCAATCACACACACACAAAAAAAAAACAAAAAAACAAAAAAACAAGATTCACCAATCTTTTTCATATTCAACAATCACAAAATAATAAGAATGTCATAAAGTATCTGATAAATTGGGTATGAAAACATTAAAGATACATAATCGATTGACTCTTTAAGAGACTTTCTTTTACAAAATTTAAAAAAAAAATTCAAGGAATTTGAAGGAGAATAATTTTGGGATTATAGAAGTGAAGTTCGGGATAAAAAAAAAATATAGGGTATGATTTGAAAAAAATATATTTTATTTCTTAAAAAATGTATATAATGGTATATTTTTATTTAATGTAATTTTCTTAACGGATAAAATTATAATAAAAATAGTTTATAATTTGGTAGGGGTATTCATGATTTTAGTGGGTGTAAATAGGACCACTAAAAAATGCCAAATTCAAATCCTCTTTTAAATTACTTTTTTTTCTTTTTTGAATCTGGAGGTGGGGGATTCAAACTCTGTAATTAAATGTGGAATTATCACTAGGCTATATCTCTAATCACATTTTTTTTCTTTTATCTTAATAAATAATTTTTTTTCTTCATTTGATAGGTGGAGAATATAAAAAAAGAAAAAAAAAATTATAGGTAGAAGAATTTAAACTCTACATATTTAAGTGAAATTAGGCGTGAAAGCACCAACAAACTATACTTATATCACTTAATAACCAACACTTTAAAGAGGCAAGCGTGGACAAAAGTTCATTAAAACTTGGAACAATAATTATTTTTGTTTAGTAGTTAGTTATGAATTCTAAACTAAAAATATAATGAACTTTCAAAATAAAATAAAATAAAATGAATATAATTACGTAAGCATACTTAAGTCATAAAAATGTATTTTAACCATTTGAAAAAAAAAAAGTATTTAACGTGCTTATTTCTTATTAATTTTTAATAGTTAACTAAGGAGCTAATTGAGTTGTCTCTGGTTCCATTCACATGTGACATACCTAAATTCACTTGTAAGTCATAATCGTGTTAACATTCCCTTCGCTTTTTACTTTCTTCTAAACTCTAGGGACTCCTTTTCTTTTCTTTTCTTTTCTTTTTCTTTTTTCTTTTTAAAGACTATTTAAATACATGTCTCCAAAATGACTAAATGGAAACTTTATGCTTTACAAAAGTTATTTTAAAAATTAAAGAATGACGCTGCCATCAAATCGTGATCAGCATGTATAATTAATTTTTTTTTGCGTCAAAAGTAATAGTTTTGATTTACTGATCTATAAGAAGGAGGTTCCAGATAATTGTTAGGAATATTTATTTATTGCTAATGAGTATCGAAAGAGGGTTGTCACTTTCACGAGATGGGATACCCTCATGAGCTCTGTTATGTGTGTGTATGTGTGTGTATATATTAATTACATGGAAATCAAGGCATAATTTTTCAACTAATATTTTGACAATCGTTTTCTTTTTTTTTTTTTTTTCTTTTTTCTTGAAAACAATAATTTTTTTACCTCAAAAACAAAAAACAAAAAACAAAACAAAACAAAACAAAACAACAAAATTTTTTTTTTTTTGGTGAAATTGGAGGTGGGGGAATCGAACTTTACACCTTAAGGTGAAATCAAGTATGAAATTACCACTAAATTATGCCTGCAACCACAACAATCATTTTCTTTTGAAATGCCAAAGTGAATACTTTTACTCTTTTATTAAAAAAAACCGTATATATATATATATATATATAAGAATTTCATTATCCTGTGAACTTGACTTGAGTACTTGAGATTCAACACATATTTTTATCCTATTAATAGGTATTATTGTTTTAGTTATCAAATAAAATTTTAAATTAAAATAGTTTTGTGTATGGTGCTATTAAAATGTAATCATTTAAATAATAATAATTAAGAATACGATAAAAGTATGGTTCCCTGTTACAAATTTTGTCCTATATATATATATATATATATATATATATATATAACAAGATATTGAATAGCGTAAATAGTTTGCAATTTCTTCCCTATCGAAGCACATGTGTAACATATATATCCATAATTAAGAAACGACTTCACTTCAAATTGTAATTAATTAATAATAGAAAGAGAAAAAAGAATATATGAAAGTGTTTCCGAGCTGTTTCGATCTATCAATGTCTCTCTGTATGCATATTTCTAAACTAAATACAGTAGTCGATCGGAACTAGAATATCGTCAAGATTTCAATTAGTATTAACCAAGTCTTTTTTTTTTTTTTTACTTAAAGGTGAGAGATTCGAAATCTGTACCTATAAATAAAATGAAGTATGATGTTATCACTATGCTATGCCTACAACAAATGTCCTTTTATTTTGGGGGAATTAGTTTTAAAAATCCTTTTTCTTTCGTGAATTAGTATTAAAAGTCTTTTTTTTTTTTTTTTTGGTGAATTTGTATTAGAACTCCTAAAAACAAAACCAGCACAAAGACATATAATCCCAAATCTAACTGTAAATAACCAAATTCGAAATGAACATAATTAATAATAATAGTCCTATGACGAAGACCAGCTCTTATGAGGAACTATTTTTCTTGAGAGGAAAAAATTCACTCAAAGGAAAGAGAATGCAGAATAGACAAAATAATAAATATAGATTGGATATTGTAGATCACTGGGATTAGAAATATTTCATGTATCATGATACTTTCCATATCATGTCCCCTAAATAAATAAATAAATAACCACTTGACAAAATAATAAATTACTATTCCTCATGTGATGCCATTTACCAATCCAAAGTGGGTCATGAACACATACTTAATTATTAAATTCATATATAGAGAAAAAGATCAAACATGACACTTAAAACTCTGAAACCTCCTTCCCCACCCGCTGATCCTGCTAGCCGGCTCATTTGAGAACTGATACATTAAAGCTTTACAATAATATTACAGACAACATAAGTTCATATACATATATATCTACAAATTAAGTACAACTTAAAAAGATAAACTGGTTGGGGTTTCATCTTATACATAGCCACTTTCCCATGGATATGTATAATTAGTACAAATCTTACTCAGATGACCCAAAAAAAACTTTATTATTCTACCCCATTAATTGAACTGTTGGGAGCATCAATAATCCATACGTACTATATATATAATATTCTTCTTTAGCAAAAAATATATATATATATATTATAATATATATATATATATATACAGCATAATAAATTATATTTTGTTAATCACTTTTGGGAAAGAGAGCTATAATTAACAAACCTTAATCGTCGTCGTCAAAAAGGAAGTCATCTCCAAAAAGGTAAATCATCCTCTCTCTTCTCCAGGGATCACGGTCAGCTTGATCATGATTATCATGAAAATGATGATGATGATTTTGTGTAGGCAATAGCTTAGATCTGCAAAGAGGACAAGTCCCATGGCCCTGATCCACCCAAACATCTAAGCACTCTCTATGGAACACGTGACAACAATTGAACGGCACTCTCACCTCATGGCTTCCCTCTACTCCGTTCAAGCATATTATGCAAACACAGCCCTTGTCTTCATCATAAACTTCTCCATTTTTCTCCAAGATGGTTTTGTATGGCATCACCGGAAGTTGCTTCTTCACCGATTCGGCGAAAAAGTAAGCGGGGACCGGCTCCATTGAAGCGGAAGCGGGACGATTTATTTGATCATGATCATGATCATGATCATCATGCTGATCATCTTCGTTGTTGTGGTCAGATTTGCTCATGATCATCAGGCGTAGAAGAAGATGAGAAGATACTAAGCTGATCAAACGTAAAATGAGATATGAGAATATTAGGATAAGAACATGTTTGAGAAGGGCTAACAAAAAGTTCCCATGAGAGGATGTGAGATTGATCAAGTCCAGCTTGGGAGCTGATCTAATATTGCTCAAACAAGGAAACCCCATGGAATCCAAGGAAGGAGAGTTCAAAGATAGAGCAAATTTATATATATACACACACACAGACACACTAACTATATATATATATATATATATATATGTTTCAAAAGGAGAAGAATGTGCATTTGTGGAACACCTTACATGTATAGATATATATATATATATTTATATGTGTGTATATATATATATATATATATATAATCGTGGAAACAAAAGGGTAGTTAAAAGAAAATTATCAGTGGGTAACTTGGATTAATTAATAATAAAATGATGATCATTGGAGTGGGCCAAGACGAACTTATTATATTTTTATTTTTTTTTTGTGGCCCTGTAAGTGCATGCCACGTGGTCCCTCTTGATGAATAACGATCATCCCACCTCCCACAATAAAATTTCAGTTGAACTTTGGTTCATTATTGTGGAAGCACGGATAAGGTGTTGATCGACCACCCAACGGGGATCATTATTTCATTAACTTTTTGAAAGTTAGTTGATTATACATATATATATAGATACACAAAATCTTAAATCCGATACATGATAATATCTGGTATTGTTCTGATATATGATAATATCCGGTATTGTGAATTTCAGTTCCTGTGAATGTGAATTTCAGTTATTAATAATGTAAATTCATACATAAAAAAGTGTAGCTAAAATGAATGTGAATTTCTCTTATTTTTATACATTTTTTCTGCATTAATTCATATTTCTAGCAATTGAAACTCATATTTACGATAACTGAAGTTTAAATTATCGAATACTATCAGGTATCAAATTTAAGACCATCCCTATATAAATATTTATAATTTTGTAAATGACAAGAGAGAAAACATCCACATTCTAATAATTTATCCATAGAAACAAAAGAAAATGCAAAATTAAATTAATTCAGAAACCAGTCACAAGACTGACAAACCAAAAACAAAAAAGTAAAGGACGTCAAGAAATAACCTATTAACATGACAAATTAATGAGAACAAGAAGCGGATGATATTTCTTATCCAAAAAAAAAAAAAAAAAAGAACCGGATGATAACTGATTGAAAAATTTTTAAGTACTATAACTACTTTTTTTTTTTTTTTTTGCTAAGAGTTATTTTATACTGAGCGATAGAAAGAAATTATATATAATATTGAACTAAAAAAAAATTAAATCTTTATTTAGCGTTTGAGTTTGACTTCAACTAAATTATATTTTTTTATATTAAATTTTATTTTTTTCTGAAAAGTTAATAAAATATATAATTAATATTTAAAAAATCAACCAACTTTAATTTAAAATTTTCATCTATAACAGACAAAACAAAAGCAAATTAATTCTTTAGCAAAAAAAAAAAAAAAACTAATTTGTTCAACGAAATAAAATAAAAGTAAAAATAACTATTTCTCCTTTTTTTTTTCTTACCGACTAATTAAAAAAGATCATAACTTAATATTAGCGTGTATTACAAGTTGCCAAAGGAAGATATATACCTTGTTCGAAAATCACGCACTGTAATTAACCTGTCAAGTTTAGATGAGGCACAGAGAAATATATGTATATTTAATTTCAAAGGTATCTGCCATGATGCTGTCGGCAATAAAAAAAATACTGATTTCTAAACTCAAAAATCAATTAAAAATAGAGGTCATGAGAATCTATAGACTTTGGATTTAGGCCGCATCAATATATTTGTGTTGCACCGGTTTAGAATGAAAATTTTAATTTAAAAATTAGTTAAATTTTTTGTTAATTTTTAGAAAAAAATAAAAATTGATATGAAAATTTTAGGTTTAAAATGAAGAGCAAGCTTAATCAATCTCATCTTCACCAATTTGACCATAGTCAAAGTGGGATATATTCCTCTTTTCTTTTCTTTTTTTTTTTTTTTCCTTTTTTTCTTAGATATTTTAGCTAATATCCCTTTTTCCTTATTCTAACGCTAGTTAATTACATATATTTTAGTAAATTTCAAAAAAGAATAATTGATATCAAAAATATTCGAGATATCTCTAACAACATGTATAGATGTAGCAAATAAAAATAAATAAATAAATCAACTTATCAGATTAACTCTATGTTAAGAGAAAACAATGCTAAGCCATTTCAATAATACAAATATTTCAAGAGTTGTGTTAAGGCCTTGTTGAAGTGTCAAGCTCCCTATTTCAAATTCTCAATACAGACATTAACAATAATATTACTAATTAAACTCACTTAGGCTCAAATCACAAGGGATGTTTGGTGTAGACATTTAAATCAAAAATTACAATTGAATTTTTATTTTTTTTCTAAAAAGTCAACCACAATTTTACTATTCACACAGTTTTGTAACTCAAACTTTAAAAGTCTAACTTTCTATATACAAGTCTAAATGAGATAAATTTTTTAAATTGCATAGAATTTCAAGACGAACAAAACAAGTTCCATATTGATATTTTTTTTCGAACACATTTCAAATTTTTTCACTTTTTTAACTTCAATAATTCAAACGGATAATCAAATGCATAATTCAATTTAAACTCAAATAATATAATTAATCCAAACATTAACACCAAATGCACGCTAACATTTCAAATCAATATTTTTTTGTTTTCCCTCATGGTTCTGTTTACAGGGACTTATCAAAGTTCACACCAAATAAAATCAAGCAAGCGATGATTTTGCTGCAGGTCGTTAGTTAAAATTGTCGCCCTATTACCTTTTTTTTTTTTTTTAATGAACATTAGTGACCCCAACAAGAAGAAAAGCCATTGCTGTCCTCATTGGCGACCTATTAATTACTTTATATATAATTAAATTGACCAAGTTTCGGCCGGTATAAATTGGTCCATTTATTATCAAATTAGCTTGTTATTTTCTGTTACTTGGGTATGTTAATATTAGGTTAATTAGCATCTTAAATTGACTGATTAAGCACAAAGGGTTGGCATAATTAAATTTGTGGCTCAAAGGAAGGGAACCAAAAAAAAAAAAAAAGTCAAAGGACATCATCTTCAGTTGGTTTACTTACCCTTTGTTTGAATTTCGTGATTTATTTGCTCAAACAAGTACAACAAAGCGATCATATGTTTCTTCACATGAATTATAGAAGGCAACAAAAGGAAAATCCACAAAAAATCTTGTAGTGGAACCCAATTATTATTTTACCTCACAGATAATATGTAGATTGATCTAATTTTTGTAATTATTAAAAGTAAGTAGTTTGGGGAATTCGCATTTATAATTTCACTTTGTTTTATAAACAGGGCCACGCCATAACGATGGTGGATTAGAGAGAGGTTAAAGAAAATATTTAAAAAAAAAAAAACAAAACAAAACAAAACAAAAGAAAGAGAGACTGTCTAATGGAAAAGGAGGGAGAAGGGGCAAGTCATAAATGGTTGTGAAATCTCTGTTTTTTGATCTCTTACCAGCCGACAAAGTGCAAGTCATTGATAAATGTACTGCTTATCCTATCCACTGAGCTAGTCCTCAATAGAAAGAAGAAAAATTTTTTACTTTCTAATAATTATCTCCTAATATATATACATACCTTTTATAGAGAAACCCTAATAGATATTCAAAATAATAACTAATATTCCTCTCCAAAAAGATAAATAATTCTCTCCCTTCTCCATGGGCCACCTTCATATCCCAACTGATCATCATGATCATGATCATGCATGATGATCATATTCATCGTGATTCTTTAATGTGGGCAATAATTTATATCTGCATGTAGAGGACTAGTCCCGTGGCCCTGCAGGTCGATCCAAGCATCTAGGCACTCTCTGTGGAACACGTGGCATCAATTGAATGGCACTACTTCATGCCTTGCCGCTATTCCATTCAAGCAGACAGTACAAACACTGTCGTTTTCTCTGGTATTTCCTGTTTTTCTTCGGAGGAAGCTGTCGTACGACATCATGGGAAGTTGCTTCTTTATATTATGGATTCGGAGCAAAAGTAGACGACGGGGACTGGCACCAATGAAGCAGACAAACGACGATATTCCTTCTCCAGATCATTGCAAGTTTCACGTTTCAAAGGGCATATTAATTATAATAATATTGCTGATTTTCTGAATCAAAGAAGGAGATGAGAAAATAAAAGGCAATTCGATATAATAGAGATTAATAAAGAGTTTGAGAAATAATCTAACGTACTTCCAGCAGAGAAAAAACATTATTGTTGAATCAAAACTAGCAATAATGAATCAGATTAATGCGAAGAAAGTTTATCGAAATGAAAGGAGGCAAATAATATGGGTGAATTATAGGAGGTATTAAGGAATAATTATGTGTTGAATTGGTAAATTAAGGTATAAAAGCTTGACACGGGACTGCACTTTTTGTCAAAATATTATAGTTCACACTGCAGCTAAGATGATTTCATCAATTAATGCCGGCTTCAAATGTTTTCAACTTCCTCCGAATGAAAAACATTGCCTTTGCAATTGCAATGAGGAGAAATCATTTTGTACCTTATCATCATATTTATGTGATATAACATGTCCAATAAAACAATTGACATTTAAGCATATTACATGTTATATAAGCGATCAGGCTATGCATTTACTTTCTCTTGAATTAGATTGAGAGAAAAATACCTTCTAATAAAGAAAAAAAAATAGAAAATCTATATGGTAATTAAAAAGAAAATACCAATAATTATTGACCTCTTCCAACTTTGATCGTCTGTGTGCTTTCACACTTGCCAAATATATATAAAAATATACATAGCTTTTTTTTTTTTTTGAATATATATACACATAGTTTGACTTTGGTTATATATATACATACGTGGTTTGACTTTGCATATATATATATATATATAAATATATGTACAATTGTACATACATGTTGGAGGTATTATTTTGCTATCGGAAGAGGTGAATGGTCGCTCTTGATGGTCGTAGTTGTAAACCGAAGTCTGTTGGAGTTTTTTTATTATTGCTGTTGTTTTTTAGACTGCTTGTAACTTATGACCAAAACACTTGGGCGGTTTGAATTTTTCTTCTTTTCCTCTCCTAATAAAAAAAAAAAGTGTCGGTAATGAATTTTTCTGAAGAAGACGGTGATAGAAATTCTTCAACGGTCAAATTTGGTGATAATAACTGAGAAATGTATACAAAAGTCACCAATCAATTTTTATACGGTCCCAATCTCATAGAACTTTTGTGATTTTGGAACTGAAGACTTTCAACCGTATCACGGAGGGAAGCAAGGACCGGGGGCTTTAGCGGCTTAGCTCCCCCTCAACTCTTTTTCTTTCTTGCCTTCTTTTTTTTTTTTTTTTTTTTTCAAAAAATGCTTAAATCTTTTTTATAAAATTTCATAATAATCTCTTAAAAATAAAAACTTACTTATCATATCCTCTAATTATCTATTATATAGCTATTAATTCCTGGATTAAAAATTATGGCGACGTCATTGCATAATGGCCAATTCTTTATGAAGCTTTGGTTATATATGTTTTGTTACTTGGATATCAAGATATAAGTGGCTTTCTTGAATTAATTGGTAAATTGCATAAAAGTCGGCAAGAAAATCAAGTGCATGACTAAAAGAAGAAATTGAAAAAAAAATTATCGAATTAATTGCTCGATGGTACAAAGTCTTTAATAAAATCCCGTCCCCACCAAGAAAAAAGAAGAAAAAATCAATTATTGGTTTGATTTGGTAACAGAAAGTCCACAAGATGTTCAAGTTTAAAAAGTTGCCCATGAACTTTTGTACGGCTGTTATTGCTCTTCCGGTTTTTTTATAAAGTACATTTGACTTGACAAATGGCAAATATTAATTAGAAAGAAAATAAGATTACACATTATGAAAATTATATCATAAAATGAATAATTAAATATTCATATTCTATCGGTTCTATAAAATTAAAAAGATTCTTTTGTTCTTGTTTTTTTTCCTTTTAAATATTAACATGTTACTTTTTAGTATATCATGAAATTTTTCTTAGGTGATATGAAAAAATAAGTTTCATGAATATATATATATATACACACTCCGTAAGTCAATATAGTAATACAACTAAAATAATTAATATTCCAAATTAAGCTCCCATTTGATTGATTTTGAGTTGAAATTTTTAAATTGGAATTGATTGACTTTTTAAAAAACTAGTTAAGAAATAAGTTAATTTTTCAGGAAAAAACAAAAACAAAAACAAAAACAAAAATTGAATTAGAATTTTTAGATTGGAGTTGATGAACCAAATAAAGGTAAGAATTTTGTATGTATTTTGTGAACTCCTGACAGAAATAGTCGTATTTAGATATATCCTTTAAAACACAAAATTGAGATAGTGATGATTTTCATGGAAGAACTTTTTTGGTATAGGAACAAACTTTATGTAGATCCGAGAGAGAGAGAGAGAGAGAGAGATAGGAACAAACTTTATGTAGATCCGAGAGAGAGAGAGAGAGAGAGAGAGAGAGAGAGAACATAAGCTAGTTCATGAATATTACTGAAGAAAAATATTATACTATATTGATTAAAGTTCTTTAGAACTTTATAGATGTATTATATATAAAATATCTGTAATTAAGTGGATAATCATGACTAATCGTCCCCAAAAAGGAAATCGTCCCCAAAAAGATAAACCATCCTCTCCCTTCTCCATGGATCTCCAGCTTGATCATCAGAATCATGATCATGATAATCATTATTTTCATGATGATGATGATGATGATGATGATTATGTGTAGGCAACAGCTTAGATCTGCAGAGAGGGCAAGTCCCATGGCCCTGATCCACCCAAACATCTAAGCACTCTCTATGGAACACGTGGCAACAATTGAATGGCACTCTCACCTCATGGCTTCCCTGTATCATGTTCAAGCATATTATGCAAACACAGCCCTTGTTATGTTCATCATGAACTTCTTCTCCATTTTTTTCCAGGAAGCTTCCGTATGGCATCGCCGGAAGTTGCTGCTTGACCGATTCGGCAAAAAAGTAAACCGGGATCGGCACCAATGAAGCAGAAATACTATTAGGCTGATATTCCTCATGCCGATCATCATCGTGAGAAGGTGAATCTTCATCACCGTGATTTGTACTGACTTCATGATCATCATCATGATCGTGATCATCAAGATCACGTTTAAAGGGGATAGCTAATACTTTGCTGAGACTAAGAAGGAGGTGATTGAACATGACTACATGAGCATGAGTGTGAGAAAGACGAAGAAGAAGGAGAAGAACAATGATATAAGGGACAAATTAGAATGTGATGAAAAAGACAATAGACTTGATTAATGATTGACATTGAGATGCATCTATATATGTGTATTAATTTATAAAGAAAGTTTTAGAAAGTAGACGTCCTAAAAGACAAACTTGCCCTCAAACAAGTTACAAAACAAGTACAGAACTAGTAACATTTATATAGATTCGTCTTAACGTAAGTCTTAATGTAAATCTATGTCATATTTCAGCCGTTGTAATTAGTTATTACAAAGACGTTTAGAAGATGAACTTGTCCTCAAACTAATCTCTATGTTTTTTTTTCTAAGATTGATGAACATATTATTATCTTTGTGTAGGATATTATTTAGACTGCACGATTTTGTACTCGCTGGATATTGTACATTTTCTTGTCTTGTGATATACATGATGTGGGATGACATCCGCATGAAATCATGTATTGCATACTTTTCAAAAGAAAGTTTTCGAGTTGTAACCGTTTCAGTATTTTGGAAATCAAGCTAGCTGATGATTAGTTGACCTACCTTTTTTTTTTTCTTCCTTTCTTTTTTAGAGCTATCTTACCTGTTAAGATTTCAAATTACATTTTGACGTCTCGCTTTCATGAACATTGATCTCTCATTAAATTGGAAACTTAACCAGCTAAAAAAAAAAGTCAAGGATACTGATTCTAATTTCAACTTTTGAGTATCAATCTATGTAAAAAATAAATTGATTTTTTTTATAATTAAGTATTTAAAATATTGTCACATCACTTGATTGTATCAACCAATGAAAAAACGACGCATGAATTTATAATAAAAAAATTAAGATTGAAATTAGTGTTAACACTACTCAAATAGAAATTCTATTTTTACAGACATAATATAACGGTAATTTCACTCCTCAATCATAAAGTAGAGTTCGAATCCACCAGCCAAAGCTCAAAAATCTTCCAGAAAAATACAGCAAAATCTCTCCAGTCTTGTAACTATAAAATCCAAAAATGACATTCATTTTACGCGAACGAGACCAATTTTTTTCTTTGGTCAAAAGTGAACGACACCTTTGTAGTCCTAGCACCAACGAACTGTACGACTGTACGATGTTTAGCCTTCATTCAAACAACATGTCGTTCCTGTTGTTTCTCAATTCTTAATATAAACGACGTAACGTTTCTTATTAGTGCTAAACTACTTGTCGTTAAACATAAAATGACGTGTCGTCTGTGATAATATTAGAAAAAAGTGAACAAGAAACAACAATAATTTTAATTCTTCAAAGCGAAAATTCCCGAAATCAAAACGGCATGCCGTATTTTATGATGAATCGCTTATGAATGAACAGCCTAACGTAACGCAGCAAACGAGAATCTCTTCCTGCTGGAATCATGCACTGAATTTAACATGATCTTATCTTTTAAGCTTCTTTAAAAGTATCAACGACGCAATATCAAAAAAAAAAAAAAAAAAAAAAAAAAAGAGTATCAACGAAGCAGGCTTACAGACAAAATGATGAGAGGCAAGGACGCCAAACCAACCAATTAGTTATAACAACAAGGACTGTGGAAAAGACAGATAAACAGTAGCCACATGGGATGATTAGATTAACATCGACGACAGGAATGTTTGATAACTAAACAACAATCTGCTTTCGTAAGTAAAAAAAAAAATTAAAATCTCTCTTGACGAGCTAAAACTGAGAACCGAATCTCTACCTTAAACGTCGAAACATCCCTTGCCAGTCTTGAATAAATATTTACTGCTTACTTTAACTTCAATGCGCATCCATGAAACATCCTCTTCATCCTCATCTACCACAAGGAGTCCTGCATCAGTGGAAAACGCACTATTTAGGCTTAGACGGCTAAAACAACCATAACGCCAATACACGAGAAATGTAATCCAGGCATACGTATGTTCTAGAGTTGAGAACCAGGTTTTTGCTTATCATAGACAACTAAAATAACAAGAAAATAGGATTAAGCCGCCTTATGAATATTGAGATTTCTGAAAACATATTAAATGGTTGCATAAAACCGATACAATCCAATCGCACAAACGAGATATTATAATCCAATCTATGTAGGTAACCCGTTCTAAACCTTGTTTCACTTTGACAATTTTAAAATTAACTTTCACCAGCGGACCTCTGTCATCCTCCTCACTTTGTCCTCTAAGAACCAAATGTGTGATCCTTTTGGTGCAAAATGTTCCCAACACAATGAAGGTTCAGTCAAAAGCTCATGAATGCAGTGCAAAACTACCTTCCAGGAATGTTTATGAAAACCGAAACATTGAATTAAGAATCTATGATCCCAAAGAAATCCACTTTAAACACATGGACTGAAAATCAGATCACATCAACATAGTGACCAACTAAACTAAAGAAGCTAAGCTTGTCCCCTATTTTGTTTATTAGACCACACACTCACCGTTTCTCATCAATTCCAAACAGAGTTAAACAGTTCATAACTTCACATCTAGAATATCTATTGTTAATGGTTACACTCACTAAAGCAATTCAAACAAAAAAGTTTAAATCAAGAAAGCACAAAATGTCCAAAAAGGCTAGAAAATTAAACAGCAATTTTAAATTTCGAAATCTATAACTAGTTAAACTCATCCCCAAAGCAAGCAAAAAATTTCAAGCCTTACCCTCAAACTTTCAGAAGCTGCATTTTGTTAGAAAAGGCAATGGAGATCCAATCCGGCTGCGCAGCGGACCACTGGAGCTGGTTGATCTCAGCCCCGGCGGAGTACATTGACATTGGGTCAATGCCATTGGGTCCGGCCACCGTGGGAAGCTCCCAAATTAGGGCCTGAGTATCGTCCCCGGCGGAGCAAATGTGTCTGTAACTCTGCGGAGCCCAAGCGATGGCGTTGACGCTCGCTCGGTGCCTCTCCAGCTCCGCCACAGGCATCGTCGGAGACCGGATATCCAAGATCACAACTTTATTGCTGTCCATGAGAGTCGTCGCCATGTACCTCAAATCTTGCTTGTTCCAAGCGAGCCTAAGCAAGGGCGTATCGGGCTGAGGACTCTCGTAGATGATCGTGGAGTGTTCCTTGTCCCTCAAATCGAAGATTCTGACCGATCCGTCGGCAGAAACGGAGGCGAAAACCCTAGCCTCGCCCCAGGCGATGTCGTAGACCTCCTTGTCGTGCGCGATGAGCTGTGTCTCGACGACGCATTTCTCGATGTCCCAGACGGTGCAGGTGGTGTCGATGCTGGAGGTGCCGATCCTCCTCGGCTCGATGTCGTTCCAGTCGAACGACGTGAGCGGCGCGCAGAACTCGCTGGTCTTGCTGTTGTTGAGGACGGAGATCGGCTCGATGGAGCCGTCGCGGACCTCCCAGAGGCGGAGGTAGTCGCCGGAGGAGGCGAGGACGTCGAAGGACTTCTGGAGCGAGGAAGGGTGGAACATCAGCTTCGTCGGAGGGTACGGGTGGTCGAAGGAGAGCTCCGGCTGGGAGGTTAGGGTTAGGGTTTCGGCGTCGAAGGAGAGGATTTCGACGCGATTGGCGTATTCCTCGATGAAGCTACCGACGGCGATCCGGTTGTTGCGGGTTCGGGTTTGGGAGGTGGAGGAGAGGGCCATGGCGTAGAGAGGGTAAGGCGATTCGTAGGTCACGGAATTCTCCGATCGGAGATGGGATTCCTGCGTCGTGTTCTCCATTTTCTCGCCAGAACGACGGAAAATCACACACGATTTTCTCGGGAAAATTTTGGGAAGCAAATGGTGGTTGGTTGAAAGATACGAAGTTAGGTGCGCAGATATACGACGTAGTTTCGTAAGGCAATCGCTGACTATTCCGGCTTGGTCAACTCGTCAAAGCAGACTAGTCGTGTAGTAATTCAAACGCATTATTTGACTTTCTGGTGGGAGGTATAAGGCCGGGCTAAATTGCAAAAAAAAATTTGGGCCCACAGTTTTGGGCTGGCCCAAATTTCTGTATAATTCCCATTTAATGCAAAAAGTTTTTGGGTTGAGCAAACTGAGCAGCTCTTAGTTGATTGGAAATGGGTCGTGTGGATTTCATCACAGACATCTCTAGTTTTTTAACTTTATTTTTTTTTTTGGTTGGGTTTATCTAACTAATTCGATTGGTGATTGAAGTTAGATTACAACAATAAACAAACAAATATATATAATATCAGTGGTATCAGGTATCACAATTATCACACTTGAGAAACTCGCACATATGAGTTCCATATATCTATGTATAGTGGTGTTAGACATCACTTATATGAAATAAAATTATTAGTGGGTTATTAGATGAAATGCACAAGGCTTTAGGGTCGCAGCTTTATTAATTATATTAATTGACGTATAGACATTAGAATTCAAATCCGAATATGCATTAAAATTATTATTGGTGAATGAGTTGAGTTTGAGTTGAGTTGAAATTTTTAAGTTTGAGTTGAGTTGACTTTTTAAAAAGTAGTTATAAATTTTGTTGACTTTTCAGAAAAAAACAAAAATTAAAATGAAAAAATACAGTTTAGTTGGAGTTAAGTTGTGTTACCAACACCCCTATAATGTAACTATATTGTCAATATTTACCCTGGGATGGCCAAACCAGCTTACAAATGTAATTACTTCATATTTCCCCTAAGCTTGTTCCAGAACTCCACTACATATTTTTTGTTTATAAATTTTTACGTCAAAACCTTCTGTTTGATAAAAACTTATTTTTAACCATTAAATTATGTTATTAACAATCTTATCAATAAGTATCCATATTAAAAACGTCTAATATATTACTCTCAATCATAGATCAAATCGTCGTAAAAAATAATCAAACGGTTAAAACAGTTGTGTTTACTAACAGTAAAAAACAAGAGGTCTTACCATAAAAATTCTCTTTTTATTTTATTATTATTATTGTTTTTGTTTAAGGTCCCTTTGGGGCACCATCTCTAGATGGTATTTTACCATTTGGATTTTAAAATCTCAATCCTAAATCAAACTTTACTTCTTTTTCATTTTCAAAAAAAACTCAAACTTTAAAAGTTCATAATTTTCTCATTTCAAATCGAAATGAGATAATTTTTATGTCAAAATACTCATATCGATTAGACGAATGAGACACTATCTATTTTGCATATATTTTTTTTGAACACATTTCAAAAATTTAAATTTTTTCTACATCACATAAGTTTTTCAAAAGTTTTTCCTCTAAACACACATTTTCAACTCAACCTTCAAAAATATCATCTCTAGATGCCTCTCAAACAGGCCCTTGATTTGTTCAAGTCATTGTGGTTTGGTCAATCTTTTTAGCGTGAGATTTGGTACCACCAGCTGTGTGATGAGATTCAATCATCAATAATGTATGATTCGATTGGATATGGATAATAGATTTGTGATGTAAAACATCCCGGTCCTCTTCCTCAGTCTTTCCACCTAATAGATGGGCCCTTTTTTTCATACGACAGGTCAAGCCTCAACTCTTTCAATTATAGTCACACGCTCCGGCTAATTCAAATCTCAAAGTTGGGCCTAATGTTTTGGTCATCATAAAGTTCTTTGGATATGATTTTCATCTTTCATATGCGTAATATAATTTTAAACCGTAAGATTTTCATAAAATTCTTTTCGTACTTTCGATGTCATCAGATAATGAATACAAAATACACGTCATTAACATGGTATTCTTTTGTATTCTATCACAAAACTTTCAAAATACATATACAAAATTATGCAAGCTTGCTTAACTCAATTTAATTGGAGAGAAAAATGGTATAAAGTTACACTCTTTTATTTTTTTTTTTTTTTTGAAGTGAATAAAGTTACACTTTTCTAAGCAAAAAAAGATAAACAATCTTCCATTTGTTTTTTGTTTTTCTTTCGCTTTTGCTTTGTGAGAAGCCTTTCTCTAACCTCTATCCTATGAATTGAGAAGATATTCAAAAAAAGGAAAAAAAAAAAGAAAAAAAGAAAAAAAAGAGTGCCCCACATCTTTTCCTTATAAAAATATAAAAACAATTAAAAAAAAAATAAGGCATTTCGTTTCCCCTAGATCACGCTCTAAAGCGGGGACCATGGACGTTGTTAGAAAATACATAGAGTGCGGCCCCCAATAAATACGTAAGTTGGTTTAATTTGATTTCACCCTCTAATCTTAATCTCTCACATATCAAACATCCTTTAATCACAAGATCATGATAATATAGAGACTATCTATACGAAAAGAAGTAAAGGACAGGTAAGTAGAGGTAACAGACTCAGAAGTGAGCTTGACATTTATACATTTATAATTTTAATATTTTTGCAGTCTTTAATTGTGGAATCATTAATTACTGACTTAGGTTCTAACTTCTTAATGCAGGTTTTACCCTGAAAATTTAGATAAAAAAAAACAAGATAGAGACGATGGTGATCAACAATCACATTCTTGCTTCTTGAGTAAAAAGTTTGAAGATACTCTTATTTGTTTAAAAAAAAAAAAAAAAAAACCCCCCCAACTATTATTTTGTCGATATTTTAATATATGTAGTCCTCAATTATCAAATTTTCATCAAAATCTTATAAAGAAATGTATTTAAGAAAAAGAGTTAATACGATATAACATTTTAGAAGAAATCTTTTATTATAATTCAAACTTTGTTCTCTTCAATTTCTCATAGTTTTGTTGAATATCTTTTATGTAGAACTGTTTTTACTTCCTAAATTTGACAATGATTTTTCTTTTTTGCAGTTCGTTTGAAGGAATTACATTTTTTTTCCTTGAAAATGTTTGATACTAACTTGTACACAAGAGGCTTTGAAAGATTAAACTATATATATATATATCTCTCTCTCTATATATATATATATAAATGTATATGTATATAGATATAGATATAATATGTGTAAATAATATTATATTGTACCACTCCTCCTCAAATCATGTTAGACTATAAGAGTTGTTACCATCAAGTGAAAAGTTACCTACCCCCAAAATCATCCTAAAATCATGGAGATCATTATAAAGATCATTAGAACTGATCAAATCCAAAATTGATTCCTTCAATTATGTATTTAAAGTAGGTCGGTTATCTCTTACATACATGATTGAACACAGTTTGGTTAGAAATGCCAAACATAAGTCGGCTTAATTTATTATCATTCTCATAGAATTTTTGCTAGTTTTGCAACTTGTAGTAGTCATGACAAAGACTTATGATCAGAATTAGAGAAAGAACTAAAAAAATAAAAAAAAATAAAAAAAATAAAATTTGTAGTGACAGGCTACTAAACAAAGCGCGTGATTGATTTTGAAAGATAAAAGCCCCAAGAAAATTGGGGTGCGGGGTTATTGTCCACATCTTATAAATGAGATTCCAAATTCACAGCAAAAAAAAAAAAAAAGGATCTCAAATCTCCTCATACCAGAGAGAGAGAAAGAGAGAGAGAGAGAGAGTTAAGAAAATTAAGGGGAAAAAAGAGAAAATAAATAAAGAGGAATTCGCCAAAGTGCATATTTTTTCATAAAATATTTTTTGAAAAAACCATCATGTTGAACATGATTTTTAATGCTAACTATACAGATTTTTCGACAGTTAATGGATTTATATGAATTTTTCGACAGTTTTGAGTTTAAAAGGGGTATTGTTATTAACTTCAAAACGAAGGGGGTGTTTGGGTGATGAGTTTAAACTCATCACCATCAACTCAATTTTTGTCTTTTTCCTCAAAAGTTTTTTGTCTTTTCTGAAAAAGTCAACCAAAATCACTATTTAAACTTATAAATCTTAACTCAAACTTACACACCAAACACCCCCGAATTTTTTTTAAAAGTTGTAATTTAAGGGGGAGTTTGGTTAGTTAGTTTGAGTTGAAATTTTTAAGTTTCAATAGTGAATTTTTTTGAATTTTCAGAAAAAATAAAAAACTTTTTGAGAAAAGACAAAAACTTTTTGAAAAAAAGATAAAAATTAAGTTAAAATATTTTAATTTGAGTCGTGGTCCCAAACACATCCTAATTCAATTACAACTCAAAACTTGCATTTCATGACATACTTCCTTATTTCATAATAATATTATTATTGTTGGAGGAGTCTAAAATCTAAATGAGGACATAGGCGTTGAGTTTGACAGCACAAGGGAGTTAAGTCACGAGTGCGCTGTTTTACAAAAGGCTGCTTATGCACGGAAAATAATTCATATATTAATTATTAATTAATTGAATAAAGAAAAAAAGGGTTGTCAGATTTTTTGTTTTAATTGCAAATTGGCCCAGTTGAGTTGCTGATGTGAGGATGTGCAGATCCATGACATACATATAATGACGTCATAAATAAAATACATGCAGAGGCGTTGAATTAATAAAAATAAAATAAAGATACGAAATAAATTTAAAAAAAAAAAAAAAAAAAAGTCGACCTAGTGGTAGTCTAGTACTCTGGAAGTGCTGTTTCGGGGAGGCAAGTAGACGTGCAATTTACAACTATCTCTCTGTCTCTTTTGTGGAAAATTGTTTAAAATGGTTTTCCCGATACAGATAGTGACGACACTCTATTGCTCTAGTGTAGTCATTTGCCCAAACTAGTCAAATTCCCACTCTATCCCATGGAACTGATCGCAGCGACACTAATTTAGCACAGACGCTCTAAACAGCGTTATAAGTCATTGAGTTGTTAATATTATGACATTTTGATTCCTGATTTTTTTTTTTCCCTACAAATTACTCCTTAAGTTTCTATTTTTGACAGTTTTAATCTTCCAAATCAACATTAACAAGTGATTTCTAAAATTTAATATAAATAATGATGTATCATCGCGTAATTTGCTTAAAAATTTTCATCGGTAGTTATATATTTATGCCCTGTTTAGTATATAAGTTTAACTCAAGTTAAATTATACTTTTTTTTGTCTTTTTTTGAAAAAGTTTTTTGTTTTTTTTGAAAAAGTTTTTTATCTTTTCTGAAAAGTCAATACAAATTACTATTGAAACTTAAAAATCTTAACTTAAACTCATTCACCAAACACCCCATAAGTGTAAAATATTCTATTTTTATTTTTGTTTCAACTCTTGAGAACTAGAATCTTTTACCATCAATATAACTGTTTATGAAAATCTTTTCAATTACACTATAGGATGACACAATGCTTATCATTCATTGACAAAATATATTTAAATATATATAGTTGAAAAAGGGGGAAATATTATAGTAATGTATTTTGAGTTTATTCAAGAAATATATCATCTATGTTGAATTTCACCATATATATCTTTTGACATGGGTACCATACTTGTCTGCTATAGCAGTGTATTCAAAGAAAAAATGCCTTCAAAGAAAAAAAAATAAATTTAAAATAAATGAGAAAGCAAAAATAAAAAAATAAAAAAATAAAACAAAACAAAACAAATGGATGATCTGTTATTTGAGATTTTTTTTTTCTTGCTTATTTTTTGTTTTCCTTTGTAATGTTCTAGGATAATTTGTCTTCTCAACAGTTAAAATTAGACCTTATTAGGTTCAAACTTTGAATATAATACATAGTTGAAATGAATGAAGTCCAAAAAATACGACATACTATCTGAATAAGCAAAAAATATAGCACGTCCATATATAAATTTCCCATCGTATAATTTGGTTACCTCCTCTTTTTTTTTTTTGGGTTTCTTTTTCTTTGCTTTTTCTATTTGTTTTTTTTTTTTTTTCCCCCTTCAATGGTATGAAGTTTATGGCTTTTGTATGTTAAAAACAAGTGAAAATATCTCAAAGATTATGGGCTCCTATACCCAAATCTTTCTCCTCCTACTAAAAATTACCTAAATAACCACATTTTCATCTATTGATCAATATGATATAAAATTTTCATTATTGACCAACATAACACAAATTTTAGTTAACTTTAATTTTATTTTTTGTATCATATTGATGTAATAATCTTTAAATTTATGTCATTCAGGTGTTTTCCCCAAAAATATATTGAAATTACGTGTTTGTTCAGCAACTAAATTGCAAATTCTCTAGTTCTCCTTTTGCCATTATGTTGAAACAAAGACCTTAGTGTATCCACTTCTTCTTCTTCATTCTTTATTTTAGAATAATGGAAGCACCTTTCTAGGACTAGTAGTTCTCTATTGATAAATGAACCGATCGGAATTCTCAGAACAAAACAGGAAAAATTGTTAAATTATTTATTTATTTATTTATTTTAAATGATGATCATCTAGAAGAAGTCGCATAGAGGAAAGCTCTCATTTAATAATGCTCGAAGTAATTGCAAAGTTTGAGTTAAGTGTGAAATGAATGAGCTAAGTTACATCAGTTGTAGGCTGCTAGTCGTTTGGCCGACTTTCATTAGTCATGTTGTCAATGGATAGGCAAAGCAAAACAATTAAGCTTGCCCGGTAGGAAAAATAAGCATTATATATAATCAATATTTAGGTCGGCACAGGACCATAATTGTAAACCAGAAAAATAATAATTAAAAAAAAAAGGAGAAAAGATTGGTCCCAAACAACGGCACGACAATCGACCAATATAATTAATTATGAAAAGATAAATCTTCTAATAAAAGAAATTTAACTTTTTTCCGACGTGATGATTTTTAAGAAGAAAAACTGGACCCGTTTTTTATTATTGTCGAAACAAAGTGATGAACAATCACGTCATGACTCTCACTCTTATAATTTAATCTTGATTAAGAATTAGGTCAAAGACGTTTACCAAGTTATGAACTAACCCTAGAAGTAAAATAGGTTAATTTGAAATGAAGAGATTTCGACTTTGGATTAGCAAATTATCTTAATGTTAAAAGCCTTATTCGTTCATTGGTAGGGAAGAAGAAAAAAGAGGTAAGGATTAATTATGTCAATGATGCGAAATGCAATCAGCCAACATAATTAGTTACGAAAATTTAAAAGGAAGTTTACTTTCTTTCGACGTGATGATTTTGAGAAGAAAAACATGACATGTTTTATCTTCAATGTCAAAATAAACCCGGTAATCACCTCATGACTCTCACTCTTAAAATTCAATATTTGAAGGTACAAACTAACCACCCTAGAAGTAAAATAGGTTTGAAGTAAAGAGATTCCAAGTTTGGATTCGCAAATTATGCCAATGTTAAAGCCTTATTCGTTCATTTGTTAGGGAAAAAGAAAAAAGAGGTAAGGAAGTTAATCTATGGATCACGAAATACGCGTTTGTTTGGTAGGATATAGGATTGGAAAACTAACAAGTGAGCCATAATTTTTCACTCTCCAATATTGAAATAGTCATGGAAAGAAAAGTGAACAAATTAAATTTAATACAAAATAAAGATAATCTACAACACAAATAGAAAAAAAAAAAAAAAAAAATCAAAGTGTATATGAGGTACATTAAAAGTGACATTCAAAGTGCTTGAGGAAGGGTTTAATTTGTCAAAACTTTAAGGGAGAAAGGGATGAAAATTGAAAAGACGGGGGACAACGACCTTTAATTTTGATAATATATATTCATGATATTTCTATACACTTATTGTCGTAGCTGCGCGTTTTCTATCATTTTGGTTGTATTAATAAAACAAATGTTGATTTATACTTTCTTTCACTAATGCTTTCATTGCTTTTTATTTTCTTTACCTAGATTTTTCTTTAACTATGAGAGGGAAAAAAAAAAAAAAAGACAATTTATGTCATTCGTCTTTATTCCCTTCGTCATTTTGTAAATCCAAAGAACTAGCTCACTATAGTAGAATGACAATAAGTTAACCCAATTCTACTTAAAGGACAGTGTTAATTTTCACTCTTGTCATAATAAATTCTGTAAAATTCAAAATTTTTTCTGATATTTCCAACGTTGTTAATAATATCTATAAAATTTTAATAAAACTAGATTACCGATATTTTCATCGATACCGAAGTTTTTATTATTATTTAAGAGAGAATGAGAGAATAACTCTAGTATTAATTTTTTTATTATTTATTGGAGAGAATAGCTTTGGTTGAAATAGTTAGGAAAAAAAAAGGGCAATCGAGGAATGGATTGTGAAGAAATCTAGAAGAGTATCACTGAAAACAAAAGGACCCCACTAAAATAAAAATGAGCACATGGACTACAGCAACACCTATTAAGTAAATTCAATGCACTAAGCCCCTTGCCGCCATCTTAATAGCAACCACCCGTTTACTTCCCCACATGCCACCGTCCTTTTTAATGCTCTCTCTCTCTCTCTCTCTCTCTCTCTCTCTGTGTGTATTTGTATATATAGCAAATGCACAATCTCTGTAAGTATTTCATCTCTCAAATTCTTTACCAAAGGTAATTTTATTCCATTCCTACTCCTTGTTTGTTTTTTCTTTATTCCATTCCTACTCCTAGTTTGTTTTTTCTTTTTCACTTGTAAGGATTCAGGTTAACATACTTCCAATAATTTTCTTACGGACATGACATATATATTCCGTCATGAACTATGACCTTATTATGTATTATGACTATGGCTGAAAATTGAATTGATTATCGTTATGACGCGTGTTCTGATCCTAATTTATTGATTAAGATGAGCATAACAATCTTTTATTGACGAGTTCAAATCTAATTATCTTATTTTTCTGTTTTTATTTTCCTAAAGTTTTGATACATGATAGTGAATTATTTAAATATTTTTAGTATTTAACTTATATTCATACAATCAGATTGTTAAATTTAGGTGATATAATAACCAAGAAGCGGATGGGCTGCTAATAAAACATAAAACTAAAAACAATGGATATGAACTCGTTATTAATACTTAAAAGAGAATAACTTTTGTTAAGTAATCTAGGTTCAGAGAATCTCTCTCTACTAATTTTAAATAATCAAACTTCTATAAGATTTCCTTATAAGTTTATGAAATCATTTGGCATAATTTTTGCTTTTAACTAATAAAAAAAGAAAAATAAAAGTTGTAACTTCTCAATAAATGTTTGGAATCAAATAACTTATAAGGTCAAAATGATTTTCAAAATTTTCTAGTAAGTAAAAAAAAAATATTAAGATGAAGTTTATAAAACCTAATTTAAATATTGTTATAAATTTTAAAGTCTATTCAATAAGAGTTTTTATCGGAAGTCATATTTTTTTAACAATAAATTTTTTTTGAAGACTATAAGTTCTTTTAAAGATTATTTTCATACTTTCAAAAATTACTTTTGAATCTAAAAATTTAAAAACAGCTTTTAACAAACTCTGATAAACAGGTTCTATATATTATTTGATTAATTATGAAGAATCGATAAGTATGTCGACTAGGCATACAAAAAAAAAAAAAAAAATTGTCAGACATATAATGTCAGATCAAGTAAGATGATAACGTCAATAGTTTGGGATGATGACTACCAAAGCAGAAGAAGATGTCAAATTATAGAAGCACTTAAATTGCAAAAGTAAATGAGATATATATGTTGCAAACTTCAGACAAAGGCATTGGAAATTACTTATCATCAATTAATGAATGGAAGCCGACGTAACATTCAAAGCCACGTGTAAAGCGCGGCGGCTTTTTTATTTTTCAATATTTGGATAGAGATAATGTCTTTCTGGTTTTCTAGCGTTTACCCATCATCCAACATCCTTAAGTATAATTAATTTTATCACAGACAAAATTGTTATCATGAATGGAAAATATAGTTCCATAAAATTATATGACCCCGAAACGTTTTCCTCAAGTCGAATTTTATCTGCCTCAAATGTATTTTTTTCCCTTTTTCCTTTTTTTTTTTTTTAATAACTCCCTTTTTCGTTCCGACCAATATTATTTCTGACATATTCTCGTGTACATTTACTATTATATATAGATATATTGTATTAATCATAATCTTTCATAAGGGACCATCATTTTAGCATAGTATAATAAAATGAGAAAGACGATATGAGATTTATTCAAAAAGAATATGTATTGAGATGGTATAACAATAATTCGGGATAGTTAAAGTTTTCGATGTTTTATCCTTGCTGTTTTTTTTTTTTTTTTTTTTTGAGTCCAAAAACTGTTTATGGAGATAATATGACTTCCGTAAAAAACTCTTTTGAGTAGACTTTAGTTTAAGTATCGCATTATACAGACTTCATGTCAATATTTTTTTATTACTTATTAGAAAACTTTAAAATCATTTTGATTTTACAAATTCATTTAAGAAAATGGTTCACAAATACTGATCAAAAAACATAACTAATTTACTTTTTTATTTTACTCATTAAAATATAAAAAATAAACGGAATAATAATATAGGCCTCGTTTGCTTCACCAACTCAAACTCAAAATTTTCATCTCAATTTTTATCTTTTTCTGAAAAAGTTTTTTGTCTTTTCTAAAAAAGTTTTTTGTCTTTTCTAAAAAGTCAACAAAAATTATTATTTAAACTTAAAATTTCCAACTCAAATCATTTTACCAAACGGATCCATAGTATTTAGAAAAGGCTCTCAAAGACTGTCGTCCCATTCGCACGAGCAATCATTGAGAAAGGCAGCTAATAGCGCATGTAAAGCTTAGCAAAGCACATGTCTCCTAGTATAGATGTAGCTACAATTCTGTTTTTCTTTTTTTATTTATTTTTGATTGAAAAAGCTTTTGATGAAGAGTTTGTGAACGAAATTACAATCTGCATAAAGTACCTTAAAAAAGTTGATGAACCAAATTGCACGTTGGTGATGGATAATATAATTCCATCTGGTAATGGCGATGTATTTGACACGGCCAATAATTGATTTTCCAATTCCAATGACAAATAAACATCAGTGCAGTAGTAGTACTGCTTTCTGCGTTTTATACAAGGGATGAGGCTTTACTAGATGAGTGGAGGAGACATCACATGCGTGGTTGAACCAGACTGAAGGAACCACTCACATTTCTATTTATGTCCTATATGTATATAGATATATTTATTTATGTCTCTATATATATATATATATATATATATTTGCGCTTAGATTTTTCAAACATTTGACCAAGTAAAAGAATGTTAATCTTTGCGAGTTCTGCTATTCATCACCACCATTTGTGTGACAGTTGTTGGTGTTGATAAGAATAGAATTATCACATGACGAATAATACAAGGACCGAGTCTTATATATGATTATAAATAGCAATTTTTCTACCATTTAATGGGGTGTAAAGATAATTAAGAGACTAGCTCTTAGACTTTCTAATGAACCCGTTTGAAGTTTTGAACGCATCATAAATAAGTCTAAAGATGTAACTCTTACTTATTTCAATCAATATTCTTTTTCACCTAAACTAAAAAACTGAACCGTGAAGTCTACGACAGTTAAACTAACGGAATCCTATATGTAGGTTTAACCATGACGTTTAAGAAAGTTAAAAAAGGCTTACCGTAAAGTTTTAAAATTGGAGGAGATCAATTTGGCACATGCCACAAATTATAATTACTTTAAATTTTTATCAACACCAAATATCAATTTTTAAAATAACAACTCACATGATGATAATCTATTATATTTTTAAAAACAGATACAATCATCTCAGTAAAAAATTAACAATTCATATACTACATAAATTAATACAACGATATTAAAAATTAGGATTGAAGTTGATATATGTCTCTAACGGTAAGAATCACGTTGATTAAGGAGAAGATAGACAGACACACCACGTACTTGACATTATTTCAAAAGAAAAAGATAAATAGATATCTGCTATATATGGCTCAGGTTCTAAATAGATCATTCTATTTGTCGCATCCAAATTGAGAAGTCACCCAAAAAAAAAAAAAAAAAAAAAAGGTCTAAATCCTAACCAATTAAGATAATGTTACCGCTATTGTCAATTTCATATCAATTATTTTTAACGCCTTCTGTAATTTACTTTAGTCTTTTCCCCCTTCATGAGATTTATTGTCCATAACGAAGTAAGTTCACAAGTCTTGGAAGCAAACAATAAAAAAAAATACAAACACACACACACTCAACAAAACGTCCATATCTCTGTCATATTATTTTGCAGAAATCCTTACAGATTTTTTTTTTTTTTTTTTTTTTGCTTTGCTTTGACCTTATAAAATGTTTAGTAAAACTAATTCTCCTCTTTTTTGTGTGTGTGTATATTTTTAACTAAATTTCTAATAAAAAAAGATAAAATAGGATTAAATACAAAATTTAGAAAGCAAAGTAAGAGTTTTCAAACTTCAGATGATAAAATAGTAGTGATCTAAAAATTTAAGGAACATGAATGAGAATAATTTAAAAAAAGAATATTTAATAAGTAACGTATGTACTACTCCGTGTAATTGGTGAAAAAAAAATTTTGACTTGAAGATGATGCTTTTGAAAATTTTCAAAATGCAAAGTTTGAAAAATTATGAAAACATGAGGGGGTAAACGTCCAATTTAGACAAAAGACAAGTGATATATTTATAAATATTTCCCTTTTCTACATTAAAAACAATGGTGTAAGATTCATGACAGGTAACTTTAACATTATTTCGTACAAAATATGATCTATCAATAATTGTTTTTAGTTAAATATAATCTTTCAATATTTATTAGGCAATGAGGCGTAAAAAAGAACCCATTATTCGTTACTGTGTATCATTTCTTAATATGTTTAATATTCACATGATTGCCAATAATCTTATGTAACCAAACATTTTTAATATATATATATATATTAGCTATTTAAATTTTGTATTACTTGTGTGGTCTTAAAATATAAGAAGAATCCGGAAGTCCACTAATTAAATATTAAACAAAGACTTTCTCAAACTCAATTATGTAAAACTACTAACACAATGAAAATATGCAAAAGATAAAGTAAATCACGGCTCTGCTCTTTGTGCAAGTAAAAAGTTCCATGTTTAACATATGAAAAATAGAATCTAGGTGACCTTCCAAGTTGAAGAAATGAGTGAACCAGAAAATTAACCCATCAAATCTTAATGAGAAAAATGTGCAAAATTTAAAAAAAATTTAATTCCATGATTAAATTAGTAAGCACTTAATGACTAGTTTAATTCCCTTTTCTCTCTACTTCTTGCTTTGCTGAGTTTGGAGCTAAGAAAGAAAATTACAAAATTACTCTGTTTCTGCACTTTTTTGTGATTTCTCTTCAAAATCTATGCTCTTTTCAGTACTTGAAAAAAAAAATAAAAAAATAAAAAAGAAGAAGAAATCCAGTGGCTAAGGTTCTTTCAGAAGACCCACCATATGTTCCTCATTTAATCTTTCCCCTTTCACTTTCCATGACTAAATCAAATAGTCACCCTTTTTCTCTGTTTCATCCTCATCGCCTTTTTTTTTTAGGGCCATCTCAACGCTTTTGATACTTCTAAAAAAATATTTAAATTAAATTGTCACTTGTGACAGCTGAAAATTAAATTTGTAGTTCCATACCACAAAAAAAAAAAATAGAAACCATGAAAAGAGATATTCAGAATATTAATCCTCTTTAAAACAAAACAAAAAACAAAAAAATAATTATTATCATTGTAGCTTCTAGGGATAATTAATTTATATTAGAAGGACATAGGCCGAAGGTGTGTATTGCTATTATTATAAATATCTGTAAGACTGTCACTTGTTTGGTGCTCACTTTCCTGGAACCTACTCAGTAGTCTCCTCTGGCCTGGCCTTTTTCCTTTTGCGCCAAATTTTTTTTTTTTTACCCCTTCTTTTAACAACGTCTCCTACTCTTATATAAATAAATAAATAAAATGGAAACCAAAGTTTTATCCTCGGGAGTTCGGTACTCAAACTTGCCGGAGAGTTATATCAGACCAGAATCCGAACGCCCTCGTCTCTCTGAAGTCTCCGATTGCGAAAATGTCCCTATTATCGACTTGGGTTCTCAAGACAGACCCCAAATTGTCAAGCAACTTGGTGATGCCTGCAAGTTTTATGGCTTCTTCCAGGTACACACACACACACACACACACACACACATATTTACACACACATATGTAAATATATATTTTGATTCTTTAATATGTATTTTTTGGTGGGGTTCTTTTAATTTTTATTTTTTTGGGATATATATATATATATATATATATATTGGTTAGGTTATAAATCATGGGGTGTCGACAGAGGCAGTGGAGAAAATGTTAGGAGTGGCAAATGAGTTTTTCAGTCTGCCAGTGGAGGAGAAGTTGAAGCTTTACTCAGATGACCCGTCTAAGACGATGAGACTGTCCACAAGCTTCAACGTTAACAAAGAGAAGGTTCATAATTGGAGGGATTACCTTAGACTCCATTGTTATCCTCTTGACAAGTATGTCCCTGAGTGGCCCCCCACACCTTCTTCATTCAAGTAAGTACACACATGACCTTTTCAATTCCACCCTCCTCCTCCTCTTCTTCTTCTTCTTCTTCTTTTTTGTTTTTTTTCTTTCTTTCTTTTTTTTTTTTTTTTTTTAATGTCAAAATGGTTGTTTTGGGGCGATGTCTTTTAAGAAATATCTTTTTGGAATTATTATTGAGTGATTAGTACGTTTAATACGTGTTTGGTATCGCTATATTTAAGTATTTACGTATCGTTCATGTAAATATCTTTGTTCGTACATTTTCATGACATGTGGTGTGTTTATTGATATCTTGAGAGAGATATAAATATATATGTGATCAGATCAACTTATTAAATTATGATATAATTATCGATACCTAGGTAGATATGACACGTAAGATATGACTTTATGAGTTTTAAATGATTGTAACTGTAAATAGAATCAATATAACAAAACGGTGGAATCTGACCTTTTTCGTATTCTATTCTTTTTAAGAAAAATTATATTGTTAAAATTACTTTAAATTTGTTTTAATATTACGCTAGGAAAAAGGAATACTACTGAGGAAAATAGGCAGGCAAATTATTTTTAGGGCTTCTGATGTTTGACTAAATTATAAGTCCAGGGAATCTTAATGGCAGGGTTCTCTGTAAGATAATATCCCACTAGTATACACACTCACATATATATATATATATATAAATATGTGTGTGTGTATGCACACACACATATATAAATCTATGTACGGGTGCTAGGGTTTCCAATTGTGTTAAACAACCTGGGGATTTTGTTATATTTCACCATGTGGAAAGTGGGTTCAATAGTCAATTCTACCCCTTCTTTCGGCTTGCTTGCATTTTAGGTCTCGTACAAACCTAGTAAAGCCTTTTCAATTTTTGCTTTGTTCCTTTCCTCTTTTCGTAGAAACATGGAACAAGAGTCTTGTCCACCAGTTCATCAGAAATGTTTACTTTACTTTTAGTTTGTAAAAAAAGAAAAAAACAAAAACAAAAACAAAAATAAAAATTATGAATTTTCACTAAGTATTGAGGAACCATAATTTCAAAAAAGTTTTTAAAATTAAAATAATTTTAAAATTTTTTAGTAAGTAATAAAAATATTAAAATAAAATTTAAAATATCTAACTTGAATTTTAATATAAATTCTAAAGTTCATTTAAAAAAGTTTTTTTCCCCTCAAAAATCATATTTTCGTCTTTGATAATAAACTCTGATAATAGATCATCTAAACATTTTAAAAGGCAACTTTTGGATGGAAGATATCAAAAACAACTTCTAAACAAAAGCTTTTTTTTTTTTTTTTTTAGAAAAAGAAACCTTGTCAAATAGGTCCAAATGTCGCACTGCCATGAAATCAACGTTATCTCCATTATCGAAAAAGTTATTTATGCTCATCTTTATATCAAGCAGAACTTTTTCTTATAAGATATATCAAGCATGAACTCGTTTGTTACAAAGTCGTAATTTTTTTTGCTCGAACTTATAAAGCTACAAATTATACACTTTTGTTAGACTTCAATGACTTTCCTTTTTGAAAAACGGGGTGAAAACAAAAAAAGATTCGAAAACTTTTTTTTTTTTTTTTTTTTTTTTGGTGAAAGTAGATTTGAACTTTTTCGAACAAGCAAAGAAATGAAAGCATTTCCCCTTTCAAGACAGAGAACGCTATGGCCACGCTGACACAGCTCCCATGTGCACGCATGTTATTCAAGCCCTATTCTTTCATTATTAAATTCTACATATAATGATTCGAGGTTCATATCATGGTGTGTATGATATTCATCACATGCGATACTTTTTCCATACATACTTTTACCCTAAAAAATAAACATACACATATATATATTTATATATATGTTCATATATAGCTACTCAACTACACATACATATATCTCCTATATATCATGAATAAGATTAGTTACACAAAATCTAAGCTTAATTTTTAAGTAACAAATTACATGGTATATAAGTTAGTATTTTTTAAAAGATTACATTTTTACCAATAAAAAAAATAATAAAGCACCGCCATATAAACTGGTATTCGATAATTTATATTAGAGTTTATGAACTCTAAACGCTACTCATGTATCCTTAACATATAATAATGTTCGTGCAACTAAGTCAATATATGATGGCCAACATGGATCTCACAACTAAGAGAAATTTTTTGGTTGTATGCACTCATGTGGTCCTTTAACCCCATTATTATTCTATTATTAATATTATGCGCATGTCCAAGTTAATTAATTACAATATAGATTAATTAATTAACATATTTTTATAGTTAAATGTTTGTGCGGTTTAAACCGAAAGGAGATGTAGGTTCATGATTAAGTAGTATTCTCTTATAAAATGTGAATTAGAAATCTATTTTGCTTGCATGGGAAGTTTATAATTAGCTCATTTTAACGCGAATTGAAAACCCTTTTTTTAAAATTTGTTTCACATAAGTGGAGTAATTACCTCTCTTAGCTAGTTTGTTATCACTTTCTTTTTATTTTCTAGATATAAAAAAATATATTAAAAAAACAAAAACAAAAACAAAAAACTTTGCTTTTGAACATGTCCTGAAGTAGAAAAATGCTACTAAACTGCTGTCAATTGTCTCTACCAATAAATAGTCTAACAATTGTCTCTACTATTTAACAATTGTCTCTACCAATAAATAGTCTAACACATGCACTCTGAAATGATAAGTACTTCTGACATTCTGACAAATTTGTACGGATTAGTGTAAAAAAGCACGTGGTGAATTTAATTGATAGATTTTCCGTCACAATTTGCATGGGATGGATCTTTTGGTAATTAGCACTTGTGTGATTTACCAAAAAAAAAAAAAAAAGGTACTTTTGTGTGGAAGGGACACATTGTTGTTTTGTTGTTTTGGTTTTGGCTTTTTTTTTTTTTTTTCCGATCGATAAAAAGTACTTTTTTTAAGCTATCAATATGGGTTTTTAATAATTAGATTTTTGGGAATATTTACATTAAAAAAATATGTATCAAGCGACATAAAATTATTCATACTCGTAAATCTTCATAGATCTTATTATTAAAATTATGTTCATAATTAAAAAAATATTTTACTCTATCGGTGGGACAAAAAAGTGCTCACGCTAGAAGTACTCCATCGTTTAGGATTGAAATCGAATTTTGGATAAAATAATCAAGGACAATAAAAATAAATAAATAAATAAATAAAAAGTTAAAAAAAAAATTCAAGGCCCTTCCCCATTCCAATCTCGTTAACTTCACCTCACCTCCCCTCCCCTCCCCACTTCTATTTTGGCCTTTTGCTTTAGCATGTCCTTGAAAAATGGGAACAAGACACATTTGAAGAGCCAATGGACAACAAGAGAATAACCATTGAACAATCCGAGGACCAAGAAATAGGGACGGATACATAAATCATGGAACCCAAAATTTTTTTTTTTTAATTATAAAGGAAAATTTTAAAATGAAATTTCTACAAGATAATTTAGGCCTTTTACTTTAAATCGTCATAATTTATGGATTAGTTTGGTAATGTTTTTGATTTCTCGAAAAGTGCTTTACACAAATTATAATATAAATATTGTGTTTTATAAAAATACTCAAAAGTCATTTACACAAAAAATCAAAACCAATGTATTTTAATAATTATTTGAAGATATTAAAATTTTTAACTTTTATTTTTAGTTTCTATTTCTCATTTTAGTAGAAGTAAGAGTAGAAATTACGACAAAAGCAAGGTAATCCCAAACTAATCTGTAAGGTTGTCCTGTTATAAAAAACTCTTTAGATAAATATGTAATAAGTTATTTTCGACATATCAAAAAATCTAGACGAAAGAAAATGATACAAATATGTATGTATATTTCATTCAAAACGTTAGAAGAGTAGATAATGCATCATTGCTTTCCTACGAATTTATTTGGGTGATATAAACAAATTTTCTTTCACATATACTTATGCATCATATAGATCATGTACAAAGTATAAGGGTATAGATACTGAGGAAACTAAAGGAGGGGATAGAATTCAAAACAATAAAAAAGGATGGGGGTTAAAATGAAATCAGCTAAGCGAGGCCATTAAGTTGACTTTGTCAAAATCTCGAGGCAAAAAGTGGACAACGATGTTGTTGTCGCGTAGAAGACATTATTATTGAAATTAATTATTTACCAATTATCTTAAATTTGATTAGCCTAGTGGGATCCACGTGGCACCTTGTTAAATATCTTTCAGTGTCTGCTTTTCGTACGTCATCATAGAGCGTCATTGGACTTGTCGGGGCCAAAAAAAAATTTCTCGATTATTGCGGGTGCGCTGACGTCATGAGATTTTTCCGTGTTGACGTCAGCATTTCTGAATCATGTGGTTGATGATTGATTGGCGAACGGTGACCGTGTATAACGCCTTTTTTTTTTTTTTTCCCCCTCCAAAACATATCTCTAATTTATAACTATCTTAAAAAAAGAGTTTTCTTATAAAATTATTTAAAAATTTAGTTAAGTTATTTTGTAATTTTGTGATGATGTTTTTTTCCCCTTCCCAATTTATTATGTGGCAATTTCAACCAAAAATTACTTTTTTAAAAATTTTAAAAATTTTAAATTTTTGTTTTATTTTATTTATCTATTTTGCAAACACCAAATGCAAAATACAATTAGTATATATTTAGGTAATTTGAAAGTAGATAAATATTTTATATACGTTTCAATTTTTTAAAGCCAGTATATTTTACTTAGCCTTCTACTGCACCCATTGGCTAGTTTATATATGGTTAACTATATAACCTAATCATATAGAGTTTAAATTCTTATCCTAAATTCAAATCAAAATAATAATAATAACAATAATATTAAGCTTGTTCAACAGTCTTTCTTAAAAGAACACGTAAATTAAGTTGAAAAATTAATACTTATAGTATTAGTCGGTGTAGACTAATAGTCTAAAAATTTACGGAATCAATATATATTATAGATTGTAATTACACGTATAAACTAGTAAAAATTTTATATTTAACTCTATCAAAAAGATACTAATTCGAATTCTCAAATTCTAAATTCAAATATATAAATATATATATATATATATACACACACATTATAGGTTGCAGAAGTGCTTCGTCTGTTTCGAAGCTTGCACTATTTTTTTCTCTTTTTTTTTAAATTTAATTTTTTAACAATATTTTACAAGATTTTTATAGCGTTTGATTTATGACATTATAACAAGATCACACACGTCTATCAATACAGATGATCTACTAAAGAAACAATATCTGAAGATTTGTATTTCTGGTCTTAACCGAATAATATATAGGGGACATCTGTTCCTGAAGCTTCCTAGAGGAACTTAATTTGTCTTCTTCTACCTTTGTTTTACCATTATTAAATTAATATGTTAAAACGTTACTTGTGGTAAATGGTTTGCTGACTCTTCCATCCTCTATATATAAATATATATATATATATATATATATATAAAATCTACCAAAAAAAAAAAGCACAATAATTTAAATAGGGCATTGACGATGTGTGTGTGTGTGTGTGTGTATTATATTAATGTGGACGTCGATTTTTATAGGTATTTTCAGATATAGTTGTTAAGCTAGCTCATTCATCTTGTATCATCCTCTGAATAGAGTCCATTTTAATTAAATAAGTGGGCATATTTATATATATTTCGTTTTTCCTAGTGAAAATATAGGACTTATTTATTTTAAATTTTGTTTAGTAGCAACTTTTGGATTAGAACGACTGACGAGACAAAGACCATATTTTTATTTCTTGAGCAAAAAAAAAAAAAACATATTTTTATTTATTATTGCTAGAAATACATAAACAAGTTGAAGCATAAGCTTAAAGTTAATGAACAATACTAAAAAGCACTAGTATGATTGAGTATAATTAATTAAGAAAAGTTATATCTCATGATATAAGATCTGTCGATAAGGTTATTAATAAATGGTTACGGATTTACTTGTTATGTTTTAAACACGCGTTTCATTAAAAATTTATGCCCACAACATTACATTTTGTATACTAACGCAAATTTGTGTGTAATTAATAGGGAGATTGTAAAGAACTACTGTACGGAAGTAAGAGAACTTGGGTTCAGATTACAGGAACTAATAGCAGAGAGCTTGGGGCTGGAGAAAGACCACATTACAAGAGTGTTGGGTGAACAAGGGCAACACATGGCGGTGAACTATTACCCGCCGTGTCCGGAGCCGGAGCTGACCTACGGATTGCCGGGACACACCGACCCCAATGCCCTCACCATTCTGCTCCAAGACCTCCAAGTTGCTGGCCTTCAGGTCCTTAAGGATGGCAAATGGGTTGCTGTCAATCCCCATCCTAATGCTTTTGTCATTAATATTGGTGACCAATTACAGGTACTATTATCTCATAAATATACACATACGTATATATACATAATTTTATAAATTAATGTTTCCTACGTACATAAAAGAACATGACATTTAGCATTGCACAAAATGCAGTGACAATAAAAACATTTTTTGTGAACTTTATCTTAATTTAAAATTTTGATTTAATTCATGTCCCTGAAGAAGGGAAGAAAAAAAAAAAAATCGAACCCGACGCCACATGATAGTACAAGTGTCATGCGCTTTATTCTAATACTAGAGCAAAATGACACCATGTATTTATACCATTGGACTTGTGTTAGATAGCATACAAATAGCTAAGTTTAACAGAGTCGAAAGGAAAATAACACAAGATGAAGAACTCAGCACTACAATAAGAATTTGGACCAGCAAGAAACTATGCCAATCCTGATATATGATATGATACAATACTAGGCAAAACGGCTAATTGTAAAACCAACTAGAAAAACAGAAAACAAATTGTTGAGACTTGTAACGATTCGAGTAATTGCAGGCACTGAGCAATGGGATTTACAAGAGTGTGTGGCACAGGGCCATAGTGAATGCTGATAAGCCGAGGCTCTCGGTGGCTTCATTCCTTTGCCCGTTTGATGATGCGCTGATCAGCGCGCCGAAAGCTCTTGCTGGCGAAGACGGATCTGGTGCCGTTTACAGGGGATATACGTATGCAGAGTACTACAAGAAGTTCTGGAGTAGGGACTTGGACCAAGAGCATTGTTTGGAACTTTTCAAGACCCAAAAAAATAACTAGCTACCTAGCCTAGTCCAATATCCTTGTGGAACTATTTCCATTCTTATATTATTCTTGTCTATTTTCTTTAATATTTCACAGTATTTAGGGTCAGTCCTTGGGGAAGCTAATTCCATTGATCTTCCTTGTGTACCTGGTCTATTGGCAGACTGTTTTGTGTTAGAAGATATGTCTGTCCCACATAGTTAAGTTACTGGGTTGTTATAATATTTATATGTGAATTGGACACCTTATCTTCTAAAGCTAGCTTTTAGGGGTAAGTTTTACCGGTTTAACATTTTGATGTATAACAATTATCTAATTTTGTTGTAAAAATAAATCTGAACCCTTTCATTTAGTATGTCTTTGGTGGTTGCTGATATTATAGTTTCCCTGCATTTTTCTCGTTTTTGAATAAAACTTGAGATTTTCTTTTTGGCTACTTGCTTGAGAGATTTTGCATTAACATTGAAATGGTCAAAAATTTAGGAGTGGGCCATGGTTCCGAATTTGTATTAAAATAGATATTTTGACCAATTAAAAATATTCGATTCTTATTTAAAATAGACGCTGCTTAATGCACATTGCATTTCATTACATAAAACGAAATGTTGGGAAATGTTCTTCCCAAACGCCTCCTAAAACCGTTGCACCAATTTGCCCCCTCAATATTGAGGGCTTTGAGAGGGAATTCATCAAATTCGTAAGACTTTTATTCCTTGCCACAAGCAACATGCAACTACTAGTTTTCCTTAGAGAAAGACATTGAAACACCTTGGTTATAGAGACAAAACCAAAATACGTGCAATTTTGAGAAATGCAGAGTTTCTTGAGAAATTGCATGACATGGAAATTGAAAGCACAACACATTACTCGGTGGGGGGGGTTTGTGAGTCACGGCAGGTGGAACTCAACGCTGGAATCGGTCTGCGCCGCCGTGCTGATGGTGGTCTGGCCATATAATGACGGGCTTTTCAGTGCTGGAGAAGTTGAGAAGCGGGTAACCTAGCTGATGACGAGTTCCGAAAGCGACGACAACTCTGTAACGAAGCGAGCATTGGAAATGAAGGAGGAAGCCACGGCTGCTCTGAGCGACTGAGTGTCATCTCAGCTTGCATTAAACAAACTCACCGAGTCATGGAAGCATGTCAAAATGTAGTAGGGAGAAAATTAAAGCGTGGTCGTTCATAGAGGAAGACAAAATACTGATGCAAGATATTTTTGATATTCTGTTGTATTCTAGCCAGTCGTTTATGAGTTTCTGGAACGAAATTAAATGAGACCAAAACGGGCAAAACATCACGTGGAAGATGGGACACAACTTATCAAATTTGCCATTTTTATACTTTTTTGGGCCAATGTAACATTCGCATTCACATTTATATTGGAGATGATCTTGGAAGACAGCATCAAATATAGTTAAATTCCACACAAATAATCTTATTGAAAGAAGTAATTCTGATTTTCAAGCAATATATATATATATATATATTTCTGATCTTAACATAATTGAGATTTCTAAACTCGTACTTATCTGGTTTGAAGCAGTTAGTTATAAGAAAAAAAGATCTTTGGATGCAATTTTAGCTAGGAAAATAGAGTAGAAATTGCAAATCCAATAAATAGATTTATTTGAATCATACAATTTCGATTCTTTTAGGCAGGCAACGGCTAGAACATGAGACTTCACTGAAAGTGATAGGGTTTCTAGTCACTAGTGTGCCTTGGTCTCTTATAATAGACCGAGTGAGTGACAAATACACTGCCTGATACCTAATTAACAAAGAGTTTCATGTACAAGGAAAAATACATATAATTACTAGGAAAGTTGAAGATAGGTACTAAGAACTTATACTGGTTCCAAATTCATAGGAGCCACAGACCGCAACAAATGTGCTGAAATTAACAATCCATTGATTCTCTCTTGCAGATTTCATGAGCTCGAATGTTTGTATTGATACACTGACTACTTTTTTTTTAGCGTACTAAGGTTTGGTCGCTGGGGAAAACAGAGGAAAAGAGAAAATGTTCCTCTTGTTTAACTTAAGGTCGTAATTTGGGTAATTAACCCCCTGGCTTCTAAAAGAAAAAAAGAAAGAAAGACACATAAAAAAAAAAAAAAAAAAAAAGGGGAGAGAGAGAGTAGAATGTGGATCAACTACATTTTATCCCTTACCTCTAAAAGTTTTGCGGATGACTCTAATCATGGCTTCGTTCCTGTGTTTATTTTGATGATTCGCTTATCAGCACATGAAAGATCTTACCGATGATTCCGTTTACTGGAGTTTCCTTCACTTATGCATAGAGCACTATTTGGGATTTTTCATTATAATTTAGTTGGTACTGTCATTCTTGTTTTTGCTATGATTATTTTTCTTCACTTCATCGTCTTTTGGAATGAACCTTCTGTCAGATAGTCAATTGGAGGGGCCAGTTCTGCTATGACACTACTACATGGGGACTTTTTCATGAGGAGTGCAAAAAAATTGTAAAAAGATTTCCACGTCAGTCAGTCGATTATTGTTGGTTTTCGACTGACCGATGTGGAAATCTAACGTCACAAAACTGCCAACCGAGGTGGAACCCACCGAGGAACAGTGTTGTAGTGTCACCACCAAACTTGTTGGAGCAAACTGTTTTAATAAGCAGCAACTACTATTGAAGCCAAAAACTATGCAGAATAAGCAGACAGGAATTACCAAGTCGCGGTCTTACAAACTCCACAGATGGTATAGACAAATCCATTGCTTCATACAAATGTGTAAAAGATTCTGGAATACAATGGGATCTTCGTAAAGTTGATCGTTATGAATGTTACAACAAATTTGATTGGGATATTTCCTATGTACATGTTCATCTTATTGTTCATGTTTTGATCATTGCAAATTGTAAGAGATGAGAGCCTTATTTTGAATTTTGGTTATTTATTTCAAAAAGGGTTGAGTTGCAATTGAAGACTCTGAACACAAGATAATGCAAATTGGGTTTGGTTAAGAAATGTGGGAGTATTTCCGAAGAAACCCCACCTTTTAACCTTTCTGATTTCAATACCTCAGTTGTTTCTTTTTTACCTAGGAAATTCTCAAATTTGATATGCGAGTTCAGTAGAATCTTATCATTTTATGCTCTACTTCTTGCTTTTGTCTCCCTTAGATTCGTTTATCCAGCTACAATTTTCAGGGCCTTTAAAAAGGAATTCATTCACCTTTTATTAACCATCACAAGCAACTTCATTATCCAATATATATATCATAAGCAACTTTCCATTTTTTCAAACACATCAAGACGTATGTAGGTCAAAAACCCCTAACCAAGAAGCAAATTAAGCATCATGTGTATAAGGGACTCAATCAGCACGTTTCTTGAGAAACTCCATGATATAGGTGTTGAAAGCATTGCACATTACTCGGAAGCCTTGGAATCCGGCACCCTTAGCCAAGGCCTCAAACTCCTTCTCCGTCCTTGCTTTGCCACCGGGGTTGTGTGCCATCATGATAACATCAATGTTCATAACTCCTTTAGTGGCAAGGCTAGAGTCCGGAGCCACAGGAAGAATGCACTCCGCAACTATCACTTTCCCATTCTCCGGAAGCACGTCATAGCAGTTCTTCAAGAACTTCACGCAGCGCTCGTCGTTCCAATCATAACAGATCCACTGCATAAATGTTGTCACAATTCAGTGTCAATCTATTATGGTTGTTCGTATTTGGCTTTATTAATCGGTTCATGGGCGTTACCATGGGGCATCAGCTGAAAGACAAGGATCAAAAATTCAAAACTCACCTTCATGAAAACTGCATCTGCTGCTGGCACACTCACATACATGTCTGCTGCAACATGCTCCACACCTGTGATTAAGATATAAATTACCTTAATTTCATACAATTCCGATGTAATATGCTGCTCAAAAACATGTACCAGCGATAGGCATTTTGAACCACAGAAGTATCCATGCATACATATTACGTAGAGTTGCAGAGCATTATAGGATAAATTGATGAAAGTACCTCGTATTTGGGGGGCATCATGAATGACGTGAGCCAAATCAAAGTTAATGCCCTTAATTGAAGGGTATTTACAGACAATCATGCGGAGTAGAGCTCCGTCGCCGCCACCAACATGAACGACGGAGGTGACATCCTCGAACCCTTTGTAGGTTTCGAGAAGCTTCTTCATTGTAATGGTGGAGTATGCAGACATTCCCCTGTTGTAAACCTGGTTGAATATTTGATCCGTAGAAAAGTATTCAAACGATGACATTCCGTGCGCCTTGTTGAATGGAATTCCGCCATTAAGAACAGCATCTTTCAAGTAGTACCTGCATATACAATTAACACCATACCATATTATATAATCATGTCATGAAAATTCCTTGTCAAACAGGGGAAATGGACTTTCTTGAAATTCACCCTAAATAGAAACTTACCTTTTAGGTAATGAAAGTACAAATCTAATCTAAAATTTCCATTTTTGTTTTACTCTATCAGTAATTATTATTCCAAAAAAAAAAAAGAGAATAATCTAAGCAAGAAAAAACAAAAAAAAAAGCGTTAGAATTACCAGCTCTCCATGAGGACCTTGTTCTGATTCAAGAGACAGAGAGGGGCAATAGAGGCACCATCTTCGTTCTTGATCAAGTACTTGCAGACAGGTCCCAGTCCGTACAGCGGCTGGACCATGCCGCCGGGCGGGTTCTTCTGCGAGTAGGTCAGGATGGAGTGGCTCGCCAGGAGCCTCAACATCCGGTCCAACAGCACCGGCGCGTCGGGGTTGCTGGTGGTCAGCTGGGAGGCGATGTAGGAAGGTGAGACATACGCGCCGGGGCCGGCCTTGGCAATGATCTCGAAGAGGTCGAGCTCTATGGACGCTTTCAGAACCATCGGCAGCACCGCCCCGCTCGCCAGTTGCATGATGGAGAGAGGGAGTTCCTCGTCCGAAACTTCGGTCGGAGTTATCTGGGTCTCGCCTGTCGAACCCATCTTCTCAGTGTTTTGGTGTGCTACGACGAAGAAAACACGGGAAACAAATGGTAACAGACGAGAGAGAGGTGAGATTGCAAAGAAAGGGGAATTGTGTATATAGACTTACTTACGATATATATTTTTTAATGTACAGGAAGAAGCCAAGAAATGCTTTAAGTCGGGCTTCAAATTGAGTAAAATGTTTAGGGACAAGTTAGGGGGTTTCTAAAAAGGATTTTAGGGGGGCCAAAAGTCGAAAAATGAGGAATAATTATCATTTGGCGTTCATACATGTACCTATACATGTATAAAAAATGTCAAAAATTTTTAATGTTCGTAAGTTTTTCGTGCATTTTGGTCGAAACGTGCGTTTTGGCGTTTTGTCCTTTTTTTTTTTTTTGTCGCTTTTGGTTTGTGTTAGGAAAAGGAGGGAGGGTGAGGGTAGGAGTGGCAATATGGGTCGCGACAGGACGACATGAATTTCGCGGGTTTGGATTGGGAAAAATAGGGATCGGGTTAAGTTCGGGTCATTCGAAATTGATACGAGAAAAAATGGGTCGTGTTCGAATTGAACCCGTAAAACCCGAATACGACCCGGTTTTTTTTCTTGGGTTAATTTCGGGTCAAATGTCGTGTCAATTTCATGTCGCGAATCAATTTTGGGTCAAATATCGTATCAATTTCGTGTCGCGAGTTAATTTCGTGTCGCGAGTCAATTTCGCGTCGCAGGTCAATTCCGTGTCGCGAGTCAATTTTGTGTCGCGGGTCAATTTCGGTTCGTGTCGTGTCAACCCGTGACGGGTTCGTGTTATGTTCGTGTCGCGGTTTGAAGTCGTTTTCGTGTCACGGATCGTGTTCGGGTTAGGGAAGAAAAAAATCGATACGACTCTAATACGACATGACCCGACATGTGATACGAATTGCCACCCTTAAGTGAGGGAGAGAGGGAATGCGTTGGTTTTTTTTTTTTTTGGGGAAAAAAAGCATGCGGAGTGAGGAAATGTGGGGCAAGTAAGAGAGAGAGAAAAATTGTTTAAATGCTCTTGTACTATCACTAAATAATATATCATATAGGATTTATAGGATTTATTTATTAAAAAATTAGAAATAATAGTTATCTATCTAAAATTTAATAGCATATAATTTAATTATCTCAATGCATTGATTTTCTAAAATTTTGAATATAATTTATACATTTTATATTTTTTAAGATTTATTCTTAGTATAAATATTTATTTTATATTATTTTTTTTTAAAAAAAGATGTGTTTCATATTTCAAGAAAAGATTTATTTCATATCCTGTAAATTTTTCTATTTTATCTTTTTTCTTAATTTTTTAATTCTTTTTTATTTATTTTTTACTTATATATTTTTTCTTATTCAGATAAATTTTCTCAAATATGTCTAATTATATATATCGCACATGCATTTAAATTAGTATATATATATAAAGTTAATATTATGGTGTGGTGATTGAAAATCTTGAGGCCATGAGGGTGACAACCGGAAGGGTAGGAGAAAAGCATAAAATGCTAAAATAAAAAGGGAATCTGGTCAAATGATTAAGGTAAATAAATTTGGGGATGATTAAATAAATAAAATAAAATACTTAGTGAAAAGGGGGAATTTATGACAAGTCGAAAACAAAGATAAAAAACATTTTGGGAGAATTACACTTACTCCTATTGTGTTTTTTTAAAATTAAAGAGACATCCTTTGATCAAAACTAATAACATTAAAACTCCCGATCTTTAAAAGAAAATTACAAATACACCCTCTTTCTTAGTTAATCGTGAGTTTGACTATTAGTTTGACCATTAATTTTATTCAAAATACCAGATATGCTCTTCGTTACATTAGAAAATGTGTCCAGCCATACATGGAGTTATGAAAGGACGTTTTTACCCTTATTTAACACCAAAAAATGACCTTTATTCAACACATTTATGAAAAGACATTTTTATTGTAATTTACCCTTATTGTGTTTTGGTTCAACACTAAACACAGTTATGAAAATGACCTTTGTTTAGTGTTGAATGTTGCCTTGGTTTCAGTTCAACACTAAACAAGACTGAACTAATTGAATATTATTTTCTGTTTAGTAAATGAGTTTGAGTTAGAAATTTTAAGTTTCAATAGTAATTTTTGTTGATTTTTCAGAAAAGATAAAAAACTTTTTCAAAAAAAGATAAAAAACTTTTTTAGAAAAAAATAAAAACTGAGATGAAAATTTTGGTTTGAAATGATTTTCCAAACACCCCCTTAATTTTGGAAATTCCCAAAATAGATTTGTCATTTTTATAAAGAATATAATTTACAATTCTAAGTTTTAAATTATCTTTTTCTTGCAACAAAGAAAAAAGTTTTTCTAAATTTATACCATCCATTATTTCATATATGATTATAGCCGAACCAAAAACAAAATATTTTTTCTTCTCTTAGTTAGATGTTTCAATCATTCCTTCTTTTATTTTTCGGTGAAAATTTGTCCAGTACAAGACAAATATTAATGAACATGATAAATAATAAAATTATTATTATTTTTTAATGTTTGTGTTGTGAGGGCCTCGCAGTGCTGCGGAGGAATATCTAGTACTCCGGAGTCCTATGTAGAACTCGCGAGTATTACTGTGCCCACAATGATTTGTGTGATTCCTCTCACATGCAAAAAAAAATAATAATAATAAAATAAAAAAAAATAAAATTTTAAAGGTATGTGTTGTTTCATTGTTTGATGAAGTTTGTGGCTAGGTATTCCTTACGAAATTGCTCAACAGATTACTTTTTCGGGAGCGATGGTCCGTGTCCGCAACAACAACCACAATGGATAATAGAAACATCGTGAGTGAGGAGGCAAACCAGTACCCGGGCATGGCGACCAAAGAACGCCAAGTTCAATCAAGAAGGCAAAGGGCATTTGATTAACCAAGAACTTGATTTTAACAAGATTGACGACTGATTTTTATTTTTATTTTATTTTTATGTATACATGTTTAGACTGTAAAGCAAAAGGAAAAGAAAAACAAACACCCATAGAGGTGGATGGGTTGGCAAATGTGGGTGCTTTTGCTAGCTTCTCCCTTTCGTCTATCCGGATTCGACTCCTATTACCTCCCCTTAGGTCTCGCTCCAGTTTCGGCTGTGGAAATATTGGTTTGGTAATATCGTGAGTGAGGAGGCAAACCAGTGCCTGGGCATGGCGGAGAAGCTCCTGGCAGCATGATACCTCCTTACGAAATTGCTCAACGGCTTATTCAAGGAGAAGGTTCACCAAAGAACGCCAAGTTCAATCAAGAAAGAACTTGATTTTAACAAGATTGGCGGCTGATTTTTATTTTTATTTTATTTTTATGTGTACCTGCTTAGACTGTAAAGTAAAAGTAAAAGAAAAATAAACACCCACAGAGGTGGATGGGTTGGGAAAGGTGGGTGCTTTTGCTATCTTCTCCCCTTCATCTACCTGGGTTCGACTCCTATTGCCTCCTCTTAGACTTCGCTCTAGCTTCGGCTGTAGAAGCATTGGTTTGGTAATGACAGGGTAAATCCTGGATAGCCGATTGAGAGAAACTAGTATAAAAAGCTCATCTCCCTGCCATACCTAGAGAAAATGGTTCCTGCCTATGGGACTGAAAACTTGAAAATGATGGGATCACCCCTAAATCCTTTATTCACCAAAAAAGAAAAGCAAAAATAAAAATTGAAAAAAATTAATTTTTCTGAAAGGCAATGGCTCTCTTCGAAAGGCTATGGCTGTCTTTGAAAAGCGATGGCTCCTTTCAGTTGCCCTTTTTTTGGGATTTGAAAATATATTTTTCTTACTCTACATTTTGAGAAAATTTTCAAAATTTTGAGTGCCTTTAAAGTTTCATTTTGTTCATTTACAATCATCAAATTTTCTAAGAATCTTAAATTTTTTTTACTAAATTCAAACTGACATAAGGTAAAGTGTTCGAATCTCCTACTCCAAATTCAGAAAATAAAATACATGTTTCAAATCATTTTCTTAAATTAATTTTGTATTGTTGTTGTTATTATTATTATTATTATTATTTTGTTATATAAGGGAGTTTTTTTTTTTTTTTTTTTTCCTGAGTGGGTGGTATTATTTTTCTAAATTCAAAACTAATATAATTAAAGACAAGAATTGTTGACAATATTAGTTTTGATAAGAGGTGTCTTTGTAATTTTAAAAAAATACATGGAATTTATAATTCTCTCAGAACATTTTATCAGAAATTCTTATTGATGATAAATCCTGTGGGGAAGATTAGTATAAATATTGAAATAATATAGACCAACCTCCAACCTCAAACAAATATAAAGGGTGAAATTTTTGATCGAATAAGACAAATGATCGTTCCATCAGAGGCAATGAAATTTACAAAGAATGAAAGATGTTGAAATCCAGATAAAACCAAAGTAGGAAAAAAAAAAAAAAAAATAAATGTACGGTATAATTTTCGGAGTGAAATCGGAAAGGGAAAAAAAAAAGAAAAAAGAAGAAACTAAAGAAGTAACAAACTTCAGAGTCATGCCAACTGAAGAAGAAGGTTTTGTTGCAGGGAAAACAGAGGAAAAGAAAGAAGAGTTGTTTTTTTTTTTCACCTATCTGATATCAATACCTCGATCAGTTATTTCATTTTACCTAGGCAAGTCTCAAATTTGATATCAGTGTTCAATGGAATCTTATCATTTTTTATACTCTGCAACTTCTAGCTTTTGTCTCCCTTAGCCTTCAAAAACGAATTCATTAAATTCATGGAGCTTTTTTTTTTTTTTATTACACATATATGATCACAAGCAACATGCAAACAGTTACTTTTTCAATACACATTCATATAAACCCACCAAGTTAAGCCAGAGAGAAACAGAATGTCAAAAAACCACCCGAAACCAACAAGCAAATTAAGGATCATGTGCACAAGGGACTCAATTAATAAACAGGTTTCTTGAGAAACTCCATGACATAGGTGCCGAAAGCATTGCACATTACTCGGAAGCCTTGGAACCCGGCACCCTTAGCCAACGCCTCAAACTCTTTCTCCGTCCTCTCTTTGCCACCGGGGTTATGTGCCAACATGATGACATCAATGTGCACAACTAATTTTGTGGCAAGGCTCGAGTCTGGGGCCACAGGAAGAATGCACTCCGCAATTATCACTTTCCCATTCTCCGGCACCGCGTCGTAGCAGTTCTTCAAGAACTTCAAGCAGTGCTCGTCGCTCCAATCGTGACAGATCCACTGCACAAATTGCGTTGTCACAATTCAATGTAATTGCCAATCTGTTATGGTTGTTCATATTTGGATATTTTATGTTGCGCTCAAAACTCACCTTCATGAAAACTGCATCTGCTTTTGGCACACTCACAAACATGTCTCCTCCAACATGCTCCACACCTGTGATTTACATATATATATATATATATATATATAGAGACCTTAATTTTATTCAATTTTGATGTGATATGACGCTCAAAAAAGTGCGCTACCAATATTGTAATTTGTAGCACAAAAGTAAACATGTGGTACTTTGCAGGATAATTTGATGAAAGTAAAACCTGGTAATGGGGGAGCGTCTTGAACGACATGAGGCAAATCGAAGTTAAAGCCCTTAATTGAGGGGTATTTAGAGACGATCATGCTAAGCACAGCTCCGATGCCGCCACCAACGTCGACAATGGAAGTGAGGCCATCGAAGCCTTTGTAGGTTTCGAGAATCTTCTTCATGGTAATGGTGGAGTGGTCGGACATTCCCTTGTTGAAAACCTTGTTGAATCTAAGATCTTGACCATGATAATCGAATGATGTCATTCCGTGCGCCTTGTTGAATGGAATTCCACCTTCAAGAACTGCTTCTTTCAAGTAGTACCTGCACGTACAATTAACACCATACCATATTTGATAATCATGTCATCATTCCTTCTCACCAGGCCAAAGTAATTTCTTTGTCCTAACTATTTTTTATCATGTTATGTTATGTTCCATTTTTTCTGTTTTGATCACTCAAGAAAATCAAATTTTCTGTCCAATATGTCCTATTGCTAAAATCCCATGTATTTTTTAATCATCATGTTTGACTTTAATTAGTTTTGAGAAATCAATCTCAGCAATCAACAAGCTGCTAAAATAATTCTAATTTAGTAATAATTATACATGATTAAATCAAAACATTGAATATGGAAAGAAGGGATAGCGCTTGTGTATATCTAAATATATATATATATATATATATTCTTGCTTGAAAGAGATCATTACGCTTAGCCGGCATGCAAAGGCTACAGCACATCTTTCTGATAAACGGATAAAGATTGCAGAAGCACCACTATTTTATGCACTATTTATAATAATAAAAATAATTATTATTATTATTTTCATAGAAGCACTCTTAGAGAAAAGAGAGACCAGTCAATAGATATAACCAGACTTTTTTAAAATAAAAGATCTGATGATGATCCCGTTATTTTTCATTTTTGAGACTCCATATTAAAAGGGACAACTCCCTTAGATTGACATAGGATTCGAATCTCCAACCTCTCACTTGATGAGATCTTTAAGGTTAAATCCCAATCAAACCCATCCACCCTTGGCTAGGCAAGTGAAAACTGTTTAATGTGCTAATGGTTGCCACAATATACTTTTTTTTTTTTTTTTTGAATTTAATTTTTTAAGAAATGGTTGCCACAATACTTGAGCACGTTACAGTCGGAATCTTTTCTCTTTTTATTTATTTATTTATTTAATTTTTTCTCTCTCTCTCTCTTATAAGTTTTCAACTCCGCGTGGGCCACGTCATTGACATGTTATATTAAAAATAACATGTACCTAAAAGGAAGTTTGTTTGAGCTAACTTATTTCGTAAAAAGATAATTTTGTACTACTGGTGGGTCCAATAAGTGGTTGAATCTTCTACGATATTAGTCTGACAAACTACTTTCAACAAATCACACTTTTCTTTTTAAACCTTAATAGAATCATTAGAAGCTTAATACGCTCCTTCATCAACTCAAATGGCAAAAATGAAGCAAGTATTTTTCCAAGCAAAAAGGTAGATGTTTCTTGTTTTGTTTAATGAAGAAAAAGGCAGAGTTGTTGGTTTGTTTGTTTGTTTGTTTGTTTTTTTTTTAATTTATAAGAAAGAGTGGTTGGTTTGTTGCACCGCCTATCCATGACCATGACCTATCTAACTACTAACACAAACACAAACACAAACCAGTAATTTAAAAAAGAAAAAAAATTATTTGAGACGATACAACAAATTTTATCTGTCCAATGCTTAAACTATTAAATTTGGCACATTTAGAAATTTCAGAATAGATTCTACAAAATTTATTACTCAGAAGTACACAGTAAATGTTCTTTTAGAAATATTATTGAGGATAGTAACTGACTTTTACCTTTTATCTAACAAAGATATGAACTTTAATACTAATTTCTAAACATATGATATTCAAGTTGTATTTTTTTAACTGATGAGTGATTAAAAAATGTAATATTAATTTGTTATGTTAACTACTAAAAAAATGACTTCATTAAAACAGGAGTTAATATTCAAAAATTGAAATTGAATGGACACAAAGATACTTCAACTGAAACTGGAACATTTATAAACTGAATTTGATGATTAAGGGCCCGTTTAGTTCTTACACTCAATTTAAATTAAATTATATTTTTTTTATCATGTTTTTTATCTTTTTTGAAAATTTTTTTTATCTTTTCTAAAAAAATCAATCAAAATTACTATTCAAACTTAAAAATCTCAACTCAACTCAAACTTAACTTATACACCAAATATCCCGTGAAAGAACTTACTCTTCCTAACTAAAATAAAAAATTTTCATGTTTTCATTGCTCTACTCAATCAATGGTATTTGAAAAAAAAAAAAAAACACAGAGATAGAGAAATTAATAAAGAGAAAAAAAAAAAGTTTATAATTACCAGCTCTCCATGAGGACCTTGTCCTGATTCATGAGACAGAGAGCGGCAATAGAGACGCCATCTTCGTTCTTGGTCAGGAACTTGCAGACCGGTCCCAGTCCGTACAGCCTCTGTACTTTCCCGTCTGGAAGGTTCTTCAGCGAGTACGTCAGGACGGAGTAGCTGGCCAGCAGCCTCAAAATCCGGTCCAGCATCACCGGCGCGTCGGGGTTGCGGGTGGAGAGCTGGGAGGAGATGTCGGAAGGTGAGACATACGCGCCGGGACCGGCCTTGGCAATGATCTCCAAGACGTCGAGCTCAAGGGCGGCCTTGAGGACCATCGGCAGCACCGACGCGCTCGCCAGCTGCATGGCGAAGAGGTTCGCTTCCTCGTCGGAGACTTGCGTCGGAGTCATCTGGGTCTCGCCGCTCGAACCCATTTTCTTCTAATTTAAGAGTGTTTTTGGTCTGGAACGACGATGAGAACTAGGGAAAGTAGATTGAGATGAGAGGTGATGATGATTTGGAAAGATGGGGTGAGCTTATTAGTGGGGATATATGATATATATATCTCTATATTTAGTGTGTGTGTCTACTTTTCACCTACCTTGACGTGATTGGTTGTATATGGTGGTGGACCCCGGCGATGCTGAGGGGACAACACACCACTACATGGTCATACATTCTCTCTCTACTCAATTTTTTTACTCTTTTTTTTATTTTTTATTTTTTATTTTCTTGTAAGAAGAGGATTATATGTTGGGGTATGTTGTCATCACGTCCCTATTATTATCCCGTCCCTATTATTATCCCTATCGTTCATAAAATAAAATTTAAAAAAAAAATCCCGGAACACATAAAAAAAAAATTCTACTTAGAAAATAATTTTAGTTTTACTTATATATGATCATAGATCTGACACTGCATAATTTTAACATTATTTCTAATTTTGAGACTACCGAATATAAAACATGAAGACAACTTTAATAAAAAAAACAAAGTAAAGTAAAGACATCTTTATTATTACACCACTCACAAATGGTTTTTAACACTTATTTACTAACCATATTTTATCATTTTTGTTGATGTAAAACCATAAAATATCAAAAAGTTACATTAATGGGTTTAACTACTGCTCTGTGCAGTTTTGATATAATGAAAATTATGTGCGTGGTCAATGGCAATAAGTAATTTTTTTTCCATTTGTTTTCTCTTCTGACTTGTAATATTGGGGTTTCAGTTATTTTGATGAATGAATGTGTGTGGTTTTTTTTTTTTGAAACGCTGGACTTTTGACTTCATGTGGCCTAATCATATATTAGCACAAATAATGGCATTGGCATGAAATTCAGTTCCTTAAAAAGGTATTTTGAATTCGGGAAAGCAGTATATGTGAAAGTGAAACTTACATGCATGTAGTGGGCCTTTCCTACCCACAAAAAAAAAAAAAAAAAAAAAGGACCTTACATGCATGAAAAAGTCGTCTTCTGATTATGACTCTAGGATTTTCATCGTCTCTATATCCTTATTTCTAATTAAGCAGCCACATCTTTAGTGGATTTAAAAAAAAAAAAAATTATGAATAGCTTCATTTAAATTATCAAACAGCCTTGATTAGAGAGTGCTTTACCCTTTTGGGAAGCAACAACAATTCATCCAAAATCCAAGCAAAGAAATGACCCCAAAAAAAAAAAAAAAATCAAAGAAATGGCAATCAATCGATCACTCATAACAAGAAAATTCCATTTACCCTTTAAAAAAAAAGAAAGCAAAAGTAAAAGAAAAAGAAAGGTCTTTTAGGGATTAAGTAACAAACTAACGTTAACTAAATGTTAAAGGACATCCAAGAATAGTTTACATAAACAACTATAGTTTGTTGTATATACGACTAAAGTAGTTGTCTTATTAATTTCAATTAAGAGACCTTACAATATTGTAAACGATACTATAATATTATATATAAAATATATATATATAGTTGTGCGCCTTGTGGTTGAAGCTCTATATATTTTATATGTCTGCCGTAAACGTTGACCTTCATTAATTTTATAACTTATAACTAAGCGCTTAATTTCCGGGTAAGTCATGTAAGTACTGCCATTGATTTATTTAGTCTTTAAACAACTCGACATTAATTAGTATATTCACGAGGGCATATATTGCTGTATATGTAGATATACATAAAGTAATCAAAACGAACCACTGAACTAGATGCATTTACGTCACTTAAACGTGTCTTAATTATAAATAATTAGCACGTAATAGCAAAAAAAGAAAAGGGGGGAAAAAAAATATGAAGAAGAAGGAGAAGAAAGAAGAAAGAAGAAAGAAGAATAAAAGGGTAAATGGTGAGGTAAACTGTCATGAGCAAACAAGCTACTCTATCTGCATCGCAGGTTTTATGAAAGTCATTATCAGGAAAACGAAAATAATACATGGACTCGATCGATGATATATATATATATATATATATATCTCTCTGCACAGGGGATCATAATAATGTATATAAATAGAGTTGCTTAAACCTTAAAACAACAATTATATGTTGTTGCAGTTACATTGTAGTTGTGTGGTACTGTAGTTTACTCACCTTCCTAACTATGTGGTTATTATGTCATTCTTTCCTATTAGGGTTAATTCAACGGGTGAGAAATGAGGAATTTGGATAAAACTTTTCAAGCTAGTGCATAGCCCCCCGGGTCTATAGTGGCCTATTAGATTATTGTAATAAAAATTTCAAGTTCTCACTATTTTTCTTCATTTAGCCCCCTAAAAAACTTTTTTTTTTTTTGAAGGGAAGTCCTCTAAATGAAATTTAACTTAACTTGAAGGAAAAACTGTTGTCAAGTTCAATACGTTGTTTTCATTTGCAGAAATGATCCATCAATATCCTAACGATCTTGGTAGGTTGAGATTCAAAATCCCCAGGTTGGCGTGTTTAATTGTCTTAGCATTTGAAATTAGGAGCACTAATTCTCAACTAACCTTTGAATGTTTTGACGATGCATTTCTTTCTTTCCTTTTCTTTTCTTTTTCTTTTTCTTTTTCTTTTTTTTTTTAAAGAGAGGAACAGAAGCATTTCTATTTGTCTTGAAAACGCAAACTCTAGGGAATCTATTAATAAAAGTCGTAATGAATATTGAATCATTTTCTATGAGGACAAGTGTGGCCTCGGTATACATTCAACTGTGGGGTATTGACAAATCGAAGGATTTATACATCTCACCTAATTATTATTTGTCCAAAATTTTTTTTTTTTCTCACCCTAAATAATTTATATGCAGAGAATGATAGGAACCCAATACTTAATCCCACCACTCCTTTCTTTTTGTTCTTTTCTTACTTGAATAATGTCATTTTGTTATAACAATTTTTTATACAAATGAAAAAATAAATAAATTTGTTTGGTAGGGTATACGAAATTACTCTGTCAATGATATTACAATTTTAAACTATTTTTTTAATCAAATTTCAATAAATTTATGTTACTATAATATAATTCTCATGTGATTTGAAAGTTTAAAATAGTATAGCTTCAAAATAATGCTTTTTTTTTCCTGTATATAATCATAAAATTCTCAAAAAATAAAAAATTAAAAATTAAAAAAGCCAAAAAATTTCAGAGACAAACAAGAAAGACGTTACCTCCTCCACCAACCCTCCCATCCCACCAACCCCGCGGTCGTTTTCTAGAATTAATACGTTCCACCGACACTATTCCTATAAATCAAACAACTCACAAATCATACAAATAAAAAACAACTCACAAATCGACTTCTATCTATGATTGGTTTTATGTTTGCCCACATAAAGTCAAATTACAATAATTAATTCGCGGTACGATTGATACTTTTTTACTTCTTTTCTTTGAATTATATAAAGATTTACATATATATATATATAATATTCCTTTATATGTATATATAGATGAGATTTTAATTAGTTAGATTTGATTACCATAATTAAGCAAGATGGCGATCACATTATATAACAAGTTGGGTATACCAAAAAAAATATTATCTAAAGTCATCATATTTTGAGATATATCAGACATATCAATAAGGGGGGTGTGTGTGTGTGTAACTCTTGCTTTCGGTGCAAATGATAACTTTTGATCAAGTCCCCAAGTTTGGTGAGGGGAAACATCATAGCAAGTCTAATGGTGCTTTTTATTTGCGTGTCACGCCAAATATACACTTATTAATTCGATCGTAAAGTTCTAAATCAGCTGTCAAATGGGTTAGAAACTAGGTAATTAATAGCAACCGCAACACATTTGTTATATAAACTTTGAACACTAGTACTGCCTCATGCTAATCCTTTTCATCAATTTTTGTCAATTTAGTGGGTTGAAAATTTGTTCTTAGTCGCATTTACCAACCAAAAACAAAAACTCTTAATCTTGCTATAATATAATTTTTTATTTTTTTATTTTTTATTTTTTAAGAGTATAAGACTTTCAATTTGAGGAACAAGTTAAGAACTGAACTTGCAAACTTAAGAAAAGTATGTACACGGCCAATTACCCCAAAAAACGGCAAGTACCATATTAGCACAAATCATCTACTTTTAATTTCGATCTCTTGGCCTTTTCTTTTTAATAATCCCTCCCCTTTCTTCTTTGGGTCTAGGATTTTCAACTTCTTTTCGTGAAGTTCTTTCCTCTAAATCTATCATATTGTTAGTAGAAGAAAACTACTTGAGAATTTAGAGATATGTCTCTCTTATCTCCTTTTTTTGGTTTTGTGCCCATACTTTTTCTCTTTCAAAATTGTGTCTATCAAATTTCTGTTGTATTTTCTATCTTTTAGACTTCAAAATTCTAACAACTGACATATGATTATGCTGTAAAAAAGATCTAACAAAAAGGAAAAATTTTGTTATAAATTTAAAAGTATGAAAAAGAAAATTATATAGAAGTCAAAGAGTAAATCTGTAAATTGTCTAAACTGCAACAACTCGTATTATCAAAACCACTGATTTTTAATATCACCAAAACCCATTGATTAATATGTTTGGTTTCCATCCAAACCTCTCAATTTTCACTTTGGAACTTTGAAATCACGTCAAACTGTAAAATTATTTTTTAATTATTAATTTTTGTGTTTGTAATTTATATTCTTATTATTTTAGTTTTTCGTTTGTTTGTTTTTTTATAGATGTATATCATTCTCAATTACTAAGTGATAACTAAGCAAGTGAATGTTTATAAAGGTATGATAAAGATAATGACGAAGATAAGTTGTAGTATCGATAAGACAATGACTTTTATGATTACTTTTATGAGCCTAAAAGTACCTATTTTTATATTTTAATAAGGTTTAATATTTGAATACAAATCTAAAGGACAAAAACATTGTGCACATTTTTATGATTTTGTTGATACAGAAATTTAAGATTTATTCGTACTTAAATAATCTTATAAACTGTAGTCTCAAACCACTCCGTTCCGTCTCAAGGCGCATTAAATCATTGAATTTAATGATTTGATTTGTTTTGGAATTTCTCAAACCACAAAATGAAGACGGATTAAAAAAATGCTTGAGATTTAACAAAACAACACCACTTTCATCCATGAGAAAACACACACACACACACACACATTTATATATGTGTGTGTGTGTGTGTGTATGTACGTATATACATATACTACAGCTTTTAAAAAATTAACTAATTTAGCAAGTATGCAATCATCAATTTCCATTATTAATTAGTTCTATGCTTTCTTATAAGGATAAGGCCTTGTTCAAGCATCTTGTTAAATTCATAGGTCAAAGTCAAATTTTGATATTTGAGAAGGAAAATCACCCTTTAATATAATGCTATTTTAATGTTAAATTTTGATTTTTTGATTTTTATTAGATAATATCTTGATTTTTTTCATTTAATCGTTATAACATTGTTATTTTTCAAAGTATTTAAAATACTATAAGCTTATTTTTACAAGGCAAAAGAATTTAATAATGATAATGAAAGAAAGATATAGTAATAAGTTATATTATAAGTTGCAGTAGAAAATAAGATAACGTATCATATATGTTATTTTTATATTTTTTATAATACATATAATATTGGCGTTGATCATTTGTGTTGAGAGATAGTGGTCGTAACTTAATTTTAAAGGGAGAAAAGTGAATCCTTATCTTGAGAGTATTAAAGGAGTTATAAGTATAATTTATCGCCAATATTATGCCAAACTCATTATAAGATATATAATTTGAATCTCTTATCAAAAGAGAATTTATGGAGTTCTGACAAGAAAAATTCTGAAACTAGAGCAGTTTTAGATCCTGGTTGGACCTTTAAAAAAAAAAAAAAAAAAGATCCTGGTCGGATTGGGCTTGGGCTTGGGCGAGGCCGGAAATCATGAAGCTCTTGGACTTAGTCCATCAAACAGATTCTACACTTCTAGTCGTCCCCTTAATGAAACGCATTGTCGTTTTAAAAATTATCTGCTGTCGTTTTAGCTCCCCGAAACCCAAAGGCCCTAATCTCCTGGTCAGTATCACACTTGCAACGGGAGAATGCTGAAAAACGATTCAAATCCTTGAGTCCTGAGAAACTTTATTAAAAAAAAAAAAAAAAAAAATCGCGCATACACAGATAGAGAGAGTGAAGAATGGGGGAAAACGACATCGAAGTGATCGAGATATCGCCATCACCATCGTCGTACGAGGAGACACATTCTCCGGTTAGCGAAGGCGGGACTCCGATACGGCACATTCTCTGCCTCAAGAACGCCGACGACGTTAAACAATTCGAAGAAACGGAGGATTGTTTCATCCTAGACTTCGATCCCTTCCAACCCATCGATCTCTCCAAGCTCCTCGTCTCCGCCGCCCACGACGACGACCCCCAAGATGCTCCTGACCTCGCCATCGTCGCCGTAACCGGCCAGGTTTGAGTATCACTTTCTGTTTGGCTGCCGAGAAAAAAATGCTGGGAAAAGTTCCCATCTTTAATTTACATATGGAAAACCCACCCAAAATTGCCCACCTGCCCTTTTCATATTTCATTCATTAAAGTTCAAATCTTTTCTTTTATATCTGTCAAAAAAAGGGGGGAAAATCTAAACTTTGAATGTCATATACAGATTTTTTTTATTATATAATATTTGTGTATTTATAGGTGGCTTGTAGAGATTACCCACATCCAAGGCACCTGTGTACGAAATTCCCCTTTGAGACAACATCTCATGAAAGCCATTGTGACAGGGTAACTGACTAGCTTCAACTTTTTTTTTTTTGTAAAGAAATGTTTATTTTGATTTTTGTTTTGAGGTATTGAAATTAAACAAGATATGGTTTTTGCAGTGCTACTGCTATGTTTGTGATTCACCAGCCCCATGCTCGTCTTGGACGGAGCCTAAACCAGCACATTGCCATGCTTCCAAAGGCGATTGGAAGTCCCAAAGATATATGATCAACAGACAGCCACCAGTTTTTCGCTTCTGAATTTAACTTTTTTTTTTTGTTTTTAGGCTGTCAAATTTATGCTTAGATTCTGATTTTGTTATAGTTTATACCTATATATATATATATATATATATATAGGTTTCTAATGGAGTAGTTGTATCTGCTGGTAGGTTAGTCCTGCAACTTTCTTTTTCGAATTATGGGAGGCTGTAGTGGCAGATGCAATCTTTTAAGGTTGTGTGAAACTCTGTCATACAAAATAGAGGAGTTGATCAATCTCTTTTTGTTGTTATATAGAAAAGAACGGTGACGGTTATTTCACTTATTTTGTTTTATCTTTTCTTTGTTAAGAAGCAAGGTATTTGGATATCGAAGTCTTGCAGTGTTTAACATGTAAAAATGCTTTAGAGCATTAGAGGTGGGTCCCACAACTCTCTATGATGTTTTGTCTCTGACTGTTTTGACACACATACATATTTTTGTGTGAGCAAAATTAACTATGAAAATTTGAATCCAAATCCCTACTTCCAAGTTATAGTTAAAAAAAAAGAAAAAAGACGGGGGGAAAAAAAAAGATTCTCTTATGCATTGAACGCCAAAAGTTCTACAAGGCCTCCATTTATCGATTCAAAGTTACCTTCATCTTCTCCTCAAAGCTTTTGATGCAAAAGACATCCTCAATGGTTATGCCAAAGAATGAAAAGCGTACAAAGGTGACATAGGAACTAGGAAGATTAGTTTTGTTAATTTTTTTAGTATTTTTGTTAAATTCTTATTGTTTGGTTTAGTTGTCGTTGCTTCATTTTATTGTCGTTTTGTTTATTATTGTTAATAAGGCTGTATAAGCCTAGGCAAAAAAGTGTAATGAAGACTTTTTGAGTTATTATAATTCAGAATCATTTTCTCTCTTATTTTGGAGTTTTCTTTTTTGGCCATGGATTTGACTTCTTTCCCAATCTTCTATATCAAAATACTTTAACAAAGAAAAGGCAGACTTCTATGGTGAGATACCAAAAATAATAACTGTCAATCTTCTTTTTCCTGTTTTCTTTTTAAAGAATTCTATGATAGAGTGTGGAAAGAATAACTCTATTAAGATGATACAGTTTTAAACCATCAAATAATGATTAAAAATGATAATTTAATAAAACTTGATAAAAACCTAATGCTCAAAATCTTATGTATAATCCTTCTCAAAAAATATTGTGTAATCATAAGCATAAAATAGGATATCTTATCTGATAATCTGAAGGAATAAGAAATGAAAAAAAAAAAAAAAAAAATCTGTTGTCAAAATGCAAGAACCAAGTATTTAATTAAAAAAAAAAAAAAAAAAAAAGGAAGAAGCAAGAACCAAGTTGGGACTAATGGGCCACAACTGTAGCACCTGTGGGCCACCATGGGCCGAAAGAAAAAGCCCAAGCCCAAAAAAGCCTTTAAACCCTCATTGGTGCTCATAAAACCTCGCCGTATAATAGCAGCTAAAAGATTAGCCAAATCTCAAAACTTCTCTCGCTATCACTCTACCAAACCCAAAACCCAATCTCTTCCTAATATGTCACCGGCTCCAGTCGCCGAGCCCGCCGCCGCCGCCGCGGAGCCCCAGCCCGAGGAGGTTCCTTCCGCCGAGGAATCCCAGAAGACCACTCCTCAGGTCATTGTTTGGTGCTTTTCTCATTTCTTATCCGTATTTTTTTCGTGTCGATTTATGTAAATATTTGGAGAAGTTTCCGTTTTTCGACAGAGCCAAGAAGAGACCGTCGTGGTCGAGGACGTTAAGGACGACAAGGACGAGGACGAGGACGAGGACGACGACGACGAGGACGACGAGGACGATGATGACAAGGAAGATGGCGCTCAAGGTTCTGTTTTAATTGTTTGTTTATTTTTTTTTTTAGAGATTTTTGTTTTTGCTATTGTGTTGTGCTATTTCTGCTTGGATTAGGGTTTGGTGTTATGTGTTCTTGTCGTTTCCACCTCTTTTACACTTCTGTAGAATTCAACTGAACTGTTGCTTTAATTTAATTTAATTTTGTTTCATTTTTTAGTAAAAGGTCTAATTTTTTTAATCTTGGGATTATTGATTTTGATTTTAAACTAGGGTTGGTTTCTGGGTCTGGTTTACATTGGTTTTTATTTGAGGGTATTGACTTCTTGGTGTTTATTTGCCATGTTTAGTTGATTCATGGAACTGATTAACTCGGACATGAATGAATTAGTTGCTGCTTTAAATGATTGATTCACTTGCTTATCTGGTCTGGCTCGGGTTTTCTGTATTTGTTGTGGATGGGAATTTAAATCGGTTTATTTTGTGTAATGTGAAATGTAATTTTGTGCCAGATTTCGACCACCAACCTTGTGTCGAAGACTAAAGATTTTGAGTGATTTTATTTGGTTCTTTATTCCCTCATTTTTAGTTGTGCTTACTTGCTTAAAAGTTGTATCGAATGCCGTTACCAATTAGTATTGGGAATATATGATATGTGAGTGTCTCATTTGGTTTGTTGTTGATTGGTGGCACCTCTGTTTCGATGGCTTTCAATGCTATCATGATAGGTTTGCAGCTTATTACCGATATTTTTATGGTAATGTTTTGTCTGCTTTTCTTTGAGTTAAACTGATTGGATGATGATTTGCAGGAGCAAATGGGGGTTCCAAGCAGAGCAGGAGCGAGAAGAAGAGCCGCAAAGCGATGTTGAAGCTTGGAATGAAACCAGTTACAGGTGTTAGCAGGGTCACCATCAAAAGAACCAAAAACGTAAGTTTGTTTCAATGGTACATGTACATTATGCGATTGCTTTATTGGACTTCATTCATTAACGTGATGTTCTGGTTAATCAGATCCTATTTTTCATCTCAAAACCTGATGTTTTTAAGAGCCCAAATTCTGAGACATATGTCATATTCGGGGAGGCGAAGATAGAGGATTTGAGCTCTCAGTTGCAGACACAGGCTGCTCAGCAGTTTAGGATGCCAGACATTAGTTCCGTGACGGCCAAATCTGAAGTTTCCCCAGCAGCTGCTGGAGCACCGGCAGATGAAGAAGAGGAGGAGGTTGACGAAGCTGGTGTGGAGCCTAGGGACATTGATTTGGTCATGACACAGGCAGGAGTGTCAAAGAGCAAGGCCGTCAAGGCTCTCAAGTCTAACAATGGGGACATTGTCAGTGCTATTATGGAGCTCACCACTTAAGTTTTCCTCATGTATCTTGCAGTTATATTTTCCTGATTACGAGTTTTTTAAACCATTGTGTCATCGTCTAGTTATTGTACTTAAAATGGTTCCCATTTATGTGGAGGCTAGATTGTGCTTTCATTTTTGTTGGACTGAAGACTTTCTTCGGTCAGTGAGAGGGTCTGTAGTTCTATTTCCTTATTTTTACCTTTGATTAATCAAGTTATCATTATCAGTTACCATTTCTACCATAGAGGTTATCTTCGGTTAAAAGTAGTTCCTTCTTGGCATGATTGATGACATAAAGAAAAACTTGCTCATCTGATTGCTCTATGCAAGAAAGAATGCTTTGTGTTCGTTTAATGCAAGTTTATGACGTTTTGGTTTTAGTTGTTAAGAGCACAGAAAAATTCTTTCAAATGCTCTTCCGGTGTAGATCTGCGTCTGCGTTTTGGCTGGAATATGTTACGATGGTTTTACATCAACAATCTGTGTTTAGGTTTGTCACTTAAAATAGAGGAAAGTGATTGGATAAATAGTAAATTGTGCATTTGTTTTCCCATTATTCTGCTTGATTCGACTCTAGATTGCCCGGTCTCATCACCAGACACATTCGAACACAATTATTTTGATATTGCGCCATCGCTACCCCAATGTGTTTATTTGCTTGGATACAACTGGCTTCTTATGGAACAAAATGAAAACAAGCAAAGAGAAGATAAAAACCGAAGAATTGGAAAGGTAGTCCTTAACAATTTAGTTAATGACACTGCAATTTGCACGGATCTCACCTGCAGTGCTGGTGAGGACCCCAATTTGACCCATCTTAACCATTGCAGCAGCAAATTTTCTCGTCCAAAGAAAGGGATTTCTGGCGTTTTGCCTCACCTGGGTAGCTGTTGCTGTGGTTGACAGAAGAGTTTGGTCGGATGTGAACAAACCACGGTTTGCTAGGATGTCAATGTAGTAGCCAACATCAGTGATGGCAGGGCTAGAAGGGTTCATCGGAACCACCGAGTTTGTGTTGCCTGGTGGGCACTGTTGCTTCAACTGAGATGCATATGCGGGATCCAAACTTGGGTCCTGACTTGATGTTCCATTGAAGTTGTATAATCTGTTACTGAAAGAACTGCAATGGGATCTGCCTATGGTGTGCGCTCCTGCATAGTAGATCCGGCTCAAATGCAAAACAATTAGCATTTTAAATCGAAGTGTTGAAAGACAGTATAGTTTAAAGCCTGCTGCAGTTTCAGTGATTTCGGCAAGGGAAGGTTCTTACCAGAGAGCGTGACCATTTCTTCTTGTGTTAAACCTTTTTTCTCGAATAGTTGTGTTAGTTGGTTGACAGTGAAAAATGGTGGAGGCAAGTCTGTTAATGTCTCGGAAGCTAATGAAATCCTGCCGTCTCTTCTTCCTGCAGGAACATCATATCCAAGCCCTCTAGTCTGCGTATAGACAATTAGGAGTCACAACTGTGCATCCAAATGACACAAATAAAAAGACATCAAAGTACCTAAAATATGGGGTATTTCTTACAATTTTGATGCTATCCCTTGCTGCAAAAGCAACTATATCGGCGCACGAAACAATTCCTCTGCATGCAGCCTCTAGTCTAGATTTTGCTTTGTCTATGACTTCAAAGCCTCTCAAACTCGGGTTATTTGCAGGGGAATCTTTTTCTGCCGTGTTTGAAGGAGTGGAATCGATCAGCACCGATGCGTCACAACCCTACATTAGCGGAAATTAGAAACACATACAAGTTATGATAAAGAAGCTTGAAGCTTGTATGTATAATGGTTCTTAATTCGATTACAATAATGGGGGAACTTAGAGGATACAATTTGATAGAAGAGCCAAGCAAAAAACATAGCTGAACTAGACACAAAAGAGAAGAACATCTTACTCTGACAAAACAATCATGAAAGTGCATTCTCACAAGACCGGCAGCAACTCCTGGATCATTGTCGAATGCTTTCTTAACCTCATCTTTAACAATGAACTCAGCAAAAGGACATGAAAATCTATAAAACCCGACTCGAAGCTGCGAATGAACACTTTGACATAACAAAATCACTAAAAAAACAAGAGAGAGACTAGTTATAACATGCCTCTGTGGACTCATTTTCTTTACAGATTATTTTTCTTTCCTTCCTTAACTAGCTAGTGCAGTGGATGAGAAAGAAAACCATGGTGAGTGTATATACACACACACGCGTGTATATATATATATATATAGTTGAAAGTTAAACTTAGTGTGTGTATAACATGTCAGATTACTAAAAAATTGAAGTAAGTGTCTTATGAGAAGGCTATGGGCTGGATTGTCATTGCTACCTTGATCTGCGAAAAAAGATTAATATGTGCTCTACTTCGAGAAAGTAGCAGAAACGACGGAAGGAGTTGGTTCAATGACGACGTGGGAATGATCTTGTTGCATTATTTTGAAGGTTATTACCGGCATTTTTACGCGGAATTTGATTATAAAAACAAAAAACAGTTCTCGAAATCAATCTTTGTTGACTGTAGAGCAAGATAATCCAACTGTGTCCATGTACAAATCCACATGGTGGTTGTTCTTAAGTTTCTTTTTTGCATATAATCCGGAAATATATATATATATATATATATGTATGTATGTATATATATAAACAGAAACGGTTTTGACTTTTTAACAATTGTTATCTGTCAACATTATCTTTAACTTAACTGCAACAAAGCATTCATTGGACATATAATGCCAAAGGTCAGGACTGTTGCCCGTGATGTCAACAAGCCTTCCAGTCTTGACTGCTTATTTTATAATGATTATTATCTTAGAATTCATCCATGCAAAACTGTTTTCTAAGAAGAGATCGAAGAGCTCATAAATCCATCTTATAGTATTTTTATGTGGGACATTTAGTATCTAATATTTCACCGCAACTGCCTACAGTGGCGCGTCTTTCCAATTAGGTGACTTCACGGATCCCATCTTCTATCAGGTAGTAGCCCTCCCTAAGACACCCCATCCGGAGCGACGATCATAGAACCGAAGCCCATACTTCATCTGATCTCATAATCGACATTGTGATTTGTACAATCCATCACGTTTGGGCACAAATCAATGATGGTCCACCTTCTGCATTATCAACACTGATCCACCGGTAATCCTTTCCTCTGTAATTGCTTCACTCGGCTATCAATATTCGATGAGTTAACAACTCCATTAATGCATCTTAATCCAACTTATAATACAACCACTTTGACTCGAATCCATGATGTGGTGGAGTGATACCCATAGGTAGAACTCATCCTTACAAAACCGACTCGTATGAAAGGATAAAGGACAAAAAACCTAACAACTTATCTTGTAATCCTTCCAAGTGAGACATTTGGTATCGAACATAATGCTAATTGCAAAACACCTTAAACATATAACACACACAATCATTAGACAAACAAACCAACAAAGAAACGAGTAACCGTGAGGCTATATGCAAATATTATTTTCTCGTCGATAGAATCACACATATATACAATCCACGGACATGAACAACTTTCATCGTTTAAAGTCACGTCAAAAGTTCTTATAGAGAGACTTGAGTATAAAGACAGTTTCGACGATAGTTATGATTAAAACACCAAGGTTCCGAGAACCTAAACAAGTTCAAATCCTATGCACAAGAATAGTGGTAACCATTAAATATTCAAAGGTAGTTCACTGTCTGACAAATATGACATATTCATCATATTCAATCCAGAGGCACTTCCCAAGTCCCAGAAGAAGCTTCAACGGTTATGCAGACCAAGCTCCTCTTTCCTTACATGTTCCCATTCCGACGACACCCTGTCGAACCAACCTGCAAGCAGCGAGTTCTCACGCCTGTTGGTCCTGTGAGATTGTGCCAGTGGATCGGTATCAACAAACATGTGAAACTCACTCCCAGTTAGTTGGCCATCGGTACCGTCAGCACTGCAATGCTGCATGCTAAGTTCCGGGTTTACAAACGAACTTCCAACCTCTGATCCAGAGCCAATTGATGAGCCATCCACAGTTTCTGCCAACTGTCCTTCTGTAGACATGGGACTACAATTGTCTGCCCGGGATTTAAGGATATGAAATCTCGCCATAACAGAAGTCTCGTAACCATTCGAGGGTTTTTCTGTACTGGCATTGCTAGAAGCCTGTGTGGGTATATCAGGCTTTGGGCTACTGTTTCCTTCTTGTGAGTCGGGAAGTATTTCGCCAACCTTGTTGGAATTAGGAGACACCTTGGGGCTTGATGGTAGGTCCACGTTGGCAACAATACCATGATTCAACTTCTCAGCCCGGCACCTCAGTATCTGAAATCTGGCCATCACATCATCTTTGTTGTTTGTGCTTGAGACAGAGGATTCCTGGCTTTTTGCGGTCGGACAACCCTCAGCCTTGGGCGACAATGCGTTGACACCATTTGGATCAGGAGAAACCTCAGACTTTGATACTTTCTTTGCCTCTGTATTAATGGTTTTTTCATGTGCATCTGAAATACAAGTTCCAATTGTAAAGAATCATTTATTAGTAGGAAATATTTTTGGTTAGAAGGCAAAAGAAGAAGATAAGTAAGATCCATGGGTTATTAGTGCTAACCTTTGGATTTAGGTGACTTGAGTCTCTCCATTTCTATTTTCATCCGGTTAAAGCGAGCTTTGTAACTAATGGAGCATAAAGCAGCTTCAGCCTCGAGCCATAGATTCCTATACAAGAGAGCTTGAGGTTGTGTTTCCTCCTCATCATGAAAGTTCTCAGTAAGAACCTTCTTTAAAGCCTACCAAAAAAATAAAAAATGATGTAATGATTTAAATTCCACTCTCTCTCTCTCTCTCTCTCTCTCTCTCTCTCACACACACACACACACACACACACACACAATCTTCAATGGCAACAATAACAATTCAATATTTATTTTCACATCCTTGGTAGCATATTGAGTACCAGTAAGAAACAAAAAATATTCGCTTTCCTTTTTTCAGAAGGGGGAAAAACGCACCTGGGTTGCTTTATCTTCATCAACTATGTCTAGATCAGCACTCTCAGAAACAGAATCTAACATTTCATCATTTTCTCTACCAGCCACGTAGTACTTGTTTCCCTTATGAACATTCAGATCGTCAAGCAGATCTCGAATCGGGCCTGCTATCTTGGTCCCTTGGGGCTTCTCCAAAGTGAAACCCTAGAAGAAGAAGTTAGTCATGCAAAAATTTTCAGGAAAAAAAAAAAAAGAAAAAAAAGAAAACCCTACTTCTCGTAATATGTAGAAGCAAAACATGACAAATAAATCAAACTGAATGATGATTAGGAAAAAACATGAAAAGAAATATCAAAACAGCCTCTTACTTCTTGAAGCTTGTGTAGTTCTCCAATATAGCCAGAAGTATCTTTATCGGAAGAAGTAGACTCTGGTATGGAAATCATCTTCTCAGCATTCTTTGATGTGCACACACTAAGATGGTCTATCACGCTTTGGATAGTCTCAAGGTCTTTCCGTTTCAGTTGATATGAGCCACTTGTACAATGGAACAACAGCAAGTCCGATAAGTTATGCATCGTACTGATCAGCATCGGCACATCGATTGTTGGAGTCGATGGTCCTTCATTTGTTTTGTTGAGCTCAGTAGAAGATGAAGATATAGCATGCACCACAGGAAAAGGCAAACGGGGCAAAACATGTAACGTTGCTTCATTGATATTTTCAGATGTCAATCCATATCCTTGGATGCTTTGTTCTGTGTTTGGCGAACTTTTGAAGTTAGAACAGCCTATGGAATTGCTTCCATGTTCATGGATGCCATCAGAATGTTGAATCCCTTTAGTTTCTGAATCACAGCCGATCTTTATGATATCATCTGATTTTTGTTCACCAAATGTAGAATTGGTGACTTGAGATGTATTCAAAGGAAACTCTAGACCATTTTCCGAACTCCCAAAATCATGATACCTTGTGTTCTCATTTGGTTTCTGAGAGGAGACTCTATCACCAGTATTGATTCCAAAGATCTGTTTTTCTTGAACATTTGAATTAGTAAACCCCTCTTGCCTTTTCTTTTCTGGAACGGCCGCATCAAATGGAGAAGAACGACTAGTAGGAACTCCTTTCCAACACGGTGAGTCAACAGCAGGGTTATAGTGATCAACACTCTCAGAGGAATCTTCAACAGAATTGATGTTTTCATTAGAATTAAGGTCCAAATTGAAACCGTCGTGTGTTGCATTAGGAATTTGGGGCCCAAATTTCGACTTCAACGTATGATGCAAAGTATTGCCAGTGATGCATTCTTTTCTCGACATCTCTTCATTTTTTGTCACAAATGAACCCCAAGAGATAGGATCATCAATATCTAGGTGAATGCTGAGTTGGCTTGAATCAAAAACACGCTTAGCTCCATCAGAATGTATAAAGCTAGATACTTTCTTGCTGCACGGATCTGTATCAGTCTTGTCACTTCCTAAATTCAGCTTTGGCACTGAAAAACCACAACCAACAGGTGGTCCAATGACAAGTGTGGGGGAGGATTTCGCAATCGAAATACTATCATTAGCATGCAACTTCAATTGAGCCTCATTTGAAGCACCGTAAGGTATTTGATGCTTCCCAGAACTTGTGCCAATCATTAAGGATGGTAACTCAAGACTGGAATCAGGAAGTCCAGAAAGGGATCCCAAGAAAGATCTTGAATAGTCAACCGGCTGAAAATTGGAAGTTTTCCCTGATAAAGATTTATCACTTAACTTTTCTGCATTCATAGGTCCACCATGCCTTTCTGACTCCAGGTTGTTGATGCCATGAAATACCTCCTTCCCTCTGTTCAAGCGCATGGCTTCCTCGACTCTTTTCAGTCCCTTGGGAATATGAGTTTCTGCATAGTAGGATAAGAATTCGAATCAGATTAGTGTGTAGAGATATGGATCAAAAATCTGCATCATAGAATCCTCAAGCTGATATGTAAAAATGGCACAATCTACATTATGAATTATGGAACAACTATATGAGGCCACTTAATAGGAAACTGCATTTTCCAAGATGGGTGTTGGAACTTTCACGGTGATTTAGGAGTCTAGCAAAAATTCAGCACACCCCACGAATTACCAAGAATAATTTGTTTTTTATGCTTCACTGCTTCTAGTTTCTAAAACTTTTTGCTGGGGGAAAGATAATCATACAAAAGATTAACAATTGAACGGAAGATTAATGAGTTGAAATGTTGAATCAAACAACATGATTAGCAAAATGCATGAAATAATTTAAAATCACAGCATAAATACCTTGGTTCAAGTAATCCTCATATATGGACGAAACAGGCACATCATTTTCCTTTGAGCGGGAGAAACTTCCATCAAACAGTCCTTGTTTACCCGGCTTCCATTCTGAAAATCCATTCCACAAACCACCCCACTGGGCTGTGTACTCCAAATCCGACGATCTTTGGGAGTAATCCTTGTTAGAGGAACTGTCCAACGTTGCAGCAGCAACATGAGAACAAGAAGACAACCAATCATAACTAGACTGATCAGGAATCACCAAGGAACCATCTTTCCGAGCTGGGGGTGACAAATATGAAGGGTAGTACGGTTTGGCCACATTGTCCCCAGACTGAGCATAAGTAAATGCGTCAGCAGAAGCAGAGACAGTTGTGCTCAAATGAGGCGACTGGGTATTCAAGGAGGCATAATTATACGGATTATTTGGAGAGGAGACCACAGAATTGAGCTCCAAGTTGGGATCGGAAAAGAAGTTGGCCTCTGAAGTGGGAGAACGAGGAGGTAGCCAATTGTGCAGAGAAGAGGAATTATTCAAAGGGCCAGTTTTAGATGTCTGTTCAAGCAAATCCACGAGTGGCATATAACCAGTGGTTGGAGACCGATCGATGGTAAAAGGCGGTGCCGAAGCAGACAGGTTGGAAGATGATGGTGAAGAATAAGGTCCTCCATTATTACCATAAGATCCAAACCCCATCATTTTTCCTCAACTTTGGTTTCTAACAAAAAATCAAGTAAATTTATCAGAACCCGCAAAATTTTTTCATCAGAATTATAATCAGGTGTCAAAAACAAGTTAGAAAATAAATATCAATCATTAACCCCCCATCATTTTATCTCAACTTTTATCTCCAACAACAAATTAAACAAATTGATCAAAACCTACAAAATTTTTCATCACAATTATTGCTTTAAAAATATAATCAGGCGTAAAAACAAGTTAGATAATTGATCAATAAACATCAATCAAAGAACACATTCATTAAGCCCCAAAACAGCATCATTTTTCCTCAAGTTTGGTATCTAACAACAAATTAAGTAAATTGATCAAAACCCACCACAATTTTCACCGGAATTAGTGGGTAAATCTGATAATCAGGCGTAAAAAAAGTTGTAGCAGAACTAATACTAATTAAATGGCACATCCAGCAAACAGCGCAATACAAATGCAAAAAAATAAATAAATATATATATATATATACAAAATTTATAGCAGAAAACGATGATCTTGTCCGAATTAATGTAGAAAGAAATAGTAATGGAGAGAGAATCATACCAGGTTGTTGAAATTTGGAAGAAGAAGAAGACCCAGAGAGAGTTCGGATGCTGGCAGTGTCTTACCGTGTCTTTTTGCGTATTTGGTGCAAGGAAAAAAAATAAAATAAAATAAAAATAAAAAAGAAAATAAAAGTAATCAGAGTATTGAAGAAGTCAAGTCATTATCTGTTTGGCCCTATAGCTTTGGGTGATTTACGAAGAGGCCCCTATATATATATTTTCAACAAATGAAATAACTAATGAAGAAAAAAAAAAAAAAGGACGAAACAAGGGCAATAATGTCATATAGGACCTACAACTGGAAAAACAACAGCAGCTGAAGAAACGACACAATACAGGAAAACGACAAAAGCCAAGAGGCTGATGTGAATCTCAAATGTCGGACAATGATAAAACTATTCTAATGCATTTAGAAATTGAGATAGACAATAAAACAAAAATTATGTTTATGTTTGTAGACATAGAAATTAAAATTATGAAAACAACTTTTAAATAGATATGTTTATGTTTTTTATCTTTTTGCTTGTAAAACTGATACTATGAAATAATCTATAGATGTGTGTGTGTGTATATATATATTTTTAAGGCAATCCTAAAAATCTAAGAAACACTATAAATATTTTGTAATTATTTCAAATAAACAACAACTATATAAAAAACGACATAAGAATTACAAACGGGTTGATGCAGTAACGACAATAAACTATGAAAATGGAAACCAGAAACGACAACAGAGTGAAAATGGCAGCAACATCAATTTAAAATGATAAAAAGTAACATGACTGCAAAACGACATTAAAATGACGAGAAATAAACGATAATTGTAGGACAATGGATTTCACATACGAAACGAGATTAAAAAGACAAGAAATAAACTCACATACTGAGAGCGACCTGATGTTTGAGATTTGCTTAGTGTATTCAAAGGTTTTGATTATGGAATTGAATGATGGATTTGGACGAGTGTTCTGCTATTTGTTTTTTGGAGTTTTGCTATTTGATTTTTCGGTTTTGCTCTTTTGCTATTCTTTTTGTTTTGTTTTTGCTGTTTTGCTATTTGCGATGAATGAAAAGAATTAAATGGCTCTCATATTGAAGAATTACAATCAGAAAATCTTATTATACAATCTCTAAAACTAAAACAAAAAAAAAACAAAAAACAAAAAAAAGGAAGAAGAAGGATGATTACAAGAATAATCAACACTCAATTAATTACATTAAATCTCAAACAAAGGCAACACAAAAAAAAAAAAAAAAAAGGACAACGACAACGGAAATGACAACTCAGAAAAAAAAAAAAAAAAGGAGTGACAAAAGTAGAAACAAACGACATTAATCTCATAATACGAAAATGAACTGTGTCAATCTAAATGAGAAGAAAGCGACAAACGACATCATACCGGAAAAGACCAGAATTTAATAGGACATAATAGTTATATCTGCCAATGAACTGCATCAATTTAAATGAGAAGAAAGCGACAAACGACATCATACCGGAAAAGACCAGAATTTAATAGGACATAATAATTATATCTATCAATAAACTACATCAATCTAAATGAGAAGAAAGTGACAAACGACATCATACTGGAAAATACCATAATTTTAATACTACATAATAGTTATATCTGCCACGAACTCGAAAAACATAGACTGAAAGACACAAAACCAAAAAACGACATTAATTTTGAATAAACGACAACATGGTAACAAAACCGAAATATTAACAAAAACAACATCCAAAAAAGACAAAACAACGTAATCTTTTGAAAAAGACATTAGCCAAAAAATTTTCAAATGACAGAAACGTTTTCGTAAGTCAACAACGTTAAAACACAGCGACTAAAAGGCGCCAACGAAAAAAATAGCCATCATATGAGCTGAAAGAGAAATTGGAAAACATTTTTTTGTTTTGTTATTCTTATTATTATTATTATTTGGTTTTTAAATTAAAAAGCAACTTTAAATCGCCACCGACGGAAGACAACAAAAACCCAGAAAACGACGTCAATATAAAAGAAAAAGCGAAGTCACCACGATAACCTTTAACAAAATCGACGACACTAGTTAAAAAAAGACAAATAAAAAGAAACGGCATAACTCGGATAACAACCGGAGCGGTCAATACGACACCAAAGAAAAAAAAAGACATGACTATGGAAACGACATTAATTTTAAGATAGACAAATGTCAAACGACAGTAACCTAAGAAACGACATCAATTTCATAAAACGAGAATAACACAGAAAAACAGCAGTCAAAAAAACGACATCAATTTTCTTCGTGAGTTTTTAATTTTTATTTTTTTTAGCATAACAAAGGTAAAGTACTTTAGCCTCCATTTGGTAAGTTATTTGGAGATGAAATTTTTAAATTAGAGTTGGTTGATTTTTAAAAAATTAATTATAAATTTTGTTGATTTTTCAGAAAAAGATAAAAATTAAGATGAAAAAGTACAGTTTAATTGGAGTTAAACTTGAATACCAAAGGAGATAAATGAAGTTCTCATTTTGAGGACGAACTATAATAAATCTTGCATATATTTATTTGCTTATTTTTCTTTTGCAATTTTAATGTAATCGCTAATTCTTAACAGCAGTAAAAACAAAATTAACGGACGTAAGTACTGAAAGCAAAAATAAAAGAAGCAAAAAAGAAAAAAGAGAAAAAATGGGGAAAATTATAGACGAAAATTCAAACACGGCAAAAGAATAGCATATATAATAAGAAAAGATTGCAGCGGCTCACAATTAACAGCGGAATATGAACGTGGGTGTGAATAGAGGAATTTGATCTAACCGTTTGCTTTATAACATTCTTCTAAACTTTATCCAATTTAGACTTGGAACTGAAAAATATCTAGTGCATAAAAAGAATTAGGCAAAGCATACTAAATTTGTTTCAAAGCGAGATATTGAAAGTTAACAATTCTAAAGCAACTCATTACTTGTCTGAAGTTGAAGAAAAGAAAGAAATTAAAAAGCAAAATAAAAAATTACTCTTTTTTGCCGACATTCCTTTATACCTCCACCAGTGACTTTTCTATAGAAAAAAGAAAAAAAAAATTTCCCATTTTTTCACACTATAATGTGGCCAACGCCTAAAAGAGTTGAATATATATAGAAAGAAAATTAATCTACGCCAGTATGTCTGATTATTATATAATACGGCTTTGTTCCCCCCCCTCTCTAATTTGCTCATCTTCACATAAATACATATATATATATATATGTATATATATATATATATATATTAAACTTACAAAACTTGGAGGAAATTAAATATGGCAAACAAATTAGAGAGAAAGAGGTGAGTAGGTCCCAGGTAAAGCTTTTGTCATGTGGTTGATGTGGTGATGATAAGAGAGAAAATCTCTCTCTCACTAATAATTTCTCATCATTTTGGCTAGAAAATCATTGACATTTTGTACACTGCATTTTCCTCACTTCTCTCTTTTCTGATCTCATCTTTTTTGGTTTCTTTGGATATTAGGTTCTGATACGTCTGAATATTGTTGCGTCTGAGAGAGAGAGAGAGAGAGAGAGAGAGAGAGAGAGAGACAAAAACTGTTTTGATCAACTCAAGTATGAGGAATATACCTGGAAAAAAATTTTGATTTCTCTTGAATTTACATGTCAATATTCTTGACAAAAATTTCCAAAATTACAAATAGCAATAATAGATTTTTATTACAAACAATAATTCTAGCAATGAATGGAATATCGTATATAAATTAACCGAAGGAACTATATCATAGAAGAAAGGGGATTGAAGTATGCATGTTTATATATACACACACACATTTCTTGATGATCGGTAGTTTTAAGTTTTCTAAAAGTAAAGAATAAAAGAAGAGGAGTCTAGAGCAGAATTAGCCCGAGAAGCACTATTGGAACGAAAAGAAAAGCGCAGGCTGCGCCGTGGAGGTAAGAGGCGCTCCGTCGCCCTAGCGAGCACCGCCGTGTACTCCCTGAGTAGCTCCGCAACAACGGCCACCATTATCATCTTCCTTGTGTTTCTTTTCTGAGGACGTTGTGGAATGAAAACTATATGAAGTCTTTGCGTTCTAATATTTGTTGTAATGTGCAAAGTACTAGTTGAGCACAGGTATACTTTTAGAATTTTTAGGGGCTATATATATATATATATATAAGGTGGTTGGTTTGGAAATTGGAAATGAGTCCAAATTTATAAGCTAGTGCGGATTTATTTACCTACCAATATCCTTTATCTTTTTCTATATTTCAAAATTTTTTTTTTCGGTTGTAAGGGTTGTATTAATATTCAATTAGCGTGTAAAATGGTAATCATTAGAGGGTGGATTAACGACGTTTTGCTTTTAAACTGACCTTTAATTTGTTGGTCGACGTTTAACTTGTGTTATCACGTTTTGACGGCCTTATCCTTTGCACGGCAAAAAAAGGGGGCTTGATGCTGACGTGGCATGAGTCTATTGGAGGATATAAGGTACGTTTGTTGAGAGGCTTAGTTTTATTTTTTATTTTAGTTTTTTGTTGGTATGGATGTTTTGGCTGCATCAGACCAAGTAATTGCAGTATGCTCAACTACTGTTTGGGGGCTTTGAAAGATGCCATGTGATCTGTCTTCTGGTTGGACGTTAGCTTTGTTTATTAATATTTTCGTGTTATTCTCCAAAAAAAAAAAATAAAATAAAATAAAATAAAATAAAGTAAATTAAAAACAAAAACAGTTTGGAATATTGGTTCTGATTGAAATTTTCCAACTAAATTCAAAAACTCTCAAATCTATATCTCACTCCCTCTCTTCCATCTTCAAAATAAAAAAATCAAACTCTTCAAAAGTTTATAATTTTCTTATTTGAACTTGAAATGAGATGTTTTTTTTTTTAAACGCACAAACGAGAGAAATGAAATAAAATCTATATATTGCATTTTTTTCCAAACGTATTTCAGATTTTTTACACTATTTATTATATCATAGATTATTTTCAATTCACACTATATATATTTCAATTCCAACCTACAAAATTCCAACTCCAATTTACAAAACTCAAATTTCAATCATTGCTCCAAACGACCTTTAAAGTTCTCTCTCTCACATGCACAACACACACATACACACATAAATGTGATTTTTGTTGCCTGAAATTCGTGTAAGCTCAAGGTGTCAAATTCTTGCATGAAAAGTTTATTCAAATCATTTTATTACTTGTGAACAAATTGAATTTACCTACAGGGAAAATTGGGGGAAGCTGCACCCTTGGTATGCAATCTCTCTTCTTTTTCCTTGTCTTCAAGCCACCAAAAAAAAAAAAAAAAAAAGGAAAAAAAAAAAAAGAAAAGGCAATTTCCTTAGTTATCCTTGTCTTACAAGAGTTGATGATTTTGTGTAGTATTCTTTGCTTATGGAAATAAAAGACCATGACCTCCAAGAGAATCCAATGACGTCCAATGTCAACTCTTACCTAACTTATATTTTTCCAAAAACATGTGCACGGATTTTCAAAGAAATATGAGCTTATATATTTGTAACTTCTTCATGAGCCTCGTAATCAATGTCTAAAGTTGTTAAGAAGAAATTAACCTAACTTTTTTCTATATATTAATCCTTGGAACAATTTGAAGTGACATTCACAGAATGAGGAGGATAGTGACTTTGATTATATCTTTATAATTAACCAAACAATGTTACAGAAAAAAATAATAATAATAATAATAATAAGAGAAAGAAAGAAAGACGCTTCACCAAATATTATTGCCTTTTTGAAAACAAAGTTCTAATGAGCCGACATACTTGATTTGAACCAAAAAAATATGTACAAACTAAGAAAGAGATCATATCAAATATCAATGCATTATTATTATTTTTTTCAAATTTACACTCATTCTTAGTCAAAGTTTTTTTTTTTTTTTTTTGAATTAAATTTGGAATTGCACCAAGTTTCTTGATCTCTTTTTCTTCATCTTTGAAATTGATTCGTCAAAATGAATAGGATCTAGTGAAGACCTTCTTCATGGCTTTCCAGCTAAACGAGCGAACCCTAGTGAGCGCCAACGAAGGCCGCTTGGAGAAGGAAATGGAATCGAAGTTTTTCAGAGGAGGCGGAGGACTAGACATAGGTGATAGTGATTCAACAGGTTCAGCTTCAAGAGCAATGTTATCTTCAGGGTTCCAAAATCTTGCCTCTTTTCTCTTGCTCCTCACGGTTGCTAGTACATCATATTTGTTACATATTCCCCACACTGTTACCTTCTGTTGATTATAATCCACATTTACCGAGTATATACCTGTTGTTCGTCATATATTGAGACAGCAAACATAAAATTTTACTCCTTTGTTTTCCTGCTAAAGAGCTACAATTATTGATGATCTATTTGTTACATTTTATGCCTCTTCTATTTATATTCTCTTTTTGTGCATGTACTGAACACACACACACACATATTTTTATATATATGATTTTGTAACTATTGCAAATCAAGCCCATTGTTCTTTGAATGCTCATCTACTGGCTCATCATTCCCATATTTTGGGCCTAGGCCTTTTCTATATCACCATCATTTATAGCAAAAAAAAAAAAAAAAAAAAAAAATTTAATAGCAAGTTAAAATTAGAGAAACTGTAACATAGGGGTCAGTTTAAAAGAATTACGATAAATAATATGTTTAAAAATATTTGAGATAAATATCATATTTACAGTAAATAATTTATTTATAAAAAATTTGTAAGATAAATAATTGTAAATATATTTTGTAAATAAATTATTTATCGTAAATATGTTATTTATCTAAAATATGTTATTTATCTTTTTAAGTTTTGATAAAAAAAAAAAAAAAAAACTGCTATATATCTCTTTCTCCCTTTAAATTACACAAAGTATTTTAACAAGGGGAAAAGACAATGAAGCATAACAGTAGGGAAGAACCTATACATAGGAGGTTGAAGAAGATCGACAACAGAAACATGAAAAACAAACGTTCTCATAAATTTGCACGGATATATGTTAACTAGGTTTTCAACTATATATGAATTATAATAGGTAATTAAACATGCTTTTTACATTTTATATATATATATATATATCAATATAGTACCTTTGAGATGAGATAGGCTCTTCTTTACTTTCTTCTCACATCCATAAGAATAGAGAGGCACCATCATCTCCACGTATTGTGCCTCCACATTGTTTCTGCAAGCTGGAACTATTTGCAGATTGGCCATAATATTTCAATATTATTTATCTTCTAAAGTCTTTGCAATTTCTTTCCCTTGGTCTGTGCTTTGCTATTTCTTCTTGTCTTTGCACTGGATTTAGAGGTTTTATATAGAGTTTTGTTAAGACATCCAATGTGGCCTTTGTCAATGTAGATATCCCAGGATTCCTGAGAAAAAGAGAAGGCATTGACCCTTTTTCTTTTTCTCTCTAATTTAATCCGCACATTTAACTCTTGATGATGTTGTTTGGCCTTTATCATTCATTACACAACGGCTAGAGGTAAATCGAATCGCGAAAAGGATTATGCTCTTAATTAGACAAAAGATATACTTTGATTAAGAAAAATGGGGTTGTTTGTGACGTGGCCAGGTGCAAAGCTGCGTCAGCGGCTCTAGTAGGATAAGTAAAAGGGCTTATTGATGAGAGTACTTGAATATGTAGATCACGATTTTGGCTCCCATGTGGGTTGTTTCCTTTCCTTTTCTTTTCTTTTCTTTTCTTTTCTTTTTTTTTTTTTTTTTTTCCTCCTCTCTTTTCTTAACAAAGAAGTTCGCTTTATAAAGACGTTGGAACTTGGGGAAACTTATATTAAGGTCGATATTATTTATTTAGGATTAATGCGTATGTTATGATGATGTTTTCTGTATTGATGTACAGTAAAGTTGTTTTATATATATATATATATATATATAAATGCTATTATGGTCTATAGTAGTACTCAAGAGCATAATCATTTTTGCGCTTTCATTGGTGAAATCAACATGCACATGCATGCAATTCTTTTTCCTTGCATCTGTATGCAAATGAAGATACCATGTTCCTTTATCTTTTAGATTTTATATGTGTGTTTGTGTGTGTGTGTGTGTGTGTATATATAGTTGCGAAGAATATATGTATCATATGGTTTGGTTCTCTAGTCTCTAGATTCATCTTTTGCCAATAGATAACTAGCCTTCATCCTCTATTATATGCAAATTACGAAAATCTGGTATATCGCATTTATAAGGTATAACTAGGTATACAATATGATGAAAAAGAGAATATCTAACAACAGAGATAGTATCTCACTCTATTAACATATGAATCAAAAACATGCGTACTCAGATAATACTTATCTGAGGAGATTTTTTTTTTGTGTCTTACCACCCTATCCATTAACTAGTATTAATGGACAACTATCTTAAACTGAACTAAACCACATTAGTTTAAACCAATTATAACTTGGATATATAAATTACACGGTGAATTTCTATTGAGCCTACTGAGTATTTAATGCTGAAGCTACTACTACAAGCACTTTAAAGAGCCATGTACTTTAAATCGGAAACGGGGAATTTTCTTTTCCTATTTCTTCAATACAAAGGAGTTTGTACTTACCTTTTTTCATTATTATTATTATTATTATTTTTTAAGCTGTGCATTGAGATGGTCAAAATTAAAAGTTGTTTGTGTTGCTTTCTTTACTCGTGGTAAAGAAAAAAGTTAATACGAACATCCATCTCCTTTCTCTGCAATTTTCAAATTTCACACCATGAATTTCAACTTTCTTGACGTGCTATGTATACATATAGATATAGATATATAATCCTTACAAATTAAGTATGATTAGTCATCTTTAATCATGTAAGTTCCATCACTTTCTTTCTATTCAAAACTCCTTCGTCAATTAATAAGTTACCTTTAGTTATCTCATCTATTGTCTTTCACTAAGGCCTCGTTTGGCGTTCGAACTCAAACTGTACTTTTTCATCTCAATTTTAATATTTTTCTAAAAAAATTTGTCTTTTTTCGAAAAGTCAACAAAAATTTTCAACTCAAACTGTACTTTTTTAACTCAAATTCATTCACCAAATGGATCCTAACACTTTTAATTTTTGCTAATTAGCTTGTGTTTGGAGCGTGAGACAAAAAGACATGTGAACATGGCAAATCGCCGGACTCCGCCAAATTAACATATGAAAGAAACTTAACTTTGATGTCGTTTTCTAGGCCTATGATAAGATGACTCAGATCTCAACTACAGATCAGTGGGTCCCAATTTGCATGTGAATCCCACACCTTTGATCTTCTCTTCCCTCGTCACCAAGAATCTATATGATCAGCTGGGCGCCACCTACGTCAGATCTTGATATAATTAAGAATCTTGTGCTTCTCATGACATGTGACATGCACAGAACATATATATAGAGAACAGATAAAGCTTTTGATTATTGAGCTCATTTTTCTTATATGCATGGCTGTTTTACATTTAAATTCTCAGATACTCTGTGGAAAAACGTACAAATTATGTTATAATGATGTAAGGAAAACAAGGTACAAATCATGTTATGCTGGTATGAATGCTTTCATAAATAGCTTGCTAGAAAAAAAAAAAAATGGAAGAAGAAGAAGAAGACGAAGAAGAAGCTACTTCCTTCATTTTTTTAAACACAGAAACGGAAAAAGAAAGAGAAAATGGAAGAAAAGAAATTATATATAGTCCCAGAAGATTAGACAAACTTTGTTTTAGAGAGAATATTTCAAGGGGAATTAGTATAATGAAAATACTTTGTCAATATAATCCGATGCTAACTTAATTATCATATCGAATTTTTTAATATAATGTTAAAAGGTTTGTATAAGATGGTGAATACCGTTTTTTATTTTATTTTAAGTAATTAGTCTAAATAGTCCCTAAACTCTTTTGAAGGTGACGGTTTGGTCTATATACACTACAAGAAAAACTGCTTTTCACGACATAAAATTTATGACATTTTTGATAAAATGTCGTTAAAAGGTCCATACAATGACATTGAAAAGTAAAATGTCGTTAAAAGATCCAGACAACGACATTAAATTTTAAAATGTCGTTAAATCCATAATACAACGACATTATTTCACAAAATGTCATAGAATGTTATTTTATTGATAAAAATAGTATCAATTAAAATTGTAATATTTTGACATATCATATATTTTTGATACATTTGTGTATAAAACACCAAAAAGATTATAGAGTTTCTCATAGGTCTTGATTAGTCCAGAACAAAAATATAAATAGAAAATTAATAACAAATACATACATGATAAAAACAATCTAAAAATAAAATGTTCTCAACATTCTCTATGAAAATTTTTTCAAATGATTATTAAACAACAATACCCTCAATATCCTCTCTCACATAAGGCTCATCGTCATCAACATTATCATTATTGAGTTTAGATACATCCTGTGGTGCATATGTTTTGTAAGTGCTCTCATCAAACACATCAAAATCATAGAAACCTCTTGGTGGTGCTTTCATCACAACATACCAACTTGATGTGTCTTTTTCTCTGGAGTAAAATACTTGTTTCGCCTGTGATGCTAAAATGAATGGATCTCGTTGAAATTGACTTATTCCATCATGAAGGTTAACCAATGTGAAGCCTTCTTCTTCTTTTACACCACCCGCAATATTAGCCCAAATGCAATTGAATACAGCCAATCGGAATTTATGATAATCAAGCAATATTATATCCTTTACAATCCCATAATAAGAGACATTTGCAACAATGTGTGCCTTGTCTCTTGAACTAGATCTACAAATTGTCTCTGCCTCTATAAAAACACCATAATCTTGTGTAGATCTTTCAACTTCGAATGTGTGATATCGCTTGCCATTGATAATATAACCAGAATATGACATGCAATAACGTCTAGGCCCACGCGCAAAACATCTTAATCTATCTGAAGCAGTAGTTATACAAGGGTGGTTTGTACTCTGCAAAATTTGTAAGGCATATTAACTCTTAATACCGTAATAGAAATGGAACATAAATAATATGAATTAAAATTATTTTTAATATAATAGATCTTACAAATTTATTCTGTAACCATGAAGAAAATGTCTCCGAATGTATCTTTTGTAGCAAATTACTATCACGGACAAAACGCCTATCATCATGTTTTAGTTCGTCCATGTGCATTCTATATTTAAATAAGAAAATTTAAAGCATTAATTGAAATATAAATGAAAAATAATTTTTTATCTATAAATAAATAAAAATTAGGATGTTGTTACACTTACTGAAGATATGGCTCAACTTCTGCAACATTAAACAATACGTATCTATGGACAATCTTTAGCATTTCGTCAGTCATCGTTTTTGGATTTCCCTTAGAAATAGGACGTCCCTCTAATATCGTCTCATTTTCAAATTCTTCGTTGCGGGAGTGCCTATCACCTACTGCGATATTTTGTTTCAGGTATCCATTGCAGAATTCCACACACTCATCTACAAGATAACACTCTGCTATGCATCCTTCAGGTCGTGAACGATTCCTCACATAACCCTTGAGTACTTTCATAAACCTAAAGAAAAATGCACACGTATATTGATTAGATTGGCAATGAAAAGTAAATTAATATATAAAATAACTTTAAATAAGCCATAATACCTCTCAAAAGGATACATCCACCGATATTGCACTGGTCCACACAATCGAACTTCTCGCCCTAAATGAATTGTTAAGTGAATCATGATGTCAAAAAAACTAGGAGGGAAATATTTCTCCAACATGCACATTGTCTCAATGATTTCTTCTTCTAATGTCTCGATTTTATTTTTATCAACCACACGCTGACATATTTCATTGAAAAATGAACACAACCGAAAGATGGTTCTTCGTACTCCATCTGGAAGAAGTCCTCTTATAGCCATTGGCAATAACTGTTGCATTAGGATGTGATGATCATGAGATTTAAGGCCTGTAAGCTTGCATTCTTCCAAAGATACACATTTTCTAATGTTCGAGCCATAACCATCAGGCAACTTTAAATCAAACAATCTTTCACAAAACAATTGCTTTTCGCTCACTGACAACCAGTGGGGTGCTGGTGGCAAGTAATGTCCACCTCCTCGTTTTTCTGCATATAATTCTTTCCTTATACCCATATCTTCTAAATCCTTACGAGATTCGACACCGTCCTTAGTTTTTTCTTTTACATGTAGTATAGTTGAAACAAGACTATCACAAATATTCTTCTCGATGTGCATGACATCCAAGTTATGTCGCAGATCTAAATCCTGTAGTCAAACAATATCATAATTTCAATACAAACATTTTAGAAAAAAAAATATAATAACTAAGTGGTTATGTTAAATAGAAGTTGATGAGGACTTACCTCCCAATACGGTAGGTCAAAAAACACTGATTTTTTCTTCCACATTTTCATTGGACCAACTTGCTTCTTTTTTTTTATTTTTTTTATTTTGCCCTTCAATCTCTTTTGGCCCTTCGACCTCTTTTTTCCTCTCCTTGGGTCTTTACCCCAATCGTTGACTACATTCTTCAATATCGACGATATATCTTTACCACTTAATGGTTTTGAAGGCCGACGTGTTTCTTTGGTTCCATCAAACCATTTAGTGTTCTTGCGCCATCTGTGATTTTGGGGAAGGAAGCGTCTATGACCCATGTAAACTGTTTTTTTACTATTATGTAAATATATTGATGAAATGTTAGGCCCACACGGAGGACAAGCAAATTCACCCTTTACTGTACATCCTGCCACATTACCATATGCTGGAAAATCATGTATTGTCCACATCAATATAGCTCTCATATTGAACCTCTTATTTGTCAACCCATCAAATATCTCCACTCCAACATTCCAGAGCTCCTTAAGATCATCAATAAGTGGCTGCAAATAAACATCTATATCATTTCCAGGTTGGTCTGGCCCAGGTATAAGCAGAGTTAACATCAAGTTTTCATGAGACATACATATATCTGGAGGCAAATTGTATACAACTAAAACCACTGGCCAACAACTATATTTAGAACTGAGATTTTTATATGGATTGAATCCATCCGTTGCAAATCCAAGCCTGAGATTTCTAGGTTCAGAAGCAAAATCTGGCCATTTCTGATTAATAGTGTTCCATGCAAATGAATCAACCGGATGTCGCATTTTGCCATCTTGACTAATGTGAGTGTAATGCCACCTCAATTGCTCAGACTTTCCGGGTGAAATGAACATTCTCTGAAATCTTGGTTTTATTGGAAAATAGCGCAATACCTTTGCAGGCACCCCCTTTTTCGGTTCATTGGAACGTGAATTAATCTTCCAGCGTGAAGCACCACAGTTGGGACAGTTGTCCAAGTACTCGTACTCATTTCTGAATAAGCAACAATCATTTATGCAAGCATCTATTTTTTCATACCCCAAGTTAAACTCCTTTAGAAGCTTTTTTACTGTGTATAATGAATCAGGAAGAGTATTATCAGCTGGTAGCATATCATGAAAAAGTTCCATCATCTCAGTAAAAGCGTTGTCGGAGATACCGTTTTTAGCTTTAAGTTTGTATAAAGCTATTGTTGCTGATAACTTTGTATACTTTGTACACTTTGGATATAAAGGAGTTTCAGCCTCAGTAAAAGTTTCTGTAAAATCCTCAGGTACATTTGCATTGTGAGTATACTCCAGACAGCTATTGTTAACAAGAAATGTGTCTCGAAACATTTTGCCTGCATTTGACAGTTGACTGCTTTTATTTTGTTCTCCTTCATCATTACTTGCGCTTTCCCCATGAACAGACCAAGTCTTGTACTGAGGATCAATACCATTGACCACCAAGTGTTCAAAAAGTTCCCCTGCCGTTTTTGAAGAGTAATTCTTGCACTTTGCACAAGGGCACATGATCATATCCGGATTTCTTGCTTGTTTCTTCCAATTTTCAATAAATGATTTTGCTCCCTCTTGGTAAGCATCACTATCTCTGCAGAAAAAAATATATATATATATATCATACTCTCTTAAATAATAATAATAATAATAATAATAATAAAAGAGAAACTTTGATGAATACCTTGGAAATTTTGTCCAGGTTTTGTCCATCTAGTAAATCAAAGAAGATAATGACTCGAATCACTCGTGATCACGTTTCAGAAGGAGACCTGAAAAACACAATTTATATACAACAATATAAGTTGCAATCTCAAGTAAATACAAATGGATTTATATACAACAGTCTATTTGTCATTAAAAATAGTGAAACATTAGAAAATATAGTGAAAAATATAAAAATTCAGAACCGCAGGAGTTGAGAGTTCCACAGAGTCACACCAAGAATTAGCACTTTTTTTTTTTTTTGAAAACCGAAAATTTTCATGGACTAAAAAATTGAGAGTTTAATTTGAAGCATTCCTAAAAGGTTATATGTTAAAAATATAACACATCGACCGTGACTGGCAGTTTGGACACTACGAGATGGAAGGTCTTAAAGACCCCTTAAGTCGCTTATCAAGACTCGTTCTTCGACCTCTCTCACTCGCAAGGAAAAAGAAACAGATAAAAGATGAGGATGTTCCATTGGTTCTTCAACCTCTAGGGGCTTAGTGTCAGATTAACAACACTTCCTCTCTTACATTTTCCAAAACTAGAGGGTCCGGCATTTATAGAAAAAAAACAAATGCATCAACAGTTACATTACAAATCAAATTTTGCCAAACTTTTCCTCCTTTTCTTGTCACTTAAAATTTCACCAAGAACATAACTAGAATGATGAAAATTTACCTCCAGTGGCCCTAGATTGCACGGCGGCAGTCGGAAGAATCCTTTTTGGAAAATTGCAGAGATGAGGCAGCCTATCAAGATCCTGACACATCCAAATATTGAGGTTCAATTGCTCTTAATAATCTGAGAATCCATACTAGAAACATTTCAATTCAGAATTCCAATTAAAAAAATAAAAGAAAAAAACAGAAAAACATATATATATTAACCAAGAGTTGGTACAATTTGCTTCATTCTTGGGTCTACAATAAATGAGTCTCAGCAACCAAAAAAAAAAAAATAGTAAACCAATTCGGCATTTCAACAAACAGTTGATATGCAAACTACTAAAATTCGTTTCAACAGAGGATTGCAGGGCGTAATATCTCACAATGAACACGATTGTACCGGCAAGGTGCTACAAGTTGGAATTGAGGCAGGTGTGAGTGCGACGGCCACTTGTCCCGATTGGCAACGCCTCGATGGTGGGCTTCAACTGGTGTCGACGGTGGTGGCTTCGTCGGATTCTACGGAATCATTTTTGAGGAAGAGAAATAGAGGCGGAATATGAGAGATTTTTAGGTTACGGGTTTTGGCGCGCTTGATCTGGCGGGGAAGATAGGACTGCTTTTGGCGGGGGGGTGGGGGGGGGGGGGGGGGGGGGGTGGGGTGGGGGGTTTGTGTGGTGTTGGGGGGTTTTTTCCTTTTTAAATAAGTCTTGCTCCCCTTTTGTGCGGAAAAATGAACGGAGTAAAAAGAAATAGCAGAACAGGAAAGATACCAAAAAATATAGTTATAAAATTTTCACTTATTAAAAAGGTTATTTGACTAAGTCAAACGGGCTGAGCAATCTTAAAGACAATGAAATTAATATCACTCAGTTTGAAGTGCAATTAAAATCTTAAAATAAACTTAATTTAAAATTTAAAAGCCCTAATCGAAAAGATCTTAAGTCCAAAAAGTATCCTAAAATATTCAAACATAAAAATCCTAAATAACAAAAGTAAAAATATTAAAGTTTAAATTAAAATTCAAATCTTTTTTGCTAAACTGAACTGCAATCTGTATCAACATAATTGTCTGCATCAGGTGTCTCAAATGCTCCAAAGAAAAGCTGAAGAAGAAGAAGGGAAAAAAAAAACAATTAAAAAAATTATCAACAATAACTAAGTTGCACGATTGATAATCATTTCAAATTATATAAAAAATATTATTACCTCTTTTTTAGTCGAAACTAATATACTTATGGGGCCATGCTATTGTGCTCCCCCTTGCCTCGTCAAGATTAGAAAACTCGTTCGAATGTCGAAACAGTGGGACATTAGGCCTTAGTATTTCCTTGACCCATACTTTGTAGCAATCAGGACCAAGAGGGACATGGTGCACAAATGCTTGGGGATCAGTAGATGCAATTTCTGCCGTTGCAACAAACTCTCCTGTTCCCACCCAATGTAGTAATCTGCATTTGGCATTAACTTCTGGAACATTTGGAACATTTGGGATATGTGCAAGATCTTCCGTATTCTACGAATAAGTTACACAAAAAAAAAAAGGGTCAAATTATATATATAACAATAGTTTACATTTAAATACTCATATAAATAACTTTAACTCATTAATTTTAGAATTAATCACTAATAATTATATTTTAAGAGTTTAATTATAAAAAAATTAAAAACAAATTGAGAAAAAAAATAAGTTCTGTTACAGCAAAGTAATGAATTTAGAAATTTACTTTGTTAGGAATAGAACTTGAAGCCCGCGTCTCCTCCATTTGCCTTTTGAGTTGTTGCAGCTCCTCTTCCATTTTTTTCTTCCAAGTCGTATTCAGTCCCTGAGCCTCTAGAGTTTTTAATGTCACTCCAAATCCCCGGCCTCTTACACATCCAGGTTGTTCAGGACCTAGAACTCTAGCTAGTGCATCTTCTGTTATGGTGAGTGATTCCTCATCATCATCGGACTGAGAATCTTCTTCAACTCTCTAAACAAATAAATTTAAAATATTTTTGTGATAACTATTACATGTCAAAACAGACAATAAAAGCATGCATATAATTTTATAAGCTTGTTGCTCATTTTGATCAAGAAATAAACGTTTTTAATAGTTTTACCAATATTGCTTCCTCTGTAGCTTCATTTATAGGTTTTCCATTTTTGTGCTTATGTCCCTCAAGCCACAATTCGACTCTGGGAATTTTGGATTTTTTATTCTTTTTTTGCTGTGGATCAAATAAGGAACAGATCAGTTATAACAAAATAAAAGAAAATATCATATATTATATAAACAAACAAACAAAATAGACCATTATAGGCTTTTCTTTGTATACTTACCAGTTCATTCTCCAATCTTGCATAACCTTTTCGGCTAGTTGTGTGTGGGTATTTTAGCGTAGCTCTAACTTTACTCATTTTCTCACTTTTTTCCTAAATTAAAAAAAAAAAAAAAAAGCAAAGGCAGATAAATTTTATATATGGTTTCACAAGATGATGACAATGATAATAATAAAAATATTAAAGGGCATCTAAGTGGATACTTTAAATTCTTTTGACGTCCTAATTTTGTAGAACTCCTGCCACTCATCCCAACTCACGTCTATTGGCTTTTTACGAGCAAGTTCTTCAGCTATATTTGGACAGTCAGCCAACTGTTTTATTATTGAGCTGAGATTACTTTTGTGATTACGCCACGATTTTCCCATCAATCTCGTAACGAATTTCTTGTGGCATGAAGAAATCTTAAATTTTTGCTGCATTTAATCTCAAGAAAAAAGTGTAAGCAATAATGTTTTAAAAGCATCAAACAACATAAATAAAAAAAAATGGAACAAAAAAAAAAAGCATTCATACCAGCAGAAGGGCCCACAACTCATTTTTCTTCTGGTCATCTACCTTTTTCCAATTGTCTTCATTAATTGGAATATATTGTCTAACTAGTACCCCAAGAGCAGTACTAAACCTTACGGATGCCTTTCCAATAGGTTGTCCTACTTCATTCCATTCAACAGTTTGACGTCGTTTTTCACCCACTGGAAGTATATCTAGCCGCGTTACTCCTCTTACTTTTTTCTTTTTATTTATATCAGGTTGGTCAGTTTTCTCATCTGTATTTGATTCACTCGAGTCTTCATCGATATCTCCAGATTCTATATTCCCCCTATTTGTAGTCGGATCATTATTTCCATCATCTGCATCTGAGTCACTTTTATCTTGTTCAACTAAGATTTCTTTTCTCTTTCCCTTTCGCTTGCCTAGATCAGCTTTTTCCTTCCCCTTATTTGAGGCATTCCTAAAATTTTCTTGATTCTCCCTGTCGTTTGGAATTGAACTTTCACGGATTCTTAAAGTTCCATGTCTGTTACTTGTAGCAGCAAATATAGCAGCTTGCAGTTGTTTTATTTGTTTCTTTTTTCCCTTTTTAGAGGTCTTCAAAAAGGTTATATGTTAAAAATAAATAATAACATTAATATATATAAAATCAATGATGAAAAAAAAAAAAAACATTATACCGTACCTCTGCCATAACGAAAGTTGTGTATGATTACTTCCTTGATCCTTAAATGATCCTTAAATTTTTGTAGGCAACACAATAAGGAGGTAATTTTTTTTTCTCTCCTTTTCTTTGGCCGTTTGGCTTATATAGGTTTTTTTTTTTCTATTCTTTTTTTTTTTAATTCGTTTGCACTCTTTTTTGAATACTTTATATGAATTAGGATTATATATTTTAAGATTTACTTAGGATTATCTTTATCTCTTAGTGTTATTTTAAATATTAAAAATTACATATAATTTAGGATTTTGAATCATAATTATTTTAAGATTTATCTCATATAAAAAAGACATTCACATCTGTTATTTTAACGGACATATTTTTCAAATTTAATTACAAGAAAGTTTTAAAAAACATGGCTGATAGAAGTGAATAGATAATAGGATAGAGGTTTCTATTCTTTTTTATTTTTTAATTCGTTTATATTCTTTTTTAAATACATTATATGAATTTAAGATTATATATTTTAAGATTTACTTAGGATTATCGTAATCTATTATAGTGTTATTTTAAATATTAAAAATTACATTTAATTTAGGATTTTGAATCATAATTATTTTAAGATTTATCTCATATAAAGAAGACATTTATCTTTTATCTTGTCTGTTTTTTGTTTTTCAAATTTAACTACAAGAAAATTTAAAAAAAAACATGGTTGATAGAAGTGAATAGATAATAGGATTAGAGGTTTCTATTCTTTTTTAATTCGTTAAGACTTACAATTCTATTAAATTGCTCAGGACAGGAAGGCCACAAGGAATTGGCCCTTCATACCACTTGCTTCCATCCCTCTGTAAACAATAGTAGATCTTTAACATTATCTACATTATTTTTAAAATTTTGAAACTAAAGATATTTTAACCATATTATAAACAAGCTCTTACAATTTCTAAAATTGTTCACAAATAACGACAGTAATCAATATTTCTCTTAGAAAAAAAAAACATATGCATCAACAGTTACATTACAAATCTTAGAAATTAATTAATTAATTAATTAATACTAATATTAATAATAATAATACTTATACTTTAGCAAAAAATAAGAAAAAATAATAAGGGCTGTAGATTTTTTTCGTTATTTTTATTTTTATTATATTATCCATAAAAATAATTCAAAATATTAAATATATTTAGAATATCTTTATTTGTGTCTAAGAGTCATCTTATTTTGTTTTTAAACTTTAAAAAATTTCGTTTTTATTTTGTCTCTAAATTTTTAATAATAGTTTCAGTTTTTTAGACTTCCACTTAAATAAGTATAAATGATAAAAATATTCAAATATTCAAATAAATATTAAAAGTTGCCATAAAATATCTATTTGAGAGGTTGTTTATCCAATTTTCTCATTGTTTCTAGCTGAATCGTACATTACAATGAGATTTGTCTTTTGTCTTTTTTTTAATTTATTTATGATATTGTCTAATACCTTTTTTTTTTTTTTTATGTCAATCTGAATATTTTGAGTATTTAGAAGGAAGAGTAATGTTGCATGAAAGTAGTGAATACAAAGATTTATAGAGGTTCATCGTCTAAAATCTAATTTTTTTTTATGAATAATAGAAATATATTGAAGTTAATTCAAATATTGTAAAGGTTTATCTCATAACAGGATATAAATAAGTTTGTAAGCTTTTCAAAGTCCTAATTAACTTTTGATAGATTAAAATGTATGATAACTAACTAAGTACTAAAGATAGTAAAGGGCGTAGTCATTCTTCAAAGAATCAGATCACAAACTTCTATAAATCTTCATATTCTCTATTTTATTGCATTTATTTATTCTCTTAATTTTAGATATATCATATTATACATTTTGTTAGACAAATTTTTTCCGTTAACATTTTATAGTTATTCTACATTGTGTTTAAAGTTATAATATTTGAAAATTAATTTTCCTCCACAAATGTTGAAATTTAACTTTACCGATATAGAGGAGATATTCTTGTATGTTAAAGAAGACATTTTTTAAGGGATAGATACATGACATTATAAATGCAAATAATTAGTTAAATATTTTTTTTCCCTATTTATACTCTTATCCAACATTTTTTTTAGTTCGCACTGTACATATAAATCTCGATGTTTTTTTTTCTACCTATATACATCATATAAATACGATTAAAAAAAAACTCTAACCATAAAGTTTAGACGTTTTTTTTTTTTAAGAAATATTGAATTCATTATAAATTTTTGAAATATTCTTCTAGAGCAAACAAATTAAAATTAAACTAAAACTGTGGGCGGCAAATCTTCATCAGAAACAGTGGCGGCAATTCTTCATCAAAAACAGGGGGCGGGAATTCAACTTAAAGCTTCTTAGCTATTAGAAGGCAAAAATTTTTCTGGCGAAATTCAAATTCCCGCCAACTTAAATTTTTTGTGTTGCTTTTCCTCCCTCATCTCCGTTATTCCCTCCCTTCAACTTCTCCCCCTTCATCATAAGAAACTCCCACAAAAAGCATCTCACTCCCTTCCATTCTTTCCATCTCTTCTCAGCCATCAGATCCACCCAGAATTCGATGGCTCTCGTCCACAATCGTCTGCGTTTAAACAGAGCCTCGTCGACAATGGTTGGCTGTTATAAATCGTCCACAATCGTCCGCGTTTAAACAGAGTCTCGTCCACAATCGTCCGCTGTTATCAATCGTCCACAATCATCCGCTATTCCTTGTTTCTTTTATCTCTGCTTCACACAAGAATCTTCCCCCAATATGCTAATAGGTAATTTATTTCTCTTATCAAAGTTATTTGCTTTCAAGTTTCAATTTTGTGGTAATGGTTTTTCCAATTCCAAAACAGAGCGTCGTCCACAATCGTCCGCTGGATCGAAATCGAACGCCCTCGTTCACGCCCTCTAATAAACAGAACCTCCACTATTGCTTTAATCAAAAAGGTTTTATATAATGTTGACATTGATTTTAGCATAGGCTTGTATTGTTGACTTTATGGTTCTTAATAGACATTCTTCGTTGTAGCTTCGTATTTTTAGAAGCTTAATGCACTAGAGTGAAATGCTTTATACATAAACTGTATATTACAATTTCTAACTGCAATGATACTCGTTTTTGGTGCATATACGTGAACTTTGTATTAAATTATGTTCCTTTCCTCTGATGTTTGTGTAATATGTTTCTTCGACATATTTGATTCAGGATGTTTGTCTTGCTCCTTATGTTCATTAGACAGATTGCCCATGTTTGTGTATGTGTGTTTACATTGCCTTTTTGTAACATGATTTTTCTACATATTTCTTTGAGGATGCAAGTCGTACTTCTGATGTACATAGTACAGATTGCCTATGGGCAGAAAATATTATTTCGTATTACTTCTCTATACATCAGTTCAATTTGGTGCATTGACAAGCTCTGTGGTGTCTCCGCAGTGTTTCCTCATCAGACCTTGTTTCAAAATGGATGGGGGAAAATGAAAAGCTATTGTCAAATCTTTTCCAGATGGCTCGTGATAGAGCTCCTTCTATTATTTTCATTGATGAGATGGATTCCTTGTGCGGCCAACGGGGTGAAGGCAATGAGAGTGAAGCATCTTGACGTATCAAAACAGAACTTCTTGTACAGATGCAGGTATTATCATTATGTGCTTTTGGGAGTAATCTCGTAGCCTTCATTTTAACTAATTTGCACACTAATACTCCTTATGCTCTTGATCAGGTTAGATAATAACACCCTTCTAATCTTCTTAATCGGGCCATAAGGAAGGGGCTTTGCAGCCTGAATTTGCACTAGTAAATAATGTAAAAAGAAAATTTGAGAATGCTTTGCATTCAACTCAGCTTTTTTGGAACCTGAGTTTGGGGTGCAAATGGCAAGAAATTTGTATCTGGGCCTTTACCATAAATGATTTAAAGACATGGATAAAATATATATAATAAATACATTAATGAATTTCTATAGTAAACGAGCCTCCACTTTCTACCCTGTATGATTTGGTCATGATTCATAAACTCTGATTGTTGTTGGAATGACATGGAAGAGAAGCGCTGGTGTAACTATAGCCTTAATAATTGGGGGGGACAGAGATTTTATGGCAAGAATTGGATATGATTTCTTCGCCAATGGTTAGATAATGATGATATTTCATTGGTAATAGTCATCTAGCACCAGAACGGTTAGATAATGATGATATTTCATTGGTATAGTCATCTAGCACAGAACCAGGGGATAGCGTATCTAGACATATCTGGAGAGACAAGAATGAGAGATTTCACGCATGGTGTAGGAATGGATATCTTAGAGAGTGAAGTGTCTATATGTCTTAATTATTGTCGTAGAATTAGAGATTTCACGCATGGGTTAACACCCTTCTAATCTTCTGTGTTTCTTGCCGGTGGAGGGGGGTGGAAAAACTACAATAATCTTATTTGTGTTGAGGTTGGCTAATGCAAAGTGAATGCAGGCTATACGTCGACGTTTTGATAAGCGAATGTACATCCTTCTCCCATATTTGAAGGCAAGTCAGCATATGTATATTTTTTTTGAATGTTTGTTAGATTCTATCTAGGTGAGAATTCATATGAACAAGAAATCAGTTTTACATCTGTATTTGCATTTCTAGCTCTAGATTTCTATTCTACTGATAGATGTCAACTCTCTGATTTTTGGTACCTTTCGGAAGAGAAAAAAATGAAAAAAATCTCTAGATCATGGTGTGTTGTTTATAGGTACTTTAGCTTTCCTCATCAAAACCAAGTATAAACCTTTCCATTTCTAATTGGATCCAACAATTTTTTCTTTCATTTCCTTCCTATGATGACTTCTCTGAATGAGAACTATACTATACTTTGGACAATGATTTGCATGCTTGAGAGTATTGAAGAATTTGCTCATTCATATTTTAACACGGGGGATTTCCATATATCGAACAACTTTCGGTGCTATGTTGAGGTATGTTTATGAGAACGTCATATCTTGAAGTATTGGTCCTAGTATATCATTACATGTTTCCATGCATATGAACTTGCACACATGTGATGTGGAGAGAGAGAATAATTTGATATTTATTGTATTGCAGCCAAAGGAGGAACCAAGTTGAGAAAGAAGCAATTGCCCGAAATAGTGAAAAAGAAGAGCAAGACTGAAGCAATTCTTCAAAGATGAGAACAAGCAAGAGATAACCAAAGAATTCCTTGAACAATACCTCCAATTCAAATGCATTGACATTGCTCTTGGAAATTTATTAACATCGAAAGTTTTATTTTTCATGTTGTGTAATAATGTATTCTTTTTAACTATATGAACCAAAATTTGTATTTACAATTATAAATAATCAATAATCAATAATATTATTTTAGTAAAATTTATTTTTTTCAATAATTTGTGTATTCCAAAATTTGTATTTATAATTATAAATAATCAACAATAAAAAAAATAATAATTCAACAATACATGACACTTATTCAATGTCATGGAAATGATTTCCATGTCGTCTTATGAATGTCATGGTTTTCCAAAAACAACATTCTTTCAATGTCGTAAATTGTTTCTAATCATGACATCTTTCAATTGTTGCAATATGTATGAATCACGACATTTAAAAACTACTATGATACATATCTATTACGACATTTTTGAACTGATGTGATACATATCAATCACAACATTTTTTAGTTGTTGTCATATGTAAAGACATACCGAAGGAAGGTAATAGATGACACCACTTTAATGTCGAGGACAAAGAATTCACGACATGGATCACGACATCAAAACAAATGTCGTAAAAAATGAATACTTTCCACGGCACCCCCATTCCACGACCTTTTCAAAAATGTCGTGGAATCCATTTTACGACATTTTTTAAATGTCGTGAAAGGGCTTTTTTGTTGTAGTGATATATATGTATTTTTTTACCGAGATAACCCTAAACTCTTATTTTTTGAGCATTTCAGTTCTTTCTGTAAAAAAACTAACGGATTGGTCACGTGAGAAGCACGCTTCATGCTTTTTGAAGGTCAAATAAGTAATTTCTTATCCAAATTAGATTTGGTCCCTGTCCCCCCTTCCTCCTCGGTGCCGGCGAGTTTTGGGTCCCCCCATGGGTTTCCGGCCCTTGTGATCTGGGTCTCGGCCCCCCCTGCATCGGCAAGTTCTCGGCCCCACCTCCATCTAAGTCTCCACACCCCTCCCCCCGCTAGCTATCTGGTCTCAGAATCGGCGAGCCCGATCACGACTTTAGGGGGGCCAAGAACCAGATTGCGACTTTAAGGGGGGGGGGGGGGGGGGGGGGGGGGGTGTGTGTGTGGTGCCTAGATTTGAACTCAAGGGAGGGGGGAAGGGGAACAAGATTGCTAATGTTGTGGGAGGGGGGGGGGGGGGGGTGTGTGTGTGGTGCCTAGATTTGAACTCAAGGGAGGGGGGAAGGGGAACAAGATTGCTAATGTTGTGGGAGGGGGGGGGTGTGTGTGTGGTGCCTAGATTTGAACTCAAGGGAGGGGGGAAGGGGAACAAGATTGCTAATGTTGTGGGAGGGGGGGGGGGGGGGGGGGAAGGTACCCTAATCGGAACTTGGCAGGTGGGGGAGCGATGGTTGGAGATGATTTTGCATGGAGGGAGCACCCAGATCAAAACTTGGCAGGTGGAGAGGCGACTATCAGAGATGATTTCGCATAGGGGGGTGGGGGGGTAACACCCAGATCGTAACTTGGCAGGTGGGGGGGCGATGGCCGGAGATGAAGGAGATGGAGGCTGAGGCTGTGGGGGAGGAAGGGAGAGAGAGGGAGGGGAGATAGAGGTACTTTTTAGGATATTGGAAGGTATTTTAGTCTTTTTACTACAAAAAGATCATTTTATCAAGATTCCATTAAAAATTTAACAGAGTTTGATGGAAAGAACTAAAATAGCCAAAAAATAAGAGTTTAGGGTTATCTCGGCTAAAAAAAAAAAGAACATGGACTAAACCATCACCTTCGAAAGAATTTAGGGACTATTTAGATCAATTATTTTATTTTATTTTATTATTTTTAACAGTATAAAGCAATATTATAATTTTCACTTAAATGAAGAACACTTGTCAAGTTTCGAATTTGAAACTATTACTATTTAGTCTCTCTATTCTCAGCCACTGAGCTAAGCCGTCTACGTTTTTTTTTTAATGAATAAATTCCTATTTTCCAAAAGATAAAGAGATAAAAAGTTTTTAAAAAAAAAAAAAAAAAAGTAAACATGCAGGAACTTTCAGACATAACTGTAAAAGGTTTGGATAAAAGTTTTTGAAGAAAGAAACCTGGTGTTTTTTTTTTCCCCCTTTGTCTTTTGTTTGCTTTTTGATCTCCAATTTTTGTACATGGACAGGTCAGGTGGGAAAAAGAAACATTGAACACTGAGGCCCCTTTAGCTATTCATGAAGCGGATATATTAGCTTTATGATTGTCTTTATCTGATGAGCCATCACTCTCTCTCCATTGCAACTGCTTCATCAGACCACCACCGCCTATATATATATAGATTATGGATTGGATTCATTGTATCGTCGTATTCAATATTCATCATCACCGCCATATATGACTGATATACAAATATATATATATATATATATATGTATATATCATGAGGAATATTTGATCCAAAACTGTGTACAACAGAAAGTAAACAAAAAAGCTGGTACGTCGATTGTTTGAGTAGAAAAAAATTGAAGATAATTTTTTTATTGAATGGAAACATTAATAATGTATTTCATTAACAAGGGGGAATGCAATTATTTATTTTTCATAAATAAAAAATAAAAATAAAATAGAGACACAATCAAAGGATAAAAATCAACTTTCTAAAATACGAGAGAGGTACGTGCCTTTACTTATGTTAATGTGGATAATAAAGCATATTTACTAATATTAACGTGGCTTTGTCATTAATTACAAACTGAAATTTGGAAGGCGTCTCTACTCACATTAACATGATTCTGGGCAATGTATTGAGCAATGTTATAGTGATAAGGACGTTGAGCATGTTAATTGATCCCTGCTTTTTCTTATCCAGTAATTGTGATTTTCTTTATTTCAGACCCCAAAAAAATAAAAAATAAAAAAGAAAAGAAAAAAGTAACTGTATTATTGTGTAGTAATTATCCCAGCGCTGCAGACTGAGCCGTGGTAGTAATTTCTCACCAGCGTCAAATTCGAATTTTCTTGCCTCCTAATTAATTAAAAAAAGAAACCACAATATATGTATTTTTTTATATGAAATGAGAGATTTAAACTTTATATTCTTTACAATGGAGTGAAATATAAAATTACTATTAAATTATACCAAATTACTATTAAATTATACCTATAATCATAATAGCGTATATCCATTTTCAAAGCAAATAATTCTATCTTCACCGTGATACAGATATTCTCCAATGGAATAAAATACAGCATGGCTCTTTGACAAAGAAACAGAAACTTTGACACCAAATGATGATCAACTTAGCTTTATTAATTTCTTCTAAAGTATCAAATAAATAGTCTGTATATATAAATAATAAAATAAAATCAAGTAAATTACACGCCTGTAACAAACACATGATTTCACCAACTTTTTCATAACATTCCAAAAACACAATACACTTAATGACATTAAATTCCCCAATCGTAGTATGACACAAAATAATTAATTAAGAAACAAGAGGAATATTAGTAACCTTAATATATATTAAAATACAGAGATAATCATACTCATCTATATGCTATTTTTAATATACAAGACACCATATATAACAGTACAAAGGATACAGAATGATTTATATTATTAATCAAATTGGAAGAGAATTTGAATCTAAATTAATTATTCACTACCCACCAAACTTGTTGAACGGAAAAAAAAAATATTCTTCATGACTGGTGGTAGTATCAATTTAAAACATGATTTTACACTATATATAACAACATCTTTATATCAAACTTTCACAACATTTTTTCAATCATATATATTATACATGATAATGTATAATTATGATTGTAATCATGAAATGCAACATGCGTTTGGATTCTCATCACTGAAGAGCTGAGGAGGTGGGATTCTCTCAATCACATAGAGAGGGTGGTAATAGTACATCATTCTCTTCATATTCTCCTCATGAATATCAACAGGGATTATTCCATTTTCTTCTAATTCCTTATTATTTCCCTCTTCTTTGTTCTCCTTTTCCTCAGTACTCTTCTCTTCCTTATTTTGGTCCCCACCATTTTCTTCTTCTTTCTTTGCTTCTTCTGCCGGCTTTTCCTCTTCTGCAGGCTTCTGGTCTTCAGCTTCCTTGGCCTCTCCTTTCTTTTCGGGCTCTGGCTCGGGTTGCGGCACGATTCTCGCTTGCTTTTTCGTTCGTCTGTACACATAATCTACTAGCTTGTTTGCGTCCATTGTTCCTGTCACAATGACCTTCCCACTGCTAAGCTCAGTTGCAGCTGTTTGAACTCCTGAAATTAACAATATTACAAACATTATGTGACATATCTATAATTTCATCAATATGATTCATATGGTTAAAACTCAAAAGGGTACATGTATTTCATGGACTACTTTTTTTTTTTTTTTTTTTTTTTTCTGAATCAGAAAATGCCAAATTGGGGAGAATTTGAGCAAGGCTTATCTTTTAAGGTCCAGCTTTTTTTTGATAGGACAATTATTTTTTGTTATTTTTGGCTCCATTTTCTAAAGCATGATAATGTGGATTTGAGGGCCATTAATATTGACTAGTGGTGAAATATGAGCCTCCAAATCAATAACATTTTGTCTGAATGCCACGTCAGATTGGGTCCCTCCATCTGGTGGTTACTAGTAAAAGCAAGATAGCCAAGATCTCTTTCTAGGATTCCTTTGTCACCAACTATTTGGATCCCAAAAATTATTCATAAAGTGATAAGAAGTTACAGATCACCGCATCAACTAACCATTATATATATATATATATATAAACATATATATAGAGGGACTCCTATACGTTACTTATAATGTGATTGTGTTATATTACATCAATAAGTATAAATTGACTAGTTATTATAAGTACCGCATGACAATCGGTACTCTATACGAGACATTTTCAATATATAGATAGGTCTATATACCAGCTTTAGAATTGTTTCAGTCTTTTTGAAGTTTGTTAATTGGGTACCTCTCATTTTGAGTATCTTGCTCTTAAGTTGCTCAGCACAGGCCTCACAATGCATGTTCACATTCAGTTCAACAGTAACTGGTCCACTAACCTGCAGCACCAAAATAAAACCACACACATTTTTACTTACTTAAAGAAAATGAGGTTTTTTTTTTTATTTTTTTATTTTAATTTTAAAAATCAAATTGTGCATAGGATTTAGTTATATACCTGAGAAGTGACAACTTCAGGAATAGGTTCACCCTCAGCTGCTGGTAATGGGGACAAGACTTTTGCTCTTCTTTTTGTTTTCTTCATGATTTTGTTGCAAATTGCTTGAGGCTCAACTATTCCCTTTATGGTCACCTCATTCTTAGCCATGTCTATAGTAACCCCCTCAACTCCTGGCAAAATGTTCATTAACAACCAAAACCAATATAATGAAGTACATGTCAAACAAATGTGTTATAAATATATATTACACATATATAGAGAAGTGATATATATATATATATGTATATGTATATGTATAAGTATATACCTCTAATTTTCATGATGGACCTCTCAATCTTCTTTGCACAACCAACACAATGCAAGTCCACAAACAAGACAAAAGGAGAAGGTGGTTTTGGCTCTTCTTTCTTCTCCTCTTCTGCTGGCTTCTCTTCGGCTTTCTTCTCCTCGGCCGCCTCTTCGACTTTCTGATCTTCCTTCTTCTCCTCTGGTTTAGCCTCTGCCTTAGCTTTTTCCTGTCCATTTTCAAGTTGAACATTCACAACAATATTTATCAATATTTATAATTAAGTGAAATTACATGCCAAAAAGATTAATATTCAACCAATTATATCAAGAATAATCACTCACTTGCTTAGCTTCTTCACCCATTTTGTCCCAAATTTTACTTAACAATATAAGAGAAAGAAATTCTGGAGAGAGAGAGAGAGAGGGACGAACAAGTTACAAGAGAAGAGGGAATCGTTTTTATATAAATGTGTATGGGAAGTGATAAAAACTTCGAAGAACTGAATGGGCGGTGTGATTCCTGAGCACATGCAGTGCCACTAAAACCATACAAAAAAGAACGTCTTCAAATAATTTAATGTTTCTTTTTTGGTTCTTTTTTGGTTCTTTTTTATTTTTTTCAATTTCCAAAGGCTGAAAACAAGAAGAAAGTGAGGGAGAGACGAGAAATCAGTGGAGCAAGGGTGGCAGATTTATAGAGGGGGGAAAGGGAGGTGAATTGCTAAGGCCAAGAGAGCTCTATATTTATAGAAATAACACAACAATTAAAGAGGATACTTTATGTATATGTTGTTTTCTTTAGTGGATTTTTCATGACAAGGTGGTGACGTGTCACACGTGTGTTAGATCCTCAGTGGACAGCCTGGAAATCTTTTTTATACTTTGCTTGTTAAAAAAAAAAAAAAGAGAATTAATGGTGTCTTCGTGTCTCCATTTTTTGTTTTAAGAAGTTTTTAATATATTAGAGTGATGATGCTATATAAAAAGAGAGCATCCTTGTATAATTATGTATAGTCACTTATTTGATATGAAAATGAGTAGTTAGTTAAAAGCCAACCGTAATTGCAATTACCATAACATTTAGTTAAGCAATCAAGCAGAATTAAGTATGTGATTTGTGTTTGATGGTCTAGACACTTCTATATAGACTTGTGATGCTTAATTTCTTTCTTTTTTTTTTTTTTTTTTTTAAATAGTGGTCCTAAATTATCCATTGAAATTTGGAAGCTTTTATGCTGTTGATGATTGGGGTAACAATTTGGAAGCTGAAAATCTTGGAGACGTTATAGTGGAGTTATTCCTTGTTAGCAAAGTAACAACGATAAAAATTATAAGGAATTCAGAATTGTACAAGAACTGGGGGACAGATTCATCACATCATTCTTTAACCATTAGAAAAATGGTCGAGATTTAACTCATCATCAATTTCATGAACATCTATAACGATCTCAACCAAACAGACTATATGTAGAATGTTGGGAAATCTATCCGTTGTCACTGTCAAATGTCAACAAACGCTACGTGCACTGTGTTCGTTACAACAGATATGCCAAGGGTATATTGCAGAAGTTTTTGTGACTGTTTCCTAACACGTTGCACCTGGTATGTATTTTGTATATACACAATAAACGTGAAGTGATAGAATTCAAACTCTATACTTATGATGAAGTCATATATAAAAATATCGCTAGACTATATTTATATATAATCATATATCAAAAATAAGATTTTTATATAATTTGATCTAAATTTCTTTGGCGTACTTGGTGATAAAGCTACTTGAGTTATAGACCCTTGTAGTTGTAGATCCAACCAAAACCTTAAATGAATACAATGACATAGTGTGACTAATACATGGACGTAATAAATTTGAATTGATAGGTATGCTGCAGCCTCCCTTCTCGGTGTATACAAATTGCAAAACAATTATTTTCAAATGTTATCATCAAAATAATATATATGTGTGTGTGTGTGTGTGTGTGTGTGTTTTGTCTTGTTAAATTATGTTACATATTTGCGTTCCTAGCTAAACAAACCACTCAGAGAAGTACTTTCCGCACAAACAAAATTGTTAAGCAAAAAGAAAAAAGAAAAAACTTTTTTCGTTTTCTAATTTGGGTTGAAGTTTTAATAAAAATAATAAAAAGCACTTCAAATTTCCACAACAAAGTTTTGGGATGGATGAGACGTGGGGATGGAGAAAATGTATTAAGTTTTTGCGTGTAAAGATCCACACATTAGAAAAGATACTCACATGGTCGGTTGCTGCCTCACATCACAAAGCTTAATTTCCTTTCTTCTTTTTTGTTTTTTTGACCCTTCTTTTTTTTTCTTTTTTTTCTTTTTTTTTTTTTTTTTGTGAGTATTGCAAAAGCTCTCATTGGGGTGGTTTACCAATGATCTTTCTTCCTTTTGTCTCTTTTCTTTTTTATTTTTCCATTTGCTCTAAGAGCATAAACAATGTCAAACTAATATGCTAATACCAAATTTTGAGTATACATACATACATATATATATATATATATATACACACATATATATACATATATCTGCATGTTTATCTTGACCTCTTGGTTGCACGTGTATTGGCGTACAAAACAGAATAATATATCAAATGTATCATTTTTTGCACTTTTCTATGTTAAATATGGCATTCGCATTGATATTTTCGTAGGAGATAGTCTAGAGAGTGAAAGGGATGATTTTTCCTTAACATGGTACTTCATGACAACTTTGCCAAATTGCAGGTCCATTTGGTACACATCTCCTTCCATCAAATTCAAAGCCAACCACATCCATCTTTTGATGAGAGAAGAAAAAAACTAAAAAAAGGATTCCCCTTTGTTAGGTTTTCTTCCTTTCTCAAGTTTTGACGCAAAAAGCTTTGAAGAGAAAAGATTGAACCTTTTGTGCAAATATGGAATTAAGAGGAGGCAAATGGCCCAAGTTTCTAAGTTGTAACACGTGAGAATGAGTCAGCAAGGGAGACACTTAGACAGAAGTCCCTAATTGAAAGAAATGTTTTTGGTAGATGATCTCAATTTCCCCACCCACTAAATTTTCATTTTTCTTACGCAAATTAACAAATTTCACCCACCATACATAATTTTCCCCCACTTGATTAATTAAGTCCAGCCAAAAAGAAGGCACACAGAGAGAATTTAGGTTGACTTCTTGATCATCCATTACTCTCTCTCGCTCTCTATTTTCCCACTAACCAAAAGAAGATTTAGGATGATTTAGGTGAAGATTTAGGTGAAGATTACTTGTAATTCGAAAGGATATACTTAAATTACGCCCACTGAGCCAATCTATTTCATTGAGAAAGTATGTTAAATAATTAAGTTTTTAAGAGGATTTATACGGGAATGGTCAATTCTTGTGGGAAAAATCAGCAAAATAAGTAAAGTTTATGAAGATAAAATTGAAAAAAAAAATAAAATAAAATAAAAATAAAAATTCACTGAGGGTGGAAGCTCTACTCTTGTTATGAGATTCTAATCAAGAAAGGTGCTATTGTTAGAATGGGCGGCTAGAAGAATCTAGATGTTTGTGTTAGCTTAGTTAATAAAGTAATCATACTCAACCACCCATTACTTTTAGCCTTTTTTCTCCCTGGTTAGAACTAAACATGAATGATTGGAAAACCATTGTATTATAATCTCATAAAGAATAAGCTTTTTGAGACACTTTGCTTGCTCTAATTGGTTTTTTGTGTTTCATTGTATAAATGGTCTTACTTAAAATTGGGTTAAGGACACACGTGGCTTGTTCTTATTGGTTGTGGTGTTTCCTTGTCTACAGGATCTTGCTTTTAGATAATCAGCTAATGAAAAAATGGCAGCTAATATACAATCATTCTATGAAGCATAGAGAAATATTTCACATCTTTTGTGTATATACAGTTCACCTAAAAAGTAAATGGCATGATAATGTTAAACTATCATCACAAGATTCAGAATTTCAATGCGTGAACCAAAAAATAATATACACAAGATATATATAAATATATATATATATTGGATATCGATTCTCTGCTGTGATGAATTCCTTTTAAATTTAAAGCTAATATTTCTCCAAGACATTTTTGTTTATGTGGGGAAGGACCTCCATTATTGGGGTTGTACGAGATATTCTGAAATCTAAACTTTCTTTTAGTGAAAGTCTAAATGATTGTTATATCATTATGCTTTAGACAGAAAGGTTTAGTAGAAAGGGCTACAACCAATTTGTTCATGATCTTTCTATTAAGGAAGCCCGCCCCCCCACCCCAAAAAAATAAAAATAAAAAATCCTTGAAACTTAAAAAGAGAGAATGCTAAATTTTGCATTGCAAGGAAAGGAAAAGAAAAGAAAAGAAAGTTCAGCTCTATGATAGGTGTTAATTGAAGTCCATTTAGTAGATAAGTGGTTAGATATTAGATTTTAATGATTTAAACCAAGTGAAACCACTTCTCTTCTTTTTTTTTTTTTTTTTTTTTTTTTTTTCCTAATATGCAAAACTTGAAAAAGAAGAGGTATCTTTTCCACCAAGATTGTGGAGTATGGCCTTTAGGATCTATCAAATCCACTTTAAAGAATACATGGTACATAGCAGAAAACAGTACTATAGAAGTGAAAGATGTAATTGTACACATACATATATGTACATATATACAAATATGACAGAGAGAAAGGGAATAATGGACAGTGGAACATGGGTTGTTGATCTAGGCTAACATCATCAGAGAAATAGCATGGCTGGTGTTTGTGTTGGAAGATACCTTTGGGGAATTGTTGGGCCATTGGAAATGCCTTTATCCTCCTTGGTTCAGCATGATATTTTTATGGTTTTTAGCTACAATATATGTTCTTGATATTCTTCTTTCTGGTCATTGCAAGTTATTTGCTTGGTCCACATTAGTCTCTTTGAGATGATATATATATATATATATATATATCATCATTAGGGCCTAGAAGGTGGCAAAAGTGTGGGAATGTACAAAAGAAAGGAATGCTTGGATTTGGTGACTTGGTGCAATGCATGTATGTAAGGGCACGTATCTAGTGACATGGGTATCTTTTGTTCTTATATGTATATATATGTGTGTGTGTGTGTGTGTGTGTAGATATGTGTGTATTAACTTTACTAGAATCTGATCCATAGTTCACTGTATTGTGAAACAAGTAGACAGAGAACTATTTATAGCAGTAAAAGGAAATAAAGGTTATGGTGATTGTCATTTTGTTTACTATTACTAAAGAATGCTAAATGTTTCAGAGAATTTACTACAAATTTTAATTCTAGTAACATGTTGCTCGTCCCAGAATCACAGCATTTTGCTTTGAAAGTTTGCAACCATTTTCAGTTGCAGTAAGAGAATAAGCTGTTTGTCGTTTTATGTCCTTAGACAACATGTCGTTTGAAAGTTCTGTCATTCAATCTAAAAAACAACCGTTATGAAATTTGAATTAAACTTCCGAATTGAGTTTAAAAGGACCTGTTCATTGCTGTTGAACATTTTTTTATCGTTTTAGGTTGAAAAAAATGAGATCTTTTTAATTGCAAAAAAGTCTGTCGCCCTTCAACACTAAAACACTGTCGTTTCATTTGAAAAACGCCAAATTGTTAGTTTCGAAGAAGTCTACCTCTTGTGTTACTAAAGTGCGTATTGTTGGTATGATGAAGTGTCATGTCGTTTCTGAAAGGTGGCAACATGCTGTTGCTGTGTTTTGACTTAAAAAACGACATTCAATTTTTTTTCATCCTATATGATGTCGTTTACGTGAAATCGACATGTGGTATAACTTAAGTTCTCTGTCCTATTTCATTTATACATTATAGCATGTCGTATCTTGTCTTGAAGCGCGCCAAGCAATGAATGGATAGGCGGTGTGTTGTTCAAAATTTTGTCGTCTAGGTATTTGAACGGCATGTCATAAAGTTTGTTGTCGTTTTTTTTCTAAAGTTTGCCGTCGTCTCTTTGTAGAGAGAGGTCGTAATTCATATGACGTTTACAAATCAAAGACTGCCAGAGATGTTGTCGTCTTTCATCGAACCACACGTAGTTTTCCTTGAAAATTTTGGTTGTCTTTGATTTGTACACGTCACATGTCGTTTATTGTATTACATTTGTCGTCGCCTTGACACTGCATTTTGTTCCTTTATCATAATTTCCTTCTGTTTTCCATGTTCACACCACCCCCACACCATCCCCCCCCCCCCCCCCCCCCCCCCCAACCAAACAAAAAAAAAAACAATCCTTTTGCTTGACACATGAAAACGACATGGTATTTAAATTTCAGAATCTGTCCTCGTTAGCATCATAAACGACATGCCATTCACGTGAGCATAGATTGTAAAACTTAAGAAGTCTTATATTGGATGTGGCACATTATTTTGAATCCAAAACATTTAATTTAATTGAAATCTAAATCTAAATCTACTTTTTTACTTTTAAAAAATTCACACCACATTTATTTTTCTTTCCCCTAGACACCCATTTCATTTTATATGAATGCGAAGAGAGCTAAGTTTGCAACAGAATATATTTCCATCCGTAAATACTGTATTAATCTGTTACAAATCAAAATTTACTCAGGAAGCTAAAAAGGGCATGAAAGAGATAAGGAAAAGTAAAAAGAAATTGAATAGAGAATACAGTTTGACTACCAGACATGAAAAAAATAAATAAATAAAGTAAATAAAAAAATCAAAGTTATTAAGAACTGGAAATAACAGATTGATAAAAACAACCAACTAAAATAAGGCATAAATCCAAGATGATTAAAATAGTTATTTCTTATTTTTTTTGTGTTTTCCTGTTATATTTGTTTCTTAATACATCTACATTCCCCTTTATTGTACACATAACAATACAGAGCAGTATAACAGCATTGGAATTTATTCATAACTCTCAAAATAATCACTGAAATAATTTTTACTGTACACTTGAGTGTTGGTGTTCATCCAAATACAGCTCTGCAAGGGCGGTAAATAATGCAGCTCCAATTGGAAGGACATCTTCATCAAGAAAGAAGTAAGGCGAGTGTGGCGAGTGAACTGAAACAACTTCCTCGTTTCGGATTCCGATGTTAAGCATGGTTCCGGGAATTGATTCCTGATAAAAGGCAAAGTCCTCACCTGCCATTACCTTCTTGCCATCCTTGACATTCTCAGGGCCAAGCATGAGTTCTCCAACCCTCTTCACATGCTTATGCAAGCTCTCATCATTCATAACAGCGGGTAGTGGCGGATATTCCTCTTCTTTCATATCAACATATGCACTACATCGGTGCACAGCTGCCTGTCCTTCAACAACCTACACCACAGAACTTACTAGATGAAGTTGTAAACCATGTACAAGGACAACATTTTTTTTCCCCCCCTTTTTTCTTGGAGTAAATGAGTCGGTAGGCTACCAGAGTAGTAGAATACTTACTTTATCTACTATCTCTGACCTCTTATGTTTAGAATACTATTCCAGTATGATTTTACTTGTCAAATTGAGTTTGATACCAAAAGTAAAATAGTTGAAGAATGACGTGCATACCTCTTTCAATCGACGCCTGAGTTGGAGCAAGCCATCGGTTGTAAGACTCCTTAAAGTACCCCCAAATTCGACTTCTGATGGGATTACATTCATTGCAGTCCCGCCTCTTACATACGTGATGGATAGAACCTTAATAGAGATTAAATAAAAAAGGACCAAAGCTAAGCTTTAGCAATATGGCAAGTACACCCTCACCAAAAGATATGGAACAAAGAAAATACACACTTGGAGAGAAAAGAGAAAGGGAAATAGGCGCCAGGATAAGCTCAAATACACGGAAGCTAAGGAGTGAGTTTGCAATTTTTTTCCATTAAAAAAAAAAAATTTCTCCCCAATAATTTTATGTTCAGATACAAAGAACACGGTCTAGGCAAAAATCTTCAAAGAAATACATTGAAACAGAGATCTACCCGACTGTTGAGGGGATCACTTTCCCTTGAGACTAGCTGCTGCAATGCCAAAATTGAAAATGATGCAGCGAGTATTGGATCCATGGTATGATGTGGACCCGCCGCATGACCGCCTTTTCCAACTATTTTCACTTGAAACGTACATACAGCAGCCAAAACGGGCCCTGCAAGGGAAGCTATGCTTCCGGTAGGTGTTTCAAAGTCGACATGCATTGCAAAGATTGCTTCAGCATCACAAAGGGCACCTTCTTTTATCATGTGTGATGCACCAGCGCCACCCTCCTCACCAGGTTGAAAAAGAAGTCTCACAGTTCCCTTCATAATGAAATATCAAGGAAATATTTTTTTACCATAAACAGGTTCGGAAGAACAATTCCTTCTTTTTTTTCTACAATCACAGCTAAACAACTTTGGGCGTCTTAAAGACACTTATAAGCAGCCCACTTTACAACGTGATCCAAACAAGTCTTTAATATATTGAAATTACTATTTTCAAAAGCTATTAATTAAACATGTCTAACAGTTCGCTTCACAATCAGATAAAAGGAGAGTTCTTTTGAATTAAGCTGATTTGGACAAGCAATTCAAAGCCTAGCTTAAATTCAAGACATACAAATTCAGTTCCCTCCCCACAACCCTCCCTCTTTTTCATTTTTCTTATTTCAGAAACAGATATCAGACATAAGGTCGACTTGAAAAATCAAAACTTTTCTCAAGACTAGTTATCCAAATTTCCAATTCTAGGTAGCATTTCAGACTGGTAAACTCCTACTCCAAATAAACACTATGTGGCCTTAGAGACTGCTTTTGGATAAAATTTATATGTCCAATAACACTATAGTGGCAGCAATATTACTCGGAAATATATATATATATATATATAATTGTATATATACTAACCTTGAGCTTATCCTTGCGTTGACTAAGCAACTTAGCAGCACCAAGAAGCATTGTCGTATGAGCATCATGACCACACCCATGCATTTTCCCATCAATCTTGCTCTTATGTTCCCACTCAACAAGCTCCTATAAAAATCAATAAACAAAAGATTATCCACCAAATCAAATCAATCAGAAATTCAGAATCAAAGCAAAACAAGCAAAACAAGAAAGAAATGAAATCGGATTGGATTACTTGCAGAGGGAGGGCGTCCATGTCGGCGCGAAGAGCGACGACCGGAGGAGAGCCGGTGCCGATAACGGCGACAATGCCGGTTTGGGCAAGTGGGTATGAGTAAGAGACGCCGAGTCGGTCGAGTTCTGCTCGGAGAAGAGCGCTGGTGTTGTGTTCTTGGAATTTGAGTTCTGGGTATTCGTGGATTCTTCTTCTGATTGAGACCAGCCAAGGTTTCTGTTCTCGGGCTTTAAGGAGAATGTCTGTCGCGTAGTGGGTTTGACTTTGATACTCCTGGGAGCAGAGAGCGGGGTAGAACAGGGAGAGACAGACGAGGAAATGAATGTGCAGAGAATTAGCAATCAGAGACAAGCCCATGTTTTGTTTTGTTTTGTTTTTTTGTTCTTTTTAAGGAAAAGTATAAGAATTTGCGAGAGGTGAACAGAAGAAGCTGTAGATGGTGATTTCTACGCCTAGAGGGTTGAGTAGGGTTGGTTGACCATAGAGCTGTTCGAGTGGAGAAGAATAAAAAGGGAGTTTTTTTTTTTTTTTTTTTCCTCCTCTGAAAAAAGTGAAAATGGAGTTTTGGTTATTCTTCTTGAGAAAACGGGGGAATGTCCCCGGACTGACCAAAATAATAAAATAAAAGGTTTTATAAGGAGCAAATAGGGTGAGGCTGTAGTAGAGTCTCTCTCAGAGTAACTACCGGTAGATTTCTTTTTTAAACCGTTAAGATTTAATCGAACGGTTGACATATTGTTGGTGTATCGTAATTACCATATATCTTACCTCATCTTATCCCTTCCCACCCCAATCTTCTCCGTTGCCCGTGACCTGCGTCCCGTCGCTGGTGACCCCCAGACGCTGGCCACCACACCCACAATCCCCTCACCCCAGGCCCGGCCGGTCCCCCACCCCATCCCCGGCAACCCCCCCTCCCCCCCGGCCCCCACTCCCCACCCCAAGTCTTCTCCGTCACCGACGGCCGCCTGACGTCGGTGACCTACCCCCAGCCCCCCCTCCAGGCCCCAGCCCCGACCTCCCCCTACCCACCCCCCGCACCCCCCCCCCCCGTCGGGCCCCCGGCGCCCCCCGCCCCCAACCCTAGGTCCCCCCTCCCTCGGCACCCCCACCCCAGGCCCCCCTCCCCCGGCCCACCCCGGCACCCCCCCACCCCCCTCTTTCTCTCTCTTCCCCTCTCTCTCTCTTCCCGGCCCGCAGCCTCCCCCCCCCCCCCCAACACCCCTGACGCAACCGACTCCCCCCGACGAGAGAAGAGAGAAAGAGAGGAGGGGAGAGAGAGAGAGAGAGAGAGAGAGGGTGGGGGGTCCCCGTTGGGGGTGGGGTGGCGGGGGGCACTGGGGGCAGAGAAAGAGGGGGCCAGGGAGGACTGGGTGGGGGGGGGTATCGCCTGGCTAGGGGGGAGGGGAGAGGGGGTGTCGGGGAGTTGGGGGGGCCGGCCCGGTGAGGGGTGTGGCCTGGGATGGGGGGCCAAGGAGGGGTGACCTGGGGTGGGAGTAGGGCCCGGGGGGGAGGGAGGGTTGTCGCGGATGGGGTGGAGGGCCGGCCGAGCCTGGCATGGAAGGGGGGCCGGGGGGGGAGGGGTTGCTGGGGATGGGGTGGGGGGCTGGGGGTGTGGTCGTCGGCGTCAGGGGGTCGCCGGCAACAGCGGGAAGGTCACCGGCGACGGAGAAGATTGGGGTGGGAAGGGATAAGATAAGGTAAGGTATATGACAATTATGATACACCAATAATATGTCAACCATTCGATTAAATCTTAACGGTTTAAAAAAGAGCTCTACCGGTAGTTATTCTGGGAGAGGCTCTACCACAGTCTCTCCCTAATAAAGTAATGATAATAATTCTCTACTGATTTTTTACACCAATATCTAGTAGGGATAAGGTTAAATTATACCTTATCAAAAATAAAAAAAAAAGTTGTAGAAATTATAAGGCTAATTTAAAAATGAAATTATCAAAGTAAAAACTTTTTAAAATGGAGTTTTTTTTTTTCGGTGAGAAAATAGAGGTGTTATAGTGTTAAATTAAGAAGAGTTCAGGGTGCACATGTTAAAAAATTATACGAATTTATAATTAAATAGTCTTTTTTTAAAATGTTTTTTAATAAATGGTCGAAGTTTTTAAAAATTAGTTAAAAGATCTCTTTTTTTTTTAGAATGATTAATTAATTTTCTTAAATGGTCAATCAGTGATTGATCACATTATAAGTCAATCACTTATTAACCATAACGTAAATCATCAAATTTCATAGTTAATCACTGATTGATCAAATCTGAAAAATGACAAACGATCATTTTCTTAAATAAATAAATATTCGACCATCTATTAGATTAAATTACTAAAAAAAGCCACCCAACCTAATTTGTATTGTTTACAATTTAACTATTGTTAATAACTAAAATAAATTGCTACAGTTGTCAAAAAATTCAAGGACTATTTATCAAAAAAAAAATTATTCGTTGACTAAAATGTATAAAATAAATAAATAAATAAAAGACAAAAGTGTTGAATCACAAAAAATTAAGGGACCGTCCATGCTGCTATTAACCTTAAAATAAAATAAAAATAAAAAACAGATAAAAAGAAAAAAAAATTAATTGCAAAAGACGAAAAAAACAATAAATAAGATTTAATTACAAAGAAACTATTGAAGTACTAACTTGGACTTCGGATCCATCAACAAAGTAAATCAGCGAAAATGTATCAAGAGAGTAAACGAGTAACTAGATTTTCTTCTACTAATTAATTCTCTTTTTTTCTTTCTTTTTTTTCTTTTTTTTCTTTATCTCCGTTTGGAGGGCAGCGCACGGTCGGACCAAATCACAGGTCACGAAATTTTGATAGTGAATAAACAGATGTAAATTCTCTCTTGAATCCCTCGCTTACATTTGCACGAATGTGTGACAGTTAAAATACACCGACCAAACGATATATAACATGATTTTTGGGACCGCTGATTCTCTTCAAGATCGTTGCTTTAGCTTTCAACTTATGCGGGATACCAATATTCAGGTCACGTCCCTTTCCTTCACCAATATGTAATATAATATTTTTTTATAAATAACAAATTAAGCAGAAAAAGATAGGGGGGAAAATAAGGCATAAATGTATAAGCTGTAAAATCTTATGGTAAAAGTAGGTAAACTCCAGATAATAGTTTATCTCCACATACTAATAAGCAGCTACGTACTTAAATCCTGAATTATACATGGAAGCCGCAAGAAAAATGCCGCTACATAAACAAAAAGCTGCAGTTAGTCCAAGCCTTTTATGATGCTATACACATAAATATAACAACAAAAACCTAACAACTCTGCTTTGTACAAGCGAAATTTTAGCCCCTGAACCGTAAGAGGTACCGGGGCCTGTTATAAGTGCGGAAAAACCTCGAAAGCACTAAAACTTAAGACCTCTCCACATGCTGGTGAAGCCTATGAACAAGACTGCAAACACGACTACCCTAAATATAAAGGAAAATAGCCAGGTTGAGCCAGTCTTCGAGAACATAGAAACGACCTTCTTCTTGCCTGGCTTTGAGGTTGAGTATGATCTCATTGCCGTGCCCTGATCTTGAGATGTTTTACTGTCGTCAACAGAACCTGATAAGGCAATCTTCTGTGGTTCATCTACACAGCCAGTGACATGCTGTTCAACAGCTTTTTCCTCCTGCAAATTGGTGGTAGAATAGCCTTTCAAGAATCTGTGTAAAGAAATCAGCAGACTCTAAAGAATGTTGCAGCTTCAAAGGTAATTACCTCTTTAACTGCTGGTTTTGATTCCTCTTCTGGCTTATTATTCTGAAATTTCACAGACTTAAAGCTGCAGCTAATTTGTAGTTTCCTCTGCAAGCGTAATCTTCTCGGTGCAGCACCTTGAAAATGCGGTACCTCGGTTTCATCAGCGAATGGTGGATTTTGCAATTGGCGGGCCCTCCTCCTGATTCCTAAAGGTCCAGAATCACCATTCACAACCGGGTTTGGGTTCAAATCATTGCTAGATAGTGCAGAACCAAATGGCGCAACATTTCTGTTGTAGGATTCAGCCTGTGCTAAATAAACAGTGCCGTGAACTTCAGGAGTTTCCACATGTATGGAAGCCTCCCCGGGAAAATTCTCCGTAAAGGACATCACACCTTGAAATCCTGCCTCAAGCTGCATGCAATGAGAAAAATGTAAGATCGCTTTCAGGGGAAAAATATCTCAAACAGCTTTGAACAACTCATCTATTTAGGATAGATAGTAAGTGCACAACCTAGCTATTGCAGAAAAAAGAAAACAACTTGGGATAAAACTTGCTAGACCAACTGATAAAAAGCGCCTTGAGAGCTTCATCTCACCTTCACCTTCTCCACTTGAGCTTGTGCATCACCATATGGCTCATCATCGAAATCAGAAGTTACATTCGTCATAATCGTGCCACCACTAAAGGCCAGATTATTTTCAGTGCCAAAATCTTCTGTGGCATCCTCCCCTGAATTATTAAGAACGTTCTTCAGGAACTGAGTGACATCATCTGACTCATTGGTCCCATACTGAAATTGCAAATCGCTATGACCATTGCTACAATCAGTGCCGACAGGGTAATATATGTAAGAAGATCCTAGCTCAGCTTGCATCTGTGAATGCAATGGGGAGAAGATTTTGCAATCCAGCTGCTCAGGTGTGGCAAAAAACATTTTCAAGTCCTCCTCCAGCTGCCGGTCACTCTGCAGAACAAAGCACGGACAAAATAACGACTTAATGATATTGTTTTATCCAACTGAACATAATGCTAAACAAAGACTCAGATCCTCTTCACTCACCTCACTAGCGATTTCTTCTATCCCTATATATTTTGCATCATGAACACTATAGCTATTGCGGGGACAAGCAATGGCTTTTCCGGCATCTGATGTCATGTCATCAGAAGTCTCCCTGGAATATTCTATTTTTGTGGAAAGCCTCTCAGCGTGCTTTCCAGATGATAGAGGTCCAGGAGTCACTTCTAGCTCGGACTGCGTATCTCCCGGAGAAGATTGGACAACAGGAGATGACACCGTTGGTTCAGCTTCATCACCGTTCAAACCTTCGATACTCTCATCTTGTTTCTTGAACAAACGACAAAGGACAAAGGGGCTCTGGATAAGATTAGACAACAACATACATATTAGAAACAAATCTAAAATGGGTCCAAGCCACATGTACATGTTCGTTGAGAAGATGCAAATCTAAATTCTCCACCTTCAAATTGCTCAAATTCTCAAATTAAGCAAAGTGTTCTAACGAATTAAACAAGTCTAAATTATCAACTTGGAAGGAAAAGAAAAACATATAAACAAAGCAAATTATACCAAATTGGGCAAAACAACAGCAAGCAATTAGTGAGTGAAAAACAACCTGGCCGGGGTTAGTTCCATCGAGCTCCTTCAGCGTGGCACGGTACTCATGCATTACCCAGTTGGTCCTCTTCCCCTTTGGAGCACGGCCAGTGTGGAAGACCAGAGTTTTCTTCATTCCAATCTGGATAGTTCCAGACCTTATCTTGCGATCTTTACCCGTTGCCTTCCAATATCCTGCATTCGTAGCCCTGTTCAACCGATGCCCATTCGGGTACTTCCGGTCTTGCGGACAGAAGAAGAACCACTCCGGATCCCTCGTCGGAATCACCGACAAATCTGCAGCCAAGACAGAGATTGAGATTGAATTTAGACAAACATCAAAGACCCAAAATGTATATCTTAGTGCGAAGATCAATTCATTCAATCCATCCTCCCAAACGAACAGAAATCGAATTAACGTACTCAAAACTTCAGGAACAGTGGAATCTCACAACTCCCAAAAGAACCGAAACAATTCAAGTATAATCATATCACCCCATATGAAAAACTTCAGACCCAAAATGACAGATTTAGTTATAAAATGAAAAATTCAATCAAAACGCCTCACAATTTCAACAAGAACAGAAAATAATTTAAAAAAAAAAAAGCAAAACAATTTAAGTCTAAAAAGAAAATCAATAATAGAGATTGAGAAAGAGGAAAAAGTACCAGGTAAATCCCAGGGCTCCCATTTACAAACATCGATTTCACGAATAACGGAGACTTGTCTATCCTTGCCATTGATCTTAAACCGCAGGTAGTAGTCGACGAGCTCCTCGTCCGTCGGCCGGAACCTGAACCCGAGAGGAAGGGAATTCAGGGACAAAGCCGCCATTTCACCCACTGCCATTTCAACGCCAACACCTCGACCCTAACACCAACACTTTTTAGAGAGAGAAAACGAAAGAGAGAGAGAGAGAGAGAGAATGGATCAAAGAACCAAAATTTGAAGAGCGACAAAGAGAAGCCTTCTTTTCATGAATTTTTAAAGGAAAGAACTTTTTCCCCCAGAGAGGGAACCCTAGGAATCGCTAGGATCCTCGGAGAGTTCAGTCCGAGGTTGGTCCCATGTCCAACAATGATTTTAAAATTTTTTAGTTTTTTTTTTTTTTTTAATTTCGCAGGTAAAAGGAAAGCAAAATAAAAAGCAGAGCAAAACCAGAGAAAGTGAACTGAATTTTAGAGAGAGAGAGAGAGTTGAATCGGTGAGTTAAGCCGACGAGTCACTCTGTCGTTTTCTGAACTCGAAGACCATTTGCCCGCGCTTAAATCCCCTGTATATTCCGCGTTTACTTCCCACCTTACTTTATCTCTTAATTACGCAAATGCCCTTGTGTCCGAAAGACTACTGGGGGGAATTCGGTAATAGTGGTGGAAAATCAGGGGTAAAATGGAGATGTGAGGCGAAATAAAAATTTCACGTTATGAAGGCAAACCAATGGGTATACACCACGTGTACAGCGACGTCATCTGAATAAATGGGCCCGCGTTTTGCATTATCGTGGTGAGATGAGAAGTTGCCATGAATCTTGCCCTGAGCTTCCACGCTGCTTCTAATATTCACATTATTAAAAGTATTTTTTTCAACGCTTTACCTTTTTTGCAGCAAAAAAATATAGAAAAAAGAAAAGCTTTTTTTTTTTTTTTTGCCTTTTTTGATTTCCTTTAGGATAGTGATACGAACGAGAATTGTGTTAGGGTGTAAATTGATTCTTCCAATATTATACTATTTTGCATTGTTAAATTCTTATTGAGACTTTGATTAAAATTTTACAAAAAAATCTCATATCTCATACCGTATGATATCCGGTATGTAACTTCAATTATTTTGAATATGAATTTCAACTATTATAAATATGAATTCATGTAAAAAAAATGTACTTAAATTAAATATGAATTCCTCTCATTTTACATTTTCTTCTGCATGAAGTCGTATTTTTAGTAACTGAAATTTACATTCTCAATAACTGAAGTTCACATTTGTCGGATATCATCCGGTACTGGATAGGAGACCAACCCTAAAACTTTATAGCAATTTTTAAACCAATTATGATTAGGCACTAGTGAATAGGTCTTCTTATGATATTTTGTTCAAATTACATCAAAACTAAAAAATAATTGTAGATAATTTATGATACTGAGATGATGATTGAAATACATAACTTTATCGATAATGCATTTATTTAGATTTTATCATATAAATCTTCCTAAAAAATAATTATCTATCAATAGGATTTTTTTCAAAATCAAAATTCTCTGTCGATAATATATGTTTTTGAATCTTAAACTAATATTTAAAGAAACAAAAAAGTATGTTAAAGTGATAGAGTTCGACATAAGTCCAATAATTCAAAACATGATCCAATTTTCTCATATCATGTGATAAAACCTTCTTTTTTTTATATCTTTCAAGTTTCCCCTTTTTTAATGAAATATCTTATGAGTTTCCTAATTTAAAGGGCCAAAACAAAAATGTGGATTGAAGATGAGAGCTTTCAACAGTGCCCCATGGCAGGGACTAGGAAGGGTCGTCTTGTCAATAGACCTTTGATTAGATCCTAGCCTTGCAATTCTAAATCTTCTATATACGTACTATATATATATATATATTTATTTATTTATGTATATATAAACATTGATGGTGAAATAGTAGACAGAGGAGTGAAATCTAGCTGGCAATTTAATATTTGGAAGAAAAATCATATATTTGGATGAAAGTGACATTTTTAGATTGTGTTTTCTCCGATCTCTAGTGGAGTTTTGTAACTTTGTTATATGTTTGATTATAGATTATAATTTTGCTTCCTCAAATTTGGTAACGAATTTACAATGACAATGCTAAAAAGTTGTCACAAGAGAATGTAAGTGACAAATTGATAATGTTAAGCCTTACTAATTGATTACAAAAAACTAATTATAATACCAACAAATTGTTTTCATTGTTTTCTTAAGCAAAACCATTTAAGTTTGTATTATTAGATAATTTCATAGATCCCGTTAAGTTAGTTTAAGGAATCAAAGAGGAAAATGTTGATTTTGATAAGAGTTTTCAGATTTAAAAACTATGATGGTGAAAAGCTCATCTTAGATTGTTCCCTTTTTTTTTTTTTTCTTTCTTGGGTGAAGATTGTTCCTTTTTTTTTCCTCGTTAAAAATGACTCTGCATTCCATAATTCCACGTGGCTCAACTTTCGATCCTGGGTAACAGTGTGAACACAAGCAAAAAAAAAAAAAATGGAAGCATATTCTCATTTATACCAAAAAAAAAAAAAAAAAGGAAGCATATAATGCATCAACCAAGGATCTATTCTATTGGCTAGGAGCCTAAGACCTAATAAGCGTGGAAAGTGATTTGTGACTAAGAAAAACGACTAGAAATGGGCTTTTATAATAGAGAACAAACGTAAAAGGAGAAGGAAAAAAAATAAGAATCTCACTTTGTCCCTGCCACATATAAATCATTTTTCTTTCGTTACTCAGAAAAACGACAAGAAAGTTCAAATAATCTTCCACCATCCATTTATAAATTATTAAATTGTGATTTTTTTTTTGGGGTAACTTTGGGCTTTTCAATCTTTATTTTGAGGAAAACAAAATGGAAAATTTAGTTTAAAGTGGATTTTGACGTAATTTGTGGAGGTGTGTTTTTAAACTGAGGAAATATCCCACCTTGATTAGAGCATTAAAGAATGAAAAAAGTTTAGTGTTCATCCTAAAGAAGAATTAATTAATATTATGAGTGTCCAAATCCATAAGGCCAACTTAAATTGTCTTTGAGCATAGAGTCCTTTTTTCTTAAACTTGACATAAACTAATGATACTAATTATTATTATTACTAATATTAATATTAATATTATTATCATTATTTCCTTTCAAAAGAAATGGTTTTATTTGCACTTCTTTAAACTTTTAAGCAGGAAAAAGAATGAGAGATTGTCATCATTCCCTACATCTTTTTATTACAACTCCGAATTATTAGTTATAACATTTTCCTAAAGAGATTTTTAACTTTCCGTTGTACCCTTTCTAAAAGAAAATGTTTCAATTTTTAATTAAAGTGACATAAAAGTTAAAGGTCTAAGCCTCCAACTTTCAGCGGCTGGAACATAGTCATCACGTTCTCCCTCTCCACAACAACATAAATTAAAAAATTAGAAATAAAATAAAATAAAATAATACTAGGAAGGCTATTATTTTATGCTTTCTTTTTTGTTCTCTTGTTTGACATTCTTTTCTTGTGTCTCGCTGGAAGAAGATATTCTTTTGTTCAGTCTTATCAAATGACTCAAAAATCACTTTTAATGTAACGTTTGGCCATTCTTCACCACTGCTTGCCCAATTTCTAATTTCACTTAACTTGTGGGGCCGAAACTCAATTTATCGTGCTTGAGAAGAAGGTTAAATTTTAATAGAGACTCTTCTATATTGTAAACTAAGGCTCCGTTTGGTGAAACAGTTTGAGTTGAAATTTTTAAGTTTGAATTAGTTGATTTTTTAAAAACTAGTTATAATTTTTATTAACTTTTCAGAAAAAGACAAAAACTGAGATGAAAATTTTGAGTTTAAAATGTTTCACCAAATAAATCATAAATTTGTTTCAAGCAATTTTCAACCCAAAAAAACAATTATAATAAAGGGGAAAAAAAAAAAAAAAACTGTCAAGTTTTGGTATATCAAAAGGGTTGAAGCATAGCACAAATCTCTTACTAGACAAGTTTGTGAAATTCAACCAGGATTGAAAAAGTTCCTTGGACAGTTCAACTCACCATTGCTACAAAAAAAAAAAAAAAAGGTGATTTCTGTGTGGGCTTATATTTATTTACAAATGTACAAACCTTAAATCTTTCTTCTTCTTTTGCTTTCTTTTGTATCCTTGGTATTTCAAAACAAAACAAAACTTCTACATTGTATTAGTTCAATAGCAGAAGGCTCGTGAAATGCCCGAAAGGAATAGGATTTGCGGCAGAGTTCTCGCCCTGCGCTTGTCGAACATGGTTTGTAAACCAAGAGCTTTGATGGCCCCTTTTCCATTGGTGTCTTTTGTGTTTACTTCTGAGGCTGTTCAAGAATCAAGATATTAACTGAGAGCATGGCATCCTAATGGGCGAAAACACCACCGTGAGGCGCGCGTGATCTGAGAGAGAGTAGTCATCAGGCCATCTTCCTTTCTCCACTTCAGGAGGGAAGAGGACCGCGTTTTTTATGCTGAAACCGATTGTTTGATGCTTGCTGTTCTTGGAGCCATTATCTTGGACCTCGTTTCCATGTTCGTCTCCTTGCTCTGTCCCCGTTGGATTCCAAATCCGCTGCTGCAATGCCATAGTTGAAAACATAAAGATCACTGTTTTAGCATATGGCGGTGTCATAATGCGGAACAAAATTAAACATTAACGACTAGACAACATCAGAACATGTTTTTTTGAGCCAAAGCATACAAACAAGTTTACAACTTAAGAACAAAATTCGAGTCTTGTTAAGTGTTCTAATACTACAGAGTGAAGATTACTAAGTGAAAGAAACTTAAGAACAAAATTCGAGTCTTGTCAAGTGTTCTAATACTAAAGGGTGAAGATTAATAAGTGAAAGAAATTTTGGCTGAGAACAATCTACCTGAAATTCTTCGAAGTCGAGAACTCCATTGCCATCTATGTCTGCTTGAACCCACAAGTCCTTTGTTTCTTCAGCACTGAGTCCGTAGCAATGACCAACCAAATTAAGCTGAAAAAAAGGGTGTTTAATTCAGTATATTTCATAAATAGACAAATTTAAGAAATTTGATTTAAAAAAAAAAAAAAAAAAAAAAAAAGCGCTATACCTGTCGAAGTGCCTCGCAGAACCCTGAGTAGGTTATGCAATCATCACGGTTATCAGCCTTGAGAAAGGCAAATGCATCGTGTTCTGTCCGCAAAGCTCTCCGAAGTAGATACTGAAAACAGAAAAGTTCAAAAAATATTACAGACTGAATAAGGTAACCACAAAGGTTAAACTTGTATTCAATTTAGTTGTTGCATTAAATTAACACAATTTGTGGCTACTTGTAATTGACCTTGAACATGCCAAACACTGCTTCATTCCAACTCGTCTTTAGGAGTTTCCTGTAACTGTTAGGATTGAGAAGCCATATGAAATCGACACCGCAGATGTTCCCCCGATGGTTCCGATGGCTGACCCACTGCAATAGGCAGGATGAAAGAACATCAGTAGTTGGCATAAGAAGATGCAACTCTTATCGCCCTTATATGTCGTCATTAGAAAAACAACAGGAGGCGCGTTTTTTTTCATTTCCTCACATTCATGTGTATGCTTACTAACTAGGAACGCAATTCTAATTACTAATGTAGATTAGTATACATTAGAATCAAGTGTTTGAAGATGCTGACCTTGTGTGCATCCGCATCGGTGTACTGATGAGCAGTGTCATAAGACGAGACAAATCCTTGGGACCGAAGGAACTTGTAAACATGTCCGCGTTTACTTCCATTCCAGTCACTGCAGGAAACAGACATTGGAAGTCTATTTTAGTAAATCACTTCAATTCTACACCAGCCAAAAAAAATAAATAAAAATAAAAATAAAAACAAACAAAATGCAAAACGTGAAGAAACACAAAAGGGTTACTGAAAGAAGGCGATAAAATTGTTACCCGCAAAGTAATATGGACATGGGGTTTAGATTGTTTTCCTTCTGATAAGATTCTACACATTGCAGGATTTTGTAGACCTATAATTAGGCATAACAAAGTAAAATACATTATGAACGGTCTGTAGACAACAAAGATCGGCATTAAAAAAAAAATAAAAATAAAGAAAGATAATTGAATGGAAAATGAAGATACCTGATTCAGCCTGACTAGGCACAAACTCGAATCATGAGGGAATAACAAGTGCGTGTTCACGATGAGAATTTCCTGCCGAAGATCATTGCTATTTCGACATTGTGTAAATGGGGTGGTGGCTAATTCGACGTGTAACAACTGAGCAACACGATCCCCGCAATCGTTGAAAAGCAATTCCCGACAGTTAAGTACTCTTAAGAAGTCCTTATGAACCGCAGTCAGTAAGCCTGTAGGATCCGACAAAAACATCTTAATCCGGGGAAAAAAGAGGACAATGCCACAATGCTCAGAATCAGAACATACTAATAATGTACTAAATAGATTTATGTAAGGATTCCAATGATTAGAAGCAATCAAATGCTACTTCAAGGGTACTTTTCCAAAAAGCAGGACAATTCAAAATCGGAACGAATCAAACTATCATGAGGCGTAAAATTGAGATGAAGACAGAACGAAAAATTTACCATCACCACGGTTGTTGGTACGCCCAAGCTTGAAACTCGTATACCCGGCAGCCCCAAGCCTCTTCTCATATATATTCACAAGCTCTTCATTCCCCACCCAGAATTCCTGTTTCACCATTTTAGCCTTAACGCATTAAAGAAAATAAAAAATAAAAAATTAATTTAACATAATTTGATGAAAATCTGACGGTCCAACCTGAAGGCAAATAATGGAAGATCTCTCATACAAGAGCCAATCCAATATGCTTTGATTTCTCGTCATCCAGAACGCCCTGTAATCGCTTTCGCGGCAACTCGGATCCTGTTTCCGACCCCGCCAAGAAAGAAAAAAAAAAAGAGAATTATTACAAAAATAAAAAAAATAAAAAATAAAAAAACAGAAAAACCAGATTTGGTTTGTTGTTTTTTTCTGGAGAAATTTAGAACCTCATGGTTGAGACGCTTGTAGATAGGAGCGAGAATGTTGAAGGTGGTGCAGGTAATACAAGGCTGTTGTTGATGGTGGTCTCTAATGGAGGATGAAATCGCGTAACTTCCTATTCTTGATATCCTTCCTTTCATTTTCATCTTCCTCTCCTTTCTCATTCCCTTCTCCACTATCTCCTTTATATATGTGTGTGTGTATATTTATATAAACCAAACCAAAACAGAACAGAACAAGAAAACCCCCAACAAATTCTTGGACTATCCAAAATTTTGTGTGAATAAGGAAATGTTTTGATTTGATTTCTATGGAGAAAGGAAGAAATACAGAGGAAGAGAGAATGGAAAACAAAAGGAAAGGAAAGGAAAAAACTTTTTTCTTTTTTATTTTTTTTTGGAGTTTTTTTTTTTTAATAAATTTTTTTCTGGGTAGGGGAGTTGAGTTGGTTTGGGTGGGGGAGGGAAGGAGAGGAAAAGATTTTAACGGAAATACCGGTAAATGTGGGGGGACACTCGACCCTGTTTGGGGATTTTGGTTTTTTTAACTCTCAACCAAAAAAAAAAAACAACAACAAGAAGGGACGTGAGTGAAATGAATTAAACCAAACAAAACAGCCTCAACACACCAGAACACACTTAAATGTTTCTTTTCGGAACAAACGCCAACCTCAATTAATCTGTTATCGGTGGCACACAAAGTTGCACGAACTCACAAGCGCGCGCACGCACACACACACACATATATATAGCTGTATGTATATGTACACACACACACACATATATATATATATGGTGGCGAAGGAGGAGAGGAAAATCTAGGTCGGCATATTTTTTTATTTCCTTGGCATCTTTTTTTGAAAAAAAAAAATTTTTGAAAAATTGAGAAGAAAGGTACTTATTCCTAAAAATATAAGGATAAGATACTTTTTCTTACCAACAACAAATAAATAAATATACTTTACCCCAAAAAAAAGAAGGTACTTTTACTATAGACAGATTATCTTATTTTATCGATAGAGATTTTTTAATTGCATTAAAATTTTAACTCATCCGATGAGTGAGTATACGCATTTAAAAAGAATATATAATATATAACATGAAATAAAGTGCTTTCTTCCATATTTTGAAGGTCCAAAAGGTAAGATTTAATTCAATGACTAAAAATTACTGTATTGGCGTGGGGTGGGGAAGCTCTATCATAGAGGATCAACGAAAAAACAGACGCATACTTGTAAGAGGAATCTAAGTATCTGTACCTCAAAAAGATATCCGCATATTTAGGGAAGATTTTGTTTGTAGAATTGTTCCCTCTAATCTATGAACATGTCTAGAAGTGTCAAACACTACTTCACCATTTTGTCCAAAACGGTTTTTTTTTTTTTTTTTTATGAAAAAGTTCTGTATTTATTTTTAGTCTTCTATTTTTTTCGGACAAAATTTTTTTTATTTTAGTCTTTTTTTATTTTTTTTCTTTTACTTTTGTATTTATATTCTGATCTTCTTTTTTTTGGATCATTTTTTTTTATTTTAATCCTTTTTTCATGTTGATAAATTTATTTCATTTTAGTCCTTTCATATTTTTTTTAAAATATTTTTTCGTGCTTTTTTTATATATTTTTTGTTTAGTATATTTTTTTAATTATTATTTTAATTTTTTCTTTATTAGATAAATTTTTTTCCAATTTGTCTAATGCACATGCAAGTGAAAAAAGAATGAAAGTGAAAGTGAATGGTGGAGATTGACTTGAGGAGAATGAGGCAATTAACGGGCCCACATACTGTCACTTATTTAATTTTTTCATCCGCGGAAAGTTGTTAAAAAGGCTGCTCAAAACACAGACATACATCATCGTCTAGATAACCGACGGCTGATAATTAATTAAATATTCATGCTTTTAGTTTTATTTTAAGAGAAAGAATGAAATAATATTTTTAAAGAAAATAATAATAAATTATAATATAAAATTTTAAATATAATAATAAATATTATAATTAAATTTATGATTACATAAGATATTTGAAAAAAAAAAAAAAAACATTATTCCTTTCTCTTCTTTATCTAACATGAAATTATGCACATAAATATAAATTTTTTTTATAAAATTTTATAAAATTTTTATAAACTACAAACATAAATATTTGTAAAATTTTATAAATATAAAATTTTGTTGTTATAAATTAATCACAAATATAAAATTTTTTAGAAAATCCAAGAAAATCTAAAGATTTATGTGATATAAATACAATAATTTGTCACCTTTTAAAAATATGTTAACTTTAAAGGTATGCTACTTGCTACAATATCCCTTTTATTTTTTGGAATTTTATTCCTATGATTGATTAATAATCGTAGGAGAATTCTATAAAATACAAATATGTACACTAGATGCTTAGCCATGTATACTACCGCTTTAGCTCTGTATAGTTTTTGTTGTCACAATATATTAAAACAAGAGCCAAAAAAAAATCTAAAAATTAAATAAAAATTATAAAACTTGATAAAGATAGTCAAACACCTCATTACTAATGAGGTTTTTTTTTTTTTTCAAGTTTAAAAAAGGAAAAGTTATTTTTCTATACTTTCTAAGAATTAAATTAATTGTATGATTGAGTAGAATTAAGAAAATATACATATAGTTATTATTCAATTCAATTTTTGAAGCATGGTTTTTATTGGATTTCATCGAGTTTGTATATAATATATATATATATATATATTATTCTAATATGATTCTAAGAAAAATTCGTTGATAACTTTTTATATAAAAAAAAATTATCGATAATATAGAATTCTTAACCGACAGTATTTAATTATATTATGATTACAAACATAATTTAACGATAATTTACTAATCTGACTCCATTATGAAGTAAAGAATTCGAATTTTCTCATTTCCAAATTCAAAAAAGGTATATTTTTTAAATTATTTTCTCATGTTTCATTAAGTTAATATGATTTTTCACTTCAAAGATGATTGTGATATAACTGCATGTCTTCTGCAATCACCCTCTCGCATGCATGCTTTGTCGGTGTACATACTCATGACCTGTGGACCAACTCTTTCTTTTATCATTCTTTATTTATTTATTTATTTTTTATAAATCTTATTATTTTATCCTTCTTTATTATGCTATGAGAACTCTTACAATAATCTTCACCTCCTATATATATATATATATATATATATATATTTTAATTTCTTTTTCTTTCTTGTATTGAAAACTCAGGTAACCTAAGTCAACTATGGAGTTATGAGGTTCTTAGAAAACAAGGGGGGGAAAAAACTCTAGTATAGTAAAGACCATAGGCAAAAATCACGTTCATTGTATAATAATTTGGCTGTGTGTATATTATAATAAGAATGAGGGAAAAAGACAATGCAACCAAAGATTTGCAAGTTGACATCTTAGGCGATCGCTATTCGTTAACTAATTACTTTTCAAAATGGAAGAAATACATATATATGTATATATATACACACATATTCACACACACAAACACACACACACATATATGTAATGGGAAGAGGTAAGTGACATATCCTTTTCTTTAAAGTTTGACTTCCCTCTCTATGAAAGTTTGTTATAATCAACTCACTGAAGTGTAATTCGCTCTTCGCACACTACATTTGATCAATGTCGCTCAAATAATCAAAGAGAAAAAAGGGGGGAAAAAAAAAAGTCAACCCTGTAATTAACGAAAATAAAAGAAAATAAGGGAAATCTAAATTTTATCCATTTGATATCCAAGCTAGTTTTATAAGAGATTATTTATGCTATTTAATTTGTCTCTCTCATTCTCAAGGCCGCCATATATACATTTAATTGGGTAAGATCTTTGAGCACATCTTGAAGGAAAAAGAAAAAAGAACACATTGATGAAAAAGAAGTAGTACTAGTACACTGTGGTGCCTATTATTCACTTATGGTGAGACCTGAAGTCTAAAGGTTGTTCTCATCTTTATTTGTAGTTAATGACAAGGTTGGCATATATGAAGCAAGTGCATGAACAATGACAAATTAGTCAAGGTGTAACAAAGAATTGAAATGATTCACCAAAAAAACAAAGAATTGAAATGAAAAAATAAAATCAACTTGAAGTTAATAGGACATTCTCCATCGTCCGCTCGGTTTCAACTTGTAGCTTATGATGATGTGAAAGGCCCCATGAATTTCACTCTCCACAAGTTTCAAAAAGAAAAAGAAAAAAGGAAAAAAGGAAAAAATAATAATAATAACTTGGGGTTGGGGGTGATGTATAGAATATTCACTAGTAATTATGTGGTTATAATTATATATGGTTTCTTAACTTTTTATGATGGCAATCAATAGACGCACCTACCAACCAAAAGATATATAATGCGACAAAAAATATTAAAGAGAGAGAGAGAGAGAAGAATAATGCAAATAAATTGAAGATGCCAAGATCTTTGCACTTATAGGGAGATTTATTGAGGTAAACTACAACAAAAAGTGCTTTTAACGACACATGATAATATTGTAACTAATGGTGTCATTAAAGGGACAATACTAGCCACTATATATGTGTGTGTATTATTATGTGCCTAATGACACCATTAGTTACAATATTATTATGTGTCTAAATTTCTCTCTTAGTTACAAGGTTGTGACTGACATCTAATATACAATACATTAGTTACAAATTGTCATTATGATTAAAACTTTTAATTTGAATAATAAGATTTCGTGGCTAAAACTTTTGTATGACTAAAAAACTTGTGGCTTAAAGTTTTGGTCAAAATAAAAACTTGTGACTATAAATGTCACACAAAATTGTTATGACTAAAAGTGTAGTAAGAAAATGGGACTAAAAGCCTTTTTTTTTTTTTTTTTTGGCAGTGATTTGCCCTCTATTAATCCCCTTTTGAGTGGATTGGACTTGGCAACTAGATGTATCTTTTTCCTTTAACAAATGTCTCTCAAATCCTAATATAAAAACATTATTTCAGATGAGTTGCTGTATTTACGTTCAAAATGAAAATAGAAAGTGACAATTGGATGGAGAATGACATGTATAAGACCTTTGGTCTAATGGCATGGAAATTGAATGCAAAATAACAGACAAAATTACACAAAAACAAAAACACAGAGATTTCTAGGCGAATTTTATCATTAGCTTTCGCATTCTCTCAAACAAACAAGCAAACAAAAAAATCAAGCAAATAATAGAGAGAGAATTATTATAAGCTTATCTTTGACACAACCGTTGAAGCTCGCAATCCCTGTTTTTTCCCTTGATTTCAAGTGTGATCATGTGTTTGAATTCTAGAATAATAATGATGCATACTTTTAATCTAATCCATCTAAAGATAATCTTACGGTTGAAAATTTTTATGTCATCGATATGGTAAAGTTAGAGGGTCTCATTATAGAATTCTTTGACAAAATTAAAAACTTTTTTCAACATCTTTGCTTTAGCTCATTTGCCGACTAGAGCCATTTGCAAAAAGTGCACCGTCCAAAACCATTTGGGGTCGCTGTCTTGCTATTGTTTGGCACAAGTTGGAGATCACTTCTTGGCTTCAAATAGGATCCTCTCTCATTAGCAATTTCTTATTCAATTTGTCTAACCTATTATTGTTGTTGTTGTTATTATTATTATTATTATTACTATTATTTAGAGACTTTTAAAGAACAATTGTTAGGGGGTACTAAATCCATGTTTTGTTCCCTAAAAAAAATTACTTATTTTCAATTCGTGACATGCCAATATAAGAATATCATAATTAAATAAGTGACGTAGTGGTATCACCTAGATGTTAAACAAATAATCCGAGCATGTCCTGCAATATTCTCTACCAAATGTAAACAAACAAACAATTAAAAAATAAAGAAGGAAGAGAGAATATATGTCCCACATCGAACAATCCTCATACTTTGTTTTTGTTTTTGTTTTTGTTTTTGTTTTTTTTTTTTTTGTGCTTTACCTCAATAAATCTCCCTTAAGTGTAAAGATCTTTGGCATCTTCAATTTATTTGCATTCTTCTTCTTCTTCTCTCTCTAATTTTTTTTTTTTTGGTCACATTATATATCATTTTGTTGGTTGGTGCATATACAAATCTGTCATCATAAAAGGTTAAGAAGCCATTTATAATTATAACCATAGAACTAGTGAATGTTCTATACATCACCCCCAACCCCAAGTTTTCTTTTTTCTTTTTTCTTTTTTCTTTTTGAAACTTGTGGAAAGTGAAATTTATGGGGCCTTTCGCATCATCATAAGCTACAAGTTGAAACCGAGAGGACGATGGAGAATGTCCTATTAACTTCAAGTTGATTTTATTTTTTCATTTTAATTCTTTGTTACACCCTTGACTAATTTGTCATTGTTCATGCACTTGCTTCACATACATGCCAACCTTGTGATTAACTACAAATAAAGATATAAGAACAATCTTTGAACTTCAGGTCTCACCATAAGTGACTAGTAGGTACCACAGTGTACTAGTACTACTTTTTCATCAATTGTCTTTTTTTCTTTTTCTTTCAAGATTTGCTCAAAGATCTTACCCCACTTAATGTGTATATGGTGGCGTCGAGAATGAGAGAGACAAAATAACATCAATAATCTCTTATGAAACTAACTTGGATGTCAAATGGATTAAATTTAGATTTCCCTTATTTTCTTTTATTTTCCTTAGGTACAGGGGTGGACTTTTTTTTTTCCCCACTTCGATTATTTGAGTGACATTAATCTGTAGTGTGTGAAGAGCGAATTACACTTCAATGAGTTGATTATAACAAACTTTCGTAGAGAGGGAAGTCAAACTTTAAAGAAAAGGATATTTCACTTGCCACTTCCCATTTAGTGTGTGTGTGTGTGTGTGTGTGAATATGTGTGTATATATATACATATATATGTATTTCTTCCATTTTGAAAGGTAATTAGTTAGCGAATAGCGATCGCCTAAGATGTCAACTTGCAAATATTTGGTTGCACTGTCTTTTTCCCTCATACTTATTCTTATTATAATATACACACAGCCAAATTATTATACAATGAACGTGATTTTTGCCTATGGTCTTTACTACCGAAAGAGTTTTTTTTTTTCTCTCCCCCCCCCCCCCCCCCCCCTAAGAACCTCATAACTCCGTAGTTGACTGAGGTTACTTGAGTTTTCAATACAAGAAAGAAAAAGGAAAAAAAAAAAAAAAACATATATAAAAGGCGTTGGAGATTATTGTAAGAGTTCTCATAGCATAATAAAGAAATAAAAAGAAAGAGTTGGTCCACAGGTCATGAGTTTGTACACCGACAAAAAAGCATGCCTAAGGGTGATTGCAGAAGACTTGCAATTATATCACAATCATATTTCAAGAGAAGAATCATATTAATGGAACATGAGAAAATAATCAAATATTTTTTTTATTGAATTTAGAGATGATAATTCTTAATTTTACTCGATCATAATTCTAATAAAGATACAGAAAAAAACCTTCTTAATATTGCGGTGTTTTGACTATCTTTATTAAGTTTTATCATTTTGGTTTAATTTTTTAGATCATTTTTTTTATTTTGCTATTTTTTTAATATATTGCGACAATCAAAAACTATACTATGGCGGTAGTATATGTATTTTTATATAATAGAATTCTACTATGATTATTAATTAATAATAGGGATAAAATTCCTAAAAATTAAAAATATAATTAGTAATCAGCCGTCGGTTATCTAGACGATGATGTATGTCCATGTTTTGAGCAGCCTTTTTTTAACAACTTTCGCATGTTTTTTTTTTTTTTGCTGAAAAAAATAGAACATGTAAACAATCCAAAATGAGAAAGATGAAATTATAATAGAGAATTAACCTACAAAAGAAAAAGAAAAAGAAAACTATAAAGAGAAGAATTAAAGAACCACAGTGGAACTCTTAGCTAACAACAAATCCAACTAAAATAGGCTGTGAAAAGATAGAGTTATATCCAAAATTTAAAAATAAAGGTAAGCAGAACAGAGAATAGTTGAGCGAAAAGAAGAATAATAAATAAATAAAGAAGCTCTTTCTACTTGATGGAGGAGCGGATTTCATGTGTTAGGACTTTTTTTTTTTTTCCATATGTCTACAAGTTGCCAGTCGAGATGCAAAAAGTTTTGATGCAATCGTTTGAAGAAACAAAAGCTTCAAAATTGTGGTATGATTTCCTGTTGTCCATTCTATCACCAAATTTCTTCTTATAAGTAAATTAGTGAGTGCGTAAGATATTGTGAGTGCCTAAATAGTTTAAAAACACATAATTTATTATCTACACAAGTGATTGCAGACCTAAAATATTCACTAATTTTGAGATGATTTATTTATTTGCAATACATCTCTTGCTTTTGTAAATTATATTTTCTTGCTTGAACTCTCTTTCCTGTCTTCACAACTACAGAATACAGTTATTGTTTTAGATTTTATGCGGGAAATAACTTTGACTCTTAATAGATTATCCTTACCTCAACTAAGGATTTTTATACAGAGGTGAGATGAGTTTAAAAAGGACTACTATATTGAAAGCCGATGAATCATTTTCACACAAAAAAAAAAAAAAAAAAGCTGATTAATCGACTTAAAAGATATGGTGCAAAATGTGGGATTCATAAATGACTCATAGGCTCCTTTATTAACAACCTTCACATGAATTCTCAGCTTTCCTCAACGGTTTGAGCCTTCTCTTTTGCCATATATTCGATTTTTACATTGTTCTTGGCTACATAAATCAATATATATTTCCTTACAGTCCATAAACAGGTACTCGTTTTTTGCATTTGCCCATTTTGGAACTAATTGAGAAGAAAAGATCATGCCATTGATCAAGAGGCGTAATAACAAGGTAATAAGCCTTTCAGCTAGCTTGCCAGATGATGTTTGTGGTGTTTTTGCAGGAAGTACATGTGTGGTGATGTGCACTACCGACCCGATCTCGTGCTTGCGAGAATCGATCATGGAGATGATCCGAGATGTGGGCGGTGTCTGTGATTGGAATGACATTGAGGAGTTGGTTTACTGTTACATTTCTCTTAACTCATCTGCTCTTCATCAGGTTATTGAAGAAGCTTTTCTCAGTTTGGGCTCTTTTCCCAGTTGACTATACTTATGTCTTACATTAGACAAAGTATATTCCGAGGATCTGTTTTATTTCTTTGTAATTGAACTCATGAAGAAGAGAGAGACGGAACAGAGAGTGAAGAGACAAATATCTTCTGTTCGAATATGAAAAAGAGAGGGAAATACAAAAGAAAAGCTAGCAAGCTCTGGTTTTTATTTTATTTTTTGTGGGCTATATATTTGACCAATTATTTATTAAGGGAATTTCATGAAATTTTTAGTTATTTCCTCAGTTCATTGTAATCATGATTCATGAGCAACGGCAAAGCTAGTAAAAAATTTCCAATTTGGAGCATTATAAAACATAAAACATGTTTTAGATTATTTTTTATTGAGTAGAAACCTAATATATATTCTAATATATCAAATGAGAGTACCGTTATAATTCTACTTAAAATTACAAAATGAGGTACAATTAAAATTAGGATGAAATCAAAAATTTTAAAATATGAGAACCGGCTTCAACACTGTTATGCATAAAAATTAGGTAAATTACAGCTAATAATCACTTGGTCAAATAACATGGGATAGGGGATCATGAATTTGAAAGGGTGGGATTCTATCCCGTATTGTATTTTAAAAAAAAAAAAAAAAAAAAAAAGGGGGGGGCAAATTACCCGGAACATATATTTTCATTGTGAGCTCAACAAGGGGGAAAATTAGAAGAATGGAAGTGAATTTTTAAGGGCTACATAGACAATCCCCAGGTATTAATAAGGGGATTCTAGCTAATATATGATATTCATACGGTCAAAGCTAGCTAGAGTGTGCTTTTATGAAGATCTTGATCTTCAACATTAATACTACTAGTACTAGTACAAAATATTGTCTCGAGTTGGGGAACTACTTGCCATGTTTGTCTTTCCTTGTTCCTCATCAGCTAATTCTACGTTTTGCTCATCATGAACGAAGCTTCTTATCTCCTTTCTTTGTCCCCACAAAAAGGAGTACAACCCAAGTATGATAAACACCGTGCCAATCAAACTGCCCCCAAAAAAAAAAAAAAAAAAAAAAAAGATGTTTCCGAATCTGAAATGTCAGGTTTTCATAGTGATGCAATCAATATATAAGTGACAGATTACGGTCGCATAATATAGTGAGAAGCTATTTTATTAAGGCGTTGTATCGTGTTAGGACGGATGATGAATTGGAGTGATAAAAAATTATAAGAATACAAAAGGAAAGTAAAGAATCATACATTCCAACTCTGATGGCTTCACCAAGGATGAGAGCTTCTGATAATGCCACAAAGATCAAAGTGAGGGGGTTGAACATGGAAGGGAAAGTGGGGCCTCTCTTTGAGATTGCCCATAACAGTAGACAGAATGTTGCAGCCGTGGCAAGTGCTCCCTATAAAAAAGTAAAATTCCATATGTTATGTATTTATATGTTCTATGGACCTTTTTTTTCTCTCCGTTATGGACATATGACTCTCACTTATTATAAATAAATATATAAAAATTTCGAACAAAACAACATATAATAGTTGTTAGAATTGATCAAAGATTGCATAAATAATTGAAATAGATTAAAACTAAACAACTTCAGTACGTTGTAGTTTAATTACCAGTTAATCTAAATTTAGAATACTGTAAGATGATAATTAATATAAATTTTGTAGCTAGTAAGCTCACCGAGTATATTATAGTAACTAGCTGAAGATTCCAGCCCAATTTCCAGGCCGCTTTCTGTCTATCCAAACATATTCCTATAACCAACGACTGTAGGGATGCTATAATGCATGTCAACATAGTAGCCCAATATTTGAATGGAAAAACTTTTTGAAGCTTAACCTGTAATAAAATTCAAAAAAATAAGAGAGAGAGAGAGAGAGAGAGAGAGACCAAAACAAAAATGAAAATTTTAATCTTTGCCAAGTCATGGTCCATTATGTTTTAACCTTTCATTAGTCACTATGGAAGATGAAAGGTTTAAAAAAAATAGTGGTAAAAAAGTGGGTGAATAATGCAGATATGAATTTACTTGTACTATGAACCATGATGAATAGGAGAGGCAGCTCCCGACCAACAAGAACGTGCCACGTGCCCAATGCGAGTCGGGTGTCTCGACCTTGACAGCGATATGAGAGTTGACGTGGTGATGACCGATATGGAATTCTTTTCCCTTGTAAAGACTACTTGTTAAAGCTCCAGCGACACATAACAATGCCCCAAGAGTCTTCACTTTACCTGCCCTAGTATTCTGTTTCAGCTTCTCTATTCTATAAAACACATTCGATGAAAAACAAAAAAAAACAAAAAAAAAAAAAACAAAATCAAATTTGTTGTTACATTGGTATACAAAACATGTTTTTCAGTTTAGCCCACTGTAAAATACAAATTTGATGAAAATTTGACGGGACAGAATTGCATAATAAGAGTAAAAATACCCGATGATGATGGAAAATACGAAAGTGACTATGGGTATTAAGTTGAGGAAGTTCGTGGCATATGTAGCTGTGGTGTCTCGGAGACCATAATAGAACATTCCCATGGCAAATGTTATCCTGTAAGATTACAACTTAAAAAAGAAGAATAAAAAAATGACGAAATGGATAATTGAGTAGGCAAATTTTGTGAAGTAATACTAAGAAAGGAAGCTGAAGCTGTAGACCCCAAGCTGGTGGACCATATGATAAGGAATATATTATTCTAACTGTGTCAGATATATAGCTAAGTTTAAGATTTATATTTATTTTTTATTTAATTGATTTGAAGTACTGGGAATCCTTGATATAATCTGGAAAGCACTTTTGGCCTAAGAGGTTCAAAATACCAAGTGGAAAATGGTGCCTATCTGTAGTCACTATTGCTGGTATTAATAAGTTGATTCCCTGCCCTTTGATCATTTTTTTTTTTTTTAAAGATAATAAATTGTTGAGAAAGAAAAAGTAAATTAATGCAATGAGTTATAACTCTTTTGACAACCATACATGCAGGCCCTATATATTTGTATATACAGGTATGTACATATATGTGTATTTTCCTTTTAACAAGATAATCATAAAAGTTCTTTACCATCAAAAGAGCGAAACACTTCCAAACAGAATAAAATCACAAAGCACTTTTCAGTATCAGAAATTTGGTCACAATTCTGTATAACCCATTTATGTGGTTTGATCTCACATGCCATCTTTTCAGAATAAAGGCTAAGACAGCACCAGAGAGAGGAAAACAGTGCCAAAAAACTAAAAAACAAACCGAAAACAGCACATAGGATAGAAATTGAAAACACCAACCCCCCCACACCCATTTTGCTCTCTGCATAATCTGCTTTTATCGTCAGAATCCTTCCATCAATACATATATATATATATATATGAAAACATTGGCTACCATCATTATTGGTTAAATGCAATCAATATATTTTCCCATCTTATCACAATAATTTAAGGCCTTTGGTATGATGGGTACCTCAGATATGCTTTCCTTTTTGTCTCAGATTTGTTATTATTGCTTTCTGATTTCCCTTCAAAAGAGCTTTAGCCATGTTTTTTTCTTTTCCCCCCCTAGCCAAGCAACAGATGGTGGAATATGCTCTCTATTCATTTGTATTATCAGCTTTTACCCATTTACAGTTATGTGTCAACTTACATTTATGAGAACAGTAAAGTTTTTTCATATGGGATAGGAAACTTTTTTTAAAAAAGAAAGAAGGACCAGTAGAGAAAATTTTGCATTTTGGTACCTGCAAAATCATGTGGAGAAGAAATGGTAACAAACAGCACCAACAATGTAAAAGATTAAACCAAACACGTCTTACCCGGTTAAGGCATTGACGAAGAGCCAGAACCAAACCTGCCAACCAAACTTCTTTTCATGTCCTCTGCCACAAAAAAAAAAAAAAAAAAAAAAAAAAAAACATATTCACATTTGCCAACACAACATCTTAGAAAACATTACACGTACATATCTACAAACAAGGTATAAGTATAAATGTATATATTATGAGTGCAAAAAATCATCACAATGTGTCGAAAACAGAAAACAGAAAACAGAAAAGACGTAAAAAGAGATCACAAGAAAAGCAAGAAGAAGAAGAAGAAGAAGAATGGGGACCTTTCGAAGTAAAAAGCAAGAGGAGCGACACAGAGGGAAGCGACGACATGCCGGTAAGCCATGAGAGAGAAAATGAAGGTCCCTTCCACCAGTATTACTCTCGTCAGAATTTGCATTCCTGTCGCGAACACTTGCACCACCATCATCGCCATCACTATTTGCGACCATTTGAACCATTTCTTCGCCAAATCCATATATTAAATTTATCAAACACAACTTTGTTCTGTTCTGTTCTGTTCTGTTTTCTTATCTTGTTTTTATCTATATATATATATACATAGAGAGAGAGAGAGAGAGAAACAGGGGGCGATTCAAAGAGAGAAAGTGTTTGTATGTAGAATGTAGAGAGAGAGAAGTGATCAAAGAAGAGAGAGAGAGAGAGAGGGAATTAAATGCAGGTTGGGTTTGGAAAATCAAAGATGGTAACGGATGCCAATACATACATGGGATTGTTACGAAAATCTCTGTACCAACTCACTCTTAAAAAATAAAAATAAAAATAAAAAAAGAAAAATTCTAATGAGTATTTGTATTAATTCTTTCTATTAAACTCACTACCACTTTCTCTCTCTAATGAGTTTTTCTTTTTTCTTTTTGCTCTCTTCTTCTTCTTCATGCATATACAAAATCTCTCTGATTCTGATCAGTTGACACAAACCAAGATCTTTATGTTTCTGTGGGCTTTTGAATTTGACCCTCTTCCTCTTCTGCTTCTTTTTTTCTTTTTCTTTTTTTTTTTTGAAAAGTACAATCCCGAGTTGTGAGCGATCGAGTGCTGACAGTACAGCTTTGTGTGTTGTCATACTTTGACGACTTTCCGAGAAGTGGGGGTCCCACAAGCCCAAAAAAAATAACAATAATATTTTGAAAAAAAAAAAAATTTTCCAAAATAATCAATCTGGACCGTTGGCTGTTGCGTGCTTTTGGAATATTTTATTGGTGATTTGGTGCTGTTTTTAAGTTTTCTAATTTCTTGAATCAACCGGAGAGGTCTTATTGGGCCACGTGTTGACAAAAGAATGAGCATGATGACCATATATTATTCTTTGCCTATATAATTAGCCAACGACATACTCATGGAAGAGTTTTACATGCAACTTATTGCGTTAATTTTGCCCATGTTCCTCGTACGTGATCGATTTTTAGCATCTTCATTTTCTTTTATTCCCACTTTTTTTCTTCTTTTTTCGTATCCTTTTATCTGGTATTATTTCTAATTCTTTCTCTGAAAATTATATATTAATTTTGGGAGGTGTACTTTATCTGTTTGTTAGATATCCACTATCTAACAAGAATTTGAATTCACTTGAATTTGTTGTAAATATAAGAACTTAAAAATAGAGAGAGAGAGAGAGGAAAAACCAATCCCAAGATTTTGTTTGGGAGTTAAATGTCAAGAATTTTAGAATGTGTTTATAGTGTATGTTAGAGTGCTATTGTCATGCACAATATTTGTGAAGCTAATTTGTTAGAGAAAAACTCGCCTCATTTTGAGTAGAACGCAATAATGCTTCATTAGCCAAAATAACAATAATAATAACAACAACAAACTTTTAAAAATAAAAAATAAAAATAAAAAGGATAAAATAATAACAACAATAAAAATAAGGAGAAGAAGCAAATAATGTATGCTTTTCCAATTTCCAGTCATGTAAAATGGCCGAATTTCGTGGCTTTGGAAAGATACGTAGTTAGAACCTTAACAAGGAAAAAAAAACCAGTGGCATGTGTACTTACGTCTAATTGGAGTGAGCATGAATTGAAGTGGGTATGACTCGGAATTAGAATATACTGTTTACTTAGGTTCCAGGAATCAAAATCGGAATTACTGTCAATCTCATTCATGCGTTTACTTAGAACATGAATCGGAGTTAGTTGCTATAAATTTACTTATATATCCCTTTATTTATTTGTATTTTCAAAAATTAAAAAAATGATTATTATTTTTTTATTTATTATCGTACTATTAATTAAAAGTAAAATAATCATTATGATATTAAGGCAATAAAATTAAATTATGTTTTATATAACTATTTATAGAACATAATAGTTATATAATATTAAGTTAATAAAAATATATTATATTTAGTTAATAAAAATAATTAATATAGGTTGTTATTTTTTAATACAATTTTTTGTAAATGAACTAAGGATAAAATGATAATTTAATGTAAATAGTAGAAATGGGAATGAGAATGGTGGGTCCCAAATTGATGTGGGACCCACTATTCTCACTCTCATTCCAGAAAAAAATGAGCAAGTAAACAAGAGATTGACTCTCATTTTCTACTCTCATTCTCTACTCCTAATAAGTAAACATGCCATAAGAGTACTCAATACAAAAACCTACCAAGCTTGTGGGGCCGACCAAGCTTGCGCCGTCCTTTTTTCATTTACTACATTGGTAGAGAGGGTCGCCGGAGTTCTCTCTCCCACTGCCGTATAGACCTGCCGCTCGAACCTCTACCGGCGTGAATTCCTCTTCCTCCTTGGGCCTTCCCGACGAATTTGGAACGCTTTTTGACGTTTTGTTTTGTTTTTGTTTTTGTTTTTGTTTTTATTTTTTCCTGATAGAGTGAGTTTCAATTATTCGTGGAAGGTTCTATTTTAACTAGGTAGTCTTTAGCTTTTTTCAACCCTTTGATTTAAATTCAAGGGTGTAAAAAATTTTACTTCATCCATGGGGTAAAGTAGGCTTACCCATGGTAGAAGTCCCCATTATAAATTTATAAATTACCCAATCACTTTATTTGTGGGAAATGATTGGTTTTTTTTTTTTTTTTAAATTAGTTTACGAGGATTAACAAAACAACAACGTATGAAAAAGAGTGTTTAAGATCTAATGAAAAAAAAAATTAAAGGAATATTTCATTTCGTAAGAAACACAATACATAAGATACAAATGGCTCCAAATACAAAGGAATTCGACCCCGAATTAAATACTGGATCAACCAGTAAAGACCAAAATAACACAGGGGTGAATATAAGCACCAAGACTCAAGCAAGGGAAGACCCGCTCAACACATAAACTTCGAGCTTGACCATTGCTCATTAAAAACAACACCAAAATAGTTAATGGACTAACTCAGTCAACCGAGACCAATCCCCACATAACAAGGACACTCACACCACGATATCCGATAGCAAACGGATGGGAGATACAAGTGTAAGACATCGCCTCCATTATTACCAAAGTAAAAACACCAGAGTAAATTTAAAAAAAAAAACACCCAAAAGAGTGGAAATATCAACTCCCTTATTATAACAAAACAAAAGAAAGATCCACCGGTAGAAAGCCATTAGTCGTCGAATGGAAATCAGATCTAAGCAGAGCTACTCAGAAGGATAACCCACCTCTAAGACCGGTTAGATCCGCTCTAATGGATGTGCCGCTCTACCCACAGCCATTATCACGAGAAAATCGACGTTGAGACGAGTCTGAGGACTGAACTTTAGGGTTGGAAGCCCAACGACGCACCCAGAGACGGTGTCAAAACTCCAGTCAAACACTGTAATTTTTTTTTTTTCATATTCAGAGAGAGAGGAGAGAGCCTCCAATTTTTGTTATTTAGAACTAATGAAATTTTCAGGAACATAAATGGCCAATTAAAGTTAAAAAAATTGCATTAAATTTTGCTTAATTACTTCCAATTAAAAGTTATATAGGAGATCAAATCCTCTAAACTGCACTTTGAGTTCCTAAAAAAATTAAAATTAAAAGTTAAAATGTTAAAACTACACTTTGAGAAATCCTTCATTATTCGGTTTCAAAAAATAAAACAAAATAAATAAATAAATAAAATAAATCGTTCAATAAATATTGTCATGTAACACTTGTACACGATAAACATCGTTTTTTGTTCCCCTCAAAAGAAGAAAAACTATATAATGTGTTGCCAAAATCTAGGTAGGCCAATCACTTTGTTTAGGTTTTAACTTTTTTCCACTAATTTTCATCATAATTGGAATGTTTTTAATTAGTCAATCCGTAGTCAATAAAGATGCAACAGTTTCATTAGAAAAAGGGTGATAAAAAGAGAATGAGAGATCAGCGGCGATTTCATCATCAGCAACACCACTGACATAATCTGTTATAAACACATTATACATATACATACATATAAATACATATATATGTATATGTAACAATTCAAACGTGATGTGCAAGCCATGGGTTTTGGCTTTCATGGACGTGTGCTAATTTATCACCTCAAATTAAAAAGTCTGAACTTTTCTATGTCATCTAAGACTGGTACCACAGCATAAAGCATTTTTTGGGCATATTATATATATATGTTTATATATGATCTGTTAGGACTTTTAGAAAAATTTTCATAAAATGAAGATGCAACAGGAAAAATGGAACAGCCCATTTACGTTGACACGCATATTATAAGCACGCATATTGTAAGGGGGGGAAATGTAATGCATAATATAAAAAAGGCAATATCAATATTTATCTACAATTATAGCCTGAGATTATAGGAACCACAATACCAGCAAACACTTTGTTTTACTTGTAAACCCGTTTGAAAAGCTTAAAGAAAAATGACGCATACGAAAAAAATACGCATTGTTTTTCAAAAGATTCTCAAAACAAAAATCCAACTTCCTAACTGTCCAATAAATGAAAATAGAATTGTATCTAATTGCCAATTTGGGATTTGAGAGACATATAACATCTAATTTATGCTAAATTTAGCATACTACTAAATGTTAGAGGACAACATTTTGATCGTTTGAATATTTTATTATTTATAGTGTTAAATATCTTCATTAGATTTTGATAGAGGAGGATCCCAGATGTGGGGGTGTCTGATTGGAATGATATGGAGGAGTTGGTTTACAGTTACACAGTTCTTAACGCATGTTCATAAGTGTTGTTGGGAAAAGCTTTTCTCTTAACTTCGTTGACTTTGATCATGTCATTTTTACTAGAACTAGAAAAAGTACAAAGAATATGCGTTTTAATCAAAGTTCTTTTGTAAGCTCATAAAGAGGGGAGAGAGTGAGAAGGAGAGCATCACCATTTGTTTTGATATTGGTGGTGGCATTGGTATATCGGATTTGATGGGCACTATTTCGTGTAACCCAAACCAACCACCCAGTTAATGTACAGTCAAAGCTTTACTTTACTGTACTTTATTTATGGACAGCTAGATCTTCACCATTAATGTTACTACGTCAATTACCAAAATTTATTGTCTCGAGTAGGGAAGCAATTTGACACTACGAAGCCTCGTTTGGATTATAAATTCAACTCTATATTTTGAGTAATAAATTTAAATTTATATAAAAGAAAACGCCATTAAAAACATTTTGAAGGTGATTTTAGAACTAGTTATGAAAATTTTTCCTCATTCCTCTTCTGCTTCTGCCATTACCTTTTGCTCGTGAACCACAGCCAAGCTTTTTATCTCCTTCGTTTTTTCCCCAAAAAAAGTACGACCCTAGTATGATAAACACCGTGCCAAGCAAATTTCAAACAGATATCAATTTTCCATTTAGAAAAGGTCAATATTTTTAATAATTGTTAATGATGATACAATCACTGTATATGTGGCAAAACATCAAATTATTACTAATATAATAGGTCTCAATTTTATAATAGGTTAAAAAAGCTACATTACCAAATAGGTTTCAATTTTTGTCTCAAGTGTGTGATTTATTAACTATGATGTTGAATAGGACTATAGGAGTGGCGGAGAAGCTGTATATATGGAAGAAAAACAAAAATCAATATTTTAACCAATATCAAAGTCAAATTCCGACATAAACAAATTGAAATAGTGGGGGAAAAAAACCAAGGTTCGAAACCCCAAAAAAAAAATTTCGAAAAAACTCAACAAGTTTAAATCTTATTTTATATTATTCGAAATTTTTTTATTCATTAGATTAGTTTTGTAACAATCTCATATATGAATATCAATTTAAAATTCCCATAAAATAATATTCTTTTTTATTATTTCTTCTTTTTTTTTCCCCATAAACCTTTTTTTTTTTTTAAGGAACCACAAACCCTTTTTTTTAATAATATTTCAACATCACTATAGTATATTTATTTTTTCTACATTTGAACATTCCATTAGCAAAAGAAAATTATAAATAGCAAAAATGAGTATAACTGTATTTTAATTTTACTCATGCAAACACATATTAAAAAAAAAAAAAAATCCTTCGTGGACTCTGATCTACGAAACAAAACATTTGGGCTCCCATGAGGAGCCCAAACAGAAATTAAGAGAAAAGGCCCATTCTTTAAATACCTTTGGGCCGTAACAGATCAGCAAAGCCCAAAGTCTGAGACGCGAATTAGGGTTCCTTAACTTGATATAAAAAGCGCAGGCTAGGGTTTTAGAGCGTCTCCATTTTCACAGCCGGGAGGGTTGCAGAGCAGCAAGGGAGAGAGAGAGCAGAGCAGAGCAGAGCAGAGATGAAGACCATTCTGTCGTCGGAGGCCATGGACATCCCTGAGGGGGTGAAGATCAAGGTGAACGCCAAGATCATCGAAGTTGAAGGCCCCAGAGGCAAGCTCACCCGGGACTTCAAGCATCTGAACCTCGACTTCGATCTCATCACCGACGACGAGACCGGAAAGCGCAAGCTGAAGATCGACGCCTGGTTTGGCTCTCGCAAGACCAGCGCCGCCATCCGAACCGCCCTCAGCCACGTCGAGAATCTCATCACCGGCGTCACCAAGGGCTACCGCTACAAGATGCGCTTCGTCTACGCCCACTTTCCCATCAACGCCTCTATCACCAATGGAAGCAAGTCCATTGAGATCCGCAACTTTTTGGGCGAAAAAAAGGTATCTTTTTTTTTTGGTTTATCGTTTGATCTCTTGAATCGAATATTTTGCATTTCGATTGGATTGTTTCGGCTTTTGCAATTAGCAATGAGTGGTCTGAAAGGAGACTATTTTGTAGGTTGTTAATGGTTTACATTTTTCTAGTTATTTTTTGATAAGTAGAATTTGAGCCAACAAATTCCTGAGTCTCAGACGAAGGCAAGACTGATTAGATTATCTAAGTTTGTTTGGATATTTTTTTTGTTTCCTGATTGGATTGTTTCGGTTTATTTTTCCGGGGCCTTCTTTGACAAGAAGCTACTTGGCGAATTTAGTGTTTGAGCAAACAAATTCGTTCTATTCTCGGACTAAGGCAAGACTGATTAGATCATATAAGTTTGTTTGGATTTTGTATGACTTTGTGATTGGTGATCATTTTATAACCGTTAGTAATTAAGTGAAGCACAAATTCTCTATTTAAGGTAGTTCATCGACTGTGTAATGTTCTTGTTTACTGTTGATTCTTATATAAAAGGCTCTGTTTCTGTAAATGGTGTTCCATAAGTATCTGCTTTTTTTGCTGCATCAGGTTAGGAAGGTGGATATGCTTGATGGGGTCACCATTACCCGGTCCGAAAAGGTTAAGGATGAGCTCGTCTTGGATGGTAACGACATCGAGCTAGTGTCTCGGTCTGCTGCCCTGATCAATCAGGTCTCTTTCTCTTTTTCTGGATATATACTTGCGCATTTATCCATGTATGTGTGTGTGTACGTCTTACATCTACGAACTAGATGTAGAAAGACATATTCAGAGCAAAAAAAATGTGGATTGTCATCTTTTTGTTTATTATAATATTGGAAGACTCATGGCTCTTGAATCAAATTGTTTCCATTTCTGAGATTTTGTCTGGTTTTTGTTTTGGACAGAAATGCCATGTCAAGAACAAGGATATCAGAAAGTTCCTTGACGGCATCTACGTCAGCGAGAAGGGAACTATCCTAGGGGAGGAATAGGAAATACTTTTTGCAGTTTTTTTTTTTTTGGAAAAAGTTGCTTTTCTTGATGCAATTGGTTGAGTTTTGTTTAATTTGCGAATTAATTTGGACTTGCTTCTTTTGCTTGTTTGAGACTAAGTCGAGAATTTTATGTTACTATAGTTGCCATAATTTCCTGTTGGTTACATTTCTTCCTTTTCATCTTCGCATATTTCAGTCTCCGATGATTCTATTTGCTTGTCTCAGTTCCCGACTGTTGACTCTTGCTGAACGTTGTGAACTTTAAGCCGTGGGATTTCACATTTTAGCATCATTTTAACCCAACTTTTGCTTAATATTTGAAAAGTTTTAGTAGTAACTTTAATATACGTATGTCTTGCATTTTCTTTCTGTAATTTGTATAATACACCTGAACATGGTGTTTTGAGTAAATTATTGTCCAATCCCCTAGTCAGCAAAAAATTATTGTCCTCTAATAAATCATGAGGGGGTGGATGGGACACCACAGTGACAAGAAGGGGCCTATCGTTTTCATTTTCTGGTGGTCCAAACCAAATCGACTCGTTGCTTTTTCACGTTGTAGCCATTCAACACGAAACAATTAATATACGCAGAGGACCGTTTTGTCCATTCTTGAAAAGCTTTAGTGTCAAGCTAGTTGGATTTGCCTGCATTCAATATCTTACCCAATTTTGGCCCCTTTGTATGGCTCATGTATGGACAAATTCACCGGCAATTTATCATAATCATCATTGTAAACAAAGGGACGTTCTTTTGTTTATTGTCCACAGAATTACAAAAAGATTCCTTCTTACCTTCTTCTCATCTGCCCCCTCCTACCAACCATTAATAACCAGTTCATCAAGTTCTCTCCTCTCTCAAATTCTAAAAATGAATCTCTTTTCCTCTCATTCCCTGTTATTCTTAACACATCTTTTGATCTTATTACAACACTTCTCTGCAGTATATTCGTCTAAACCGAAAACTGGACCTGCAACCAACGTGACCAAACACCTCTCTTTCCCCAACTTCAGCTCCGCCAACAACTCTAGAATTGTTCAAGACATCAAACTCTTGGGCAGCGCAAAGTTCTCAAACACGAAGCCTTTTCCCCTCCAAATTCCGGACGAATCTCAAGCCTCGGACCTCAAACACCAAGCCGGCAGAGCCCTCTACTCCTCTCCCATCAGACTCTTTGACCCACCAACCCGAACCCCTGCCTCGTTCCAAACCACCTTCTCTTTCCAATTTCACAACTCCTCAACGACCTTGAATCCCAACAACAATACCACTGCTTCTACTCATGGCGGCAGTGGCTTCACCTTCATAATCGTCCCCGATGAGTTCACCATCGGAAGACCAGGCCCATGGCTGGCGATGATCAACGACGCCTGCGCTGAAGACTATGAGGCCGTCGCTGTTGAATTTGACACGCGGTGGAACCCTGAGTTTGGAGACCCAAGTGACAACCATGTGGGGATCAATTTAGGCACAATGGTCTCCACCAAAGCAATCAACGCTTCTGATGTGGGAGTATTCCTCAACGACGGTTCTGTCCACCGAGCTTGGATCACCTACGACGGTCCACGCCGTTGGATCGACATCCATCTAGGATCCGACGCTCATGATTCTTACCCGCCAAAACCGGTTTTCTCCGGTCCTCTTGACATCTCACCATTCTTGAAGGAATACATGTTTGTAGGCTTCTCAGCTTCGACGGGAAACCATACGCAAATCCACAGCGTTCTCTCTTGGAACTTCTCTTCAACGAGCCAAGCTTTCCTACTAGTTCCTTCTTCGGAAACATGTGAGAGCAAGATCGTTGTTGGCCACGCCGGAAGGATGACTCACACCGAGCTTCCGACCAGCTTCTTGATCTTCATAGCCGCGGTGGTTTTAGCCTTAGCCGTTCTGCTCAGCTTGTACTACAGCAGACGGCGCAAGAGCGACAGAAACACGTCATCAAACGACGTCGTATTGCCGGAGAAGAAGCAGAGGCCGACACCTCCGAACAAGCCGCGGAAGTTCACAACCGCCGAGCTCTCCGTCGCCACGGCGAGCTTCAACGAGATTGAGATTCTGGGCAGTGACTCAAAAGGGGTTTACTACAGAGGAAAGTTGTCATCAAATGGCTGCCACGTTCAAGTCGCCATAAAGCGGTTTTCACCTCAGTTTTTGAGCTCTATGGGGCTGGAATACAAGAAAAGACTGATGAAGGAGATAATAGCGATTTCGAAAATTCGACATCCGAATTTAGTCCCCGTAAGAGGATGGTGTCAAGACAACAGAGAGACCATGGTTGTGTACGAGTTTATCCCCAATGGAAGCGTAGACAAATGGCTATTCGGGGTCGGTGTTCTTCCATGGACAAGGCGGTTCAAGGTGGTCAAAGACGCGGCCGAAGGGCTCAATTTCTTGCACTCAAAGCAACAGGCGCACAAGAACTTGAAGCCCAGCAGTGTGTTCCTTGACGTGAGCTTCAGGGCTGTGCTTGGTGATTTTGGCTTTGTGTTATGCGGCGCGGAGTCAAGGCGGTTTGAGTCGGCCGTGAGCCAAAGCGCGGACGTGTTCGAGTTCGGGCTCCTTGTGTTGGAAGTGGTGGCGGGGAAAAGGAGGACGGAGAGATTTTCCGTGGAGTTTGGGGAGATGGGGTTGTTGGAATGGGCATGGAGATTGCATGAGAGTGATGAGAAGGTGAAGTTGGTGGACAAGAGAATGGGGAGTGTGATGAGTTTGGAGCAAGCGGTGAGAGTTATGGAAATTGGGTTACTTTGCACGCTTAATGAGAGCAAAGGGAGGCCAAGTATGGACCAGGTTGTCGAGTTTTTGTGCATGGAAAGACCTCTTCCCGAGTTGCCACTGAGTCGACCGGTTTCTTTGTTTCCGTATAGCAGCATGAATGCTGGTCTCTGCACTGGCTACTCTTGTGGCTCTTTTAAGTGAAGTTCTACTTGGTAAGATCAAAGATGTAATTTCTGGTTTGTTGTTGTGTTGGTGTAGAAAAGTGACATTTTTTTTTTCTATTTTTTATTTGAGATATTGGTTTGAGTAAATAAAGTCAGCTTGAAGTATGAGCACCGCAGCGGTCCATAGAAGAGTTCAGATCCACTGTTTTTATATTTTTGTCCACCTAGTCATTTGGGATAGGAAAATGGAACAGTATGTCTGAATTCATAGAAGGTGAGTGTGTCGAAGAATGTATGTCGCTTGGTTTATTTATGGGCAGTGGTTTTACAATTACATCAAGTTGTGGAAAAAAAGAAGAAAAAGAGAAAAGGAACAAAAATTAATATGTGTAGAAATATTTTGGTGAAGACAATGGGGGAATGAAATGGTATTGTTATGAGGTGTAAAGTCTGGGCAACAAGTTTTTTAGTAGCTATAAACAATTGAGTGTTTTTTTTTTTTTTTTTTTGGGTCTCTGGCTTGCCTTGATATGTTTGGTGCTTTAAAGAGTTAAGAGACGAATAGATTCACATGCGAAGAACAGGGAGGGGGGGACCTATATGGTAGGAAGAAGAAGAAAAATAAAGAAGAAAGAAATCGGAGTGAGTGACTAATATGGCCACCGACTTTAATAAAGATCAATAAATATAGATTCAGACCAAACAAATAAAGAACTTTTTGTTTTTTTCGTGAATACTAATTAATAATAATAATTTTTTATTTAGCTTTTTGGAGATAACTAAAAAATTTCAATCATTTCCCCTTTCCAGAAGGGTTCTATGTTGAGGGGTGGGGCCGTGGGGGGATTAAAAGGGAAAACGACATTTAAAACACAATTCAACAAAAGCGACGTCAACTCTAAAACCACAGAGTCAGACATAGAAAAAACAACAAAATAAGAAAGACAGCCAGGGAAAGAGAAAATAAAGAATATATTCAACTTCTTTTGGCAGCTAGCACTATCATCATTGCTCAACTTTGTGGATGATAGTGTCCACAACCAACTAGAAGAACAAGCTTGACCCCGCATTGTTGAGGCCCGGCCGAATGGACGGACATGCACATTCACATGTCCTACCTCACGCCCCTGCAGCTTCAAGACCCTTGTTTTCAACTATCATAGGATCAAGGATCATCGTCTATTCTGGGAAATCGAGGAGACGTTAGCGGAGGTGGAGGTGACTCCCGCCGAGGTTGCTGCAGAGACGCTCTTGAGGAGCGATAATGCCGACAGTAGCCCTAGAAGGGCTTGTTGAGTTCCTAAAAAACTCAACAAAAAACAAAAAGAAAAGAAATAATGACATGATCAAGACGGAAAGTGCCGATAGCTCAACCAAAAAGAGACGCAAAAAGGAAGCAATTACCAACAATCTTGCATGATATATATATATATATATATAGAATTATACATACATATTTATGCAATCGCTGGGTCTATATTATTGAGGACTAGTCAAGTTTTTTATTAGCTTGATTATTTAGGAGTTGATTATCGTGATAGTCTGCTTAGTACTTAATTATTGGATCATGTATATACCATTATTTTAGTGTGATTTATTTCTTTTTAAAGGAATTAAACCAAAGTTTTAGATCCTTATTCCAATACGAAAGCTACAACAAATACAACATTCTGTGACAGCAAATATATGAAAGCTATATCAATATATAATTTTAGTTTCATGCACATTTCATAGAATTGATTAACAACTGTCTAAGTTTATATTGATGGATTACGAGGTGGATAGATTACATATTTATCTACTAAGACGTGAATATCAAGATCATTAGTCAAGTGATTAGAGGTATCAATTAACAGTAATTTTACACATAAATTTATCATGAAATATAGGGTCAACATCCTAAATTTAAGTTCAAAGAAAAAAAAAAAAAAAAACCAGATATGTAAATGATTATTTACCTGATGAATATTAATATAACCTCTTCAGTTCCTTGCACGTATTACCTTCCAGCATTTTGTAGCGATACGTAGTTAATAAATAGAGCAATAAGTTATTTTGGGAAAATATCCTAGCGGATAGAAAATGAGACTAAAACAAGATTCTAAAGATAATTAATTTGAAAAATTTGGGATTAATGTAATATTTTTCATGAACAGAAATTACTATATTGTGTTGATGTAGCTATTTTTAAAGTACCTTTTTGTTAAAATAGAAGCTTCTGTAAAAGTTTCCTCAAAAAGACAGGAAAAAAGAAAAAGAAAAGCTTCAATAAAATATTACTGTATGGGGCAATGGCCGTTAGCATTTGTTATAGTAACAAACATTGGATTATAATTGCAAATATAGTCAAACGATAGTTTTTTATCTGACCTCTTAAATTAAAAAATAATAGACAAGAAATGTAGAGGTATGTCCAGTCATAGAGGATATCAAGATTTATGACCTTTTAAACGGTTTAAGATTTTTGTCCATATTTTCTTACATTATACATAAGGAGAAATACGTTGTATATCAAATTCTTTCAATTTTAATTTGATGTAAATTTAACCAATTAAGTATTCAGAAACATACATTGTTAGTAAGATATTCTTATTATAGAAAACTCGTTCTAAAAAAAACATAAAAACATATTAAGAGGGCGTTTGGAACATACACTTCACTTGAAGTTTTGGAAATGATTTGATTGGAAATAAGTGAATGTTTGGAGTTACACGTTTAGTTGGAAAATAAAATGTGATAGTTAAAAAGTCTAAAAACTTAAAATATTTTTGACAAAAAAAAAAAAACATAAATGGATCATGTTTCGTTTCTCTTGTCATTTTATGTAATTCTAAAAAAATATATCTTATTTTAATTTGAAATAAAAAATTTATAAAACTTTTAAAATTTAAATTCTTTCGAAAATAAAAAAGAAATATTTGAATTTATAAATATTAAAATTGGTTTATTTATAGAGAAAAAGATTTAAAAAAATAACTTGAAAATTCTAATTAGGGTCTTTTTATATTCCAAAAGAAATGAAAAGAAGTTTAAAAAAATGTATGTTAAGTGATTGGTAGAATTGAAATATAGCAAAAAAAAAATAAAAAAAAAAGAATAAAAAAAAAGCTAAAGCTCAAGAAGAATAGGTGACGAAATTACAAAAAGCCCAGGCCCAGATACTGTCCGACTCTCGGACAGCGCAACAGGGGGGTCTCAACAAACCGCCTTGTTAAACAACGCAGAAAGTGAGAAAGAGAAGAAAAGAAAAGAAAAGAAAAGAAAAAAGAAAAATATATTGTAAAACCCAAAACCCCCCAATACACAAATACAAGAAAGAAGAAACCCGGAAGACGAACAAGAAAAACAAGAAAGAAAGAAAGAGAAACAGACCAAAACCTCTCGAGTAAAACCTCCCCCACAAAAGATGAGTAAATTGTGGAAGACGAATTCTCTCAAAACCCTCAGATCTCTCAGTTTCACTCTCAGACAATCCGCCAATCTCTCTACTTCTTCTTCTTCTTCTTCTTCTCCGATTCTCTTCAACCGATCTTCTCCGCCGCCGTCCTCCCAATTCTCTATCACCGCCGTCCGCTACCTCCGCACCGCCCGCGACTCCGGCTCCAGGTGATTCTTCTTCTTCCCCTCTTTTCCATTTTGATTTCTTTTTAGGTGATTCTTCTTCTTCCCCTCTTTTCCATTTTGATTTCTTTTTCTTTTTTTCAAAATGGATTTTTGATTTTGGGGAGCAATTTTCATTTGCAGAGCGTATGAGATTACGCCGCCGGTGAACTGGGGAATTCGGATTGTTCCCGAGAAGAAGGCTTTCGTGGTTGAGCGATTTGGCAAGTATGTCAAGACTCTCCCCTCCGGAATCCATTTTTTGATTCCCTTCGTCGATCGCATTGCCTATGTTCATTCCCTGAAAGAGGAGGCCATTCCGATTCCTGACCAGTCCGCCATTACCAAGGACAACGTCAGCATTCTCATTGATGGAGTTCTTTACGTTAAGGTAGTTATAAATGAATTAAAGATTTGGGTTCTATCAATTCTGAAAAAAAAAAAAAAAATCTGAAAATAGCGAATTTTACCAACATTTTGTGTTTGATATTCGTATTACCTTAGAAGAAGAAGAAGAAGAAGAAAGGGGATAGGAATCAAATCAGAAATGATTTGAGTTTTAGTAAAGATATAATTTAAAATGAATTATGACAATCGCATAATTTTCTTCTTTCTTGGGTGTATTTGGTTTGCAGATTGTGGATCCTAAGCTGGCCTCTTACGGGGTTGAGAATCCTATATATGCGGTTATTCAGCTTGCGCAGACCACGATGCGTAGTGAGCTTGGGAAAATCACTCTCGACAAGACATTTGAGGAAAGGGATACCCTTAATGAAAAGATAGTTGTGAGTTTTCTTTTGTGTCCCTCTTTTCTTCAACTGAGCTTGCATCTTGATCTTTTAAGTTAGAACCACTTTTCTTGGAGGGGAAAATGTGAACAAAAAATACTGGTTGGTTGTGAAGATTGATACTTTGGCACACTTGGATGATCTCTTCTCGTTGGGGGGCATAAATCTCACTTTGTTTTTGTGTAATAATGGTTGACACGTTCTGTTGACAAATTGGTAAAGGCAGTGAGAGAATGCAATTTGAGTGTTTTGTTGTGACCATTGCAGGATTTTGACCCGTCATTGACATTTTATTTGCAGCTACTATAAAGTAAGAGAGAGAATAAAAAACAAAAGGTTGGCTTGTTTCATGTGCCTATGTTTCACCATTTAGGCGACAAACCATATGAATGTCAATGAGAAGTGTAGGCTGTTTAGCATAACTTGGATGAGAAAGTCATTTTCCCTTAAGTTCAATTTTTGTGCACCTTAGTATGCTTTCCATTTTCTCAATTGTATGACTGATTGTAAAATAGATGAAACTAAATTTCTACTTTTTGGAATCTCTATAGCCTTGATAAAACAAGGACCAATAAAAGAATGTTGCAATGGCATCATGTTGCAGGAGGCCATCAACAAGGCTGCAAAAGAGTGGGGCCTGGAGTGCCTTCGCTACGAGATAAGTCTGTGGCTTTTGGCCAATGTTCAATGGTATGTTTTCTTGTTTATGTATGCTGATTTATTGAAATTTCTTTTCTTTATCCTTCTTCAGGGGATATATCGCCTCCTCGGGGGGTGAGGGCAGCTATGGAGATGCAAGCAGAAGCGGAACGCAAGAAGAGAGCTCAAGTTCTTGAGTCAGAAGGTATTGAAGTTAGTTTTTACATTTCAAATTTTATTTCTATGTGCTAATCTTTAGAGGTGGCAATGGCAGATTGCTGTGATTCTTCATCTGCATTTTTCTAAAGTGGCATTACGTTGTCTTTTTGGATTCCAGAGTCATATCCATTTTTGTGAAATTGTTATATTTAATCTTTCACAGGAGAAAGGCAGTCGAATATCAATATTGCAGACGGGAGAAAAAGTTCTGTGATCTTAGCTTCAGAAGCTGCAAGGATGGATCAGGTCAACAGAGCCCACGGCAAGTTATCACCTATATCTAGTATCTTATCCTTGATATGAAAGTAATATGAATACATAACTTCTTTGGGTGCTGAGGGCAATGCTTAGAATTTACCTCTCTTGGAGCAGTTATGCTAGTCTGTTGTGTATAAATCAAATGGTGTCCTTTGCTTTACTGTGTCAAAAGATAAATAACAAATAAAATAATGGTTGAAAAAGACAATCTGTATGATACTATGTGTTGAAACGGTATCGCACATTGGTCCTGGAAAAATTGCTTTAAATTGCCAAATTCTAAGTGGAGGGGTTGGGCTCTTCTATTCTCATTTTATTATTTTTAAACCTGTTATAACCAATGGTTACTAACGTGGGTTATGTTGATGTTGATTCTCCTATTCTGTGTTCTCTTCTCCTATTCAACTTTGGTTTCTTATTTCTTCCTCAGGAGAAGCGGAAGCCATCCTTGCCAGAGCAAAAGCAACTGCTGAAGCTCTTGCTTTTGTTTCAAAGGCCCTTAAGGACAGTGGAGGAGTAGAGGTAGGTTCTTCAATCCCTTCTATTCAATGTAGGAAGTTTCTAAACTTTTGTTTATATTCAAATCTCTGCAAGCTGCCCATACTAACGCATGGGGCTGGTCTTTCTTGGCTCAAAGCCAATTTTGATACTCCATAATAGATAACGACTCTATAGACATTCCTCTTATTCTGATTCGTTCTCTGTGATGGATATGATTTGTATTGTACCTTTACTTTCGATTATGAAAGCCATGCCCATGTGTTTTGTTAGTTCTTTCATTGCAAGCTGCAATTTTTCTCCTTCCGATCATGTGTGCATACATTTTTATGCTTGTTCTTGGTTGCATGCTTTTGGTTCACAAGTTTTTTAGCTTTGCTTTTTTGCACCATCTATCGATTAAGTTTCCATTGTGTTTAGCAGCTTTCCCCCACACACACAAACAACCCCCCCCCCCCCCCCCCCCACCGGCAAAAAAAAAAAAAAAAAAATCAAATATGGCAGATAGTAGTTTATTATTGGAATTGATTACCTTGTATCGAGGAACTAATCATTGCGGTCTCATTTGCAGGCAGCAAGTTTGAGAATTGCTGAACAATACATTCAAGCCTTTAGTAATATTGCCAAGGAGGTGAAAACTGTTCCATTGAACGTGTTTTGTGATTATTCGTCTGCTTAATTCATTTATTTGCATATTTCTCTCGTTTTGATCCGATAAGATATTGCTACAATAGGGCACAACAATGTTGCTGCCAAGCTCAGCTTCCAATCCTGCCAACATGATGGGTCAAGCTCTCACCATGTACAAAAGCCTAATCGGAAATGTTCCCAAGAATGTACTCCATGAAACACCTGCTGGGACAGTGGGAGACGTAAAGGGTGATGATCACTCTGAGGAAATTGGAGATGAGAGCACCAGGAGTACTGCTAGAACAGCGAAAACAGTTCACCGCGAAGAAGGACCGACTTTTTCGCTTCAGAGTCCCAAGAACTTTGAATAGAGTTGATCTCACCAAACTTAACCAAAATTTCGGTTCCTTGTTCTGTCAAGCGTTTCTTCCGATTTCTTTTAAGGAAAAGCTGAAGATGTTAGTAGTGACTTTTAGGATGCATATTTTACTTATTTGATTTTTTGGCAAAAGGCAAAGGGTAGAACTTGTCCATGTTTTTCGAGCAATAGTGTTCTTTTTCATTTTTCAATAAACAGATGAATAGAAAGGGCCGAAGAAACTGAGAAAATTTTCAGAAAAACCCTTTCACATTTAGATCCGTCATGTTCTTGTTCTCGTAATTTTTTTATTAAAAAAAAAAATCTATGTATAATTCGAACCGTTGTCATATATCCTTTAGATAACATGATTGTTAACAAACTACTGTATGAATTGGAAGTTGGAACAATCACCTTTCACAAGTCAGGAAAAGCATTTTTCCACAAAGGTCCGAACTCGATCTCTTATTTGCAATAGGACCCCCAAACCAAAATTTCATTAAAGAAAAACCGGTGGTCTAAAACCGGAATAAGGGAAAACTGAACGACATCAAAGCTCAAAAGTTTGTCATAATGATGTTCAACAAAAAAAAACCCCATTTTTCATCAACAAAGTAATAAGCTTTATCTTTATCCTGCAAAAATGACAAGACCCAATATTTTATTTATTTATTGATTTTTTCAATTTGGCTATAGAAATTCTGGAAAACCCAATTCAGTGCAGCACTGAAAAAGTTCTAGCTTGATCGCAATTCCACCAATAAAATACTTTTTATTTGGTTCATTTTTCTGGGTCCTTGAGCATTGAATATAAAGCCAAATAGAATTGAACTTTCATATATAAACCGGTAATGATCTGAATCAATCTCAAAATTCATTAGAATGTTTACATCAAAAGAATTTGGAATCTACAAAAGACTACATATACGGCCGTGAAAACTCGGTAAATATACACAGCGATACACGAATCTCCGATCCTCTCGTTACAATGATCCAACGACAAACAATTTCAAAAAAAAAAAAAAAAAAAAAAAGCCATGGCTGACCTCATGATGAATGTATTTCCAAGAATCAAAGAGATGAGGCCGAGAAAAAAATTCAATCAGAAAAGTCCGAACAAGACGGAGAATCCGAGGACGATGAGCCAGACAATGTGCACCAGAAGCAGAGCCTGAGCGGAGAGAGGCGCAGAACCGCCATTTCCGACCTCACAAAACCCTAACTTGGCGACCTTGGTGCCGGCACAGCGGGCGTCGGCGCAGCCGCACCAGTAGGTGACGCCGTCGACGCCGCAGACCGGGTCGGGGCGGAAGCAATTCACGGGACAGGACGGCGGGCGCTCCAACGACTCGCCGCAGGGATCATCGGCGGCGGAGGCGGCGGCATCGGACGGCAATCGGATGGCAGAGAATTGATCGTCGGATCGGACGGCGGGGAAGGAGGAGAGGAGGAGGATGGTGGTGAAGAGGATGAGGGTTTGGAGGAGGGAGATCGGAGGGGTGGAATTGAATTGGGGGTTTTTCATGGTTCTAATTTTGGAGAAAAAAAAGACGCGAGCTTTCTTTCGATCAGAAAATGAAAGAAAGCTCGCGAAAATTGGATTGGGGTAGGAGAAAATCTAGGGTTTCTGAAATTTGGGGGAAAAGAGGGGCCGAGAATTTGAGCAGAGGACCTGTGCCTTTGATATTCGAGAATGCGGTGGAAAGGCATTGAAATTCAAGGAAACGTTGTTGGCTTTAGTTGTTCCTTGGGGCCCACTCGGTACCTTCCTTGGTCACCAACTTTGTCCAATTATTATTTTTTATTTTTATTTTTGTTCTTTTCTTTTCTTTGGGGGAACATTCTTTAATTATTTCAATAAATTACGAAAACTTCCCTGAATTACAGGCCTCGTGATACTTTATCACAAATTTCAAACACAACATTTCTTTTATATTTATTTTGTTAATAAATTCAGTCTCTCTATTACTTTAATAGATGAAAATTATACATATCAAGCATTCATAATTTACCCTCTATTCGAATGCACATTTTAAGTTCTTTTATTAAAACTATAGTTTTAAGAAATATATTTAGAAAAAACAAAACATAAATCAACTCATATAGAATAACTTTATTTGTTAAAGGAGTATAGAAATGGAAGAACAGATATTATGTTTTTAAATTTAGGGGTAAAATGTTACGAAGCCTATAATTAAGGAGAAATTTTTGTAGTTAACTTCCTAATCATGTGAACGTTAAGTGAGTTTTTCCGTAAAAAAACTAACAATAGGGAACAAAAATATTACGATTTTATAGTTCAGAAACATATGTTATGTTTTGAAATTAAAGAGTCAAAATGTTTTTTTTTTTGTTTGTTTTGAATGTGACAAAATGTTATAATTTAGGAGAAATGTTTGTGATTAATCCTAATTAGTATTATTTGGATCTACCTCACTTATGTCACTGAATTCTAAAATCGTTACCCACTGAATTTTAAAAACCTTAATTTATCATCTAATTTTTGAGTTAGTCCTGTTTAACTTTTTATATTAGAATTCCGTCAAACAAAGACAAGAAAAGAAAGAAATTTCTCTTACATAACTTATTTTTTGAGAAATTTTCATAAAAGTAAATAAAAAGAGATATGATTATACTTAATCTCTAGTTTTTCATTTTTTTTGCATCAATTTTTTGATCTGAACGAAAGGATTAACGATTAGGTTCTACTCTGATCTCATCATACACCCAATGAAATTAATTCAAAATTCGTGAGGTAAAATAAGAATTTATAACCAATTACAATAAAATGGAAATGATCTAACAGTTAAGGATATAATGAAAATAATCTTAGGAGACAGAAAATTGAAACGACATATTACATTGGTGTGGCTATTTTATGTTGAAAGGAGGTTTTTTTTTTTCTTTTTTCTTTTTGGAAAAGTAAAACAAGGAATTAATATAAAAACTTTATGAATATTTTCTTGTTACTATCGTGAAGATAGGATGTCAAGACAAACAATAAGTGAAAATGATATGTAAGCGTGAAATCTACATTTTATTTTATTTCTTAAAAAGCGAACTTTACTATAAATTGTTATTAACTCTAAAAAATATAATTATATTCGTCTTTGTTATAAGTTTAGAGTCTGGATTTTTTTGTCAATACAATTTGTGCTTTAGTTAAACTCCTATGTTAATTTTTTTTTCTTATTTTATGGAATTTTGTATAGAGTTACTATTAAATTATACTTTACAACCACAAAAACATATCTTAAATTAGTTGATGCCAAATCATAACTTGATCGATATTCGATGTCATGGTTCAATTTTGTTGGTGTAACAAGGACTTGCAAATTGCAAATCTTCAATATAGTTTTGGTGCTTCTAGACAGAGGGTAGAAAATAGCCCCTGCCAATCAGAAAAACTCCCCTAAGAAACTAACTGTCATAACTAACTCCTGAAATTCGCCACACAAAACTCTTCCATGTCCATATTAAGGTAAGAATCTGGCCATGCAAATTCATATGACCACAAAAACCAAAAAAGCCAGCCTTATGACCTCTTTTAGACCAACAACTATCTCCTAAATATCAGAGTCACCTTGGGCTATAATACCCCCCTTTCCTTCACTCTTTCCTTCTTGTCTCAAAATCTGCCCTTTTCCTACATTTCGTAGCACAAGAGAACCCCCAAAACTCACCCTTTTCCTTAACCTCCAAGACTCGCTCAATCGTCCCACCAAATTGCTCATCAATAATGGGAGGCTGTGCGAGCAAGCCCAAGGAGTCCGGCCCTGGCGAGGCCCCTGCTAGCCCCAAGCAGGTTGAGACGCAGGAGTCCGTTGCTCAAGTATCTATCTCCAAAACTACTCTTTTGTTCTGTTTCTGTTTTTCTCTATCTTTTAAATGTTTTAGGCACTGACATAGTCACATGCCACTCAATAAAAACACGTGCCTCTATTCATATTTTAAAGTTTTTGACTGTTCTCTCGTGTCAAAAAATCAACTCTTATAATTTCACTTTCTGTCTATGTTTCAAGGTCTTTGTTTCTACGGCATAACTCTTTTTATTCGTGACTTGTGATTGCAGAAGAGCCAGAATGAGGCGCCTTTGGTGGACGTCTCCGAGCCAAAAGAGGATGCTGATGTTGAAGCTGTGCCTGCGGAAGCTACCGAAGATGTGAGTGCCAAGCCTGAAGAGGAGGAGAAAGTTGAAGCCACCCCTGAGACAAAAGAAGAGGAGGACGACGACAAGGTTAAGGTTGAGGCTGTTGGGGAGACCGAGGAGACACCTGAAGAAGGGCAAGTTGAGGTGAATAAGACCGACGATTCAGACGCCGCCCCCGCATCTGAGGACAAAAGTGATGCCCCTCTTGTCTCTCAGTGATGATATTTCTTATCAATTTGTATTCGACAAAAATGAGGACGAAGGAATAAAAATATCATAGGGCCATATTCTGCATGAGGGATGCATTTGAAAATGGTGATTTGTGTTGTTCTGTTTGTTTCCGGATTTTTGGGATTATGCAAGTATGTGAGATTCATTTTCTTTTTCCATTTGAATAAGTACGTAATTTAGACAAGATGTTGCTTTTGTTACTTTTGGTCCTCCATCAAATTTCATAATTCAAAGTATTTTTTTCTTTTTGGACAAAAAAAAAAAAAAAAAAGAGGATAAATCTGTCTATTGCAAAGTATTATGCTTACATAATTTTAGATGGATCGGTAGTGCACTCGTTATTCTTATTATAAATACTTAGGTTCAAATCACCCCCATTATATTGGTCAGTTTTTACAGGTAATCCACTTTGTAAAAGATTCATATATCACATAGGGAGACATCTACCCCGTATTATTTGTGTATTCCAACCTCTATCTCTATAATTTTTTTTTTCTTTATTAAAAAAAAAAAAAAAACTTCTGCCGTTCACTAAACTCATCCATACATGTCGTTTTATAATTGCTGTGTTTATAGCAAAATGACAATAACAGATTCGTCCCATTCTTAGGGGGTGTTTGGTGTATAAGTTGAGTTTGAGTTGAGTTGAGATTTTTAAGTTTAAATAGTAATTTTTATTGATTTTTTCAGAAAAGACAAGAAACTTTTTCAGAAAAGACAAAAAACATGATGAAAAAAGTACAGTTTAGTTTGAAATGAGTGTGAATACCAAACAAACCCTTAAAAAACAAAAAAACCAGTGCAACGAGACTACAATAACGATATTTACAACACCACACCCACACCACACCCACACCACCACCACCACCCCACCCAAACCCCCCACCCCCCCCCCCCCGCGGGGCACACAAAAAAAAAAACCCACAATAACGACGAGCCAAAAACGTGTATATACTCATAATATCCGTACTTTTTTTTTTCCTTCATGAAATATTGAGATTGTGTTTGACTCGCATCAACACGTAATTATTGTCAATGATTAGATTTTAAAGATGGGACAATCTATATTTTCAAATATTGCATTGTCAAAAAAGTAATATTTTTAGCTATTTGATGATATCATAAATTTTTCATTCTGTATTCGAACGTGCATGGTTAATGTGGACCCAGCTAAGATCTAAAATAAATTTAGGATAAATTATTCATTTAGTTCGTAAACTCTTAATATTATGTAGTTTTGGTCCTCGAACTCTTTTTTGTAGTTAAAATACCTTTAAACTTTTAAAATATTAATACAATAGTTCTTTCCGTTGATTTTTGAATGAAATCTATTAGTAATTTGATCAAAAAAAAAATTAACAAAAAAGGCTATTATAATAATATTTTTAATAGTTTATGATCATTTCAGCTACAAAAGAAAATTTTCTTAAACCATTAAAATGCTGCTGTAATTGTCATTTTTGTCAATTTTTAAACAAAATATGTTAGTAATTTGATCAAAAAATAATGTTAACTAACAGATTCTGTCTAAAAATTAATGTAAAGAACTATTGTAGCAATATTTAAAAAATTTAGGGATATTTCAGCTATGAAAAAAAATCAGGGATCAAAGTTACATAAAATTAAAAATTTAAACACTAACCTAATAATTTATCTATAAATTTATCATACAACTTAGATCATATCTAATAAATTTATGGGTACTATTATTTACTTTAAGGATTTGTGGGTAAATGACTTTTATAAGAAATTTTTAATAAATAATCGAAATTTTAGGAAAAAAAAAATAAAATAGTGATTGATGGACATTATTAATAAATGTTAGTATATATTATAATAATTAATTATTGATTAATAATTATTTTTTTAAATTAAAAAATTTTCGACCATTTAAATAAGTGCTTGAGAAGTGTTTATTTACCCAATTTTGCCGCTACTTTAAATACACATAAATAATATATAACATGGAACCCATTTGACAACTTTATCCAATCATCATCCCAACCAAAGAAGAATGCTTTCACCTCCACATCGCCTCTGTTAAAAGAAAGCCACTGAGTTTTTGGTCCCTGTTTCAACTCGGGCAGATGAATCCCCGCCATTTTTGAACCTTGAAAGAAGAAGAACATGCTCTCATCACTTCCCTTTGGCAGCCCTATCTCCGTCTCCTTGGCTCCCACCATTCTCCGCCGTGTGACCATAGGAGTCAGCTTCAAGCGCAGAGCTTTCCTTAGAAACTCCTCGTCGTCGCCGTCGTCGGTTGTGGACCAGAACAAGCCCTCCGTTCACTACGACAGTCTCAGAGTCTTGGAATGGGACAAGCTCTGCCACTCCGTCGCCTCCTTCGCTCGCACTTCCCTCGGCCGCGAAGCCACCAAGGCAACGAAGCTCATCTTCATTTCTCTGTCTCGACAGATTTTTTTTTCCTTTTCTTTTTTGCGTTTGGAATTTGGGTTTTTGAAATTGTTGTTGTTGGTGGTGAAAATAGGCGCAACTCTGGTATTTGGATCAGAGTTACGAGGAAAGTCTGAGGCTTTTGGACGAGACAAATGCTGCAGTCGAGATAATCAAGCACGGTGGTTGTTCTTTGGATTTCACTGGCGTTGATGTTCTTCTGGTTGGCTCAAAAACCTTAATTTGATAGGGAATTTGTTGCCTTCCAAGTGTTTGATGTTTTGTCGCTGGATATGCAATCTGCTACAATGTTATGTATGTCTGATGGGCCAATTCATTTTCCCTTTTTAAGTGTTTGATCTTTTGTTTCTGAAGGTGCAATCCGGTATCCGACATGCTCGGAGGAGTTTACCTGTCGATGGGAGTGAAGCAATGGCTGTTGTGTCTCTCCTACAGTATGCTGATGCCTTGCAAGTTAGATTAAAAGCCGCACTCAAGGAAGATGCGGATTGGTATAGACGTTTCATGCCTCTGACAGAAGTGGTGAGGGTGATAGTAGGCCGTTTAGATTGAGCCACGCGTAGAGGATTATCGTATGATTGAATGTTTTCAAGGCCTTGAATTCTTTATGTTTGTCTGCAGATAATGGGATTTGTCATCAATCGGTCGTTAGTTAAGTTGATACAGCAAGTTATCGATGAAGATGGCTCTGTTAAAGACTCTGCGGTTTGTAACTGACTGGCTTTCAAAGTGTAATGCTTTTTGCTATATGTAACATTCGTTCCCATGAGCTATACTAGGCATTTTTGTTACTTTAGACCGTTGTTTCTAATTTTCATGATTCTGTGCTGAGCTACGTCTAAAGTTCTCTGCTGCTTCCAGTTCAGAGCCATTTGTTTGATTTTATGCTGAAATAGTTGTCCCGCTTTGCCTCCATTCATGTAACATTCCAAAATTTCTCCCTGTTTTAGAGTCCTAACCTCAAGCGATTCCGCGAACAAGTTCGGACACTGGAGAGAAGGGTAATATCTCTATCCTCGTCTCGTTGATCATAACCAGAAATCCATAACTCATCTTGTTTTATTTATTTATTTTTTTAATCTTATCTGTCCTGTTGCCTCATCTTCTTCTCGGTTTAGTGGTTATTTATTCCTTTGTCCTATTTCTTTCTCTGTTCAGGTATATCAGCTGATAGACAGCATAATTAGAAACACAAAGAATGAAACATCCTTAATGGTAAGAAACATAAGATCACGTATCTTTCACTTGGCACCTTTAAGGTTAATTGGCTAATACTTTATCATTATTTGTTCAGGAAGTGTGTAACATTGATGGCAGGTGGTGCATAAAATCAAGTGCCGATCAACAGACAAGCCTTAATGGTCTTTTATTGTCCAGGTCCGTAAAATTTGTTGCATGACTACAAACCATAACTTTTCTCTTAATTGAAGTTTTTAATCAATATGTGTAACTCTGTCTCTCTGGTAAAGATACATGTTATTAAAAAGGTTGTAAAAATAATACCCAAGTTATTTTGTTTTGGCATTTCTCTTTTAGATTGTTGAGACTTTTATGACAATTTAGAACCATTTAACAGATAAATCTACATCAAGCATGAGTGGGTTTTTATTTTTTTTATTTTGGTAAAAGAAATAAATAATAACGAGAAACTCATCTCGTTTTTAGCTACTTTCTACTTGAGATATCTTTATTTGATAGGAGCTCAATTCTTGAATATTTCTTCCTGAGAGGTAATATATTGTCATAGTAGTTCAGGCGTTGGAAGCATTGTAGAGCCACTCTCTGCTGTTTCTCCAAATGATGAGTTGCAACAAGCAAGGGCATTGGTGGCAAAAGCCGAGGCAGATGCATTGTCAATGCTAGCATCAAAGGTCTATAGCTTACATGATGATGTTACTTTGAGTCAGAAAATAGAATCGTTTCATTCATGTTCATTTATTTGTTTCCTTCGCAGATGCAAAACGATCTTGATGATATTGAGATGCTATTGAATGGCATCATCCAACTGGACGTGGTAGGTGACCATTAAATTGTAGTCCATTTATTCTCTTAGTCTCTTTCTTTCCCTGTTAGAACGTGCAAGGGCCATGATCCTTAGCATCTTTCCTTATTTTTTGAATTTGCTTTCTTACACCCACCGAAGTAAAGAGAAACAGAAAAAAGTTTTTTCTTGACCTCCATAAGTTGAGTTGTGATTCGTTCATGTTGCGGTGGTCTACTACTTGGTGGAGTTATTACATGAACTCTATAGCATTATTCTTGTTGATCACTCGTCCTTTGCTTAGTTAATTATTTTTCAAATGTAGGTCAATGCCCGGGCAACCTATGGTCTTTCATATGGGGGCTCGTGTCCCAAAATATTTCTACCGAGAGAAAACAACAATGTCACTGCTTCCATCTACTTATCAGAGAACAAAGTTTCAAACACATCATTGTCCAATAAGAAGGAATGGGTGCTGCTTATGCCAAAAGCTTACCATCCTTTATTACTCCAGCAGCACAGGCAAAATTTACGGAAGGCCAAGAAGGATTCGAAGAATGCTTCTGTGGTATGACATACAATGCCCATACTAAATTATCTGTCTCCTATTTCTTTCTCCTCTTAAATCCCCGTTTATTTGATCATAAGATATGAAACATCATAACTTAGCATCTAACGGATGTTTTGTTCTCATGGTAAGGTTGCTGCGATCGAACAAGCCCGTCCAGTTCCTGTTGATTTTTTAATAGCACAAAAAACTCGAGTTTTGGTTATAACTGGCCCTAATACTGGGGGTAAAACTATTTGCTTAAAAACTATAGGATTGGCTGCTCTGATGGCAAAATCAGGTTCTTATGTTTCCTTTTCTTTTTACATTTCTTACTTTTTGTTTCCCATGTAATTTACACTAGATTTGAGGATGAAACATTTGTGAAGTTGTACAATGCGACTTTTAATAAAAATGGGTTCTCTTTATCAATCTGGGGCTTTCGTCTTGATGTTTACAGTCAGAGAGGCGTAATTCAACAAAACTGTAAATCTCTTGGTTTATGCTCTTACACACTAATTATCGTTTATTTAACTTTGCAGGCCTTTACGTGTTATCTTCTGAATCGGTACAGATTCCTTGGTTTGATTATGTTTTTGCTGACATTGGTGATGAACAATCGTTGTCCCAATCTTTGTCAACTTTCTCTGGCCACTTAAAACAAATAAGTGTAAGGGAAACCTTATTTCTTTACCTGTTTTGAACCTATTTAGTGATTTATGTTTGATTACAATAAACACGATCCACTTCTTTTTACTATAGATGTTCTTTTGAAGATATGACCACTCCTTGTAATGTCTCCGTAACATCTCGCAGGACATTCAATCACACTCAACTGGTCAGTCACTGGTGTTACTAGACGAGGTATTGTTAAACTGGACCATTTGAGAAGAAGAAAAGTATAATCTCATTTCTAGTAGGAATGTTTCATGTTTACCGCGTAATTTCAAATTCTTAATAATGCATTAGGTTGGTGCTGGAACAAATCCTCTAGAAGGAGCGGCATTAGGAATGTCGCTACTTGAATCTTTTGCTGAAACTGGTTCTCTGCTGACTGTAGCTACGACACATCATGGGGAACTTAAAACCCTGAAATACAGGTTAGCTGAAAGTTCAAAGCTGGAATCTTTTACGTGGATTGTTCAAAGAGAAATTGTCATTTTGTTTCCGTTCTCTTAGTAGGTCAAATTTGAAATTCAAGTGGAACGCAAATTCTCTCTGAACATCTGAAAATTCAATATATAATCTTCAAGAACGCTTGTTGTCTGCTAAAGAAATTTGGGTTATGTTTTTGTGATCGTTTTTTGACAGTAATGACGCCTTTGAAAATGCGTGTATGGAGTTTGATGAAGTGAACCTTAAGCCAACCTTCAAGATTCTCTGGGGAGTACCAGGTTTTCATATGGTCTAGACTATTTTTTGTGTCCTTCTAACCATCGAAATAAATATGTAACTTTTGTTTATACTAGAATCATGTTAATTCTCACATCTCAACGAGTAAAATTCATATTGTAGGGCGTTCAAATGCAATCAACATAGCTGAAAGGTTAGGACTTCCAAGTATAGTGGTGGATGAGGCTCGTGAACTATATGGTGCAGCAAGTGCGGAGATAGATGAGGTATCTCACTGTTCATCTGATGCTTATGCCTAATTTAGTTTTGGAAAAGATTAATTCTAGGACTTCTTTCAATCTCATATGAAAGCTCATGAATATATGCCTTGATGCACGTGCTATATTTGGAACGCAGATCATACTCGATATGGAAAGATTAAAGCAAGAATATCAAGAGCTCTTAGATGAATCGCAGCATCATCTGACGTGAGTCTCTTTCTGGTTTCTTTTGGAATCACAGGGCAACGTGGAAGCAACCCACTATGAACACAACTTCATTCTCTTAACTTTAATATTTGTTTTTCAATGCTTAAAATGCTCGCTTTTCTGATAGTTTGTGTTCATAGGCTCTCAAGGGATCTCCACAAAAAGCTTTTGGTCGCAAGAAGTAAAATCATGAAACATACCGCTGAACAAAGATCAAGGAAGATGCATGTCATATCCGAGGTTGCTTCAATGTCACGTTCTATCCTTCACAGTAAAATGCGAGAACGTCGTGCCTCAGCAATCCGACCCTTGAACTTGCAGACAACTACAGCCAATGAAAGCAACCGCAAAGCAGCGACCAACTCGCAAAACACCCCCCCTTCTGATGAATCTCCAAAGGCACATAGGAATTCGCCCTCCGTAACTCAATATGTCAAGCAATCACCGTCAGGTAATTAGGAAGATTCAATTACAGCGAAATTGCTGACAGATATTTCCATCATCCGATGTTTATTCTGTCTGAATCTTGACATATTTTGCTGAACCGTTTTACGTTTCAGGAAAATCCAAGCCCCCCGAGGTTGGCGATACGGTATTTGTTCTTTCCCTAGGAAAGAAAGGGACAGTTCTTAAAGTGGATCCAATTAAAGAAGAACTTTTAGTCCAAGCTGGCAATATGAAGTTGAAATTGAAACTGAGTGACATTGAGACGTGACCGGCACTGATTTTGTACGACATAATAAATGCTTACGTCACATCAACAGGCGTTTTTATCCCATTTCACATATCACTTAGATGGCGTGTTATCTCTCATTCCATATCTTATTTAGCATATTATTAGTGCATTTAGACGCTGTTAGTTGTCCTGTGAAGCATGTGTAAATCATGAACAAACAAACAAGACGTGAAGAAACTTGGCTTTTGAACAGAAATTTGCTAAACCAAAAGAGAGAGTACCCATACGGATCTCGACTCGGGTTAGAGTCGGGATTAAATAGGAATTACACCTACTATCCCTTATCTCAGATTGCCAACACATAAATTGAGATAAATTGAGATGCTTAGCATTTTTCAAAAAGAATATGCATATCCCAATACATATATATATATATATATATATATTTTTTTTTTTTCTTGGTTGTCATTTATTATTGACTTGCTTCTTCCCAATACACGAATCTATGGAATTTTTTTCCACATTTCCCACGAGAAGACTACACATATCTAAGAGTTTTATACTGTTTAACATCTCTAAAGTTTTCTTCCACTTTCTCATGCACTACAACTCAAAGCTAAACACATCTCTTGAGCAAGAATTTAATATATTTAGAAAATTATATTAATCACCCGACAAATAGGTCAGGGACGTCTGTAGTGCTTTTAGTACTTTTCAGCCGCTAAAAAAACATATTTAGGCTTTGTTTGGTGGGTTAATTTATTTTAAACTAAACTGTACTTTTTTCATCATGTTTTTTGTCTTTTTTGAAAAAGTTTTTTATCTTTTCTGAAAAAGTCAACAAAAATTACTATGCAAACTTAAAAATCTCAACTCAACTCAAACTGAACTCATTCACCAAACACCCCCTTATATACACATATATATATATATATATATCTCAAAGATGACTTGGACATGATTATGATTTAGGAACATGACTCAGATGGAATGCGTATGACTTTTGATCTCTGTTGCCATTGAAAATAGAAAACATTATTATTCTGAATCAAATGAATTATTCCCACCTTAGGTATAGGAAACTAAGAAAAACCTGCCAAAAGTGCTTTTTGTCCATCTCAGTGGAAGTCCCTTCTAGTGGTGCAAGAACTTCTATACATATACATATACATACACACACACACACACACTAGAGGCATGCAAAATTTAAAAAATACTATAAAGGAGCATTAAAACACACCCACTATGGTCAAAGACAATTCTTTTTATTTTATTAATTGAAAAAGGGGCAAATATAACACAAGTGAAAAGCCAATTCCATTCAACTTGGATTGAATGTGAATTGCTAGTATTCCTTAACTCCTCTGATACTCAGAGGCCCAAGAAATTGACTGACCGAAAAAAAAAAAAAAAAAAAAAAAACATCAATTTTTCCTAGTTCCCAAGCTCCACGTCTTTTAGGGTGCGATCATCAGAAACACCAACAACCCAGCCGCACTCAAACGTGACATCCAAGAAATAGAGCAAGAAAACCAAGACAAGGCAAGAGACAAACATGGGAATAGGGCCAAAGATCCAGAGAAACAGAGGGAAAGAGAAGTAGAAAGCTCTCAGTCCAAGCGACCAGAAGTAGCTCCCTTTGTTGACATTCATGGCGACATATTCGACCGTTAGTTGTTGGTGGTGGAGGTCGTGGGACATCTTCTTGAATGGCACGTTGATCAGAATACTTGCGTGGCTGTAGTACCTTATGGATTGCACGTTCAGAAGAAAGGCCACCAAGAAACATGCCAGTATGCAGAAGTACTTGATGGAGAAGCCCGTGTCGCTTCGGTTTCCGACGACGAAAAAGGCTGATTTGTCTTTACTTCCGTTTGTCATCAGCACGGCGATGAGCGAGCTGAGCATGATCGCCGTCGACGCCAAAAGGGTCGACGCCATTATGTTGTTTCTCAACGTCTGCACCGAGAGTACGCCGTTTTTCGATGTGTCCTATGTTAACAGATGGACAAAAGTTCGTGATTTTGCATGCATGTGAAAAAGAATAACGTCAAATCACATTAGAATCATTAAAAAAAAAAAAAAATTAGACTTAAAAGGATCTGCTGAAGTTCTGACTGTTAAAAATTTTTTATTTTACCTCCATCATCGCACGAACCCAGAATCGGCGATTGATGGCGTTAACGCCAATGACTGTCTTTGTGGGGTGCTTCACGATTCGGTAGAAGAGCCAGATATGGTAAGCCACCATGGCCACGAGCCCTAATGGGACTAACATGAAATCAATAAGCTCTTCCTTCATTTTGTTTTTCCTTGTATCTTTGATACCCCTCTTCTTCTTTCTTTCTTGATTTTCTCTCGTTCTTGAAGAGGAGAGAGAGTGAGAAAGACAGAGAGAAAGAGCGAGAAAGAGGGAGAAGCCAAGTTTGATACGTGTGTGTGTTGTGAATGACAGAGAGAAAATGGAGGATTGTGGTCTAAATGCAAAGCAAGAACACTTGGCTTCTGAGTACACATATTTAAGGAAAGATTTTTTTATTTTTTTTTTAATTTTTTACTTTTTGAGAATATGTCATGAGAGACACAAAATGGGGTTCATACGTGTGGAAAAGGCACCAAACTCGCTCACCCAACACCCATGACATTTTTTTTCCTTTTTGCCGAATGCTCTGACTATTTTTTTAATTAATATTATAGAGAATAATTTTTTTCTTTTTTGTTATGTATGATATTTAACATTAATGTTTCCTCTTATTTTATTGATTTTTGACAACTTACCCCCATATTTTTAAATTTTGGTATTTTGTCTCCTAAACTTTCTAAGTTATTGAAATATATCTTATTTTACTTAATTTTTCATTAAATTGATGAGAGAAAGCCCACATATGCTTCATTTGAAAAATGAAAAATATCACGTCTGACCAAAATTATTAAAATCCAATTCGAAGCAAAGCTTCTAGATTGAAATCCTTAAATTAATAGAAAATTAGTAAAATGGGACGTATTGAAATAAATTAGAAAGTTTAGGAGATTGATTATCAAGATTAAAAATTTAGGAGGTAAGTTACTAAATGTTGATAAGTTTAGGGCCAAACAAATGTTAAAAAAACCCTTGTAATTAAAGTATTATATCAAATGAGATCATTACATTACATATAGGTGAGGATTCTGCCTTGGTGGCTTATGCCCTCCCACTATGGTTTAATTGGATTAAAAAAAATTAGAAATAAATCCTTATTGGCAGTAAAGGACTAATGATACCAAACACTCCCTCATTCCATTCTGACGTAAGACATACTTAACAATTTATGGTAGGACTTGCGTAAAATAGTAATAGTTTTATGTGCAAATGTTGAATCCATGGAGTTCATTTGTTCCCATATTCATTTCAAATGTTTTCCACAACTTCTGTGCTGAACAAATCGTAATCTGTGTGTTCTTTCCCACTACTAAGGCTCTTGATTAAGATCAGATCATGTTTGGTACGATAGAATGGATTGGATTCTAAAGTCAGGATTGAATCAAATAAGATTATGTCGAATCCTGTCACAAACACGAGTTAGAAAATCTGTCTAGAGGGCTTGAGTTAATTTAAGGAAAAAAAACTAAAAACTAAAAACTAAGGCTGTATGTAAAAGAAAATCTTGAACACATTTTGTAGAAATTTTGCAATTAAAAAAATTTAGAGGGGCTAAACAAGAAAAAAGATGGACAAAATAATAAAGTTCCAAAAGACTCTAAAGGAACTACTTGGGGAACTACTTGGGCCTAAGGGATCAAACTCCCTTGGGCTTAAGCCATCCCCGTCCTGGTCTCATCATGTGTTTGGTAAGCCGTCGAAAACAAATGGCCGTAAAAACGTGATGTTGTACTTGTATGATTTGCCTATCGAATGAGGAAGAAAGGCTTGGTTTATGATAAAACTCATGTGGCAGCAAATTTTCCACATGGTTTATGCATTTTACATTAGTGGACTTTCACAAAATAGCAACCTATGTAAGGTATATGCTTAGTTTTGATAACTACTTCACACAAAAAAAGTCTTTGTCTACTCAAGATGGCACATATGCCATTATCCTAAAAAGTCCTTTTCTTTCCTTTTTCTCCCCCCACCATTACAAATTTGGCTAAAGGACGAATAAAGAGGCAAAGATTTACGAATCCTTTCTTATTCCTTGATTTCAGTTTTCTAGTTCAAGAGTACACAAGGTGAAAATGATTTTGGCTATTTGCTACCTCCTCTTTAGAGGCAAAAACTGCAATAACAATGCCCCAAAAGATGGAAGTAGAAGGCTACACTAAACGACAGAGAGAGTTGTCACTTTGTTTCAACCTTCTAGCAAGACATAGAATCCTTGGACATTTCTACGTTGGTTTAAATACTTGTTATGGATTCAAAAAATAGGGATAATTAATAAACTCATTTCAATTTTACATAACTTACAAACACTTGAACATTCATAAATTTACAATAAAACTTTCATAATATGTATAATTGTTCTTCCACAAATCATCTCTGTAGTGATTAGTGATATATCAACCGTCTAAGATACTAGCATGCATTAGAAAAATGTTAAGTTGTTGTTGTTGGCAAGATCCTATAATCAAGATTCTAATCCTAACATTGCCACAATGCACTCTTGGCGGAGGGAAGGAATGACTCAGAATGGAAAAACCACATTTAAACCGACTACTACCGGGTTGCTTAATTTTGTTGCAAGTACAAGGTTGCCCCTGCTCTCTTTTACTCAGTTTTAAACTTTGTACAAGTTAGCCGCTTGCTCTCTTGCCCAACCTTGTACATAGTCGCTTAATGCAATCCCTAATGGTGTACAGTTATATGGTAAAGTGAGAAAACCAAAAGAATGAAATCACACGTAAAGTTGTTGGCACTTGTAATTGATTAGAAAACTTCAAAATTGCTATTAGTTTGAGATTTATTCTAAGTTTTAAATATACTGTCCTAAACGAAAACCTTAAAAGTCCTGAATTTATGTCCAGAAGTTTAAAAGTCCAAAAATAGTATTCATTTGTGAGTTTTTAGTTATTCCAAAATAATAAATTTTTTTTTGGGGGCTGTAAGATTAAAGTTTGGATCTATTTTTGCAATTTATTTTTGGGTTTTGGAATTTAAAAAGTTTTTTAGAACTGTTGGTCACTTTTTTTGCCACTCTCTTTATCACTCTCTAATTTCTCCTTTTATCTTCTGTCTTTTCGTTTTCTTAAGAGAAACAAACAAAACTCCAAACAATGTTTTTGCTATTGATTATAAAAATACCATTACGTTTTCTTTTCCTGATATTATTTATAAATTTTTCATTAAAGTTAAAGAAAACAAAATTTTGAAGTCGTGCAGAATTTGCCTAGTTTGAGGAAAAAATATGAGTTGAAAAGGGTGGCATCAAGGCACGTTTAAAAAAAAAAAAAAAAAAGATTATACCAAATTTTATGTTTCATAATTTGTTTTTGTTTTCTTATTTGACTGAATTTTCATTAGAAAAAATTATCGTAGTTCTATGTTATGTAAAAAGAAAACTGAAAGAAAAACAAGTTATACGCTGCCAACAAATTAAAAAGTCAATATAGTTACGTCCTTGAGGGAATACATTAAAAGAAAAAAGTGAAGGAAAAAAAATTATGATAAAAGAGTATTTGGTGGACAGAGAAAGATGCGAAACAACTTCTTTTTTTTCTTTTTTTTTTTTTCTAAATTAACAAACAGTTTATTTTATAAGGACTTTTTTTAAAAAATATTAAAAGATACAAAAAGTAATAACTCACAATTTGTAATTAAATTAGTAAGTTGATTAAGAAAGGAGGTGAGAGTAGTTGCACGAATAATCTAGCTGTAATTACACATATTATTTCACTAAAAAATGAAGAATTCGAATCTCCACTCTAAATTCAAAGGGAAAAAGAGAGAGAGAGAGAGAGAGAGAGGAGGTGAGAAGAGCATACTTAGCCTGTGTTTGGTAGAGTGGAAAATGAAGAGGAAGGAAATTAGAGGAGGGATTTTGGAAAGAAAAATAGAATTTTAATTGTTTGGTAGAGAGGAAATTAGGAAGGAAATGAAAATGAAAATCTATGAGTCACACCACTTTTTAATCCTTCTAACTTTGGAAAGAAAAGTGGATAGAAAATTTTTGTCAAAATAAATACGGATAATATACTTATTTTGACCTTAACATATCATCATCTCTTAACTTATATGAGGTTATTTTTATAAAAATATATTTGATTAAACATTTTTCTCTCATGTTTTCTTTTTCTTCTACCGAACAACATGATAGAAAACCTCCCTCATGACTTTGAAATTTTACTCATGCTTCCTTTCTATTTTCCATCCCTCTTACCAAATATAGCATTAGGGTGGGAATTGGGAAAGAATGACATCCTTTGTAATAAATAACAAAGAAAAGGGTAGTTTTTGGATTTATTTACAATAGGAAAATGAGAAGACAAATGACAAAAAGAGAAGCTAAAGAGTGATAAAAGAGAGTGATCTTTAATGTAATGTCATGAAAACGGATGGGTTTGAAGGCATAAGAATAATCTTTATAATCTTTCATTTGAAAAAGAACTGATTTTAAAATGTGTTTTCTAAAATAGAGGGTTTTCTTTTTCATTTCATTGTCATCGACATAATTGGGAGATTATGCTTATTTTTTTTTTATATTCATAAGTGAATCAACACGTTTATAACGTCTCGCATTGCATTATTGCCAATGCCAAACTTCGTACAAAGTTGCCTGCCTAATCTGGTACTTTGTATGCCGAACCCTGTACTTTTTGCATCAGGTTGTCCAATGAATCTTACATTTTTGTACCGGGTGTGGCATATACATGACCCTCCTGCCAAAGAGAATTTCAACACATGCACAATTGGAAAACATAGCACAAGTCCACAAATACAGAGCATTTCCATTATAATAACATAACAACGTTCTAAAATCTCTTTCCAACAACAAAAGCTCTGCAAAATCAATTACCTCCCCCCACACTATTATCTTTAGAAGATTCAATCGCCCTCTCTATTCTTAGCGGTCATACTTGGCTACTCGCATCAGAGGTTGGATTTTTTTTTTCTCCGTCTTAGTTCAAGTAATCTCTCACTTTGTTATTCTAATTGCTTCATTTTTGCAATTATATATCAGAAATACTTTTTTTATCCAACTATTCGGTCCGACCATACCAAGACGATAATCAGTAGTTGATCATTATTTGTCTTTTATATTTATACCATTCAAAACTTAAATATTCTCCTCAAACATGGAACAAACTGAAGATGCCTTCTTTTTTCTTTTTTCCTTTTTTTTTCTTAATTTATTACAGAGATTTATATAGTTTTTGTCCCAATCCAAAAACATAACATCATTAACTGAGCTGCTCAAACATAAGCATAAAGATCATAGCTCAAACTAAGCCAAACAAATAAAGATTACAAGCAGAAGCATTTCTTAAGTTGTGCATATGCTTGAAACAAAATATATATTATATATCGAAACAGAAGTTGCTTCAGCTGCGCTCATACTTGAATTCTCCATAATTGGAAATTGCATAACTATTTTGCCCCGTTTGACTATTAAAAATTTTCTACAATATTTTCTCGCACGAAAAAAAAAAAAAAAATTTAACTAACTTTTTAAATCTATGATTAAAACGGAACCATTGGTATTTTATTTTAATTCAGTAAGCTAATTACGACACCAGAATTCGTAACTATCCTCTGTACAGTCGTAATAGCAGAACAATCCTTTCGATGCTCCTCCTTTGAGATAATACAAAGAAAGATAGTACCCAAAAAAAAAAAAAAAAGCAAAAAAAAAAAAAAAAAAGAAGAAGAAGAAGAAGAATAAAAAAAGAAAAAAAGCGAAAGAAAACAAAACGAAAAAGAGGAAGAAGACATCGATCATCTTCGAAGCTCAAACACCAAACGTGAAAATCAAAGAAGAAAAAAAAAGTCAACACAAACACAGATCTGTTGATAAAAAAGTTACCTTTGAAGAGATGAAGATCGCGATTCACCAAAATTCCAGAATCCTCAATCAAATCACGATACTCCGACGACGATCATTGTTCTCCATCCAGAGATCGACCGGAATTCCATTCCAACGGCCCCAAATTCGCACACAGAGACAGACGACGACGACGACGACGAAGACGATCTTCTCTCTCTGATTAACCAAGCCCTAAGTCCAAACAGTTCAAAGGGTGATTGGGCTGAAGCTGGCCCAAAACGTGGGAATTGGGCCTTTTTAGGCCTGTAAAGAAGGAGAAGAGCGATGACGACGGAGACAGTGACACGTGGCGAGTGCAGAGCTGACGAAAGGCGTGAAAAAGTCGTAGATGGGGAAGAGAGAGAAATTGGATAGATAGAGAGAGAAGAGGAGGGAGAGAGTTTGAATGGAAAGCGAAAGAACCGTTGTGATGGGACACGTGATAACGAATGAAAACACCGTCTCACTCGCTTTATTTTTAAAAATAAAAGTGTTAAAAAAAGCGTGTTCGGACAATTAACTAATATTTAAATAATTCGGTCTGGATAAATCAATTTCAAAAAAGAAAGAAAAAAAAGAAATTTGTGATAATGTACTATGTACATAAAAAAGGATCTGAATTATTGGCTCCAAGTTTGAATCAATGTTCTCTCTTACGAAAATTATTTTCTTAAAAGTGTTATCTTTTATAAAAATTAATTTTCAGATATTTAGATGACATAATCAATTTTAGAAATTTTCATAAAAAAAATTTTTATTTCAACTTTTTTTTCATTATTCTCTCATTTTAAAAAATAAAAATTATCTCATTTTTAAATTGACTTGTACAGTATCCTTTTTTAAAAAAGAAAAGAATCTTTTTAAAATATTCTCATAATGTATTATTTCAACACAATTTATTCTCATTTAAAACAATTTTTGTTTTCAAAAAGAAAATTTTTAACACATTTAAACACCATTTTATTCTTAAAATTAGAAAGTCTTTCTAATTTAAAATAAGAATTTTTTTTTTCCGAAAATAGACACGTGATCTAAATGAAACAAAAGTATAACTATTTGAAATGTTAGATCTGATGTAAAAAAACAAATAAAATTCTTTTTTATTTTTTTATTCAAAACCGACCTCCTCCAAAGAGATTTTTTTAAGGGAGCTAATGCAATAAGCCTCCTATTTTTGTTCGATTTATAAAAACTATTTTAATACTCATTAAAAAAACACAGTTTTTTAACAATTGAATTAATTTTTAACAATTTAATTCATAAGTATTAATGTTAAAAATTTACAGCACACATGTTGATAAATTAGTCCAATTATTAAACCTCCAGTACAAAATAAGAAATCATACCTTAAAAACTCTTCTTTTTTCGTACGTTATTATACAATATTTTATAAGTTTATAAATTTTTTTCTTCCTATATAATATTGATGTAATCTAATAACGATGCAACACGAACAATATTAAATTAAGTGTTTTTACTATATATTAATTTAAAAAAAAAAAAAGGAAATATCCTAACAATACGGAAGAAAGTATAGTGATATTAAAATCCAAATCCAATATCGTAGGTGGAGTTGCTAAACACTTTACAAAAGTCAAGTCACTGTGAAATATGAAAGAAAGAGACGAACAGAATTTCAATTGACGATATTACCCTTAACTTTCATGGGAAAACATCATTAAATTAGAAGGTGGTTAGGTGGGAATTTGGAGTGTAGCGAGTGTCTAAAATGGTAAAACAGTTTCACAGGCCTCGGCGTCAACCCCCTCACAAGACCCACATGAGCCAAATCTTCTTCTATAAATACCTGACCTCCCCACCCCTCTTCTTTCCACGTTTTTCTTTGTTAGTTGATCTTCGGCATTGTGGATAGAGAGAGAGAGAGTCTCCTAGAGAGAGAGAGAGAGAGAGAGAGGTTGGTGGTGGCCGGTAGGCTTTCGTCGGGCGGTTCGCGAGCTCAATTTCGTCGGTTTTTCCTTTTTCGGCTGTGAAAGCTCAGGTGCGTCATTGCGTCCTCTCTCTCCTCTCTCCTCTCTCTCTCTCTCTCTCTCTCTTCCTTTTTTTTTTGGTTTAATTTTTCTTTAATTTCCGGAGATATTTATTTCTATGTGTTTGATAGTGATATGATTTAATTAAAGTCAGTTGCTTCTTCACTTTTTTTCCCTTCTGGTAATTAATTGTTATAAAAAAATTTCATTTCATTTCATTTCCTTTTTTTTTTTTTTTTGGTCGGGATATGATGTTTATTGATATCTACAGTTCAGATCTGTTGCCGAAACGGTTGTTTGGAAGTTTTCGGCTTCTCATAATAGTTTTTATTTTTTTAATATTATTATTATTGTATAGTCGTACTTTATTTGTAATCCTCAGATTTTTTTTTTTTTTTTTTTTTTTCCGTTTATGAAATAATGAAGGAAATGAAGAGTATCTTTTGTTTTGGGCAAGCACCATTATATTCTTTGGCTAAAGTAGATTCTCAAGGGAAGAAAATGGAGGAAAAATAAAAATTGGGATCATGGTGTACAGAAAAGGCTTTAAAGCAGCTTCCTTTTTCCTGTAGAGAGAATTAAATTGGTTAGAAGCGTAAGAAAATTGTTCATGTTGATGGATCGGAACAGTTTAGACCTGTTGGTTTGATTTTTTTTTTAGTTTTTGTCAAAAATTTGTACTGGGTATGATTGGTACAGCAACATACAGGTTAATAATCTGTCAAATTACTGCGTTTATATATGTTGTATTGGGATCTGCGGAACGTTAAGGGCAAGGGCCCTGCCAGCGTATTATCTCATAAATTGACGTTTAGCACTTGTCGATTCGCAGTAACAATGGAGGTGTGTGGCAAATCCGTGGCGACTGGCCCTGCTAATGTGATTTTCCTGTCGACGATTCTGGGCCGAGATGGGCCAGTTCCGGTGCACAGATGCGACTGGAAGTGCGAAAACGAACATGTCTGTGGGAACATGTACCGCTGCAAACTAACTGGACTTACTCACATCTGTGACAAAAACTGTAACCAGAGGATTGTGTATGATAACCATAGCTCACTTTGCCGAGCGAGCGGACAAGTCTTCCCACTTACTCCGGCAGAGGAGCAGGCTGTGAGAGGCATTCGGAGGAAGCTCGATGTGGACGGCCCCCCTGCTGATAGTTGTTCGTTTAAGCGCAGACGTAGTGCACAGTTCCATCCTTCTCCATTCGAGAGATCCTTCTCTGCTGTCAGTCCAATCTGCAGCCAAGTTGGAGACGGCATGGACATGAGCTAGAGTTATACATAAATGCAAGACATGATCTTGCTTATCTTAATCCTATCCTTTGAAATTTTCCTTCTTTTCTTTTCATGGAGCAAATTCTGATGATAGAACTTATGTGAGAACTTAAGTGGTGGGACCTGATGTGTCCTACCCGTATGTAGGGACTATCTATAATTCTGGTCTTCTCTAATGCAATTTAGCTCTTACAATAGATCGACTTGCCGAAATGAGATTTTAATTGGTGCATGTTTAATTGGTTGTGATACGTGACTTGTTTTCTCGTCGCATCATATTGGTCCGAAATTGGACTTTGTTCATTATTGGGCGCGTTTGTGTTACTTTACTAGTTGCCTTGAGTTTGTTTTCATTCTAGTGCTGTATATTTGGTGATAATTTTAATTGACTTGTGCTATCAGTTTGTTCTCATTCTGCATGTTTTTGGGACAGTGTATTAATTAAAGGTTTATTTGTGTGGTTTACTCTTATGTCGACTCCTTTAGAAGTCGATGTATCTGTTCGTAATTTGGGCGATTACTATAAGTTGATGGCTGAGTTCTTTTTTTTTTTTTTTTTTTTTGGGTTATATTATTACTAATTCTTTTTTTCAAGAGTGAAAAATTATGCATTCTTATTTTACTTAGTTTAATACAGGTTGAAGATGAATAATCCAGCCTCCACGCCACTGCTGTTTGCATATTCTATTATTTATTTCTTGGTTTTACTGATAGAGATTTCTAAAGTGAATGCTAATTTTGCAGGGCTTTGCTATTGTGGAGTGTTAAAAAAAATTTTTTGTTGTACGAGCAGATATATCACGTCTACTTTTTCCTAAGATGGGATTTGAGTTTCTGATGCATGTCTTGTCATTCTCTCATGCAGGTGGCATTGTCGTTTCTGGAAATCAAGAAGAAAGCTAGACTTCCCATGCTGATGAGCTGAACTATATGGTACGTAGTGGCTGTTACTAAAATTCTTTTTCATGGTATGAATTGGAATATTATAGTGTAAGTGAGTTATGCCTACTGAAGGAAATCTAGCTCAAAGTGTTTGCAACTTGTAGAACATTATATAATATTGTTGCACAATAATTCCTCAATATCTTTTAGGATATGAAATTCATGTAGGCCCACCTCCTATTAGCTTAAGCTCTAGGGAGAATGGTAAACTAACAATGTATTGTCAATTTGATGACGAATGAAAAGAGAAATCTTAGGCCCTGCTATGCGATTCATTCTTGTTATAGCTTGTTTGGGAATCTCTGAGAATCTAGTGACTTATGAATTTTCTTCAAATAAGCTCGAGCTTATTCTGAAAATTTATCATTATTTCTTTTCTTTTTATACTGCAGCCGGTGCCCTTAATGGCATACAAAAACGAACTTGCGCGTGGAGTTCTACTACAATGTTCCACATCGGCCAAGTCCTCCCAGATTGGCTAGTCCCAAAGTAATTTTGGCTAGCTGGCAAAGATCATCTTTTTGGCTGATGAACAAAGGAATACCAGTTGCGAAGTTTTGACCGCATCATTGTGAAACAGAACAAACTTGAAATCCACTTTAACCAATTCTGCATAATGAGGTCAGAACCAAGCCCTCTTATGATCTTCTTCTGGAGGATGTGTAACTGCAGAAAGCTGAAAAATGTTGGGCAAAGGCCTTGCAATTAGGCCGATTGCTAATCGAGATGTAACCTGAATTATCTGGTGAATGGTGCTGACATTCCCTGCATTTGTCCGCAGCATTGTCAATGCGATTTAAGACTTTTTTTCTATCCTTTTTTTTTTTTTGGTCAGACAAATAATTGTATGTATGGTGGATGATATAGCTGTTATATGTACAGTGGGTTTACATCCACGTGATGGATAATTTGATCTGTTTTCGTTCGGTTATCTGTTAAAGTTGAATTGTTCTCGTCACACAAGGACATAAAATTAATGTTTCTGTGCCAAAAAGAAATGAAGTAAAAAAGCAGAAATAACAAGCAAACAAATCAAAAGACTATTATTAACAAACAAGAACGGAATGAAAGTTTGGCCAAACAAGGCAAGGTTAACATAAGCTTAAAGGGTAACATAGTAGACATCATAATTTTCATCTCTACCTATCGAAAAATAGGCAGGTACTTTTTGTATCTAGGGATCTTAACGTGATTAAGAATTACCAATTCTTGGAAAGCAAACTCTCCTGGTAGGTATACGAATAGATATTGTTTACATTCGAACAGCCTTTTTCAAGGAAATTGTTTGCGAACGGATATTGTTTCCGTTTCTTGAGGAAGGAATCCATCAGCGGAATTCAAATTTGATTAATCTACGTTTCTATTGTTAGGAATCGACTTTTCGAAGGAAATTCTCTGCTTTTAAGTAATTGCAATGTTTAAGGCAAATAAGGCTGCTAAATGATTCGCTGACGGGAAAACCAATGATGATTCCACCTTTTTGAGAGAGAGATTTTAGCTTTCATTATGCATATTGTGTCCCCTGCAACTGCAAAAGAAAGGAATTTCTTCCCAAAGAGGCCATCCAATATAAAAGAAATACTAAACCCAAAAAGGTTATCTTGCAGCTGAGAAATAACTTAACGGCTAGGATTTGCATTGCATATTCCTCAAACTAACATGTTATATATATAGGCCATTGGCTATTCTCATTACCCTCCCTCCATCCCTCTCCCATCTTAGTTAGAAAAGCCAAAAAAAGAAAATAACCGAAACCCGGGCAATGCATCCGGCAAAAATTCAAGCTTTCCCTAGTGTCTTTTTCGCTCTCATTTCCTTCTTCTCAGTATCTTACTCTAGCATCTTCACTGTGACAAACAACTGCCCCTACACCATATGGCCAGGGACACTGGCTGGTTCAGGAACACCCCAGCTTCCGACCACAGGGTTTCGCCTTGACTCGGGGCAAAGCGTGAGGATTCCTTCTGTTCCGGGATGGTCAGGACGAATATGGGCCAGAACAGGCTGCACATTTGATGCGATGGGTGCAGGGAAATGTCTTACAGGAGACTGTGGGGGAAGGCTGGAATGCGACGGAAATGGTGCAACTCCGCCTGCTTCACTCTTTGAGATAACACTCGGGGCAGGCGATGATAAGGATTTCTATGATGTCAGCATCGTCGATGGCTACAATCTGCCCATTGTCGCTGCGCCAGTAGGCGCTTTTGGTTCTTGTAATGCCACTGGCTGTGCTTCAGACATCAACACAGGTAAAAGGGATTGTGTATTCTACTCCTCTTCGAACAGAAAAAATTTCTGCACATGTATACTTTACAACTAACCGTTCATAATGCAACCTCAATATGTCTGCATATTTAAACTCAACGTAACAAAGTAGGATCCAACTATTCTACTATTTGTCTGTAATAGTCTTCTTTTCTCCGACACACATGTGGTGACACATTACCGGTGATGATGAGTAGCAATGCTTGATCGTTTATGTTCATGATTCAAAAACTGATGCGTAAAACAGGTTGTCCAAAAGAGCTTCAAGTGGTGGGGGGAGAGGGGGAGAATGGAGGAGGGAGTGGTGTGGTTGCATGCAAGAGTGCGTGCGAGGCATTCGGTTTGGACCAGTACTGCTGCAGCGGGCAGTTTGCTAACCCAACCACATGCAGACCGTCTTTCTATTCAGCCATATTCAAGCGAGCCTGTCCAAGAGCCTATAGCTATGCTTTTGATGATGGCACAAGCACTTTTACTTGCAAGGCTTATGAGTATTCCGTTCTTTTCTGCCCTCAAAATAATGGGTTAAGCTTCTATTCTCCAATCTCCTCTTTTTTATTATTATTATTATTATTATTTTCCCATATGAACTCAAAAGTGATAATTTCTTTGCCACACCATGACACCCGATCGTCACTATCATTGATTCATGAGACAGGCAAAGAAAACCAGATAGTCCATTGACGCCTCCAACAACACCAATAGGAGATCCAAGCCGTGAGGAATCTGTGCGATTAGTTTCCTCTTCCAACGTGGTCTTACCTCTTCCGACGCTAGTGATGCTTCTGATCATCGGTCTGATCTCTTGAACACATCTTACAACTTTCGAGTCTTGAGCCATATCAAGTGATTCTGTAAAAGAGAACAATCTACATCCAAGCTTGACAGCGAAAAAGACAACAATATTACGGGAATCAAAGAGAGCAAAAATGCACAGCAAAGTGAGACAAAGCCGATCGATCAGCTTGTGTCCTGCCATCAGAATGTACTTGTTTATAAATTCCAAGCAGCTAGATACTTCTAGAAAATTTATAACTTCTTAAAGGAACCAAAACTTCTAGTATTCAAGATTAAATTATTTTTTGTTATTCTCATTAACTAATCAGAAGTTGAGACTGACAGAATTGTACGAAGAGATATTAGCAAAACAAATAACATAATGCGATAATATCACTTGGAAGAGATCAGTTGTATTCATTTAGAAAACAACCTATAATCCCAGATGCAGAAGAAACTAGAACTGCATCATGCTTTGGAGTTTGGACAAATGAACTTTACGTCTTTAAATTCAAAATTTCGGGCGGCAAAGTCGCTATACAGACAACATTAGCTCTGTGACTAAACCGACATGTTACAAAACTAGTCAACTACACTATCAAATTCCGTAATTTGTGATTTGTGGACTAGAATGATAATAAAATACACATTCGATTCTCATTTCTTGGTCTTGGCTTTCTTGGAAACTGGAGCTTTCTTTTTTACTTTCTTTTGCGGCTGTGGCTTCCCTCCAGCAGTTTTACCTTTTTTCCGAGCAACTCCCTGCCATTGAGATAGATGCACCATAACATGTAAGTGAGTTGGTCAATTCATAAACAACACTCTAAATTACGAAAAGATAAGAGACACACTGATGTTTTCTCAGCTTTTCCTTTCGCTTTCCCATTAGCTTTTTCTTCAGCATCTTCATTTTGACCAGTTTGATTAGATGCCCCTTTCGGTAATTTTTCAGCTTCTTCATCCGAGTCGAACAAGAAACAGTCCAAAGTTCCTACTCATTAAAAAACTTAAGAGACTTAAAGAAAGATTTAACGTTTTTAAAATGCATATGCTGCATATACAATCGTGAATCGTCCCAATGAAAGCTGTACAGAAAATGAGCCCCTTACCTTCAACCATAGTTTCAGCTTCGAAAACGTTTGATTGTGGTTTTAGCTGAATAAAATCATTCATAATGGCTTCTATCTGACGAAGGAACAAACAAATGAGATTCGATTGTCGATGATATTGCTAATTTTTTTCACTGTAGTCCTCAATTGTAATCATTATCAAGGAAAAAATACTAACAAGCACAGACCCAGAAATGGAAGCAAATACTAAAAGATAAGTAAAAATTGGCCATCGGCCAATATTGAAACAGAACAAGCACTTAACCTAGCAATTACCATAAACTGCCAGCAAAGAAAAGAATCCAAGAGAGTAAATAAGGATCTAAGCAAGAACTAACCTTTGCCTCTGATGGACCAAAACTAACCTGGAAAGAGAGGATTTGATACATATCATCAGCATAAGGAGAGAGGTCACGTATGTACTAAAAAGCTTTTAAAATTTACGAACACTATCTACATAGTGATGAATTTTTAAGGAGACTGATGACATACAACGCAAAATGTCCTTGACGGAACTATTGTTGTTTTGTATATTGTTCCTGAAACAGTAGCCAATCAGAACAGTTAGATGTAAGCTGCTGGATAAGTGAAAATACAAACCACTGGCTGCAAATTGCAATGAGCACTCAAACATCATTTGGTCACTCACGAAACTGGGATTGAGAAGGCACAAACAACACGGGAAGATGGAAACTCAAAAAAACAATAAAAGAAAAAAAGGCAATGCTTTCGATCAGGTGTGCAATTTAAAAAAAAAAATTCTCAGTTTTAACAATCACATCAGCAATTTTTCAACTTAGTTTTTTCTTTTAAAAGCAATTTTTCAGGTTATTTCTTTTGTTGTCTAAAAATTTGTAAACCATAGAGATACTGCCTGCTCAGATATGACCATTTCCGTCTCTGAAATGCAGACCAATCAATCATCATTAATAAAGAAATAAGTCCATATGAAGAAAACATGCCTTTCATGTCTAAGTACATTTCCTGATCTCCTGATGGGGTATCTGAAACCATAATTCGTCCTACAGCACCCACATCACCACCCAAATCTATAGAATCTCCTTCACATTCAACAAGTGCCTGCACGCGCCACAAACTCTAGTTAACCAACCGTCTTTCTTTTCTTTTCTTTTTTCTTTACTTTATCTCGTTCCCTTCTGGTTTGAGGTGTCGGGGTTTGTACAGTTAAACCTCTATAACCTTTTTCATAATTTTTTATGAACTAAACATGTCTTATAATTTTTCATATCATCATATTGATAGATTTGACTCTCCGGGATCACCAGTATTATCTGAAAGAAGACAAATAAAAGGCTACAACCAAGATACAATTTTACCTCACCTTTGATCGTTGAACTTTCTCTGAGAGCATCAAAGGCAACCTTGCAGAGGAGACCTGCCAATCATCTATAGTTTAGACGAATTGTAGTAAAAGACAAAAGCAATATTAATCTCCTACTAAGTATCCTTACATGAGAATCAACTTTCTTTTCAAGTGCTTCTTCTTCTTTTACTTCCACATCACCTGCTTCTTCTTCTTTTACTTCCACATCGCCTTGATTTCCTTTTAGCGTATGGTTTACCACATGCATAAAATTTAGAAAGCTAGTCATTTTCCGAGATAAAATCGTCCTTCCAAATAAAAATATGAAGGAAACGTTACGAACAAATAGAACTGAAGCTAAAGTCCCTCCAACATGAGTGTGGTTTAGTACTTCTTTTAACCAAAATAACTGCATATAGCACCAATTAATCTAGCTTCAATTAGTACCTTTTATTTTCATACTCCTCTTTTTCTTTTCTTTTATTGGTGCATCATCATCCTCTAGTAGCTCCTTCCTAGGAAGTTTATCTTTAGAAGCCTTCTTGGATGGAGCGTCTTCATTTCTGCCAATAAGGACTGTGTCCTCATCATCGCCTATTTCTTCTGGAATTTTCTGATCCTCTTTTATAGGACTATTTTCAGGAGATAACTCAGAATCTGAAGACAACGACCAGACTGAGCGGGCCTGCTTGAATGCCATTTCTTTTGTCAACATGGTTGAAAAAAAGATAGTAAGAATGCCCGTTTGGGGTCACATTTGGAGACGGTGTTTTCAAGGTTGGAGATGGTTTGAGTTTTGAAATTGGTGAAAATAAACTGTTTGGAGTGAAAAATTATAAAAACTTGAAACATGTTTGGAAAAAAATTATCTATAACGATTTTGTTTCATTCATCTCGAAATTCTATGCAATTTGAGGAAAAAAAAAATCTCATTTCGACTTAAAATGATAAAGTTATGGAATTTTAAAGTTTGAGTTTTTTGAAAATATTTGGAAAAGTGAATGGTAAAATTGGAGGAAAAGGTCAAAAAAAATGTTTGGAAACAATTTTCCAAACATTGACCCCAAACAGCACCAAAAGATCAAGAGAAACGTATTAAAACACAATTTTACATGGGATTGTGAGGGACTCTCAACTGTCAGTTTCTTGGCAACTTTCCTGCCCCTGTCATCACCTACAACATTTTGATGAAAAATATAAAATTAGAATTTACAGATGACCATACTTATGTTCAAAAAATACAAAAACATTGAACTTGTAAACATTGAAACAGAGGCTAATCATGAAAATTTTTTTCATTTACAACTTAAAATTCATCAGACAATCTCAAGACCTCAAATTTCAGTCAAAGGAACAAATTCCATCCCATACTCTCCTCTTTAACCTTTTCTTTTCTTGGGTTTGTCTGATTCATTCTCTTCTAAAGGCATTTCATCTTCAAACTTTGACCGTTTCTTCAGAGACTTTTTCTTCGGGGACTTCAACCTTGATTTCTTATTCGACGGAGACCTAGCACGACTTTCACCTAGAGTTTTACCCAGATTCTCATCATCTTCCACAACCTTGGAAGATTTACTCAAAGACACTTCTTCACTTCCAGTTCTATCTTCCTTTGTGGGGCTACCATCATGTGAATGCTCAGAATCCGAGGATAATACAAGCGTCGAACGAGTTGGTGCCTGATCAACAGTGTAAAATCCCAATGGTTAGCATCTAGAGAAAAACGAAAACAAGGTAAATGAGTGATCTAACTGCTACACAATCACGGGTTTCTCAAAACCACAGATAGAGAGAAAAATGAAATAATTCTTCCAGATACCTGAAAACAGCGAAGCCAATCAGGGGAATTCTCCCTGGAGCTGTTCATATCAGCCTTTATCACAAACCACCCACTGGAATTCCTTCCTCCTCTGTCTCAAAAAGCAATTAGTTTGACTGAGCAACGATTTCATGATCCTATTCTAAATACTTGGGGTCTTGATAGAAACTAGGAATCCTAGAATTATTAGGAAGAACTATTCCACTACTCAAGCAATTGACAGTGAACCACAAGCTATAAAGTAATGTCTTTAGACTCCGGTAATTCGACAGCGATTATCACCAACCGCTAATAGAGCAAAATTAAGCACGGGGTTGCTGAAATGAAACAATTGGCACGTATATATAACAGATGAACTACAATGCACACCAGATGTTCGATCAAAAGAAACAGAACCTTAACACAGAAACCGACAGGCCAATGACTCGACTCGACGGTACCAACTATTTCACCAGTGACCCTGCTCTCGATAGAAATTGTAAAACCCTAGAAATACAAGATCAAGTCCTACTCAAAATTTGCAAACTACACTTGCACCACAACTCAAGCAACACCGAAAAATAGACAAATCAGAAGCCATTTCTTGTTAGTTTCCAGGATATCCTGAAACTGGAATGCGAAAAGAACCAGAAAGCGAAATCGAATCCAATACTTGCATGCAATTTTCTCTCAAATGAAGCAGAATTAAGCCCTAGGTTGCTGAAATGAGAACAATTTGTGCGCGTATCTTAAAATGCAGACCAGGTGTTCGATGAAATGGATGAGAAAGAGAATGGCTTACCAGAAACGCAGAAATGGTGTGGGCAAATGGGCGCTCGAGAGCTGCGATTGGGTTTCGACTTCGATCGGATCAGATAATTTTGCGCCAAAAAAAGAAGAAGGTAAAATTAAAATGGGAACAAACGCGGGCTTGAGAAAATATTGAGCTCCGTCGATGTGGTGGTGTTTGTTTGCGAATGTTGTTCTATTCCACACGGGGACAAGGATTGCGCTAATCCTCTCGTCAACTTTGGAGATTAGTAGTTGTTGAACAAGAATATCCACCACTAAAATCATATTTTATGCGTGGCGTTGGAAACGAGGGACGTGCTTATTTTTCACTTTTGCCATGACTTTCTGTTTTTGGGATAATTAATTTGTTACTTTTTTGACATTTTAACCTAAACACAAATAAAAATTAAAGCAAACTCGAATATTTTTCCTAGGAATCAAACTCGAATATTTTAAGTGATTAATCTAAAATAGAGATACATATAAAAATACATTTTAAATTAATTTAATCGATCTTAGTTAAAAGATACAAGTTTCTCAAAATCTGATTAAATTAATCTAATTTCAATCAAAATTAAGTATTTTTCAATTTTAAAATAGACATTTTAACTTTTCTTTTATTTTGATGGATTCAAGAGAAAACTTTAAACCAGCAACCACAAGTATTTAGGAGGTGTTTAAAACACTCGTTACAATCTTTTTTTTTTCTCTCTAAAAAAGTGTTTGTTTTACCGCCTCATTCTAAATCTACAACTTTTTTTTTTATCTCAACTTCATTTTCAAAGAACTCAAACTTTAAGCTTGCGTTTAGATCGTATGTTATAATTAAAATTTTTGAGTTGAAGTTTATTGACTTTTCAAAAACTGGTAATAATTTTTGTTTATTTTTAGAAAAGGCAAAAATCCAACCGAAAAAATATAGTTTAGTTGGAGTTGAAATTGTAAACCAAACAAACCCTAAAAGTCTATAACTTTTTTATAATGTGACGATTCATGTCAAAATGGTTATAACAACGATAAAAATGAAACAATATCTATATTACAATTTTTTTTGAACACATTTAAAGTTTTAGATCATAATTACTATTTATTTTCAATCTATATACACATTTTCAAATATTTAGCATCCGTTTGGATACACAGTATATTCTATAGTACATTCGAATGTAATGTAATGTGTTTTGGTACCTTATATATTGTATTTAAATATAAATATATTTGAATAATAAATTCAATATAATTAATATTTATCATTATATTTTTTTAAATATTTTTATCAATCATATCACATTCTTTCTCATTCATTAATAATTCAAACACACAATATAATGTAAGAAAAAAATATTTAAATGCATGTCGTATTTTTATTTAATTATATTTGAATGCACTGTAAAATAAAAATATCATTTTTATTTTTAAACTTTGAATATATTTAAATTTTATACTTTATAATAAAGGGAGAGACTGTGGTAGAGTCTCTCCCAAATGACTCTATCGGTAGAGTCAGTTTTTTAACCTTTAGATTTAAATCGAACGGTTGATATATCATGAGTGTACCATATTATCATACACCTTACCACATTTAAACTTTTTCACCCAAAATTTTCTCCGTCACCGACGACCTTTCCGACGCCGGCGACCCACCCCGACGCCGGCGACCCACCCCTGGCCCCCCACCACCGGCCGCCGGCCCTTTCTCTCTCTTCCCCTTTCTCTCTCTTCTCCTCTCTCCTGCTGCCCCCCACCCCCGGCCCCCCCCCCCACCACCGGCCGCCCCCCACCCAGCCCCGGCCGCCGGTGACTCCACCCCTCTCTCTCTCTTCCCCTTTCTCTCTCTTCTCTTCTCTCTCTCTCTCTTCCCCTTTCTCTCTCTTCTCCCGCGGCCCCCCACCCAGCCCCGGCCCCAGCCCCAGCCCGGTCGCCCCCCACCCAGCCTGGCCCCCGATAACCCCCCCAGCTCGCCCCAGCGCCCCCGGCGAGAGGGGAAGAGAGAGAGAAGAAAAGAGAGAGAAAGGGGAAGAGAAAGAGGGGGGTGGGGGGCGGCCAGGGTTGGGGCAGGGGCTGGGTGGGGGGCCGTGGGAGAAGAGAGAGAGAGAGAGAAGAGAAGAGAGAGAGGGGGGGAGGGGGGCGACCGGGGCTGGGTGGGGGGCCGGGGATGGGGGGCCGCGGGAAAAGAGAGAGAAAGGGGAAGAGAGAGAGAGAGAAGAGAAGAGAGAGAAAAGGGAAGAGAGAGAGGGGTGGGGTCGCCGGCGGCCGGGGCTGGGTGGGGGGCTGCCGGCAGCCGGGGCCGGTGGTGGGGGGGGCCGGGGGTGGGGGGCAGCAGGAGAGAGGAGAAGAGAGAGAAAGGGGGAGAGAGAGAGGGGAAGAGAGAGAAAGGGGAAGAGAGAGAAAGGGCCGGCGGCCGGTGGTGGGGGCCGGGGGTTGGTCGCCGGAGTTGGGGGTGAGTCACCGGCGTCGGGGTGGGTCGCCGGCGTCCGTCGCCGGCTGCGGAAAGGTCGCCGGCGATGGAGAAGATTTTGGATGGAAAAATTTAAATGAGATAAGGTATATGATAATATGATACACTTATGATATATCAACCGTTCGATTTAAATCTAACAGTTAAAAAACTAACTCTACCGATAGAATCATTTGGGAGAGACTCTACCACAGTCTCTCCCTATAATAAAATTATATGTAAAAATTATCCCGTAAAACTCATTGACTGAAGGCTCCATGTGAAGATGTGCCAAAGAGGTTGTTAGGGTTAGTCAGCAGTCCTAATAGGCTGCTAATACCTGAAATACATATATATAGATCTAATATTTTTCTATCTATAAATATCTGCCTCCTTCGTTATCCTCAAAAGAAAGTTTCAAAACTATCAAATACTCCTCTCTTTGAAAGGTCAACGAACCGACCAGAAGATTAATTCGGAGGTTTGGGTTTGTAAGAAAAAATGGAACAAGGAAAGCAGGGGATTTTGGTGACGAAATTGATGCCGAACCAGAACCCAATAGAGCAGTTGCAGGCTCGCTACAAGGAGCTGGAAAATGTGTTCAAGGCTTGGCTGGCGAAGCAGTCTCTGCCCGTCGAAGCCGCCGTCGTCACCGCCACCAGCGCCGCACAGGGTGCCGCAATCGGCGGATTCATGGGCACGCTTACCAACGACGTCTCTTCTTCTCTTAACGTTCCTCCTCAGGCCAACCTCACCCCTCAAGCCATGGCCTCCTTCAAGCAAGCCCAGGTCTTCTTTCTTCTTTTTCTTTTCTTTTCTTTTCTTTTCTTTTTTGACTTTTTTTTTATTTCGAATTACTCTCTGCTTTGACTTGATTTGAGAGAGAGCGTGGAACTTTGAAATACCCATTTGTAGATTTTTCATTTTCTAGAAAATTTTCAGTAACCAAACAAACCTGTGCTAAGAAAAAAGGGTAATTATGAGGAACTTGCTTGTTGGAGATAAGATTTTGTTTTCCAGATAAAGGGTTTCTTTTTTTATATAAAAAAATTGTTATTGTTATGGTTATTATTGTTGGGTTTTTAGTTCTCTAGTTGATTGCTTAGAAACTCAAGGAAAAGAGGAATATGTGAAATATGAACTAGAATTGGAATTCCAGTAAGTTAGCTCATTCAACTTTGGGAAATTGGTTGGTTAAATAAGTTTGAACTTTGAGCTTTTAATAATTTGGAAATGCGGATACATAGACCTCATCTTCGAGTTTTTCCCACAGCCATGGAGAAGTTTCTTAGTTGTTGGTTGTGATTTTTCTAGTACATTAACCGGATAATAGTAATATGTTCGTTGTATTCGGATTTTAATCTACTGAAAGCTTGAGCATTGCACGTTATTGTAAACAATATTATGACCTCTACAATCTTTGGTGGCCTTTAAGATTGTTAAGACTTTTTTTCATTTTTTGGTATTTAACATTGGGAGAAAAGTCTTAGTACTTATTAAGAGTGTGCCAATTTGAAATTTGGATTGATAAAAGACGTGATACTGTTGCATAGGTTATTGGTTCTGCTTGGCCTGTGACAAAAAGGTTTTACTTTTGATGCAGGCCCTTTCTGGAGGTCCCTTGGTACAAGCTCGCAACTTCGCTGTGATGACAGGTGTGAATGCTGGCATATCCTGTGTCATGAAGAGACTGAGAGGCAAGGAAGATGTTCAGTCTAGGTCAGTTTTTCTTGGCACTCTCTGCTTTGTCTTTTTATTTGACCATACTTCTTTTATGTGGCAACTACAGTTGTCATGAATTATAGTTGAGCAAATGTTTTATAGTGCATATCTAGAATCAACTTGGTTTTTTGTTGAAGGAAGTTTTTTCCTTTCTGAAATCACCGATATTTGTTTGGACTGATGACACCTCTTACCAAGATTGAACCTATGTTATCGGCGTTGTTGGGCTAATTTTGTCCATAAATAGTCTGTATCATTACAGAATGCACTAATTTTCCTCTGTTATTCAGAAAATTTTGTTATTAGAAGAATTTGCTTTCTATGTGGTCAATCCACACCAAATTACTGCATTGATTTCGTAATTTCTAGTTATTTTTCTATACTCACGGATCCTTGGAGCTTATTTTTCTGTTTCACTTTCTTTTGATCCTTTCTATAACTAGCCCCCGCCATAGGTAGAGGAGTAGATTTGTTGCCTTGATATCTTTGAAGCTATTGTTGGCCAATCAGAAGGGCATAAAATGGACTGTAAACTGGGTTTTAGCGATCCGCTTGCGAAAGAGTAAAACTCAGTGCATGTTTCTGGGTTTCTCTCATTTCACATTCAAACACTCCCTCGATGATATATCTGAGACTATAAAGATGCAACTTTTTTATGGCGAGTGAATTCCTCAGTTATGCTATTTGCGCTAGATGGGAATTATGGTCAAGTAGGTTTTGGGAAGATTTCCTAGAGATCACGCTTTTACTATTGTCATGGGCTGATTGCGTTTGGATTTATGGTGATAACTAAAAACAACCAATCTAATTTGAAAAATAACAGATGATAGTTTTTCTTCAAGTGTTTGAAGGTGACCATACCGAAGTTGCATGGGAGAATTTTGATATTCATTTATCGTCTAAAAGTTTTGCAATATTCTTCTTTGCATTTCTTTATACGTGTTTAAAATTATCGGCTTCCTTTGCAGTATGGTAGCAGCGTTTGGTTCAGGAGCTGCGTTTTCATTGGTGAGTGGCATGGGCGGCCCTAATCAGGCAGCAAATGCAGTTACTTCTGGACTTTTCTTCGCACTTGTTCAAGGTGGACTTTTCCAGGTAAGCTTCCCAACTGAAGAGGTTAATCATTTTAGGAGTAGCTTCCTAACAAAACATATATAATTGTAACAATTTAGGAGTAATTGGCAGAACTCGTTTCCTTTTCAAGTCCTCGCCTAAATCTGATTAAGACCCAGTTTGTGGCGATGTAAGGTTGTACATGATTCCCATGTGCTGAAAAATATCATCTATCACAAAAATATCTCATTTATTGAGTGGGTTTTGCCAATCTGTCTGTAATAGCGGCCGAAGTTAACACCTGAACCACTTGCTATGTTGCTATGCAGTTGGGGCAAAAATTTTCTCAACCTCCAGCTGAAGATATCTACTATGCTAAAACAAGAAGCATGTTGAGTAACCTTGGCCTGCAGAACTACGAGAAGAATTTCAAGAAAGGGCTATTATCCGACAGTACTTTGCCTTTGCTCACTGATAGGCAAGTAGTTGTATCTTCAAACTGTGGCCTAACACTTCCTTTCCTATCATTTCCAAGTTCATGTGATGAATTGTAATAAACTAGCTATTACGTTTGTTTATTTCAGTGCGCTTAGAGACGTAAGGATCCCACCCGGACCACGACTTCTCATTCTCGATCACATCCAACGGTAGGAAACAATGTCTTGTGCACGTTGTTACAATATCCCGATTTTGTGGAGTTCTCCTGACTTTGTGATAACTTTTTCAATTCAGGGACCCGGAGCTGAAGGGCAGACGAGGAAAGTGAGCTGGGCTTTCAATCTTGTTTGGCTGCCATAAGACGATTTGTTTCCCCGGTTTAGAATACTAGAGGCAGTGAGGGGATATTGGATATGTTTTTGGAATGAGATAATGGTCATTTTGTTGTGTTCTTGTCCTGTTAGTGTTAATCAAATTGCCACAAATTTCGTAAGAGTAAAATGAAGATTTGAGTGATATGTCTTTCTCACTCTCTCTCTATCTATTCTCCTCATAACAAGTTGTTAAATGGCCCGTAGCACTCTCTCAATATCTATTTTCCTCATAACAGGTTGTGGTTGCATATGGCCCGTAGCTGCACTTTCCTAATGTCCCCCACACATGGCCAGTGAATGGCTTTTTCTTCTTTTTCCCTCAAATGGTACAAAGAAGGGGACTTGGCTCATTCTGAGCCAAAAAAAAATAAAGGGACTTGGCTCATGGGTTGCGTATAGATGATGTAGAAAAAATAACCTTTGGATATGGCTATATAATTAGGAGATTTCTTTAGTAGTAGGGTAACAAAAAAATAAAAGTTATCCCACTTGCGGGTCATAAAAAATTTGTCTTCCTAAAATTTCCTAGTTTCAAATTTTTATTTAGGCCGTCAGTTTTTACTTTTTAATTATAATCCACTATTCAAATGTATATACAAATAAATCAAAATTGTGCTACACTAATACTTGGTTTTCACTTGGTTTTCACATAAAGGATAGATATAGATTTAAGAAAAATAAAAAGTCAAATCAAGAGACAAAGACATTAGTATTATAAAGTTCAATTCATGTCCAAAAAAAAAAACAAGTATAACTTTGTGTATGTCATTCATTTTTTTTTTAATGAATATGTCATTCGATATTGTGTAGTTCTAAATTTAATTCGACGTGGCTAATAATAAATAATTGCGTATAATGATGATAGAGCATCATTTTATTTATTTATTTATTTTCATTTTCTTGGAATTAATTTAGAGAAAATAAAGGTCCTATAATTGGTGGGTGGGGCCATAGTTTGGTGTGACGCCTAGAATGGATCTTCTCCATGTATGTGATACTGATAGTGGAGCTGGAGTCCTGGACCACAAACTATAGTGCATGCCTTTTCCCTCCTTTTCAGGGCCAATCTCTGCTTCTGCTTTTTACCCCATTGCCTAACCCCTAACCCCATTTGCTTGGCCTTGGAGAGGACACATAGCAATTACATGATTATTTGACTTTAATTATTTACTTTAATTATTTATCATTAAGCCTCTCAAGTATCAACACTCTTTTCTTCAAAGGTTTGGCAAATTAAGCCACCGGGGCAGAACCATATGGTGAGGAAAGGGGGGTTAAGAATTTTAGGTTCGATAAATTCAAAGTTCAATTCATTTTTTTTTTTTTTTTTTTGGAACACTTTCAAGATTCAATTCTTGATAATCGTAAAATGTATAAATTAAGTTTAATGATGTGATGGGTGCTTACCAATAAAATAAAAGGTTTGACAAATTTATTGGTTGATTTTTAATTTATGACCCCTTCATTGCCGGTGGTGGGTCAAACCAAATGCATACATCAGCATCATTTCCATTTCATTATTATTTATTAATTTAAGAAACAGTCATAATTTCAACTGTGATTTTCTTTATCTTTATGGGCAAGTATTATTATCAAATTAACTTTTAGCTGGTTTGATTTATGGTTAAAAATAGTTTTACATGTCATGTTTTAAATTTTCGATATAAACTGTCAAGTTATAATTTAATTGAATAAGGAAATTATCGATTACATAAAATTTGTTCATTTTATAACAATGTAAAACCAAATCAAGTGTAGGACGATTTTCAGCCGACGAATCCTGAGGCCTTTCACCCTCATACCCAAATAGAGAAAAGCCACGAGACTCTCTTACCAAGAAGGCCCGAACTCGTTTCCATTGGTCAATTGACTAACGAACCATCCTTTGTACGGATTTGAAAGAAAATTTCAAACAAATTTTCTCCCTTGTCGTGCACGTTATTGACAGCTTGTTTATATATTTCTTTCACACCATATCAAAAGAGTTTCTAACACAATCAATCTTGATTTATTATTACTGCGCACAGTTTTTTTTTTTTTTTGGACGATTAATTTTTTAATTAAATTTCTTTTACAGTTTTGTTTCCTAATTTCAAGATTATGAACCAAAATTGTCCCCAAAAAAAAAAAAAAAAAAACTAATAATATAGTAGCAAAATTTAATCCCCAAAAAAAAAAAAGAAACTGTAATTTAACAAAGATTAGACGCATTTTTTAGGTTTGTGAACAAATCTGTTTGCCAGAAGGCGACAGGATGAGAACGAAAGGATCGAAATTTCATCGAGAAAGCCGACAAATAAAAGCCATTCAAATGACTGATCTTCCTCTCCTATCTATGAGTGGACGTGCTTCTTCTGGCTCATTTTCCAGATTTCAGATTAAAGGAAATTATGGAACCAAAAATTAACAAAATTAAAAATAAAAAGATGATATTAACCAAAATTTCGGAAATTTCTTTTGATAAAAGATGTTTTACAGACAATTTACAAAAAAAAAAAAAACAAAAAAAAAAAAAAAAACTATTGCTTTTTTTCACCTCTGAGATCGAACACAGATTACAAAAGAAATCACAGACGGTGATACAGTGGAGATGCAAAACTACAAAGATTCCAAGAACATACGAGTACTAGGCACAAAACGGACGGCTAAGATTTTATTCTACAGAGATCCTCGTGATCAAAACCTGATTGATCGAGAGGAATCGGCTATCAGGAGCGGGGAGTCGGAGCGGAGGCATGGTGAAGGAGCTGCTGGGCCCGGGCGAGCTGGTCCATGAGGGAGGCGATGCGAGCGTGGTAGGAGCGCGCCTGATCGACGGCCTCGGCCTCGAGCTCGCCGAGCTGAGAGCAGAGGCGTTCCTCGGCGTCCTCGGCGATTCGGAGCCTCTCCCAGGCTCTAAGGAGCTCCGTCCTCATCTGCTCCTCCCTCTCCTGGCTCTGCCTCAGCTCTCTCTCCAGCTCCTCATTCCTCTTCTTCAGAGCTTCTCCTCCTCCGGCGGCGGTGACGACGACCTGTTGCTTCGTGACCGCCATTGTTGATATGAGATTTTTGTTGGATTTTACTCGGAAAGATAAGGAAGAAAGAGTATTGGAATAATGTTTTCCGATGCGGTGGTGTATTTTGGGGTAAATCGAAACGGTTTATATAGCGGCAAAAAAAGCAATGTGTCCAGGTTCAATGTATCTGGAGCAGGCTTGCGATTTCGCTTCGCTGACGTATTTGCTGCGCTTATTAGAATGGAATATTCTCTTCTCTCCCTAGATCTCTCTCTCCCCTTCGGTTCGTCAAATATATTTTTTTCCCCCTTGGACGGTTTGTCAAATAATTATTTATCAGATTATGGTTATTGTAATCATATGCCGACTTTTTCTTTTTTAATAATTAAAATCTGTTGTATACTTGTATTTATAATTATTTCTTCTCCTAGGAATAAAAAAGAAAAGAAAATCGAGTGTCGTATCCACTTGTTTAGAGAATTTAGATGTCGTATTATAGTCATCTTTTTGCTTTGTTTTGTTCTGTTTTGTTTTTGCTTTTTTTGTTTTTTCCCCCTCATTTTGGCCTTTTGTTTCAGACAGGAGAAGAAAATGTAATAGCTTATCACACCTATTATTGGAATTTATTAAAGGGCCTTAGGGATTGTTTGTTTTTAATATTTAATAGTGAAAACAAATGAAACAATGCAATTTATTTGTTTTAACGATTTTTTTAAACGTCAACTATGTATTAACAATGTTGAAGAGTATTTTGTGTATTTATATGGAAGATTGTTCCAATTACGAATGGTGTGATTCCTGTCGTTCTTTCTTTTCGATGTCGTTTTATTTTATTTCAACAATTTTCTCAAATAATAGTCTCAGAAAGAGCCCATTAAAACTTCCTAACTGGGCTAGTAGGGGTTTGGAGGCCCAATTCATCTAACAAACTAGCGCAGCCAGTCACTGGTGGGATCTTTACAGACAGATTAATGGCTTGAATTGAAGTTGTAGTTTATTTATTTATTTATTATCATTACTATTAGTATTCCATTATTGTCATATATGTGAACTATAAGATTTCTTCTTGTATAAAATGTGCATATTATCATTTTCAGGAGAAAAAACACTATGCCTATTCTTTTATGTTTTATTATCATAATATAGTTATTTAATGTCATAAAAACATACAATCGTTTGCTTCAAAAAAAAAAAAAAAAAACTATTTTAAATAAAATACTATTTTTTAAATTTTATTTTCTAGAGATGCAAACATGGCATGGAAGAGAGGTTGATCTTGCTGTACCCAATGAGTATGGGCTGGGTTTTGAACTTGGTGACCATTTTTCAGTTATGGTTGCTGGAGGGGGAGGTGTGGTGCCGTCAATATAGCCAATGAGATTGTAGCCTTGCAAAAGAGAATTAAATTGGGCTCTCCATGATGGGTAATCATTTGGAGTGAGTTTTAGGGGAAGTTGACTAGCGGGGATTGATAAAAATGAGTGGTGGTGGAGCTACACCAGCAACAACATGGTTGTCACGATTGACGATTTCGGCTCCCATGGAAGGAAGAGAAAAAGAACTCGTTGGAGTTTTGAAAATCTCTGATACCATGAACGTGATTCTTTTTTCTTTTTCTTTTTTTTGATTTTTTTTTTTTTTTTGATTTTTTTGAAAAGACCATAAACGTGATTGTGGAAAGTCGGCAAAGTTGATGGAGAGGAATTAGCAACAGTCACGTGTGATTTTGCTCTGAATGTTGACTTTCCTTATTGACGTATTCCACTATTCCCAAAATTCATTTGTTTTTCCATTTCATTTTTTGGGATACCAATTTTTTATTAGTTAAATTATTTTTCTATTTCATTTTGTCAAATTCCTTCGTCAGTTTTTTTTTTTTTTTAAGGAAATTTCGGATTGCATTATTAGGCTAAATCAATCATAATTGATAAGACAGTAAACAAAGAATAATGGTCTATAAAACTTCAAATAGAGAGAGAGATTAAGACCTGAGGGCAAGGGCGTGAGCCACTTCATTTTCTCCTCTAGGAACATAAATACAATAATTAAAAACACCACTTCTAGACAACTCAATAACGTCAGCAATTAACACACTTTCTTCACCAGTCGAAGGTGGATTTTGTATCTCAGATGCCAAACGCACCACATCCATTTTAACTATTTCAATCTACAAACCCAACTCTCGAGCAAAAGAGAGGCCCTCCCGAAGATTTAGGTATTCAACAATATGGGGCGAGAAGAATCCAGTCACACATATCGCAAAACCAACAACTACCATACCCTCAAAGTCTCTGACTATAGCTCCAATACTAATCTCATCATTTCCAATGCGCACCGAGGCATCTACGTTCAATTTTAACGAGTCACCTGATGGTTTTTTCTACCTGATTTAATTATCATTAGTAGGTGAGCTGACTGCTAGAATTTCAGGTCTGACATTCTTTGTTTTTAAAATCAAACTCCTATAACAATCTTTGTTTTTAACGTAACAATGCTTATTGATAAAGTGTATATATGTGAGATTTGTGGGTAAATAACTTTTTTAAATACATTTTTTATAATGATCAAAGTTCTATAAATCTAACAAAACAAAATACTTATTTTTTAAAAATATCAATCAGTCAATTACTGATTAATATTAATTATGATTAATTATCAATTAATCAATGATTTAAGGTTCTTAAAAAAAAATCGATCATTTATTTAAATACTTATTTAAAAACTATTTATTTATCTAATTTTTCCTAGACATACAATTTCTACTTCCTTATTATGATTATTTTAATATAGTAACGATTATTATGATTTATTACTAGTGCACAAACCATTACACAACAATTTTTTTTTTTGCTTGTCACACACAACAATTATTTGTCATATATCGATGAAAATTGCCAAAAATGGATGCAAACACCCCTCCATTCTGGACCTTAACACATTACCTGGAAAAAAAAAAAAAAAAGCTTCATGTCTCTTTATAATAATAAGGGGGTGTTTGGTATGTAAGTTTGAGTTGAAATTGATAAGTTTAAATAGTAATTTTTGTTGACTTTTTCAGAAAAAACAAAAAACTTTTTCAGAAAAAGATAAAAATTGAGTTGATGGGTGTAAGTTTAAACTTACACCCCAAACAAGCTCTAAATATCATATTTGACTTCACATAAAGTTCGAATTTCTCACCCCAAATTAAAAAAAAAAAAAGAGCTTCATGCCTATCAATTATTAATTATTATACTTTCATCAAATCCCAAAATCCACTATAAATTGATTCCCAAAAAAAAAAAAAAAAAATCCACTGTAAATTTTAAAAATAAATAATAATAATAACAAAAAGAAAGTGTGACTTTGTGCTCTACGCAATTCGCTTAATCATTTTCTGTTTGCTGATTTCGGGTATTTTGCTCATTTCACGTCTCTTTTGGCGTTGCACAACGACACCATTATCTTCCTTCTTGAGTCTTGACTCTCTCGTAAGTTTTTCATACATTCATCTTCATAATTCTGTTTCCGATTGTGTTGAATTTCGATATCTTACATTGGGTTGATGATCGATTTCTCTTTTTTAGTTTATATACATATATATATATATATATATATATTCTTGCATTCAGAAACTGTTATACCCATTTGCTTGATCTGCTGTTACTTTCTGACATTCTGCCTGGGATCATAATCTCTGTGACCCAGATGCCCGATTTTTGTTTCCGTTGTGTCTCTTCCATTTTTCTTCTTCTGGGTACTTGAAAATTTCTGTTTTTTTATTTTTATTTTTATTTTTATTATGTGTTTGTTCATTTGGATATGGGTTTCTATTTGGGTCGTTAATTTTGCTCCACATCTTTGTATGCAGAGAAGTAATTTGCTTCGTCAAGGTCAATTCTGGGATTTATAGATCACAAAGCTTCTTCTTTTGATGGTTTCCATTGTTCATGTTTGTTCGTTTAGTCTGCAATTTGTTGAGAGCATATCAGAAGTTGATGTAAATTTGATTTGAGTATCAGGAGTGGTATTTCTGGGAATGGATTTGATGTAACTTTGGAATGCTTAGGAAGAGGAAATGTGATTGGAGATTTAGTTCTAGAGAGTATGGATTTTCAGAGTAATTCTCCATCGGAATCGGGGAAATTGGAACAGATTATTTCTCAATTCCTTTTGAAGAGCTTGCATGTTATTTTGGACTCTAGGATTCCCTCTCTTCGCCCTCATGATCGTAGCGGTGACCTTTCGACGGGGGGTTCTCGAGTGAGAAAGAGTGACAAATGGTTCAATTTAGTCCTAGGAGACCGCCCAGCCGCTCTGGAGAATCTGAACTTTTGGCACAGAAATGTAATGGATCCAATGATAATCGACATAATACTCATTCATGAAGGGCCTAGCTCTTCATCTGTGGACAATCTCTATACTGCTTCAACGGTGGGGACGACATCTGTTGAGACAGTTATAGAGAGGTGGGTAGTTCAGTATGAATCTCCCCGGGCCGCGACTCCTCCAGTTAGTGAAATGTCTGCCTCTTACAAAAGGACGTACAAGAAAGCAATTGTACTTTTGCGTTCACTTTATTCACAAATGAGACTTTTACCAGCATACAGGATTTTTCGGCAGCTGAGTAGCTCTGGTCAAGCTTATAATTTTGATATCATTTACAAGGTTTCTTCATTTGGTGATCCATTCACAAGTGCAGAGGAGGAATTGATGGAAGAATATAGTTTCCCTCCTCTGGAGGCCTTTCCCGGTCGCCTTTCCGTGTTTGTGAGTTACCGTTCAACCCTTTCTGATTTTAACCTTGAACCTTCAACAACAATGCCACCAAAGATAATAACGGATTATGTTGGTAGCCCTGCCACTGACCCGCTGAGATCTTTCCCCACTTCAGAGAAGGGCGTCCGTGCAACTTCCTTTCCTTTGAAAGGAGCACGACCACCTTCTGTACCACTTGAGCGCCCACACAGCTGGACAAGTGGTTTTCACCGAGCTGCACCTTTTATGCAGAACCAACCCCTTGTCAGATCTCCGCCGGTGTATCGTTCTTCTCCCACATCGTCTGATTCTCCGTCGTCACCTTCTGATATGTATGGTAACAGAGCCCAAAACTACCGACTGCTAAGCAATCAAAAGACTACCAGTTATGACGAGTATCAGCTTTCACCTCCGTTTTCACCATCTCCATCCCCTTCTCCTCCAACGTACTTCTACAGTGGCAATCCTAATCAAGTTCAAACACGTAAATATCCTGAAACTGCCCCGGTATCTATTCCGGCTACAATGACAGGCAGAAGTTATAGATACCTTTCTCCCAATTTTTCGGATCCAAGTAGAAACCCGCTTCCTCCTTTATCCCCCAGAAGCATAAGGAATGATCATTCATCACAGGAGTCTCCATCCGGAATCAGGTCATTTCGGAGAATAGACTCTTCAAGGGCTGGAGATATGACATCTGGAATAACGAATCATTACACTGGTCAGAAGGTAGTTCTGGATTTAGCTGCTTTTTTCTATTTTAGCTACTGCATTATATTCCTGAAGTCATTTTGGTATTCTAGTCCTTGTTGATAACTTTTATATTCTCTCGTAGGTCATAAAAGACAGTAAAGACGATTCAGGCCGGTTTTCAGGACCATTATCTTCCAGTGGCTCACCACGTATTGGGTTCTCTCGAAGCTCCAGTAGATTATCTTTCCAGGATGACCTGGATGATTTTGGCTTCTCGTGTCCTTTTGATGTTGATGATGTTGACCCGCCTGATTTTCAAGTCAGGTACTTAAATTTAGCTAATTTTATGGTTATTAATGGAGTTACTAACCATTGTCACTTTAATTCTCCTATTTGATTCGGTACACAAGTTATTCAGTTGTTTACCGTGAATTATTTTTCTCTACCCTGCCCCTTTATCTTTCCTTTTTTGGTATAGTTTCTGAACTATTTCCAAGGCTTCTGGATCTTTCACTTGGTAGGTAATGTGGGTGGGTGGATGGAGAATGCTTTGCCTATTTGTTTAGATTCAAAGCATGGTTTTCTCTGCTTTCTCTTATCATGTTCATGTTCATGTTTATGTTCTTCTTGTTGTCGTCGTTTCTCTTTATCTATTTGTTATTTTTTAATAGAACAAGCAGATGACACTGTTTGTTAGGTTATTACCAACGTCGTCACAGTTTTGTGCAACCAGTTTTAAGATCCATTGTAGACCAAATGACAAGGAAATGCATCTTAGTAATATAGTCAGTTCATAATGAACCTTTTGGATGTTAATTATTTTGTGACGGTCAGAAATATTCTGACGGAGTCTCAGTATATAATCTTGCATAAAGGAATAAAGAGAGAGAGAATTAAGATTAAAAAATTCTGAGCATGATGCTCTGAAGCTATAACATATACTGGTTGCAGTGGCAGTTGAGCTAGACAGTTATATTTTCCCATCGAAACGGACATAAGTAATGCCAGTAAACAGATTGACTTCATTTTATCAACCTTTTGATTCATGCTGTTGTAATACCCGCTTCAGGGGAGATATGACATTGGTAACACCTTAACAGTGTTGAATCTATTGATGACCCACACCAACTCCGAGGAAAGCTTTAAGATGCGTTAAAACTCATTTTGTTTGGAGCTGATTGTTGTTTTCCTTGACAGTATTGTATCTATTATTGATGACCCACACCAACTCCGAGGAAAGCTTTAAGATGCGTTAAAACTCATTTTGTTTGGAGCTGATTGTTGTTTTCCTTGACAGTATTGTATCTTTTGATTGACGTGCTTGTATTTGTCGTTTAATTAAAAATCATTTGGGCTTTAGTTTGGTCTCTAAACTGCATTTGGACTTGGCATACTGCCCTTGACATTAAGCAAAGCTTTCCGCTTTTAGTATCTCATCTATTTTTCTCCGTTTTGGAACTTTGGGCTAGCAGTCAAAATCTTCCTGGGAAAAGAGCTCCGGACACCACTTCGCAGTCGCTGCCAATGGGTCGAAAATCACAAGATGCTGCCGTAGGCGTACTTGTTCACATGCTGAGGACAGCACCTCCGCTGCGCCAAGATTCGAGCTGTTTCTCATCCAACTCGTTGAAGGCTGAACATGAGGGGGGACTGGCTACAGCTTCCAGCTTCTTCATGCCTCGAAAGGCATCTGATGCGCTCGAGGAGCTCTGGAGTTACAGAGAAATGAAAGACCTTCTACTCTCTAAGAGTGGAACTCGGGTGGTTGCCAAAGAAGAAGCATAGACTTGGTGCTTTAGTGGGACAAGCATGGAGATATTGGTCAGTGTGATATACAAAAAACCAATGCTTACATTTTAACAGAACCTATATTTCGCTTTCAGAGAGAGGATTAACAGATTTGTAAATATCCTTATTCAAAATTGGTTGTAATCATTGCAGCATGTACTTTTTTTTTTTTTTTTTCATACTCTTTACCATTCATGGAATTTTTTTTTTAATTTGTTTGAAATTGGGGTGTGGGATTCGAACTCTACATCTTATGGTAGAGTCAGATGTAAAATTACCATTAGAATATGTCTACGATCACACCATTTAAGGAAGTTTTACGCTGATAGTTGTCTATGTAATTGTGTTATTTAAAAATGGAAGCATGGAAACGTGAGATTCATCTTGTATGTCCTCTTATTTTTGTCCTATTCATGTCCTTCGAATAATGGAATATGAACTAAATCTGGAAAGCTGGCAATTTTTAGTCATGTAGATTGTCTTTTACACTTTTTTTGTTTTTTTGATAAATTTGTATAGAGCGTTGTTTTCCATGTTCTCCATTTTATGATGTCGTTTTTTCTATCGTCGTTCTCTGGTCATCTGATTTTAAAATCAATGTCGCTTTCTAGCTGTTGTCGTTTTATTTATTGACGTGTCCAAGGCTTTTGTCGTTTCTAATATTGATGTTGTTTTCATTAGTCAATGTCGTTGTTCTGTTTAATAGTGTGCCGTCTAATAGTTCATGTCATTTTTCTTGTTGATGTCGTTACTAATTTTTTGTGGTGCGCAAATTCATTATGTCCTTTAATTTTAATGTCTTCCAGGAAGAATTTTGGCAATCATCTAGTCAGTCGTGTTTTGGCATTTTTTGTTGTTTTTTAAGGTTAATGTCGTTTCTAATTGCTGCTTTTGAGGTTGTTGTCGTTTTCCACTTTCTGGGGTTTCCGATGTTGTTATTTACCATGTTGACGACATTTCTATGTTCCAGCCATTGGTTATTCTTGTTTTCCTTGGTTGTCGTCGTTGCTATGTTGACATCGGATGTAACCATTGATTTCCGATGTCGTTTACATAGTTTTATTGTCGTGTCCAAATTATGTTGTTTTAGTTTTGTCCTTTTCGTTGTTTGCTTTCTTGTGGGAAAGAAGTAAATAGCACTTTTATAATAAAAAATTTTAAAGAAATAATAGTTGTAAGAATATTTGAAGTAAATCGCAAATTGATTACGTAAACAGTTTGTTTATCTAGTAAACATGCAATATTATTTTTAATGTTATTTTCATTCTTTATCATTATTATTAAGTTTTGAAACTTTTAGTATTTAAAAATTTAAAAATGACAATACTTTATTAATAAGATGAAAAAAAGTCAAAACACTAATTAATAATAACCAAATGTTAAATTTTGTCATCAAATTTAACATACAACAAATTCAACCGAAAAAATAACACTTTGGAAACAACTTTTTTTTAAAAAATATAAATACCAAAATTTATGAACACATCAATTAACATTTTTTAGAGATGCTATATACGTAAAAATACCCTTTTTCTTTCCTTCGTCTAAAAATGAAAACTTATTTTCTAAAATTTCTATTTCAAATCACTGCCATATTTGCCTTTTATCCTATTTCACTCCTCCCTACAAGACATAAAGCTAATTTGTTTTCCTTGCTTATTATTGATTTTAATTACGAAGCCGATTGTTTTTGTTACTGGAATTTTCGATGTCGTTTGTATAGTTCAAGGCCGTGTTAACAGAACTTGTCGTTCGTTGTTGCTATTGTTGTTTTTACTATAGATGTCGTTTCCTGCCATTTTTGGTGTCGTTTTCTGAACATTAGCTTCTTCTTCCAGTTATTGTCGTTTTAAATGATTCACCGTCTATTGCCTGAAAAATAAATAAATAAAGTAAAAGATGAACTACGTCGTCATTATCAATTTAATTTTTATCTTTCTTTCTAAAAATTTTTTATCTTTTAAAAAAAAATCAATCAAAATTACTATTTAAATTTACAAATATTAACCCAAACTCATACACCGACCCGAAATTTGGCCGCCATTGAAGTAATTCTCCAAAGGTCTTCCCGCTTTCTCATATTCACTGTTTTTCTGAGAAAAACTCCAGAAAAAATTTTAAAAAAAAATTCAGCTTTTGATTGAATTTGTATGGCTGCAATGGATTCCACGGCATGCCCTTTCTGCAACTTTCATGTTCCCTCCTCAGAGCTCCAATGGTATACTCTACTCCTTTTCTCTATTACATATGAACATACATATATGTTTGTATATATGTAATGGTGGCTGTTAATGTATGGATAATGGATTTGCAGGCATGCCAACAATCACTTCGAAGACGAGCAAGAGCAGCAACAACTCGCCATTGACTCGGAACTCGCCCGCCAACTCGCTCTCGCCCCTCCTTCGCCTCCTTCCAATTTCCGGGAAAGTTCTAGCTCCAGTGGAGGTCAGAAAATCCACGAAAACATCCCTTGCTCGATTGATTTGCAGAAAAGAGGCGTCTTTCACAGGATCGAAGGCGGTTTGATGGCGCTGTTGAGGAACTGTCTGGAATCGGACCCTGACAACACTACCAGCATTTTGTCCGGCTATGTCGACCATTTCCAGAGCACCAAATCCGAGGATGTCGGGTGGGGCTGTGGATGGCGCAACATCCAGATGCTGAGCTCCCACTTGCTTTCCCAGAGACCAGAGGCCAGGGAGGTTTTGTTTGGTGGGTTAGGGTTCGTCCCGGATATCCCATCGCTTCAGAGATGGCTTGAGGTTCGTGATGTAACACAAGTTTCGATCTTTTGATGAAGAACAAATTTTTAAGAATTAGGATTATTTTTGTTTATTCAGTTTTTTACTTGGATTAGGCCGACAGGAATTAGGCTTTTTCGGGTTTCATTGTTATTGCTATCGAAATTTTGGAGATGTTTGAGAGAGTTTTTCTATCTCAGCTTCTTAAGAAGAGTTTTAAACTTCATTTTTGATTTGTTAGGTTGCTTGGGAAATGGGCTTTGATGAACCTGGTGCTGAACATTTTGACCACAAGATTTATGGCTTGAAAAAGTGGATTGGAACCACTGAATGTGCTGCCCTTTTACGCTCGTTTGGGGTCCGGGCAATGGTGGTGGATTTTGGTCCTAAAGAGTTGGAGTTGCTTTATCTTAGTGTTCCAGGTTCAAGTGTTGGGAAACAGGGGAAGAGTGTTATGTGTAAGGGAGGAAAGAGAAGAGGGGTTCAGGTTTATGGACCAATGGATAGATATGTTTTCAGAAAGAATCAGAGTTTTCATCAAGGAGATTCCAGTGTGTCGGAAAGGGCGAGTGGTTCTAGTGTGGAGCTTGTTGGCTCTTCGGGTGATGGAAAGAATGTGAATGGAAAAGATGCAGGTCAGCAGGTTCTGGTTGATTGGGTCTGGAATTACTTTTCTGATAAAAACACCACCAAATCTGGCAGCCGTCGTGTAATTGTCAGCGGGAAAGCGTAAGACTTTATCTTTGTAGCCCAACTTTGGAAATCGGCATGCTGATTATCATGTTTGGAAATGCATTTTCATAAATTGGTGGTATGGATTTTGATTGTGTTTTAATGTTTGGTGAGATGCCGTGAGCAGGCCCTTGTACTTCCAACATGACGGCCATTCAAGAACCATTGTCGGAATTCAAATCAAATTTCAGCGTAATGGGACACAGCAATACAATCTCTTGATCTTGGACCCTGGTCATGTAAGTTTCATCCTACTGTTTCCATCTGGAGCAATTATAAGCTATCATCTCTCTATTCATTGTAGATTATGTGATTCATTTTGTACTCTCAAAGCAACTTTCAGGTTTGGTTGGTGAATAAAATTGATTAGTTTAGAATGCATGGTTATATGAAGAATGCCAATTTTTCTATGGATTTAAGGTGTTTTTCTCTACCTGTTTTGACAACCTTTAGGCTTCAACTGAAACCAAATTTTTTTATGACTTCTTGACGAAATGTGACTGAACTAGAGTTTTCTCTGGTTTCCTTTTCCCTTTTTGAAATGCTACATTTTATCATCAGTGCACATTCTACACGCCTTTGTCAATAGCACCACCCCATTTTTCACTGTTCTGCCACATGATTACAGAGAAGTGCAGCCCTTGAAAAATCACTTAGAGAAAGGGTAGGATGGCAGAAGCTTATAAAGAGAGGAATTCACACACTGAAAAAGCCACAATACCAGGTTATGATTACTTGAATGGTACTTATCACTCTTTACTTGTGTCTTTTTGGAGGACTGGGCTTGATGTGATTATTCTTTTTTCAGTTGTGTTATGTTGATCCTGGAATTGCTACCGGGGAGGATTTGGAATCGCTCAAGACAATAAACAGCACTTTTCTTGAAATCTAGGGGATCATTTGTTCATCTATGTGCTTAAACGAAGCTTTTCTGCTCCCGATCAATATGGCTGAGAAATTGAAGAGTTTCGGATGCATGGTTGGCAATCTACCACAGTTAATGTATGAATTTTGGTTGGAAACAAGATCCCGACAAGCTTTTCTATAACCGGGAAATTTGATAAGTTGCTAAACGTTTTCTCCTCTTATATAGGAGAACGTTGTCATGTAGTACAAGAAGTCCAATAGCAATATGCTTTTCTATGAAGTTGGCTCAAGTACGGGGATGTGAATGGTGTGAGAACAAATGATTTGTGACTTGCGGGCAGCTAATGTCAGCAACTATCCGGAACCACCCCCAAATTTCAAGTCAACTAGCAAGTATCAACGTAACGGGATGTGACTACACAATCTGATGACTTTTGGAATTCAGGTTCTAGACACTATTGAGGTTTCTCACCAAGTTTTGCGGCTGGAATAGTCTAGAATACAGTCCCTCAGATGCTATCAAGTTCGCATGGGAGCCCGTCTCCAAAATCTCACCTTTGTCCATAACAACAATGGTATCTGAGTTTATTATTGTTGAAAACCTATGCGCAACTGTGATCTGTGTGATTCTGGACCGTAGGCCACCATTGTTTTTCAGATTTATAGTTTCCAAAGCACTCACGATGGTTTTCTCAGATTCGATGTCAAGAGCACTTGTTGCTTCATCTAGCAGCAAAATTTCAGGCTTCTTTAGCAGGGCTCTTGCAATGGCTATCCTTTGCTTTTGTCCTCCTGAAAGTTGGCAACCCTTCTCCCCGACAACTGTATTATAGCCGTCAGGAAAATTACTTATAAATTCATGTATGTTGGCTTGCCTTGATACCTCCACAATCTCGGTTTCTGAAGCTTGATTGTTGCCATAGCAGATATTGTCTCTAATGGAGGAACTGAAGAGAAGAGGCTCTTGTTGCACCAGTCCTATTTGTGTCCTCAACCATCTCAAATTGTATTCTTTTATCTCCTTCCCGTCAATGGTTATGCTTCCCTCTTGAGGATCATAGAACCGCAGCAATAGGGCAAAGATTGAAGATTTTCCTGCTCCACTTGGGCCAACAAGAGCCACCTTGGACCCAGCTTCAATCTGTAAACTGAATTCATTGAGAACAGTCACATCGGGTCTTAATGGGTAGTTGAATATGACATTTCGAAATTCAATCCTCCCTTTGACCCGAATGAAATTGGGAACATCTGGTGTATCTGGTTCAATTTCTGTTTTTCGGTCAAGGGTTTCAAATGCGGGAGTTAGTACACTGATGGCGGAGATGACAGTCGGAATTAGTGTCCATAGTTCTGTGATTGAAGGTACTGTGAGAGAGAAGATATGATACGATCTGATTCCATTTTTAAAAGTTGCTTGCCTTTTGTCGATCAAAACAGTAGTGTACCAGAGGGCAACAGCATGTGCGATGTTCCATAAACAGAGGGAAACCCCGTGAGTTATGCCATACTTGATGCTCTGTCTCCTGCTTTTCTTCATGGGACTTTCTAGAGAGTTCTTGGCTCTCCCGAGTATATGCTCTTCATGACAAAAAGATGCAACGGTTCTAATGTTGGTCGTTGACTCAGAAACGATGGTAACAAGTTCAGAATGCGCAGCAGCCGAATCATCTGCAAACCCTTTCGCAGCCTTTGCTTGGACTAGACCGCCAATGAAGTGGCAAGGCATCACAGCCCAAGCTACCAAACCCATTCTCCAGTTAACGAACATACTGACGGTTGTTGCAATCAAAATGGAAGAGATGCACTGCAAAATAACAGACATACGATGTGAGATTATGGTTTTGACCATGGTGGTGTCATTTGTGATCCTTGAAGTAAGCGAACCAATGCTGTTCTCAGGTTTCTCAAACCATGCTATTTCATTACGTAGTACACCTGCAATAAAGAGTTTTCTTGTCATTGTTCAGAGATGAGAATGCATAAAACTTAATGATCTCGAGGGAGATGGTACAATACCTGAATACAGAGTTTGTCTGAAGTTGTTCATGGCCTTTTCTCCAATCACTCCGAAGAAGTAATGTTGCAAGGTGTGTGAGAATAAGGACAGCAGCCCTATTAAAGAAAACATGAGCGAATACCATCCGACCTTCTGCTTTGCATCTTTGTCATAATATGTTACTCCAATTGTTATAATGTAGTACCCGAAAACAGGCTTTGAAATGCCTGAGAAAGCTGCCGCGAAGGAACCGATGGCACTCTTTATAAGGTCTTTCTTTGTCAAGCCAAACCATGTTTTGAAGAATAGGGTGCCTCTTCTTTTCCCTTTCTGCTCCTTTTGCTTGGAAGTTTCCGTGGGAAACTTTTCAGTGTCTCTGAAGTTATTGTGCTGTTCAGCGTCGTTTTTAGATGAAATTTGCTGCTGAGTACTTTCAGGTTCTCCAGAATAATCCGTTGAACTGTAATTAACATTCTAATGTGGTCAGCTATGGTTTTCTAATTTGAGCTTTGTTTATTCAAATGAGGTGAAGAAGGGGTTACTGAGGAATAACCTTGAATCTAAAACTCGATTAACATTCTGCATGTTGCATAAGCTATTGTAGAATTTGCTGGTTTTTAGCAGGCTGTGGTGAGTTCCAGTCTCTGTAACCCATCCATTTTGCACAACCGCGATTATATCTCCATTGATAATTGTTGACAGCCTGTGTGCGATCAAGATGACAGTCCTTCCCTGCATAGCCCTCTCAAGGGCGTCTTGAACAAGCTTTTCGGATTCCGTATCAAGTGCACTTGTGGCCTCGTCAAGCAATAGGATTGGAGGGTTTTTCAAAATGGCTCTTGCTATTGCGATTCTCTGCTTTTGCCCTCCTGATAACTGGACTCCCCTTTGTCCTACCTGGACTCAATTTCATCCCCAAGAACATAAGAAAAAACTTTCCAAGTGTTAAATATTGGGAAAGGCTTTCGTCTTAATATATACATATATATATATATATATATGTTTATATACATATACACATGCACGCACGCACAAAAGACGGTGTGTCAATTGAGTTCTGATCTACAGCAAAAGTTTTACCTCTGTTAGGTAGCGATCGGGTAGTTTTGATATAAACGAGTATGCATTTGCCATCTCTGCTGCATTCTGAATCTGTTGTTCATCGGCATCCATGTTACCGACTTTCATGTTATCTTTAATTGTGCCTGTAAACAGAGACGGTTCTTGGGAAACTGCTCCTATGTTTTTCCTGAGGAACTTCAAATCCAGACCGTTGATGTTATGGTTGTCTACGAGAATTTCGCCTACATAATTTGCACTCAAATTATTAGTTAAGATAGGAAAAGCACTCTAGCATTATACAACACCAGGTCACCGAAGATTAACTAACGGCTTCCATTGTTGAAAGATACCGCAGACCTTTTGAAGGATCATAGAATCTCGACACCAGGGAGATGATAGTACTCTTTCCACACCCGCTACTTCCGACTAAAGCCACTGTCTTTCCTGCTGGAATGGATAATGAAAACCCTTTAAGGATCTCTTCCTCTGGTCGGGACGGATAGGAAAAGTACACATTACGTATTTCGATGTTTCCGTCGACTGTCTCAAGTGTCTTCCCTTCAGAATCAAAACTTATACCGGGTCTCCTTTGAATCACTTGGAAAACTTCATTTCCTGCAGCCTTGGCTTGATTGAATATTTGCATATCTGGTGCAGCGTAGGTAAGTGATCTGAAATTTTGACGAGGTGAGATTTTAGTATGCTTAAGAGATTCTGCTCTATGCAGGTTTGTTAATGAATATAATTTTGCTTACATGGCTCCAAAGAGAATGCACATCACTACAGCTATGATATCTCCTCCTTTTGCCTTCTTGTCGGAGACTAAAACAGCTCCGACCCATATGATGAGAGCCCACGAACAGAACGATGCAGTTTGGAGCATTCCCGTCCCAACTCCCTTTAATAGAGCTTCTCGTTTACTAAGAGAGAACTGCTCCTCCATGCACTTTGAGAAAGATTTGATTGCGGAACTTTCCCCGACAAATGAGTATACAGTTTTGATTTGAGATATTGTCTGCGGTATGAAAAACAAACAAGATACTAAAGTAATGTGGAGTAGAACACCTTTTTTTAGCCGCCAATCATAGTAGATTATACGGTAGGCTTGAAATATTTCAAGAAAAGTTGTTTACCTGTTCGACCATAGACGTTGCTTGTGACTGGTAGAGCATTTTGGCAGCGGAAATGTTGTTCATGTTCTTGGTGTAAGTGGCTCCGATTGCAAGAGTCAGAGGGACAACCAAGAAGTTAAGGAGCGCCAGTTGCCAAGAGCATACGGCGGCAATCAGAATTCCAGACAAGAAAGTTGCCAAGCATGACAGAAAATGGCCCAACTGTGAGTGTGAAATTACAAAGAATTATGTTATAACCTCGGTGATGAAAAGCTGGTGAGTAAAAAAAATAAATAAATAACTTCAGAATATCCATTCACCTTCTCTCCAATAGCATCTTGTATGAGACTCATGTGGTTACTGATTCCACTCATGATTTTTCCACTTGTTAATTCGGTGTCGAAGGCCCCAATTTCCTGACTAAGTACCGCTTTTAGATACGCTATTCTTAGGCGTGCCGTTTGTCTTTCACTTGCATACATCCAACAAGCAATCTCTGTTGTTCGAAATAAAAACAAGATAAAGAAGTTTAAAAGAAAACTGATCAACTTCACTACCATAATTACTTACATTACTCTTTTCATTAATTTTTCTTTGATTTCAATGACAGCTTATAAAGCATCATTTCATTTTTTATTATTTGATCTCCTATTCTTTTAACACACACACACACACACATATATATATTCATATATGATGAACAAGCATACTTGAAGAGGTAAGAAAACTTACCAAGGACTCCAGCTGGGAACGTGGCAAAGGCCATGTACCATACATATGGAATAATCTAATCAACAAACAAAAGAAACAATATACCATCATCATGAAATCATTGTATGTGTTTGTGTACAAGTATGAATGTATAGATATGTACATACACATGTATGAGTTTACAGGTACGTATGTATGTATATATATGTATTTATGTATATTTAGACACACGCAGAGAAGCAAGGAGTGTGAGAAATATGTACCTTGTAGAGGGCAGCAACCATGGCGGAAGTATCACCAATATTGTCCCCGAACGCGTTGAGTACTTTGCCGAGCAACAAGTATCCAATCGGCTGAGCCATGCCATGGACAACCGAACCCAACGTCCCGAGTGCCATCAGGCTCCAATCCCATGCATCTGCATAGCTCAGCAGCTTATGAAAGGGCAAAGCTTTTGTTTCAATTTCTTTCATGACTTCTTGTATATATGTCTGTGTGTATTTGCAAGCAAGTACGTGAAGTTGGCTATAGCGGTACAATATATATCTACATATATGCCTTAAAGCCTTCTCATCCTAACTATCCAAAACAAGAGATTTAGCATGGGGATATCCGTTGGCATTTGATATTATCAAAGTTTTGTCTGATGACAAAAAGGAATGTCACATTATATGTGACATGGGATTTATCTACGTACCATCTAAGATTTTAGAGATTTTAGTATGACAGCTTAATCTGTACATAGAGCATCTTCAATGAAATGTTAAATTGTTGGATCAATAATAAGTCTTAATATTTTGTTAAAAAAAAGTTCTCTCTAATGGAGTGCTATATTTGATGTCAAATTTATCATATGCTAAACTTTGTGACAACTTTGTCATATTGTATAGTCAATGTCAAATTTAACACTTATTGTTGTTGGTTGTTGTTTTGACTTTTTAATGTAATTATTAAGATACTTACATTTTTAAATTTATTTAGTTACTAAAGTTTTTTTTTTTTAATGATTATTAATGGAGTTACTAACCATTGTCACTTTAATTCTCCTATTTGATTCGGTACACAAGTTATTCAGTTGTTTACCGTGAATTATTTTTCTCTACCCTGCCCCTTTATCTTTCCTTTTTTGGTATAGTTTCTGAACTATTTCCAAGGCTTCTGGATCTCTCACTTGGTAGGAAATGTGGGTGGGTGGATGGAGAATGCTTTGCCTATTTGTTTAGATTCAAAGCATGGTTTTCTCTGCTTTCTCTTATCATGTTCATGTTCATGTTTATGTTCTTCTTGTTGTCGTCGTTTCTCTTTATCTATTTGTTATTTTTTAATAGAACAAGCAGATGACACTGTTTGTTAGGTTATTACCAACGTCGTCACAGTTTTGTGCAACCAGTTTTAAGATCCATTGTAGACCAAATGACAAGGAAATGCATCTTAGTAATATAGTCAGTTCATAATGAACCTTTTGGACGTTAATTATTTTGTGACGGTCAGAAATATTCTGACGGAGTCTCAGTATATAATCTTGCATAAAGGAATAAAGAGAGAGAGAATTAAGATTAAAAAATTCTGAGCATGATGCTCTGAAGCTATAACATATACTGGTTGCAGTGGCAGTTGAGCTAGACAGTTATATTTTCCCATCGAAACGGACATAAGTAATGCCAGTAAACAGATTGACTTCATTTTATCAACCTTTTGTTTCATGCTGTTGTAATACCCGCTTCAGGGGAGATATGACATTGGTAACACCTTAACAGTGTTGAATCTATTGATGACCCACACCAACTCCGAGGAAAGCTTTAAGATGCGTTGAAACTCATTTTGTTTGGAGCTGATTGTTATTTTTCCTTGACAGTATTGTATCTATTGATTGTCGTGCTTGTATTTTTCGTTTAGTTAAAATCATTTGGGCTTTAGTTTGGTCTCTAAACTGCATTTGGACTTGGCGTACTGCTCTTGACATTAAGCAAAGCTTTCCGCTTTTAGTATCTCATCTCTTTTTCTCCGTTTTGGAACTTTCGGCTAGCAGTCAAAATCTTCCTGGGAAAAGAGCTCCAGACACCACTTTGCAGTCGCTGCCAATGGGTCGAAAATCACAAGATGCTGCCGTAGGCGTACTTGTTCACATGCTGAGGACAGCGCCTCCGCTGCGCCAAGATTCGAGCTGTTTCTCATCCAACTCGTTGAAGGCTGAACACGAGGGGGGACTGGCTACAGCTTCCAGCTTCTTCATGCCTCGAAAGGCATCTGATGCGCTCGAGGAGCTCCGGAGTTACAGAGAAATGAAAGACCTTCTACTCTCTAAGAGTGGAACTCGGGTGGTTGCCAAAGAAGAAGCATAGACTTGGTGCTTTAGTGGGACAAGCATGGAGATATTGGTCAGTGTGATATACAAAAAACCAATGCTTACATTTTAACAGAACCTATATTTCGCTTTCAGAGAGAGGATTAACAGATTTGTAAATATGAATTTTTTTTTTTTTAAATTTGTTTGAAATTGGGGTTGTGAGACTCGAACTCTACATCTTATGATAGAATCAGACGTGAAATTACATTAGAATATATCTACAACCACACCATTCAAGGAAGTTTTACCCTGATAGTTGTCTATGTAATTGTGTTATTTAAACATGGAAGCATGGAAACGTGAGATTCATCTTGTATGTCCTCTTCCAATAATGGAATATGAACTAAATCCGGAAAGCTGGCAATTTTTAATCATGTAGATTGCCTTTTACACTTTTTTTTTTTTTTGTGGATAAATTTGTATAGAGCGTTGTTTTTCATGTTGTTCTCCATTTTATGATGTCGTTTTTTCGATCGTCGTTCTCTAGTCATATAATTTTAAAATCAATGTCGCTTTCTAGCTGTTGTCGTTTTTACTATTGACGTGTCCAAGGCTTTTGTCGTTTCTAATATTGATGTTGTTTTCATTAGTCAATGTCGTTTTTCTGTATAATAGTGTGCCGTCTACTAGTTCATGTCATTTTTCTTGTTGATGCCGTTACTAATTTTTTGTGGTGCGCTCCTTTAATTTTAACGAGTTTAATACCCGTGCATTGCACCGGAAAAAAAGAAATAAATAAATAAAAAAATAGAATATTATATGATAAAAATAGTTGGTTAAGATAAATATTATAATTATAATAAGTATAATTCTTTTCAAAATCTCTCTCAACAATGAAGATGCAAAATCAAAATGATAATAGTACTAACAATAATAAAAATGAAAATAAAAGCAAAAAAGGAAAAAATCTTCTGTAATTATACTCATTTAAAAAAAATTAAAACAAAAATAAAGTATAAAACAAAAAAAAGAACAAAAATCTTTAAACTCAAAAGAACCGGAAAAAACTAACTCTAACAAAAACATTATAACAAAATAAAATATATATCTCATTTTCTCCTTTTTTTACTGTTTAAAAAAAAATAAAATTTTTTTATCAGGTTATATACATGCAAAAACTTAAAAAAAATGTTTTTTAAAATATAAAACAAAACAAACAAAAAAGAGAAAAAAAATTGCATGCAAAATCCTTAAGAAAAAAGGGGTCTTTAAAAAATAAAACAAAAGAAACAAAAAAGATATACAAAACAAAATCCGAAATAAAGATAAAAAATTTAAAGTAAAAAATCGTTTAAAAAAAAAAAAGGCAAAGTGAGCAAAAACACAATACAACAATAGATCAGAATCTAATATCTAAAATTTAACGTAAAAAAAAGGCAAAAACAATATTAAGAAAAGAAAACAAACTCTAAATAGGGGTAAAACCGGTAACACACTATAGGAAAAAGAAAATGAACTAAAAAAGAGGCGTAAAACGATAATTATACTGTGTGGGCAGCTGGTAATTTCTGCATAATAGGGGTAAAAATGTCAACTCACTGTAGATAAAGGAAAACCAACTAAATCAGAGGGGCAAAAAAGTCTCTGCACTGTAGACAAAACTAAAAATATGTGAGGACAAAACCGTCCTTCCACTGTAGATAAGCCAAAATCAGCACATAGGATAAGAGCAAAATCGACAGTTTAATGTAGAAAAAACAGCTACTGTGCATTACTGTAGAAAAAAAAACTGTACAACAAAAGTAACAAAAATAAAAAAAATAATAATAAAAATTACTGTTTATTAAACAATGAAATATTACTTCTTTTAACTGTAGTAAAGTAGCAAAAGTTTAAAAAAAAAAAAAAAAAAACAACTGTAGCAAAGCAACAAAAGTTAAAAAAAAAACTATTCACAGAACAGTAAAGTAAAACAGCAAAAAACAATCGTAACAAAGCACCAAAAGTTAAAAAAAAAAAAAAAAAAAAAAACAACAACAACAACAAAAGTAAAAAAAAAAAAACAACAAAAGTAAAAAAAAAAAAAAACAACAACAAAAGTAATAGCAAAAGTTAAAAAAAAAAAAAAAAAACAACAACAACAGCAAAAGTTAAAAAAAAAAAAAACAACAACAATAGCAAAAGTTACAGTGAAATATTGCATCTTTTAACTCTAACAAAGCAGCAAAAGTTAAAAAAAAAAAACAACCGTAACAAAGCAACAAAAGTTAAAAAAAAAACTATTCACTAACAGTAAAGTAAAAATAAAAAAAATAAAAAAAACAACCATAACAAAGCACCAAAAGTTAAAAAAAAAAACAACAACAACAATAGCAAAAGTAAAAAAAAAAAAAAACAAAAGTAAAAAAAAAAACAACAGCAAAAGTTAAAAAAAAACAACAACAACAACATCAAAAGTTAAAAAAAAAAAAAAAAACCACAACAACAACAGCAAAAGTTAAAAAAAAAAAAAAACAGCAGCAACAGCAAAAGTGAAAAAAAAAAAACAACAACAGCAGCAGCAGCAAAAGAAAAAAAAAACCACAACAACAACAGTAAAAAAAAAACCAAACAAAAATAAAAATAAAAAATCACTGTTTATTAAACAGTGAAATATAATAAAAAAATCACTGTTTATTAACCTGTACAACAAAAGTAACAAAAATAAAAATAAAAAATAAAAATCACTGTTATTAAACAGTGAAATATTGCATATTTTAATTGTAGCAAAGTAACAAAAGTTAAAAAAAAAAACTATTCACTGAACAGTAAAGTAAAGCAGCAAAAGTAAAAAAAAAAAAAAAAAAATTGAACAACCGTAACAAAGCACCAAAAGTTAAAAAAAAAACAACAACAGTAAAAGTTAAAAAAAAAAAAACAACAACAAAAGTAACAGCAAAAGTTTAAAAAAAAAACACCAACAACAGTAAAAGTTATAGTGAAATATTGCATCTTTTAACTGTAGTAAAACAGTAAAAGTTAAAAAAAAAAAAACCTGTAACAAAGCAACAAAAGTTTTAAAAAAAAAAACTCACTAAACAGTAAAGTAAAGCAGCAAAAGTAAAAGTTAAAAAAAAAAAAAAAAAAAACCTTAACAAAGCACCAAAAGTTATAAAAAAAAAAAACAACAACAGTAAAAGCAAAAAAAAAAAAAAACAACAACAACAACAAAAATAACGGTAAAAGTTTTTTAAAAAAAAAAAAAACAACAACAACCGTAAAAGTAAAGTAAAAAAAAAAAAAACCCAACAGCAAAAGTAAAAAAATAAAAAAACAAAAAAAAAAGAAAAAGTCAATGTTACTCAACTACATCGTTATAGAATGTATAATAATGTCCTCCAGGAAGAATTTTGGCAATCCTCTAGTCAGTCGTTTTTTGGCATTTTTTGTGGTTTTTTAAGGTTAATGTCGTTTCTAATTGCTGCTTTTGAGGTTGTAGTCGTTTTCCACTTTCTGAGGTTTCCGATGTTGTTATTTACCATGTTGACGACATTTCTATGTTGCAGCCATTCGTTATTCTTGTTTTCCTTGGTTGTCGTCGTTTCTATGTTGACATCGGTTGTAACCATTGATTTCCGATGTCGTTTACATAGTTTTATTGTCGTGTCCAAATTATATTGTTTTAGTTTTGTCCTTTTTGTTGTTTGCTTTCATGTGGGAAAGAAGTAAACAGCACTTTTATAATAAAATAATTTAAAGAAATAATAGGTTGTAAAAATATTTGAACTAAATCGCAAATTGATTACGTAAACAGTTTGTTTATCTAGTAAACATGCAATATCATTTTTAATGTTATTTTTGTTCTTTATCATTATTATTAAGTTTTGAAACTTTTAGTATTTAAAATTTTAAAAATGACAATACTTTATTAATAAGATGAAAAAAAGTCAAGATACTAATTAATAATAACCAAATGTTAAATTTTGTCATCAAATTTAACATACAACAAATTCAACCGAAAAATTAACACTTTATGGAAACAACTTTTTTTAAAAAAATATAAATACCAAAATTTATGAACACATCAATTAACATTTTTTTGAGATGCTATATACGTAAAAATACCCTTTTTCTTTCCTTCGTCTAAAAATGAAAACTTATTTTCTAAAATTTCTATTTCAAATCACTTCCATATTTGCCTTTTATCATATTTCACTCCTCCCTACAAGACATAAAGCTAATTTGTTTTCCTTGCTTATTATTGATTTTAATTTCGAAGCCGATTGTTTTCGTTACTGGAATTTTCGATGTCGTTTGTATAGTTCAAGGCCGTATTAACAGAACTTGTCGTTCGTTGATGCTATTGTTGTTTTTACTATCGATGTCGTTTCCTGCCATTTTTGGTGTCGTTTTCTGAACATTAGCTTCTTCTTCCAGTTCTTGTCGTTTTAAATGATTCACCGTCTCTTGCCTGAAAAATAAATAAATAAAGTAAAAGATGAAATTTGGCCGCCATTGAAGTAACTCTCCAAAGGTCTTCCCGCTTTCTCATATTCATTGTTTTTCTGAAAAAAACTCCAGAAAAAATTTATAAAAAAAATTCAGCTTTTGATTGAATTTGTATGGCTGCAATGGATTCCACGGCAGGCCCTTTCTGTAATTTTCATGTTCCCTCCTCAGAGCTCCAATGGTATACTCTACTCCTTTTCTCTATTACATATGAACATACATATATGTTTGTATATATGTAATGGTGGCTGTTAATGTATGGATAATGAATTTGCAGGCATGCCAACAATCACTTCGAAGACTAGCAAGAGCAGCAACAACTCGCCATTGACTCGGAACTCGCCCGCCAACTCGCTCTCGCCCCTCCTTCGCCTCCTTCCAATTTCCGGGAAAGTTCTAGCTCCAATGGAGGTCAGAAAATCCACGAAAACATCCCTTGCTCGATTGATTTGCAGAAAAGAGGCGTCTTTCACAGGATCTAAGGCGGTTTGATGGCGCTGTTGAGGAACTGTCTGGAATCGGACCCTGACAACACTACCAGCATTTTGTCCGGCTATGTCGACCATTTCAGAGCATCAAATCCGAGGATGTCGGGTGGGGCTGTGGATGGCGCAACATCCAGATGCTGAGCTCCCACTTGCTTTCCCAGAGACCGGAGGCCCGGGAGGTTTTGTTTGGTGGGTTAGGGTTCGTGCCGGATATCCCATCGCTTCAGAGATTGCTTGAGGTTCGTGATGTAACAAAAGTTTCGATCTTTTGATGAAGAACAAATTTTTAAGAATTAGGATTATTTTTGTTTATTCAGTTTTTCACTTGGATTAGGCCAACAGGAATTAGGCTTTTTCGGGTTTCATTGTTATTGCTATCGAAATTTTGGAGATGTTTGAGAGTGTTTTTCTATCTCAGCTTCTTAAGAAGAATTTTAAACTTCATTTTTGATTTGTTAGGTTGCTTGGGAAAAGGGCTTTGATGAACCTGGTGCTGAACATTTTGACCACAAGATTTATGGCTTGAAAAAGTGGATTGGAACCACTGAATGTGCTGCCCTTTTACTTTCGTTTGGGTTCCGGGCAATGGTGGTGGATTTTGGTCCTAAAGAGTTGGAGTTGCTTTATCTTAGTGTTCCAGGTTCAAGTGTCGGGAAAGAGGGGAAGAGTGTTACGTGTAAGGGAGGAAAGAGAAGAGGGGTTCAGGTTTATGGACCAATGGATAGATATGTTTTCAGAAAGAATCAGAGTTTTCATCAAGGAGATTCCAGTGTGTCGGAAAGGGCGAGTGGTTCTAGTGTGGAGCTTGGTGGCTCTTCAGGTAATGGAAAGAATGTGAATGGAAAAGGTGCACGTCAGCAGGTTCTGGTTGATTGGGTCTGGAATTACTTTTCTGATAAAAACACCACGAAATCTGGCAGCCGTCGTGTAATTGTCGGCGGGAAAGCATAAGACTTTATCTTTGTAGCCCAACTTTGGAAATCGGCACGCTGATGATCATGTTTGGAAATGCATTTTCATAAATTGGTGGTATGGATTTTGATTTTGTTTTAATGTTTGGTGAGATGCTGTGAGCAGGCCCTTGTACTTCCAACATGACGGCCATTCGAGAACCATTGTCGGAATTCAAATCAAATTTCAGCGTAATGGGACACAGCAATACAATCTCTTGATCTTGGACCCTGGTCATGTAAGTTTCGTCCTACTGTTTCCTTCTGGAGCAATTATAAGCTATCATCTCTCTATTCATTGTAGATTATGTGATTCATTTTGTACTCTCTAAGCAACTTTCAGGTTTGGTTGGTGAATAAAATTGATTAGTTGAGAATGCATGGTTATATGAAGAATGCCAATTTTTATATGGATTTAAGGTGTTTTTCTCTACCTGTTTTGACAACCTTTAGGCTTCAACTGAAACCAAATTTTTTTATGACTTCTTGACGAAATGTGACTGAGCTAGAGTTTTCTCTGGTTTCCTTTTCCCTTTTTGAAACGCTACATTTTATCATCAGTGCACATTCTACACGCCTTTGTCAATAGCACCACCCCATTTTTCACTGTTCTGCCACACGATTACAGAGAAGTGCAGCCCTTGAAAAATCACTTAGAGAAAGGGTAGGATGGCAGAAGCTTATAAAGAGAGGAATTCTCACACTGAAAAAGCCACAATACCAGGTTATGATTACTTGAATGGTACTTATCACTCTTTACTTGTGTCTTTTTGGAGGACTGGGCTTGATGTGATTATTCTTTTTTCAGTTGTGTTATGTTGATCCTGGAATTGCTACCGGGGAGGATTTGGAATCGCTCAAGACAATAAACAGCACTTTTCTTGAAATCTAGGGGATCATTTGTTCATCTATGTGCTTAAACAAAGCTTTTCTGCTCCCGATCAATATGGCTGAGAAATTGAAGAGTTTCGGATGCATGGTTAGCAATCTACCACAGTTAATGTGCGAATTTTGGTTGGAAACTAGATCCAGACAAGCTTTTCTATAACCGGGAAATTTGATAAGTTGCTAAACGTTTTCTCCTCTTATACAGGAGAACGTTGTCATGTAGTACAAGAAGTTCAATAGCAATATGTTTTACTATGAAGTTGGCTCAAGTACGGGGATGTGCATGGTGTGAGAACAAATGATTTGTGACTCGCGGGCAGCTAATGTCCGCAACTATCCGGAACCACCACGAAATTTCAAGTCAACTAGCAAGTATCAACGTAACGGGATGTGACTACACAATCTGATGACTTTTGGAATTCAGGTTCTAGACACTATTGAGGTTTCTCACCAAGTTTTGCGGCTGGAATAGTCTAGAATACAGTCCCTCAGATGCTATCAAGTTCGCATGGGAGCCCATCTCCAAAATCTCACCTTTGTCCATAACAACAATGGTATCCGAGTTTATTATTGTTGAAAACCTATGCGCTACTGTGATCTGTGTGATTCTGGACCGTAGGCCACCATTGTTTTTCAGATTTATAGTTTCCAAAGCACTCACGATGGTTTTCTCAGATTCGATGTCAAGAGCACTTGTTGCTTCATCTAGCAGCAAAATTTCAGGCTTCTTTAGCAGGGCTCTCGCAATGGCTATCCTTTGCTTTTGTCCTCCTGAAAGTTGGCAACCCTTCTCCCCGACAACCGTATTATAGCCATCAGGAAAATTACTTATAAATTCATGTATGTTCGCTTGCCTTGATACCTCCACAATCTCGGTTTCTGAAGCTTGATTGTTGCCATAGCAGATATTGTCTCTAATTGAGGAACTGAAAAGAAGAGGCTCTTGTTGCACCAGTCCTATTTGTGTCCTCAACCATCTCAAATTGTATTCTTTTATCTCCTTCCCGTCAATGGTTATGCTTCCCTCTTGAGGATCATAGAACCGCAGCAATAGGGCAAAGATTGAAGATTTTCCTGCTCCACTTGGGCCAACAAGAGCCACCTTGGACCCAGCTTCAATCTGTAAACTGAATTCATTGAGAACAGTCACATCGGGTCTTAATGGGTAGTTGAATATGACATTTAGAAATTCAATCCTCCCTTTGACCCGAATGAAATTGGGAACATCTGGTGTATCTGGTTCAATTTCTGTTTTTCGGTCAAGGGTTTCAAATGCGGGAGTTAGTACACTGATGGCGGAGATGACAGTAGGAATTAGTGTCCATAGTTCTGTGATTGAAGGTACTGTGAGAGAGAAGATCTGATACGATCTGATTCCATTTTCAAAAGTTGCTTGCCTTTTGTCGATCAAAACAGTAGTGTACCAGAGGGCAACAGCATGTGCGATGTTCCATAAACAGAGGGAAACCCCGTGAGTTATGCCATACTTGATGCTCTGTCTCCTGCTTTTCTTCATGGGACTTTCTAGAGAGTTCTTGGCTCTCCCGAGTATATGCTCTTCATGGCAAAAAGATGCAACGGTTCTAATGTTGGTCGTTGACTCAGAAACGAGGGTAACAAGTTCAGAATGTGCAGCAGCCGAATCATCTGCAAACCCTTTCGCAGCCTTTGCTTGGACTAGACCACCAATGAAGTGGCAAGGCATCACAGCCCAAGCTACCAAACCCATTCTCCAGTTTACGACCATACTGACGGTTGTTGCAATCAAAATGGAAGAGATGCACTGCAAAATAACAGACATACGATGCGAAATTATGGTTTTGACCATGGTGGTGTCATTTGTGATCCTTGAAGTAAGCGAACCAATACTGTTCTCAGGTTTCTCAAACCATGCTATTTCATTACGAAGTACACCTGCAATAAAGAGTTTTCTTGTCATTGTTCAGAGATGAGAATGCATAAAACTTAATGATCTCGAGGGAGATGGTACAATACCTGAATACAGAGTTTGTCTGAAGTTGTTCATGGCCTTTTCTCCGATCACTCCGAAGAAGTAATGTTGCAAGGTGTGTGAGAATAAGGACAGCAGCCCTATTAAAGAAAACATGAGCGAATACCATCCGACCTTCTGCTTTGCATCTTTGTCATAATATGTTACTCCAATTTTTATAATGTAGTACCCGAAAACAGGCTTTGAAATGCCTGAGAAAGCTGCCGCGAAGGAACCAATGGCACTCTTTATAAGGTCTTTCTTTGTCAAGCCAAACCATATTTTGAAGAATAGGGTGCCTTTTTTTTTCCCTTTCTGCTCCTTTTGCTTGGAAGTTTCCGTGGGAAACTTTTCAGTGTCTCTGAAGTTATTGTGCTGTTCAGCGTCGTTTTTAGATGAAATTTGCTGCTGAGTACTTTCAGGTTCTCCAGAATAATCCGTTGAACTGTAATTAACATTCTAATGTGGTCAGATATGGTTTTCTAACTTGAGCTTTGTTTATTCAAATGAGGTGAAGAAGGGGTTACTGAGGAATAACCTTGAATCTAAAACTCGATTAACGTTCTGCATGTTGCATAAGCTATTGTAGAATTTGCTGGTTTTTAGCAGGCTGTGGTGAGTTCCAGTCTCTGTAACCCGTCCATTTTGCACAACCGCGATTATATCTCCATTGATAATTGTTGACAGCCTGTGTGCGATCAAGATGACAGTCCTTCCCTGCATAGCCCTCTCAAGGGCGTCTTGAACAAGCTTTTCGGATTCCGTATCAAGTGCACTTGTGGCCTCGTCAAGCAATAGGATTGGAGGGTTTTTCAAAATGGCTCTTGCTATTGCGATTCTCTGCTTTTGCCCTCCTGATAACTGGACTCCCCTTTGTCCTACCTGGACTCAATTTCATCCCCAAGAACATAAGAAAAAACTTTCCAAGTGTTAAATATTGGGAAAGGCCTTCGTCTTAATATATACATATATATATATATATATATATATATATGTGTTTATATACATATACACATGCACGCACGCACAAAAGACGGTGTGTCAATTGAGTTCAGATCTACAGCAAAAGTTTTACCTCTGTTAGGTAGCGATCGGGTAGTTTTGATATAAACGAGTATGCATTTGCCATCTCTGCTGCATTCTGAATCTGTTGTTCATCGGCATCCATGTTACCGACTTTCATGTTTTCTTTAATTGTGCCTGTAAACAGAGACGGTTCTTGGGAAACTGCTCCTATGTTTTTCCTGAGGAACTTCAAATCCAGACCCTTGATGTTATGGTTGTCTACGAGAATTTCGCCTACAGAATTTGCACTCAAATTATTAGTTAAGACCTACATAATTTGCACTCAAATTATTAGTTAAGATAGGAAAAGCACTCTAGCATTATACAACACCAGGTCACCGAAGATTAACTAACGGCTTCCATTGTTGAAAGATACCGCAGACCTTTCGAAGGATCATAGAATCTCGACATCAGGGAGATGATAGTACTCTTTCCACACCCGCTACTTCCGACTAAAGCCACTGTCTTTCCTGCTGGAATGGATAATGAAAACCCTTTAAGGATCTCTTCCTCTGGTCGGGACGGATAGGAAAAGTACACATCACGTATTTCGATGTTTCCGTCGATTTTCTCAAGTGTCTTCCCTTCATAATCATAACTTATAACGGGTCTCCTTTGAATCACTTGGAAAACTTCATTTCCTGCAGCCTTGGCTTGATTGAATATTTGCATATCCGGTGCAGCGTACGTAAGTGATCTGAAATTTAGACGAGGTGAGATTTTAGTATGCTTAAGAGATTCTGCTCTATACAGGTTTGTTATTGAATATAATTTTGCTTACATGGCTCCAAAGAGAATGCACATCACTACAGCTAAGATATCTCCTCCTTTTGCCTTCTTGTCGGAGACTAAAACAGCTCCGACCCATATGATGAGAGCCCACGAACAGAACGATACAATTTGGAACATTCCCGTCCCAACTCCCTTTAATAGAGCTTCTCGTTTACTAAGAGAAAACTGCTCCTCCATGCACTTTGAAAAAGCTTTGATTGCGGAACTTTCCCCGACAAACGAGTATACAGTTTTGATTTGAGATATTGTCTGCGGTACGAAAAACAAACAAGATACTAAAGTAATGTGGAGTAGAACACCTTTTTTTAGCCGCCAATCATAGTAGATTATACGGTAGGCTTGAAATATTTCAAGAAAAGTTGTTTACCTGTTCGACCATAGACGTTGCTTGTGACTGGTAGAGCATTTTGGCAGCGGAAATGTTGTTCATGTTCTTGGTGTAAGTGGCTCCGATTGCAAGAGTCAGAGGGACAACCAAGAAGTTAAGGAGCGCCAGTTGCCAAGAGCATACGGCGGCAATCAGAATTCCAGACAAGAAAGTTGCCAAGCATGACAGAAAATGGCCCAACTGTGAGTGTGAAATTACAAAGAATTATGTTATAACCTCGGTGATGAAAAGCTGGTGAGTAAAAAAAATAAATAAATAACTTCAGAATATCCATTCACCTTCTCTCCAATAGCATCTTGTATGAGACTCATGTGGTTACTGATTCCACTCATGATTTTTCCACTTGTTAATTCGGTGTCGAAGGCCCCAATTTCCTGACTAAGTACCGCTTTTAGATACGCTATTCTTAGGCGTGCCGTTTGTCTTTCACTTGCATACATCCAACAACCAATCTCTGATGTTCGAAATAAAAACAAGATAAAGAAGTTTAAAAGAAAACTGATCAACTTCACTACCATAATTACTTACATTACTCTTTTCATTAATTTTTCTTTGATTTCAATGACAGCTTATAAAGCATCATTTCATTTTTTATTATTTGATCTCCTATTCTTTTAACACACACACACACATATATATTTATATAAGATGAACAAGCATTCTTGAAGAGGTAAGAAAACTTACCGAGGACTCCAGCTGGAAACGTGGCAAAGGCCATGTACCATACATACGGAACAATCTAATCAACAAACAAAAGAAACAATATACCATCATCATGAAATCATTGTGTGTGTTTGTGTACAAGTATGAATGTATAGATATGTACATACACATGTATGAGTTTAAATGTACGTATGAATGTATATATAGACACAAGCAGAGAAGCAAGAAGTGTGAGAAATATGTACCTTGTAGAGGGCAGCAACCATGGCGGAAATATCACCAATATTGTCCCCGAAAGCGTTGAGTGCTTTGCCGAGCAACAAGTATCCGATCGGCTGAGCCATGCCGTGGACAACCGAACCCAATGTCCCGAGTGCCATCAGGCTCCAATCCCATGCATCTGCATAGCTAAGCAGCTCATGAAAGGGCAAAGCTTTTGTTGCAATTTCTTTCATGACTTCTTGTGTATATGTCTGTCTGTATTTCCATGCAAGCACGTGAAGTTGGCTATTGCAGTACAATATATTTCTATATATATGCCTTAAAGCTTTCTCATCATAACAATCCAAAACAAGAGATTTAGCATGGGGATATCCGTTGGCATTTGATATTATCAAAGTTTTGTCTGATGACAAAAAGGAAAATCACATTATATGTGACATGGGATTTAATATAAGTACTATCTAAGATTTTAGAGATTTTCATATCACAGCTTAATTTGTACATAGAGCATCTTAATTGAAATGTTTAATTGTTGGGTCAATAATTAGTCTTAATATTTTGTTAAAAAAAGTTCTATCCAATGTAGTGCTATCTTTAATATCAAATTTACTGTATGCTAAACTTTGTGACAACTTTGTCACAATGTATAGTCAATGTCAAATTTAACACTCATTATTGTTGGTTGTTGTTTTGACTTTTTAATATAATTATTAAGATACTTACATTTTCAAATTTATTTAATTACTATAGTTTCATTTTTTTTTTTTCCAAGTTTCAACGCATAATAATGGTAACAAAAATATTTAAAAAAAAATTAGAAAGACGAATGCTTAAATGATACAAATTTTCATATTTTTTTGTGACGAATATATAATAGGTATAGACAAATGCATTAAAGATGTCGAACAGTAACCGGCCAATGAAATTTCGACTTCGTATGAACCTATGATAGGATCATTACACGTCTCCTGATTAACAAGGGATATTCCTAGTTTAATGATAGTAAATCACATTTAATTAGTGAGGATTTAATGACTTACGTGACTTACAAGTCATATGCATGAGGCCAGATCAGATGTAGAAATCCGGGCAAGCAATGATCCAAAACGATGAATTATCTCAAACGACTTGCATATTCTCCTTTATTCTTTTGTTTTTTGTTTTTTGTTTTGTTTTGTTTTTTTTTTTTTTTTTTTTGGGCTGATAGTACAATAATTTGCATATGCTAACATGGAATATTGAGATGCGATGATTAAAGAAAGATGGTATATTCTACTGATTAACATATAGAGAGGAGCCTCTCATTGATTTCATCGCTGAAACATACTTTTTTTTTTATTTTTATTTTTTGTTTTAAAGTTATACTTGTATATACTTGGCGTTTCTGCAGTATACTAAGATTGTGACCCTGTTTAATGTGTATCGAATTGCATCAGAATCTTTCGTTTGTATAGCTTTGAATTTAGTGCCTCGAGTAGAGAGGAAAAATTTCTACCATTTTTATTATAGTCGGGCAGTATATTCGTGCAATAAACATTTAGGTGATTTATTCATGTCAAACTCAAAGTACTGTAAGAGATATAGGTAGATTATTAATGGTGATGGTGACTATTCACAGTTAAGAATTTAAGATAAAATACATTCGGAGAGAGGGTTGATGATTAAATAGAGTCTGATATGACCCAATTGTCAGTTATTCGTTTAACGAGTATCAATGATGTAGTACACCAGGTGTATTGAACGTTTTCTTCTTAAATAAGTTTGGTTAAGAAAGAGAAACTGAGAAAGTATGCCAAAAAAAGACATCAGATTGTTGAAAACAAACATAATACAGCAGGTTCTCATGCCCATATTCTTACATTTTACATGTAATGGAGGAATTTTCGCCGAAATTTTGCCTTTGCTTAAAGCCTCTTTCTTTGACAAAAGTAACTTGAAATTCTAACTTCCAGCACCCGGTTGTTCTACGGCTATATATTCTTAGTATCTCTCCCTTGTACATACATTTTGGATGCTAATTTCCCGCCAAACTTTGAAGCTGGAATAGTCTTGAATAAACTCCCTCTGACGTTATCAAACTCGAGTGAGAACCCGTTTCCACGATCTCGCCTTTATCGATGACAAAAATGGTGTCCGAGTTCATTACCGTGGAAAGCCTGTGAGCCACTGTGATCTGTGTGGTCTTGGACATTATCCCACCGCTGTTGTCTACATTTATTGCTTCCAAAGCATTCACAATGCTTTTCTCAGACTCGGCGTCTAGTGCACTCGTTGCTTCGTCAAGAAGCAAAATCGCCGGCCTCTTTAGCAGTGCTCTAGCAATGGCTAATCTTTGCTTCTGCCCGCCCGATAGTTGGCAGCCCTTTTCCCCGACCACCGTGTCATAACCATCGGGCAAAGCACTTATGAATTCATGTATGTTTGCTTGCCTTGAAACCTCCACAATCTCGGCTTCTGAAGCTGCAATGTTGCCAAAACAGATATTGGCTCGAATCGAGGTACTAAAGAGAAGAGGCTCTTGTTGCACCAATCCTATTTGTGACCTCAGCCATCTCAAATTGTACTCTCTGATCTCCTTATCGTCAATGAGTATCCTTCCTCTAATGGGGTCATAGAAACGGAACAAAAGAGCTAAAATGGAAGATTTCCCAGCTCCACTTGGGCCAACAAGTGCCACCTTGGACCCGGCTTCAATATCTAAACTGAAGTTGTTGAGAACTGTTGCTTCTGGCCTTAACGAGTAGTTGAACTCGACATTTTGGAATTCAATCCTCCCTCTGATCCTATCACGATGCGAAACTTCTGGCATGTCTGGTTCGATTTCAGTTTTTCGGTCAAGGGTTCGAAATGCAGGAGTTAGTACACTAATGGCAGAGACGACAGTAGGGATTAGTGTCCATAGTTCTGTGATTGAAGGCACTGTGAGAGAGAATATCTGATAAGATCTTATGCCGTTTTCAAAGCTTGCTTGATTGCGATCCACTAAAATCGTCGTGTACCACAGTGCAACGGCATGTGCAATGTTCCACAAGCAAAGGGAAAGTCCTTGAATTATACCGTATTTTATACTTTGTATCCTGCTCTTCCTCTTGGAAGTTTCCAAAGATAATTCGGCTTTCCTTAGTATATGCTCTTCATGGCAAAAAGAGGCTACAGTTCTTATGTTGGTTGAAGACTCGGAAGCAAGGGAAACGAGTTCAGAACGCGAAGCCACTAAGTCGCCTGCGAAGCCTTTAGCAGACTTGGCTTGGATTAGGCCACCGATGAAATGGCAAGGCATCACAGCCCAAGCTACTAGACCCATTCTCCAGTTAACAAACATACTAACAGTTGTTGCAATCAATATTGAGGAGATGCATTGCACAATTACCGACATACGATCTGCAATTATGGTCTTGACCATGGCTGTGTCACCAACAATCCGCAAAGTGAGTGAACCACTGTTGTTCTCGGGTTTCTCAAACCATGCTACTTCATTGCGAAGTACACCTGCAAGGTTTGGATGAAATTATTGTTAGGGGAATTAAATAACATCCCATACGTGTGTGACAACAAAGTAGAGAGTACACTCACAAAAGTTCAAAATATTTTTCATCACCACATAAATGGCGGTACATTAAAATTGTCGCATAACAGAGTGGGACCTAGTAATTTTACTTTTTGTCACGTGACAGTGTTCTATTAGTGATATATGTGTGGTGACGTATCATCTCTGGTGATGAATAGCAATGCTCAAAAAGAAAACATGGGATGCTTGTGGCTCAAGTTGAGAGTACCTGAATATATAGCTCGCCTTAGGTTAGACATGGCCTTTTCACCAACCAATCCAAAGAAGTAATGTTGCAAGGTGTGTGAGAATAATGAAAGCAACCCGATTATGGAAAAGATCAATGAGTACCATCCAACCTGCCTCTTTGCATCTTTTTGGTAATATGCTACTCCTATAGTGATAATGTAGAAACCAAAGACAGGTTTTGAGATGCCTGAGAAAGCGGCTGCAATGGAACCAACACCGACCTTTGCTAGCTCTCTCTTTCCTAAGTCAAACCAGATTCTGAAGAATATAGTCGTTTTCATCCTCCTTTCCTGTTCCTCCTGCTCAGAAGTCTCTTTGAGATGAGTGTCAGGTTCCGCGAGTTTCTTGAATTGTCCGATGTCGTTTTCTGATGATAGCTGGTGGTGGGCACTTTCAGGTTCTTCAGAAGAAATTGTAGTTCTGTTATTCAGTTAACATTGCCAAGGGGTCATATTCCATTTTTCTTCTTATGATGTAGTACTCATCAGTGGCGGAGCTGCATATTTTTTAGCGGGGGCACGTATCCTATTGAGATTTTAAATTTCTGATTTTTGTATGTCATATTTTTATAAAATTTCAATTGCACACCTAATTTATAAGAAGAATTATATTGTGCCTATGTTAAAAAAGTCTCTAAAAAATTATATTGTGCCCCAAAAATTTTCTGACTCCGCTACTGCTACTAATGCTAAATATAAGCAAACCTTGATTCGTGAACTGGATTAAGGTCCTGCATATGGCACAAGTTGTTGTAGAATTTGCTTGTATCGAGGAGGCTGCGGTGAGTTCCAGTCTCTATAACCTGTCCATTTTGTATGACTGCAATCATATCTGCATTAATAATAGTTGACAATCTGTGTGCAATCAGGATAACAGTCCTTCCCTGCATGGCTCTCTCAAGAGCATCTTGGACAAGTTTTTCGGAGTCGGTATCAAGTGCACTTGTGGCCTCATCAAGCAAAAGAATTGGAGGGTTTTTAAGGATGGCTCTTGCTATTGCTACTCTTTGCTTTTGGCCTCCTGATAACTGGACTCCCCTCTCTCCTACCTGTGTCATGAGAAAATGCAATGTTTCTAATGGTTCAAATATGCAACAGACATGCGGCACTTGCCTTTGTAATGTAAATGCACATGGATTATTACATTTGATTTCTTGCCTTTTATTATTTATTTTGATATTCATTTTCTGTCGTTTAATGTTTCATGAGCATCGTATTGGTTCCTGTCTTTAAGAATGGCTCTTGCTATTAAAATTTCTGTCGTTTTTGGAAAGTTTTTTGTCTATGGTTATTTTTTGTCGTTTTTTTCATTTATTGTCGTTCATTTTTGTCAGTTTTAATGGATCTCGTCGTTTTCAAATTGTCTGTTGCTCGTAATTCCGTAAATATTCTTTTTTTTTTTTTTTTTTCTTTGTTCAAAATTTCAACCATTTTATGCCTTTTGTCACTTTTTCAGGCTGTTGTTTATCCATTTTATGTCGTTTTAAAATTGCATGTCGTTTCTTAACTACGTGGTAACTTTTTTGTTTGCGTGAAATTTTAAGGTAATTTTATTGGATTGTTTTCTAATATATGTTGCTATAAATATGGTCGTTTTTTGAAAATGTTCAGGTTTTTTTCAGTTCTCATTATTTTGTTTTTATGTCGTTTTCAATAATCCTTGTCGTTAATGAAGGGTTTGCTGTTTTTATTTTTGTCGTTGTTTCATGTTGTTAACGGTAGTTTCATAGTCGTTTGAGATTGTTATCCTTTTTATGGTTCTTGCTGTTTTGAAGTCGCCTGAATTAAATTTCGTTTCCTACAATATTGTCTGCAGTTACTATCTCCTCTTTAGGTTTTATGACGTTTAATTAACTTGAACGTCGTTTTCAGCTTTCAACCTGTCTCGTTTGAATTTTCTCTATGCCATTAATATTGTCGTTTCTCATGTTATTGTCGTTTTCTTCTGTTTTGAAGTCGCTTGTCTTTATTAAATTTTGTTTCCTTTTAACCTTGTCTGTCTGCTGTTTTCAATGTCCTCTTTAGGTTTTATGACGCTTTCAACCTGTCTGTCGTTTAAATTTCTCTGTGCCATTAATCGTTGTCGTTTTCTACTTTTGATGTCGTTGTCTGTACTTTATTGATGCTATTTTATTTTCTCATTATTATTCTCTCATGTTAGAGTGGTCATTTTTCATGGCTATATTGTTTTCAGTAAATAAATGACTTTGAAAACTACTAATTGAAGCTGACCTCTGTGAAGTACTGATTTGGAAGCCGAGATATAAAAGAATGAGCATTAGCCATCTCGGCTGCATTCTGGATCTTCTGGTCATCAGCTTCCATGTCACCTACTTTAAGGTTGTCTTTAATTGTGCCAGAAAACAGTGATGGTTCCTGGGAAACTGCTCCTATGTTTCTCCTCAAAAACTTCAAATCCAAATCCTTAATGTTGCTGTCATCGATACGAATTTCCCCTGCAGGATTTGCTTTTCCCACATTAGAAAAACCACTAAGTTTATGCAACCACCTAGTCACATAAAAATTCTCATTCACATCTGAATTAACTTGTTAATGTCATAAGATAAAAATTTTATGATAATAATTGATCAGATAAAGAATGAAAGGCGCGTTATATTGGTATTAAGGAGGCTAACAAAGATGGCGCCAAACGGAGCTAGCTCAATGAATGGGGGGGGAAGGGTTTGGGGAGCAACTCTCAGGTTTGAAACCTAAGAGTGTTTTTATTAGTCTTTAAAAAAGATAACCTTTAGATGGGTCATAGAATCTTGACACTAGGGAGATGATAGTACTCTTTCCACAGCCACTGCTACCCACTAAAGCTACTGTCTTTCCTGCTGGAATTGTCAGTGAGAACCCTTTAAGGATCTCTTTCTCCGGTCGGGACGGATAGGAAAAATACACATCACGTATTTCGATGCTCCCATTGACTTTCTCTAGTGTCTTCCCTTCAGAATCATAACTTATAACGGGTTTCCTTTGAATCATTTGGAAGACTTCAGTTCCTGCAGCCTTGGCTTGATTAAATATTTGCATATCTGGTGCAGCATAGGTAAGTGATCTGAAATTTGGACAAAGTGAGATTTCGAGTATAGTTTAGGATTATTGTGCTTTTATAAAAGCAAAGTAACAAATTTTTGTACTTTTTTCGAAACACACTATTTGAATCGTGTTATGCGAAAAGGACTTTTTAGAACCTTCAAAAGCAATACCAAACTGGCCATCAAATAATATTTTGCTTACATGGCTCCAAAGAGAATGCTCATGACTGCAGCTATGATATTTCCTCCTTTTGCCTTCTTGTCAGCGACTAAAACAGCTCCAACCCATATGATTAGAGCCCAAGAACAGAACGACACGGTTTGGAACATTCCTGTCCCAATTCCCTTTATTAATGCCTCTCCTTTGCTTACAAGAAACTGTTGGTCCATGCACTGCGAGAAAGTTTTAATTGCCGAATTTTCTCCCACAAATGCATACACTGTTTTGATTTGAGATATTGTCTGTCACAAGGTTAAACAGATTATGAGTTATGGTAAAAGAATGACTGAAAATATTCTTCTTGCTTATAAATTTGGAAATATTTCGAGTATTTCTTGGAACTCATGCGCTATGGTCTTGTACTCCTCAGAACTCATATGATCTTAAACTGTTGAAAATGTATAATTACCTGTTCTACCATAGAAGTTGCTTGGGAATGGTAAACAATTTTGGCAGCTGAGACGGTGTTCATTTTCTTGGTGTAAGTTGCCCCGATGACAAGAATCAGAGGGACAACCAAGAAGGTAAGAAGTGCTATTTGCCAAGAGCATATAGCAGCAATCAAAATCCCGGAAAAGAAAGTCGCGAAGCTTGACAGAAAATGGCCCAACTACGGTACAAGTGTGGAATTGGCATTAATAAATGCTACTTAACAACTTATGTAATTAAAGAGCTTATGAGAAAGATGATATTATAATTTGAAGTATCTTTTATACCTTCTCTCCAATAGCATCTTGTATGAGACTCATGTGGTTACTGATTCCACTAATGATCGTCCCACTTGTTAATTCGGTGTCAAAGGCCCCGATTTCCTGACTAAGCACCGCTTTTAGATACGCTAATCTTAGACGAGCCATTTGTCTTTCACTTGCATACATCCAACATCCAATCTCTAATATTCCAAATAAAAACATGATAACAAGTTTAAAAGAAAACTACTAAACTTCATTACCGTTTTAGCTCCATAAACGTATCATTAATTTTTCTTTGATTTCAAAGAAAGTTTATTAAAGCATCACTTCATTTTTCTTTTATTTGATCACTGTTTATACTAGTTATGATCAGGAATACTCGAAGAAAGTACGAAAATTTACCAAGAACTCCCGCTGGAAACGTGGCAATGGCCATGTACCATACGTATGGAACAACCTAATTATCAAACAAAAGAAACAAACCAACATCATGTATGTATATATAGACAAAGACACATGCAGAGAAGCAAGAAGTAAGAGAAATATATACCTTGTAGAGGGCATTAACCATGGCTCGAGTATCACCAATATTGTCCCCAAATGCATTGAGCGCTTTGCCGAGCAACAAGTATCCGATCGGTTGAGCCATGCCATGGACAACCGAGCCCAACGTCCCAAGTGCCATCAGACTCCAATCCCATGCATCCGCATAGCTCAGCAGCTTGTGAAATGGCAAAGACTTGGTTACAGTTATCTCATCTTTCTTCTCCTCGTCGACCTTGTTTACTTCCTGCTCATCCTCTTCCAGTTGAGTGAGTTCTTCTTGGGGCTGAGGGATTTTTTGCAACATTTGTTTGCATACACTTGTTGTTGACTACTAGTAACTACAGTTCAGTATGTATCATCTTAAATGTTTCCATATCCATATATCTACATATATATATATATATATATATATATATATATATATAACTTGTGAGAATAATCCAAAGGAAAAGAATATTATGTGGATATACTTTAGATTATGATAAAATAAAACGTGGGAAAATTTTATGTTTTTCCTTTTGGTTGTGTCTTGGTGTATTATTGCATGCATGTCAAAAGCATGCAGAAAAGAACATGACATATAAATATAGACTAAATAGAGTAGAGTTTCTTATTGACCTCGTCTCTGGAATTTTTATTTGTTGTGTTATTATTGTCTGAAATTGAGATTCAAAATTCGAAAACAAATTCTCCGGCTGAGAGGCCTCTTCTCAGTCATCGTTTTTCTACTACAGTAATGATTTTAATGTGTCGTTTCAGTGTTACATTTAGCATGAAAGTACAAATGTGTCTCTGAAATCTGAAGCAGTAAACTTTGATACTGTTTAATGGTGAGTTCTATGGCCGGCTAAAGTACTTTATCGTATCAATAGGGAAAAGAATATGCACCATTAGATTAATTTGAAGGCTGATTTGTAGGATTGTTCCTCAAAAAATAACATCGTTGGATTATTACCTAATTATTTTAGCTTTAACATGTGTTTGGTTTGTCCTTTTGAGTTGAAAATTTTGAGTTTAACTTATCAGAGTTGAGTTGGGTATTGGAATTGTGCATTTGGCTGATTAGAGTTAAAAAGTGTAAAAACTTAGAATGTGTTTGAAAAAAAAAATTAATCAATATGAATTTTATTTCATTCGTATTGAAATTTTATGTAACTTGAAGAAAAAATAGTCTTATTTGAATTTATATATACAAAGTTTTGAACTTTTTTTAAATTATAGTTGGAACTGTTAATAGTGAAATTAAGTTGATTTTTCAAAAGAAGATAAAAAAAGCAATCGGAAATTTTCGACTCCAATGGTTTCAGCTAATGTATGCTTCGATTTTTTTCACTGATTAGGTTAGTATAGAGGGTTGGAAATTTAAGAGAGCAAAAACATTAACAGGTCTAATTTGAGGGGTTGTTCCAAAATTTTCTCTATTTTTTTATGGTGTAAATTAAAAGGATGTACCAAATCTTTTATACAATCAATTACAAATGATTCTTACACTAAATTGAACCAAAAAAAAAACGTTTTTTAATTACCCACATCACATGTCGTGCCTATTGTCCTACGAAAAATTGAATACGTATTCAATCGCATTCGCGTGGTAGGATATGTGGTGAATATTCTGAACTTGTAAAAATAAATAAATAAATAAATAGGAGTTTCAACCAGCGTCTTCTATTGCTTGTCTGTTGCAAGGAACATTATGTGCCGGCTCTTGAATTCGAGAACTGACATTTCCAAACGCGGAAATAGCAAATATGTTTTACACCATTCTATAAGATAATTACCTGCCAAGAAACCACTAACCAAATTTATCAAAAGATTAATGAGCAACTTCTACGTCTTCAAAATAAAAAAAGTGTCAAAAATACAAATTAAACATAAATATATTCATATAGATTTTAAATTTAAAAATAAAAAAATAAAAAAATAAAAAGAAAAAGTAAAATTTTTCGCTCCAAATCAGAAGATGATGGAAAAACTCAAGTGTCCCCTAAGAAAGGTTGGTGTACAAGTCTAATAAATTAAAGCAACAAGGCATATATATTACCCAAAGAAAAACAAAATTAATGCTCTGCTGTTACAATATACAAATGCCAAATTGCTCAACACGCAATTGCAAGTTAGTGATAAACCGCTAGCACAAGAGAGTGCTACTTCCCTAAAACTCTGGCACAATATCAATGAATACAAATCCCATTCTGCTCTTTGTACAATGAATGCAAGAAACCCCCGAAACCAATTGAATTTGGTTGCGCCGTCGGCCCATTCCAAAACCAGAAGACAAAAACGAGTTACGATGGTAATAATAAGAGAGCTCAAGGAAATACTTCTACAGGGGCTCAAGAGTCCCACTTTTGAGTCTCTCCATCCGAGCTTGAAGCCCGGATAATGCCTTCTCGTCCATAGGAAGGACGCCACTACGGACAGGATTTTCCGAACCAGCCTGTTCCGGAGCATGATGAACCTGATCGGAAAATCCTTGGTTCACATTGTCATTCATATAAATATTTGGCCTGCTTTCTGAATCCGGGTTCCCAGCAGCAGCAGCTAATTGCATGCTCTTCATCCTCTCTCTGATCGCATCTAATGTCCCACTGGTAACTGCAGTTTCCATGGAGAGTACTATTGTTAGTCTCTCTTCACCAACAAAAATGAAGCAAAAAGGAAAAAAATGAAAAAAGTAAAGAAAAGATATACGGTTACCTCCACTTATATATCTCTCATTCCTTTGGTCACCAAAAGAGTTTTCTGTGGTCAGACCTCTAGGAATGGTATGATTTGCTCTACCGTCTTCCATGTATGATGGTGGTAGATTGAAGCTGGTCGGTTCAGATTTCACATTTAATGACTTCGCATCATTCAAGGAATTTGTATGTACAGGGGAGAGGGGTGCAAGTTCCGGCGAAGAAAGACTTAAGGATGACGGGGGAGGTGTAGATAGTGGCAAGCTTGATGGAGTCCTTCCAGCTGCTGCATTCTTCTCCATCTGAAACAGAAACCGAAAATAAATTGTTAATACACGTCATCAATTGCACGTCCACGTGCATATAGTGACCAGCAAGGCAAGCTGGAAAGTTTCACTGTAGTAGCAATCATGATACAATACCTGGGCTAAACCATCTCTTATATATGTGCGAAAAGCCTCGCTAGCATTTTGGAGCTGAGAAAATATATCTACCTGAAATAGACATCATACCAAAATTTTACACAACTAAACCATAAGAAAAAGTGGTGCTAGCTTGTGTGTGATGTTAAACTTTTGAAAGCCCTCCAGGAAACACGAAACAATTATAAACGGAAACAGTCGAATCAACAACTTACTTTTGGGTACAACTGCGTAATGCGATATAGTTCGTACAGACCAATGGTGCAGGTCTGCTTATCACCAATTTTCTTGAATATAGCAGCAAGCTCTTGCTACAAGTCAGATAAGCCAAAAGAATCAGAGGAATTCATATACAAACATAAACTTACTAGGGTAATAACAAATGAGTTGAAAACTGATGCCTAACTAATGATGTACTAAATCATTTTGAACCTTTAGCTGTGCGTCAGCAGAATGTGTGGCAGATGACGAATTGTTGGCTGCTGAATCGCCCCAATGAGTCTGGCCAACAGGTCCACTAGCTGTTAACATCCTTGCTGCCGCTAAAGTCTGCCAAATTATAGCAGAGCAATTATACAGAGGTTGAAGCAAAGATTTTATGAATCCAAAAATTATCAAAATTCATAGAGAATAAGCTTAGCTAATTTTCTACCTCTAGATTAAGATCAATGTAGGCAAGGATAATTGGCTGCGGTTTCATGTCGATAGGAACCATGGAAAGGTGACCTTTAATCGCAGCTCCACGAAGCTTCACCAGTTCATGTAGAACAGTTTTCACCATTCGCAATGGCTTGTCGTCAGCACCAGCACTGGATTTATGTCACACGAGGCAAAAGAAAAAAGAAGAGTGCATGTAAGGATATAAGAACTGAATATTATAGTTAGAAGCATCACCCAGGACGTAATAGATTGCATGTTAGCCCACATGTAAATAAAAAGAGACATACCGTCTCCTGATTTCTTCCATCCCCAAGTCCTGCAGATACAAATGGATGCTTTGCAGGATGCGATCAAGATCAACATCATAAATAGTGCTTTGAAGAACCTATTTCACAAGAAGCCAAGTCGTAGAACATCAACCATTACTTTGTTTAACCTATGAACTAGAAATAAATTTTAAAAGGACAAAAATCTATGCTGAACATAACAGAAATAAGATTTTCTATTGTCAAATTTGATCGTGGTTTTGTTTATGATGACCAGGGGGAAAAAAAAAAAGCGAACTTATTCAACTAGCATTGTCGGAACCAAAACAAGACAACTACTGAGAAGCTCTAACATCTAAAGCAATTGCCTTATAAGCAACATCCAGCATCCGGGTAAGGACCAAGACTTCCACAAAATAGAGGGTCCCCCCAACTATACGTGCATCAATAAATTCTTCTCCACTGCCATGGTCTCGAGATACTATAGAAAATAATGAACATTCCTGGAAAAACAAGGGGGAACATAAGTTACCTTTGTAAGTTTAATGAGACATTTGACTACCAGATCAGAGAACTTCTGATTTCTGGCAGCAAATGTCTCATTTGATGCAGGTGAAGGCCACCTTGACGGATCTAATGGACGCAAGAGATTGATGAGAACAACAAAGGACGAAGTTCGGTCTGCATTATCCTGTATGTAGAATAATTAACCAAAATTAACGTGATGGATGACTAGAATTACTGCAGAGAGGAATAAGGAGAGAAGAAAAAAAGAAAAAAACAAAATGAAAGTGCAAGTAAATCTTAACCAGAATCTTTAACATCAAAACGTTCAAAGCTTTTAGAAGCTGGCTGCCATCATCCATATGGGGAACTCTCTCATCCAGAAGCCACAAAAGGAGTTCGGTAATTAAACTGTCAAGAGTACTCTCATTGACAGCATAAGCAAGTCTCTTGTTCTGAAATGTCTGTGGATGTATCAAATAAGAAAATTAGCAGCTTACACCAATTTCAATTCTTGTTCGAAGCTTAGGTAATTGAAAAGACAAGAAATAGAGAATTTTACTAGCTTTACCGGTTTGGATAACAGGAAAATATTATGCAGCAAACTTAGCACAGGAAGGGCAGTTTTACCTGCATGAGGGTGTTCAGAACATATTTACAGGATCTAGATGATGCTCCAGTCAAACTGAAGTCAAATGTCTTGGCTACCTGTTTAGGGGGGAAAAAAAAAACTCGTAAATTTCCAAGCACTAGTTTCTTAACTGTATTCAATATATTCGTTACGGAAAAGAAACAGCAGAGGGCAGTTGCCTTATTTGCCAAGCATGAAACGAGCCTATCTGCATCCTTAACAAGTTCATCCATTGCACTGCCTTCTGGATCGCTAGTGGCTTGTGCCAGCTCATGACACACAACTTTCATTCCTTCAACAGACTGCAAAAGAGGGCATAAATTTAAGCTTATCAATTACACATCATTGAAATTGAGAACCTAAATTAAAAGACAAAACCACACACCCTCAATTGCCCAAAGAGGTAAATGAAGCTTTTACAACAATGAAAGATAGCAGTTGGTACTTCAATTCTTTTAGCAAACCAATTATGAAAACTTCTATCACTTGTTAACCAAGAATGGTACCAAGAAGGAGGGGGGGGGGGGGGGTTTGGGGATTCTAGGACTGGACCAACTGACTCGAAAGGGAACTTTGGCTGATGTTCCCAGCAGCCAAAGTTGGGTGGGGATTCTAGGACTGGACCAACTGACTCGAAAGGGAACTTTGGCTGATTTTCCCAGCAGCCAAAGTTTATGACATGCACTACCAAAATATCATTGTCCCCTGGGTGGTGGTAAAAATGAGAAAAGAGAGGAATCGAAAACAGAATAAAGACAACACCTGCTCAGGAGAACCAAAGGATATTATATCCAAAGCTTCATTCCAGTCAGTGGGACCATTAGCACCAGGAAGGGCACGGGGCATAAGTTGTCTCTCCACAGGTAGCTCAACATTCCCATAGTTCTTCCTGAAGTTTAGTTATACAATCATCATTTTGATAGAAATATTTGGAGTAATTGTGGTTACACTGACAGAAATGCCAGGTATAACGCAAAGCACATAAAAGATTCAAAGGATCAAATATGCCTGTAATACCTTCCAATTATTGGACCAGAGATAGATCGTGCAACCTCCCCACTTTGTTCAGCTACATCAGACCTACGATAAAAAAGAAATATTTTTCAGGTTTATGGCTAACCAGTTTGTGTCGTTGATAGTTTAAGGAATTCTTCACATTTTGAAGATGGTTATTTCTAACTAAACAAATACCAAGTTGAAAAGTAAATGACCTTAAACAATTTTAACAGCTAAAAATACAACACCAACTTTAAAATCACAGCGGTCTTGGGGCATGAATTGAGAAAGACAGATTTTTAACTCTTTTACTTTTGTTAATCACAGAGAGAAGTATCATATTAAAAAGAAGTAGAATGCATAAGTTAAGCTGTCAATAGCATGTTAGAACATACCCAATCTCCCTAACAGAACGTCTCAAAGCGGCTCTAGCTTCACCAGGTTTCCCTTCCTTCCTTTTTTCCATTTCTCGAACCTGACAAAGGCAATATACATATGCATGGAAAACAGAAACATATTACAAGCCAAAGACAGAAAATATACTGGCACTAAAACTTCTGAGCACTATTATACTAACCTTCCATTTAAACCTATCGTCTAACATACTTTTCTGAGCATCCGTCAGCTTGCCAACATATCTCCATATGTCCTCACCTAACAAAAATGTAATCATTGATAATCATAAGATAGTGAAAAAATTTCCATAAATTAAAGCCAGTTACGTCAACTGCAAAAAGAATCCAACTAAAAGGAGTATACGTAGAAAATGAAGTTCAAATCATTGATATGTTACCAACTCAAAAGGTTGACAGTTGACACCAAAAGGTAAAGAAAAATAATACATTCATCTTTAGGACAACTTATAAAGCTTAAATGAAAGCATGACGTACCAAGAATTTTATAGCCAGTAGCTAGAGTATTTAAAGCAGCTTTCCTAAGCTCGCCATCTCTTTCTGCCGTCAAGCTTGCAACAATTTGCAATGATTTCAATTGTCCACTAATCTGCCAGGTGACTAGATGTGAGTATCAAATGGTGTCCTGTATTCCATATAACAACTGAAAGCATAAGCAACATAAACGTCTCCATGTTTACCTCTGCACCATGATGTTCCATTAAGTATCCAACAAGATCCACATTTTCTATTCGTGTACGGTTGTTTTTAGAACGCAAACCCTCCAAAATATAAGGAAAGCTTTTTGCAGCAGAATATGTCTGAACGATTTGTTTTGTCAGCTCCCGCATTTTTTCTCGCACTTTCTCAATGTTATGCCCCAGCTGAAGGAAAAAAGAAAATTCAAAACTTCCTTTCACAAATGCCAAAAGTGCACACACAAAGGAAAGAACAAATCCTAATTTTTTAACTTAAAAATGGAATATTAATATATGCCCATGTTAATATTAATTAAAATAATAAAAAGGAACCTTCTCTATCAAGCATGGCAAAAATATGGCTGCTTCTGACTCGGTCAAAGAGTGCCCCTCATCCTTTAAAGTATCAAAAAGTTCAGGAAGAAAATCCAGCACCTGTGATTCATGCCAATAATGCACTTATCCGTTAAAGGATTGAACCCGAAGGGGAAAAACCTGTTCAAAGAAGCAGTAGAAATTTGAAGAAAGATTAACAAAAAATTACCTTCAGCAAGCATGTTGTGTTTGATTTACAGAATTGTAATACAAACCACCTCAGCAGTATATCCAGAACCTCAATGATTTCCTTGCCAATGGATGGAAGTGCCTAGAATAGAATCCCAATCTTAATAATTCTGCACTCAAATACTTAAAAATAAAAAACAGAAATAGAAATGCAGCAAAATACCTTCTGCAGCATCTCAAGCCCATCAACTTGCCTCTTAAAATCTGTGCTTAGAAGACGTCTATGCAAATCCTCTCTGAAGTACTTCATCATATCATTCTGCATAGCATGCATGAGGAATAGCTTTTGCATAAGACTACATATGGACTATTAACTGACCCTAGAGACTATTCACCGTATCTCCATATACAAACCTCAAGGTCTTGAATCTGTTCTATTCGTGGCTCTTCAAACTTAAACCGCCGGACTACCATTCTTTCCCTATCCTCCTGCAGATAAGTCAGATCAAATGACAGCTTATCAAACTGTTCAAAGTTAGAGACAAGTTTGAAAGTTGCCTGCTTAAGTGAACTATACCTTATTTGAGTCTTTAACATTTAATAAAGCCTGTGTTTGGACAGCTATATCTTGGAGAGACGTCACTGATTCTGGCCTTGATGCCTTCGTACCAGCAATTCTCTTCGCAAAGATTGAGCCCCAAAAAAGGAGAAAAAATAGTCAATATCCTCGTTAATTTACGAAAACAAGGTAAAGTAGGCCAGAAAATCATACCGAAGATACAGCTTTGCTTCCATGCTTCAAAACACCATTGGAGGAAGATTTTCCCACCTTTGAGAGGCCTCTGGATGTTGGGCCTGTTGAAATTGCTTTGGCAGATTCAAAAGATTCTAAAAATAAAAAATAAAAATTCAAATTAGGCAAATCATTTAAAACAGAAACCAAAGAGCCAAATGCCCAACAAGATACCTTGAAGAGCACCATTAGGCCTCAATCGTTCAAGAACAAGAGCTAAAGCCGGCCCATGAATATCTTTTACAATCTTCTCAACCTAAATGATGCAAACAACAAAATGTTCATGCACTAAGTAAATGGCCAAAGAGTCAACAGAAGTACCAGAATTTGCTAGCGTACTTACAGTTTCCTGCCCACTAACTCTCAAGATTTCAGCAATGCATGCCTCTGCTGCTTTACGAACATCTGATGATTTATCCTGAAGGAGAATCCATACATTCATGTGACATAAAAGTAAATAAATAAACAAACGTGGTGTACTATGTCTGTGTACCTTCATTTATGCATTTGTCTGTGTTTTGGTATTCATGCAGAATTCTGGTACTTAAAAAATGATCAAAAAAATAACTACCGAGAGTATCTCATTTGACTTTTTTCAATTGAAAATTACCGTCATAGCAGAGGAAGCTGGTTTTAGGAGTTGTACAGCATCAGGAAAATCATTTAACCCAGAGAGTTGCTTTGACAACCAGTCAAAAAGATCCTTGCGCCCTTCAGCACCAAGCTTGGTGTCTGTCAAAGCTGCCGCAATATAAGGAACCTACAAGAAGAATACTGTCATGGAATCCGAGATCAAACCTTAAACATTCCCAAACACGAAGTCTGGAAGTTACCATTTTGTCCAGATGAACAGCAGAGAGCCAAGAATCTAAAGTAGTCAACGTGCATTCTCTCATATGCTTCTTATTGTCGCCAAGGCATTTCAACACATCCGTTAAAAAGCCCTGAAAGAAAGTAATTCATACTAACATTAAACTCTTTAAAGAAAAATACACTTTTAAGTCCAGTAATTTTCAAATAGGAATGTATCAACAACCTTGCTTGACTTCTCAACAGTTGGACCCATTGCAGATGCAACGTTACCAACGCATGTCAACGTTGCCATGACTAAGTTTTTGTTGCTGTCAGATAGACGCCCCCTCAAGGCACCGAATAATTCAGCTGAAAACAAACATAAAACATTGATCAACAAATTGGAGATACAAACAACGAGGAATTATATAACATTAGCAATTAGAAAATCAAAATAACACCTCCCATTCCACCCACCAAAAAGATTCTTATAGGGGGAAAAATAGCCGCAACTGGTTTGAAAACACAAAACCTCAACTTAGACATACACATACCAGTTCCATTTGGCTGGATGCGCCTGTTAGCCTCTTCCAAAATCTTATTCACAGCTTCAATTGACTCTAATCGAACCTAGGAATCATAAAACTAACAATGTTACAAAGCGTGTATCCGCTGACAATTTCTAGGATCAATTTTCAAATGTCAGAGCAGAAAATAATATGAAAAAAAGAAAACTCTATATATTTGCAAACATTACCTTCCAATCTGTACTTTCCAGGCCTTTCAGCAGAGTAGGTGTTATCTTCCCACTGATATCTTCCCGTGGCAGACCATCTAGCCCACCTGAAGAAACAGATGAAGTAGGTTCTGATGATTTAACCACTCTCTTTGTAGCTGCTGAAGCACCCTAAAGAGGAAATAGGAGAAACATAGGTAACTTGCAAACAAAAAAGAAAGGTAAATGCATCATCTTTGATCATCAACTTGGTGTACCTCAAATGGATTTTTCTCATACTCCGTGTCCAGTGCACTAAGTAGTGCAGGTTTAACATCAGAAAGGAATCCTTTGATATCTGCAAAAGGAGAGAACTTATAAAGCTTTTAACAAGAAGTTAAGGTTTATGGATGGTTGAACTTCATACTAAAATAACAAATCACCTGGACCAACAAATTTGTGTACGACACCCAATAGCTTGACAGTAGCATTCCTTGTAGCAGCTGCACTAGACTGCAGTCCAGTTTCTTTTGAAAAATCAATTAAATCCTGTAAAATAACAAATAGCAATTCCTTAGATGACCAATTATAGCAACTGATAATTGAAAAGGTAAAACATGAAAAAAAACAAAAAACAAAAAAACAAAAAACAAAAAACAAAAAAAAAACAAAAAACAAAACAAAACAAAACAAAACAAAACAAAAACAAAACAAAACAAAACAAAACAAAACAAAACAAAACAAACAAACAAACAAACACCGATGCATCAGCCAAAGTAGAACTCTAGGAGTCTGGTTACCTTCAGTTTTAAATGTGAGATGCCAAAATCTTCAACTGCGGAAACCATCCACAGAAGCCCCTCGCTGAGAACCTTGGGATTCTTATGCTCTTTCATAATTTTGTAAAGCTGCACAAAATTAGAACACCATGCTGCTTTTAGAAACAAAAATAAGTTAAAGGAGAAAACAGAAAAGTTCTAACTAAATCAAAAGGTGAGATTTTTTTTCCCAGCTTCAAGGGACTCTGAAAGACAGGTATAATCATGGAAGAGCTTACCCTTTCAAAAACAAATCCAGGACCGACCGCTTCAGAGAAAGTAGTGAGGCACTTCATGGCATGAGCACGAGTCTTGATGTCTGCAACCCGCTCACTTATACCTGTCAAACAAGACATAATAAAAGCAAGAGAAAAAAATAAACCATCTACTCAGCCGCCAAGAAAAACAGCCAAACAAGCATGCAAGATCAGACAACTTGGTTTAAACAAACAAACCCAGCTCAAAAATGCCTGCTGTCAATTTACTCACCAAGAAGGCAAAGCACTATGCACTTCTTAGGAAATTTTGTCGAGGTAGACGCTACGAAAGTAATAACTTCAATAACCTGTTGCTGAACCTGCACTATTCAAACTTCATGCTTAACATCAACAATTCCTTTTACAGAGAAACTGTTCATCAAAGAAAGACAGGTGAAGCCTTAAATACCTGAACATTTTTTTCACTCCATCCAGGGACAGCGCATAGCAAACGAATCACCAGCTCAACCCACTGCTGAAGGTCCGATAAGGCTTCCACTTGTCGCTTAAATGAAGAGATTGCTGCCAGAAAAGTCAAATTTCAGAATGACAATTCAATTGCAACATCCAGTTGACAACAAAGGAAACACAAAGAACATCCATAAACAAATCATGACCTACCATATGCAATCTGCTTTCTCATAACAATTTATCTGCAAATGTGTTCTAATTAATTTTATTTGCATATTTCTTTTTTTTTTTTTTTTCCTTTTTCCTGCAGATGTATTTTGCTAAACCACAAATAATGAATGGAAGCAGAAAGATCACCACTTTCTGTTTCAATCAATATCAACTTTCTCATGCCTAATATTCACATATAAGTATATATTAACATTCAGAAAACGAATGTCCAGTCACAAACATATGAATAAGTTAATACAATTATCACAAACCTTCAAGCCGTTCCTTCCATGCAGCACTCTTCAATTGAGAAATGGTATCTGCTTGTATTAGAGAACCTAATCTACTTTCAATCTCTTCAAGACTCATTTCTGATGGCTGCAAATATTAAAAACAGTAGCAAGTCTACAGATTTAGCACTTTGAGAAAAGACAAGCAAAATGGAAATTTTGTAGATGAACTATGGTCTACCTCAACATCTTCAGGTGATTCAACAGATTTAGAAGTCTTTTGCAGTGCAGGTGCATCGCTCTTTTTGTTTACACCTGATTTTGTTGAAGCCGCTTTTTTGTTGGCAGGCTGGTACAAAATAAGTTTGCCAATCAGGAGACACCCCAAGTGAAGTAACTTTAGGCAAAAGATATAAGAGTATGAAGAACTTACAGCTGCCTGAACAGGCCTCTTCCCACTCAGCATGCTTGCTGCTGATTTTCGAACAAATGAAGCTTCCGCCATCTGCACATGGTAATTAATTTAGCACCAAATGACAAAGCGTCAAAAGGATATCTAAAAATTTATTGAACAGGGGATTTTGTTTCCCTCCTCTCACAGTCTGACGTGCAAGGTTCAACCTAATACATTTTTCCCACACTGGCAGTGACACTTCACTCCATGTTTATTGACCTTGTTTCTATATCTTTTCCCTGCTAGAAGACCATGTTTCTATTTGGCCCATGGGAAAAAAACCAGTTTAAAACTAAAAACAGAGGCAGACTTCTCTACATGCTGAATCCCCAAGGAGACATATTTCGTATATAAAATAAACGTGGACAACTCCACTAGGGAAGTAATGCATAAACTTGAAATGTAGCAGAATTCTTTTCACATAAGACTACAGGTTTGAACTCACCTCAAGAGAAGGTACAGTTGCACCGGAACTTTGTACAGTACCTGGCACAACAAGTGATAAGAATTTGTAAATACTCCCATGAATTGAGCTCTTTTTTTTTTTTTTTTTTTTGGGGGTGGGGGAGGGGGGGGGGGGGGGGGAAGGGGGCAGAGATAATCACGAGAAGGACTAGACCTAAAAACCATTGTACAAACCTGAGCTTGCCCCGGTGGATGTACCTCCTTCAGAACCAGAAATCATTTCCGAGAGCTTCTTTCTTCGGACATCGTCAAGTTTCTCAAGTGACCTCTCCAAAGGTCTCATACCAACCAACTGAATGAAGTGGACAAGTTAGAAATCAAGAAATAATGTCAGTAATAAAACTTAAAGACATAAGTTTCAGCATTCACTACAATTAGATAAATTGAAAAATACCACCTTAGCTATTGCTGCCAGAGCTGAAAAGGCTGCATCCCTCACGTCTGGGGTTCCATCATTGAGGCACTAGAGGTCCAAAATTGAAACTCCATAAGAAAAATATTTAGTCAAGAGATCTCAAAGCTGTGAATTCGTGTAACTAGACATTTGATTCTGAATCAAAGTCATCAGCCTAAGATAAAATACAAGAATAAACAGGACAATCCATAGGGCGAAAGAGGTGGATTTCCACAGTTCAACTCTTCGATTTAACGTATTTTTTTTCATGTCAAGGTTAAGGGCAACATGAAACATGAGTAGTGCTCCGAAACTGATTGAAACCAAGCAAAAGTTGCCATTTCAAGCATTAAGGAAGCAGGCAATATCGATTCCCTCAAAGTTCAAACTACGGTAACTACCATAACAATATAACAAAAGAAGTTACAACTACAGATAAGGATGCACTGACCTCCATACAGATGGGGACATAATCCTTGTGCACCTTTAGAATAACAGCCTTGCTACTTGTTTCAATACAAAACGTTACCCAGTTCAGAGTTAATGACCGAACAAGAGGAACTTTATTTTTCGTAGCTGTCTTAACATCTGCAGTGAACAGCATCCATTACAGTTTGAATAAAATCAAAACCGCCAGCTATCAGCAGAAGGGAAAGAAATTTACACCTCATGACTTAATAACTTATAACAGTATATTCATACAAAAAACAATAATGAGCCCTACAAGGATACTGCAATGAATCTTCGCCTTATAAGTACAGGGTAGAATAGAAAATATACTTGCCTTCTACAATGTCTGCAAGATTTAAGCACCCAGCTTTATGCATTGCATGAAGAGTTTGAGTAAGTGCATCAGTCAAAGTAGGTTTTTTCTCTTTCAATTTTTCCTTCACAAAAAAAGAGAAAGAAGACAAATGTAGGATAAGAAAAAAATACCAATATCCCTTCTTAAAACTTGAAAAAAAGGGCTATTGCTGTAAAGCAAAATATGGCAACAAACAGCCTCACTTAAACTTCTAAAGGACTTCTGCCTGAATGACGATGATAGTATTTACAAGTAAAAAGAACCGGAAAAGTAGATTCATGCTTAATCTGTACCCAAGTTAAGCACTTTAAATGCATATTGAAATCTTTTATTTCCAAATTAGTTCTCTGATACAAATTATAAGGTTTGTCTTTCCCTTTATGTTGTAACAAGGAAAAATAAACTTACAAGCAAAACTGGCAATAAGAAGCGTGAACTCCCCGAAAAATGAGTTCTTAATCCCCGAGCAAGATTTCCAAGAGCTTGGATAGCCTCAACTGCTACAGCAATGTTGACATCCGTTATAAGCTGTAGAGACAAACAGTTAGAGAAATGTTTTTTATCTACTCAGCAGGCACTCATAAAAGATGATAAGTATACAGAAATCGGAAAATAGAATAGAGTTGATCATTCCAACAGACTAAATTGAACAATTAAGCGCCATACTTACTGCCCTTTGCAATATAATGCGCTAAGTAGAACTAAACACTTAAAGATACAAAAGACAACTTACCTTTTTCAGCGTCCGACATATTTCTGTGAAATCACCTGGTGCTATTTTTTTGGTTGAAGCAAGCTTGGTTAGCTCCGCAACAGCCTCTTTTCTTTCTGACCACTTTGTTGCTTTCTAAAACAAAGACAATGCAGTGATTTTTTTTTTTTTTTTAATCTTCCTAATATAAAGCACCAAATATTCTTCTTTCATTTGTTGCTATGGAAGGCAGGTAAAGTCACTTCCACAACCAAAAGCAAAAGACTAAAGGATTTCCTTGAACTAGTTAGATAGATAGAGAACACTAACCACTCCATCCCAAAATCCAGTCTTCTCCAAAGGAGCCAATATATCAACAGGATCGACAAGCTCGTACTCGTCTATTTCCTGAGGAGCTGATCATCAAGATAAATTAAATAAGTTTACGGTAGTAGAGCAGCTAAAAGAGTTACAGCACCTGCATGTCCAGTTAAAAAGCTAAGGAACTAAATACTAGCATCTCTAAATTCCTATAACAGGAACTACCTCTTCCCTGATATAAGAGCACCTACTCAATCTCTTATTCAAAAAATGTTCAGAAAAAGAAAAGAGTATCTACAAGGTCTCCAAGTGTCGATAATTTACCCTCGGATGTAGATTCTTCAGATGGACCAGGACCCACAGCTTCAGACACAGCTTCCCTTTCTGGCTCCTTGTCTTGCTCAGACCTGGACCATGCATCGAAATTAAGCCCTCCTTAGATATGAAAATTAAACCAGCAAGAATTGGGCTCCTGCAATTAAGCTAATTAAGAACAAAATTTGCACCTTATTTTGCGAGATGGCCTAGCTGTCCCTGTAACATTGACCAGCTCGGCCTCCAACTCTTTTTTCTACCAAAAAAATCAAATAAGAAAAATTCAGTTTCTACTTTCCAAATAACATAAAACAAAAAGCTCGCCAGGGTTCCGCATAAAACAAGGTATTGCACCATTGTATCTCGCATCTTCTCAAATAATATTGATTTTACGGGGTCTTTTCCAATCCAACGACAAAGCTCAAGAGTCAGTCCTTTCGAAGATGCACGGACATTTTGATCTTGATGGTCAAATAGTTCGGGCAACATCTTCAAAATCCTCTTTGGAGGTACTACTTTCGCCCCAAATTCACTAATAAAATAGAACAAAAGACACCAATAAGATCAAAAACCAATCTTATATACTGTACACAAAGTACAAGAAGCAGACGCATATTTCTCATCAAGAAATCTCAAATGCAGACCTTAAGGCTTGAAACATGACATCAATTGCGGGTACAACAGCTTTCGCCACTTTATTCTTTATTGCTTTCTCCATTGCATCCTGCAACAAGGACAACCAGAGTACAGATCGTCGCATAGCGAGAAATGACAATGTCGGACCACGCCACTTCACTAACAAAAGCAAGAAACTTACAAAATAACAAAGACGACAAGCAATTAAATCTTACAGTACATATAGAACAAACTTCCATTACTATTCCTAGGTAAAAACAAACAGAAGAATAGAAGAAATGGAGTACCAGAAAAGCCTCCACTGCCTCCAATTCAACCCAAAGCATGAAGATAGCTTGAGCCTTCTCCACAGTCTTAGGCCTACCGGTGAGGCATTTCGCCACAACCGCATCACATACTTCCTTGCCATATCTATACATTACAACACACTTCACATTCACATTTCCAAACCAAGAAAACAAAAACAAAAACAAACAAAAAAAGAAAAGCAGTAGAGACAAATTCACCTTCCGGCATCAGCATCAGCGGCTCGTAAGAAGGCAATCAAGGCATCGAGCGCCTTCTCTTGAACCGGCGCATTGGAATCAACCACCGTCTTCCTGAAAAACGGACCTGTAAAAACGACACCGAATTAGGGCCAGCCAAAACCAGAAGGGGTAGGGCACCGCCACCGGCATTCCGAGCCAGACGGCTCCGACGCCGGAGAACAGACGGAAAACCCTAAGTGGCGGAGCAAGAAGTGGGAAGAAGAGCTAGCGAAACTCACCGAATTCGCGGAGGCGAGGGTCCTTGGGGTCAGTGATGGAGTCGCAGACGGCGGCCAAGTCGATGTTGGCCTCATTTCGAACCTTCCAGTTCTTGTGAAACAGACGATCCTCCCATGGCAGCTTCTTCGCCTCCCTCAACAACTTCTCTTCCTCCGACGACATTTCTCCCCCTTCGCCTCACACAACCTATATCTCTCTCTCTCTATATCTATATCCGTATCTATATATGTATCTATATGTATATAACAAAAAATCTTCACCTTGCCGATCAGATCTCCGCAAATGCAAATGCAGAGAGAGAAAATGGAGAAGCGGATTGGATCCAGAAGCTAGATCCACCACCACCACCACCAACTCTTTTGGCAGAGCAAAATTCAAACAAACTTCTCTCTTTTTTTCTCTGTCACAAAAGAGGGTTTTTTTTTTTCGTTCTTTCTTTTGTTTTGTTTCGTTTTTGTTTTTGTTTTTGTTTTTTAATTTATATTTAGTTTAACCCCAAAAAAAAAAAGTGAGAGAGAGAGAGAGAGAGAGAAGAGCCCAAATCCAATCAAGAGTGAAGAGTGAAAAAGGGACGCAGTGCTGTTGTTGGGGTTTATCTTTATTTAGACGGCAGATTTTGTGATTGCGTGGGGGGACCAAACGACGACGTTGGGTTTCCCTCCCTCCCATTTTCATTTTTTAATTTATTCTTTTTTGAAAAATTATCCTTAAACGACGGCGTTTTGGTTGTTTGGCGGTTTTTATGTTGCATTGTTGAGGTGTCATGATCTGAGCCATTAATTTCAAATTAAAGGACGGTCGTTGCGGATATTTCACGTCATGGTGGGGTCCACCGTGAAATCCACCGGATACCGATCCGGCGCGTACCCTGTCCTTGTCTCGCTCGCCACTACAGCCCATGATTGTAAAGATTCATGGAAGTATTTTATTACTCGAATTTCTTTTTCTTTTTCTTTTTCTTTTTTTAAGAAGTAGTCGAAATAATTTTTTTTTTTTTTAGACTGAAATAAATAATTTTTTTTTTAGAAATGAAATAAATAAATATTTGATCAAAATTAATTGTTATCTTTTTTACTTTTCTTTGAAGGAACTAGCATTGGACAGAATTAGAGTTATAGTAGGACCATTTTATTTGAATGTGTATTTGTTTTATTCAACGAAGAGAAGTTTTCGTCAATGTCTCATGATTTCATTATTTAAAATTTCCTTTTTTTCCCTAATGAATATACTTACTGCCAAAAAGTGAAGGAAAAAAAAAAAGAGAGAGAGACTATAGCAGAAAGGTTCAAATAGTCAAAATCCGAAATTCAAATCTCTCTCTTTTTCTAGTTTTTCTATATACTATTTTAAATCGTGGATATGAAAATTAAAAATTGAAGATATTTCATCAAATGTACAAATGTTGGATGTTTAATTGAAGCAAAAAATCAAAGGAAGCCAAAAGTTATTCATACCCTTCAATATTGTTACTTCATAAAATACATACACTAGCGAACCACCTTCATGCCCTTTTATTATAATTTTAGTTCTTTTGATGCATCAAACGGATAGGTCTTGGCCGTTCACTCATCAATAGCTATGAAAGGGCAGCAATGTGTATACTAATAGAGAAAAAAGTCATAATTTTGTAATTTGGACGATCGTATTCAAGAACTCATGATTTGTATTCGTATGTTGATGAGATTGATAATTGGCAAAATGTATATTAAAATTTATGTCAAAATAATTAATAAAACTCTCCTATGACTAAAAAAATTTTAATATGCATAAGCATTTTTGTTTCTCCCACTTTGTCTCTTATTTCTTCCACCCTTTTATCTCCTTCTCCATCTTTCTTTAGACTTTCATCGGTTACTATCCGTTTTACTTTTTTATATGATTGTCCAATTAGATATTAGTCTGGTCTATCTTTTACAATATATAAAACCACATGCATAATTGAGGAGCCTTTCGAGTTTTAACTTTTTTAATCGATCAATGAACTTGTAGATCCAATAGAACAGCCTCCGGTTCTTGTTGAGCATCTTCCAAGGCTTTCTTTCACGAACACTTGCTTGAAATTGGCAATCTACTGTGGAGCTTTTTGTCTACCTGAGGCCGATAACTCCTAAGTTATCTAATTTGGTTTTGTTTAAATGAAATTTCGTTTTTTAAGTAAATCGGGGTTTTTTTTTTTTTCCCCTACTTGAATCTATACTTTTTGATTGCCACGAGTATATGATTAATGAAAACTATCATCCAAGAATTTACAGTTATTTTGTAGTGCTTCCGTTTATTTTATTACTCTTTTTGGTCCATTTTTAGTCTATGATTTTGTATGATAGATCGAAAATCGTTGGACTGAACCAGCACGAAGCTCTTCAAAAAAAAAAAAAGGCCAAGACGAAGTTTTTTATTGGACGTCTTTAAAATCACAAGATTTAATAAAACAAGATATCGTTAATGGGGAAATTAATATTTGTGTCCAAACGGCATGCCATCTGTATGAGAGTAATATTTTCGTGGGAGTGACAATAATTTCAACAAGTTGTTATGTTGCTTCAAAGAAATAATTGAAGTAAAAAAAGAGAGACATGTGTTTGGTGTATGGATTAAAACTGAGGTTTTGTTTGACATTTAAGTTTAACATCAACTAAATTATACTTTTTTTATCTTAGTTTTTATCTTTTTCTGAAAAGTTAATAAAATTTATAATTAGTTTATGAAAAATCAATCAACTCTATCTTAAAAATTTCATCTCCAACTGATCAACTAAACGCAAGCTGAATTTTTTATATTAGAATTGAGTTAAATTGAATGTGCGTTTAATAAAATACTTGAAAATTTAAAAATTTCATCTCCAGCCGACCAACCAAACGCAAACTGAATTTTTTATATTAGAATTAAGTTAAATTGAATATGTGTTTAATAAGACGTTTGAACTGTCAAAATTAAAAAGTGTAAAAACTTGAAATATGTTCGAAAAAAATCATTATAGTCTATGGAGCTTGTTTCATTTGTCTTAAAATTCTATGTAATTTATAAAAAAAAAAATTTTGCATTTGGACTTGTATAAGTAAAGTTATAAACTTTTAAAATTTAAGTTATAAAAACTGTTAATAGTAAAACTGAGGTTGACTTTTCTAAAAAAAGATAAAAATAATTGAATTTCTTGAATTTGGATTAAGGCACCGTTTGGGAACATGTTTCCAAAAGGATTTTTCAAACATTTTTTGTCTTTTTTCTCCAATTTTACTATTCACTTTTCCCAATATTTTTAAAAAACTCAAATTTTAAAAATCCATAACTTTATTATTTTAAGTCGAAATGAGATTTTTTTTTTTTCAAATTATATAGAATTTTGAGAGAAACAAAATAATAATCATATTGCTAATTTTTTTCTGAACACCTTTTAAGTTTTTATACTTTTTCACTCCAAACAGTTTATTTTTACCAAATGCATGTTTTCTAAAACTCAAACCATTTACAACCTTCAAAACACCGTCTTCAAACGTGACCCCAAACAGTCCCTAAATTGAACCTAGACACCAAACAAAGACCATGCGTTTGGTTCCAAGATTCAAATCCAAAAATTCTATTTCAGTTTTTATTTTTTTACAAAAATCAATAAAAATTATAACTAATTTTTAAAAAGATAACAAATTTTAGGCATAAAAATTTTGTTCGAAATCGATGACTAGTTGTTTGAATAATTTGAGTAGAAAACAAACAGCATTCGTCTTCAAAATAAATATAAGGAAACGACTTGTCGTCTGCATGAAAGTGCAATATTTGCATGAAAGCGAACGACTAGTCAGGAAATAATTTTTCATACGAAATGATGATAAGGGAAAACTGAAAACGAAACTTGACGAAACGACATGTCATTTGAGTGAAATACTCTTTTGTTTTTTTGGTTTTTTGTTTTTTTTTTTTGGTCAAAGCCCAATCTTTCGGTCTTTGCTGTAAAAGTGAGGAATGCCACTTTATGTTAATACTAGTTGAACACACATTTCACGCCTATGAATAATATTATGTAAAAGATATAAGAATACAAAAAAAAGTATAAAATGACAAAATAAAAAATAGAATCAAAGAATCGAGATAAAAACCACTTTCAAATATATTAATAAAAGATATAAATTATTGAATAGATATATACATGATTATATATACGTGCATATATTTATGAAATGACAAACAAAAAAATTAAAAAAGCATAAAAGAAGATAAATGAGAGAAGAAAAATAAAAAGATAAAAGAAAGAAAAACAATGAAAGCAAAAAAGAAAAGTAAAAAAAATTAATAGATTGACACATAACAGAAAGAGAAAAAATATTATTAACTTTTTTATATACGTTAACATAAGATTTCAAACATTAAAAATGATTATTTTAGTTCGTCCTTCCCCAAAAATGATTTTTGATCATTGGATGTACTGAAGTTGTGCGCGTAAAATTATATATATTGTCTAACTAATATAATAATTTAAAGATAAAATTTTATAAAAAAAAAAAAAGAGAGAAGAAAAAACATTAAAGGACAAAAAAAAAAGACAGAAACTCTATCATGAATCTAAAAAAAAAAAAAAAACCAGAAACTCAACTCTTTTAAGAAATTCTAAAAAACAAAAAAAAATTAGACGATATCCTTTTTAATCATGTTAAAAAACCAAGATGAAACTCGTTTATGAAACTCCCAAAAAACTATTTAAAAAAAACCTAGCTTGTGACTAATTTGCCGGTTGGAGATGAAATTTTTAAGTTAAAATTGGTTGACTTTTCAAAAACTAATTATAATTTTTGTTAACTTTTTATAAAAAGATAAAAATTGAGATTAAAAAGTACAGTTCAGTTAGAGTTAAACTTAAATGTCAAACAAAACCTTATTCTTATTTTTAATTATGTAATTGAAGAGTCGTGATAATACCATAATATTGAAAGAATATTTTCGATCCTTTTCACTCTTGAATTAAAAAAATTTCTATGTTATGTCCAATTTTTAAATGTTGTATTTTTTTTTTTTTTTGGTTTCAAATACAATTAAAACGATAGATATTTTTTTAAATGCTTTCAGAGTGAAAGATGAATAAAATTCCATCCATATATCCGATTAAAATCAACCATAAATATTGAGGCTTTGTGATGTTTATTAGAATTACTTTCGATATTTTTCTAAACATGCATTTAAATGCTTTCTATCAAAATTATTATGTTTAGATTGCCAATATTCAAATGTCAATTTTTATGAATATTTAAATATTTTCATCTGAAAAATATTAAAATAACTAACTACGTGTTACAAAATAAACAATATGTACTTTTTTAAGAAATGTACCAGTGCAACATCATTTATGTGACTAAAAGCTTCCCATGAAAAAAAAAAAAGACATAAAGAAAGAAGGAAAGAAAGAAAGAAAAGAAAACATATTAATTCCACTTATGTTTTAGAATTTTAAGATCATTCTCATCTTATCTCATAAAACTCTAAAAACTTGTACTTTATTTCTTGAATTTTGAGCAAGTCTTACATAACCTCTTTTATTATAATTTTTTTAAAAGTCCTTTAATTAGAGTTTTAATATAAAAAAAAAAACAAATGAAAAAAATAGAGAAATGACCCCTTTTTATGTTAAAAATAAATAGAAAAACATATGGCACTTAACTCTTTTTGTTTTTTCATATGTTTCTAACAAAATTTTAAACAAATAAGATTAAATGAGGCTACTTCAATATTTAAGGAGAAAAATGAGAGTTTTAAAAGTTTTAAAAAATACTATGGGAATTATTTTAAAATTCAGGAGTATAAATGATAATAATTTTAAAAAATATTTTGTCTATGTGATGTCAGATTCATAATCGCATTTGATAATTTGGCTTTGTAATTAATTTAAACGACATAGTGTAAAGTGATGTCTGGTTTGTTGAAATGGAGAAACTTGACATGCCGTTTGTTCAGCAAGTAAAAGGACAATCTACGCCAGATTAACCACAATAGACGACGAGTCGTTTTCACTGATTGAGGGGTAAAAAAAACATAACATTTTATGTAAATTTTGTGTTTAATCGGGATGTTAGAATTTTTTTTTTTTTGTTTGGCTTGTTAATATCAATATTTGTTTTTAGAATTGTAGAGATTATTTATTGCGTGTTTTTAATCAGACAAAATATAAATCTACTCACGGTATTAAATTCGGGCAAAGGGAAAATATCTAAAATATTCGAATCTGATTATTACATTTCTCTGTTCTCTCTCTTTATAAAAATATTATAGTGTCCCATGTGTTACTTCCAAATGCCACGTCCACTTCTCGTGTCTTGAAAATAGACAACCTCATCATATGAAAATAAATAGAATGATATTTTATTATTTATTTGTATAAAAACAAGACCAAAAATAAAATTTTAGAAAATTTATTATGCAAATAAAGACTTTAAAAATGAATCATTTTTATAAGTACTCCTAAAAACAACCTTTGTCCTACATTTGATTAGTCTATATATTCTCAAAAGAGGAAAAAAAAAATAGTATGATCGGCATACTTAAACCTTTTTATATAATCTTTATAAGGTAAAATAGATTATCATTGTTAACCCTACTTTTATTAGGATGGTTCTGTGATTACTTTCCTATTCTCTATCTTCTCTTCTTTGTCTAACGTGTGAGAGTTATGATTTTTCAATCGTTTATTCTCTTGGGTTGGACTCCAGTGATAGCCTTTGGATTATCTCTGGTTTTCCGATCCTAGGGATGGATATAAAAATCATATGATGAGAGTTTTGAAAGAGATGAGCTCGTTAGAGAAGGATCGGCATTGCGGGAAGGAGCAAGACGGGGAGGCCCTGTAGCCGCTCGGTTTCAGCAACCCAGTTTCTCTCAATGACATGGATCTTATTTTCAGCAAGAGCTCTTTCTATGTAATTGGTTTTTTTTTTTTTTTTTTTGTGGTTTTGTGTGTAATAATGGTGACACCTTCGCTGTTTTTTTTATCTGGGTGTTATATTTCAGTTTGTTAATTCTAATAATAGAGGTGGCTTCCCCACCTTCCGCGTTGATTGATTGTCCACTAGATTTAAGTCTTGGTGTTGTTTTGATCCCACTATAATTACTTTTATGCGGAGTTAGTGGTAGCCCTAGTACAACTGAGTGTTGGCACTCGATCGATCGGGATATTCCATCGATTATCGGGGTTTTGTCAAAACGAGTCTTACATGTACTCGATTTCAGTGTGCCGAGGTATATACTCGTTATCGATTCTTAAGCATATGCATTTCCCTTTGAGTGTCATCAGACTTTACTGATGGATCCGTTCTTATTGAAGATTTTGTCTCATATAATACGGGATCATTTATTATGTTTTGTGTCTCTGTATCTCCTTATTAAATTTAATAAAATTCCCGTTTCAAAAAAAAAAAAAAGATTTGCAATAATTACTTATATTCGAAATAGGAAAATTAGGGTGTGTAGCCTTTTTTTAGTCACGTAATCTAATAAATGGCCCAATTTTTTTTTTAATTTAACAAAATGACCATATGATATTTTTTTAGATTTAGTCAATGAAATTTGGTGATTTCAGTGATTGACTAATGATCAATTAGTGATTAACTATGAAATTTGGTAATTTACGTTATAGTCAATCTAATTGACCGTAAATTAATAACTGATTGATCAAATTAATTATATTATGTGTCTAATCATTGATTGATCATTTAAGAAAATTGAGTAATTATTTTAGAAAAAAAAGGACCTTTTAATATTTAGCATAGTTAATCACTGATTGATCGAAAAATTGTTTATTTTGACTATAGTCAATCACTATTATGATTAATCAGTGATTGACTACAAAAATTGATGATATATATTATGGTTAATAAATGATTACTGATAGTCAATAAAATAACTAAGTGTGTGTTTGGTTCGCCGGTTGAAGATGAAATTTTTAAGTTGGAGTTTGTTGATTTTTCAAAAACTAGTTATAAATTTTATTGATATTGATGTCAGAAATCTCTGACACAACACCCAATGTGGTTGTTCGACTTGGTTGGTCTTGCACAATCACTGTACACCTGGTCACCTACAAAATGGAAGCACCTCAAAGTAATAGGGACACCAATGGGGTGTCTGCTAAGGGCACTCCGATATTTAAGTCAGTAATGGTACTGATGAGCAAGCGGAGAGGCAGAGTTTTAGCAAAGAAAAATTGTCTATACCTGAACAAGTGGGCTGACCCTCTATTTATAGACATTCTCCGCAGGCTCGGGTATTCGGGTGACCCGATCGGTTTGAACTCCGAGTGCTCCTGGTGGGTAGACACGCTTCAGGTACACATACACTGTACTTCCAATAAGTCGATGCCGCGTGTCCGTGGTCTAACGCCGGGGGATACCAGAGTGGGCTAGTGTCGACACAAGTGGGCATAGTGTCAGTCTGAGCAGGCGGCGGATATCGGCGATGGGATAGGCGTAGTAACAACTGGCGTGTCAAGTGTCAGGCGGCAGATTATGAGTGTTGTGCCAGGACATTACCATCAGCCTGTACGGGGTGGTGTGACATGGACAGTGAGGGGTCCACTGAGCAAGTGACGCTCACCAGTTGTCTGGGAAGTTCTTTACGGGTCAATGACATGGGCCCGGGCTATGAACTATCCAGGGTACACTGTGGGTAGCGCTAGTGCGATGAACATGTGGCCGTTCAACGAGGTTCCCCAAAAAGAATCTAGACCTAGTCGGATCTGATCCGGTCGGGAATAATCGACCAAAGTCTTGGAATCTGGTTTTAACGTCCTCGTGCAACCGGTTCACTCCCGGAAAAGGGATTCCGTTACTGTATTAAATCACATCATCAACAGTTGACTTTTTAGAAAAGACAAAAACTGAGATGAAAAAATATAGTTTGGTCAAAGTTGAACTTAAATGCAAAACAAAGCATAAATAAACCACCAAAACCACCCACCCGCCTGGTTGTTTCTTCATAAATAACAAAACAAACAACAATATTTAAAAAACACAAATCCAGTCGTGGTATTTGAGTTTAAAAACTCATATAGGCTTGTGCCTTATTTCGTTGGTTCGTGCATAAGTAAGGTGTGGGAGAAAGAGAGCTGAAAAACGACATCCTTATTTTTAAGCAAATAAAACTCTCATTCATACAGATATATATATTTTTTTTCAATTTTATTACTCTTTATTGAAAAAAATCTCAAAACGACGTCCTTGATTTTTTCATTTTTTTAGCATTCTCATATATAGTAGATTCACTATAATATATTAAAAATGTATTCAAAACAACCGGTAAAACTGTGTATGATCTTGCCAAACATGCATTAGGTATCACAGAAGATATAATTTGACTTGAGAACATTCCACCCGCACCAATAGTTTCTATCTTAATTTCTGATTCTTTAACTAGTTAATGACAAATCAAGGAGTTATCTCATTCATATTATCAATAGTCTTCTTTCAAGTTAATAGTTATTTATCTTTAGTCTGTTTTATGAGAGTTTCAAAGGGTTTTATTGTTTTTAGTTTCTACTATAAAGAGTTTCAAAAATAATTGATTGGAGATGTACAAGGAAGAGTACACTGTTTTTTTATTTTTATTTTTTATTTCACTATCATTCTAATTATCTAACCATTCCAAAGGAGTTAATGTCAACCAAGGAGATACAACAAAAAAGTTTAATTAAAGATAAGCTCTAAATCTGGAATCTAGAATTGCTTTTATTAATCGTTTTTCAAATAAACTTTTACTAATCAAAAATTATTTTTTTATTTTCTAGGTACAATCGGAGGATGATATATATTTTTGATGTCAAAGATGGTTTTTTTGTTTCATTTCTTGCTCCAAACTGTTTGGTCAGCCATGTATTTAGTTGTGTTTTTCACGACTCATAGTTTAACTTAACTTGTTATTTGGATAAAAATAGACATATTGTGGTTAGATTTTTTTCGCCATTGATTGTATATTTCAGATACTTTCATATCCTTCTCAAAAAAAAAAAAAAAAAAAAAATCTCATTCGACTATTTTTACAGAACACTCATTTTAAACTAAACATTAAAAAAAATCCAAACTTTCTCAATAATTCGTATCATGCAATCTTTAAACATTAATTAACTAAAAAAAATTTAAAATACATCTCTCTCCTCCTCCTTAATTATATATATATATATATTATTCTTAAAAAATACTCGGGATATCACTGATATTAAAATATGTTACATCTATAATTTTGATATCACGAGACTCACATTATATTAGTGAGTGGTGCTCCCAGTTTCTTTTTAACATATTATTTACTGAGCTAGATACAAACTTACAGATCTAGAATGAATGCATCGTAATTTATTTGTTTATTTTATTTCTCAAATTAGTACGACCAATATATTCAAACCTTTTTCCGTATTGCTTATAAGGTAAAATGGATTTGCAGTAATTAAGAATCTCCAAATTACCGTTGATTTTACTGGTTAAAAAACCTACCGAAACCTACCTAAAAATTGGGCAATACATGTTGAATGTTTCACAAACGGCCAAGAAAAATAACCGATCAAACCACCAAATAACCGCGCAAACTACCGGCCATGTCCGATCATATCTACCCAGATAACAAAACAGATGGCTTTCGTCCTATTCAATACAAATTCATCCATGGTGTTTGGGTTTAAAAACTAACCGAGTCCGTAACTATGTGTGTTGAAGGGAGAAACGAAAAACGGACTTTCTTTTTTTAAAATTAGAAATGAGATATTTAAAATTTATTTTTATAATACATTAAGCGTAAATTTAGCGTTAGACTATACATAAACGGCTTTTTAAGTGAAAAAATATAAAAACAAAAAAGAGAAACGACACATGAATAGACCACCCTGGGAAATAGCAAATCTTGTCGTGGCCATATAAAAAAGGGGATAAACAAAACCAGGGCAGGCCCTTCATTTCTCTCAACTCTCTCTCTCTCTCTGCCCTACTAGTACACTCTTTTGAGTCTGATTCACCTCCACCAACCCCCACACACATTGCAGAGACACACAGAGGAGTAAAAAAAAAGAGAGAATTTTCTACTGAGAGCTCGCGAACTGCTTTTCTGGTCAGCCTTCTTCTTCACTCGCTCTCTTCTTCTTCTTCGCTTCCTTGATTTTTCTATCTCTAAAACTCTCACTTTCTTCCTCATTTTCCAGACCACAGATCAAGATTTTCACTCTATTTTTTTTTTATTTTCTTAATTTTTTTCTCCATTGATTTCTGGAGTAATTTTTGGTTTCTGTTTCACAGTGCATTGTGTTTTTCCCCCAAACTTTCTGTTCGAATCGTATTAGGATTTTATTTTATTTTTTTCGAAAGGTTTCCGTCTATCTTATTTTCAGAAATAGGATAATTCTGATTCTTAGAATTTTGTTTTTTGATTTTTCACCAGGATTTAACAGCAAATACGTAAGGCTTGTTTTTATAATCCGTTCGGTTTTCTTCAATTTTTATTTAAAAAAAATTTCAGGGCTTTTTCATTGTAATTTCAGCGGTTTGTACGAGTCTCGGTTTATGATTATTATTATAATCACAGTGTTGTTGTAATGTTGCAGTTTAAATTTCAGATTCAAGGCATATATATGTTTTTATATCGATATTGATTTACACTTTTTTTTGTTTTTTGTTTTTTGTTTCTCCGCTTCTTATAGGTGTGCAGTTATGGCAAATTTAGCTTTGACCAGTATACTGGAGAAGGTATGATCTGTAATGGGCAGACTTGTTTTACTGTGCCCATATATATATGTGTGTGTGTGTGTGTGTTTATATATATATATATGTATGTATGTATGTATGTATGTATGTATGTATATTTTAATGTGGATGACTTAACTTGTTTGGGGTTGTGTGCAGATGACGGGCAAGGATAAAGATTACAGATACATGGCAACATCTGATCTCTTAAATGAATTAAATAGAGACAATTTTAGGGCGGATTCCGATTTAGAGATCAAGTTAGTGAATATCATCATTCAGCAGCTTGATGATGTTGCTGGAGATGTTTCTGGTTTAGCTGTCAAATGGTATGTATATATATGATATTTGTCTCTACATATATCTATATCTATATCTATATCCATGCATACATATATATATTGATGAGAAACTGTAGAATTAACTTGAAGGCGGTTCAGAAGGATAGTTGATAACAAAGAAATATACACAGAAAAGAATAAAACACCAGCAGAAAACCTCTAGACTTTTAAAGGTCTATTGTTTTATTCCTTTTATATGAATCATGATTGTTGTCTTTTAGTTTGGGATTAAGTTGAAAATTTTTGATAAATTCGTTTTTTGTTTTTTAATTTTTTATTTTTTTTGGGGGTGATTGTGCAGTCTTGCCCCATTAGTGAAGAAGGTGACTGAGGAGCGAGTGGTGGACATGATCAATAAGCTGTGTGAGAAACTGCTGAACGGAAAGGATCAGCATCGCGACATTGCGAGCATTGCTTTGAAGACGCTTGTTGCTGAAGTTGCTACTCAGTCTCTTGCACAGTCTATTCTCGGTTCTATTTTGCCGAAATTGACTTATGGAATTACTGCCCCTGTAAGTAAAATTTTTTAGTCACATCTATATGACTTTTTTCCGATGACATGTTTCCGACTTTATGACTTTTTTCTTTTAATTCATTTATTGTGTATTTCCTCTTCTTAGCAATCAAGTTAAGGGCTTCTTGTAATGGTTTAGTGCATTTCTTTCTCTGCAGGTCACAAGCACTGAGATAAAGTGTGAATGTCTTGATATACTATGTGATGTCCTTCATAAATTTGGAAATCTCATGGCAGTCGATCATGAGCGGCTTTTAGGTGCACTCCTGTCACAGTTGTGTTCTAACCAAGCTAGTGTGAGAAAGAAAACCGTTTCATGTATTGGTAAGATTAATGTAGACTCTCTACAGTAATTGTTCCTTTCTTTTTTTCCCTAAACTATTGCTTTTGGATGGTGCTTGCTAAATGTTGTTGATTTTGCTCAATTTGTTCTTTCTGTCAAATATTATTTGTGTCATGAATCAGAGGTCGATTAGTTTTGTAGTTGTTCTGTCTTGTGCTCAATGATATCAATTAGATGCATTCTTTTTTTTTTTTGCCCTCCCATTTCGAGCGTTTACAAATGCTGGACTTAAACTTTTGTTCATTTACCACTTTGAGGGGATATTAATTGACGACTTTGGTTTCAGCATCTCTTGCTTCGAGCTTGTCCGATGATCTGTTAGCAAAGGCAACAGTTGAAGTTGTTCAGAACTTGAGAAATAAAGGTGCAAAATCAGAAATGACTCGTACGAACATTCAGATGATTGGTGCTTTAAGGTCGGTACCAGACTGTTTAGCTTTATGCTTAATACTTCTACACACACGCACACACACACACACACACACACGTGTATAATGCTTTTCCACCTTTCTTATAATTATATGGTGAAAATTTCTTTCTTTCTTTTTTTTTTTAATGAGTTTTCGTCCTTATGGTGTGTCAGCCGTGCTGTGGGTTATCGATTTGGACCCCATCTTTCTGACACAGTCCCTGTCTTGATCAATTACTGCACAAGTGCATCAGAGAATGATGAGGAGCTTCGTGAGTACAGCTTGCAGGTACCTTTTTCATAAAACATTGTCTTATATCCAAATTGAAGGGTTTTTTTTTTTTTTTTTTCCAAATATTGTTAAATTTTGATTGCAGGCACTAGAAAGTTTTCTGCTTAGGTGTCCCAGGGATATCTCTTCCTACTGTGATAAAATTCTTCATCTTACTCTCGAGTATCTAAGTTATGACCCAAACTTCACTGATAACATGGAGGAGGATACCGATGACGAGAGTCTTGAAGAGGAGGAAGAGGAGTATGCTTTTAATCTTTTAATCTATGTGTGTGAGGCAATTCTTGTTTCTTAATTCTTAAAAGCTTGTTGATTGATTTGTGGCGTGATGCTTTATTCATGGGTAGGGAAAGTGCAAATGAATATACGGACGATGAAGATGTCAGCTGGAAAGTTAGAAGAGCAGCTGCTAAATGCTTAGCAGCATTAATTGTATCTCGTCCTGAGATGCTTGCAAAATTGTATGAGGAGGTATATTGTGATTGCTTTCGATAAGTGTTTTTTTGTAATCTTGTGATGTGGATTATATCACACATTAAATATATTGTCTCTTCTTGGTCAGGCTTGCCCAAAATTGATTGAGAGATTTAAGGAGAGGGAAGAGAATGTCAAGGCAAGTACAAATGATCCACGTGTGGATCTTTTTAATATTTCATGGGGTTGGTTATCTGATGTTATTTTTTCTGCAGATGGATGTATTTAATACATTTATTGAACTGTTGCGTCAAACTGGGAATGTTACAAAAGGGCAGATCGACATCAATGAATTAAGGCAAGTTTTTATTTTATGTTATTTTCGACCTAAAATTACTTAATCTAGGTCATTCCTCCTTATGATATGGATGTATTGGTATTAACTCCATTAAGAGTATTTATTTTCCTTTTGTCTTTCTACTGTTTTCCCTGCAGAACATTAATCTCTCTCAAACCGACTAATTCTTTTCATGTTTCTTATCGGTCTATCTCGTATCCTTGTGTACTTAGTGACAGTGACGAGGCTTGAAAGTCCAGTCATTCTTTCAAGTGACTTACATATGCTCTTTTTCTCTCTCCTTCTTTCCTCTCTCCTTGTTTCCTCTCTCTAAGTGTGATTGATATAGTGGTATTGCATGAAAATTTGTAACAGAGTCTGGAGTTTGTTGGCACATTTCTTATGGTTGTTTTTGTTACATGGCTTATAGACTTGTATCAATTCTTATATTCATATTTGTTGCAGTCCTAGATGGTTGCTGAAGCAAGAAGTGCCAAAGATTATCAAGTCTATCAACAGGCAATTGCGTGAGAAGTCTATTAAGACTAAGGTATGAATTGCTCATGTCCGATTTGGTGCTTTTGTTCTAGACTTGTTTTGAAGTGTTACGTTTGTCTACTTGCAGGTTGGTGCATTTTCTGTTTTGAAAGAGCTTGTTGTTGTCTTGCCAGATTGCCTGGCAGACCACATTGGATCCCTCATCCCGGGAATTGAGAAAGCATTAAATGTGAGTATAACCATTGTTGGAACTTGAAATTGTATTTTGAACTTGCGATGTTCTAGGTAATGTTGATATTTTCCCCTCACCGCTTGATTATATTCTTGTGACGATGCACAGGACAAATCTTCTACCTCAAATTTGAAGATAGAAGCTCTTATCTTTACAAGATTGGTATTGGCTTCACATTCACCATCTGTTTTCCATCCTTATGTGAAGGTAAACATGAGTGCCCTGCATTTGTCAGTACACAATGGGTAAAATAAGTTGCAGACTTAGAAATCTAGAATATATTTACTCTTCAAACAAAGAAGTGAATGTCGTACTTTTGAAACAATTTGAAATGGTGTAACATTTTATACATTAATGTAAAGATAGAAGATTTGGAATGCCATGATATGATTATATTACGTAAACATTAAGCTTCAGTCAATGCTGAGGGATAGACTAAGTTTGGACTTTCAAATGGGTCAAGGGCTTGAAGTTATAGGTTTCATGTAACTTTTTTTTTGCTCTATGTTATCATATTCCATGTTTAGCCTCTTGTGTAATTGGATGTTATTAGGCTTTAAAAATTTCGTATAACATTGCATTTTGTGATTGTTGAATGAAATTTTAAATTGATAATTTTGCAGGCTCTTTCTAGTCCTGTTTTATCTGCTGTAGGCGAGCGTTATTACAAAGTCACTGCTGAGGCATTGAGAGTTTGTGGGGAACTTGTTCGTGTTGTTCGCCCTAAAATTGAAGTGAGTTTATTAGGCATTCTTAGACTTTCTAACCCTGTAAGTCCATCACTCCATTGTATAACTGTTTGAATGTTGCTGTGATGTAGGCGACTGGTTTTGATTTTAAACCTTATGTGCATCCAATTTATAATGCCATAATGTCACGCTTGACAAATCAAGATCAAGATCAGGTCAGTAGTTGAGCTGTTGTTGTTTTTATTTATTTTATTTTATTTTTAATAATTGTAACGTGAGAGGTCCAGGTATTCCGTTAAGCCTTATGCAAGGTTTACTGTGGCTCACGTTTATTCTTATGCAGGAGGTCAAGGAGTGTGCTATCACTTGCATGGGACTTGTTGTCTCTACGTTTGGTGATAATCTCAAAGTGGAATTACCTGCATGTCTTCCTGTACTTGTTGATCGCATGGGAAATGAGATAACCAGACTAACTGCAGTAAAGGTTGGTTGCATTTGTTGATTATGAAATCGGTTTGTGTGCATACCCGTGCATTGGCTTGAATTTATGTGTTGTTGCATCATAACTTTTCTGTGGATTTTTGTGTGTACGACAGTCAAGACTGAGATTTTATAGCCTTTTCACATTTAATTATCATTTAAGTCATTGATGGTTTATGTCCAGGCATTTGCTGTCATTGCTGCGTCTCCACTGCAAATTGATCTCTCTTGTGTTTTGGAGCAAGTAATAACAGAATTGACAGCATTCTTAAGAAAGGTATGAAAAATTTTGTACAAATTGTCTTCAATTCTTATTCCAAGTTGATACATGGACTCAACTTCGTTTCTCTATGAATAGGCAAACCGGGCTTTAAGGCAGGCAACACTGGGGACGCTTAATTCCCTAATTGTTGCTTATGGTGATAAAATCGTTTCATCTGCTTATGAAGTTATTATTATTGAGCTTTCTACTCTGATAAGGTTTCTACTTCACCTTTTTTTTCCTTTGCTTTTGCATTTTCTTTGTTCCTATTTTGGTTATTATTATTTTTTTTTGGCAGTGCATGACTATTTCCAATGTTTTTAAGCACAACTTATTTCTTATTCTTTATTATTATGCCAGTGATTCAGACTTGCACATGACGGCTCTTGCCTTGGTACTCTGCTGCACTTTGATGTCCGATAAGAGATCAAGCTCAGTTATTGGTTTGGCCGTTAGGAACAAAGTTCTTCCTCAAGCACTAACATTAATCAAAAGCTCATTGCTCCAGGGGCAAGCTCTCTTGGTAATTAAACTTTTCTTCATACTGTTGAATTTTGATCCTGATATTTTACACGTTTGAGAACCTTTACTTTTGGAAACTGCAGGCTTTGCAAAACTTCTTTGCTGCTTTGGTCTATTCTGCAAACACAAGTTTTGATGCCTTATTAGACTCTCTTCTTTCAAGTGCTAAACCATCTCCCCAGGCAGGTGGTGTTGCAAAACAAGCTTTGTACTCGATAGCACAATGTGTTGCTGTTCTATGCCTGGCTGCGGGTGATCAAAAGTATTCATCTACCGTGAAAATGCTTACCGAAATCCTTAAAGATGACAGCGGTATCAATTCAGTAAGTCATAGCCACCTCTCCAAATAAATAAATAACTAGATAAATGCTCCATATTATTAATATTATTTTTTGCCTCGTAAGAAAACCTCAATAGATAGTAACATAATCAAGAAAGAGAAATTGACTTAAAGTAAATCTGTGTGTGCGTGTGTGCAAAAAAATGTTTTTAAGATCTAGATAAGTCTGCTAGTTTATTATTTAGTTTTCAATTCCGCTGAATGTGGGATTTCATTGCCTTATTTAAGGCCAAGCAGCACCTTGCATTGCTATGTCTCGGGGAGATTGGAAGGAGGAAAGATCTAAGCTCTCATGCACATATTGAGAATATTGTTATCGAGTCATTTCAATCACCTTTTGAAGAGATAAAGTCTGCAGCGTCCTATGCTCTTGGTAATATTGCTGTTGGTAATCTCTCCAAGTATCTGCCTTTTATCTTGGATCAGATTGACAATCAGCAGAAGAAGCAGTATCTATTGCTTCATTCTCTGAAGGAGGTGGGTTCTCGAACAATCTGTCAATTATGGAGCCTCTTGTCATTTTCTATCATATATGTTTCTGAATTAGCTTTGGACCATTATTGCAGGTCATAGTAAGGCAGTCCGTAGATAAAGCAGAATTTCAGGATTCTAGTGTTGAGAAGATCCTTAAATTACTTTTCAATCACTGTGAAAGTGAGGAAGAGGGTGTTCGCAATGTAGTAGCGGAGTGTCTCGGTAAAATTGCGCTTATTGAACCTGCAAAACTTGTTCCTGCACTGAAGGTATTAGAAAGGACCTTTTACCTTTATGCTATAATTTATGATAAAATCGTTTGATGGACTGCTAATGTTTAGTTTATCTTCTTTATTTCGATAGGTACGAACAGCCAGTCCAACTGCATTCACTAGGGCTACAGTGGTCATCGCTGTGAAATATTCAGTAGTGGAGCGGCCGGAGAAGATAGATGAAATTATATACCCTGAGGTCTCATCATTCCTGATGCTTATTAAGGATGATGACCGGGTAAGCCTCGTATTTCTAATGTGTAGGCGACTGCTAAAACTATTTATGGTTATAATTTTCTTTCAAAACTTGTAGTTCTTTTTTTTTTTGACTTTTTGTTTATAGTTTTTTTTCCCTTCCTTATCTATGGCTATATTGGTTTTGGACTTGTAATGACTGATTTGATGTGACTTTTCCGCAGCATGTAAGGCGTGCAGCTGTACTGGCCTTGAGTACATTTGCTCACAATAAGCCAAACCTCATTAAGGGGCTTCTTCCTGAGTTGTTACCGCTGCTTTATGATCAAACAATTGTCAAGGTTAGATTTTGACCGTTATGCCACGTGTAATAACCTGAAATGTGAATAGGTGGATGTGAATCATTTCCGTTCATGTTCAGACATGACACTTTAGCTTTTCTTTTTCGCCATTTAGTCATTTTGTTTATTATCAGATCTCTTCAAGTCTGATCTTTTTTCATTCTTAAAAAACTTGTACAGCAAGAATTGATCAGGACTGTTGATCTTGGTCCATTTAAGCACATTGTGGATGATGGACTTGAGTTGAGGAAGGCTGCTTTTGAATGCGTGGACACATTGCTGGACAGTTGTCTTGATCAAGTGAACCCCTCATCTTTCATTGTTCCGTACCTTAGATCTGGTCTTGATGGTGAGTGTTTAGATTAAATAAGAGTCTGCAGCATTCTTTTTTCCCTATTTTCCATTCTATCCGTAAGGTTTTGTCGCATTGGTGGTTTTGATGAGTTCTAACTTCTTTATTATGTTCATGCCTACATTGAAGAAGACAAATGAATTTAGTACATTAGTAGACTCATGTATGAATGAACTTTTTTTCGTCATTCTTTTCCCTTCACAGTTTTGTATACACAATATCTTAAACAAGTAATAGTTTGCTGTTGCGTACCCCAAATTGTGTTAATCTCTAACTAATGGTGAAACCTGAAGGTCGTTTCGGTGCTTTTATTACCTTCAGAACTGATTTGTATTTCGGGTTTTATGGCAGATCACTATGATGTTAAAATGCCTTGCCATCTTATCCTCTCGAAACTTTCAGAAAAATGTCCGTCTGCAGTATTGGCTGGTGGGTAAATCAGAGGATTCTTGTTTTCTTAGATTCAGCATGCTCCAAGCATTTAACTCGTGCATTACTTTGACTTTGCATTCTTCAGTTCTTGACTCCTTGGTAGACCCTCTCCAAAAAACGATCAACTTCAAGCCAAAGCCAGATGCTGTCAAGCAAGAAGTAGATCGCAACGAGGATATGATTCGCAGTGCCCTTAGAGCTATTGCATCCTTAAATCGCATAAGGTTTGCCCCTAAACTGTATCTGAATCCAGTCATTCGATGTAAAATTCATGTGGTCACGCTGGCCTCCTATTAGGCCTTTGAAGAAAGAAACACGGCTACTTCATTTATTTGAGAGCATGTCTAAATTTCAAAAATGCCTGTAAAAATCACATAGCTACTCCCCTTTCCTAGTCCTTAATCCCCAAATCTTCTTATGCTTTCTTATAAATATCATGAAGAGAAAGAGAGAGAGAGAGAGAGAGAGCTATTTTACTTTTCCTTGTCTCTTTCTCTATTGGTGATTCTTCTAATGCTTTGTCATTTTCAATGCTCTGCAGTGGCGGAGATTGCAGCCTTAAGTTCAAGAATCTTATGAATGAAATATCCAAGTCTCCAGCACTTTGGGAGAAGTACTACTCCATCCGAAACGAGTGAAGGACCGGCCTTGGTGTTGCATCCAAGTTTCACTTGCAAAAAAAATGAGAGCATTCATCAAAATCATCCAAAACTCCCCTTTTTCGGGGATTAGAGAACCAGAAGGCGGGAAGTTTGTGGCCTCAGTGATGCATGTGTAAAGCGGCATAAGAGTTAAACTTGATGCTTAAAGAATATGCGAGACGCATCACCAATTTCTGATATCTTAGGAATACAAAGTTATGATTTTTCTTGTATAGTTTTCGAAACATCAAATCCACCGTCAAGTGTCCATTGCTAGCCCCATCCCAAAATCTCTTTACTTGGTATTGGGTTGAAGTACAAAGCATGGGTTTGCATTTGTGGCAGAGGTAGACTTGCACAAAAAGTTGTTTTTGGGGATGATTTTAGTGCGGATCATATTAGTTTTTTTCTTCAAAAAAAAAAAAAAAAGATAATTATTGTTGTGAACAAATGGCTATCATTTTCACATGATCAAAGCTAATTTTGAATCTTCTAAAGTTTTTCATCTCAACTTCTTGCTGGCTGGTGCCCTAGCAACTCAAAGAGGATTATACTAGAACAAATCTGGCTGGGGAGGAGGGGGGGTGTTGCCATGGCTGATGCTTAGATTTCGGTGGCTCGAGCAATTGGGTCATGGCGAAGGCCGTGATTGCTCGTGGAAGGTGACAATGGTCACCATCCGATGAAGGCACACCAGCTGGTCGTGAGGGTGGCTTGGGGTGGTGGTGGTGGGGGGTTGCCACTCGCTTGGGTGGCGTTGTAGTTGCGGTGACACTGCAATTTGAGGCACAAGTCCTATAGAGATTGGAACATGGCCCGAGCCTGTCTCAGAGGGAGTGATCAGCATCTGCAGGGGCTGGGTCACTGCCTCCGATGGCCGAGTCATTTAGGAATTGAGGGGTTGGCTTCTGTATGTGTTTTGAGATTTTCCTTTATTTTTGCTTTTCATTATAATTTTGGAGACAAAGGAAGGATTTGATCTTGTCTTTAGTATAGTTTTTATAGGCAACACGATCTCGAGCCTCCAATGGTTCATATTTCATACCCTACTTGATATTCCCAAAAGAAAAAAAAAAAGAAAAGAAAAAGAAAGAAAAGTTTTCCTTCACATCCACAAAATTGCATCCACAACTTTAATATAAGGAAAAAAAATAAAAAACTATATGGACTTTTAAGACAAATAATACGTTAAATAATATACATACACAGCTACAATTGTGATTTCATGTGAAACGAAAACAAGGAACTATTCTTCGTTCTTATTGCCCTCCGTTTGTGATGGGAATCAAAGAGTACACTATTGTTCATTTCTCTTCAAACTCGACATCGATAATCTCAGGTGACGACTTTGAAAAGCCAGTGCCTCTGCTATCTCTCGTGAAGGAGTCCCCTTTGGGCTGCCAGACTGTGTTTCCACAGTTGGCACACCGTATCATTTGGTTCTTGTAACCAACAAATTGCCTCTTGCAAGCTGGGCAAGACCCCTGCACAAGTTACAAGCAAAACAATGACAACCCGTTTTCCAAAAATCTATTCGACGCAATACACAGCATCTACATTCACAAAATAACAGAATTAAGATCGGGTCATCTGGTCAACCAAAGCAACATCTTTGGGAATCATTTTCGTGTGTTCCGGATTCTATATGTTTAGAATGTGTTATAGAGTGATTCATAACATAGTAGTAAGTGAAAAGCTACCAAGGAATAAAGGGAAACGTGTTTCAGAAATCGAGTGATAAAAGAAATTCAGAAGACGTAAACAACAATGCTTAGTTGCAGACTGAGGTGGCAAAGACGTAGATACCTTTATAACAAGGTTGTTGGCAAACGTTCCGACAAGAAGAGGACCGGCGAATGGTAGTACCCATATTCCAAATATCAGAAACCGGAAGAGCCATCCGGAGAGCGCGAACCAGAGGAAGAAAATTGTCTAGGGAGAAGAAAAAGTAAGGTCAGCCTAAATTAAAAGTTTTTGGTATAATAAAGAACCAAACACACATTTTGGACCAAAATGTTCAATGATAAAAAATAAAAGATTAAACCTAGATGCTCACTACTACACATTACTTGACAATAAATTTTCATCAGTCTATTTGATGCTCTGATTAGGACGAAACTTTAGTATAAGAGAAAAGAAAAACAAGATACAGCATGAAAATGATAATAGGAATTTGTTGAGAACAGCATTGGAATCGTCTATGAAATTCTGTTAGGTTGTTTTTCTAGATAGATTATCCCGAGTACCCGAAAAAGAGATTATCCCGAGTACCCCAAAAAGCGGAATTTTTATTAGATTATGTTTTATTAAATATATTTCAATTTTCCTAAATCCAATGTTCTGTGAGCTATATATATATATATATATATATATATATATATATATATATATAACAATACCCCCATGGTCAGCAACTAACATGAAGCAAATGGACTGAAAGAAATATCCCAAACCAAAAAAGGCAAGTTTTGAACTTTGTGTAATCTAACAAATAGCTTATAAGTAATTGTGATAATTCTAACAAAATGCTATTAAATGACGGCTTAAGATATATGTAAGAAATACTCACAGCGAAACTCCTTCCCAATGGAGTCTCCAAGAAATCAACGAGCTGCTTCCTGTACTGCACGGACAACAAACGAACGAATTGGTTGAGAATAGCTTGAACATTAAATGGAAAAAAATAAAAAAAATACACGAAGTAGGAGAGAGAGAGCACAAACCCTAGGCCAATTTCTGCTGAAATCCATAGTTAGGGAGCGCCATCGCGATCCAATCTCGAGGTCCCTGTCGATCTCGCGGGCGCGGGCGAGGGCGGATCGGGCGGCGGAGCTGAGGCGGTGGGAGACGGAGTACTTGCGGTCGAGGCGCTCGGCGGTCTTCCTGGCCTCGAAGAGGAAGCGCTCGAAGCCGTCGTTGGCGCTCCGCCAGGCGTCTCTCCAGGCCTCGCCGGAGGCCATGCGCTTCGCGAAGCCGTTGAAGTCGCTGCGGCGGCGGAAGGCCAGAACTACCACGGCTGAGCTCCGGCGATTGTTACGCAGCCTCGCCGTCGCCGGGAGGCCCACCGCCTGTGGGTTCCATCGGAGAGTTGTAGCCATGCGAGAGGGGATGAAGCTTCTGGAATTCGAGAATTGAAGAGAAGAAGACGACGATGATAACATGCTGCTACAAGCAAAACTTCTCCACTTTGTTGTCTCAATAATAATTTTAATAATTAATTAATTAAAAAATATTAAAATAATAAAAAACAATTTCGTTTTGATGTCAACCAAAGGGTATTCCTACTTATGGTTGAACGACGTCTAATTTTTTGTTCCAAGGTTCATGTCGTTTATTGATCGTGACACCAAAAAACATGTCGTTCGCACTTGAAACGACATGTAGACTTACTTGGAACAACTATGTCGTTTGACATAACAAGTCTATTAACTTTTATGCCCACGAAACGACATACTTTTTCACACAAATTTCCTGTCGTTTACGTGGAAGACAATATTCGAATCAAAATTCTGAATTTTTTTTTCAAAGAACGTGCCGTTTACAGTTACTTGTCTTGTCGTTGTTAACAACTCGTCGTTAACAACTCGTCGTTTGACATTTACATATCTACTGTCGTTTGTGAGAATGAAACGACAAGTCAATGTTGCATAAACGGATATATAGGTGCTTTAGCTTTAGTGTCGTTCGACAGTTACTAGTCTCCTGATGTTTATGAGATTAAAACGACATCTCCTTTTTTTTTTTTTTTTAATCTTTTTCTTTTCAAGAAATATATAATTTGGTTTCAATTCGGTTCCTCCTCCTTCCTTGGCATATTCCGATCTCCGACTGATCAGAATCTTCTTTTACAACTCTCTTCTTTCTTTCCCTTTTCGTCAGCCATGGACGCCTCCGGCGACGGCCCTCCTGTTTTTCTCGATCGCACCTCTCGAGTCACCAGAGGCAAGAGGTTAGACAGCAATTCCTCCCCTAGCTCCATCTTTCATCGCCATTAAAGCTTTACTCCGAGCTTATCTCCTTTTTTTTTTTTTCTCGTAATTCTCAGGATGACCAAGTTGCTCGACGAGGAAATCGAAGAGGACGAGTTGTTCTGGAACCAGGACGCTCTTAAAGAGGTTCTTCTTCTTCTTCAATCTTATTTTTTTTTTCTCGCACTTCTAAATCTAAATTGATTTTTATTTGTTTCTGTTCAGGAAGTAAATAAAATTCTTTAAAATTTAAACGTGAGGTTGGTTTTCCATTAAATTCATTAATTAAATTCAAGAAAAAATTGGCGTTTTCCCAAAATTTTACGGATCTCCTCTTATGTGCGTCAATTTTAGATTTAATAAATCCCGTTTGGGTTACCTGTTTGATATAGGAAGAGAATGATGTTAACTATGAAGCAGAACCGGAGGTTGCTGATGAATTCGACAGCGATTTTGAAGAAGATGTGAGTTACCTTATACTTCAATTTTGCATTAAACAAAAACAGTTAATTAATAAATATAGAAAAAGAAAAAAAGAGAAGAACCCAGAATTCAATTGTTAATTTGATTTTTTTTTTAAATTGTTGGTAGGAGCCGGAGCCTGATGAAGAAGCAGAAAACAATGAAGCAGACGATAGGTTGAGCTTCAAAATGAGCTTAGTACTTTGTTTGAAAAATTTTAGAGGGGTTGGAATGTCTAAAGGTTGAGTTTTCTTTGATAGGGCAAGGCCGAAGAAGCGGTTGATATATCCAGGAAAGACATTGGCGAAGAAGAAAAAGAAGAAGAAGAAAGTGCTGTCGAAACTAGAAGAGGATTCTAAAGATGAGGCAGAGAAAGTGAAAAATCAACTCTCCGTGGAACAGCAGCATGATGCCCCCGAGGATGGAGGAGAAGGAGAAAGAACTGTGAGGAAGTCGACGCGAACTGCGGTCGTCAATAGGCAAGCAGAGAGAGATGCCATACGCGCAGCGTTGCAAGCCACAACGAGGGTCAGTTTTCGGTATTGTTTTAGTTGACCGTTGTGGCATTTTCTCTGTCGATCATAATCTGAATTGGAGTTGAGAATGCCATTGAATTTTGCATGGGATAATGCTTGTTAATGAAAGATGATCCGTCATTTAGTTGGTTGTGATTTTAGTTCTTCAGTTGATTGCTTATAGTTTTTAGTTTATAGTTTTTTTTTTTTGCTAAAACGTTGATTATTGTTTTTCTCTACGAATGGTATGCATATGCTTGCAAACACTGAAACCATGGAAATGTGCAGAGATAGAGACGCATTTTTGTATTAAAATAAGCTAAATTTTCTTTTGGAAAATCAGCCAATAAAGAGGAAAAAGGAAGGCGAGGAGAAGCGGATGACACAAGAGGAGATGCTTTTGGAAGCGGCCCAAACAGGTAGTGTACTACTCTAAATAGTAGACATTATATGTGGCATGGATTGCTCGGAACTTTGTTCCTTGAAGTTTTGAGGCTGGTTTTGACTTTTTCTGTGATGTGGATGTGATTTTGTTCAGAAATCATGAACTTGAGGAATTTGGAGCGCGTTTTAGCAAGGGAGGAAGAAGTTAAGAAAAGAGCAATTGTGCATAAAGCTGTGTACAGTGGCCCCCAGATACGATACTATTCAAAAGATGGTAAATATTTGTTTTATTTATTTATTTTATTAATCAATGAAGCATATGCACAAGTTTTATTCTTATCTGAATAACAATTGGTCTAAAGCCATTTGTTGTCTACCTATACGTTTCCTGTAGGTCGTTCTTATCTGGAATTTAGTAAAGGAATATCATTTCAGTCAGCGATAACTACGGCTTCTGTTCCATGTAAGTAAAATAAGATATCTTCACTTGAGCACTTCATTATCAGGGGAAAACACGTACAAGCATCTTTATGATCAGAATGTGCTTAATTATCTGCCGCTCGTCTAGATTGTTGATCTTGAATGGAGCCGCTTTCGTTTTTATTTTCTTTTATTTTCTTTTTAATTTAAAATTTTCTCGAGTATTATTGTATTATTGTCCAATATCAAACTTTTAATTTTCATATTTATGTTTCTATTTCTTTCTAGATCCCAAGAAAGCCGTCTGTGCAGTTACTGGTTTACCTGCTAAGTAAGAGCTCTGTCGTCTTTGCAATACCATTTCCGTGGTTGTAGTTATGTATTTGAGCATGATAGCTATAATTGTTAGTTTACCAATTCTCCCAAATGCTTAAGCTATTAGGAGGTGGGCCAACATTAGTTTTATATATCAACAATAATGTCAACTAAAAGCATAAAATAGTATAACTAAGAAGGAAGTAAAGAGGATATGGAGAAAGTTTATTGCTAGTTTTAAATTTTCTAATCGACTGCTTTGACCTTTTCTTTGAGATTGCTAACAAGCATACTATTTGGCATAATGGTTTCTTGGCTCCATCTCCCTTTCAAACTCTTTATACTAGGTAATGGTAAAACAGTAGACAAATAGCTTTTACCGCCAATGGGGAAATCGGTCATCATGAAGTACGTCTTCTAACCTTGGTTTATTGATGTTGTAGGTACCGTGATCCTAAGACAGGGTTGCCTTATGCAACAAAAGAAGCTTTTCAAATTTTACGTAAAAGGTATGGCTTTCCTTGCTTCCAAGTCCAGCGTTTATGGCTTTCCTTGCTTCCAAGTCCAGCGTTTATGGCTTTCCTTGCTTCCAAGTCCAGCGTTTATGGCTTTCCTTGCTTCCAAGTCCAGCTAGCCTTGTTTTTTTAACTGATGGGGAATTTGCATTATATGGTTCCTTGTGCATCCAAATAAGCATTTACAAGTGTCCGTTTATGTTAGAAATTCCCTTGCCTCTCAATTTTGTATTAGAGTGTTGGAAAATCAGCATGCCGTATTTATAGCTTGTTATTCGCTTGCAGTTTTCATTTTATGTTCCCTATTATACTTTTAGTACATTTCAATGTGCTGAACCTAAATGCCAAGTTGATTTTGTGTTTTCACCTGTTATTGTGCTTTTCAGTTTTCAGGATGAAAATCATGGTGTCCGGAAGGATATGGACTTGGGGAATCTATTTGATTCACTTTCTGATAAAGGGTTTTCAGAAAGGCGGAGGAGATCAGTGATACCGGATAGGAATGAAGTATCGTATTCCCGACAATTTGCACGTTTCCGCAGAATTCCATCATTTGAGGACATGGATTCCGATTAGCTGACCCAGGTAATTCTTTTAATTTAAGGATTTTTCTAATCTCTTCTATGTGTTGCGGTATTCCGTTTCTGTTCAGTGGCTCTTTGTTTGGTCCACTTAGCTGCTAGAGTGAAGTCATTTAAAAATGATATGAGATAATTTGACTAACATTTACTTCCACAAGCAGAAGCCTTTACATGAGGTAAGAGGACGGAGGAAATGTGCCAACAGAATAAAACAGACCTCCATAAAGGAGGTAAGTCCACTGAAATCTCGAGTTTATGACAGTCCAGGTGGAAGTATTTCGATTTATTTATGGAGTAGGAAAATGATTAGTTTTTAGAACATTGCTGCTGATGAAGTTCTTTTTCCCCCAAAATTCTGATATACAAGTACTTCTCAACAGCGGCATTAGGTTGCGACACCGTTGGGTCTGTCGTCGAGGCAATGATGATGAAATTGGATGAAAGCAGTGTATATAGTGTATGTTCTTTGGACTACTGATAAGTGCAAGCTGAACCAAATATTATTATTGTCACCCTTGATTGGTAGAAGCTTCACCATATTTTGTTGTTGTTCTTAATTTATTGATAATCCCATTCTCTCAGCAGAATAAAATAAAAAATTAAAAAAAAAAAAGATATACCACTACTGTTTGGGCAGTAGCTTTTTGAATTTGCTGTGGCGGACAAGTTACTATGTCATTTTTTTTTCGGAAGCTGGGGAATGAGGATTTGAACCACACGCCTTATAATGGAATTAGATGTGGAATTATTATTGGGTTATGTTTACAACTACATCATTATGTCATTTTCAACCCTAATTTATGATGTACCCATTTTGCGAGTTTATCTGAACTAGGTGAAATTTAATGTCCTTTAACCTATATTTGGTAAGAAGGAAAAAAAAAAAAAGTCAATCTAATATTTTTCATCTAATAATCCCTGCCTCCACTTCCTTTCTTTCACTTTTCCACCATACCAAACACAACATTAGGCTTATAGGGACCGACTTACCAACAACGTCGTTGGCATGTGTTTGAAGTGTCAACCTCAAAGGCCCCGTTTTGGGGTGGAGTTTGGAAAAGTAATATCCAAACATTTTTTTGTTATTTTTCTCTAATTTTTTATTTATTTATTTTTTTAAATATTTTCAAAAAATTCAAATTTTTAAAGTTCATTGTTTTATCATTTTAAGTTGAAATGAGATGATTTTTTTTTTCAATCGCATAGAATTTTGAAAGGAGAAAAATAAGATCCATATTGTTAAATTTTTTTTTTCTAAATATGTTTTAAGTTTTTACTATTGTTCACTCTAAATAGTCATTTTTATGAAATTTATATTTTCAAAACTCAAATTATCTCTAATTTCTAAAATGTCGTTTCCAAACCTGATCTCAAACAGGCTCTTATTACTACACTTGAGGGCCATACTTGGAGGACCCAGTACGATAGTGCTGCTTTCGGCCCAAAAAAAAAAAAAAAAAGGGTACCATAGTGCTTCCTTTTGAGCCAGCTCCTTTGTTAGTATTATTATTATTATGTTTTTTTTTTTTTTTGGGTAGACGAAAGATAAAGGAATTGAACAAAAAAAAGAACCCTAAAAAAAAAAAATCCTTTATCTTTGTTCTGGACAAAACTGTGGTTGAGAGTTTCTATCGATACAGTCATTTTTTAAATCACAGATATTGAATTGGATGGTCTATATTAAGGGTGCACATGATGAACTGTAGGCACCATCCATATTATAACAAAGTAAGTGAAAAAGAGAAAGAAAAAAAAAGAAAAAAAAAGAGAAAAAGCTGAAGAAGATCGTGAACGGGAAGAAAGAGATAGGGGAAGAGAGAGAGATGGGGGGTGGGGGGTTCCTGTCGAGGGGGGGGGGGAGGGGGGCTGGGGTGGGGGGCGCCGGGCGGGCTGGGGGCGGGGGGACGGCGGGGGCACCGGGGGCAGGGAGAGAGGAGAAGAGAGAGAGAGGGGAAGAGAGAGGGGGGTGGCTGGGGATGGTGTGGGGGGTGGCCGGGGGTGTGGTCGCCGGTGTCGGGGGGTCACCGGCAACGTTGGGCAGGTCACCGGCGACAGAGAAGATAAGGGTTGAACGGGAAGAGAAAGAGAGGGGAAGAGAGAGAGGAAAGAGAGAGGGGGGGTGGGGGGGTCGGGCGGGCTGGGGGTAGGGGGCTTGGCCGGGAGAGAGAGGGGAAAAGAGAGAGGAGAGAGAGAGGGGGGGGGGGTAGGGCGCCGGGGTGTGCCGGGGGAGGGGGGTTGGGGTGGGGGGCGCCGGGTGGGCTGGGGGCAAGGGGCCGGCAGGGGGGGTGCCGGGGGCAGAGAGAGAGGAGAAGAGAGGGAGGGGGGCCGGGGGTGGGAGGGGGTGGCCGAGGATAGGGTGGGGGTCGGGCGGGGGTGTAGTCGCCGGCAACTTATGAGAAAGTTTATATGAGGTAAGGTGTATGGTAACTATGTTACACCAATAATATATCAACAGTTCGATTAAATCTAACGATTTAAAAAATAACTCTACCGGTAGTTACTCTGAAAGAGACTCTATCACAGCCTCTCCCATTTATTCTATCCAAAATAATAATAATAATAATAATAATAATAATAATTAAATCATGATATATTTGCATTGCCATTTAATTTAGGTGGGTAGAAAAAGCGAAATGGTTATCTGCAACTATCCCTTTCTAAAGCATATATTTATTTAAATGTCTCTAGTTTTATTAAATTAAAGAAAGTGTCAATTTTTGAAAAATTTAAGAAGCTATTTCTTGAAAATTTTTTTTAGATATTCATATTCTCGAAGATTGTTTTGTTGATCGAAAACTTTATAATTAGACATACGTGGGGGTAAATCGATGATTTTATCCACATCAACTTACAATTTATTAAAAATCAATTAAAAAAATTACAAAAAGTCAATTATAAAAATGTTTTTTAAACGAAGTAAAAACAGAGGAGTAAAAACAGAGACATTTACATAAATAGACTCTAAAAGGGCCATCCACTGCAGTTTTATGCAATTTTTCAAAGACAAAATTGCTGATTTAAAACTTACGTTAGGAACATATTTTCAGAAGATTTCTTTTCCCCAAAAAAAAAAAAAAAAAAAAATCCTTTTTAAGGACTTTTTGGTGCAAGTCTTAAGTCACAAACAGAGTTCCAACTGAAAGATATTTTTGTGTGAGTGTGAAATGCAACTACTCTTGCACTTGGTTGCTGAAATTCATAGGGTTAGGAATCGGAATCGGTTGTTTAATATGTCCGCGTACTTGCATCGTCATTGGAAAAATGCTTTCTAACATACCTGACATTTTTCCCAACAAAGTTTTAACAAAATTTCAACAATATACTCACGTGAATGTTCATTTTATTTTATTTTTCAGGGATCATTTGTTAAGTTCAAGTTAGTTTCATCTCTCTTTCTAGCCCAAAAAAAAAAAAAATAGTAATATTAGTGATAAAAAAGTTAGTTTCATCTCTCTATACACACAAATAAAAATATTGAAATTTTTAGAAAAAGGAAGTAGAATTCTATTTTTTACTCTATCACAAAATTTTCGTAAAAAGAAACACATTTTTTTTAAACCATAAAAAACCTCATCATAGAATTCTATCATAAAAAACATTTGGATTTTACCTCATAATTTTAAACCTCATGATACACATTTTTAAAGCTTACCGCATGATATAATTCTATCATAAAAAAACCTTTGGATTCTACCTCATAATTTTATTTAGAAAAAATCTTTAAAATATTATGTTGGAGAAAAACATTTTAAAAAATACTTTACATTATTATATTAACAACACCAATATCTGTCCTTCAAAAAAAAAAAAAAAATGCTGTGCAGACATTTTTATCCCTGTGACACGCCGCACAACTATAAAAGCGCGGCGAGAGCGCTAGCGAACTGGCTATTTGTTTCGTTTTTGCCCAAAACCCTAATTTAACCACCTCTTTCTCTCACTCCCGCGCCGCCACTGCCATCACCATCACCGACTCAGTCACCGAGCACCGCCGGTCGCGGCGGGGTTCCGGTTCTTGTTGCTCAGAATGGGAGTTCCGTCGTTCTACAGATGGCTGCTCTGCAGCTTCCCTCGCGCGGTGGTCGACGCCTACAAGGGAAACAACCCTGAGGAAACCATAGAGTTCGACAATCTCTACCTCGACATGAACGGCATCATCCACCCCTGTTTTCACCCCGAGGGATTGGTACGCCGATTTTTTCTTAATTTTCTTTCGTTTGTTGTCGGGAAATTCTGAGAATTTCACTTTTTTTTTAATGAATTTTGTGTCGATTCAGCCTGCTCCGAGAACGTACGACGAGGTCTTTGAAGCTGTGTTCAAGTACATCGATGCGGTTTTTTCCATCGTCAAACCTCGGAAGCTGTTGTTCCTGGCAATCGGTGCGTTTGTTGAATTTTCAGCTCGAATTGAACAAAATCAATGACTTTATTTACATGTTCTTCTTAATTGGAAGCTGTTTTGATTTTGCGGTATTTGATTGTGTAGATGGTGTTGCACCTCGAGCTAAGATGAATCAGCAACGGTCCCGGCGATTCAGGGCTGCTAGGGAAGCTGCTGAGGAGGTGAGCTTAATAGTATTTGACAACAATGGAACGTTTGGTAAATGGTATTGGGGAAGATAAATTTTTTTGTAAAGGAAAGTAAAGAAACAAAAAAAAAAAAAAAATCATTTGTTTATTCCAATTCAAGGGAAAACAAAATTTGAGGGTGACCAAGGATTGGATTTCCTTTTAATTAGCATTCCTGGTTTTGGGAGTAAACACTTGAATTGGTGGAATAGGGAAAAATCCCTCTCCTTTCCTTGTGCAAAGATTTCGCCCTTTCCTTTACCCGTTTGTAGTAAATAAATGTGCCTTTCGTTAATCGGTTGATGTTGGTTTGGCTGTGTTCTTACTAGTGTGATATCCTTTTGGGAGTTATTGAGTTTCTGATTATTGTTTCAGGCTGCTGAGAGAGAGGAGCTTGGTGTGAATGTCTCTGAAACACAAGACGAGCAGTCTGGTAAACTTGATTCAAATGTCATCACACCTGGAACTGAATTCATGGCATTGTTGTCTTCAGCTCTTCAACATTACATACGTTTGAGAATGAACGAGGTGCCAAAGTGGAAGCGAGTCAAGGTAACTTTGACCGTCCTTTGCCTGCATGTTCAAGTCTCTCTCTCTCTCTCTCTCTCTCTCTGTCCCTATTTCTCGGTGATGTAACTTGTAATCATGAGGATTTTACAGGTAATCCTTTCGGATGCCAGTGTACCTGGTGAGGGGGAACATAAGATAATGTCTTATATCCGCTTGCAGCGGAATCTGCCTGGATATGATCCCAATACGAGACATTGTCTGTATGGCCTGGTAATTTCAATGCTTGCTTTGGATTTAGAGGGTTTCCATTGTAGAAGATGCTGGTTCGATATGTTGTTAACGTTTTAATTTGCTCTAGGATGCAGATCTTATCATGCTTGCACTGACGACACATGAAATCCATTTTTCCATTCTGAGAGAGGTTTGTACGTTGTGATCAGGGTTCTCTCATATTGTTCACAAGGAAAAGTTATTTTCCTTTTTTTTTTATTTTTATTTTTATAAATTTAATTATATAGGAAAAAAATGATTTTTTCTCTTATCCTCTTTTCTCTTTTGTAGGATATTCGGAGACCTGATTTTTTTCCAAAAAATAGAAGGGATTCTTCGCGGATGACTCAACAAGACGCAAGGGAAGTGTTCATTAAGAAAATGGAAAATTACATCTCAAAGCTGAAATTTCAGGTATCATCTCTTCCATTACGGCACCCAATATTTCACAATCATATGGATCTTCCCAAAGTCATGCATTTGTTAAGCTTACATATGTGTTGCTCAAGCAATAGTCAACTTATTGTTTAGATGCCAAGGTTTAGGTGTATCAGAACATGTTTTGTAATTCAAATATGTCCTTACTCAAATTGTTCAGGTGATTTGTCAACATTTTTTTTTTTTTGTTTATATACATATCTACACAGAAATAAAATACTCAGATCACGTAATAACAGTTTTAGTTACACTAGTGTGAGTGTGTCCATTGAAATACTTCAAGAGTATTCTCCTTAATGTATAAGTTAATACGTTTGCATCTTTGGTTCATCATAATGGACCAGTGATTCTCTTTTGAAGTTTTAAATTGGTCTTGAAGGTGGTTCAAGTCTCAGCTTCTGGCTTATAATGATCTTAAGTACCTTGTATATTTTGTTGCATGCCTTGGTCACTTTATCCTCCTTTTTCCCCCCAATTTTTTGCGGTCAGAATTATTTTCTGCAGTCACAATATTGCTCATAGTTTATTTTACTAGTGCACTTAGTCAACAGATGTATGCCTTATACCGAGTAAACAGTTGAATTGGCATGTTATTGATGTTAATGAAGGTTAATGTGCTATGAGAGTTTGGTCTTTTTATTGCATGTTGAGCCTAAATTATTAGTTAATGCAATTTTTATATTTCTTATTTGGTTTTATATGGTTTTTTATTTTTCTGATCTGATTATAACTTCAGAATATCCCTATTCTAAACATGTTTTCTCTTGTCATCTTCTCTATCAGTTTCTCCATGTTTGGATCCTTAGAGAGTATTTAGCACATGCTATGAAAATTCCAGACCGGACAGTAAAAGTAGATTTGGAGCGGCTCATTGATGATTTTGTCCTCATGTGTTTGTTCGTGGGGAATGACTTTCTACCTCACGTGCCCTCATTGGAAATATCTGAGGTTGTTCACCCAAGCTTCTTCTATGATATATATCCTGTGTTGGAAGTATAAGTCCAGTTATTTTTTTTAATCTTGTTAATTGTAACAAATTTCTCTGCTCCTCCTTGGTTCTTTTTCTTGGAGGTGCAACTTTGTTTTACTTATAAGTTATTAATGAGGGAAAATTTCATAAAATCCAGTGAAACTCTTATCTTTTATCTTTTCCCTTCTATCTTCTTCTTCTTCTTCTTCTTCTTCTTCTTCTTTTTTTTTAAATAATTATTTGAATCACGTGCCTTGCACAAGGGAATTCGTCATTCTTGCATTTTGTAGTTATATATGTATTTATCCGAGACAATCTCATAGTTATTGTTGGAGGTAATTGATATTTTTTCTGTATGGTGCTCAAATTTTGTCAGGGTGCTATTGATTTGCTCATGGAAATTTACAAAAAAGAATTTGTAAGAATGGGCGGTTACTTGACCAATTCTTTTGAGGTGAATAGTATGATTTTTCCGAACATTCATGGTTTTTGTAGTTAGATGTGAAAATGTCATGCCTTATCAGTTTCTGATTAAAAATTTCAACTGTATTGGTAGCTTCTGATGTTTCAAATTGTTTTCTAATTCATAGGTGAATTTGGCAAGGGTGAAACACATTTTAGAAGCTGTGGGATCCCATGAAGGTGGCATCTTGAGAAAACGTATGCAGGTGGTGATCATTGCCTGGATCCTTAAAATTATTTCTTGCTCATTTGCACCTTTTTAAATTTTCAGCAAGGATTGCTAACTTTATCTATCTTTATACTGGCTGTCAACTTGTGTCGGGAATTTTTCCCAGCGCGCTCGCACGCACACACACACACAAACACACACCAGCGCGCTCGCACGCACACACACACCAGCACACACACCAGCGCGTGCGCACGCACACACCAGCGCGTGCGCACGCACACACACACACGCACGCACACGTACACACACGCTCTGTATTTGGAGTCCAGTGCCTGGGAGACTTCTCTAATTTCCATGAGCTAGCTAGCGATGCTTGTTTTTCTAGATAATTATTGGTCCTTTTATTCTTATTTTGGAACTTGAGGAAGTTTGGTGTTTGACAAGAGGCTTGCTTGTCATTCAGTCAGTTGGGGTGCCACTAAAACTTGGAATGTGGATAAAGAGCTGACTGTTGATTTTTAAACTGCTGGTATTAAGTAGGTCTCTCTGGTAAACTCCTGGTACAAGTGGCACCGCCTAGGGCTGCATAATTTGATAATGTCCTACTATGGGGGTTTTTCTTTTTTTCCTAATATGAGTCTTTTGTCAGTATGTACCTGGTATGTCCTACTTGTGCCTTCGCTGCTGACAGGTCCTAATGTATTTTTAGCTGTTGCTTTTGGTTTAGTAAAAAGCATTGGTATATCCACCTTTTGAGTTTTTGATTTGCCATGAATATCTCTCTCTCCCTCTCTTCTCTGTAAGGTTTGTTCTAAAAATCTTATTAGACCTTTTCAAAAGCTGCTGTAGAACTTGAGTGTGCAAATTTTAAAATGTTCTATGGCTGTAGACTTTGTCTTGTTTGATTTGGTTATGTACGATATGTTTCTTAAGAATGCTCATGTTTCAGATAAGAAGGGAGACTGATGTTATAGATCAACGTTTTTCAAGGAAAAGGAATAGGAATAGGAATAAACGTTCAGTTGGTGGAGAACTGAAAAGATCTGCCTTACTTGACACAAATACAGGAGTTGACAAGGTTTGTACATTATGTGCTTCCTTGGTACTTTTATGCTTCAATTTGTATCATTTTTTGCTCCTTTTTTGAAGTTTGGTTCTTTGACAGATTAAATACGGAGAGGTGGGCTGGAAAGAGAGATATTATGCTGAAAAGTTTGAGGTTGAAACTGAGGATGACCGTGAGAGAATTCGGCTAGATGTGGTAAGAATGCATTTAAACTGTTCTCATAGTTTAAAACCTCTTGATATTTCGATTCTCACTCTTTATTTAATGGTTCTCAATTACTGTGCATTACATCCATTAGCCCTTAGAACAGACAAATTACTTGATTGTCTTTACCTTCTCTTTGAAGGTTACGAACTTAAAACTCTGTTGCGTTTGTATAGGTGTTGAAATATACGGAAGGGATTTGCTGGGTTATGCATTATTATTATCAAGGAGTTTGCTCCTGGCAATGGTATGTAGACTTTCCTTCTTTTAGTGTTGTAATAACTTTTTCGTACATAAGTTCGCATATTACATATATACTGTCTTTTTGTTCGTGTGATGAAATGAAATTGGATCAATTCTCTATTGCCATTTTAATGCTTGAACTGCTCAAGCCACAATTTTCTGTTGTGATCTTGAAAGGTCATAGTTTGCTTCTTTCCTTTGTAGTAGGAGCAAGTAGCGAGCAAAATAAGCCGATCTTATCCGTTTTTTTGTTTTTTGTTTTTTAAGTAGTAAGCTTTCCTGTATCCATTTCTTTCTTGACTGGATGCCATGACTGTTATGCTTTTCTATCTAGGCCTGCATGCATGCAAGATTGTTAGGTACATGCCCATGTTTAGTCTTGTGACCTCCTCTGTCACTTCCCATAATTTTGTCACCATAACCATGCCAACCATGCCAACCATGCTGTTCTAAAAGCTTTCATCTTTAAATGTCAAAGGTCGTCCTTCATATTAGCATTTTAATTTCATTACTTCACTAACCCAGTGTCTAACCTGCAGGTTTTATCCATATCATTATGCTCCACTTGCTTCGGATTTTCATGGTATTGAAAACTTGAAGATTGAATTCACTCTTGGACAACCATTTAAACCCCTTGATCAGTTGATGGCTGTATTACCTTCTGCAAGGTTTTTACCAAGCTCACTATTTGTTTCTCTTTCCTTACCACATTAGACATATGACCTGACACGTTAGAGCACATGCAGTGCACATGCTCTTCCGCTGTTTTATAGGAAGCTTATGACTGAAGCATCTTCACCCTTATTGGCTTTCTATCCTACAGGTAACAAAAGTCTCATTATGTTTTATGCTTTGTGTATATCTTGAATTTTAATCTTTTACGACATCTAATGAGAAATATTTTGGCAGATTTTGAGCTTGATATGAATGGAAAACGGTTTTCTTGGCAAGTATGTACATTCTTGGATTCTTAATCTCTTTTTTTTTTTCCCTCCACGTCTCAGCATAGACACCAAAAACCCCACCACCCCCCAAACACACACACACACATTGTCATACTCGACTTGGTTTTAAATATCTTACGTCAAGTAGTGGCTGTTCTCACACTAGACTGATCTCTTTGTTAAAATGTTGCGGTACACGAATTCACATTTTTCTTTTTCCTTAATAAAAGCCTCAACGTGATCCAGTTCCTTTTTAATACTCTGCAGGCACTTTTTTCAACCACCTTAGAGTATTTGATTTTGTATTCTCGTATTTTTGAGATTGTAGATTGGTTTCATATTAAGATTTGGATGTCTTTGTATTGTCTCGAATCAGGCCATTTGTAAACTTCCATTTATTGATGAGTCCCTACTTCTCTCAGAGATCGCAAGGGTAGAACACACATTGACGGTAATATTTGAACACCATAATCTTTTGTTATCTTACCAGACACTCCTCTGGGTGTTTAAGTGGTAAAAAATTTTTTTTTTTTCGTTTTTGTCCCCCCCCCCCCCTCTAAATATCAGCCATTTAATTGTCTTATCTTGTAATTCTAGCTTACAATGTGTTGATGCAGGATGAGGAGAGACAAAGGAACAGGCTGGGCTTTGATGTACTTTTCGTTCACATTTCTCAACCTTTCGCAGAAAAGATAGTTACTTTCTACAAAAGAAATATTGGTCATCCAAAACTGGCTATGGCTAAAGTCAAACGGAAAATTGACCCAATATTCAGGTATGTTTTCTGTCACTATCGGTAGATTACTTCTACTTTTATGAGTTGGTGAAACTACAAAGGCTTCCCTTCCATTTTAGGATATTGACATTTCACTTTGTGACATTTTTGTGGACATGTTCTTAGACTATCTCGAATACATTGATCCATGCCAATGCTATATTTGTTACAAAGAAGTGTGAAAATAGCATTATTTTGCTTTATGCTCCAATGCATGATGCTATTTCTAATGTTATTTCTGCTTTTTGTTATTATTATTATTGTGTTTTGGAACTTGTAAAAATGAGCATCTAGTATTTAAATAATTTAAAAATGAAACTAGTGCAATAAGTACATGACAAAAGTCAAGCCAACAACCAATAGGAATCAAATGCTAAATTTGACATTGGCTATACCTTGTGGCAAATTTGCTACAAAATTTAGCATTTGGCAAATTTGGCATCAAATATAGCATTACATTGGAGAGCACCTTTTTCATCCAAATGCTAAAATTTACTATTGGCACAACCTTTTAGCATTGCATTGGAAATGCTCTTACGAAAGCCAGTAGTCATTTTCGTTCTCTGGGACTGTTACCAATTTTAAGGCTAATATTGTTGTATGATTTCTATCATGCAGTGGTGGAATGAATGGATACATGTTCATATCCGATAAACCTGTGCTGCCGAAGCAAATAGATTCACCAATTGATGGAATGCAGATGATTGCAAATAATGAAGTCTTGTATGTTAATTTCATGTCAATTATAGACAGATTTCAATTACTATCTGTCTCTCATAAGTATTGAACCTTAGTCTCTGTTTCTTCAGGTCCGTGTTCTATGGTTGTCCTCCCTACCATGAACACATTCCAAGGCCACCAGAGGAAGTTGCTTGGCCTAAAAAGGTACAATATATTATTTTCAGTGTGTGTGTGTGTATGTATGTGTGTAAAGCAGTGGATATTCTGTAACTTCAACGTGATATATGGTTCTGCACTGGACTTGACAACATTGTCTAAAATCTGACAAAGGGATTCCTGATATTTGCCTATATCCCTGAATGTAAAATATACATGGTTTTTATTCCGAACCTAGGAAAAGAAAACTGTACAATGAAATATTAAAGATACATTTTCTTTCTTAACCAGTTAACCTGGTGGAGGTAACTTTCATCTGTAAGTTCAAAAATAACTTCCATTTGCAAGACTCCATCCACAATCGTATGAAATTGGACAATATTTACCGTATGTGGTATGTTTTTCCCCCCTTAATTATTTGTTTTTGTCTTGTGCTGGACATCTTGCTTTCTCTATGACATTATACCGGGTTAATGTTGAGTATAACAAGTGTTCTTTAGCATCTTTTTATATTTTTGCACGTGTTTTGCTTTGGGAATAAGTTTCGATTGAACTTCTGGTTGATGTTATCTTTCGAAGATTCATAATGTGTTTATTGCTGTTTTTACTGATTCAACTTGGTTGTTTGTGGTTGCTCCCTATATAAGTTTGCGTCTCTGTTTTTCTATTTTATGTTTGGCTTATGTTTCTTTCCTTATCTTTCTCTTTCAGTGTATCCGCAAGAAAGACATTAAACCTAAACTGTTTTTGTGGCATGAGCATACAGCTGTTGTCGGACGGTTACATTCTCTAATGTGAGTTTCATACCATTCTCTTTCTATGTAGCATATTATTTAGGCATTGGACAAGATATAAGCCGTTGTCAGTTTATGCAAAATCGCGAATATACAGAGCATAGTCCGTTATTTAATTTTATTTACATCATCCATTCAAAAAAAAAAAAAAAAAATCTGCTTATGTCATTAAATGCTCGTGATTAATAAAAATTATTGAGATTTGGGAATGTGTTGGTTTTTCTTACTTTGTTGGATATTTTAGTAGGCAAAAGATTAAGAGCTTGGTCCATCATTATCACCTCTTGGTGTTCTTAACAAGTTGATGAGGCCTCTCACATTTGTCTGTTTTTAATACTCTGCTAAACTCAATACAACTTTTCCAGGCCCGTCCACAAGTCTATTTTTGGCAGTCGTCTTGCAAAATCAGCTCGTCAACTCGTGTTGACATGGTGCCTTGAAATGCAGCAAAAGAGCAGGGGATCTGTGGAACGTGGTGAAGGTGCAAGAGCACACAGAGTGTTTTGCTATGACTATTACAAAACAATTGATGCATCTGTAGGTGATACTTCTGGTGATAAGAGTTGCACTAAAGGTGGTTTTGATAAACATCTTAAAGGTAAGCAGCAAAAACGGAAATGTGAACAGAACGATATTGAACTCTCTGATCGCTCTGGCCAGTCTGATAAGCATGCTCTTAAAGGTAAGAAGCGAAAACAGAACACTGGTAGGGAACTCTCTGATTGCTCTGTGGGTGCAAATGGAACGGCTTTGATTTCGAATTTACAAGGAAAAGCTTCTGCACATGACGCTGGTGATGATAAGGGTTTTAGTAATGGCCAGTCTGATAAATATGCTCTTAAAGGTGAGAAGCGAAAATGGAACACCGGTAGGGAACTCTCTGATCGTTCTGTGGGTGCAAATGGAATGGCTTTGATTTTGAATTTACAAGGAAAAGCTTCTGCACGTGATGCTGGTGATGACAAGGGTCATGATAGCGGCCAGTCTGATAAACATGCTCTTAAAGGTAAGAAGCGAAAGCGGAATACTGGTAGGGGACTCTCTGATCACTCTGTGGGTGCAAATGGAACGGCTTTGATTTTGAATTTACAAGGAAAAGCATCTGCACGTGACGCTGGTGATGACAAGGGTCATGATAGTCGCCAGTCTGATAAACATGCTCTTAAAGGTAAGAAGCGAAAGCGGAATAATAAACATGCTCTTAAAGGTAAGAAGCGAAAGCGGAATACTGGTAGGGAACTCTCTGATCACTCTGTGGGTGCAAATGGAACGGCTTTGATTTTGAATTTACAAGGAAAAGCATCTGCACGTGACACTGGCGATGATAAGGGTTATAGGAATGGCCAGTCTGATAAACAAGCTGTTGTTGTTACAGATAACATCCAAGGTGGAGATGAACCGACTCGCCAATCGAAGTTAGACCAGACATTCGGTGATAAAATCAGCATTGATGGTGGATCTGAGAAGCATGAAAGGGAACGAAAATGGAAAAAAGGTAATATGGTCCCCAACGGCCAAGCTGATGGATTATCTTGCCATGCGAATTTGGAAAAAGGAATTTGTGCTGATGGGACCCGAGGTGAGGAAACCATAGCAGCAGATGAATCAAGGAAAGAAGCTGTTGGTGTTCTGGATAACAATCAAGTGGGAGACGAATTGACTCTTCAATTGCAGATGGATCGAACAGTTGGTGATAAAAGCAGCATTGATGGTGAATCTGGGACACATAAAAAGAAACAAAGACAGAACGAAGGCAATGCTATAGCAGCAGGCATTTGTGGATCTGATATAGCCCCCAATGAGCATGAAGGTACAGATGGAATACGTTCCCGTTTGATTTTGGAAAAAGGAATTTGTGCTGATGAGGTTCAAGGCGAGAAAACTGTAGTGGTTGAATCAAGTAAACAAGCTATTGGGGTTCCAGATAACAATCAAGGTAGAGAGGAATCGACATTTCAATTGCAGGCAGATCAAACTGCTGAGGGTAAAAGCAGCATTCATGAAGGTACAGATGGATCATTCTCCCATTTGAATTTGGAAGAAGGAATTCGTGCTGATGAGGCTCGAGGTGAGAAGACTATGGCAGTTGAATCAAGTAAACAACCTATTGGGGTTCCAGATAACATCGTTGGAGGTGTTGAATCGACAATTTCAAATTCGAGGGAGGCAGTCAATACAACTCCAACGGAAACTAATGGTAACTCCATGGATGGCCATGTTGGTGAAGATGGGTTGGCATGCCATTTTAACCGCAAGGAGATGGTTCTTGTTGATGAGGCTATAGGCGATGAAAATAGCAGATATGAGAAACAGCAGCGAGGGAAGAGAAAAAAGGGTGAACTAGACCGGAATGTTATAAAACCCAATGACCCTGACTACTGCTCCTTTTCCATCCTAGATAATAATATAGTTGTCAAGGATTCCACTGCAATTCAAATAACCTAGACTCCGGTTTGTGCCGGTGTAACTGGAGGTGATAGAAGTTCCCTTTGTAGTTGACCGTGTTGTGGTGAAAGGCGGTGAAGGGATAAGATAGTAAAGAATCGGTTACAACAGGAAAGTCTTGAAGTGGAAGAGAGATATGTTTACAGCCAAAATCTTGTATCACTAAAGAAATTTTGTTTTCTTATTTTTAGTTTGCTGAGGTCTTTTTTTCTCCCTCGACTCCTTGAGAAAATCAGATACCCCAACAAAGGGTGTTTTGAAGTTGAGACATTTTTTTCCCCTTATTTATAGCAAGAATTACAAGTCTTTTTCGCTGCTTGAGTTCTATTTGTTTCCCTTGTAATTCATGATTATCGTCAACCATTGTGCTTGAAGTTCCAAGTTGAATCATTTCATGACGTTTTAGTCCAGTCTTCCATGAACAGATATATATATATATATATATATATATTGCGTTAAAAACTTGCATAATCTCAAAACACCTAACTTGGTTTAATCTCTACCTAATAAAACACAGTTGTTCAAACACAAGGTCTATGCATTTCCTGTACAATTTCATTTCCCCCATCTTAATAGAATGAGCAAGCCAACGACTGTAAGACATGATGCAGCTGCTATAGAGACGACGAGAGCAAACGCATAGACTAGATTTGGAAAGTTGAAGTATCTTTGTATCTTCTTTAGTCCCTTGTCAATCAAGGGTGCCAATGCAGCTGCACCGGCTACCCGGAATGGCCTTGTGATGTTGTTTCCCGTCCACATCAAGATCACAATCTGCAATCTCACTAACGAGCGTTAGCTGACACAACTTCTATATATTCTAGAAGAAAAATGCTCATCACCACATATGTAGTACATTAGAATTGTCACATAATAGATGAAATCCATTTCTATTATTTTTTGGCGGTTCGAACAGGACAAGTATGCCATGCTAATGTGCCTTGGATGGTTCAGGACAAGTATGCCATGCTAATGTGCCTTGGATGGTTCACATCTCAAGGTCAGGCGCTATGAGCACGTTGAACTAAGCGATGTGGCTGAAAGCCCTCACAGCCCATGCACAACGATGCAATTATCAAGTGGGTGCTCTACCATTGAGCTAATAGCCCGTCGTGCAAGCCTCCAGCTAGGGGCCCGCTATGAAAAAAGCGAGAAAAACCCCATCTCCCTCTTTCGCTTTTTATGCCCCCATGTCCCTCCCATGTGGCGATGTGGGGGCATAAAAATGGGGTTATTCAAAAACCAAGACAGACTATCCACGAAGAAGAAATTATCATAGGACCACCACGAGCTGCCCAATTAGCAAACTTGGTTGTTGATATCACGCTTATTGTCACTAGAGTTAAAACGCTTTTTTCATTTCATTTAGTTTCTTCTATAGATTATGATATTGTAAAAAATTGGAGACTCTAAAAATAAAATCGAATTCATTAGAAAGCGTTTAACGCATGAGAGAAGAACAATTTAAAATCAAAGCATGTTTCTTACCCCTAAAAGCGCCTGTAGATTGGCAGCAGGATTTTTGCCAGTACTTTTCTCGTAACCAAGGAATGCCATGACAAAAAAACTGGTATAAGTAACTCCATCGAACAAACCATAAGCAAGGACAGCCGCTAGTCCAAGTTTCGCAAGCTTTGATCTCATTTCAGCTGAATTCACCTGATTAACATGCAAGACAAAATCATGTATTTATTTTATTTTTAGGAAGGGTTATCAAATTTAGTTGTTCTTCTCAAGAAAACAACCAAATAGAGGAGCTGGTTTAATGTAATTGAACTCCTTTTGGCAGCTGAGAGAAACAAAAAGCAAGAATGATACTTTTTACACGTTATGTTTGTATCTGGTTTATAAGTTTCTAACTACAAAGTCACCCACTAATAAGCAAGCCAAGTGGGTATCTGGGCAAGTTATTTCTTGCTTTCTTCCACGACATTTTCTCACTAAACAAACACAAAAAGGCCAAAATTGAACTTAAAGCAGGGAACAAAAGACCTCACCTTCCATCTGTTCCAGAATCCCTTGCTCTGCTACACCCACCGACCCAAAAAAATAAACAAATAAATAAATAAAATTAATCAGCAAAAAAAAAAAAAAAAAAGGAAACCCAAGAAACAAAGTAAGGATTGAAGCAAACCTCCAAGTCTTGTCCATTGTTTTGGGGAAAGTCATCTGCTGGAGCTCCTTCATAGATGGAACACATGACAGAAAGGTTGGGTTTTGGACAGAAAACGGGACTACGGTGTTGTTGGAATCTGATTCTGATTCTTCCACTGCAAAACGACAAAAAGCTTGAGGGGTTTGAACAAAATTTGAGCTGAAGATTCTTGTTTTGGTTATGGATGTGGCCATTTTTGGAGAGGACATGGTTTGGAGAGAATGGTGGTGAGGCAGTCAATGTCCACATCTCTCACTTGGGTCATTCCTATTGGGGCCTTCTTCTCACTCCAAACGCCAATGGCTCTGCGCAGAAATTATCCCTTATGAAAGTTTGATGTCGTCTGCATGAAAAAGGCAATGTCTTTGTCGTTTGAGGATGTTGTCGTTTAATCATGTGGTGACATGTCGTTTTCTCTGTTTAAATATTCTGCTGTCGTTCAACTAAAAACGACATCCGATTTGTAGTTTTGTATTAAAAAAACTTTTGAGCCGTTCGAAAAATTGAACGAGTTCGTTTCTTAGTGTTTGCAAATACTTTTTACCATTTGAATGTCCTCTGTTTTTTCAAGGAGAAGTTTTTTTGTAGTTATGTAAGAAAGGATATTCATGTATTGTTTGGCAGAAAGAATATCGATATCGTTAACTCATTCAACTTATCCAATGAAAAGTTTTGGTGCCTTCGTTAAATTGTGTTTCTAACTTTCTAATTATTGAAAACGGCGGGTTGTCGTATCCAATATTTTGTTGTCGTTTGCTTCTAAAATCTATTGTCGTTTTATGAGGAAACGTCGTTTACTTGAATGAATAACTTTTCGCGTCTATTTCAACTCTAACCAACTTTTCTTTATTGTTCGAGATAAAAAATTTTCTTTGCTGGCATTTAAGCCAATAAAAAGAAAATTAATTGGCAGTAAAAAACTAAACGACATGTCGCATAGAATTAAAAAAATTTGCTGTCGTTTCATCATTTAACTAAGAAACTCATTTTGTTCTTCTTCTAGAAGTCCTGACAACACACACGTAATCAAACGTTATTGTCGGTGATTCTTGTGAAAAGTACCCGATGTAAAATAGAGAAGAGAGGGGGGAAAAAAAAAGGTGTAGAGTTTTATATTATTACAGTTGCAAACAACACATGATTTCCTTATTCAATCAACTTCCTTATATAGATTTATTTATAGAGATCTAAATTAATAATAAGATATACTTAATTTACTTTTAAATATATTACTTAATTCTAAAACTAAACATATATATATATATATAAATTCAAATATGAAAGGTTAACTTGAAATGAGAATCAAAAAAATTAACAATATTTCCTTACTTTTTGTGTTATTCTAATGATTTGATCGCTCCGATATTTGGTCTCTATTTGAACTTGATGAAAACAATGGGATGATTTCTTAGAAACTAGTTGAGAATGATTCTAATACAGTTTATAATCTATTACAAATGAAAGTCTTCAAGATTAAAATAAAAAAAAAAGTTAAATAAAAGATGGCGTTTCAAATCAAGATTTATCTTGTAGTCTATATCATAAATTATCAAATTAGAAAATTAAAGATGAAAAACAACAAAACAATATTGTATCAGACTACTTTATCTTCTTGTAGTTAGATCTCCAAGTTATTGAAAAAATGCTCCAAATTTCACTTGAGGATTCAAATCCAGGACAATACAGGGGAAAAAAAAAATGTGAAAAATGTTCTAGTACCATACTAAATGTATCACTCCATATATATCTTCATGAGCAGAATAAGATCATAGCCAGTTTGATAATTATATTTCTATATCTATTACAACAAAGTTATTTTGAATGATTTGAATACGATATGAGATCCACTTTTTATTTACCCTTATTACCCAATAATTTTTATATATATATATTAGACTTATTGTTCTTGAAGTAGAAAACGTTCGTTCCATATCGTAAAGCTTCCTTTGCGTCTGCTTCTGAGATTTATCCTAATAATTAATCTTAATCCTAATTTAAATAAAATACAATTAATTCTTAACAATTCTTTCTCTCTCTCGTCTATTGAGTTTCCCGTATCTCTCTCTCTCTCCTTTCAAGACTTTCTCTGTGAATTTTATCGGTTCATCTTCAACAAAAACCCTAGATATTCACCATTTTTCACCTTCCTCAAAACCCCAGCTATGGCAGACGCGTCCTTTGACGTCGGAGCCAAGGTCGAGGTCAGCACCCGCGGCGCACTTTTTCCGGCGACGATCGTCGGAAAGGGCTCCGGCTCCGGTTCCGGTGCTACCATCTTCACGGTGGTGTACAAAACGGTTAAGGCGAAGAGTAAGATTGGGAAGAAAAAGCGCAAGGCTTTGAAGGAGGAAGTGGACACGGTGGCTCTGAGGCCGGCGCCGCCGCGAGAGAGATCGGTCGACGGCTTCGAGCTCGGGGACGAGGTCGACGCATTCTACAGTGGCGGGTGGAGAGAGGGAGTGATTGCTCAAACCATGGGAGGTTCTTCGAAATTCTCGGTTTACTTGCGATTTTTGAAGAGGCAATTGGATTTTGAGAATTCGGAGCTCAGACTTCATAGAGAGTGGGTTAATGGCAAGTGGGTTCCACCTCTGGAAGACATGGTAAGAACTTTACAGTGTACTTCAAAAAAAAAAAAAATTTAGGACCCAGAATTGAAGTTCTTGTTTTGTGGACCCAAGTACCAAGAGTTCAAAAGTTTGAGGACCCAAGGTGTTACCAAAAAAAAAAAAAAAAAAACCGTTGCTTTAATGAGTTCCCGTTTTTCAATTTGTTGAAGTCTGAAGGGAAGGTCAAAGCTTCATCCATGTCATTTGAAATAGTCTTTTTTGTCGTTGAATTTGTTTTTTAGGTTTTGATTTTTGCTTGTTGTTGTGACTTATTCTATAGTTTCAAGCTTAATAATTCAGTAAAGCAGATTGAACCTAGGAGTTATAGAACGGGCAAGGAACCGCTTTTTTTTTTATTTTTTTCTTCAAAATTTTCAGAGGTTAATCAAGTACATTTTGTTAAATATTGGTGCTTTTTATGCAAGTCATGAGCACGTTTCTAGCTAAATTTTGATGTCCTTTATCAGTTTTGGTGTCGTTGCAAAGCATTATAACACCTCAGTGGTATGATTGCTAAAATTAAGAAATTGTGGACCAAATTATAACTTTCTCAACTCTTCGAGACCATTCATGTCAAAATCCAAAACAGAAAAACTGTCTGGATTTGTAGCCTGCGTCTCGAGAAATACAACGGTCTACATATGTGGTGAATATCTTTGGCGAGGACAATAAAATCACTTGCGAAAAAATAAGTAGAAAATGATAAACAATGAACAGCTGTTTGTTTTGCTTGTTTTAGGATCTTATTATTTCTCTATTTTGTCAGTTCCTTTGTCTGTCTTGTTTGTCTGACAAGCATTCAAAATTTGGGGTTGTAGAATGTTTCAGTTCCCAAGAGAGCAAGAGCTACAGAGAAATTGGAACTAAGTGAAGGAACGCTAGTGGAGGTATGCATCGACGAAGAAGGATTTCGAGGTTCGTGGTATGCTGCAACGGTTGTCAAAGTAACGAGTAAAGGCAAGTACTTGGTACAGTTTAAGAACTTGAGGACAGACGGCGATAAAGAGTATCTTAAAGAGGTGGTTGATGCACAAAACATAAGACCTTATCCTCCAGAAGCTATCATGGTTGATGGTTACAACTTGAATGATCAAGTTGACGCTTTGCATAATGACGGGTGGTGGGAAGGTGTGATTTGCAAGATCCTTAAAGGCGGAAGGTACAAAGTTTACTTCAAGGAAAGCGACGAAGACATGGTGTTTGAACACTGTGATTTAAGACCGCATCAAGATTGGATCAATGAAACTTGGGTTATGGCTTCTCAGGTATTTGTGACCTCAAAACACCTTTTATTTTCATTTTCTTTTCCTCTTTACGTTTCATTTTTTCGGTGCTATGTTTGAGAAGCTTTACATATTGACCAAGCTTTAGCGCTTCTATCCTGCTTCAAAGTAAGGAAGCGGACAACCACCTTTTTTGCTGGAAGAAAGGATAGCGAATCTCGCACTTCGGGAAAGATGATACGGAAATTCATTCTGAGATATGAAAAGAGCGTTTGCAAGCACTGGACTGGGTATATACATCACACTTTCTTTTGTAACTACTAACTAGGAAGTTTTTAGCCAGTTGCCGTTAACTAGTTCGTATATTTCTCCGTCCTTGCACGTCTTAATAGGCCAATATTTGTTGTAAATCAGTTGTTTCCCTGTGGGTTTAACGACCCTTTTGAAATACTCAAAATCATTGGTTTTACTGTCTTGGACTCTTGACAAATGTTTTTTGAAAGATTTTCATGTCCGGTATTTTAACTTTTAAGTCGTCATTTAATGGGAAAAGAGCAATATCATTGGCACATGTCAAAATTTTTTATGGTATGTCGTTATTTAATGCATAATTTCTCAGAGTTCTAATCACCAGGAACTCGACTTCCCTTGTTCCCTCTGTACCTAACAGACAATTGGTCACATAAAGCCCCAAAAGCCAAAACCGTAATTAAAAACAAAAGATACTCGAATAAGCAAGAAACCAGGTAAAACCATTTAAGATTCCTCATCTGACATAACAAGCAATAAGATTTAATGAAATTTAAACAGGTCCAGTAAACAGGGTCCAACAGAAACTCAAAATTTGGTAAACAAAATAGTTTTTAAAGCTGCCTAAAATAGGTCCAAAACTCTCTACTTCTTGTCTTCCTTCTCAGCCTCTGCTGCCTTCTTAAGCCTTGCACCCAAATGGCGTTTGTTCATGCGCTCTAGTCTGAGCTTGTCATACGCCTTGAATGACTTCATCTCATTCGTAACCTTGACAAGCTCCACGGTTGGCTTCTCGCGCACAATAGGCAAGAAGTCTCCCTGGACCTGGGTGGCATTGGCCAGTTCCTCCGCAGCAGAATCACCGGCCTAAAGAACATGATCCAAAGATGAGACAACATGCACATAAAAAGTTATCGAACCAAATCAACCTCAGAACAATACAGTCTATTGAACGTCACCTTGAACTTGCGTGCACGTCTTGGGAAGACAACCAATTTGGCCTTGTATGTCTTCAGCCTCTGAACGTTGCTCTGAAGGCTCTCCAAAGATCGGTTCTTGCGGCGATGGTCAACAGATATCCCAATAGTTGGTGCAAGCTTCTTTGGGATTCCAGCTGCCTGAAAGGCAAACATCACACTTCAACGTAAGAGGCAAATGGCATGTTGTACAAGTCAACAAATCAGAAAAATCTTTTTGTTGGACCATATGAATACCGGAAATATCATTTCTAGTATTTCATTACCGTATTACATAAAAAAGAATGACCAAATATTCATAACTTCCACAAGCACACAGACAATAAAATCCATAAAATTCAAAATTCACAATAAGATCAAACATAGTGCGATAACACACCTTCAGCTCTTCCAAGGAAAAGCCCCTGCCAGCCCTAACTTTCATGTTGTACTTCAATGTCTGTCCATGAACAACTGGACGAAGAGGTCCAGCAGTGGGTCTGGGGAAGATCTTAACAGCTTTTTTCTGGCGAGCTGGTAGCAATTTCAACAAATAATGCGTTATAACAAGAGACCCAATTTACAAACTTTAAATTTACACAAGCAGATTTCTATTAATGGATGAGTTCATCAAGGTCTTAAGGGCAGAACATTTCCAGAAGATTTTGAGAAGGTCACTCACCAATCCTTCTTCGGGCCTTCCTTGCCGGTTGATTGAACCATGTCTTCACATAGTTCTGCCAGTGCTTCCGGAAGTGTCCATTAGGGATAACGTTGTTGTGCTTAACCATGGCTTACCTGCAATTACTGTAAAACACCGAAAATGGGATCCGACATCAGCGACAAAATTCATCGTGCAATAGAAGAGGTTTCAATTTAACTAGTTCTAACACAAGAAGACTTATTTATATGCAAAAGATGCCTCATTCTATCTCAGTTCATAGATAAATCTACTTTGGTTCTGCAAACAAAGTTAAAGCACAAATCCAAAGCAATTTACTTAAGCAGATTCTACGAATTCCAAATATTTCAAGTAGTAATAAATCATCTAATACAGAAATTAAACAATAAAAAAATCATATATAGTATCACCAAATCCGACTCAACTAAGAAATATAATTCAGATCGTCATCCATTTCAGAAGCGAACAGAAAAAAATCGTTAAAAATCTAAAATTTTCCTTCTAACTTTCACATCATCCAAACAGACAATAAGCAGCAACACTAAAACATCAAACCCGACAACATTTCTCCATTAACACTATTATTAATAACTCCGGAAAAACGAGAAAAGAAAAATAACAAAAGGCATAAGAGATCCTCAAAGAGTTTGAATAGAAAGAACTTGTTTGGAATCAGAGAGAAAACGCGAGAAATGGAAATAAACAGGCACCGAAATCTTGAAAACGCAGGTTCAAATTATTCGTGTAGTTCAGTTTAAGTTGATTAGGGTTTGAGAAGCTTTGAGAGAAGAGAGGCTTACAGGTCGCGGCGCAGAGATGAGGGAAGAAGAAAAACCCTAAAACGAACCCCTTCGTCCTATCATTCGACTGACAATACGTATATATAGTAGAAACCCTAGTTTCTTTTCCTTTGGGCCTTAAAAGTTTTGGGCCGACCTTTGGGTCAAAAACTAATGGGCTGATAGTTTTTAATTTGGCCCAGCCAAATGCCGTTCTGTTGTTTTGTACAGTGTGGGCCGTCCTAACTCTTTTGACTGGACTCTCTCTCTCTCTCTCTCTCTCTCCCTCTCTATTTCGACTTTATCAAGTGCTAGTACTGCGAAGTGCATATTACAAAGAGTGTAATTTGTAGCCTTTTTTTTTTTCCCCCTTCAAAAAGCATATCTCTCTTATTATAATAGTTTCAGTTTTTTAAACTTATAATTAGATAATTATAAAAGTTCAAAAATTCAAATAAACATTAAAAAGATGACAAAAAACATAAATAATTGAGATTTTCTCTACCAAAAAAACCATCAATTTTTCGAACCTCTTTCCAATGGTCTGGTGAACAAAAAATTGAGCGCATTTATCTCATCTGATGATTATTGCTTTTTTTTTTCCCCCCTCTAAATCTCCGGTGGCACAACCTTTAATACATAAATAAAAAATTTATGTCGGTGAAAAGCTTGTTTCCATTGACTGAACTCAATTAATTGTTTATATATATATATATATATATACACTATTAACTAATTGCCGAGCACGCATGAAACGGATAAATAAAGCAAAATAAAAGAAAAATATATATAAAATAAATTTATGTGATGATGACTGGACCTCCAAGTGAATGGTGAGAAAAAAATATAAATATACAGTAAAAAATGCATTCATCTTTTTAGTATTATGTAATGGATAATTCCAAAATGACCTTTTTATACATGACATACTCCAATGGCAGGGGGAAGAATGGATATTTATATGGTTAATTAATAATAAGGCTCTACAAATTGCAAAAAATAATAAGGCTCTACAAACATTGTCTCTTACCAATATATCATCTTGAAGGATTCAGCATAGACCTCACGAAAAAGAATGTGAGGTTAAAATGTGAATGTCATGATTAGTAAAATTAAAAAAAAAAAAAAAACCACACAATTCTAAGACTCTTCACAAAGTCAAACAACCTATCTATCAACGAAGTCTTTTTCGTTTTCATTTTTCCTGCTCTGTACTCTTGGGGAACAACTCATAATGAACCATAAAGTTTGGTTGTAGTGAAAAAGGCTTTGCTTCCATTGACCGATTTCAATTTTTTTTTTCTTTTTCTATTGACCGAGTTTTATTTTTTAATTTTTTGAGTAAAGATTTAAGAATTCAAGTGGTTGTTCGTTTAGTATTAATAATTACAAATGACACTTGTCAATTATTGTCCAGTATACAAAGGTACATTTAGTCATTACGAACTGGTCAATTCAGTACATTATATGTATGCAACTTGACCTTGGACAAGTAACTATTGTTATCATTTTAGAGAGAGAGAGAGAGAGAGAGAGAGAGAGAGAGAGAGACGGGGTTGCTTTCCAACAGGATGCACAAACCAGGAGACCACCTTTACAGCCATCGAAAGTTGCACTCTTATTTCCACCACGGTAAATTAATTAGGCCTCTGTATATCTTATCTTTTATATAATATACATATATATATATATATATATATTCTCGAGTTTTTAGTACTTAAATTAGAGAGTAAATTAACGAACGATTTGGTCTCGTTCTGTGTATATGGCAGGAATATACGTGGAAGCGAACAGGGTGACCCATTTCACCAGAGCAGAAGAGAATAGCTCTGTCCAATCGAGTCGACGCTGCGAAATCTGCGGCTATCAGCGGAGCGAGCAGCGAGGGGTGGTGAAATCGTGCATCGACTGCTTGACGGAAGGCCACCAGCTCTATCGTTTCGAGTACAATGTCTTCGCAGCCCACTTCTGCGCGAAACGTTCAGGAACATGCAGTACCAGATCCTCCAGTGCCCCAGATGTCGTCGTGGAACGAGCCACTCGGATGTTGGCCGAGGGCAGAGGAGGGTTCGGCGACTACGACTTGCTCGAGAACAACTGCGAGTCTTTCGCGGTTTATTGTGCCACGGGCGAGACTGCAAGCGGCCAAGCTCTGTCTCTCAAGTCCAAGGTTAAAATTTTCAAGGAAAATCTCACTGGGAAACCTTTGACCTTAGATAATGCAGCAAGCGCTTTTGTCGAAGCAGCGTTTGCTCATAAGATTAATGCCATCCAACAAAATAACAACCCGATCAGCTCATCGTCGGAGAACGATCAAGACGACGAAGAGAATGATCAAGTTAATTAGCTAATTAAGATATGGAGTTTTTGCAGTTAAAAAAAAAAAATAGCTACTACAATAGTTCTTTACATTAATTTTAGAATAAAATCTATTAATTAGCATTACTTTTTGACTAATTGACTAAATTACTAACGTATTCCGTTTAAAAATTAATAGAAATGATTATTGTAGCAACATTTTAATAGTTTAAAGACATTCCCTGTTCTTTTTTTCGTAGGAAATGAACATATATTATTAAAAACATTATTATAATAGTCATTTTCGTTAATTTTTTGACGGAATCTATAGTTAACACCATTTTTTAATCAAATTACTAACAAATTATGTCCAAAAATTGATGGAAAGGATTATTATAATAACATTTTAAAAGTTTAGGAGCATTTTAACTAAGAAAAAAAGTTCAATGATCAAAATTGAATAATGTTAAAAGTTTAAGAATTAAATGAACAATTTACCATTTATTTTATGTAACAGTGGAAATTAAAACGACATCAAACTTGGAAACTACAACAATATATATATGTGAACAATAAAATCAAGGTCGGGAAAAAAAAAAAAAAAAAAAGAAGACGACATAAAACCTGATAGACAACGACATTCAAGAAAACAAGCCTTAAAACTCCGTCTAATTGGAAACGACATCGGTATTTATAGAAAAAAAAAAAAGGTGAATAGCGACAAGAAAGAAAGAGAAAAAGAAAAAGGTCCAAAATAGCAATGGAAAACACTGGCGGGGAAAACGACAAGAACATAAAAAGCATGTAACCTTAAAACGGAAATACACATCCCCGCACTACATGAAAGTAGAAACAAAGAAACTAGAAAACGACAAAAAAATGTTGTACAAGGACAACAGACTAAAAACCAACTTGAGGTTATAAGACCATAATCTTCAAATTAAAAAAAATAAAAAAAAAACCCTTTACAAACGACATGAAATGAAAAGGCAATTACCTTTTAGACGACAACATTGCAAAAATGACCATAATCGTAGACCATAACATCAAATGAAAACGACCACTACTTCTGAGAACGTTAAATCTTAATGGAATCATGTGTATAATTATCATTAAACTGTACCTACAACCACAAATCAAAAATATATATTTTCTATAGAAAAAAATTTGAATTAAACACCATACTACTCTCAAGTGACAATTAAACACCGTTTGGATTATAGGTTTAAAAAATAAAGTTGAATAATAAATACAATATTTAATAAAAAGAATTTTTTGCAAAAAAACTTTTTCAATAGTGCAATCCAAACGAGCAATAAAGTAATCTCAAGATCATAATCTTTACCGCAACCGAAAAAGACTTATCAGGAAATCTGGTTTGCTTAATGACCATCTTGCAATCTTATCTTGCTCAGTACTCTTCGTTTCGTCAGAAACAGAGAAAACCGAAGCCAAAAGTTATTTAGTAAGCAACATCACTCTATAAATATGTTCTAGTTGTCTACCAAATAAACTGACTTTTATATAGAAAACAACAGTGTCATAAATTCAGACAAGTACTTGATAGGGATTGATACAATCTTCAAGCACAAAATTAACTATACAGAAATCGGAATGTCATAAAAAAGAATCTCTGAATGCACTTTAAAGAGAAGACGAATAAACTAAAATAAAAAAGCAGTAGTCTCTGCCTTCTGTAAACCAATTTTATTTCCATAGACTGAATTCATGTTGTACCTGATCAAGCATTAATCAAGCATTCCAGAGTGAGCTTTGGCATCTTGAACAAACTTGCAATTTGGAGGCGCTCATGAGAGAAGATTACCACAACTGGCTGTGGAACGATTTTAAAACAACCACTGCATTTAAGAAATTCAAGGATCAGAGGGGGAAAAAAAGAAGAAGAAGAAAACAGAAAGCTTAGAAGAGAGAATTACTTAAAAACATAGAAATAAAAATGAACATGTACACGAACTCGGTTGAGTTCGAGACCTGGGAGTTAAATGACAAATTAAAATTCAGATGAATGAGTGCAAGGTAAATGAATTCATATGGATTGAAAAATAAAATAAAAAATAAAAAAACTAACTCAACTAGAGAGAGTTTTTCTACAGAGTCATATCATTCACTGTGCACGTGAATTTCCATATTCTTGTATTTTCAAACCATTTTAAATCTTAACATTCAACTTATATAGAAGAGATTACACTACCAATGGTGTACAAAAAACCATGCATTTGCAAGTGAATGATTGAAGTCGAGGGCTTTACCATTCACTGTGCCGGAATGAACCCAACATAAGGTTGAAGGGCATCCTTCGTTTTGGGATGTTTCCACTCCACCGTATCCCACCAGTCTCTCTCTACAAAGATAATTTGAAGAGAAAGGTCAGGATGTGGTTCTTCCCAAAGCAGGGTGATCCTCATCAGTCTCGGACAACCTCCTATTCTAATGTATTCCAAAGAATCAGAAACTTTTATGCTAGAGTTACAAAAGCTCTTCAATTCTGGAAGACAAATTAAACGAAGATATTGTAATCTAGGACGAACGACGAACGACGAACGACGAACGTGGAGAAACTACGACGAACGACGAACAATTAACGACGTCGTGGAAAAAACGACGAACGACGAACGACGAACGACGAACGACGAAGACATGGTGTTTGAACACTGTGATTTAAGACCGCATCAAGATTGGATCAATGAAACTTGGGTTATGGCTTCTCAGGTATTTGTGACCTCAAAACACCTTTTATTTTCATTTTCTTTTCCTCTTTACGTTTCATTTTTTCGGTGCTATGTTTGAGAAGCTTTACATATTGACCAAGCTTTAGCGCTTCTATCCTGCTTCAAAGTAAGGAAGCGGACAACCACCTTTTTTGCTGGAAGAAAGGATAGCGAATCTCGCACTTCGGGAAAGATGATACGGAAATTCATTCTGAGATATGAAAAGAGCGTTTGCAAGCACTGGACTGGGTATATACATCACACTTTCTTTTGTAACTACTAACTAGGAAGTTTTTAGCCAGTTGCCGTTAACTAGTTCGTATATTTCTCCGTCCTTGCACGTCTTAATAGGCCAATATTTGTTGTAAATCAGTTGTTTCCCTGTGGGTTTAACGACCCTTTTGAAATACTCAAAATCATTGGTTTTACTGTCTTGGACTCTTGACAAATGTTTTTTGAAAGATTTTCATGTCCGGTATTTTAACTTTTAAGTCGTCATTTAATGGGAAAAGAGCAATATCATTGGCACATGTCAAAATTTTTTATGGTATGTCGTTATTTAATGCATAATTTCTCAGAGTTCTAATCACCAGGAACTCGACTTCCCTTGTTCCCTCTGTACCTAACAGACAATTGGTCACATAAAGCCCCAAAAGCCAAAACCGTAATTAAAAACAAAAGATACTCGAATAAGCAAGAAACCAGGTAAAACCATTTAAGATTCCTCATCTGACATAACAAGCAATAAGATTTAATGAAATTTAAACAGGTCCAGTAAACAGGGTCCAACAGAAACTCAAAATTTGGTCAACAAAATAGTTTTTAAAGCTGCCTAAAATAGGTCCAAAACTCTCTACTTCTTGTCTTCCTTCTCAGCCTCTGCTGCCTTCTTAAGCCTTGCACCCAAATGGCGTTTGTTCATGCGCTCTAGTCTGAGCTTGTCATACGCCTTGAATGACTTCATCTCATTCGTAACCTTGACAAGCTCCACGGTTGGCTTCTCGCGCACAATAGGCAAGAAGTCTCCCTGGACCTGGGTGGCATTGGCCAGTTCCTCCGCAGCAGAATCACCGGCCTAAAGAACATGATCCAAAGATGAGACAACATGCACATAAAAAGTTATCGAACCAAATCAACCTCAGAACAATACAGTCTATTGAACGTCACCTTGAACTTGCGTGCACGTCTTGGGAAGACAACCAATTTGGCCTTGTATGTCTTCAGCCTCTGAACGTTGCTCTGAAGGCTCTCCAAAGATCGGTTCTTGCGGCGATGGTCAACAGATATCCCAATAGTTGGTGCAAGCTTCTTTGGGATTCCAGCTGCCTGAAAGGCAAACATCACACTTCAACGTAAGAGGCAAATGGCATGTTGTACAAGTCAACAAATCAGAAAAATCTTTTTGTTGGACCATATGAATACCGGAAATATCATTTCTAGTATTTCATTACCGTATTACATAAAAAAGAATGACCAAATATTCATAACTTCCACAAGCACACAGACAATAAAATCCATAAAATTCAAAATTCACAATAAGATCAAACATAGTGCGATAACACACCTTCAGCTCTTCCAAGGAAAAGCCCCTGCCAGCCCTAACTTTCATGTTGTACTTCAATGTCTGTCCATGAACAACTGGACGAAGAGGTCCAGCAGTGGGTCTGGGGAAGATCTTAACAGCTTTTTTCTGGCGAGCTGGTAGCAATTTCAACAAATAATGCGTTATAACAAGAGACCCAATTTACAAACTTTAAATTTACACAAGCAGATTTCTATTAATGGATGAGTTCATCAAGGTCTTAAGGGCAGAACATTTCCAGAAGATTTTGAGAAGGTCACTCACAAATCCTTCTTCGGGCCTTCCTTGCCGGTTGATTGAACCATGTCTTCACATAGTTCTGCCAGTGCTTCCGGAAGTGTCCATTAGGGATAACGTTGTTGTGCTTAACCATGGCTTACCTGCAATTACTGTAAAACACCGAAAATGGGATCCGACATCAGCGACAAAATTCATCGTGCAATAGAAGAGGTTTCAATTTAACTAGTTCTAACACAAGAAGACTTATTTATATGCAAAAGATGCCTCATTCTATCTCAGTTCATAGATAAATCTAGATACTTTGGTTCTGCAAACAAAGTTAAAGCACAAATCCAAAGCAATTTACTTAAGCAGATTCTACGAATTCCAAATATTTCAAGTAGTAATAAATCATCTAATACAGAAATTAAACAATAAAAAAAATCATATATAGTATCACCAAATCCCACTCAACTAAGAAATATAATTCAGATCGTCATCCATTTCAGAAGCGAACAGAAAAAAATCGTTAAAAATCTAAAATTTTCCTTCTAACTTTCACATCATCCAAACAGACAATAAGCAGCAACACTAAAACATCAAAACCCGACAACATTTCTCCATTAACACTATTATTAATAACTCCGGAAAAACGAGAAAAGAAAAATAACAAAAGGCATAAGAGATTCTCGAAGAGTTTGAATAGAAAGAACTTGTTTGGAATCAGAGAGAAAACGCGAGAAATGGAAATAAACAGGCACCGAAATCTTGAAAACGCAGGTTCAAATTATTCGTGTAGTTCAGTTTAAGTTGATTAGGGTTTGAGAAGCTTTGAGAGAAGAGAGACTTACAGGTCGCGGCGCAGAGATGAGGGAAGAAGAAAAACCCTAAAACGAACCCCTTCGTCCTATGATTCGACTGACAATACGTATATATAGTAGAAACCCTAGTTTCTTTTTCTTTGGGCCTTAAAAGTTTTGGGCCGACCTTTGGGTCAAAAACTAATGGGCTGATAGTTTTTAATTTGGCCCAGCCAAATGCCGTTCTGTTGTTTTGTACAGTGTGACGAACGACGAACGACGAACGACGAACGACGAACTACGAACGACGAATCTATAGTTAACACCATTTTTTAATCAAATTACTAACAAAGTATGTCCAAAAATTAATGGAAATGATTATTATAATAACATTTTAAAAGTTTAGGAGTATTTTAGCTAAGAAAAAAAGTTCAATGATCAAAATTGAATAATGTTAAAAGTTTAAGAATTAAATGAGCAATTTACCATTTATTTTATGTAACAGTGGAAATAAAAACGACATCAAACTTGGAAACTACAACAATATATATATGTGAACAATAAAATCAAGGTCGGGAAAAAAAAAAAAAAAGAAGACGACATAAAACCTGATAGACAACGACATTCAAGAAAACAAGCCTTAAAACTCCGTCTAATTGGAAACGACATCGGTATTTATAGAAAAAAAAAAGGTGAATAGCGACAAGAAAGAAAGAGAAAAAGAAAAAGGTCCAAAATAGCAATGGAAAACACTGGCGGGGAAAACGACAAGAACATAAAAAGCATGTAACCTTAAAACGGAAATACGCATCCCCGCACTACATGAAAGTAGAAACAAAGAAACTAGAAAACGACAAAAAAATGTTGTACAAGGACAACAGACTAAAAACCAACTTGAGGTTATAAGACCATAATCTTCAAATTAAAAAAAAATAAAAAAAAAACCCTTTACAAACGACATGAAATGAAAAGGCAATTACCTTTTAGACGACAACATTGCAAAAATGACCATAATCGTAGACCATAACATCAAATGAAAACGACCACTACTTCTGAGAACGTTAAATCTTAATGGAATCATGTGTATAATTATCATTAAACTGTACCTACAACCACAAATCAAAAATATATATTTTCTATAGAAAAAAATTTGAATTAAACACCATACTACTCTCAAGTGACAATTAAACACCGTTTGGATTATAGGTTTAAAAAATAAAGTTGAATAATAAATACAATATTTAATAAAAAGAATTTTTTGCAAAAAAACTTTTTCAATAGTGCAATCCAAACGAGCAATAAAGTAATCTCAAGATCATAATCTTTACCGCAACCGAAAAAGACTTATCAGGAAATCTGGTTTGCTTAATGACCATCTTGCAATCTTATCTTGCTCAGTACTCTTCGTTTCGTCAGAAACAGAGAAAACCGAAGCCAAAAGTTATTTAGTAAGCAACATCACTCTATAAATATGTTCTAGTTGTCTACCAAATAAAATGACTTTTATATAGAAAACAACAGTGTCATAAATTCAGACAAGTACTTGATAGGGATTGATACAATCTTCAAGCACAAAATTAACTATACAGAAATCGGAATGTCATAAAAAAGAATCTCTGAATGCACTTTAAAGAGAAGACGAATAAACTAAAATAAAAAAGCAGTAGTCTCTGCCTTCTGTAAACCAATTTTATTTCCATAGACTGAATTCATGTTGTACCTGATCAAGCATTAATCAAGCATTCCAGAGTGAGCTTTGGCATCTTGAACAAACTTGCAATTTGGAGGCGCTCATGAGAGAAGATTACCACAACTGGCTGTGGAACGATTTTAAAACAACCACTGCATTTAAGAAATTCAAGGATCAGAGGGGGAAAAAAAGAAGAAGAAGAAAACAGAAAGCTTAGAAGAGAGAATTACTTAAAAACATAGAAATAAAAATGAACATGTACACGAACTCGGTTGAGTTCGAGACCTGGGAGTTAAATGACAAATTAAAATTCAGATGAATGAGTGCAAGGTAAATGAATTCATATGGATTGAAAAATAAAATAAAAAATAAAAAAACTAACTCAACTAGAGAGAGTTTTTCTACAGAGTCATATCATTCACTGTGCACGTGAATTTCCATATTCTTGTATTTTCAAACCATTTTAAATCTTAACATTCAACTTATATAGAAGAGATTACACTACCAATGGTGTACAAAAAACCATGCATTTGCAAGTGAATGATTGAAGTCGAGGGCTTTACCATTCACTGTGCCGGAATGAACCCAACATAAGGTTGAAGGGCATCCTTCGTTTTGGGATGTTTCCACTCCACCGTATCCCACCAGTCTCTCTCTACAAAGATAATTTGAAGAGAAAGGTCAGGATGTGGTTCTTCCCAAAGCAGGGTGATCCTCATCAGTCTCGGACAACCTCCTATTCTAATGTATTCCAAAGAATCAGAAACTTTTATGCTAGAGTTACAAAAGCTCTTCAATTCTGGAAGACAAATTAAACGAAGATATTGTAATCTAGGACGAACGACGAACGACGAACGACGAACGTGGAGAAACTACGACGAACGACGAACAATTAACGACGTCGTGGAAAAAACGACGAACGATGAACGTGGAGAAACTACGACGAACGACGAACTAACGACGAACGACGAACGACGAACTGGAGTCTTCGCGATTGTCGGAGAGAACAGATCTCCGTGTCTGCAACGTCGTGAAGGAAGACAAAAAAAAAAAAAAAACGATATAGTTTGAGCGTGAGGCTCTGATACCATGAAAGAAGAATTAGGGAATAATTGACTGTATTTTCTATATTTTTTTGAGAAGAATACATCACACATATATACATGATTTCAGTCTCCATAAACGGGAAACCAGAAACTACTGTCCCTAAAAATCTGCTATACAATAATCCCCCTAAACAATCGGGAAACTGCCCTAAACAATAGAGAAACAAATATGCTATTCTAAATCTAGAAAGAATAATATTCGGTAAATACCCGAATATTCCTACACAAGCCTATTGCTTTGGCAATGTCATGCTGCAATTTCTGAATGCTGAAATTCTGTGACACGGTAACCCAAGAAACTGCAATGTCACGTTCCAGAAGTTCATTGTGAATATGGGTAAGCAGAGTTGTTTTACCAACTCCGCCCATCCCATATATGCCAATGACCGAGTCCTTATCACCCATCAAGCAATCCAGAATCTCACTCTTGTTTTTCTGAAACGTTTCACCGATTAATCTGTTGGTTGGAAATGGAACTCCTTTCCTTTCATGTGATTCAAGTGTGAGCCCCCTGGGGAATTTACTCTGTTCAGCAAGTTCTTCTACTTCTGTTGTAAGTTTATCAACACTTTCACACAAATCTTGATTTCGCCACCATGATCTTCTTTCGTGAACTTCATGCTCCTTTAGTTGAACTTCAATCTTTATTCTCTCAACCTCTGCCAACCAGTGCTGAACTTCCTTCCTCGGTTTCTTTGTCGAAAAGCTGTATTCTACTTGCTTCAATTCTTCTTTAACATCATCTTGTTTGCTTTCCAAAACTTGAAGCTTTCTCTTCATTGTAACCATCTTCCCATCAAGCTGATCACTCGATCCTGCAAGGGCACTCGCTATGAGTTCCATACCTGCAACAAAACGAAATCCGATCACTTCATTGATGACGGGAACTTTGCGGCCAATTATACGTTAACCAAAAGTTTGTATTGATCTTGTGAGGCAGTCCGAGAAAATTACCTTAATTACCTTAGTATTTGAGCCTTATCTAAAAAGATCGATGTTAAGTTAGGAACCACGAACGAATTAAAGTCTCTTCTGTAAGAAAAAAATGGAAAGAAGATGAGGTAAACGATGAATTAAACTGAAATGATAGAACATGATTCTAAAAGTTAAAATTAAAACCAATCAAATTGTAGTGGAGAAAAAGGGCAGTAATAACTAGTTTTCTGAGCTAAAAATCAGAAAGAAAATATTGTATATTCCTTCTCTGAATACAGAAATTACAGAAGATAATTTACTTCATTTATTTGTTATCAAAAAATCAACTTGCCTGCGCTAAAATGTTAATGTTTTTTGTGAAGATGTTAAGGAAATTCTGCAACTATCAAACAATATTTGCTTTTAGGCTCATCTAGTAACTTTTCTGAAAGTCAAAATACTCCTTCAGTAAAATACGACTAGATTTATGCCTTAGTTATATATATATATATGAATCAACTATGCAAGGTACATAATAACTCTGCAACCAAAATTGAAAAGATAATAGGCATGAGAAGCTAAACATATGTCATATACCTGCCTTGAGAAAAGCCAACAAAACCGAAACCAGTAAAGCAGAAGATGGCGGGCCAAAAGAAAATCTGAGTAAATATGTCAGGCAAGTCAAAATACTCCTTTAGTAAAATATGACTAGATTTATGCCTTAGTTATATATATATATATATATATATATATATATATATGAATCAACTATGCAAGGTACATAATAACTCTGCAACCAAAAGAAAATCTGAGTAAATATGTCAGGCAAGTAAGACCCTAATGAGGACACAAGAAATCGAGAAACAGACATTGACTGAAGCTGCAATGATTTAAAAAGGAAAAAACTAATCCGAAGAAAGAAATTATAAAAGCGTACCTCTCTTAATTTGATGAATAAGGAAGGATCTTTATCATACTGTTATCACCAGGAAGTAGTAGAATCAAATAATTACGACCAAGAAAGAGTAAACAAAAGGCATAACAACAAAAAGGTGCAAAGGTTAATCTCTTGTTGCAGAAAATGAGTGTGTGATTGAGACAGGGAAAAGAAAAAGGTAAGGAAGCAGCTCGGATATGGCACTAAGCTTAGCTTTTTCTGACCTTCGTAGTAGTTACCTAAAAGACTAAAAACTCTTGGAGCTTGTTTGGGACTTGAGTCTAACTCAAGTTAAATTTTAATTTTTTTTTATCTTTTTTTTAAATTTTTTTTTTAAAAAATTAATAAAAATTATTATTTAAATTTAAAATTTTCAACTCAACTCAAATTTAACTCATTCACTAAACACCCTATTAACCGTCTTTTTTTTTTTCTCGTTTAGAAATTTGATCTTTATTATTTAACTAGTTATAGACACATGTCAGCCAGCATGTGTTTAATCAATTTATTAAATAAAAAAATTAAGTAGGAGGTAATGTGAAAAAATAGCAATTAAGAGAGCGGAGAAAAATATGATTATATTTTAGGAATAATTTTATGTTAGAGGATAAAATATATATATAAAAAAAATATAGAGAAGTTAGTAAATTATATAAAAAATTAATTATGTGATGCTATGAAAAAATAATAGTTGAGAATATCAAAAAAAAAGTTTGAATAAGGATACATTTAATATAAATTATTTCAGTGAGGAAAAGAAGAATAAAAAATAAAATTAGAAATAACAAACAAAAATAATAAAAAATGAAAATTAGAAATAACAAACAAAAATAATAAAAAAAACCCAAAGAAAATAAATTAGAGTTACTTCTATATGAAGTTAGTAATGACCCCACTGTTATTAAGTTTGGCCCTCGATTGATTAGGAAATTCTATTGACTGTCAGAATGTTGTCAAAAAGTTGTCAAAAAGAGCATTACATGTGTTTAATTTCAATGTACCAAGGTATACACTCACTATCGGGTCTCAGACATACATTTTTCTTTTTGAACATCGTAAGATTTTACTGATAGATCCGTTCTTATTAAAGGGGTTTGTCTCATATAATATGAGATTTGTTATATATGATTTTTTTTTATCTCCTTAATGAGTGTAATAAAATTTTCACATTAAAAAATTAAAAAAAATAATGAAAAAATAAACAAAAAAGATACTGTCATGTTAGATGTAAGTAAAGAACAATATGATCTTAAAAGGGTAAAAATAAATTTTTTAAAAAATATGAAAGAGAGTCAAATTTAAAAAGAAAAAAAGAGTGAGTGACACATATCAAAAGATGGAGTCACGTTGCTGTTATTATTTTTTTTTTAACACAAAAACCATGGGAAAAAAAAGTATTTGAGAGAGTCATAAAACAAAAATTAAGTATGCATTTATTTGAGAGAATAATTTTTTAGATAGGGAATTTCTTGAATAAGATAAAGAAAAAGAAAAAAAAATTGGCAAAAAAAAAAAAGGAAGGAAAGGAAAAGGGAAAATAAAAGAAATTTTCTCTTTTATATATGTTAAAATAAGATTAGATAAGATTAAGAACATTTTAGGTGCGCTTTTCAATTTATATTTAGATTTTTTTTTTTTTAACAAGACCAGTTTCCTCCGACTTTGAAATTCTTGCAAAAATTTCAAAGAAAATTGTGGGATAATGTAAAAGAGATCTACAGTACCTTTGGGAAGATTAACAGTTGAGAAAAGAAAATTGATTACTTTAAAAAAAAATTTTTTTGATTACCTTTATAAAATTTTTTTTTTGATTAGAACAAAGTAAGATATGAGTCTTAGTTCCTGTGAAGGTTAAAGAATAATTAATTACTATGAAAGGAATGAGGAGCTAGCACAATGTCTTGGTGTTCATACTTGGAATCTTTGGTGATCACAAGACTTTTAAAAGTAAAATATTTGCAACCTTGTTTCCTTTTCCAAGTCAATGGAAGACTTAAAAGAACTAAGAGTGGGGCCTAAAGCTAATTTCCCACCAGCACAAGCCTAGAAGAGTTCGGGAAGTTTAGCATGCCTTTGGGAGGTCCGTTTGATTTAAAAAATTTAAATTGTAATTGAATTATGTGTTTGGTTGATTGGACTTAAAAAGTATAAAAATTTGAATTTTTTTATAAATATAGATTTTGTTTTAATTATCTCGAAATTTAATATAATTAAAATAAAAATAACTCACTTGGACTTATATATATTCAAAGTTATGTAATTTTAAAGTTTAAATTTTTAAGTTATAATTAGAATTGTAAATAATGAAACTAAGTTGATTTTTTAAAAGATGACAAAAATTGAGTTGAGTTTTTTTTTTTTTTTTTTTTTTTTTTCAATTTGTGAATAAAACATAGGCAATTTTGTTGGGTAAATTTATATTAAGAGAGATTAATGACTAATTAACCTACGTATTCAGGTATTTTTCAGGTACATGAAGAGAGAGGACAAAATAAAATTAGAGAAACTTAACACATATCAATTAAATTAGCCACCTATTAAGCAACTCTCGTAGTACAAACATTTTTCAGTCTAGCTAGACCTTATATATAATTGTTACATTCTTATCATAGAACTCCAAATGACATAATTTTTAGAGTAGAAATTAGGTGCAGCTTTACCTGTGGGAGAGGAAGAATGGCAAGAATATCGATTAGGAGGTATAGCCAGGGAAAACCCGTTTTCATTGATAGCTTAGACGCCTTTGATATATTTAATGCGCTTCGCAATCGAAAAATGAGATGCAATACGTAAGCGAAATCCGTGACAGATCGCAGAACGAGAGCTGCAATCTTCATGTCTTCGTCCATGGTAAGGCACTTCTTTTTCTCATTTATGATGGGAACGTAGAGAAACAATGGATCGATTGAAACTCCAATCACACAGGATACCAGGAAAATCTTGCTCCACCTCCGAGAGTAGGACACCCATATGGGCTTAATATTTTCTCTCTTTCTGCATCATTTTTTGAACTGTTTTCTCCACCTTTAGCCGGAGCTATTTTGTCGAATTCTTGCTTCTCATAGTCAGTACCATTAGTACTGCCGAACATAAGATTTTTAGAAATTAAGAGGGGCAGGAAAAAGATGAAGGGGGACTAATAAATTAAAGAAACTATTTTACTAACCACTCTTCTAGATCTCTGTCTTCCAGATTGTTCATAATTTAATCACGATTTCCGAGTAGAACTCCTTTCGCAACCACAAAGTTACCTCCTGCAAAGTTAATTGTTATGAGGAAAAAAAAAAAAAAAAAAAAGGCAGGCTAGTAAAATACTAAACCAAAAGTAAAAATGTAAAACTACAAGAGAAGAGACCCAAATAGTTAGGCAAAAATGCTCTGACACTGAATAGAGGCTTGTAAATTGTACAGATGAGACCCTCTCTGTATAATATGTGGGGGCCATTTTCAGTTGTGAGCACATCATTGCTCATACAAGGGAAATGGAAGGTACAAATTCGAAAGCAAAAATAAAAAAGAAAAAAGAAATAAAGGGGGCAAAGTCGTCAGAGTAATGGAAAAAAAAAATTAAGCTATGTTAAATTAATTTTTGAATGAGGTGGCTTCCTGTGATTGGATTGAGGGAGAGTGTGGTCAAAGGATCCAAGTCGTCTTGAAGTCAATGGAAGACTGCAAAGGTAATGTTCATATAACTATACTGATTTTATGCACGTAGTTTTACGTGGATTCTTCCGGATAAGAAATGCATGGATAGAGATCAACCAAGAGAGAAAAAAAAAAAAAGTAATTAGACTCAGTTCTCTGTTTCCTTTTCAATTTATCAAAATTTTTTTAAAATTATTATTATTATTATTATGGCTGAAAAGAAAAGCATAGTTCCAGTAAGACAGAAGTATCAAAAGCAGATAAAAAAAGAGCAGATACCTTTGACAATAAGACAGAGAACTGAAAATTGTAGCTAGCTTAGCTTCTTCTTCTTCTTCTTTTTGGCTAAAGTGTAGCTAGCTTAGTTAAGCTCTTAGCTTCACAGTTATTGGACCTGGAGTACGGCAGATTTGAGTTGCAACTGATGAGTAAAAGTAGTATTTAGAAAGCAAAATCAATATTAATTGTTCCAAAAGAATAATATGTATATATTATATATAAAATATATATATATATATGTATACTCTTCAAAACAATTATGAAGAAGGGAAAAGTGTTAACTATAGAGCAAGAAGAAAGATTAATATTAAATTCGAAACGATCTGAAGATATATATATATATATATATATATGAGATTCAACCAGGGAAACGTACGCGTCTTCCAGAATGAGAGGTTCTAGGTGATCTGACTTCTCATCTCTTTGAGAGCTACTGAGTGTTTTATATTTCTTTTAGTTTTGTTGGCGAATCAGTCAGCAAATTAGTTCTCCCCATTAATTTTGTTTTTATTTCTTTATTTCTTTGTTTTTTTTGTCCGTAGTGTTTACTTTACGAGGTCAAGATAAAAAAAAGAATATGGAATATTAAAGGTTATTTATCTTTTTAGACGCTTGATGGGTAAAGATTGTAAATTTGCAAGAAAGACGTAATTTTCAACACATATATATATATATATATATTTATATTCTTTGGAAACCAAACTAGACGCCATTGGAAATGATCTACTAATAAAACAAAGAAAAATCAAAAGAGCAAAAATATAAACTTGACTTCGTCAACTCGTATTTAATTGAGGAGGCCTTTTTGGAATTTTATTTATTTATTTATTTTTGCAGTATCCATTAGCTTACTCGCATTTCATTGCAAGCTTATTTTATTTTTTTTTTAATTTTTATTTTCGGGCAATTACATATGTACATACAGTCGACATACACCTTGAAAATAAAAAATAAAAAAAACAGAAAATAAAATTGGCACATTGACTTATATATTATTTGTAAATTATGTGGGATAAAGTTTTCATGAATCTTTCTTTCGAAAAAAAGATTGATCAGATTAAACATTTTACGTACAATTTTCTTCAACTCCAATAGTTTATTTCCGTCGTGCTCAATAGTTCGAAATTTTGCCACAACTAATTTATAAGACCTACTCAGCTGGATAAGATAATGGGAGCCTAGTATAGGATTGGTGATCAAATAACACCAGGTTAAGATTATGTAGTTGATTATCATGATATTAACCAGCTCGAGTTGGGGTTGGCAGAAGTGGAAGATATGTGCGCGATACGATAAAGAAAGGGCCATTTAGCACGCTTTGCATCCCGCAGTAAAGCAGCAGAATCGATTCAATGCTAGATTTAATTTGTTGATTTCTCTCAACATTTATTTTGTAAATTTTTAAAAAGAGATATAAAGCTGGATAAAACTAGAATAAGTACTATTATCGGATAAGAGAATGTGAAACGTGGCATGTATCCCCTACATATAAAGTTACAATTTTTCTTCAAAATTATGACAAATTTAATTATATGAGAAAAATGGATAATAATCCAGCAGCAAGTAATAATTTGGTGGCCAATCGCTTTGATTTTAATAGGATGTAAAAATGAGGTAAATTAATGATCATATTTCACGGTAGTAAAGAAAAAGATTTATCGTACGTACTTCAACGATCAATCAAGCGGGGAGCTCCTCAATTAAATTAAATTAATATCAATAAGAACTCGTGCATAATTCATCCTTTGTTTGCATTAAAAAAAAAAAAAAAAAATCATCCTTTGCTACTCTGGGCTTCCATCTTATATTTTTTGAGACTTTGTTGTATTGTTCATACTATTATTATTATTATTATTATGAAAAGTTTTTTGTATTGATTTTATCATGCGGAACTTTCTTTGGTCAGGAGGATAGAGAAAACAAAACTTGTGGAAGTGGCTTGGGAGAAAACTTGCCTTCCTAAGGAGGGAAAACGAAAAAGTGATGCAAAGGTAACGAAATTCAAAGCAAGAAAAGATGCAAACGTTTTTGCAAAATGTGAGAAAGGACAAAACAAAGTTTAACCTACAAAATCTACAAAAATTGCTAAAATGACATCTGACTTCACTATAAGGTTAGCATTTGCACAATCTACAAAAATTGCTAAAATGACATTTGACTTCACTATAAGGTGCATATATAATTTGAATAGTGTCATCCCAAGGCAAAATAAATAAATAAATAACAAAAATAAAGTCAAATGTTATTAAGAGAACAAGAAATGGAAATACAAACAAGAGCACAACAAATCATAGAAACCTATATATATCAAGGCAAACCCAAAAACACCGGTGAAATTGACAATATAAGTTGAGAGCAGAATTGAAATCCGAAAAACCACCACATCAAGATTGAAACATATCCGCAACGACACATGTAGTTAAAGGTTGCTAATTTGCGAGCTGTGCCCATTGACTTGAGGTTGATTCTGATCTTTTTCCCTTTTGGTTGCATTATTGCGGCGTCGGAATTCTCGTAGTGAAAAGATTGCCAGTGGCTCCAAGGCCTTCTTTTCGTCTTCAGTTTGGGCAGGTATTTTTGACCAGCAATTGATGAGTACGCGTCCCAAGTCGATGGCAGAAAGAGTGAAGGCCTCAACTTTTGTGTGGGATTTGACATTGCATGTTGCAATGGGAAAATCTGAATAGGATGTTGATCTCAATTGCCATTCCAAAAGTTCGATTCCATAATAATCGCCTCTCTCAAGACGCTCCATGGGGCTAGAACTACTTCCGAAGCTCCACACAACGCCTTGCGTGATGAAAAGCATCAAATCAAGTGGTTCTCCCTTTCGAATAATGAAACTATTCTCTTGGTATACCACTGGTTTCAGGTAGCTGTAGATTGTGTTGTAAACTTTCTCATCCATGTTTTCAAGCATTGGCACCTATGAATCAGTACACATTTTACTTTGTTTAATTAGCTGATAATGACAATGTACAAGCCTAATAAACCGGCAAACCGGTGCTAGATACCAGACTCAAATCCTGAGAACAACTAGCAACGTATCCAATAAATAAAAAAAAATAGGAATATAATAGAAATTAGCTACTTACTTTCTTCAGTATAGGAAAGCACAGGTGTTTCTTGACCGATAAACCAAGTTTTGAAGGAATAACGGATAGAAGGCTTCGAACATCAACGTCTTTGCCTTCTCGCATTCTCAATCTTACGTATTGAGTGATCTTCGACCTCATGTCATCAGGGATCTTGCTATTTTCCATCCACAGCTCTGCTTGTTGCTCTTTAGTATCCTTCTCGTGTTTTTCTTCGTCAAGTATTTTAGTTACCCACTCTGCAAACCCCTGTTCGACAATTAAACTCGTCAAATCCCGTATGGTAAAAATTCATAAGACATGTGTACCTTATAGAAAAAATAAAAATAATAATAAAAAAAAAACACCTCGATAAATTTTACATATAGAAATAGATGTATAGATAGACGTACGTTCTAATTTTACCGACCTCATTATGCTCGTGGTGCGGCCGCTGGCTATTCTCTATATGCTCTTCAAGAAGAGAAAAGAGATGTTTGACATCCACGTCTTTGCCTTGTTTCACTGTGCGTCCGAGGTAACGCAGGATGAGTTTCTGTTTAGGCTTCGGGAGGTCGTGGTTCGACAGATACGATTCTATCTCAGGTTGTTTGTCAATTATTTTCACCCTTATTTTCTCTGTCTTTTTGGTTGCAAGTTGCATATATGTCTGCTCACAACAAACGAAATTACGTACTACTCAATCAAAACTTGCAGAGCTTTAACGCAGTAACATTCTTTACACAATTGAAACGACACACACACACACACATATATATACACACACACATATAATTGAGACAAACCTGCAAGTTTCCAATGAGGTATAAAAATATAAGCAAGCCCAAGATAGAAATAAGGACGGCAAAAAAGTTTTCCTCCGTATTGCTACTTGTTTCGAGGTTCGAACCAAAAGAACTGCAATAATGAACGATTAAGAAAAATATATACGAGATCTATGATGAAAACCAAAACATATTAATATTGTTTTTTAGAAGTACTGCTGAACATTAATTTCTTGACATCTATTGTGCAGATATATCCGTATCCATCCTACTTGGGGGTCGGTGAAGTGAGGATACCACCAATCTCTTGACAGCGCTCAATATATTTATTTTTATACTACAGTTTATTATATGTGGTTAGGGTTAATAATAGAAATGCCAACAATTATCAAAATGATTTTGCACAAGAGGTATAATTATAATAATTTATACAGTGACAGTACGCAGCCGCAAAGATATTTTCGATAGTTACCTGAGATTTCGCAAGCCCCACCAAAAACAGCGAGAGAATTTGTTGAGAAAATTTGTAGACTCCAGTATGTGAGATTCAACGGCATCAACAAATATTCCAAAATCGAAGACCTTTGCGTTTGTTGGATCGACTGGGCAAAAGTCGTTAACGAATGTCAAATTAGTCATTGGGTTATTGCCACGACAATCGAAAGGACTAGGAACACATCCTGGATAACTTGTACAGGCATGGTGCCAACATGCTGTCTCTCGATATATGGAATAGAAGTACCATAGAGCTCCAAATACCTAGTAAGAGGATTCAAAAGAGAGGGAAAATATATATATATATATATATATATAATCAGTGATGGAACCAGCTTTTCACTTCAGGAGAGTGTATAGTTTCTTTTTTAAAAAACAAATAACATAAAAAATATAAGAAAACCTAAAGCTTATATTTAAAAAAATGTAAAGTTCATTGCGAAAAATAATAATAAATTATCTGCTCCTTTTCTTTTTATCGTTTACATTTTCAATTCTTGTAGTATCGATGCATTGGGGTTTTAGAGTAAAAAAAGATTAGTTTATAAACGAATATAGAAAAAAGTAGTGTAAAGTACCTTAATTGAACAAATTACTAACTTTGGAGCTAAACATTTTCCTTTAAAAACACTGCTGTTTCTAGGAGCTAAAAAATCACTAACACAGATTCAAAAAAAAAAAAAAAATTGGATTGATCAATTCCTCTGTCACTTTATTTTTGTTCCCTTCATATCCATCTATAATAATATAATACATTAATTAAATATGTTAATTAAGATATCAAATCACCCCAGCTAAAAGGCTATGTTAGTAAGATGCGCGGCATGAATAATTGGAGTTACAAAGAAGAGAGAACAAATAAGAAGACATACATATGAGCTGAACCTAAAAGAAAGAATCGGATGAATAACACGACAATACTACATTGGTGAGGAGAACTTACGTGGCCGACAATAATGTAGAGAAAAAAATTGAAGGCACCTTTGACCCAAACACGTCGGGTGATCGAGTCAAACGCTCGTTCAAGATCCTTGGCAGATAGGTAGACACGAAGAATTCGGGGCACATATTGAAGCAGAAGTAATAAGTTCAAGAACTTCCTTGTAGTCAAAGATCTCGATCCCGCGATCTTTGATAAGTATACTAAAACTATCACCTGCGTAATTTAAATTAATTAAGAGAGATTAATCCAAATATGCGGAAGAAATGACTACTTAACCTACATATCAGATCAATTTTTAATATTAATATAGGGAGAGGGCAACTAATTAAAATACACTTAACATATCTCAACTGAGTCAGCAATATATTAAGCAATACTAATTATCAACTTGTCTTATATTATTCGGACTAGACCTTATATAGTTGCAATATTTTTTTAATAGATGACATTATTTTTAGTTAGGCAGCTTTACCTGTGGGAGAGGAAGAATGGCAAGAAAATCGATTAGGAGGTATAGCCAGGGAAAACCCGTTTTCAATGATAGCTTAAACGCCTTTGATATATTTAATGCGCTTCGCAATCGAAAAATGAGATGCAATACGTAAGCGAAATCCGTGACAGATCGCAGAACGAGAGCTACAATCTTCATGTCTTCGTCCATGGTAAGGCACTTCTTTTTCTCATTTATGATGGGAACGTAGAGAAACAATGGATCGATTGAAACTCCAATCACACAGGATACCAGGAAAATCTTGCTCCACCTCCGAGAGTAGGACACCCATGGGCTTAATATTTTCTCTCTTTCTCTATCATTTCTTGGATTTTTTCCTCCACCTTTCACTGGAATTTTTTCCTCGAATTCTTGTTTCTCATGGTCATTATCATTAGTACTGCAGAACAGAAGATTTTTTTTATCTATGAGAGAAAGAAAAAAAAAAAAATCTATATATATATATATATATATATATAGAGAGAAGCAGTATACACTGAAAGTTTCAATTCCGTGCATGGATTAAAAAATAAAAAAAAAATTAAGAAGGGGCAGGAAAAAGATGAAAGGGGCTAATTAAAGAAACTATTATACTAACCACTGTTCTAGATCTGTGTCTTCCCGATTACTCATAATTTATTCTTGACTTAAGCGGGCAACTGGGAAGAACTTCTTTTGTAACCACGAAGTTATTCCTGCAAAATTAATCTGCACTTTTTGGTTCTCAAAACTAAATTTATACTCACTAATAATCCAATTTAGACTCATTAATCCTGATTTACCTTTCAATTGAGATGGAATTAGTACAAAAACGAAGCGATCCACTTAATTAGCAACAGTAGTCGAGCAGGCCAAATGGCTTTCCTGCAAAGCACCGAGAACTTTTGATGGTATTTAAAGCATCCTAATAATTATAGTTAATTTGCAGCTAACATAAAAAATTGAAATACAAGTATTACTTTATTTTTTTAACATTTACTTTGGAGGTCAACATAAAATAAAATAATTACAAATTGCATAGATCAACTAACTAATGTTTATTAATTATAAGTAGCATCTAAATTGGATTGAAAGAAAGAAAAGAACAAAATAGCAAAAATTAATAATTGCAAGTAGCTAGCTATAAATACTTCCACATTGCATATCTACATGTATATGCATGCAGCTATACCATTTCTGGCAGATACAACCTCCCCATCCCCAAAGATTCGTCTCTGCCAGACTGTTTAAAAAAAAAAAAAAAAAATCCAACAGTTAAAAGAGCTGTAGTAAAAAAGCCTTCCGTACCATAAATTTTTTTTAATTTTAGCTGTTCTCAAAATTGTAATTTTAAGTTTTAAATTCATGATAATTTATCCCTTTTTTGGGTCAAAAAATGATTGTGACCAAACTAAATTGAGGAATTTACTCTGTGTAGCTTTTTAGATACAGTTGCAATCCAACAGTATTATGTTTAAAGAAATATAAGGAATGAACTTGCAATCCAACAATAATTATTAGGTATTGTGTTTAAAGAAATAGAAGGATAAAAGAAAAAGTTAAAAATTATATCTCCATTAAGCTAAGCTTCTAGCACTATATATTCATCACTTACTAGATTGAGAGGTACAATCTTGAAGACATCCAAAATATGTAATGTATTTTTTATAGGCTAAAAATATAAGGTATAAACTAGCTAGTAAGCATAATAATAGTGAAAATACGAAATCAAAATGTTCAAAGATTATAGTTATATTCTCATTCAATTATACTAATGTTTTAAATATTACATTTTAAAATCCGCTGTAAACCAAAAAAAAAAAAAAAAACTCTCCACTAGTTACAGAAAACAAAAATATTATGTTGAACGTTTGTTGGGATGTGCTTTAAGTTCATGTTCATTACGCTTTAAAGTTCATGTCCTTAACGATTTATCTTTCGTTAATCGTAGGTATTTTTGTTCCTTTTTACTTTGTTAATCTTAGGTATATATGTTAATTGTTCTATAGTTTAATTTTTTATTCTCGAAAAGATTCTTTTGCCACAACCAAGGGACAAGGATAAGGCCACCGGAATATTGTTGGAACGTGCTAGGTTTAATTGGTTTCAATATGGATTTTTACATTTTGAATAATTTTTCTACACACACACCCATATATATAATATAGCATGAAGATAAAGCAGCTCTTTTAACATACTCTGACTTTTCTTGTTCAAGGCTGAGAGCAGAAAAAAAAACCCATTTAATTATTCTTGTTTTGTTAAATTAAGAAATTAAAAATTCTGCAGTAGAATATTATATTAATAAATCATTAAATCTGTATTAATTAATTCAGAATATTTTTTATTTTGATCTAATTTAATAAATAAAAACATACAATCACTAGAAACAAATGTTATAATGCAAAAGCTCGTAAAAATGCTAAATTTTATAGGTGACAATACTATCAGCATGCTGATTCTTTCTTTCATTCATTTTTTTTTTCAAAGCTAGAACTACTAATTTTAAATTAATAAAAAATTGATCTGCTAGCTTTACAAGACTTGAAATTAGTATAAAAGTAATAAAGTCCAAATTTCAATTTGATTTTTACTATTTTGGTTCCATTCATGAAGACTTTCACAACCAATTAAGACCCAATATGAACGATGACCAAGTCACATTTTATATCAAATCAAGTAAAACGAAAGCCAACAAATTAAAAATTCACCTCTTTTATTTATTATTTATTATTATAATTATTGTTTCAATACAATCTCCGTCAATTATATATTCAATCAATGATCTTAAATAACGCAGAGGAAAATTATATATAATGTTAAACACTGTCCCACTTTTTATATGCAGTTCCCATTAGACCGCGTAAGCTTGAAAATGTCAATGTGGATTATATATATATATATATATACACATTTATATATATATATATATTAATTTAAAATTTTAAGTGGACATTTTCTTATACAACTTTTATATTTTTCATCTTCACATATTAAAATCTACTTTTAAATTATTTATCGCGAAGAACATTTTTAACACATATTTTAAACGAGTTCCAGATAATAAATGAAAGGAAAGGCTCTTGGAAAATGAATTAATTAATAGAAAGAGACACCTAATTACAAGTTTGTTGATTTATTAAACAAGTTGTTTGTTAGGCTCTTCCTTAGTTCTGATCAACATTGTTCCTATTTGGAGCAGCTTATATATATATATATATATATATATATATAGGACAACTATATTCATAAGAAAAACCATATTAACTTTCCTGTTAACTTCTTGAAAAAAAAAATCTCATTAAACACTAAGAAACAGTTATCCTTAAATAATAAAGTAATAATAATAAAAGACTAAACGGGAATACAAATCTAGACTAAAATATGCACCGGATTACGTTTAGACGTTGCCAAGATAGAAAATAATAATCAATTTTCCTGACTCCTACATCACGATTCCTAGTCTCCATGACGCTGCTGCTTATTTATTTGCAGTCGTACACCCTGAATTTATCAATGTTTGATAGTTTAGACTTCAAAACTTTTGACTCTGACAAATGAGACCTTAAATTTGAAAATCCGTTGCAATTATAGTTCAGCTAACTGACCGAATTACCTTTTTTTCTACCTAAACGCACTCAAAACATTTGAGATCCTAATTCTTATTCATTTAATTGATTCCATTATTACTTAGACCACTTTGTCAAGAATTGTAAATTTTAAAGTCTTAAATGCCAAAATTAAAAGTTTTGAGTTTAATTCATAATTGTCAAGAAATTCAAAGTGCAATAGACCCCAATCTTTTTAAGGTGGAGTTAAATGTGGAAGATGAAGTCTAAAGTCAATAATTTTTATTTCTCTTTTTTATTACGGTAATAGAGCAACTACTAAACATAGTTCTTAAAAAACTACTAAAAATAGTTAAGACAAAGTTACGAATGTAGTAAGGGGCTGCTGGGAGCACAATCCCAACCATTATTATTATTATTATTATTTATTTATTTATTTATTTATCTTTTTACTCTGATGATGCAAAAACAAAAAGAGAAGGGGAAAAAAGACAAATATCAAAACACCAAAACACAAGCTAAAGTGTGAGGAGAGATGTAAAACAGAAAGAGAGTAAACGTTTGGGGGAAAATTTAGGCAGAAGATTGGAGTAATTCTAATTAATTATTATTGTTGTTAATTATTAATATTTAATTTGCCCCACTCATTTTAATTTTAATTTTTTTAATTCTTAACACCTAGCCGCCTTCGAATTTAATTTTATATTTCTCTTTCATTTTCTCTTTTGACAAAATTTTCTTTCTTTTTACCTGATCTCTACAGTATTTCATTCCCCGCATAATTTCCATTGAAAACGTTGTCCTTCAAAGCTTATTTTCTTAAACAACTAGTACTTAAAGAAAGTTATTATATTGTAAAATGTTGAGTAAATATGGGTGATGGCAAGACAGCATGATACAGAATGTTGAAATGTAGTGGGTTTCTCATACTAACTGAAAGTGAGGGATCCGGAGTTTGAATTCAGTGGATGCACAATTACGAACTAAATTCATAAATCAAATAATTTTAAAAAAAAAACAAATTTTTAACTTTCTGGTTGATAAAATTTAATAGAGTATTATGCATAATTTTAAACATACCACTTAAATAAGACATAAAATATATAAGCATAACTAATCTCCTAAAATTAAAAAAAAAAAAGATATTTCTAGAATATTTTGCTAGTTAACATAAGTTTACATATCGCACTATGTTAATTATGGCTAACGAAGCTAATAATTTTGAAAAGAAACTAAAACTTTTGATATAAAAATATGAGAAATAAGGCTAGAGGAAAGGAAGTTAAAAAATAATGATGAGATAGAATAGCAAAATAAACAGTGGTATTAATAGATGTGTAACAACTGGAGAAGAATAGAAAAAATAGACAGAGAATATTGTTATAGGAATAGAGAGAGAAGGAATAGCAGAAATAGAACGAGAGACTTTAGGGGAAGAAAGAGAAATTAAAAAGGATAAGAGATTTTGTCTATGAGAATAATAAAATAAAAATATAATTAAAAACTAAAGGAATTCGATTAAAAAAATATGGGGGAAAGTACCTGAATGACACAAAAATAAAGATCATTACATCAATATAATAAAAAAAAATAACACTGGACCAATATGATATAAAATTAAACTAAAATTAACAAAAATTTATATCATGTTAGTTAAGAATAGAGAATTTATATCATATTGATTAATATATTAAAAAGAGATTATTTAGATAATTTTCTAAAAAATATATATATTTGAAAAAATGAAAAGGAGTTCAGTGAGCCCAAAACGCTAGCCTTTAACAAAGCCCAAATGAACTCTCCTACTCGTCAGCGGAGGCACAACTTACAAAGTTCTGAATACATAACATATTATTTATTTCGGCCCTAAAAAGAATAAACCTGTAGCACGTTTTTGTCCACTCCTCCCAACATGCATCCATCGTTGCTAACCGACAAATAAGCAAAAGTGTGACAGAAAAAAAAAAAAGGAAATAAATCTTCTTAAAACCCGTTAATTTCTAAGAATATTAAAAGCAAGACATCTAGTAGGAAGTAGGAATGAATAAGCATAAATTTATTGATTCCAAAGGATTACAGAGAAACATGTAAGATTGTCTAGAGAATCCTAAGAAAATTTCTATTAAAAAAGAAGAAAAAGAAGAAGAAGAAGAAGAAGCAACCGTATAATAAAGTAACAAACGAGGCTAAACCTTAAGAAAACAATTGAGGAATTAAAATAGAATAATAACACAATCTCTTTTGCATCTTCGGTTTTGGGTGATGACTAGAGCGAATGAAACATGTAACTTGCCATCAACATCAAGCGATGGATGATCAAATAATACGACGGGCTCCATCAAGGTTCCTGCCTAGTTTTTCTTAAAAATGTTGCCGCCATGGTGGCCTTCTTTGCATCATCGGTTTCGAAAGGGATTTTGGACGAGCATTGGAAGAGCACATCTTCCAAGTCGATGGACGAAAGAGTAAAGGCCTCCACTTTTGTCTGGGACTTGACATTGAAGGTTGCAGCCGGGAAGTTGGAACGCAATGTTTCTCTCAATCGCCGTTTCAAAAGTCCAATTCCATAGTAATCACCTCTCTGAAGACGCTCCATGGAGCTAGAACCACTGCTGAAGCGCCACGCAACGCCTTGTGTGATGAAAAGCATGAAATTGAGTGGTTCTCCCTCTCGAATTATGTAACTATTCTCTTGGTATACCACTGGTTTTAGGTAGCTGCAGATCGTGTTGTACACTACTTCATCCAAGTTTTCAAGCACTGGCACCTATATATATATATATATATATATATATATATTATGAATACCACATATACAGTCCACATCAATGCACAAAATATGTTTTACTTCGTTTAATAGCTCATAATTAATGAGAATTTACGTATAAAATTCAGAGTCATTGCATCGTACAATAAATAAATAAATATACACAACAAAGATTAAATTCATCTAGAGATGGAAGAAAAGTACTTGCCTTCTTCACTATAGGAAAACATAGGTGTTTCTTGACCAGTGTACGAAGCATTGGAGGAAGAATGCATAGAAGGTTTCTGACATCGACGTCTTGGCCTTCTCGCATTTTCAACCTTACGTAATGCATGATCCTCAAGCTCATCTCATGAGGGATCTTGTGATATTTTATCCACGACTCTGCTTGTTTTTCTGTTTTTCCCTGGAGCATTGTAGTCACAAACTTCACAAACTCCTGTTCAACGTACAAGGGATCATAGCATACATCAAGATAGTTCAAAAATTTAATATACATATGCATGTTTGTATGTCTGAGAAATTATAATTATAAATACTTTAAATGTACATAAAAGGTATATACATGTGTGCTCATAGTTTTTCTGAGATAATAAATTGGAAAGAAGAAGAACCATAGGGCCCATATATATATCTCTCTGAAACTTATATACCAATTAAGTAAGAAAACCTTCATTAAAAAAAATTAAGTGAGCAACCTTTAAAAAATTACTCTCAAACTTAATTTAATTCAAATTTATTAAATAAACTAAAAGGACAATACTGAAGTTTAATCCATAATAACGAGAGGAAAACGCTAAAGAAATAAACATAATTTGATAAATGATGAAATTACTAGTGGGTAACGAACCTAGCTTTTTAAATAATTGAAGAGAAGGAAACTAAGATTTTGACTCAATTTTATTAAAAAGAAAGAAAAAAAAATTAAACAAAAATGGAGAAAATTAAAATCCATCCTCAATGCCAAATCAAACGAAATACACAGAGGGAAAAAAGAAAAAACACAATTTACATAACAGGTAAACAAATCTAGATTAAAATTGAGTACATTTATATTTCTTGAAACCCCTTCCCTTTACACAAATTAGTGCATTCCTGTCTCTTTACATCTTATTGAATTCTACCAATTGATCAATCTTAAAACCATCATCCCCATTTCTTCCAAAAAAAAAAAAATGTGTTTAATTAGTGGGTACCGCGCGACCTAGTTGGCCATGTGCTAGGAATTGTTGATATGTATATATATATATATATATATATATATACTTATACCAATTAGTAGTTGATTAAAAAAAAAACTCCGAAGAAATACACAAACTAAATATCTAAAATGAAAAGTATAAAAAAAAAAAAAATGCTAAAAGAATCATAAAATCCATGTCTCTTAGGGGAGAAAGGCCTACTTAAGATTTATATATGTATATGTATAGCTTTAACTCTCTTTAAAGCGTGAATGGAGGTTTTCATCCTCCGTTCCCTATTCGCCACGTGCCAGTCACGTGGTGGTCATGACTAGTCAAGTCTTTGCCACATGTTTTTTTTTTTTAATTTTTATTTTACTTTGTTTTGTTTGTTTATTTCACATACACGTAGTGCGTACTTGTCAACTAGTATACACAAGTGTGGTTATGTAAAAAAACTCATATTTACCGACCTTGTTTTGCTCGTGGGGAGGCCGCTGGCTATTCTCTTTATTGTCTTCAATAAGAGGAAAGAGATGGTCAACATCCACGTCTTTGCCTTGTTTAATTCTGCGTCTTAGGTAACTCAAGAGGAGCTTCTCTTGCGAATTTGGGAGCTCATGATCATTGTGGGACAGATACGATTTTATCTCTTGTCTTTTCTCACTTGATTTCACCCTTAATTTCTCCGAATTTTTTGTTGCAACCTGCATGTATGTCTGTTCACAACAAATCGAGACAATCAATTTTGTTGTACCCCATTTTATGTTCTACCAAGTTTTGTTGGCTTTTAACATGATATTAAAAACACAGAATATGGTTACAATATTTCTGAAAACATAAGATTAAACGTAATATTTTAATGGAATATAAGACGTGTTTGCCATATACATATACATATACACATACATATATATATATATATATATATATGAGAACCAAACCTGCAAGTTTCCAATAAGGTATAAAAATAGAAGCAAGCCCAAGATAGAAATAAGGACGGCAAACAAGTTTTCCTCTGTGTTGCTACTTGTTTGGAGGTTTGAACCAAAAGAACTGCAAAATTATGAATCAAGAAAAATATATGATTATTGACGAAAACCTGAACCATTATTATTGCAACTTAAAAGTGCTATAACATTAATTTCGTTAAGACTGATATGAAATAATATTGTATGTGATAAATGTGGTTATTGCTAGACTCATATGATACAAAGAAGGTGCCGCAACTCGCATGCCATACAAGCATATTTACTATATAAGCACTATCTGATTTAAATTGTATAGAGTAAAATATTTGGAAGGAAAATATATATATATATATATATATATATATTACCTGAGATTTCTTAAGCCCCACCATAAACATTGAGAGAATTTGTTCAGAAAATTTGTTGAAACGAGTACATGAGATCCAATGGCTTCGGCATATATTCCGAAATCAAAGACTTCTGCATTTGGTGGATTGGTCGGGCAGAAATCATTTATGAACGTCAAATTTGTCATTGGAATAATGCCATCACAGTCGAAAGGACTAGGAACGCATCCTGGATAACTTGTACAGGCATGGTGCCAGCATGCTGTCTCTCGGTATATGGCATAGAAGTACCAAAAAGCTCCGAATATCTAGTAATTAAGATTACGTCAGGAGTCAAGACAAGAAGGGGAAAAACAAATTTCAACATAGGAGAAATGAAAAAAAAAAAAAAAAATGCTTATATCCACTTAATTAACACTACTAACCTCCTCATTTACATGTTACAAATTTGGTACGGTTTAACTTTCTTATTATTGGTGGTTTTCTAGTCCTAAACCTGTGATTTCATATGTAATAATATGGACATATAAATGTCGTATAATAATGCGACTATGCTATAAATAACATTAATGGTGATATGTGAACTTACATAACCGGTCATGATGTAGAGAAAAAAATTGAAGAGACCTTTGACCCATACACGTCCAGTGATGTTGTCAAAAGCTCGTTCAAGATCCTTGGCAGATAGGTAGACGCGAAGAATTCGGGGCACATATTGGAGCATAAGGAAAAAGTTCAAGACCTTCCTTGTTGTCAAAGATCTCGACCCCGCGATCTTCGAAAAGTATTTTAAGACTATCACCTGCATATATAATTAATTATATATTGTATCTCGTCAATTTATTAAGAGATATCGATTAGCCCGATAACCGAAACAAATCACTAATTAAATTAACCTACATTTTCAGGAGAAAATAAAGTGTTATAACCAGTTAATTTGTTACTTAAATGTTTGTTTGTTTGTCCCTTTTTTTTTAAGGCCTTTATCACTACTTTATGGAAATAGTTGACAAGATTCTACCCCAAAAAAAGAAAAAAAATGAGGAAATAAGTTGACGAGAAAAGACATTAAGGCTACGAGAATATCCCATTTAGGTTGTCAATCTCACCTAAACCTATGCCTAGCTCCAACTCTGATTTATTGAAGTTAAAAAGAAAATTAAAAAAACAAAAACAAAAACATGAAGGGAATGATGAAAATATAGCTAGATAAACCCAATGAGAAGAAGACAAGAAAAAAAGAATATTAAATGTTTACAACAAGTTGATCCGTTAATTAGTGAGCTTATATTTAATTAGGTATTTGTATACCCAATCACCAAAGAAATGCAGAGATATGGGAGAGAGAAACACCAAATAGGTGGTATAAGATAAATCAATGCAAAAACCTAAAAGCTTGTCGGCCACTTGGTACTAGCTTTGCATTTGAAAAAGAGAAAGAGGAAGAAAAACTACAGGACCTTTAAAATATTTCTACATTCTTATGGTAAAATATGTAGTTGCTGAAAAGTGAAGAGCATCAATAAAGATACTTAATCACTAGTAAAAACAACTAAGCACGTGAAGGAAAGAAGCAACTTAATCATGCTTTCAATGAAATCAAGTTGCACGCTAATTCCTCTAATTAAAACTAATGGTCCCCATTTATTGTAATGTTACGTCACTATGGAAGGAAGAAGCCAAATCAATCAAACTAATAGACAACAAGCTCTGATGTAACTCAACCAATTACACATTAAGGATTAGTTTGGGGTTGTTATGTTTTTGTCATAATTTCTACTTTTGAATAATTAGAAATTCTAGTTTATTCAAATAACTATTAAAATATATTGGTGTTTACGCAAATGATTTTTGAGTACTGTTACCAAACACAATATCTACATCCTAGTGTGTGAAAAAGGATTTTTGAAGACTGCGAAAGCATTACTAGATTAACTCTAAAGCTCAAAGGTGGAAGCTGTATGAGGCAAGTCGGCAACCTTTTTTGAAAGGCAGCAATTTAGTGATTGTTACGGACTATGCACTCCTATATATAGCTAATCATTCTCCACTTTTTTGTAATTCATCACTTGTATTCCAAGCAGCAAAAACACACACACATGGGGGCTTATACACTAAAGTTGTTTCTAGTATATTTGGAGACAAGAGCTCCATATTTCTGTTTGTAACACAGCAACTTGCCATGATAAAAATTTTCTATTGCCATTTAACTTCATTACTGTTTTGCAAAATTACCAAAATCCCAATTTTATTACATTCCCATAAAAATAAAGATCCAAATCTTCTATCTAATTTTTGGTGTCAGCCAAATAATGTCAAACAAATAATAGTATGCTATATCATTTTAAAAAGTTTGAAATACTTTATAACTGATTTTTTTATATATTAAAATCTAACTTTACTTAATGATGTGTTAAATATAATTTGTTAGATACCATTTAGGACAACAAATTGGACGGAGGATGTGGATCCTAAAACTAAACCTCCAATTTCTAACGACAGTCTAAAAATTAGGCTGAGGTTTACCTGTGGGAGAGGAATAATGGCAAGAATGTTGATTAGGAGGTTTAGCCAAGGAAACCCGGTGCGCATTGATAGGCTAAATTTGTTAGCCGTTGTTGAGGCACTTACATATCGAACAATGAGATGCAAAAAGTAAATTAAATCCGTGGCAGTTCGCAGAAGGAGAGCTACTTTCTTCATGTTTCCGTCCATGGTAAGACACTTCTTCTGCTCATTTATGACGGGAATGAAGAGAAACAGTGGATCGATTGCAACACCAATCACACATGATGCCAGAAAAATCCTTCTCCACATCCGAGGGTACGCCATCCATGGGCTTAATTTTTGTTCGGTCTCTTGAGGATCGCCATTACTTCTGCTGAAGAGAAGAATATGTTTACGTCTATAAAAAAAGAACTTCTAAGAAGCAGTACCATTAAAAGTTTCAAGCTCCAAGCACGCATAACTAGTCTCCGTTGGTGTTTAACATGAGTGTGTGATTTGTTTTCAATGTATTAAATTCCTGAGTTCAAGTCTCAATAACAATAAAAATTATTTAAAAAAGAAAGGGCCGGAAAAGGGTGAAGGGGCTAAAGAAACTATTACTAACCCTTGTTCTAGATCTCCATTTTCACGAGTACTCATAGTTTAATCTTGATAAGTAATCGGTTAATATAAGCCGCCAACTGCTGGGAAGAAGAACTCCTTTCACGACCACAAAGTTAAGGTTGGTTCTTTTCAAACCCTGCAGGTTAGCAAAATATAGCATTCAACATACTATGCAAGAAAAGGTGCTCATCAGTACGCCTAGGCTAGCCATACAAATATAAAAGGAAGAAATATGATTCAGAGCATATCAAGGGTGGGTGTTAAACGCCACAATAATAGAGGGTGGATCCTATTTATGGGGTCCATGCTATATATAGGATCCATTCTCTCATAATATGTGGGGTTAAATATCACTGATATTCTGTAATATTGTTCTATCATGAAAGCATCTTGATAAACCAAAAGTAAACTTCAATATATAAGAAACCTAGTATATATCCGGGAACTGAAGTTTACAATTTATGGAGGTAGAGACTAGCAAGAGAACTAATTAATCCAATTTACCTTTTCGAATTGAGATGGAAACAAACGAAGCTCAGCAAAGTTTCTCCAACTGGCCAAAATGAGATTTCCTGCAAAGCCCCCGACAAGTTTTGATAGTATTTATAGGAATAAACATCCCCTACTAATTAGCTGCTAACATAAAAAAACTATTGCAGCCATGAATTTCTTTTTTTTTTTTTTATAATAATAATAATTATTTTTTTGGTAAAATTATGTCTCTACTGGTTGGTGAGAGTGAAACACATGAAAAATTTATGACTATCTTGGATCCAGCTAATATAGTGCTCTTACTGCTTTTAGCATTTACTTTGGAGGTCAATACGAAATAATAAAATAATGTACAGCATTATATCAATTAGTCATCATTAATTAATTAAAAAATAGCATGTGGCCATCTAAGTTGATAAAATATATCGGAACAAGGTTAAAGTATCAAAATAACAATATTAATAATTGCAACTAACTACTTCCTTATTGGATAATTACACGTACATGCAACTACTATTTATTTCTGGCAGATCCAACGTCCCTAGTCATCTCCAAAGGAAAGAGAATTTAAAAAAACGAAAAAACAAAACAAAAAAACAAAAGAAAATTCATTTGAGTTCACATTAATTGCCAGGTCAACTTATATTAATTAAAGACATTCTATCAAAAAATATCATTAATTAAAGACTAATATAGGACTCTACGAGGTCAACAAAGTTAGCTAGTTTTCAATAAGGATGTTTGTATTTCCATATTTTACGTGATTATAATTCATTAATATTATTACTTCCTACATGCATAGAATTACAAAGCATGAAGATAAAACAGCTCAATTTAAACAAACTGACTTTTCTTGTCCAAGATAGAGAGCGAAGAAATACCTAATTTGATGATTCTTGTTTTACGTTAGGGAAAATTAATATGAGAATTCAGCGGTAAGATATCGGTTGTAAACCGTTAGATATAATATCAAGTTTTGAAAGTTTCTACTTAGTTTTTTTTTTTTTTTTTTTGGTTTAAAGTAAGCCGTATTCGGTTTTGTTTTGTTTTGTGTATTTTATGAAGAAGGAAGCAGATCAAATTAGTTGAAAACAAATAAAAAATAAAATCTAGACAATTTGATCTTTACAATTTTGGTTACATATAATTAATAATCAAGACTTCCACAACCAAAACCTTTGAACGACGACCAGGAAAAGTTACAGCACAATTCTAATAAACTTATCGATCTGAATAGGACAAATATTGGAAACCGATCGACAAATAAAAGTTCACATCTCTCTGTCTCTCTCATCCACCATCCACTCTATATTGAGTCAATGGTCTTAAAGAACACAATGGAAAAATTGCAAAATAAGAAATGTTCACACTCATGTCCCCATTTTTTTATATATGCGCAGTTCCCGCAAACATTTGCACGTGACAGGAGCTTAGAAGTTTAATTAATCACTTGTCAAGACTCCAATGTCAATATATATTTTTACGTACGGTATATATATATGATTAGTCTCTATCTAGTACCGGAGGTTATTCGGTAATGTAAATTTCAGTTAATATAAATGTGAACTTCAATTATTAACAACATGAATTCATATAGAAGAAAATATAAAATGAGGGGTATTCACGTTCATTTTAATTACATTTTCTTCTACATGAATTTATATTCCTAATAATATAAAATTCACATGCCGAATATCATATGGTACCGGATAGGAGACTTTGTGTGTGTATATATATGCATATATGTATTTTAAGCGTTCATTTTCTAATGTTGCTTTTAAATTTTCTTTTTACATATTGAAAGACGCGAGGCCAGCACCTAGTCTCACTGACGCTTTTTTTTTTTTTTTTTTTTTTTTTTTTTTGCAGCCTGAATTTATCAATGTTTGACAGCTAATTGGACTTTTCAAAATTTTGACCATTAAGAGACCTCATATATTTAGAAATTCGTTTCAATTATATAGTAGCTATATTGAACCTCGATTAATACATGCTGCTATGCAAAATGCCAGAAACTCAAAGAACTCACACCAAAACAGAGATGAACAAACGAAGACAGAGATTTTATTGAGATTAACCAGAGAATTACACCTAGAGACTCCAAGAATCAACACACCCAAGAAACCTAATTCTACAGTTTCTCTTTCTACTCTGTTTCCCAATTCTCTCTCGAGAATTCTCTTACTATCTCTCACCCTGTAACTCTTATTCTCTCATTACAGAAAAATAGAAAAACTAAGCCTATTTATACTAACCACAGTTACAAGATGTATATATATGCAACTAACTATACATCGTTACAGCCTTCATCCTTTGTCTTCACGTTCCTACTATCTACACAGCACTCCACCTGTGCACCGTCAATACAGTATCAATTTGCTTGTTGTCTACACAGTGGACTATTGATGTTCTGTCTACATACCAACAAGTAATGCACCAGACTACTTCAAATTCACTCTTTCCTTTTTGTATCTGTCTCAATTCTCAACACATGCAAATGCATTTTTCTTTTCAGGTACTAAAACACCTGAAATCTTTCATTGGTTAGCAAATTAGACCCTTAGTTTTTTGTTATTATTATTATTACTACTATTAATTTTTTTGAAAATATTATTACTATTATTATTATTACAATAATTATTACTATTATTATAATTACTACTATTATTATTACTAATATTACTATTATTACTACTATTGTTACTACTACTACTACTATTATTATTATTATTATCATTATTATTATTATTATTATTATTATTATATCCAACTAAAAACAATATCCAAGTAAAAACGACAATAGCATCAGAAAACGACGTCAAATAAAGAGGTAGTGTAGTGGCACTGGAGCTTTATTTCTGAGTGCTGAGACGGTCTTAGAATCAAACGTCATTTGATCTACCTCTCCTGTCTAATTAACTATCAAATCTTATTATAATTATGTTTATACGACAAGAATTTCAGCAAAAAGAAAAAAAGGCAAAAAAAAAAAAAAAACGACAAGAAAGCAGAAATAACAACTCACTTCTGTGTTTTAAATTAAATTAGTGACATACTCCACTTTGATTAACTAATGCTTCATTTGAATCATAGGTTTAGACCCATTATTCAAACAGTAAATTCAAATTTTTGTTTGAGAAAACACTATAGAAAATGTTTTAAAAAGTGGGTTTAAAACGAAAGGCCAAATTAGAGCTAATTATTTTCAATCCTCTACTTAAAAAAAAAAAAAAAAAACTTGTTATTATTTTCAAATGAGAGCCAAATGAGAGCTAATTCTATAGAGTTAAATTATAATGTTCAGCCGTAAATTAAACTGCTCATGAATGTGATGTTTTCTTGCCCTTCTCTTCCGAATATAACGCCGAAATCCTCGTTGCAACGAAGCAGCCGCGAAAGGCTTCAAGCCCTCAGACGTGAATTCGGTTGAGCGGGGGAACTTCCCCCAGGAACTAGAAAGTAGATGCTCCAAGTCAATGGCCATAAGAGCAAAGACTTCAACTTTGGTATGGTATTTGAGCTTAGCTTCGGATATGGGGAATTCGGAATAAGATGTTGCGTTCAATTGCCACTCTACAAGTTGTTTTCCATAGTGATCGCCTTTCTGAAGGCGCTCCATGGGACTAGAACTACTTCCAAAGCTCCACACAATGCCTTGCGTGAGGAAGAGCATCATATCAAGCGGTTTGCCTTTTCGAATTATGTAGCTCTTCTCTGTGTATGACACTGGACTGGCTTGAGAAGCTTGCAAATCATTTCATATACACTTTCAGCCATATTTTGAAGCATTGGCACCTGTATATATGAGTCAAGCCTATGGGAGTCAAAAAAAAAATTTTTTTTTAAGTCATGAGTTAAGTCATTTAAAAAAAAAAAATTTAATGTACGAATTTTTTTTTGTTTCAAATTAAATAAAGGCATGTAGTTTAACATAAAATAAATGGCATAAATGAAGCTTTTTGAAAATTTCTAAATGAAGTTTGAAATTTAAAAGGTATAAATTGAGCTCAAACACATTCAATTGACTTACTTTTTTTAAGATAGGAAAGCAGAGGTTTTTCTTGAGTGACATGCCAGATGCAAAGGGAAGAACATGAATAAGATGTCCAACATCTACATCTTTGCCTTCTTGCAATCTCAACCGTATGCAGCGCATAATCTTCGGCTTTAGATCCGGATGGTGTTTTTTGATATCCATAGCTCTGCCTTTAGCTCCGTTGTGTTCTTCTCGTGCTTTTTCACGTCCAAGATTTTTGTTACCCACGCTGCAAATGGCTGTTCCACAATGAATATAAGTTAGTACTAGTGAGTACACATATTTAAGTTAAGTTCATCATGATCAAATTAGTTAAAACACTTGTTAATGCATATGATTATATGTAAGCATCATGTGTTTATATAAAGCCGACCTCGCTCTTGTGGTGGCCATCTGAATGCTCTTCTAGAAGAGAAAAAAAAAAGGCGTTTGACATAGAAATCTTTGTCTCCTTTGATTGTTCGTTGCAAGTATCGCATGATCACTTTCTTCATGTGATCGGGGAGGTTGGAAAGTTATGAATCTATTTCGGGTTGTTTGATGCTTGTCTTCTGTCTTGCCTCCTCTGATTTTGTAGTTGCCAACTGCATACAAGTCTGTTGACGATATTAAGAAGATTTAGTCCCCGTAGACGAGTAATTAAGACCTTCTCAAGTAGGTAACTATGTTTAACAAAAATAAGAATTCTTTAATCCTCTATAAATCAATACCGCTTCAAGCGCAATATTATTGTTTATTTAGATAAAATATATATTGGGAGCTTTATGTTAAGCTTAAAGAAAATAAGATTGGACTTATACATAATTAAGTGCCAGTTTGGATCATAGGTTTGAACTAGAAAATTCAAAAATTAAATGTGTTTGGGAAAGAAAAAAATAAGGATATGATACATATTTTTAAAAAATGAAAATTTAGATTTGAATTTGATTTGAAATGAGTTGAAAATTTTGGATCCAAAATGGAGATCCAAACACATTAAATATAGAAGATCAATCTGCAGATTTCCAATGAGATAAAGAAACAAAAGCAACCCCAAGATAGAAATAAGAACTGCAAACAAGTTTTCCACTACATAGCTGCTTGTGTCAAGGTTTTGACCAAAAGAACTGCAAAAACAAAATCCAAAAAAAAATATGGGATATATGAAATATACTCATTAAAACCAATAAGAATTGGGGAAAATTTTATCTTTATTATATGCATGTACCAACCTTAAATTGCGTAAACCCCACCAAAAACTACGAAAGAATTTTCGTACAAATTCTGTTTTTGTGAGTATGGAAGACTCGACGGCATCAGCAAATATCCCGAAATCCAGAACGGCAGAAGTTGGTGGATCTACGGGGCAATACTCATTTAAATACGGCAAATTCCTCATCGGAATAGTCCCACGACAGTCAAAGGGATTTGGAACACAACCGGGATATAGTTTTTACATGCATAGTGCCAACATGCCGTCTCACGGAAAATGGCATAGAAATACCAAAAGGCTCCAAATACCTAAGATATTACAATCCAAGAAAACAATTTAAAAAAAAAAAAAACCCCTAAACTTCTCTTGATTAGACATTTTTTTTTTTTTATAGTTTAGTCATTACAAGATTATTAATGCAAATTGAGGGTAATCAGGTATCGTAAGGTGTCCTTACGTGACCAAAAATGATGTGGAGAAAAAAGAAGAAGGCACCTCTGACCCACACAAGTCAAGTGAGAGAGTCAAAAGACCTCCCAAGTTCCTTGGCAGATAGGTAAACGCGAAAAATTCGAGGCACATATTGGAGCAGAAGCAACAAGTTTAACATCTTCCTTGTGATTAACGATCTTGTCCCACGCTATCTTTGCAAAGAATACTAAAACTGTCACCTACAAATTCATATAGCATGTCTGGTCAACCTAATTGATGAGATAATCAAGTTGATCAACGAGTGCTTAAAAAAAAATAGGCTTTGTATACAGAGCAAACTATTGGTAATTAAATATGTGTTTATAACATCGGCTGCCAATCACATAATTACAATAACGGCGAAATCGAGTAATAATACACAAAATTAAATAAAATTCGAAAGAGAATATCAGTTAAAACAGAACCAAAAAAAAAAAAAAAAAAACACACACACACACACACCTTAACACAATACAGTACAGTTGTGGACCGTTAGATATTCATCAAGTTCCTTTATATTTGTATACGTATTCTCAAAATCTAACATAATAATCCAAAACAATACTGATGATTTTTTTTTTGTTGTCCTTTTAACAACATTCTCCAAATTTCACTAACTAAAAAATCCTCAAAATTTCTATTAAAAAGGACATTATTTAGATCATGCTCATGGTAAGGGTGTTTTTTTTTTTTTTTTTTTTTCAAAAGCCAAAAATAGCAAAACAAAAATAATAATAATGATAATAATAATAATAATAATAATAATAAGTCCTACAAGTCAAAACTAGCAACTCACCTGTGGGAGGGGAAGAATGGCTAAAATGTCAATAAGAATATGAACAGGGAAGCCCTGTATATATGGATAGGTCAAGCTCCTTAGCCATTGTTAGTGCAATTCTAAGCCGAAAAATTATGTGCACTACATAAGCTAAATCCGTGACCGTTTGCAGAACAAGAGCCGCTTGCTTGATGTGTTCGTCTATTGCTAGGCACTTCTTTTCCTCGTTTATTATGGGAATGTAGAGGAACAACGGATCAATTGAGACACCAATCACACATGATGTGCTAGGTGTATCTTGTTCCACAACCAGGGTATGATGACCCCGGGTTTAATATTTTCTCTACTCTGTTGTCGTTTCGAGGACGTCCTCCTTCTTTGATGGGATCAAAATATATAGTAATATCGCCTCTCAATATCCATGCTGATCAAGAGAATTGCAACCTTTAGAATGGTTTCCAAACGAAATAATTGAAATTCTCATGAAAATTTTGATAATTAGCAAATAAAAGTAAAATTTATAAGTCGTTAGCAAAACGGAGACAAGGAAGAAAAGAAAAGAAAAAAAAAAAAAAAAAGTACCGCAGTGATGTTGTATCTTTGTCTTCAGGATTATTCATAGCTTAATTACAAACTAATGCACAATAATGCACTCCTCTTTGAATCTTTACTCCTTTCAGCAAGCTAACTAAGGAGTAAACAGAACACTGCAGGTTATGAAAACAAATGGTGATCATCAATGACGAAGCACGAAACCGCATTGTTTAAGAAAACATGATTTACTAGCGCAAAACTCCTTATAAACACAACATAAACGTGAATAAGAAATAAGTACCTTATAGTAAGAATGTTAGTTCCGAAACATATAAAGAACTTATTGCAACCCAGCTAGCCAGATGATGATGAGAGGAAGTGAGGCCAACAATGAAAACGAGAGCTGGTTTTCTAACAGGGTTGAGCAGGAAATTGCTTAGAAAGAAAAATATTCCTGCAAAGAACAATTAGTGACTTAATTAGTACTATATATAATCGCCATCTGCGGTCTTTTTCTTCAGGAAAATTTTCGATCGAGCTACTATAATTGGTTGATGAAGACTTGAACTACTCACTTAAACCATCATTATCCCATAGTTAACTAATTGTGGTTTTCTTTTCTTTTTCTTTTTTCCAAGTCGTTTGTTGTGTAGTTTACTTTACCAGGTCAAAGTAAACCATTACTTACATATAGAGTACTTAATTGTTATAAGATGCGCACAATCCAAATTCATGATAAAATAATAGAGAAAGGAATGAAATTAATTACTATCAAAATATCTATAAGACAATATTAATAACAATTAATTGTCAAGTTGGTTGGGTTAATTAATCTTATTATGAAATAATTAGTGCGCATGTCTACTTGATCTTAGAATTCATGATATCATAAGGGACAATAATCCCAAGACTTTATTATTGTAATAGAATTCAAATTTTGTTAATTAAACAAATAATTAATTTGAAATATCAACACAAATATGCACGATATCCCCTAACAAAAACACCAAAACGTGACTGGATAAATTAACGTTATGAGTGTTTAATATTGGTTGGGAATCCCACCAGCAGAAGGCAGAACTCCCAAAGGAGAAAAATTGAAGCAATTACTTGACTTCATTTTACGAGGTCAACTATACATATAGTTTAATAAATTTAATAAGAAGAGCTAGCCTCTTGGATTTTCTAGTGTCAAGATGTACGAATGTGATTCTCAACGTAATTTTCCCTTGTACAATTCACCAACTATAGTTTTTAATTTTTATTTATTTATTTGTTTTTCCCTTTACGGAGAGTTTAAATTTTGCTTTATATTTACATACTTTGAAGGTTAATTGAGGTTCTTGCGTTTGGAGATGTCACATATGAGACAAGTTTCAGACAGGCACATTCTTTAGCTAATATTAGATTTTAGCTTGCACTATATATATAATATTTTAGTACTGCCGTTAAATATTATTAATTATCACTTTGCCCTAACTAGAGCTGAAGACCGATTCAAAGCTAAGGATAAAACTAGACTAGGTGCCCGAATATTCTACTCTGAGTAGTTCTTACTACTATATTAGTAATACATATTCTTTAAAAAATATATATGTATCTTAGTAATATCATATATATCGTTGTATCAATTATGAGTGTTTATTAATTATCATAGTCGCCGTAATATTCTCTTTCTATCATTATAAAGTATTTGTTACAAGAAATTATGGGTGATCATTTATTATTCGTAGAAGAAATGATATAGAACACAGAAATCCTAACACCCCCCCCCCCCCCCCCCCCCCAAAAAAAAAGTGAGAGTTTACTTCTTCTTCTTCTTCTTCTTCTTCTTTTTTTTTTTTTTTTTGGAGGGAAAAGTGAAAGTTTACTTTAATGATAATGAAAATGTTAAAAAAATGATAAAGAAAATGTTTTAAAAAAAAAATGCAAGGTCGCGATAAAAACGATCTCTGAAGTGATATCGTATTATTCATTCTTGAACGACAATCATTCCATACAGAAAATTAAGTGACATGAATCTTATAAAAACGACATATCTCTGTCATTAAAAGGACATACTCACATGATAGTGCTATAATATTGTTCGTTATCCAGCGACAAACGTTCCAAAGAGAAAAACGACAGATCTCTGTCAGTGAACGACATGACGTTTACTTGAAAACAGAATCCTAATGGCGTTTTCCTAATTAAACGACATGTCGTTTTGAATTTGGCTGTCAGCGTCAAAAAACGATATGGCTTCCCCAAAAACGACAGACCTCTTTCACTAAACGACATGATGTTTACTTCACAATAGTATTCCGGTGTCGTTTGCTTAAAACAAACGACATGTCGTTTTGAATTGGCTGTCACCGATCCTGTGAAGACAAGACGTCAATTTTTGTCTTCTTCTTCCTGCAATCTTCATTCGACCATTCGACCATATACTGAACACAGTCAATCAGACTCTCGTCTCAGAAAAATATCTCTCCAATCTCTTTTATTCATTTTGCCTCTTCTCAATGACCAGAAAACGACAACAAATTTTGCCTCCAAACGAAGAAGACGCCCCTCACCCTGGTGCAGTTCAATTAAGGCTTCTTTCCATTTCAGTGGCTCGATTCAGATGATGAATGAAACTCACCTGAGCCATCCATGGTGAACTTGGCTCTCTTATTCTCCACACCCACCTCTTTCTCTCCTTTCCGCCCAACTTGTCTCACCCGCCATTCCAAACCACCCAAGTTCTTCGCTTCCTTAAGGCAGAGCAAAACCGTCAACGAACCCAGTTTTATATCACCACCAGCAGGTCTCAGAGCCGGAGAAGAACGCTCCGGCGAACTGTACAACCACCTGATTAGCGACTACTGCAGAGAAGGCAATGTCGACGGAGCCATGACTCTTCTCGCTCAGCTCAACGGTCTGGGGTTTCATCCCAGCTTCGTTTCTTACGCTTGCTTGATAGAAGCTTTGGGAAGTGTTGGGAGGACTTTGGAAGCTGACTGTTTGTTTCAGGAGATGAGGTTTCTCGGGTTCAAGCCAGGGACAAAGCTGTGTAATGTTTTGCTCAGAGGGTGTTTGAAGAAAGGTCTCTTAGAGGTTGGAGTAAGAGTTTTGGCGTTAATGGATGATGTCGGGGTTAAGAAGAACCGTGAGACTTATGAGATAATGTTGGATTATTTTATTAATGCCGGGAGATTGGAAGATACTTGGTGGGTTGTAAATGAGATGAGGAGTAAGGGGTTTAGATTGAGCTCGTTTGTGTATGGGAAGGTTATTGGGCTTTATAGGGATAATGGGATGTGGAAGAAGGCTATGGACATTGTGGAGGAGGTTAAGGAGATGGGTTTGTCGTCGGATCGGAATATTTACAATAGTATCATTGACACTTTTGGTAAATACGGCGAGCTTGATGATGCCTTGCAGGTGTTTGAGAAAATGAAAAGAGAGGATGTGAAGCCGGACATAACGACATGGAATTCTCTGATCTTGTGGCATTGCAGGGCTGGGGATGTTGGTAAGGCGCTTAAGCTGTTTGCAGAGATGCAAGAGGAAGGGTTGTCTCCGGACCCGAAGATTTTTGTTACGGTTATTAGCCGGTTGGGGGAGCAGGGGAAGTGGGATGTGATTAAGAAGATGTTTGAGAGTATGAAGTGCAGAGGGTTTAAGAAGAGCGGGGTGATATATGCCATTTTGGTTGATATTTACGGGCAGTATGGAAAGTTTCAGGATGCTGAAGAGTGTGTTTCTGCTTTGAAGGCGGAAGGGCTTCCAACTTGTGCGAGCGTATTTTGTGTCTTGGCTAATGCCTATGCTCAGCAGGTACACATCCTTTTAATCATACCATACATCCGTCATGTATTCGCAGATAAACATTTAATGATTCGTATAGAAAGTTTAATGATCCTATGTTTTGTGCCAACAGAGATTTTGAAGCATGTTGGGAATTTTGCTTATTATAGCGAAAGATTCATATCAGCTTTTGGAACAAATTATTTTGTTTATAAATATTTCCACTGATGAAAAATTAAACTGTAGCACTTCTTTCTAGTTGTGAGGCTGGCATAACTAACAGAAATAGTTTCTTTTTCCTTGTTCGTTTTCCACTAGGATAATCTTGTTCTCCCCTGTCATAACCGGGAAGAACATGCAAAAAGAATAAACATTACTGCCTCTTACTGAGGATAAGCTAGTTGTGTTTGAATTTTTGCTTACTTTTTAAGAATAAATGGATTTGACTTTTTTAATTTTTATTTTAATGACAAAGACATGAAAAATTGTCCATATGCATATGAAATATGAAGGGATTATGCGATCAGACACTTAAGGTGCTTCAGCTAATGGAAGCAGAGGGGATTGAACCAAATGTTGTAATGCTAAACGTGTTGATCAATGCATTTAGCATTGCTGGCAGATATTTGGAGGCTTTATCAATTTATCACCATATAAAAGAAATTGTAAGTCTGTTTCTAACAAATTTAAATCAAATATGTTAGTTGGGCATGAAAGACTTGGTTTCTAACAACGATGCTTTTCATGTATTGGGTAGGGTTTTAGTCCCGATGTTGTTACGTATACTACTCTCATGAAGGCGTTTGTTCGCGCAAAGAAATTTGATAAGGTGCTTTCACTTTCTTTCGTAGTAGCTTTGCTTCCCTTCATAAAAGAGGGTAAAAAATTATTTGTAGGCTGTTGATATATCACGAGTTTCTCCTGAGCCTCCCTCACAAGAGAGTGCATAATGTATTTTCCATGGGAGTAAAAAAAATTCATGCAGACCATCTAATTTCTTTTGGCAGGTCCCGGAGATGTACAAGGAAATGGAGCGTGCTGGATGCACTCCGGATAGGAAAGCTAGACAGATGTTGAAAGTTGCTTTGAATGTTCTTGGGCTGTAGTTGAGTTGAGAAACGACATAGACAGCCATATCTCATATGAAGGCCCTAATTGAAGCCATTTCTCCTCTCAGCAGTCAACGCAGAGCCTCTCAAATCTCAATTCTTTTGAGGCCATGAAATGGCAATGAAGAAATACTGCCATGGCAATCTTGATGTCAACACCGTCTCTAATATGAGCCAAGCAAACTCGTCATGGCAACAAGAAGGGCAAATACTTTGTATACATCAGTCCTCAAGTCGTCATGTCAATTCCTTGGCAGGGACTAATGCTTTACCGCTCCAATGCAACGGAGATAAAGATCGCTGTAATTATAAGAGGAGCAAAATCATCCAACTTCAAAAGCTTTTATTGGCTAATTATTGGACCACAAGACAGGAGTAAGCTCGTACTAAAAAGAAAAAGAAAAAAAGAAAAGTGTGGTCTGTTATAGTATATATCTTTGTAGTTACATATTTAATTCTAGCGTTTTAAAGTTTACAACTTAAAATTGTTGGTGTTTTTTAACGTTATGTCGCTGTTTAATTTCTGTCTTTCTGTGGCGGATAGACGCCCTTGGTGGCCAATCTTCTTCATTGTAAGAGGTAACGATATGGATATCAATTTTAATCTTAATTTTTAAATACCAACTCACATGGTAATAAGCATATCTTCGTTTTAATAGTAGATGTTGAATGTATAATTATATTCCTAACTAATAAAAAAATCTTTTTTTTTTCCCAGTGTCACTGCTGACAAAGAAAAAAAAAAAAAATCTAATTACACGACTGCTAATAAACATTTTTCTAATTGACAAAAGATCTACCACACGTATATATGTGCGTTGAATTCGCATCACCGAAAGAAAAAGGATCGAAAAAGAGATGGATTCTAACTCCTGGTCGGTCCTATCATGATCGGTAAGAACGTTTCAAGTCTATTTGGTCAATGAACAAATTTTCCGACTCAAAAACGGACAGAGACTTGGATACAAACGACAAAATGGTGAGACCAAGTCTAACTGTATTAGATTTAGTTTACCTTTTTTTACCTCCGAGCCACTCATTGCACCCATAGGTGAGTACTTGAGGCAAGTGCTCAACTTTTGGAATTTCAATTTCTACAATTAAAAAGTTATGAAAAATTTCAGTTGTAGTCCTAGATTATCAGAAGAATTCAACTTGTACTCTCACTCAACAATTAAAAGTTATAATTATTTCTCTATTTGTTAAAAAAATACATTGATTTAATTTTTTCCATAGTTCCCTCATTCCGCCACTACTAACAAACATTTTCAAATTAATGTGAAAAATGTATATATACATATGTTGGTGATTTATGTTAGACTTCATATGGGCTCCTTATACTCCCTCCAAGAAAGATCGAAAAATGGCGGGTTTTCAGACTAATTAGAATACTGGGACTTAGCTTAGGAGGGACTTTTTATAAAATTCCATTCCAAGAGGCAAAATTCATAATCTTCAAGAAAGACATTGTCCAAATTTAATTACAAAGAAATTTGGTGGCTGAACTGAACTGCTTTTTATTTATTTTTTTTGATATACACAGTAATTTCACATGGTACAGATTGACTACAAAGATTTTCAGGAGGAAGAACCAGGTGGACCTATAAGAGCCCCATTAAGTCCAAACTTACAGATAATTACTGACTGAAAAAAAACTCATCAGCACTTATATGCCACACAAAGTCCTCACTCTTAATTTTTTTTTTTAAATTAGCGTAATTGAACAAATTTGGTCCTTTCAAAAAAATGTTGGTCTAATTTTTAATATTATGTCGTATTTTTTGTTGATGTCCGTTTTAAACACAATTGTAGTTTCTTGAGCTTTCTGTCGTTAATCGTATTGTTACCCTATTATTATCGTTTCCAAATCCTTGCCGATTTCTTGACATTAATTTTATCATTGTTCATGTTAGTGTCGTTTTCATATTGATGTCGTATTCTGATATTGATTTCGTTTTTTTTATCGTTGTCGTTTTCTTAAAGTGATGTGGTGTTTATGTTTATTGTCGTTTTTCGCATAAATTAAAAGAGATAATTCGTTCCAACATTAGTTTCCAGTTACAACATTCGTACATTAACTTCTTGTGCATTTGATGTCGTTTTCCCCATCACTACTCATGTAAGCTCACTGACAAGGACTATGCAATTCTTTGTGGTTAAAGCTCTAAGAAACTAAATTCCTTTTGATTGAGAAAATTACCTAAATAACCACTTTTTTTTTCTTCTTTTTTTTCATCTATTAACTATCATGACACAAATTCTTTTTTATTGACCAACATGATATAAATTTTGGTTAATTTTAATTTAATTTTGTATCATATTAATCTAATTTTAATTTTTTGTATTATGTTAATGTAACGGTCTTTAAATTTGTAAGTTGGTTTTCTCATTCTGAATTTGTTTCTGTCAATAACTAATCTAAAAGAGAATGAAAATATTTCACAAGTAAAAATAAGTTATTTAAGAGTTTATTAGTAGAAAATTTTTAAAAAATGAAAAAAACAAAAACAAAAACAAACTATTAGTTTAAAGTGAGAAAATTACCTAAATAATCACCTTTTTCTTTTTCATCCATTGACAAATATGACACAAATTCTCCATTCTTGTGTTATGACAAATATGACAAATATGATACAAAATTTAATTAATTTTAATTTAATTTTGTGTTATGATAATCTAGTATTTATTTTTTGTGTCATGTTGATGCGATAATCTTAAAATTTATATTATTCAACTGCTTTTTCCATTTAAAGTTAGTTAATTATTAATTAACATATAATTAATTATTACGTAGCGATAAGTTATCTATCTTTAAAATTTCAATTCTAGATCTAAAATGTTTTGAAAATTTCCATTGTGCCCAGCATAATCATGTGAAACTTTCCATATATGAGAAAATTTTCTGTTTGTATCTACATATCTTCAGTTTATAATTGAAATTCTCAATTTTGTCCTATCTAATGGAAAAATTATCTTTCCTTTATTTTTCAGTGTTCTACTAACAAAATAATCTGACTTTACGACTGCTAATTGCAAACATTTTCGAATGAAAAAATGCCAGGGACGTCTAATTATGTTCCTAGCTAATGAAAAAAATTTCTTATTTTTTTTCAGTGTCTTCACTGAAAAAATAATTTAACTCCGCAACTGCCAATTATAAACATTTTCTAATGCAAATGCAAAGGACACAAATTTTATTTCTAACTTTTTAGTACAAAAAACCTAGCTACATGGCATGTTAGTTGTCATCCTTTTGCTAGTAGGTATTTAAATGAAAGGAATATCACATTAATTAATTATATCTATTAATAGAAAGATAACATATCGACGTTATGTAAATTATTACTTAAATATTGAAGTTAAAGTTGATGTCTTTAGTATTATTCTTTTTTAATTATTGTAACGATTTTAGGGGGAAAAGTTGACAAATATATATAGAAATGTACGTTGATTATTTGGTTTGAACTTCATATGGGTTTCTTACTCCCTTAAATAAAAAGGATCGAAAAAGAAACTGGTTTTCAAACTACGAACATAAGAAGTAATTAACTATAAAGTGTAACCCTCAATTCTAACTCCTTAATTAATTATCGGTCCTATCATGATCACTAAGACCGTTTCAAGTACTTTTATTTATACGTATTCGGATATATTTTATTTCTTTTATTTTTTGCTCGTAAATTTCAAGTTGTTACCAATTCAATGACAAGACCTTTCCAACACAAAAAACGGACAGAGACTATGGGCACAGTCGATAAATAGAGAGAACAAGTCCAATTACGTTGCCCCACACGCAAGTTGTGTAGGTTGAAATCATGACTTTGGCTACGTCAATTACTATAAAACAACATAAGAGCGTAATTATGATTACACACATGGTTATTTAACGACAATCTCGTACTTGATTTAATTATAAAATGTAGAATCCAATATAAGTCATACAATGCAATATAATCTCCGTTAAATGTTATTATATATACCTTGCTAATTTTGACGTACGTGATAATGACAAAGTGTCAGCAAATATACCTATGAATCCCGATTATATCGACACTCTCTTGGTGCCCTTTTCACGTGCTATGTCACCTAATTATATACCTTGCTAATTTGAAATAAAATAATATGATACTTCTTTCTTATGTATAAACTACTCTTAATACTTTCAAATCAGTTCAAGGAGACTCAATGTAAAATCAATCTATTTTCTATGTCGAGTTTCCAGGGGCTTTACTATATTTTTCTCCTTATTTCAAAGTCAACAGTAATCGTGAGGGTCTTTAGAAAACCTTGACTTCCCGCGTCAGCTAACAAACGCGTTCTTGTACTAGTGGCAGTGGATATTTAAAAAACAAATTATTACTTACGAGATGGAAAATCTCCGGAACCACAACTTGTCCTAGGAACCAACAAGACAACCTCTGAGTACAGTTTACACACACACACACACACACACACACACACACACACGAGTGTGGTTTTACTGGTTGCTCTTTTTTTTTTTTTTTTTTTTTTTTTTTAATAATAATGAATAATTACAGATAAAATTGTTAAAAAAATATATTCTTTAATTACATTTGATGATGTAGCATTTTATGTAACTTGCTATTGTATGGTTAAGCAACCTACTAACTTTTTTAAATATAATTAAATAGATTTTTTTTTAATTTTAAATATAAACAAAGAACAATTAACATCTAAGCTCTGCTCCTCCTACGTATGTGACCTCTGTCCAACAATGAGTTGTTATGCTTCTTTGTATATATGCTTGCTCCATTTTTTTACCTTGATGTTGCCGGTAGAAACAAATTTACCATTTTTTTTAAACCAATTTTTGAAATCCTTATATAAATTTTCGGCAACTGTCATTGTTGAAATATATATATATATATATATATATATTTTTTTTTCCTTATGTTATTTTTTCAGTTGACGTCATTTTTTATAGTTAATGTTGTTTCTTCGATAGTACTACTGCCTTTTTATTCTTTTTTCTTTTTTGGTATTTTTGTTTGCCATTCTCATCTACTTAATTAAATATGTATGTTCATACAAATAGTTGGTAGAAAGAACTCAAAACCCAATCATTAAAAGAAGACACACCTTTGAGATCAGAGAACAAAACACGGAGATTTTGAGAGGTATGAGATGCGTGATTTCTCTTATAATTATTTTCTTCGTTATTAATAAAATTCTACAATAATTGGACGTGAACATAGCTTTTGCAATGAAAGACTTGATTGCTAACAATGATGTTTTTCTTGTATTGTGTAGGATTTTAGTCCCGGATGTTGTTACTTATACTACTCACATGAAGGCTTTTATTCGCGAAAAGAAATTTGATAAGGTGCTTTCACTCTCTTTCGTTATAGCTTTTGCTTCCCTTCATAAAAATTATTTTTAGGCGCGCAGTTAAGACATCGCGAATTCCTCCTGAGCCTCCCTCACAAGAGATCGTGAATAATGGTTTTTTTTTCCCTCCCATGGAGGGAAAAAAAGAATTCATGTGGCTTGACCATATCTAATTTCTTTTGGCAGGTCCCGGAGATATACTATGGAAATGGAGTGTGCTGGATGCACTCCGGATAGGAAATTAAGCTAGACTGATGTTGAAAAGTTGCTTTGAATGTTCTTGAGCTCTAGTTAAGTTGAGAAACGGCATAGACAGCCACGTCTCCTGTGAAGGCCCCACTTGAAGCCATTTCTCCTCTTAGCAATCAACGCAGAGCTTCTCACATCTCAGTTCTTTTTGAGGCCATGAAATGGCAATGGCGGAGCAGAGTTTCCGGTTCGATAAATACTACCATGGCATTCTTGATGTGAATACATTCTCTTTCTTATACGAACCAAGCAAACTCATCATGGCGACATTCGTCAAGTCGTCACGTCAGTTTCCTTAGAAGCAATGCTTCACGGAGATAAAAATCGCTATGATTCTAATAGGAGCAAAATTATACAACTTTATAATCTTTTATCGATCGTCAATGTTATCGTATATATCTTTGTGGTTACATAGTTAATTTTGGCATTTTAAAGTTTACATATATAACTTAAGAATCTTGGTGTTTTTCAATACTAATGTCGTTGTTTAATTTGTGTCTTGGCGCCCGTCATGGCCAATCTTCTTGATTGTAAGGGCCGCAGAGACGGATGTACGTACAGTGGAGTCAGTGGGAGCATGTACCCTCACTAAGAAAACAACCACCCAGTTATATATGCATGCTAGTTTTGATCATGTGCCCCCGCTGATTTTTGTGAGTGATCAACATGGTCTTGTACGACTTTCGGCTTTTGTAAGGAAGTTTGATTGGACTCAAAATTACGGTCCACTATCTTTTTGTCGTTTACTATCCTAAAGCTATTCAGATTGTTGTTGTTGTTGTTGGTTTTTTTTTTTTTTTTTTTTTGGTTCGCTAGGTTTGTTTTTATCTCTTTTCCTTTAGATTTTGCGTTACTCTTTTTCCTAAGCCGCTCTCTCCCAAAAAAATTGTTCATCTCATTATTATTTCTCTTCCATCTCATCATTTTTGTCATCATCTTTCTCAAAATTTATTTCTTAACTTTTTATACCAAAATTGTGGTTGTTTGTCTCAATTTATTAGTTTCAATAACCATAATTAACTTAAAAAAAAAAAAAAAAAAAAAAAAAAAACTTGTGAGGGAGAGATTTGGACTCTCCACTTTTAAATAGATTCATGTATGATATTATCATTAGTATATGTGTACAACCATCCATAATTAACATATTGATGTGCGTAAAGTTACCTTAATGCACTAATAAAAAATTAAGAAAATTATTTCTTTTAACTAATTTAATGTTTCTATTTGTATTTTATTTTTTTATATTCTATATTTTTTTTGAAATATGTGTAATATTAAAGAAAGTGTTATTAATAGATACTGTTACAAGTTTTACGTAATTTAGTCACCATATTTGTCTTTATTTGTGAACCCACTAAATTTGGATCTTGGATCCATTATAACATAAATATCAATTCTAATATCAATTTTTTAATATTAATTCACATGATAATAAGTGGTCATTATTTTAATGACAGATGTTTTTAATTGATGTGGCAACTGTAGTGGAATGTATAATTATATTCCTAACTAACAAAAAATTATCTTTTTTGGTCAGTAAGACCGTTTCAAGTTCTTGCAGATTTTTTTGGTTGTATATTTCAAGTCTACTTGGTCAACGTACAAGAATTTTCCAACTCAGAAACAGGCAGAGACTTGGGCACAAACGACAAATAGAGAGACCAGGTCTAACAGCACAAGCTTAAGTAGGACAATGGGACGGACCAGTACAGGTATGCCTCCCCTATCTCCATATTCACATTCTTTTTTACCTTTTATATCCATTTTTATACCTACCTAATTTAATGTGGATGCAAGGGTAGATAATATCCGTTGGAGGTGTTATACTCATATTCTGTTCATTTACCAATCAAGAATTATTTAAAATTAAAACAACTTCTAATAAAATTTTCATAAATTTTAACAAGATAGTCATAATTAAAAATAAAATCCAAATATTAAAAAGAAATTCAAATTTCAGAAATCTATAAAACTAAATTCATAAAGTAAACTAAAATATCAAAACACTAACTTTATTCTTTTTCTTCTATTATAAAGGAATCCATATGGGGTGGGTACAGGTATAGAGGAGCTTCCTCCACCCCCTCCCCGCACCTGCATAGGTGATTAATCTTAACCCACATAACCGCATATACACCTATATATTATATTCCCCATACCCGCTCCATGAATGGTAGATATCCGCACTCATGGATAAAAATGGCATCCCTTACCTTGCACACAAGTTGTGTAGATTGCAACTATAACTTTGGCTTCTTTTTATACTATGAATCAATATGGTTGCAAACAATTAGCGTTTATTGGTAATTTTATTGCTGATGTAATCATAAGTTATAAAGTTTGATATGACTTATATGGTACAGCATGATGGTGACCAAATATTATTGAAATAAAGTAATATGATATATCTTTCTTGTATAAACTGAGCTTACTCTTAACTTCATATCAGTTTCAACGCGATTAGCAGTAAAATCTGTCTATTTTCTATGCTGAGTTTCCAATGTTAAAGTCACCACTATAACTCGTGAGTTTTCTCGACTTTCCGTGTCTGCTTAACGCGGTGTGCTAGAATTTAGCTAGCACTAGTGGATAGAAAAAGACCACAACAACCTTAATAAGAGAATATATATATATATATATATAGCTGATCATATCCTTAGATTAAATTGTTATTAAAGCTAGTTAGTCCCATAATCAGCGAATATTAAAGCTATATACGTACCTTGCTCCAAAATTCTAGAGAGAGAGAGAGAATGGTGAAGATTGATGAGAGCGAGATCCAACGAGGAGACCACATTTACAGCTATAGAAACGGGCACGCGTACTCTCACCACGGTTAGTCTCTTTTGTTTAATTTTAAATTTTCTAAAACATAACTATATCTATTATATAAGAAAAAAAAAATTTATTTACTATGATACAAACTTTCGGTTCCTATAAATATATATGCGTGTGTGTATATATATATTCATTAAAACTGGAACAGAAATTTCATATGATCATGATCTGTTTGGATCCTAGCAGGAATATATGTGGGAGAGAACATGGTAATCCACTTCACTCGAACAAAACAGAAAAAATTTCACAAAACCTTCAAAGCTAGTAATGGTGGAAGAGCAGAGCATCCTTGCGAAATATGCGGATACGAGAGCAGGACGAAGCTAGGAGTGGTGAAGACATGCCTGGATTGCTTCCTCATTGACCATGGCATCTACCGGTTCGAGTACAACGTACCTAAAGAGAACTACTTTACAAACAGACCAGGAACGTCCTCGATGCAGCCTTGTGATAAACCCGATGTTGTGATCGAACGAGCCACGGAGCTTTTGGATGGAAAACTAAAGTTTGGCCACTATAGCCTCTTCAGAAACAACTGCGAGTCCTTCGCGCTTTTCTGCACTACAGGCAAAGCTTTTAGTGCCCAAGTTTTGGCAGCCTATTTCGCACCATTGGTTGTATGTGTGGCAATTATGCTCTGATGAACTAAGCATTCCTTTTGTTCCTCTTTTATGTTAGAGTTGAGTTATGTGCTTTGCTTATTAGAATTAAAAAATGTAAAATGCTAAAATGTTTTTGACAAAATAAAATCAATATGAATTTTATTTTCTGAATTTATAGTTACTAATACTGTTCATTATATTTATTTATTTATTTATTTATTTAACTGTGTCAACACTTTTGACTGTTGGATAATTTTTTTTAAGGGTTTTTTTTTCAGTCTTTTTTCAGAAAAAGACAAAAATCATGATGAAAAATATACAGTTTAGTTTAAACTAAACTTTTTGCCAAACACCCCCTTGGTTTTAACGAATATAAGTAATTGATTTGACTAGTCCACTGTGAGCCGTTGATATATACTAATGGTATGTTTGGTTGGAGGTAGTGACAGAGGAAAGGGAGAAGGAAGGAGGGATGGAGGGGAAGATCCACCCCCTTATTTAATTGGAAAGAAGGGGGGAGGGAGGGTAGAAAATGTCTCCCTCCAAATCCATTAAATTGAATAATTCTATTAGTGAAATGATCCATTAAAATCCATCAATTTTTGGATAAAAAGTCAATTTTATCCTAAAATATTATTAAAAAATTTATATCAATAGACATTATAGTAATTAAATACTTACCTATCATTTATTATTTTAACTCTTCATTTCTCTTACCAAACAACATATATGGTTCTTGTAATTATTTATATTCTTCATATTCCCCATCATTCCTACCCTTTCCATCCATCCACGTCTCCATCATTTTAACCAAACGTAGTATAAGCATATATTTTGTATTCGGATTGAGTTTGAAATAAAATGAAAATTTTAAAAATAAAGTTTGTAGAATTTCAAAAAATAATTTTAATTTTTTTAATAATTTTTTCAAAAAAAAAAGACAAAAAAAATTAAAAAATACAATTTAATTCGAAAGAAGACGGAACACCAAGCATGACCTAATTATATTATCGAACAGGTCGTAGACAAATTTTGCAACTACATGAATATCGTAATGAATTGATTAATCTATTGTGAGTCTTTGATGCTAAATTTTGCTACAGAAAAAAAAAAATCGGAAATAAATACAAATTTGGGAGTTATTTATTTTAAACTTCCAATTTTACCCCCATATCACTTCGCTTCTCCATCCATAGACGCCGGTAACCTCACAGCCACCACCGTCCTTGTTGAAGCAACGTCGCCGTCGACCCGCAGCCCGAGTTGTAAAGTCGCCGTCGAAACCAACCAGCGCCGCGACGGCATGAATAGCGAGCCTGAGTCGGCAACAACCGCGACTGACACAGCTTCAAATCCCGTCGACGGCGTGAATCGCGAGGTCTGCCTCGCGATGGCATCAATCGCTGTGAAATCGCGATCTTGGCATCAATAATTAATATAATAGGGAATGAAAATATTTCACTAGTACAAATAAGTTATTTAAGAGTTCAATTAATCACATATGATTCGTAGAAAAAAAAATAGAAAAATTTAACAAAAATAAAACTATTAATTTAAAGTTAGTTAATTATTACGTAGCGGTAAGTTCTAATTCTTTAAAATTTCAATTCTAGACCTAAAATGTTTTGAAAATTTCAACTGTGCACCATTATCGTGAGAAACTTTTAACATATGAGAAAAATTCTATTTGTAGCACTAGTCTTCGGTTTACAATTGAAATTTACAATTAAGTTCCTATCTAACGAAAAAATTATCTCTATTTTATTTTCTGTATGCCTACTAACAAAATATTCAAACTTCACGATTGCTAATAATTACAAACATATTCTAAAAATTCCTGGGATTGCTAATTATGTTCCTACGTAATGAAAAAAATTATCTATTATTTCTTTAGTGTCTCTGCTGACAAAATATTCCAACTGCATGACGGTTAGTTACAAACATTTTCTAATGAGAAATGCGAAGGGTGCAAATTCTAATTCTAATTTTTTAATATCAACTTAGTTATACATAAATTAAAAGATTGTCACATTAATAATTAATTGACTATAGTAAAAAGATAATAATTCGGCGTCACGTGAGTGATATTAAAATTAGAGTTGATATTAAGATTAGAATTGATATTGTTAGAATTACTCTTTTCTAATTAATGTTACATTTTAAGCGAAAAAAAAAAGTGACATATCTACAACATGTATATAGTACCTTTGATTATTTGAGTTGAACTTCGTATGGTTCTTACTCCCTGAAAGAAAAAGGATCGAAAACGAAACTAGTTTTGAAACAACATTGAACCCAAGAAGTTATGAAGTGTAACCCTCTTTTCTAACTTCTTATCGGTCCTATAATGATAACTAAGACCGTTTCAGGTGTGTGTGTGTGTGTGTGTAGTTGTAAATTTCAAGTCTTCATCAATTCAATTGGCAAGACTTTTCCAACTCAGAAACGGAAAGAGACTTGGGCACAAACGACAAATAGAGAGAACAAGTCTAACAGCACACAAGTTGTGTAGGTTGAAATCATGACTTCGACTACTTTTTACCAAAAGACAACATCAACCAAGAAAACAGCAAATAAGAAAACATTCCAAACATAACAAAAAAAAAAAAAACATTAAATAAGAACATAATTATTGTTGATGTCAAAAATCTTCGACACAATACTAGATGAGATCATTTGACGTTATCAGTCTTATATTGTCATGTTCTACCTAGTCACCTACAAAAGAGAAGCCCATCTGAATAAAAGGGATACCAGTGGAGTGTTTGCTAGGGACACTCTGATGTTTAAATCAGTAAGGGATACTGATAAGCAAGCGAAGAAGCAGAGTTTTGACAAGGAAATTAGTCAATACCTGAGTGAGTGAGGCACTCCTCTATTTATAGGCGTTTTCCATGGGTTCGGGTTCTCGGGTGACCCTGATTAGTCGTATTCCGAGTAGTCCAGATAGATAGACATGCTCCGGGTATGTAGATACTTGACCTCCACTAGACGATGCCACGTGTCCTACCATTTGGGTGATGGGGGGGACACGAGTGCAGGTCATTAGTGCTAGCGCAGGTGGCCAGTACTGTGTCAGTTCGGTCAGGTGGTGGAGGGTGGTGCTAGAGTAGGGACAAAGACATGTACCGGACGTCAGGTGTCAGGTAGTGCAGAATAGTGGGTGTGGCACGCCCTACCACAGTATGGTTGTCAGCTAGTAGGGAGCAACATGGGCCGACCATCTGGAAAATGACTTAGTTATGGTTGGGGAAGTATTCCTCTGGCCAGTACCATGGAGCCCGATGGTGATCTGCTCGAGGTTCCCAAAAGAGAGTTAATTCAGGGTTCAGCAGCCCAACGGAGATGCTGGTAGGACAATTCGATGACTCGAGAAGAGACTCCATTTGCAACTGCAACTCAACTTCTCTGGTCTAGTCAGGTCTCATCAAGTGGTCGGATCTTTCCCAATTTGGTAGGCAAAAGAACCCACTAGTTCTCGCGCACATTGTTCTCGGGTGAATAGGTGGTCTCCAGCATAGAAACGATCACACTATCAACAACTATGATCATAGATATAATTATTTAGCGACAATCTCACATTTGATTTCATTATAAAATATAACTCATAGGTCACAACATAACCTTTAATATATATTATTATTCACCTCATTAAATTGAAATAAAGTAATATATGATACTTCTTTGTATACAAACTAATCGTAATGTTAGTTTCGAATCAGTTAAACGTGACTCACTGTAAAATCAATCTATTTTCTATGTCGAGTTTCCAGAGGTTTTCCTTTTACCCTTATTTTAAAGTCACTAGTACTCATGAGGTCTTTAGAAAACCTTGACTTCCCTTGTCAACTAACTAACGCGTTCTTGTAGAATTAGCTAGCAAGTGGATATGAAAACAACAAAATTAATATTTAATATTGAAAAGAAAAAGATGTTGTTTTTGTGTGTAAATCTGGCTGAGCTTTATGTGAGTTTTCAAAAACCTTTTTTTGGTTTTAGTGTTTGATATTTCTCATATTTCATGTTCTCTCACTTTCTCTCTAATTTTTGTCTCTCCGAAGGAAAGTCTAACCACTTAAAATCATGGAGATTATTTGAGTTTGTGGTTTTTTTCTGTTTGCATTCTCTTCCAGGTTTGAAGGGAAAAGGTAATCATGATGAGAATTTGATCTTGATCAGCTTCAATTCCAATGAAGTTTCCTCAAATGTTCTTTTTGTCTTTAGCATTTGTTGTACCAAAAAGGGGGAGAACAAGGACATAAGTGGAGCTCGTTTGTGAGGAAGAGCTTTAGGGGGAGTTTCTTATTTGTTATTGGTTTTGTTCTTTTTGATTATTCTGAACAATCTTTGGGTTTATGCTTGTAACTTGGGTTTTGGGCCAAAAATGCCAAAGGGGGAGATTGTTAGGTTTTTCTGTATGTTGGCATTTATGGGAACTTTGTTAGAAAAACCAAAAATAATATTTTGTTAGCTAGCTTTTAGGAAGTTGGGTAAGTTACTTGTTTTGAATATATGACTAGCTACTTATTTTGAAAGTTAGGTAAGATACTTGTTCTAGAAGCTGAGATGGCACAGTGCATTTGACTTAGTTGACATAGTCTACAAATTGACAATTTCTATTTTGATAAAAATCAAGGATGATTGGGTGCATAAAATTGGAGATTATCTTGAGATTTCATTTAAAAAAAGATTTCTAATTTAAATAGGATTCTTTATTTTATTTAAATTAAAAATTCAAACTATCCCAAAAAAAGAAAAATCTTGCATTTGAAATTTGGAAGATTGGAAGATTTTATTTCTGGAGTTTCTTGAAGGTTTTTCGTGTTCTATCAACAGCAATGATGAATAAAAGTTAATTTCAATTATGAAGAAAATTTCCATGTTTGAATTTCAGAGAGTTTCCAGAAGTGTTGCAACAGATCAGGTTACTTATTGAAATTTAAATTATTTTTAATCAGAGATTTTTTAGTGTTTTTGTGTGGCTACTTATTTATTGTCTCAAAAACAGATTGTGTGTACGAGCTTGAAGATATATCAGAGTACTTTGAGACCTTGTTGAAGCGGTTGCATTCTGACGTCTTTCGGGAGAAAGATTTGAAGTCTTCAAGAGAAGGCATTAGCGGTTGAAGGGAATTCAACTAGCTAGCGAAGGGATCTCGTAGAATAGATTCATTGACTTGGTTCAAGACAATCGGCGGCAACAAGGAGAGGGAGTCTTCAGTTTGTATAAGTCCATTAGTGTTTGTAACTGTTCGACAATTAGTGGATCATTCACCGTCTAGGCGTGGCTTTGAGGAATAAGGTAACCGAACCTCGTAAAAATTACATGTGTTCTTTATTTTGTTACGTTTTTATTAATTTAATTTAATTATACTCGGTAATTGATAAAAACGAATCTTACAATAATAATAAGAATTATTATTATTATTATTATTATTATTAAGGTTAGCATAATAATAAGAATTATTATTATTATTATTATTATTATTATTATTATTAAGTTTGTCATTCACAATAGCGTGCAAATTCTTATTTCTCACTTATGCTCTGCGAAACTCCCACCAACCGTATCGCGATACTTCTCCACTTCAAATCTTTTGTTCAGTTAATTAAATTTGTCTTCCACTTAATATCACAGGTATTAAACTCCGTGGTTTTCTTAGTATTATTGTCAATTAGATTTGAAGCAAGTTGATATCTGCATGTGTGGTGTATGAAGTTTTAGGTGAAGTTCTATACACACACACACTATCGCGCGCGCGCTCGCGCACACACGGTTGGTCAGGTATGTAGGTGGTAAATCATGTCGTTGCATTCCTAGACTTGATTCTTATATACGTATACACTTATTTATATAGCAATAAATTTGCAGAGGTTATATGTGTGTGTGCATAGATATATACATATATATATATATATATATATATATATAACCAGTGTTGGATTTGATCAAACAAGATTTGTTATCTTCTGGTGTAAGATTGAGATTTTTTTTTTTTTTTTTACAAAACAGTTATCTTTGGAATGTTTACTGTCCGAAGTGCGATGTCTTGTTAGGAGTCGCAATATGGATGTAGGAAGTGAATGATATTGTCTTCTAATGCATTTCCAAGTATTTTAGATATTCATACCGACCCATTTCTGAAGCGTCGAGGTAAAGGATGCTACAATTGAGAAAATGAGGTCCCGAGGTAAAGGGGGCTTTACTAAAAACGAGGCTCCAAGGCAAAGGGAGCTATTCTTTGGTCATGCAGCCCCGAGGCAAAGGGGGTTGTCCAGAGACAAGGGAAATGAAGTCCCGAGGTAAAGGGGGCTATTCTAAAAATGAGGCTCCGATGCAAAGGGAGCTATTCTTTGGTCATGAAGCCCCGAGGTAGAGGGGGCTATCCAGAGACAAGGGAAATGAAGTCCCGAGGTAAAGAGGGCTATTCTCAAAGTAAGTTTGTTGAGCATGAAGGTCCAAGATCCCATGAAATAACCTATTAAGCTCTTGGATTTGTAAAATAATTTTGTATTATGTAGTGGCTATGTAAATTTCTTCCGCTATATGTATTGAATAACATTTGAGCTGTTGAATAAAGTCAAATATATGAGTAATCTTGCAAGTGACCTGGTAGCTTAGGAAGCTTTACATAAATGACATTCTCGAGAGCAATGAGTTTGGCAAGTGTGACCTGTTCGAGAACAATTGCAAGGGCTTTTGTTTTGTTTTTTTTGTTTTGTTTTTTTTGTTTTTTAACTTCAAGGTATGCTTTATCAACTTCTGTATTCTTAACTTTGTGCATTGTAGAAAAGAGGGAAATTTGGAGTTTTTTGTTTTTGTTTTTTTTTTTTTTTTTTTTTTGGGAGATTGGGTATGATTGGCCTTGAAGAAAGCGGACGAAAATTGTGTACTTTTCTTAATTCATAATGAAACAAAAGTGCCACTTGTCTGTGAATGTAGGGGATTTACCCGAATCACGTCAAATTTGTGTTCTATTTGCTGCTTTTGTTTCTTTTGAGTTGTGTCATTGTTTCTTAGATTTTGTTGGTGTCACTGATTCTTGGGCTGTGAGATTCTAAACATGTTTGAATTCAAAACCTAACCCGATTAACTTTAATCGAACACTAATCTACATAACTTCATGTCTAAAGAAAGAAGCAAAAATAACTTCATGTGCTAGAGAGAGAGAGAGAGAGAGAGAGCAAAGATATCACAAGCATAACAAAGCATTTCAAGGCATCATATCCCACGAATATACTACTAACGTCCATACCTGGGTCCATATCTACGTATTCCAACTGAATACAAAATATTTCCTCCAACTTTCCCACTTACTATACTATGGACATGAAATCAGCGTCTCTGTATTGGACCTATTACGATAGGCTAACAAAACGCTATATGATTATTTATTTATTTATTATTATTATTATTTATATATCTATCCCTTTACCGCCCTTGGTACTCTGTAACGTACCAATGCGTATCGCCTCACAGCATCGGAGGCTTCTCCAAGTCCTCAATACTGGTGGGGCGAAACCAGGCCTTCTGCTCCAGCACAGAGCCTCCCTCACCACCGTCTTCAGAAGGCGCAGCGACCTGAAAGCTACGCCCACCACCTGTGGCGGAGGCTTGCCCAGTTGCAGGCCCAAAAACCCCAGTTTGCGGGTCAGGAGCCCAGTACTTGTCCGAGGTGGGCGGGATCACTTCATCCGGTACCACACTTGGATAAGTGTGTTCATCAGGGTTCTTGTCGTACGTTGAGGTGTGAGCAGCCCTCCTGAATATCATCAATCATCAAATACAATTAATTACAAAAGGAGTCCACAAAATAATGCAGTACACTAACTAGGCTTCAAGACAAAACTTTCAACATAAACAAGCAAAATTGAAAATGAAGAAAACCAACCAAATTAGTTGATAATCAATATGTATAAGGTAGTACCGTCCCACGTAGTGAAAAAAAGAGTAATTGGTAAGGAAAGTTGTAAAAAGCACTCCAGAAGCTACAAAAGGTTATGAAATAGCTATCATTTATTGAAGATAAGGACCCACATGACTTTTGAGTGTGGCGACAAAGGAGGGTAGGGTAAAGTTTCAATTTCCCATCATCCCGTCCCTATCAAACACTAAGACGTCCCACCATATATTTCTCAATATTGTTACCTTCTTATCCCACAAAAGTTAAGCACATAATGTTTATCCAAAACAAAAGGCCAAAGCGTAAAAACATGGTTTGGGCAATCCAGCCACGTGGTCCTCACGCCGTAGCCAGACAGGGTTATCAGATGACAATTCAAAGTGTCTATTCTGCCCTTATCCGAAGAAGTGCCCTATTGTGCTTGCCATAATTTGATGGTTCATCACGTGAAAAGTACGTGATGATGTGAGAATACAAGATACACTGGGAACGGACCAACTAACTTCTTCCTTTCTGAAAAAAAAAAATATTTTTGCCCACTATATATCCACGCTTTCGTACACGAGGCACTATGTCATTATAATATATATATATAATAAAACCAGACAAAGTAAAGAGATAAGAAGCTTATGTTAATTGGCAGTGACTGCTTGTCTACTACACATAAGCATCCTTATCGCAAACTTTGTCGTTTTAAGAACGAGAGCACCGCTCAGAGCGTCCTCCAATCTTGGAACCTATTGACGGTTCACCCCCAAGACAAAAGCTTAAAATCTTCTCAAGATTTCAAAAGCACTATGAAACTGGCAAAACTGGCCTAATAGAAAAAAAGATGAAAGATACATATAATGGATGGGGAAAAGAAAAAAGAAATCGGATAAGCTTTCTTTCTTTCTTTCTTTATTTATTTAAATTTTTTTTTTAAACATACATACAAATATATTGCCTGTCAAGAAAGACCATTTTAAAAACAAGCATACATCAGCATGAAAGATAAACAAAGCAGTCGCGGAGCATGAAACATGCGACCTCGGAAAGTCAGCAAAAAATTTACTCAATATTTTTGTTAACACAGAGAATCTGATAAACAAGTATTTAGAAGAAAATAAAAATTGGCAACATAACAACCATAACATGACATCTCACACCGAGCGCACACAACGGGGAGAAAAAAAAAAATAGAAGAAGGAAAATCAGAGCTCGTAATTGTCGGACTATTTAAGCCCACAATTCCAATTTGCATTTAGATTCCCTGCTAAAAAAATGTCAACCAAACTCTCTCCTCCACCGGACATATCACATGCTTTTTCACAAAAGTTGCAATTGGTTAAGTGGCGAAGCCGTGACGGCACTAGACGGACCCAACGTGGAAAAAAGGTCATGGTTAGGAATTGGAATAATGACTCGCATATTTGTTGCTTAGTTATGGGTCAGAGGCAATAGCTTCTTGTTGATTTTTTTTGTTTTTTTTGTTTTTTTTGGGTTTCTTATTCAACTTTCTTTTCTAGGAAAAGTGAAATAAGTAACCAGCTGAGTTGACAAAAGCAGAATTACAAATTATAACATGTTGGGATGACTGTTCTTCTGTTCATCCACTCAAAAATGAAACTAGAAATCAAACCCAGATAAAGAAAGGAGAGAAAGTTATGATGATTAAATAAACATATTTAAATTTGGCTAAAATCTCCTAAACAGAAGGACTTTCAGGAACGTGGGGATAATCATGATCCCAAATTCATTATAACCTACAATTAAGCAAAGTAACTTCTTTTTTTATTTTTCCTTTTTGACTATTATAGGTAAAGAACAGTATAATAAAAACCAAGAATGGTTAGTTAACATATATTTCAGGAAAGCAGTAATTTTTCACTTTCCACACAAAATATGAGTTACCTACAAAATCAATTACAAATGAAAGATACTTCTTTTACACTTTCTCCGTTTGTTGCGGAGAAATTCTTCTTTGTTTTAGCATGGACACGTGAAATAGCATACCAAAAAAGAAAAAGAAAAGCTTAGAATACCAACCGTAATATACCATCTTTTTTCCTCCCTTTGGAATGCAAATAATTCATAGAAAAAGATTGGTTTTAAATGCAACTTGGTGAACCACCGTCCAAATTAAGGCAATTTAATTACCTCTTTTTTTAAATACCCCACGCTAGATGCTCTATGTACCAAAATATCTTCTTGTTCTTTCCCTTCTTTTTTTTTTCCTTTTTAATTTTGACTTTCTTGATGATGATAATAATAATAATAATAATGTTCGATGAAAACGAAGCCGGCTAAAGAATCTATATTTCTTAACTATTCGAGGCTCTGTATCTTCCAGAACATAACCAGGCAGCAATAACTCTTGAACAGAGAAAGGAAAATCAAGAAATAGCGACACCCTCCGTCACAAATATTCGTTACAGCAAATCATCTTGGACGTAATTAAATATCTAGATTTTTTCCCCCTTCCAAACGATCCTCAACCACCTTTTGTAAAGAAATTAACAGAAAACTTAAACCAGGATTAACACTAATTTAATTTTCCCTCCATCCAAACAAAATTCTAGAGACAACCAGTAAATTGCATAGAGAAAGACGGTTGACTTATGGAAATGGAAACAATCCTAATTTTCACCGAATCTACATCTAATTAACTCCAATCACACACAAAACCATAAAGAAAAAAGTGAAAAGCTTCTCAAGAAAACATAAAGAAAAAGTAATCCAAAGATTCCTGATCTTTTTATGCTTTTCGTTATCGCCTTCTGGCAAAAGCAATACTAACAGAAAACTTCTACAAGGTTTAACATCATTAGCTTTTTCTCTCCATCCAAATCAAACAAACAGACTTCCAGAGATTTCCAGGAAATAAGGAATGATAACAAATCAAAATAGAAAGTCGAGAGAAGAAGAAAGCTAACAACCAACAGCGAATATGGTCAAATACTTTAATACCTAAACATATCCAATCACGTTGAAAGCCTCCGGTTTCTCAGCGATCAGAATCCTCATAAACAGCGAACACTTTCTCAGGAAAACATCTAAGAAAATTAAACCAAGAAAATAAATAAACCTGACGGTGGCAGCAGAGGAGGAGAGAGCAGAGCTGCGGCGAGAAGGATCGCGGCGGGTCCAGATCTGGTACTCGACGACTCGCTTCCCAAAGTTCGCGATCCCTCGGCTACTCGAATTGGCGGCCATACAATTGAGAGCTGAGCACCAAAGACAGCTAGAGCGAGAAAATCTAGTGAGAGAAAATTTCAGAGAGAGAAAGAGCAGTATGCAAACAACTATTGCGTTTTGGCTGTCGTTGAGTACAGACGCCGATCGGACATCTTTATACAGGGAGTAAGAGGAGAGAGAAATTGAGTGGTCAGTGTACACGTGTCCTCGTGTCTCAAATCTTACCTGCCCCAATTCCAATGGTCTCTCTCTCTCTCTCTCTCTCTCTCTCTCTCTCTCTGGCTTCCTCGGTCCGCACCTACCCACACAGTACCCCCACTGCCGTCAAAATCTTATACTATCCCGTACGCTTTTTTGTACTACGACCAAACGGCGTCGTTAGTCACCTTGACGGACGTTTGTCTCTAACTGTACGGTACGCGAGCTGGACGCGGAGTGGAATATTCCAGTGACAGGTAACGCCGTTAAACCTTTTTTTTTTTTTTTTTTTTTTGGCTAATGAACGTTTTTGTTGGTTTGTTCGGCATGTTTAGTGACTACAGATTTGACTGTTTTATTTGTTAAAAGGGTGGGAGAGTCTTCGAGAAATATATTTTCAACTCTTTCATAACGTCGTTATATTATAGACACGGTTTAATAATAATTTAATAATATATGAAATTTCAACATTATATAATAAAGGTATTTTTAAATTTGATACTCTACAATTTTAATAAAAAAGAATAATATGTTATGTGATTGATTTATGATAATTTATTTGAAAGGGTGTTCATCTTTTGAGTAGAACATTATTAAAATTGAAATAATAATTTTATTTATGTATCTTATTTTTAAATGGGATCTATATTATATCAAATGAGATAAATTTTGAATTAGACTTTTTTTATGTTCTGATTCTTGGAATTCTTTCTTTAGATGATAAACGTAACAGATCCCTCCGTTTTAGCAGCAAAAAACTCAAAAGAAAAACCATTTTCTTCTTAATTAATAAGGAGTTTATTGTGTTGTGTTGTGTGTGACCATACCAAAAAAACTCTCAACCATGTCATGATCACGCTGCGGATAAGGATAGGATGGAATATTCTGGTGAAAGTTAATGTCGTTAAACGTTATTGTCAGGAGACGGTTGAAAAAATGGGGAAATGGCTTTCTTTGGATTAAATGACATTTTTGCCCCTTTGAGGAATGTCTCTTAACTATTCTGATCGTTTGTTGGCTGACTGATTAGTATTTACCTGACTTTTTGGAAGCCAAAACCAATCGAATATTCCGTGAGCCAAAATAGAATATTCATACTTGGTAATTCATTTCAAGTTAAGACCTGACCCACTTATTTATTTAGTTTTTAGTTTTTTTATTTTTTATTTTTATTTTTTATTAAGTGATAGATAGATGAGATTAGAAAAGTAATTAGCTGGGGGAGGACGGTGATCGGGCGGTTCTGTTCCCAATATTTGTTTATGTAGGGGGAAACACACAAAGGCCATGTTGTTGTTGTTTAATTACTCTTTTTATATTGGTGGAAAACAAAGCACCACTTACTAATAAGAGTTAATAAATCTAAGTATGCGCATTATAAAAGATTAGATGCATATACAGAGTGTGGGTTGGTCATAAACAAAAATAATAAAATAAAAGTTAAAAAAGTACAAAAGGGGTTAAAGTTGTGAAGATTAGAGAGAAATTTGAGATTTTTAAAAATTAGATTTTCATTTTAAAAGGTCAACCCTACTCAATATAATATTATTATTGTTGTAGTATTTTTACGATTAATGATTCGAATTTATTTTTCTTTTTAATAAAAATGAGGGCTTTTTTCATAAGTAATTATCTTATTTGATGATCTAATTCTACCATTTAAAAATAATATACAACAAAGATGTTACTTATTAGTTGCTGACTACCATCCAATCATTCAACTAAAAAAATAAAAACGAAAGAGTTATTTGCCAATGGGAAATTATATGGTAAAGCCTCTTTTATATACCTTATTAGTAAAGCTCATTTTTAAACCGTTAAGATGTAATTGGACGACTGAAATGCTGTTTGTGTATAATAATTATAATACACTTTATCTCATATTATTATAGATTAATAAATAAAAATAATAATAATAAAAAACTCGTTTACAAGGGGGCTAGGGGGCTCGTCGTCGGCGTCAGGGGGGGAGTGGTGGGATAGATCTGGTCGGGGGTAGCAAGGGTTCATCGTCGGCATCCCGGGGGGGGGGGGGGGAGCGGGGGTCCGTCGCCTGCGTCGGGGGGGAAGAGGGATTGGGTTGACGGTGATGCAGGGGGGGAGAGGCGGGGTAGATTTGACTCAAGGGGAGGAGGGTCCATTGCCAGCCTCGGTGAAGGGGTTGGTCTTTTTTTTTTATTTTTTAATTATTTTATTTATTTATTAATCTATATTAATATTAAGAAAGATGTATTATAATTATTATATACAAATAATATTTCAATCATTCGATTACATCTTAACGGTTTAAAAATGAGCTCTACTAATAAGGTATATAAAAGAGGTTTTACCACAGACTTTCCCATTTGCCAACTTAGTTTTTTTTTTTTTTTAAGAGGAAAATGTTTTTTTAATATTTATGATAAATTAAAAATATTTGAGATAAATAGTATATTTACGATAAATAATTTATTTATGAAACATTTCTATAATAAAATTTAAAAAAATTTCATAACAAAAAATTTATATAACTATTCTACTTACTTCTAATATTTTTAAATTAAAATATGTTATAATTTGCTAATTTAGTCGATGTTAATAATCATTGGGCCTGTATAAATCAATTGATCTGATATAACACTGGAAGCAGTGGCCCAATTCTATGGACTGGGTCAACGTGTTTGTTAAGCCCAAAAGTCGCCCAAGTTTTTTTTGTTTGGATGGAAAAGAGGAATGAAGGAAGGAAATGGGAAAGGGTTATTGGATAGAAAATGACATTATAACTTGCTTAGTAAGAAGGAAGGGATGAGAGAAAGAAAAATAGGATGGATGAAGTTTTTAGTAGGACCTACTAGTTTTATCCTTTGTTTGGTGTATATACTTGAGTTGGAGTTTTAAAGATACTCTGTTTGGAGCTGAGCTGATGTTTTACATTATCCATTTGGTTGAAAATAAATTGTTTGAAATTATAAAATATAAAATTTTAAAATATGTTTGTTAAAAAAAAATAGTAATATGAATTTTATTTCGTTGTTCTCTTTATTTTATGCAATTTATATATATATATATACATATATATATAAATCATCTCATTTATACATGAAATAAGAAAGTTATGTACTTTTAAAATTTGAGTTTTTAAGAAATATTTGAATATGTAAATAGTAAAAATAATTTATTTTGAAGAAAAAACAAAAAACTATTGGAAGAGTTTGATTTGAGTGGACTAACTAAACACAGGCTAAAATCTCTCTAATATTAGGAGGAGAAATTAAATCCATCCAGTAATGATTAATGTTAATTTTTTGTCCTTGTTTTTAAAGTCAAATAAATAAATAAAATAATTATTATACTTTTTTTAATTTTTTTCTCATTTCATGGTAGCAAACATGAAAGAAAAAAATATATATTTTATCTCCCTCTTTCCCTTTTATTTCTCTTTTTCCCTCTTTTTTTTTTCCCTTTATTTCTTACCAAAATTAATCCCTTTTCTCACCTTTCATTCTCTCTCTCTTTTTCCCCCTCACTCCCAAGAATCAAAATAATTAAAGAAAAAATAATTAAGAATAAAAAAATAAAAATAAAAAGCTCTGAATTTGTGGGTGGAGGTCGCGTGGCCAACGTGAGCCATTCCTCCGATGCCAACCAAAGGCTTATCTCTCAGTGCAATCATGTCCACACGTTCACTAAAACCACCAACTACTCTTTTAACTGTCTATCCCTCTATCTCAAACTATAACCCCTTTTCCCTTAGAACCAAAACTAAACTAAACTAAAAACCAAACAATGTCGTCAGCTGTGGTCGCAGCAGGTCCTTCCTCTTCCTGTGCCGCCACCTTCAACAGGCTCCACCCCACCAAAACTCCCCAAAAGTCCTTGTTCTCACCCTCCCACCCCATCCAGGTACGTTAGTTCTAGTACCGTAACTAATCGGAAATTCTTTGGTAGGATACGAAAAAAATAAGTCACAGACACTATGTTATTTTAGATACATTCGTCAAGTTCCATTAAATTTGGGTACTTTTTTTTTGTTCTGATATGATTTCTTGTGTTGTTTTATAGTTACTGCATACGTATATTTTTACTCTCGTTTTGGTCTACATGTAGAAAACTGCGTTCCAGGGCTTGTCTCTTCAAGAGGCCAAAAGTGGGGTTGCTGATTCCTTTGTAGCCGAGAGTAAGACGGGTTTGATCGGCCTGAGAAGAGGGCTTAATGTTACTGCCAGAACTGCTGGGGCTTCAAAGACCATCGAGGTTGACGTGGACAAGCCATTAGGCCTTACTTTGGGCCAAAAATCCGGTGGTGGTGTTGTCATCACTGTAAGTCCCAACATCTATATATAAATATACACTTAGCTTGCATTTGGTTCGCATGGAATTTTTAAGTTAGAATTAGTTAATTTTTCAAAATCTAGTTATAATTTTTGTTGACTTTTCAGATAATAACAAAAACTGAGATAAAAAAATACAGTTTAGTTGGAGTTGAGTTAAAATATAAAACGAAGCATTATATTTTTCAAGTTCAAAAGGAAATAAATAAATAAACAGATAAAATGGTTTCTTTTTTAGGCCGTTGATGGAGGCGGGAATGCAGCAAAGGCAGGGCTAAAAGCAGGGGACCAGGTGCTTTACACAAGCAGCTTCTTTGGGGATGAATTATGGCCAGCAGACAAGCTGGGTTTTACCAAAACTGCCATCCAAGCAAAGCCTGATTCTGTTTACTTTGTTGTTAGCAGGTTATATAGCCTCGCCTAATTCCTTTTGTTAGTTACGGGGTAGGATAGAATTTGGTAAATTTGATTTTTGCTTAAAAGTGTAACTCTTGATGTAGACGTCATACCTTAAATTTATTATTGTTATTATTATCATTTGATTTTTTGTTATGTCTTTACCAATATTTTCCTGTTTCCAAAAATGTCATGCCATTAAGGTTTAAAGTTTAGGAGATACATTTTTATAGAAGATTGACGGAAAGATTGTTCGACCATTGTTTTGATGCAGAGGTGCGGAAGTAGATGTAAAACGGCTACCAAAACGCCCTGCACCTCCCCGTTTCGGGAGGAAACTTACCGAGGCTCAAAAGGTACAAATATCTGTTTCGGCATTCAACTGGGCATTCAACAGTTAATGTTTGAAATGGTATCCTAATGTTTGTTTCATATATAATAGCTAACCAAAGCCACAATATCACATCTTGCAGGCTAGAGCCACTCACATTTGCCTTGACTGTGGATTCATATACACATTACAGAAACCTTTTGAGGAGCAGGTAATTACTTCAAACGTTTTCCCTTGAGAATTAGACAGCTTACCAAGGTCGATCATGACAACTTTGAGACTTTTAAGTGATTGAGCTTCTATCTTAAAATGTTAATCTGTTTATTATAGTGATCTAGTATCCTTAAATGTTTGTTATTGTTTTAATATTTTTACGATATGAGACTTGAGTTTCTATTTACTCTTAACATTTGATGGTAAAAATTCACGAGAATTTCATGCGTGATATATTGTTTGTTTGTGTTTGTGCAGCCGGACGGATATGTATGCCCTCAATGCAGAGCACCCAAAAAGAGGTTCGCAAGGTATGATGTGAGCACAGGGAAGGCTGTTGGGGGTAACTTGCCTCCCATTGGGGTCATCATTGGCCTGCTTGCTGGTGTTGGTGCTGTTGGAGCATTGCTTGTTTATGGTCTCCAATAATCATCACCCTTTACTCTTTTTATTTTTTCTTTAATTCCCCTTCAAAGATGATTAGGGAAAAAAGAAGAAGAAATTATTTGGATACAAATGTATACTCAATGAGAGCCAGATTTAATTCAGACTTTTAATGTTTGAATATCTATGAGAGATTAATTATGAAATCTCAACTTTTTCATAGGGACAAATAGAATTGCTCTCTTCAGATCAAATGAAAGGCCTCGCATATGCTTCTTTTAATATTTTTATTGTCTTTTATTAATGAATTATGATCTCATATAGTTATGTTTAGAAGTCTTAATCTACAAATTTGTGACGGAGAAAACTGGTTCGGTCCTGTTAGCTTTACTAGGTTAATGGAGCAGAGATATGGAGTGTTTTATTTACGATTCGGATTACTACCATTACTTGACGGTGTGTGTTTATTTTCTTTTTTGTTATTATTATTATTATTATTTAGTTGGGACCGGGCCAATCAGGTGTCTGTAATGGAATGAGATTTGTCTTGTTAAGATACAGTGCTAAATTTTCCTTTGGGTTAACCGAGATTGGGGAAAAAAAAAAATTTCCGAGTACGTAATTTGTTTTTATTCTGCATTTCATTCTCTGGAATTATTAAATTCATCCGTCCAAAAACAATAAACATAGCTATAAGAGAATCCCATAGCTAGAAAAATGCTAAAAGATAGAAATGTGAAGGAGTTTTCTTTTAATTTTTTTAAACTCAATTTATTTTTTCTTTTTAATGAGTTTCCCTTTGTTTTGAAACAAATTATTGTATATATGGAATCTGATAATTGTATATACGTATTTATTAGGTGTATAGATCTATATGTATATTTTTTCGAAGGATGTGTATGAACATATATATATGTATGCAATCTATGCAAGTTCTTTTATTTTGACAAAACTATCTTATAATTTTTTCCCCCTCAAAATAATGTACATGTGAGCATAATTTAAAAGTGAAGTTAAGTGATCAAATTTTAGACAATGACAGACGGAAATTTTTTTTAGGAGACGTGAATTAAGCGAAAATTTTGGACTAAAATTACTATAAAAAAAAATATTTTATCTATTTGCATATTTTATTTTATTTTTCCTTAAAGCAAGTAAGTTTGAAATAGAGTTTAATTTAATTTTGAAGTTTAGAGTTCAAATAATCAGAGAGGGAAGGAGAGAAGGCTTGGAGGGTGCCTTAAGCCCCCTCAACTTTTGTTTTGTTTTGTTTTTTTTTTAATAATTAAAATAATCCATAATTTTAATTGAATTTTCATGGTAACCCCCTTAAAACAAAAACTTGCTCATAGTAATTCTCTTATTATCCATAATATACTTATTATTAGCCCCCTTCACCCCTAAAAAAAAGTTATGGTTTCATCACTGCAAATAATCGTGAATTTTTATTGTGCTATAGCCCCTCTTCCCCCTTTTTTAAAAATTAGGACTGAGAGATTCAAATTCTGAACCATTTAGTGAAGTCAGATGTGGTATTATCATTAGGCTTGTCTGCAACCATAATTTGCTTGATTGTTTGCCTTTTGATTTATTTGAGATATTAAATTTGAATATAACTACTTGAAAATCAAAACTTTGTATAAAATTAAACTTTTTCAAAATATTATGCAAGTGTAGTTCTTAAAAAAATTCAGGAGGACAAATAAAGGATAAAATAGTAAAAATATTATTACTGTGGAGTTTTTAAATTAAGAGAGGCCAAATTAAATTAAGAGAGGCCAAAGGGAAATTTTCGCCATGCCCTAATTCAGTCCTAGTTTGGTATCTGCTGTGGAAGCTTGGAGTTTTGCCTACACTTTGAATTTTTCATAATTTGCTATACATGTAACATTTATGATTTGACTGTTGACCAAATAATAATTAAGAAATTTATTTTGCATAAATGATAATTTTTTTAAAGATCAGAAAATAAAAAGAAGCTAAAAACAGTTTTTTTTTTTTTAAACGAAAAGATAAAAACAGTTGATACAGTTATTTTTTAAAAAATGGTTGAGAAGTCTCAAGAAAACAGCAAATTTTAGGAGGACCGTAGGGATATACTAATAAAAAGGATTAAAGGAGAATATAAAATCGTGACTTTTTTTTTTTTAATTGAAGATTGGAGATTTGAAGTCTATTTTTTTGGTGGTGTGAATATGTAAAAGTTTGAAATAAACAACACGAAAAAATAGGGGAAAAAATTTTGAAACTTCCATCAATTTACGGAGGAGATCTCTGAGATAAATTTATTTCATCTTTAGATGTCGTTAAGAGAAATATATTTCGAAAAGATATAACAAAGAATTAAAATAAATAAATAAACAAAGATAATTTGTGCAACCCCAATTATTTTGGCCTAGATTCAACATCTAACGATTAAAAAAAAAAAAAAAAAAAGGGCAGCTCTTTGTTCTTTACAACAAAACTACCAATGGCGGAATATGGTATGCCCGTACCGATAAAACACCACATTATTCACATCCTTTACCGGCTACCAGAGGCAGTTCTGTTACCGGTTACCCCGTTTCGGGATTTAGCCCGCCTACATACCCGGCATTGGAAGCTGCGTTTCCTCCAAAAGTAAGAGCCGCTTGTATATTTTTGGTAATATCATCTTCACATTTCTCACTTCAATTACCCTTTTCACTTTCGGAATTTACCTCATCCCATCATTACCCAACGTCTCCGTCGTGTCGGGCTCCGCCGCCGTTCCACAACACGACCTCGCAACACATTGTAGAAGACTTGAACGTCGGATTCTTGGTCTCAAACTATGATGTCAATTGCATGTTCTTCAAGAACATAACCCTGACGACCTATCATAGGCAGGAACGCCTCTCGGGTGTTGCCCTACCGCCTTTCGAGCAGCGCAGGCAGGACCACAACACCGTGTGGTTCAAGGTGAATGACTTGGTGGTACCAATCGACCTGTGGGAAGACAATGGCGGTGTTTCGACATTGGGGGTGTCGAAAGAGCTGTTTAAGCTTACGGCTAGGGTCAGGTACCGAGGCATGGCGTGGTCAAGGCAGGAAATTCCGGTGAAAGTGGATTGCTATGAGGTGAAGAAATGAGGTATTTCGAACGCTACGGAGACAACACCGGATTTGGATACCGGTCACTGTGACGTCCACGGGCTATGGGCCGGGACGACCTCAAAGTTTTGCTGACCGATTTAGCGCGTCTAATTCCCATAGCATTGGTTGTTTTGGGAGGCCTGGTTTCATTTCTTCAAGTTTTGCCTCTAGAACAATTTCACTCATGAGGGGTTTTTTTTTTTTTAATAATTTTTTTAAAAAAATCCTTTTCCTATTTACAAAAGGCCAATATCATGGTCGTTGAGTATTTATTTTTTTACATATGAGTTAGGATTTTACTGAATTACTAGCATTTGTTTAATTTTGAAGAATTCGGCCCAATTATTTGTGTGAAATTAATTTTTTTTCTTTGAAAATGGGGGTGAGGAATTCAAATTCTACGCTTTTAAAGTGGAGTCGGTATAAAAATTACTGCTAGTTCAACCACGAAATTGAGAACTTTTCAGTTTTGGTAAATGTGGAATACTTCTAAAGATAATAGCCATTAGCTTATCATAAAGATGTGTCGGATGACGACAACGAAAGTGGTGTCGTTTCTACTAGGAAACCGGGTTGGGGTTTCTCCTGACTTTGAATGTTGTGTCGGCTGATAGTTAGTTACAACTAAGCCTCCAATTAGGTCTAAATTAATTTTGTTTTTTGTTTATTTCTTTGTTTTTTTTCTTTTTTCTTTTTTCTTTTTCGAAGGAAGGAGAATGTTTTGTCATTGTTCTGATTTTGCATGACTTCGTTTATCAAGTATTATCGACTACTCCTTATAACAGTGCCTGTTCCAAATAATTGTAGCAGCGGTAGTTGGTTTTGGTGAAATAACATTAATATTGAAAGGGACATAAAGGCACTGCTACAATAGTATCTTAACTCGACTGGTCGTCCTTCTAGACATGTGTTATATATGTATATATATATATATATATTTCTAAATATATATATATATATATGTATATATACAACACACACATAAACGAGAGGACGAAAAATAGAGTTACTTCTTTCTCCCCTTTGATTTCTTCTCGGGTAAACTCCTCTTGTCTTGAATGGATTACTAGTTTCTTCCTTCCTATGATGAATGCTAAAAGCGTCGTGAGACATGCATATATAATATAATAGTGTACAATCTTCACAAAAGGAAAGAAATAAATCTACTAGAATCGGGAAACGTTGAAAAACAAATATGTCCAACTAATTACAAATCTCATCAAGTCATTAAAATATTATTGTTATTTTTAGGAGTACTATTCTTATTATTATTTATAAATAATAATAATAATTTTTTTTTTAAAGCCTGGTTAACTTTTTTCTCTCTATATAAATAAAATACGCGCACATATTAAGAAATATTTGTGCACTAAACCAAACAATGGCTCCACCACTCTCTTTTCGTCGTCTAGATGAACAACCCATTATAAATGACCCCGTTTTCCATTTGAAATCTCCATGCCTTAAGCCCGTACCGCGCTTACCGGTTAGCCCGTTTCGGTGTCTGATCTATTTCCTTCAAATACTGATTCCGCCGCCTGATCATAAATCACCAGAGTCGCGGGACTTTAAGATATTAGGTCTGATAGCAGCATTTTTCGAATGTATTACAATCTTATTTTGTGTAACCGTACTTGATCTCATCCCTCGTTCACCCGACGTCGTATTAGTCTCGACCTCCATAGCCGTCCACAATGCGTCTAATAGCTATGTGATCGGAGACTTGGACGTCGGCTTTATCATCGAGAACCGAGGTCAAACCGGGATGATATACAAAGCTTTCTCTTTGTTGGTTTTGAACAACCACGACCACGATCAGGACCTACAGGACCACCACCTCTCTACCGCGTCCATAATCGCGCCTTTTGAGCAAGACGGATATGACGAAAGCACCGTATGGTTTAGCCTCCATGACATTAGGGTTCCGATATCTGACGTCATCGTATCGGCGGCGAGGGTTCCAGTGGGAATTGAGCTTAGTACTAGGGTCAGCTACGAAGGTAGAACGTGGAGAAAACTAGACACTTCTATGAAAGCACATTGCGGTAAATTGAAGATAGATTTTCAGGTGACAACGATAATGCGACGGAGACAGCAAAATTATCTCAGAAATTGCACTCCAGGAATTGCATATTTGACGGGTGGGACTCTCTGAGCAAATGGATCAAATTTGGTTACATTTTCGGGTCGGCGATTCTTGTCTTCTTCTTATTATTTTTTTCACCATTTTAAGTGGTGGAAAGGTGTTTACATAAGATGCTCAAATAGACAATTTGATTTGATTATTGTTGGACGATCTTTATATATATGCGTTAAAAGCGATTTTTTTTTTTCTTTCAAAGAAACTTATAATTAGCAACTAGACTAATTTTCATGCCTATATGGATGAACATATAGGAGAAAATAAATAGTTGTGATACTTCCTTATAAATAGTTGTGTTACTTATTTATTTGTAATTACTACAATTAGATTTCAATGGATTTTAGTAATTGTCTAGTTAGTTCTTTAGTTTAGTCTTGGATTTATTTGAATCGTAAAATTAGAGTAAGATTTAAATTTGTACTCTATTTTTTTTTAATTTAAACTTTTTTTATAATATTTTTCGTTTTAGTATATCAAGTTTTTTACAATTTAAATAATTGTTTTTTTTTTTTGGGAATTGGGGGAGGGTGGAATTGAACTCTCCACGTTTTGGTGGAGTTAAAGTGTAGTATTATCGTTATGCTATACTTGCAACCACATTTAAATAATTGTTTTTGATATCTATTCAATGTTCAAACACATTCAATGGTTTATGTTCAAAATGTTTCCGTTAAAATGATCCATTCCAATTATGAATATTCAAATGCTAATTCAGTTGACAGTTCAATTTTTATGTTCAAAATTTTACAGTTTACATTTCAATGATTGTAAGTTGTAACAAATAGAGCCTTTGTAAATTGTATCGATGGAAAAATTTATGTGATAATCTCTTAAATTCTATAGCGCATACCACATAGTGCTCTTGGCACCAATGCAATTTTTGTTTTTTTATGGCTGCACATACCACATCGCACACTTGGTACCAACGGAATTGGACTTTTTATCGTAAACTAGTTGAACTGCACGCGCTTTGTGTTGGTGGAATAAACAAATAACACAAAACAAAAAATTAAAAAAAAATAAATTTTCTTAATTTTTTTAATTTTTAAAAATTATCATGTTGTGGGTTTAGAACTGTGCGGAATAAAAAAAAAACAAAGTAAAGTAAAACAAAAAAAATAAACAAAAACTAATTAATTTTTTAATTTTTAAAAAGTAATTTTTTATTTAAAATGTCATGTGGTAAGCTTAGAACCTGCCAAGATTGAGAGGCTAGGACGAATCCTTTTAAATAAGGGTATAGATTCAATGATCTCACAGGAAAAGAAAAAAAAAAATAAATCCCAATAAAAAAAGTATAAAAAAAATATATGTCAAGAATATGTAATATCTATATTTTTCTTAAATATGTATATCAAAGGTAGGGACTATTTAGGGATAAAAATGGATTCAACTTATGCATTCTCTTTATATTATTTAATAATATCATTACATGTCAATTAAATATATATTTAAAGGATTTAAAGCTAAATAGCATTTATTAAAAATATTTAAATATATATGCGTTCTTCCAGCGCATTTCTCCATTCACTGACGTCATCCAGTAGTCCTCTCATGCTTCCCGCCATCACAATAATCCCTAGCGGCAAACCAGCACATTCTTCAACTAAAGACTTTGCAATTCCTTCGATCCGACCAGAGAGTAAAGTCTTATTGCCAAGTGTTTTCACGAATAACGCCCAAGCTTCTACATTAGAAAGACGCTCCACTTTCATTTCCTTCTTGCAATTGATCATTCGACACACTTTTAATGATCGTGTTGTCAAAATCAACTTGCGTCCATTCTCTCCAACACAGATTCCCACCTTTTCTAGAGAAATATTCTCCCACACATCATCTAAAATCAGTATGAAGTTTTTCTTTCTTTGAAAAGCCCATGCCAGTTGTGCAGCTAGTTTCCTTTCGTCGTCCTCATTTGAGATATCCAAGCCTATTGCTTCGGCAATGTCATGCTGCAATTTCCGAATGCTGAAATTCTGTGACACATTAACCCAACAAACATCGACATGACGTTTCAGAAGTTCAATGTGAATATGGGTAAGCAGAGTTGTTTTACCAACTCCGCCCATCCCATATATGCCAATGACTGACTCCTCATCACCCATCAAGCAAACCAGAATCTCACTCTTGCTTTTATGAAACGTTTCACCTATTAATATGTTGGTTGGAAATGGGTCTCCTTCCCTTTCATGTGATTCGAGTGTGAGCCCCCTGGGAAATTTACTCTGTTCAGCAAGTTCTTCCACTTCTGTTGTAAGTTTATCCACACTTCTACGCAATTCCTGATTTCGCCACCTTGATCTTCTCTCCTGAACTTCTTGCTCCTTTAGTTGAACTTCAGTCTTTAATCTCTCAACCTCTGACAACCAGTGCTGAACTTCTTTCCTCGGTTTCTTTGTCGAAAAGCTGTATTCTCCCTAATGACGGAGTATTGTTAAATCAAGATAATTCTCCGAACTTACGTAGTAGGAGCTATTATTCTGGAAGTCTAAGCATATAAGACAAGTAAGTACAAATCTCACCTACAGAATGGAACAAAGTGTTTTCCTTATTGATATTCTATGTTTGCTATGATTAGCCTTGATAATATGATGAATATATGAGTTATATGTATTGCTTCGATTAAATATTTGACGTGTATAATTTCTCTGGTACTAACATGATCGACATGCCTCACAGATATTTATGCCGTAATGATAGATGTATAGTGACATATAAATTTACACATTGTCACAATTAATAAGAATAAGACTAACGAAAGATAAGACTGAGTATCGTACCAACCTCTAATTAGTGAGAGGATATGATAAGAATGAAAGTTATAAGTTATAATCTTGGAGGTTATTTAAGGGCTGCTCCCACAACTGTCCATTGGTTGCGCGTAAGTGAGTACAACACAAGGACCATTAAGTAGACGAGATATATAATAAAGCATAATTGAATACACATATATCACATGCATTTTGAACATTCATGTTGCGTTATATATGACGTGTGATGATATGATCTATGAAAATATTTTGTGAGATATAGTTTATACTTGCTAAACGAAAGCTTATATGTGTGTGTGTGTTCGTGCTGTAGGAAACATGGGTAAGTAGTCCGTCACTTAGATGTCTTATAGACTGGTGAAATAGGGCAGAAGTAATGATGGAAGGGAGTGATATACTACTACGAATTTAATTTTTGCGTTAGATTTTTTAAATTATGTTGCACCGATTATCTTTTATAAGAATGTTTAAATGTTTCGATATTATTAAGCTGGTAGGAATACTTCACGAGAAAAAGACTTTAGGATCTTTCTTTTTTAACTTACATGACTTTATAGTTTCTTAATATTATCTAAGTATGAATTTGGTTATGGTATTTATTATTTATATACTTTAATTTTCTCACTTAAAATTTTAGTTTATTTAACTCTTTGAGTACAAGTATGATTTATTTTTTTTTTTTTTTTAAAGTTCTGCATTTTTAGATCCAAATATAAACAAGTATTAAGACTATTAATTAAGAATAAGTAAGTTAATTAACGGTCCGAAAAGTCGGGTCGTTACATCAGTGGTGTCATCACGTCCCTCTTTGCCATTTCAGGAATCTACAAGGACCACAGGTGGAGCAGTCCAGTGCCTGGTCCATGCTTTTGCAACCACATTCAAGGAAAAGCAGCTCCACCTACGCCCTAGTCCACATTGAAAGGCCTTAGGAGAGGGTGTCAACCTTATAGTGGGATCTGGAATTCAATCCTTGGATGTTGGGAATGAGAGCTTTGGTAGGCAACCCCGAACTACTATACCACTACCATCGGTGATAGAAGGGTAAATTGTTGAGAAAAAGAAATTTGAATTCTTTTTTTTTTTTTTTAATAAATTGATTACAAAAAGTAAGCTACAAGTGTCAGTTGTTGTGAAAGTTAAAGATTAAGCATGTATTTGACACATGAACTCAAACTATCCATCTTTAATTGCTTTTTGTCTTTTTTTTTTTTTTCTCTTGAAAAGTAATTTCAGGGTGTATTTGATGCACCAGTTTGAAATGTAATTTTTATGTTATAGTTGATTGACTTTTTAAAAACTAGTTAAAATTTTTGTTGACTTTCAGAAAAGACAAAAACTAAGTTGAAATTTTTTGATCCAAACCTGATGTTCAAACACAAGTTTAGTTTCACCATTCATAGCTTCTAACTCTAACTTTAAAAGTTTATAATTTTATCATTCCAATTTCAAATGAGATACATTTTTCTTAAGAAATTACATAGAATTTCAAGACAAATAACACGAGATTTATAATGATAATTTTTTCAAATATATTTTAAATTTTTACACTTTTTAATATTAATAAATTGAATGTACAATTGTAAAACTCAACTTAATTTTAATCAAAATATTCCTAATTTTTTAGCTCCAACGAATCAATCAAATACCCTCTCATTAATTACCATGAAAGAAGTCAGGAGCTAGCACAATGTCTTAGCGTTCACATTTGGGAATCTTTGGTGATAACAAGACTTTTAAAGTCAAATCGGCAAACATTTCCTTTTCCAAGTCAATGGAAGACTTCATAGTAGGGCCTAAAATTTAATTTACCAGAGTAGGGTATATGTTTACCGTGAATATGCCTTATTATATATCCAATACTGGATGGCCTGTAGGCCAGGTCTATTAATAAATAATTTATTTTAGGATAAATTATTAGGTTAGTTTCTAAATTTTTTTTATGTGTAACTTTAATCTCTAATTTTTTTTTTATAATTGAAATACCTTAAATTTTTAAAACATTATTATAATAATCATTTACGTTAATTTGAGGACAAAATACATTAGTTAATATTATTTAATACCAAATTTTTAACATATTTCGTTTAAAAATTAACAGAAATAACTATTATAGCAATATTTTAATAGTTTAAAGGCATTCCCTATTCTTTTTTTCATAACTGAAATGATCATATATTATTAAAAACGTTATTATAGTAATCATTTTTATTTAATTTTTTGACGGAATCTGTAGTTAACACCACTTTTTAATCAAATTACTAAGAAATTCCTTTTAAAAATTGATGGAAAGGACTATTATAGTAATATTTTAAAATTTTAGGGGCATTTTAGCTATGAAAAAAAGTTCATGAATCAAAGTTGAATAATATTAAAAGTTTAAGAATTAAATCAACAATTTACCATTTATTTTATGTAACAGTGGAAATAAAAACGACATCAACTTGGAAACTGCAACAATATATATGTGAGCAATAAAATCAAGGTGGGAAAAAAAAAAAAGACGACATAAAACGTGATAGAAAACGACATTCATGAAAACAAGCCTTAAAACTCCGTCTAATTGGAAACGACTTCGGTATTAATAGGAAAAAAAAAAAAAGAAAAAAAAAGGTGAATAGCGACAAGAAAGAAAGAGAAAAAGAAGAAACTAGAAAATGACAAAAAATGTTGTACAAGGACAACAGACTAAAAAAAAGGTGAATAGCGACAAGAAAGAAAGAGAAAAAGAAGAAACTAGAAAATGACAAAAAATGTTGTACAAGGACAACAGACTAAAAACCAACTTGAGGTTATAAGAAACTTGAAATTAAATAAATAAAAAAAAACCTTTACAAACGACATGAAATGAAAAGGCAATTACCTTTTAGACGACAACATTGCAAAAACGACCATAATCTCAGACGATAACATCAAATGAAAACGACCACTAAATCTTAATGGAATCAAGTGATTAATTATCATCTTTAATTGCTTTTTTTCTTTTATTCCTCGAAAAGTAATTTTCAGAGTTGTACCGATTTGGAATGTAATTTTTATGTTGGAGTTGATTAACTTTTTAAAAATTAGTTAAAATTTTTGTTGACTTTTCAAAAAAAACAAAACTGAGTTTAAATTTTTTGCTCCAAACCTAATGATCAAACAAAAGCTCAGTTTCACGATTCAGAGCTTCAACTCTAACTTTAAAAGTTCATAATTTTACCATTCTAAGTCCAATGAGATAATTTTTTTTTTTAAGAAATTATATAGAATTTCAAAACAAACAACACAAGATCTATGATGATAATTTTTTCAAATATATTTTAAATTTTTATACTTTTTAATATTAATAAATTAAATACACAATTCCATAACTCAGCTCAAATTAAATCAAAATATCTCTAATTTTCTAATTCAACGGATCAATCAAAAACCCTCTTATTAATTACCATGAAAGAAGTCAGGAGCTAGCACAATGTCTTAGCGTTCACATTTGGGAATCTTTGGGGATAACAAGACTTTTAAAGTCAAATCGGCAAACATTTCCTTTTCCAACTCAATGGAAGACTTCAGAGTAGGGCCTAAAATTTAATTTCTCAGAGTAGGGTATATGTTTACCGTGAATTTTCCTTACTATATATCCAATGGTAGCCGAAATTTTTTTTATAATTGGATTGCCCTAAACTTTTAAAATATTACTACAATAGTCATTTACGTTAATTTTAGGATAAAATCTATTAGTTAGTATCATTTTTCTGACCAAATTACTAATGTATTTTATTTAAAAATTAACAAAAATAACTATTGTAGTAATATTTTAATAGTTTAAAGACATTTTCTGTTCTTTTTTTTTTTTATAGTTGAAATGATCATATATTATTAAAAATGTTATTATAGTAGTCATTTTTGTTAATTTTTAATCATTTTCGTTAATTTTTTGACGAAATATGTAGTTAGCACAACTTTTAACCAAATTACTAACAAATTTCGTCCAAAAATTGATGGAAAGGACTATTGTAGTAACATTTTAAAAGTTTAGGGACATTCCAGCTATGAAAAAAAGTTCAGGGATCAAAGTTGAACAATGTTAAAAGTTTAAGAACTAAATGAGTAATTTACCCTTTATTTTATGTAACAGTGGAAATAAAAACGACATCAAACTTGAAAACTACGACAATATACATGTGAACAATAAAATCAAGGTCGGAAAAAAAAAAAAAAAAAAAGGAAGACGACATAAAACGTGATAGAAAACGACATTCAAGAAAAGAACCCTTAAAACTCCGTCTAATTGGAAACGACATCGGTATTAATAGAAAAAAAAGGTGAATAGCGACAAGAAAGAAAGAGAAAAAGAAAAAGGTCCAAAATAGCGATGGAAAACACTGGCGGGGAAAACGACAAGAACATAAAAAGCATGTAACCTTAAAACGGAAATACACATCCCCGAACTCAAAAAACGACATGAAAGTAGAAACAAAGAAACTAGAAAACGACAAAAAATGTTGTACAAGGACAACAAACTAAAAACCAACTTGAGGTTATAAGACCATAATCTTGAAATTAAAAAAATTAAAAAAAAACCCTTTACAGACGACATGAAATGAAAAGGCAATTACCTTTTAGACGACAACATTGCAAAAATGGCCATAATCTCAGACGATAACATCAAATGAAAACGACCACTACTTCTGAGAACGTTAAATCTTAATGGAATCACGTGTATAATTATCATTAAACTGTGCCTATAACCACAAATCAAAAATAAATATATTTATAGGAAAAAAAAATGAATTAAACACCATACTACTCTCAAGTCACAATTAAACACCGTTTGGATTATAGGTTTAAAAAATAAAGTTGAATAATAAATACAATATTTAATAAAAAGAAATATTTGCAAAAAAATTTTTCAATAGTGCAATCCAAACGAGCTATAAAGTAATCTCAATATCATAATCTTTACCGGAACCGAAAAAGACTTTATCAGGAAATGTGGTTTGCTTAATGACCATCTTGCAATCTTATCTTGCTCAGTACTCTTTGTTTCATCAGAAACAGAGAAAACCGAAGCCAAAAGTTATTTAATAAGCAACATCACGCTATAAATATGTTCCAGTTGTCAACCAAATAAAATGACTTTTATATAGAAAACAACAGTGTCATAAATTCAGACAAGTACTTGATAGGGATTGATACAATCTTCAAGCACAAAATTAACCATACAGAAATCGGAATGTCATAAAAAAGAAATCTCTGAATGCACTCTAAAGAGAAGACAAATAAAGTGAAATAAAAAAGTAGTAGTCTCTGCCTTCTGTAAACCAATTTATTTCCATAGACTGAATTCATGTTGTACCTGATCAAGCATTAATCAACATTCCAGAGTGAGCTTTGGCATCTTGAACAAACTTGCAATTTGAAGGCGTTCATGAGAGAAGATTACCACAACTGGCTGTGAAATGATTTTAAATCTAATACTGCATTTAAGAAGTTCAAGGATCAGAGGGGCCGGGGAAGAAGAAATCAGAAAGCTTAGAAGAGAGAATTAATTAAAAACATAGAAATAAAAATAAACATGTGCACGAACTCGGTTGAGTTCAAGACCTGGGAGTTAAATGACAAATTAAAATTCAGATGAATGAGTGCAAGGTAAATGAATTCATATGGATTGAAAGAAAAAAAAAAAAAAAAAACCTAACTCAACTAAAGAGAGTTTTTCTACAGAGTCATATCATTCACTGTGAACGTGTATTTCCATATTCTTGTATTTTCAAACCATTTTAAATCTTAACATTCAACTTATATAGAAGAGATTACATTACCAATGGTGTACAAAAAACCATGCCTTTGCAAGTGAATGATTGAAGTCGAGGGCTTTACCATTAACTCTGCCCTAAGGAAGTTAACATAAGGTTGAAGGGCATCCTTCGTTTTGGGATGTTTCCACTCCACCGTATCCCACCAGTCTTTCTCTACCCAGATACTTGGAAGAGAAGGATGTGGTTCTTCCCGAAGCAGGGTGATCCTCATCAGTCTCGGACAACCTCCTATTCTAATGCATTCCAAAGAATCAGAAACTTTTATGCTAGAGTTGCAAAAGCTCTTCAATTCTGGAAGATCAATTAGATAAAGATCTTTTAATCGAGGGGGCATGGTCATGACTGCAGTTGTTGATTCCTTGTTTTCGTCTTCATCAGATGTTTCTCCTATTATTTCCACCAATTGGCTACAATCTTCAACTTGACACAATTCGAGGTTTTGGAGGTTAGACAACAGTGTGGGTGTGAACACCCTCTTCAACCCATCACAACCACTTATTTCCAAAAATTTAAGACAGGAAAAGGTATTAATTGGATGCATTGATGATGCCGCTGCTGATGATGGGCTCCTTTCTCTCTCGACTAAATCAGTTAGATTTGGCAAGTCTTCAAGTTCAAGCATCACAAGGCTTTGGAAAAGAGGAACATTGCCACAACAAGAGCAAATCACGTGTCTCAAGCTATGACAACTATAGACGTAGCAGTTCCTCAAAACAGTTGGCCGCTTCACTGTTGCAATATGACTTAAACTTGTAATACCATGGCAATCGCTAAGTTCCAGGACCTCAATGCCACTAGGCCAGACCAACGTATCTTCTGAATCTGCGGCTAATTTATTCAGGATTACATGTCTATCACGACTCAGGATGTCACTCCACTCAACAAAATCAAACCGATTTCCCACTTGAATGCTGTACTCCTCTGGTTCCCACTCTTCCCATAATCTGATACATGAGTTAAATTCACTGATGTTTTCAAATCTTCCGGAGAAAGTTTCCAACTTTTCCAAGCTCCCTATTTCCTTTCCTCTCAACGTTACTTTCTCAGATGACTTAAAGTATTCTATTTGAGGAAGTTTTGACAAGATCCCATCAGGCATCGTCAATAGAACAGGACAGTCTTCAAAACTCAGATATCTCAAGTTAATTAGTTTCTCCAAGCCTTTGGGGACCTCTTTGATTGCTGACCCCTGCAAGTCCAACCTCCTTAGAGCCGTGAGATTTTCTAGAGATGGCACAAATCCCAGTTGGTTACAATTTCGAAGCGACAAGGCAGTGAGACTTTCCAAGTTAGATATCGAACCCGGAAGACTTTTTATGCTGGTATCTGATAGATCAAGAACGGTAAGTGATTTCATATGCATGAAAAACAATATGGGAATGACTCCTAAGGAATTATTGCCGCATAGCAGCAGTGTTAAGAGTTTGGGACATTTGGGGGATGAATAAAAAGGGATACTTCGGATATAGTTTGTCATCAGAGAAACCCTCACAAAATCCTCAGACCACTCGTCATCATTCGGTATATATTTCAACCGCATTCCGGATTGTACCCAAAATCGGTGACTTGCACGTGCAATTTTGATCGCCATATCCCTTATCAAGTCATGCATCTTCACACACTTCCGGCCTGCTCTGTCTAATTGATGTTCCAACAAGCAAATATTTTCAAGTTTATTTAGTATAGTGTGGCCCTTGTGAATCTTTGATTGTCTACTTTTGATTGTTCCATCAATTAGTTTCTCATCGATGAAATGCTCTATCAGCTGGTCTCTTACTATCAACTCGTCCTCAGGAAATAATGAGCAGTACAACAAACATTCCTGCACTTTTGGATCTTTCAACCTGTCAAAGCTATGCTTCAAAATACAAAATACATCATAAAATTCCATGTCGTCATTCCTGTACTTTGCTTCTTTTATTTCTTCCAGCGCATTACTCCATTCACTGACGTCATCCAGTCCCCTCATGCTTCCCGCCATCACAATAATCCCTAGTGGCAAACCATCACATTCTTCAACTAGAGACTTTGCAATTCCTTCGATCTGACCAGAGAGTAAAGTCTCATTGCCAAGTGTTTTCACAAATAACGCCCAAGCTTCTACATTAGAAAGAGGCTCCACTTTTAGTTTCTTCTCGCAATTGATTATTCGACACACTTCTAATGATCGTGTTGTCAAAATCAACTTGCGTCCATTCTCTCCAACACAGATTCCCACCTTTTCTAGAGAAATATTCTCCCACACATCATCTAAAATCAGTATGAAGTTTTTCTTTCTTTGAAAAGCCCCTGCCAGTTGTGCCGCTCGTTTCCTTTCATCGTCCTCTTTTGAGATATCCAAGCCTATTGCTTTGGCAATGTCATGCTGCAATTTCTGAATGCTGAAATTCTGTGACACAGTAACCCAAGAAACTGCAATGTGACGTTTCAGAAGTTCATTGTGAATATGGGTAAGCAGAGTTGTTTTACCAACTCCGCCCATCCCATATATGCCAATGACTGAGTCCTCATCAGCCATCAAGCAATCGAGAATCTCACTCTTGTTTTTCTGAAACGTTTCACCAATTAAACTGCTGGTTGGAATTGGAACTCCTTCCCTTTCATGTGATTCAAGTGTGAGCCCCCTCGGAAATTTACTCTGTTCAGCAAGTTCTTCCACTTCTGTTGTAAGTTTATCCACACTTCTACGCAATTCTTGATTTCCCCACCATGATCTTCTTTCGTGAACTTCTTTCTCCTTTTGTTGAACTGTAGTCTTTAATCTCTCAACCTCTGCCAACCAGTGCCGAACTTCCTTCCTCGGTTTCTTTGTCGAAAAGCTGTATTCTACTTGCTTCAATTCTTCTTTAACATCATCTTGTTTGCTTTCCAAAACTTGAAGCTTTCTTTTCAGTGTAACCATCTTCTCATCAAGCTGATCACTCGATCCAGCAAGGGCGCTCGCTATGCATTCCATACCTGCAACAAAACGAAAATTGAAGCTTGGTACCTCAGATTTATTAATATTCAGAAGTTTAAGGTTTCAAAATGACAGGATCTTAATCATTTCTAACACCCGAAGTACTTCGATCAGGAGTTCTTTTAATTAATGCATTAAGAAAAATAATGGAAAGAAATCCGATCACTTCAATGAAGATGAGAACTTTGCTGCCAGTTGTACGTTAACCTAAAGTTTGTATTGATCTTGTGAGGCAGTCCGAGAAAATTACCTTAATTACCTTAGGATTTGAGTCTTATCTAAAAAGATCGATGGTAAGTTAAGAACCACAAACGAACGAATTAAAGTCTCTTCTGTAAGAAAAAAAAAATGGAAAGAAGATGAGGTAAACGATGAATTAAACTGAAATGATAGAACACGATTCTAAAAGTTAAAATTAAAACCAATCAATTGTAGTGGAGAAAAAGGGCAGTAATAACTAGTTTTCAGAGCTAAATATCAGAAAGAAAATATTGTATATTCCTTCTCTGAATACAGAAATTACATAAGATAATTTACTTCATTTATTTGTTATCAAAAAATCAACTATTTATATATATATATATATATATGTGAATCAACTATGCAAGGTACATAATAACTCTGCAACCAAAATTGAAACGATAATAGGTGTGAGAAGCTAAACAAATGTCATATACCTGCCTTGAGAAAAGCCAACAAAACCGAAACCAGCAAAGCAGAAGATGACGGGCCAAAAGAAAGACCTAAGTAAATATGTCAGGCAAAACTATGATTAAAGTAAGACCCTAATGAGGACACAAGAAATCGAGAAACAGACATTGACTGAAGCTGGAATGATTTAAAAAGAAAAAAACTAATCCGAATAAAGAAATTATAAAAGCGTACCTCTCTTAATTTGATGAATGAGGAAGGATCTTTATCGTACTGTTATCACCAGGAAGTAGTAGAATCAAATAATTACCAATAAGAAAGAGTAAACAAAAGGCATAACTACAAAAAGGTGCAAAGGTTAATCTCTTGTTGTAGAAAATGAGTGTGCGAAAAGAAAAAGGTAAGGAAGCAGCTCGGATATTGCACTAAGCTTTTTCAGACCTTCTTCCTAGTTACCTAAAAGACTAAAAAGTCTTGGTCGTCTTTTTTTTTTCTGGGGAAATTTCTGGTCTTTATTGTTTAACTAGTTATAAACACGTGTCACGCACATACTTAATCAATTTTATTAAATAAAAAAAATTAATTAGAAGGTAGTATGAAAAAATAGCAGTTGAGAGAGCATTAAGGAGAAAAATATGACTATATTTGAAGAATAATTTTATGCTAGAGGATAAAATATATATATATATATATAAATATAGAGAAGCTAGCAAATTACATAAAAAATTAATTATGTGGTGCTATGAAAAAATAATATTTGAGAATATCATCCAAAAAAAAAGTTTGAATAAGGATACATTTAATATAAATTATTTCAGTGGGAAAAAGAAGAATAAAAAATAAAATTAGAAATAACAAACACAAATTAAAAATGAATAACTAAAACACTTTTTTAGAGATTATTAAACTAGTGGACCACATTCAGAAAACGAAAAAGATGGATATTTTCTTGCAAGAAATATTCTTACCGAAGAGCCTAAACTGTAGATCTGAAGTGCACGTAAGTAGTTGTCACAAACGAAGCAGCCACTTTTGTGAAACTTGGAACTGAAGCATTGGTCAAGATCAGCCTAATTGGAATTATTGAATTCAGCTTGCAACAAGCACATTTTTCAGTTAAAAAATAAAATCGGATTCCCCTAAACCTCATATCTTTCACACTTTTAAAAGTATGTCTTTACAGGAAAATGTTTTGCGTGATCCTCAGTTTCTTTGTGGGCCTGAAAACAGATAAGAATGAAACCAACAAGATAATTAGAATATGAGAACTTAGAAGCAATATCAACAAAAAGAAGTTTTCAGCATAATATGGCTGACAAAAAATGTACAGTCATCGCAAGACTCAGAGGTTGAAACCCTTCACATACCTTTGCAGTCAGATGGTTCGCACTTCACGAGACTGTGGTGAACCCAAGTACGACCTCTTGTTGATCTTCTTTACTGTATTTTCAAATTTAACGGAAGTCACCATATTAATTTCCAAGTTCTGAAAAAGTGAGGGTACTACCGATTATATAACCTTCAAGCAACATGGATCAGGATTAAGACAGTAGCATTAAGTACTAACATACTCAAAAGAGCAATACATCCAAATTGTACGCATAAAAAAATTTTAAAAAATTATTAAAAAAAAAAAAAGAGAAAAGCTTTTTTAAAATGCAGTTTAAAAAAATTAAAAAAAAAAAAAAAATCGGCCACATGCATAAGGAGACAGACAAGGTAAAAGGTCATTCAACTGTATCAGTAATCCAAAGTTGCATATAGACGCCACTAGAAAATCCAGTTTGAAAACAAGAAAGCTGTTACAGACCAGCAAAAATACAAACCTTACAAATATCATCAATTTTTACCATTCTACCATGCTATTAACAGAAAGCATGCATAGCATCAAGGAAACAAAAGAAACTACACCTGAATTTCGACCCAAAAAAAAAAAAGATAGAAATATTACCTGACTGACAGATCTTTTCTATGCTGGTAAGCCATCCAGGACCAGGAGAATAACATCAACCTAAACAGAGGAATCCTGGGTTCAAGTTGTCAGGTGCAACAAACTAAATGGATGACCATACACCAAGTTAGTGACATAACGCAAAACAAATGCAAAATCATCTACCAATCTCTAAATTAAAAACCAAAATGAAAGCTGTGATTTGATAATAACCTGGCGAAAGGGTCCACATTACCGGTGGAAATCCTCCTTTTTTTTTTCTTTTTTTTTTTTTTCCTGTTCCATCCTCCTTTTTCTCCTTTCTCTCACTCTACACTTTTTTTCCTTCCTCATTTTCTTTCAATCTTTTTTTTTTTTTTTTCCATCTTTGGTTTTCTCCCCTTTTTTTCATCTCTCTCCTCCTTCCCAATTCCATTCCTCTGCAGTCTTCTCCGTTTTTTCCCCCCTCTCTTCTGTTGCCTCCATCCTCTATTCTCCCCTCTTTTTCATCTCTCTCCATTCCTCTCTGTTTTTTTTCCTTCTCTTCTATTGCCTCCTTCACCCTCTATTCTTTCTTTAATTTTCTTCCCTAATTTCACCACCCTCCTTCCCTTCCAACCCCTCTGTCTAATTATCTGTTGGTCATTCCTGAAACTACAAATTCGGAGAGGTTAGAAAAAGAAAATCAATAACAGTTAATAATTGCAAAGAAAATTCTTTTTTTTTTTTTTTTTTAAAGTAAGGGGATACTACTATACCTTTCCAACAAGAGGGCAGGTGTCCATTGCAGTGGTGAGTACCCCTCACTCTCTATTTTTCTCTTTTCCTTGATCCATTTTTTTCCTCTCTCTCCCGTTATTTTTTATTATTATTATTATTATTTTTTTAAGAGTAAGAGATCAAACGTCCTGGACCAATAATATTCTCGAAGTTCGACAAAGAAAATTTATGATGCTAACAATCACAAAAGTTGCTACCAAAAAAAAAATTCACAAAATTTGCATTCTGCTATATTCATAATAACTATAAGATTAAAAAAAATAAAAATAAAAATAATAAAATAATAAAAAAAAACACACACACACACCTGGGAGCAGTTTCCATATCCTTAGACATAGCCATTTTCCAGCCTCTTTGATGAATGCAAACTTCTTCATCATCGTTTCTTTTCTACTCTCTTTGTGACATCAACATGCAAGGGGCCGAGTATGTAAATCATAGAAGTATACTCCGTTGCTTGAGGAAAAGCTAAAACATTACGATATGAGACAAAGTCAGAAAAAACATCGTTTTATCAAGACAAAATAAATACTACAACAGAAAAGATAGAAACAATAAAATAAAAAATAAAAAATAAAACTTACCAGAACAATAAGGATATGCTTTGAGCTTTCTCCCCCTCTTCTACTTTATTTTACGTTTTTTTTTTTTTTTTTTCCTTTTTTCCCTCCTTTCTCCTCTTCTTTAATTCCCTTTATCTCTGTTTTTTTTTTTTTTTTTTTCTATTTTTCTTTTTTCCCCTCTTCTTCCTTTGTTCATTTTTTTTTTGGTCCTTTTTTTCCTTTTCCCTTTCACTTTTTTTTTTCTCCCCATCTTTTTCATTTTAGTTTCTCTCCTTTTTTTTTTTCTGTTATTTTTTTCTCTCTTTCACTTCAACTTTTCTTTTTTATTTTTTTATTTTTGCCTCTCAATCTGGGATACCAATTGGAACACCAGTGTAGGATAAAGATTGAACGTTCCTGAGAAATAAATTTGTTGAAAGTTAGACAGAGAGAATTGCAACTCAAATCCATACACCAAGCTAGCAACAGAACAAGAAACAAATGCAAAACAACTAACAAAATCTTGAAAATTAAAAACCAGATGTAAGTTGTGATTATAACCTGGCCCCAGGTATCACCCGCTGAGAGTTGAATTCTGGTGTAATGTGCAATGGCTAGAGAAAAAGTCTTAGGAACCTGATAAACAACAACAATGAAGGAAGTTGGTCAGCCATAACAATAATGTTCAAATAATCCACTATCACAAAAATATTTCACATTACATACCTTCTCAATAAAGTTTTTTCAATCTTTTTCTCCTATTTACTCATTCATTTCCCTTCATTTTCTTTTCTTTTTTTTTTTTAATACTTTCATCCTCCTTTCTTTCCTCTCTCTCACTCTACAACTTTTTTATTTTTTTTCCTTCCTCATATTCTTTAGTGAAAATGGTTATATAAAAGACCTGGAACAGATTCCATTGCCATTAGAAATAGCCATTTTCAGACTCTTTATCGCATCAGAACTTTTTCACCGTTGGTTCTTTTTCTTTCCTGCTCTGTGATATCAATATACAGGGGGCTGGCAGGGCATGTAAATGGTTGTAGTATACTCAGTTACTCTCACAAAAGCTAAGACATTTAAATATGAGGCAAAGTCAGAAAAAAGCCCTAGTTTGAACATAACAAAAAGAAAATTAACTAAAAAAAACCAGAATAAATATAAAGCAACAACACTTACCCAAATAATAAAGTTTGTCTGAGCTTTATTCCCCTTCCCCTTCCCTCCTTAATTTAACGTTCTTTTTTTTTTTCTTTCTTTTTTTTTCCCTGTCTTCTCCTTTTCGTCTTATTCTGTTTTCTTTTCTTTCTTTTTTTTTTTTTTTGCCTTTTCCTTTTTCTTTTTTTTTTTTTCCTAAGTTTTCTTTTCCTTTTCTTCCCCCTTTTTCATTTTCTTTCTCCTATCTTTTTCGTTTTTTTTTTTCATTCTTTTTTTTCCTTTTCTTTTTCTTCCCCCTTTCATTTTCTTTATCTCCCAATCTTTTTTTTTTTTTTTTCATCTATGGCCTGAAACAGTAAATATTTTAGGGTAAGAAACAAAACTTGCACGCAAAATCTATGACTAAATTGCAAAAAACAAACACATGGGAAAATTCAAGAGCAGTTGCAGGCGTTCAAACATAATTTTAATAATTTACCTCATGAACTTGCTAAGTTATTGCAATGTACTCTTTTAAGTTGATTTTATACTAAGTAAAAGAATTGAAATTGGAATATTTACATTAGGATTTGTATTAGATTTAAAAATGATTGGCTGAAAATGGGTTTTACAACTAATTTAATAGAAAATTAACTCATAGGATGTACATTGTAATAATTTAACAAGTTTAAGAGGTAAATTATCAAAATTAAAAAGATTTAAGTGATAAGTTATCAAAAGATAATAAATTTGAAGGGCGTTGGTGCTAAATACCCCCAAATAATTTTGTAAAATGTAATAAATCAAAGCCGAGAGAGAAGCAACTCGTGGTGTTATTTTACAACTCCCTTAATGGAACGCGCCTCACTAAGCATTGGGCATCAATCACTACACCATTAATAGCCGTCCATTGGCAAAATGGACGGCCAAAGATCTCTCTTCCGACTTTTCTAATGCAGTTCACTGTTGTAGAGTCAAAAAAAAAAAAAAAAAAAAAAGACCTCCGTCATTTTCTAAGCAACCTTATCATCAAGTAGAGGTTCATGTTTTAGTCTATCAACTAGCACAAGTCAACTTTCACAATTCCCAGGGAATTTCCCATCCTGCCATGGAAGTTTTGGCTTCGATCTTGGGTGCACTTGTGGCTGAAGGTAGCAGATTGCTTGGTGGATCCATACACTCCAAAATCAAGTACAGTCTCGATTTCCATCGCAACCATGAAAAATTGGAAAAAGAGATTAAAAATCTGGTGGATCTTAACAAGGACATCAAGAACCAATTGGATTCAGCTCTCAAAGACGGAAGATCTTCACCAACAATTGAAGTCAAAAGGTGGCTGAGAGAGTCCGACGCATTTGTCACCGAGTTGGAGTCATTACAACCAACCATAGCAGCCGCTGTCGACGATAATAGATTCTGCGGCAGCTGCACTGGCCTATGCCGGTGCAACCTGCGTTCTACAATCAGCAAGCAGATGGAAGAAATGCTCCCGGAGGCGAAACGCCTCTTGGAAGCTGGCAGTTTTCCGAATGGCTTGGTATCCGAATACTATTCGGTGCAGCCAGTGGAGTATATTCCTGGAGGTCCTCAAGTAGAATATCAAACTTCTGCTTCATCAACTTTGTCACAACTCTTTGTGAAACTAGAAGATGAGTTGATTGGAAGAATCGGTGTTTGGGGGATGGGCGGCGTCGGAAAGACTACCTTGATCAAGAACTTAAACAACAAGCTCATCAACGGATCTACTTCTTCCTCAGGACGGCCTTTTAGCATTGTGATATGGGTAACGGTGTCTAAGAAGCTAGACGAGAAAAGGATACAACAGGAAATGGCCGAGAGACTAAGTTTGAAGGTCAACTCGGAATACAACGTTGAAAAGATGGCTATTCTTCTGCATCAAAGGCTTCAAAAAGAGGAAAGATTTCTTCTTATTCTTGATGATGTATGGGAGAAAATTGATTTGGACCGCTTAGGTGTTCCTCCCCATGATACTCACAAGGGCTCCAGAATCATTTTGACTTCTCGGTCCTCGGAAGTTTGTGGGGAGATGATGGTTGATTTCGAAGTCAAAGTGAATACTCTCAACGAAGTAGAAGCTTGGCAACTCTTCAGTCGGAAAGCAGGGGAGGTGGTGCATCAGAAACATATCCAGCCATATGCCGAGGCGGTTGCGTGTGAATGTGGCGGATTGCCTCTTGCTCTCATCACCGTGGGGACGGCAATGCGGGGAAAGACAAAGGTAGAGCAATGGGATCATGCTCGTCCTGTCATGCTGTACCGGATTATGAGCAATATTTATGGCTGACTTGTTGTCGCAGTATAGTCTCATAGGCTCTTCCCACTTTATCTTGAGATCTTCAAGGATGATCTTCAACCACAGTAGCTCACACACACCTTGAGCCATAGCCCTAAACTCCGCTTCTGCACTTGACCGAGCTACCACGTTTTGTTTCTTACTCCTCCATGTGACCAGGTTGCCACCTAAAAACGTGCAGTAACCGGTTGTGGAACGTCTATCAACCGGAGATCCTGCGTAGTCTGCATCAGTGTAAGCTTCAAGAATCAGCCCCTCACCTTTCTTGAATAAAATTCCTTTTCCTGGATTAGCTTTTAGGTAGTGAAGTATCCGGTTTGCAGCTTGTAGGTGAACTTCTTTAGGGTTGTGCATGAACTGACTTACTACACTCACTGCATAGGCAATGTCCGGCCGAGTGTGTGCCAAATATATTAACTTCCCAACCAACTTCTGGAACCCTTCCTTGTCTACTGCCTTATCATCATTTGCCTCTCCAAGTTTGTGATTGGGATCAATCGGAGTTGAAGCAGGTTTACATGCTAATTTACCAGTTTCCTTCAAGAGGTCAACCACATACTTCTGTTGGGAGATGAAGATTCCTTGCCGAGATCGAGCTACTTCTATCCCAAGGAAGTATTTCAACCTCCCCAAGTTTTTGATATCAAATTCCTTTGCCAAGTGGTTTTTCAAGGCCTCCTTTTCTTTCTCATCGTTCCCAGTAACAATTATGTCATCAACATACACCAGAAGAGCAGTAACTCCCCCCGAAACCGTGTGCTTGATGAATAACGTATGATCACCTTGACTCTGCTTATACCCAGTATTGAGCATCACCTTTGTAAACCTGCCAAACCAAGCTCTCGGAGACTGCTTGAGTCCGTATAATGCCTTTTTCAGTTTGCAAACCTTGTTCCCTTTGATCTCTCCTCCAAAGCCCGGTGGAATCTCCATGTATATCTCTTCCTCTAAGTCACCATGAAGGAAGGCATTCTTCACATCAAACTGTTGTAATTCCCAATTGAAATTAGCAGCCAAGGACAATAGAACCCTCACCGTATTCATCTTAGCCACCGGGGCAAATGTCTCTTGATAGTCCACTCCATAGGTTTGTGTGCAGCCCTTAGCAACCAACCTTGCCTTGTATCCCTCTAAAGACCCGTCTGATCTGTACTTCACGGCAAACACCCATTTGCATCCCACTGCTCTTTTATTTTGTGGCAGCTCCACGACATCCCACGTTCTGTTCTTCTCAAGTGCCTCCATTTCTACCCTCATAACTTCTCTCCACTTCTCATCAGATAAAGCCTCAGATAAGTATTAGGAATTGGAATGGAGTTTAAGTTTGCTAAGAAACTTCTGTGAGATGGAGAAAATCTGTGAAAAGACACTGATTTGGCCAATGGATACCTTGGATGTTTAGTGCACTATCTTGTCCCCTTTCTTAAGGCAATAGGCAAATCATAATTAGATGGAATAGGAGAGGAAATTGGATTTGGACATACCTCATTTTCAGGAGTAGGAGTTGAGTTTTGGACTTGCTCAGGATCGGGTTCCGGATCTCTCCTTCTTGAGTACACCTGCACATACCTCCTAGTGTCAAGCCTGTCATTGATAGGGACTGGTTCGACTATTTCATGGTTTGGTTCTTGTGGAGACAATTCGGGCTGCAAGGATGGTTCCTGTGAAGGTGAACAAGGTGAACTGAACTCCTGTGAAGAGTAAGGTTGTGAGATGGGTAGGTCAAGGAAGGGTAGATCTTGCCTTATCTTCTCCAATAAAGCTAGACTCCCCCTGAAGATAAGGCTGAGAGAAAAAAGATTGTCTTTCCTCAAAAGTGACATCAACAGAGATATAAAATTTTCGGGTAGGTGGGTGATAGCACTTGTAGCCTTTCTGTGTTGGAGAATACCCGACAAACACACACTTGATTGCTCTTGGATCTAATTTACCTCTGTTATGGCTAGACACATGAACAAAATCAGGACAACCAAAGACACAAGGAGTGAGATTATTTGTGGGTCGAATGTTAGGATAAAACTTATGGAGGAGTTGCATAGGGGTTTGATTTCCCAAGGCTTTGGAGGGTAGTCGATTTATAATGTGGGCTGTAGTAAGGACAGCTTCTCCCCAGTATGTTTTTGGAACTCGGTTTTGGAAGAGCAAAGCTCGGGTTGTGGCAAGTAAGTGACCATTTTTTCTCTCAGCAACCCCATTCTGTTGAGGAGTATCTACGCAGGATGACTCATGAGCTATTCCTTCTTTTAGAAAATAAGGTGAAAGAAATTGGTTAAAATAATCCCTGGCATTATCAGACCGGAACCTTTTTACTTTGACACCAAATTGGTTATGTATCATGGCAATGAAGTTTGGAAGGATAGTGATCACATCGGATTTATGTTTGAGAAGGAAAATCCACGAGACTCTAGTGCAATCATCGATGAAAGAAACAAACCACCGAGCTCCAGTAACATTAGGAATTCTAGAGGGACCCCATATATCAGTGTGGATTAAATAAAAAGGAAAGGAACTTCTATTACTGCTTATGGAAAAGAAACCCTTTTATGTTTGGCAAATTCACATATATCACAATGAAAATCTTCAACATGGACATTCTTAAACAAAGAAGGGAACACTGTCTTTAAAATAGTAAACGAAGGATGACCAAAACGAAAATGGTGACGCCAAATGTCATCATTATTGGAAACAGAAAAACTAGACTCTGAGAAAACATGCTTGACAATAGGTGAGTGTGTGGCTGAGACATCGAGATAGTAGAGGCCGCCCTTTTCCTTAGCATGTCCAATCCTCTTCCCCGAAACCTGATCTTGAAATACACAGTGAGAGGGATAAAACAAAACATTACAGTTCATATCACGTGTTAGTTTGTGAATAGACAGGAGACTAGTGGACAATTTCGGGACATGGAGTACATCTTTTAATAACAAGGACGGACTCAACTGAATGTGACCAACACCAGCCACCGTTGTAACAGAACCATCGGCAACAACAATTTTCTTATTGCTAGGACAAGGTGAATATGTTGTAAAATGCGCTGAGGAAGCTGTCATGTGATCTGTGGCTCCTGAGTCAATAATCCAAGAGTCTTGTATAAATCGATCCGAGGCATGTAATCCATGAGAGAGGGACTTACCAGAGAATGCTAATGAACAGGAGCTACTGGGCTGCCCCAACAACCCCAATAAACTTCGAATTTTCTCAATCTCGGCCTGATTAAAGTGGCTGGAAGTAGTCTCTCTAGGAGGCTGTGGAGCGGATGTTTTGGTGGAGGCTTGATGAGCTTGTTGCTGAATTTTTTGATCACCCCGCTGGCCCCATTCTCGGCTGGAAGTAGGAGGTTTTGTCACTCCTTCATCAGATTGAGGTGGGTTGTTTGTTTCAGCAATCTCAGACATCACAGACTAAGGAAAAAAACAGCTGTGAAAGGCCGGCACAGCAGGAAGAAGGAAGAAAGAGCGTCGGCAATGAAGGCCAACAATAATCGGCAATGAAGGCCAAAAAAGGGAACTGCAATGAAGGCAAATCAGAAAAAAAGGCTATGAAGGCTGATACACGGCAATGAAGGCCAGCAGAAAGAAGACTGAATTGGCTGAACAGAAACTTTGCGAAATACTCTGTTTTGGACTCAAAAAACAGAGTAAAAGCAGGGCATAAAGAAACAGCAGTATGAAGGCCAAAAAAAAAAAAAAAAGTTTTAGTTCTAGAGAGAACCTAAAGCTCTGATACCATGACAAGAAACTTGGAAAGAAATTTTCTCTCTGATATATTTCATTATGCACAATAGTGGGTATATATACAATGTATACTGACTATAGAAACCAGAAAAATAGGAAACTAAAATATTCTGTTTCTAAACTAGTTTCCCTTTTCCTAATAATTACAAAATCAGAAACTACTCTTTTTTTCCTAATAATTACAAAATCAGAAACTATCCTAAAAATAGCTGTCGGCTTCCAACAGACAGGTTATATAAAATTATGTTTTACTTTTTTGTAAACAATTTTTCGTTTTCATTAAAACAAGTTCACAGATCAAGTAGCAAGATATGTTAAACTATCATATAGTTCTTACGTATAAAAGGACCACCAAGTTCGTTAGTTAGATTTTTTTTTTTTTTTTAATTTTTTGTAGATTGTTAATCAGATTTTGTTTATTGGTTGATGTTTGAAAATATTAAATTTTACACTATTAAATTTTCTGTAAAGACCACTGCATGGAGACAAGTGACAGGTTATATAGAATTATGTTTTACTTTTTTGTAACCAATTTTTCGTTTTCATAAAAACAAGTTCACCGATCAAGTAGCAAGATATGTTAAACTATCATACAGTTCTTACGTAATATAAAATGACCACTAAGTTACGGCATCTTCCTGTACCTGAAAATTTCATCTTCGAGACAATTTATCTACATTAAGGGATTACGTGGTCAGTTAGCTCAAAAAAAAAAAAGGGTCATTTTATATTAAGCTTAATTATCTTATCCTCAATCCTACATTCTCATTGCATGAAGCGTGCAGCAGCTTGCACTTTAATATATTAAAACATCTCAGTTCCTCACCCGAGCATCTTAAGATGAAAGTTCCTTCACCTTCAGGGTAAAGATAGCATCCTGTAATTCTCTTCGACAATTGCCCTGTTACGCATTTCTGCACTAAATAGAAAGGACAAGTTTAATCCATGCCACAAACTTAAGAAACTACACAATGAACATATGTCGAATTCAATGGAACTTATCTTTAGATCCTTGAGCTTTCTTTGTAGATCTAGTGACAGTTTTTCATTTTGGCTATTAGAAAGTTAGGGTAAAATGAAGATTTGATAAACAAGAAAAATTAAAGACAAAAATACTTGACAACATAAATAAACCTTTGACAAACAAGATAAACAACCACACAACTAATCAAGAAAAAGAATCATCATGGCAAAAGTATACTTTTACGGTTAGAGGACCGTAGTGAGGAAGGAGTCTCCAAGAGTTCCAACAAGGACTCAAACTGTTAAAAAGTCCTGAAAGTACAAACAGAGCATTTTATGCGCAAATAAGCTATCAGAGAAGCATATAAATTTTACTGGAAAAGACGAATCAGTTAGGGTTGCCAACAAGACTATTATGGAGAAAGTAGACAAACCTTCAAGGAAGAGAATTAAAAGCTTCACAGACCAACATGAGAAGAGCTCAGTGGCTGCCAGTTTTCTCCACCCTATTGAAAGAGAGTATGAACCTGACGTGAGAGGAAAAACACCACAAAAATAACACACTATTTTAGACACTAAAAAACTAGTTGACAATTTATTTATTAAAAAAAAAAAAAAAAAAAAAAAAGAAGAAGATACTTTGTCATCTCCTTTAGTTCTCGTGAGTTTTATTTTTATTTTATTTTATTTTATTTTTTGGAAAGACTCCTTGGTGGCTGTTTACATGTATATTTTTCCAGTCAATCAAACAACAATGCTCCGAACTTTCCATGAATAATTCCATAGGTTTAACGGGAGAGGTCAAGGAGACATTTCCTAATGGCTAGTACTTGTATTTCTAAGCATTCCCAAATCTTGCGTTGTCCCTTCTTATATGAATATCATAGGAGGACATCAAATATGAAGCTAAGTTTTGATGGGTCGGGTGCAACAAAGCTGAAAGACAATAAGAAAAGTAGTTGCCACAAAAGAAAGCCACTTTTGAGGACTTGGAACTGGAACATCGGTCAAGATCAGCCTAATTGAAATTATTGAATTCAGCCTGCACACAAGCACATTTTTTAATTAAAAACGAAAATCGAAATCTAATGTGCAAGTGAAGAAGTTTTTTGTTTTCCCCCAAACCTCATATCTATTCAAACTTAAAAGTGAGTCTCCCTGCAAGAAAATGTTTTGAGTGACCCTCAGTTTCTTTGTTGGCCTGAAAACAAAGAAGAACGAATAAATTATTCAAGATAATTAGAAGTTGAGTACTTAGAAGCTACATCCAGAAAAAGAATATGGAAAAAGAATGTCCCCTACCTGCGTTATAGCTAACCTCTTGGTGGCAATGTTAGTGTTCTGTATCCACGCTCTTCAATATGTTTTTAATGTTGGCATCTATAGAAATAACAAATAATATTAATGCCTAAACATAATTCAGTCACATTCACTTTTACTAAACAATGAATAATAAGTAAACATGCAATATATCAATGTAAGCAATTTACCCACAGATCTCCACCCACGAACCGCCGTATCCTCTTGCTTCAAGACAATTTATCCACAATAAGAGATTATACGTTCAGTTAGTTCTTAAGCCAAAAAAAAAAAAAAAAAAAGAAGGAGCTCAAGTCATCGAATAGTGTTTTTTTTTTTTTTTTTTAAACAGGGGCATTTATATAAAGCTTAATTACCATATCCTCAAACCTACTATCACATTGCACGTAGCATGCAGCAGCTTGCAGTTTGATCTAGAACATCATCTAAAATCCTCGCCCGAGTATCTTAAAAATGAAAGTTCCTTCACCTTCAGGGTGAGGATAGCATCCTGTAATTCTCTTCAGCAATTGCCCTGTTACTGAATAGAAAGACAAGTTTAATCCGTGCAATAATAAACTTAAGAAACTACACAACAAACACAAGTCCAAGTCTAGTACCTGTTCTTAGTATTGGCTACTAGAAAGTAAGGGCAACATGAAGAATTGATACATCAAAGAGTAAAAAGACATAAATATTTGACAACATAAATAAATCTTTGACAATAAATAAACAGTTTAAGTGAAAATAAACAAGCACTAATCAAGAAAAGGAATCACCACGGAGAAAGTATACTAAAAGGTTAGAGGACCATAGTGAGGAGGGAGTCTTCAAGAGCTCCAACAAGGGCTCAAACGTTAAAAAGTCCTGAATATACAAACAGAGCATTTTTTGCACATATGAGTTATCAGAGAAGCATAAATTTACAGAAAATAAAAAATAAAAAAATTAGGGGTAACAACAAGACTATACGGGGAAAATAAACAAACCTTCAAAGAGAATTAGAAGCTTCACAAACAACGGTAGAAGAGCTGTAGTGGCAGCTAGTTTCTCCATCCTATGGAAAAGAGAGTATGAACCTGACGTGACAAGCAAGAAACCACAAAATAAAACACTATTTTAGAGGCTAAAAAATTAGTGGACCACATTCAGGAAAAATAATTAGAAAAAAAAAAATAAAACCAATGGAGGAAAATCCCTGATTCTACAATGTTCAAGCTAGCAGCATTAGAAAGAGAAGCCAAAGATTTGTCTCTTACATGAGTTAAAGCTAAGTATCTTGGTGGGAATGTTAGTATTATGTATCCACGCTGGTCAATACGTTTTCAATGTTGCATCAGTACAAATAATAAATACTATTAAGCCCTGAAAATAATTCAGCCACAGTCACTTTTCCTTAAAAAAAAATGAACAATGAATAATGTACTATAATAATATAAGCAATTTACCTAGACAAATCTACACCAACGAACCGTATATCCTCTTGCCTAGCAGAAGCGACATGAAAATTCCATCTTGAAGACAATTTATCTAAAATAACAGATTATATGTCCAGTTAGCCCCTAAGCAAATAAATAAATAAATAAAGCTCAAGTCCACTGAAAAATTAAGAAAAAGGACATTTCATATAAAGCTTAACTACCTTCTCTTCAACCCTACTTTCACCTTGCACGTACCATGCAGCAGCTTGCAGTTTGAGCTACAACAACATCTAAGTTTCTCACCCGAGCATCTTAAAACGATAAATTCCTTCACTTGCAGGTGAAGATAACATTCTGTAATTCTCTTCAGCAATTGCCCTTTTACACATTTCGGCACTGAATAGAAAAACAAGCTTAACCCATGAAATAATACTCTTAAGAAACTACACAACAAACAAAAGTCCAAGTCTATGGATCATACCTTTCATTCCTTGAGCTTTCTTTCTAGATCTAGTATCTGTTGTTTGGCTATTAGAGAGTAACATGAAGAATTGATATATCAGAAAAGTAAAAAGACACAAATATTAGAAAACATAAATAAAGCTTTGACAATACAATAAAACAATTTAAGTGAAAATAAACAAGCAACTAATCAAGAAAAAGAGTTGCCACGGAGAAAGTATACTATATGGTTAGAGGACCATAGTGAGGAAGGAGTCTCCAAAAGCTCCAACAACAACTCAACTGTTAAAAAGTCCTGCAAATACAAACAGAACATTTTATGCACGAATAAGTTATCAGAGAAGCATACGTATACTGGAAATGACAATAAATAAATAAAGCTCAAGTCCACTGAAAAATTAAGAAAAAGGTCATTTCATATAAAGCTTAACTACCTTATCTTCAACCCTACTTTCACCTTGCACGTACCATGCAGCAGCTTGCAGTTTGAGCTACAACAACATCTAAGTTCCTCACCCGAGCATCTTATTTCACATTATTTCATGTTTTTTTTTTCTTTTTTTCCGTCTTTCTCCTATTTTTTATTCACTTTATCTCCTTTTTTTTTCTGTCTTGTTTTTTTTTTTCCCATCATCCTTTGTTCCCTCTCCTTTTTTTTTTCCTTTCCTGTTCATTTTCTTTTCTCCCCGTCTTTTTTTTTTTTTCCTTCTCCCTTTGTTCTGTTTTTTTGTTTTTTCCTTTTCTTTTCATTTTCTTTTTCACCATCTTTTTCTTATTACTTTCTCTCTCTCTCTTTTTGTTCTCTCCTTTTTTTTTTTCTGTTTCCTTCTTTTTCACTTCATCTCTCCTTTTTTTTTTTTTTTTTTTTTTTTTTTTTGGCCTCTCTATCTGGGATTCCAATTGGAACACTGGTAGAGAATAAGAGATTGAATGTTCCTGAGACAAAAATTTGTTGAAAGTTAGACAAAGATAATAGTAAACAGAAATTGAAGATTAGTTTTCCTTTTCTTTTCATTTTCTTTTTCACCATCTTTTTCTTATTACTTTCTCTCTCTCTCTTTTTGTTCTCTCCTTTTTTTTTTTCTGTTTCCTTCTTTTTCACTTCATCTCTCCTTTTTTTTTTTTTTTTTTTTGGCCTCTTTATCTGGGATTCCAATTGGAACACTGGTAGAGAATAAGAGATTGAATGTTCCTGAGACAAAAATTTGTTGAAAGTTAGACAAAGATAATAGTAAACAGAAATTGAAGATTAGTAGTTATCCAATGGATTATCATACACCAAGCTAACAACAGAACAAGTAACACATGCATCACAATTGACCAAATCTTGAAAATTAAAAACCAGATATAAGTTGTGATTATAACCTGGCCCCATATATTACCGTGAAAACTTTAACATGCAGACATTGGATTGCGAAAGTACATACTTAACCCTCTTTTCCATAGATAAACAGCAGTTGCTCCTCCTTCTCCATTACAGTATGGTGCAGCCTACAATATAACCCCGTTAGTCTTCAAACATGAAAACTAAACAATAAGGAGGGGGGGGGGGGGGGGGGGGGGGGGGGGGAGAGTTGCAATGCAAATAGCAGATACCTATTGATTTGATTCACCAATGATTTGAAGAGAAGGTAGCAGCAACTAATAAAATATCTCTTCTTCATGATGTTTTTGGACGCAACAAAACCTCATACATGAAAGAGTTTCAGCATTAGTATATGGAAGAGTAGGACCTACTTGCTGCATGATGAAAGAAAGAATACAGATCAGACAAAAATGAGATGCTTAAGAAATCTAAAAATACATAACTGAGAACTGAAAAATTAAATTTTCTCAAGAAAGCAACACCAAGTGCCATGGATAATCCCACTAACGTTTTAGAATTAGTTCATAAAAGCATCTGCATGAAATGGTGTTTGAAGGTCATTCTAGGACTCTGCCTCGGACTGAACTTCCACCTCACAGACCAAATTCTTAGGTTGGCTCTCAGTTGGTCGATTAAAAGCCAATGCATTAAGATATGAGACAGTCACAAAAAACCATAGTTTCAACATGACAAAAAGAAATAATAGAACAGAAAAGACAAAAATAATAATAACAATAAAACAAACCTTACCATTCTTTTCTTTATGCTTCTCTAGATATTTATTTCGTTTGCTTTCTTTTCTTGCTGAAAATAAACCTCCTGCAGGAAGGGTAATCAGAGCTTAAAGATAAAGAACAATCAATTTCAGTGAAAATGGTTATATAAAAGACCTGGAACAGATTCCATTACCATTAGAAATAGCCATTTTCAGACTCTTTATTGCATCAGAACTTTTTCACCGTTGGTTCTTTTTCTTTCCTGCTCTGTGATATCAATATACAGGGGGCTGGCAGAGCATGTAAGTGGTTGTAGTATACTCAGTTCCTCTCACAAAAGCTAAGACATATAAATATGAGGCAAAGTCAGAAAAATGCCATAGTTTGAACATAACAAAAAGAAAATTATCTAAAAAAAAAAAACCAAAATAAATATAAAGCAACAAAACTTACCCAAATAATAACGTTTCTGCTCTGAGCTTTATTCCCCTTCCCTCCTTAATTTAACGTTCTTTTTTTTTTTTTTCTTTTTTTTCCCTGTCTTCTCCTTTTCGTCTTCTTCTGTTTTCTTTTCTTTCTTTCTTTTTTTCCTTTTCTTTTCTTGAAAATGCTTTTTCTTTTCTTTTTCTTCCCCTCTTCATTTTCATTTTCTCCTATATTTTTTTTTTTTTCATGCTTTTTTTCTCCTTTCTTTTTTCTTTTCTTTTCCTTCCCCCTTTTTCATTTTCTTTTTGTCCCAATCTTTTTCCCTTTTCTTTTTTCTTTTTTTTTTTTTTCCATTTCTTAGTTTGCAAGCCCCCATATGGAACATTTTGCAAGCAGACTAGAACAAAGATCATCTATGGCCTGAAACAGTAAATATTTTAGGGTAAGAAACAGAACTTGCACGCAAAATCTAGACTTAATGAAGACAAGAAGACAACATAAAATTGCAAAAAACAAACACATGGGAAGAATTGCCGAACCAAATCAAAAGAGGAATTAAGGAATTAATCTTCTGGGTAAGGCAATTCAAAGAAAAAGGGAAAATTCAAGAGCAGTTGCAGGCGTTCAAGCATCAACTGCGGAGAGTAAATTTTACCTTATTTTCGTCATAAAATTTTACCTTATTTTCGTCATAACCCTAGGAAGATCCAATGGTGAAGAAGCAGCGTTAATTTGACACAACCAGACCTTTTTCGCGTTGTAGAGGTCTCGTTAACGGAGGCGCTCTCTCTCTCTCCGGTGAGACCTTCTTTGCGATGTAGAGGTCTCTTCTAACGAAGGAAATCACTCTCTCTCTGGTGCTCTCTCTCTACTCTCTCCACTCTCTCTCTCTGGTGAGACCTTTATCGCGTTGTAGAGGTCTCGTTAATGGCGGCGCTCTCTCTTTCTCTCTCTTCCCTACTCTCTCTCTGGTGCTTTCTCTCTCTACTCTCTGGTGCTCTCTCTCTCTCTACTTTCTGTCTCGAACTCTGTCAATGGCGCGAGCTGTGTATAAATACCCTCGCCCTCGATAATAAATCTTGCACCCAAAGCAAGCCAACGGTAGGATTTTCTGTTGTTTTCCGTTTTTTTATTAATTGCATCCCAACTCTTGACTATTATCAAGAGAGAGAAGATCTCGCCAACGGTCCGAAAATAAGATCTTCTTTCCTTTTTTCTCTGTCCAACGTAATTACTACCCGTTTTTATTTTGTTGCAAAAAGCACGCAATAACTTGTTTTTCTTTTCTTTTCTTTTTTTAGGGAAATAAAATAACTTGTTAATTATTACTTCAAAAAAAACTTGTCAATTACATTTCATCAAGGTAACAAAAGAAATATATTCCTCTTATTAAAAAAAAAAAAGAAAAAGAAATGCATTCCTCTAAATTTTTTTTGGAAAAACGACATCACTATTTCCCCAAGAAAAATTAGGTTGGATGACCTTTATTAATCACTTAATCTAATAGATGATCTAATTTTTTTTATAGGAAAATGTCTATTTGTCATTTTTTAGATTTGGTCAATCAGACTATGAAAATTGATGATTAACTAATAATTAATTAATAATTGACTATGAAATTTAGTGATTTACATTATGGGTAATAAATGATTAACTTAATCATTTAAGAAAATTGATTAACTATTTTTGAAAAAATGGTCTTTTAACTAATTTTTAAAATATTTGGCTATTTATTAAAAAAAACTTATTAAAAAAGGGTATTTAGCTATTAATTCTTTTTTTTTAATTAGGTTGGGTGGTCTTTTTTAATTACCTAATCTAATAGATGGCTCAACTTTTTTTAATTAGGAAAATGAACGTTTTCCATTTTTCAGGTTCGGTCAATTAATAATTGACTACGAAAATTGGTAATTGATTATGAAATTTGATGATTTACTTTATGATTAATCAATGATTGACTTGACTATTGCATAATCAATCACTGATTGATCATTTAAGAAAATTAATAAATCATTTTAGAAAAATAGGCTTTTGACTAATTTTCAAAAATTTGGCCATTTATTAAAAAACTTATTAAAAAAATTGTGGTTCGTTTTTTTTTTTTTTTTTAAATAGGATTTCTCAATTGAAATTAGCGAGTTGGTCCAATGTTGGACGGCGGACGGGTTGATAGATAAACAGCCAAACTCTAAGGATTCAACCTATGTTAATGGCACTGTCATGGTTGAAATTCTCAAGAATTCTTGTTTATTGGAAGATGGTCCAAAAAAGGGCATCGTCAAGATGCATGACGTAGTTCGCGATGTAGCTATATGGATTGCATCCTCGTTGAAAGGCGAATATTAACATGAATCCTTAGTTCGCTCTGGGATTAATTTGAGTGAGATCTCAATGTCGGATTTTTCAAATTCTCTCAAGAGATTTTCATTCATGAACAACAAAATAAGCGAGCAACCTGATTGCAAGATCCAATGTTAAGAGGTTTCAACCTTACCACTACGAGGCAATCATCAGCTTGAGAGAGTTCCTGAAAGGTTCCTTCAATCACTCCCAGCAACAAGTCTCCAATCCAATCGTTGCCTGCTTCACTTCTTCAATTGAGTGACCTCCATGCTGTCCTGTTGAGGAATTGCATACTTCTTGAGAATCCACCTTCGCTAGGGAAGCTAAGAAAACTTCGAGTTCTTGATTTGAGCAGTACTCGTATTAGAGAACTGCCTAAAGAGATGGGAAGATTGATCTCCTTGAGGCAAGTAAACCTTTCCCACTGTCACAACCTAAAAGCAATTGCAGCTGGAATAGTGTCCAAATGGACATGTCTAGAGGTTCTAGATATGGTGCACAGTTCGTACATCTTGAGTACCGGGGGAAGAGGTTGAAAAAGGACAAGCCTCTTTTGAAGAGCTGGGAAGTCTTAAACAGTTAGGGGGAGTTTGGTGTACACACTCAAACTAAGATTTTCAAATTTTTTTTTGTCTTTTTCCCAAAAAGTTTTTTGTCTTTTCTGAAAATTCAAAAAAATTTACTATTAAAACTTAAAAATTTCAACTCAAACTCATTCACCAAACTCCCCCTTAATAGTTTCGTTATCCATCAATTTGAAGACCATCCCAAGTATGGCCTTGGAGATTCTTTCCTCGATGCATAGATTGAGAAATTTCCAAATCTTTATTGGTGAAGGAGCAGCAAACTTGAATAGACATGACGAGAAAATGGTTCCTATAAGCCAGCTTAATGTTTCGATGGAACGTGTTCGGTGGTTCTTGGCTAATGCAAGTTCCTTGGTATCATGAGATGTTCCAAGAATTAGCCATCTCTAGTGTTCGAAATGGCAAGAGGAACAATGCTGGAATTTTTGAAGGCCTGAAATTACTTACCATTACAGGTTCTAAATTTGCTTTAAAGCCAAACGGGGGATGTATTAGCCCGCATGACTTGCTTCCAAATCTAGAGGAACTTTACCTGCAGAGTCTATTTTCTCTGGAAAGCTTGACAGAGCTATTTTGCTATCTTGGGTAATCATTTTCAAAGCTTAAGTTGATTGACGTCTCAAGCTGTCCTGATATGAAATGCCTCCTTTATTGTGGTACTTCTATTCTCAACTTGCCAAACCTGGAAACACTCAGAGTAAGTTCCTGCAACGAATTAGAGCAGCTATTTAATTTTATTTCAGGGAAAAGTTCAGGTGATTCGCATTTGTTCCGAAACTAAGGATACTTGAACTTAAAAAACTTAAGGAGCTAAAGACTCTATGCGGACGAAAAGAGACATGGCCGAGCCTGGAGCAAGTTTTTGTCGTTCATTGCCATAGCCTTATGAAGCTACCCGTCGACATCAGAAATGCAAATACCATCAAGGAAATAAAAGGAGAACCAACATGGTGGAGTCGATTGAGATGGGATGATGAAGATACCAAGCTGGCCTTGCAACCACGTTACAAACCAATTGGCTTATGGAGACAAGACACCGGTCAATTTTAGAGGAGGCCATTCTCCCATTCATGCTCTTTTGCTCTCAACTATAGCCTCGTTGTTTCAAAAACAGCCCAGTTCCGTTGGTTTTTGTTTTTTATTTCTTTCTTCTTCTTCTTCTTATTCTTTTTTTTTTTTTTTTTAATATCCTCTTTCTAACATAGCTTGTGGATACAAAGTACGTATGTAATTTCTTTGCCTGCAAGTTACTTCAAACCTAATGTTTTCTGCAATTGTTTTGTACCTACCATATGAAAGAAATCCCATTTGAAAGGTTTGTTACCAATGTATTCTGTCTAGTGAGAGAGTTTTTAGTCCTAGGCATTCCAGAACTCGAGGCCACCAAATAAGGAGTACTAGAATTGAATATAATATGAGGCAGAACTGAAAGAATTGGCCAGCAATAATGTTAATATTAGTGTCTGAAGAGGTTAACGAAAATTGGATTATGGTGAGATGATTGCTCCGAGGAGTTTCTCTTACGTTAAATCAAGGAGAGTAGTGATGTCCAAGGAAACTGAGAAGGCTGTTCGTGTGGCGAATATGAACGAGCTGGAAAATCCTTTTTTTATGGTTATCTTCAAGCCATATAATTATTTGGTAAGGTTATACAGATACATCTATATATGTGCATGTGTGACATAATTTTGCTTTTTTACTCTCTTGAGAATCTACTAATTACAAACTTTGATTAGGAGGTGCCTGCTGAATTTCCAAGGAGGCATTTGAGCCACTGTTACGAAGATTTCCAACTTGAGGCTCATAACGGGAAACGGAAATGGCCAGTTCGGTGCTCTTACTTCTCCGGAAATGTTTCGTGCTCATCCATGGGAATAGGAAAAGAAGGGTGGCCTCTATTTTCAGGAAACAACAATTTGCAGGTAGGAGATGTCTGTGTTTTTGAACTGAAGAACATTGCGCTGAGAGTCAGGATCTATCGCGCAGCTGATTATTCAAAGCCCACCCAAAAACGGTTTAAACAAAAGTAAACTTTTCCAAGAGTTGAGGATTATGATGAAATTGTGTGCAAAAGAGTAACAATCTACTAACTTACCATGTTTTAGTTTGTCTTGTAAGTACTAAAATCTATCATGTGCAGGGGTTTTTTGTTGCAAAAAGCCACAAACTACAATTACCCTTTGTCCTAGTCTCTTATGACAGGGGCTTCAAAAATGATTTTAATAGCTTCCATGTTTTTTTTTTTTTTTTTTCTTAAATGTGGAATTTATGTTGCTTTGGATATGCTCTTCAATTGTTTTTGATTAATCTACTTGAAATATTTTTATATTGATGTTTTCTGCCATGGATATTTCCCGTACCAAGGAGCTGAGGCTCATTATGTCATGAGGTGAAAAAATACAAGGGCCTATTTGCAAATATATTATTTCTTTCAAGGCTCTTGTCGTTTTTACGTCCATGTCGTTTTTTTTTTTTTTTTTGCTCATAAAGGTTGTTGCCTTTATTACTGTCGTTTTACAAGGCTTTGTTATTTTCACTTTATTGTCGTTTTAAATGACGTTGTTTCATTTCATGTCGCTTCTCGATGTGTGTGCACTTTTTTTTTTTTTGTTGGCGATTTTGTGTGTTTGTTTTTTCTTTTCTTTTTTTTTTTAACAAGAACTTTCTGTGTGTATGTTGTTTATACGCTCGTGTTGGCCGTTTGGAGTGCCATGTGACAAAACACCAGTTAGATTTTAAAAACACAACTCTAAACTAAACTTTCTCTCTTTTTTATTTTCAAAAAATTTAAATTTTAAAAGTTCATAATTTTTTCATTTCAAATCGAAATGAGATAATTTTTATTTCAAAATACTCGCAATGACGAGAGGAATACGATAAGATCCATTTTGCTTTTTTTTTTTCTAAATACATTTCAAATTTTTATATTATTTTCTATATCACATAACTTATTTAAAAGTTTTTCCCCCAACACACATTGTCGTTTTCTAGACTACTGTTGTTTTCTAGAGTTTTCAGTATTGTACAGATTTATAGGCAGTGCCGAATTCTCGGCATTAACGGCCGGATTTAAACAAATTGAGAAACTGACTATAATAAAAAGCTGATTTTTTTTTTTTGGTTGGTTTTTTGAGGTAAATAAGCTGATTTGAATCCAAACATGAAAAAGAAAAACATGTAATTTCACCAAAAGCCATCGTGCTTTTTACATGGTACATCCATCCATATGATCGTGTGTTTCACGATATTCCCGAAGTGTAAAATGTTCACAATGTGAAGGTATTATTAGAATAATCACAGGCGACATAAGGTAAAGCATATATTTAGGACATGCTTATTTTGCATTTAAAAAAAAAACAACAGTGAATAGTCGTTTTCTTTCTTTATTAATAATGTATTTACTTATAAAATAAAAAATAAGAATTTAGTAGACCCCACGTCGTTGATATGGATTCCTTGTTTATTTTTCTTCTTTTTGTTTTTGTACAAATAAAGAAAATCTTACATTCAATTGAAATAAGCGTTTCAATTGTAATTAATGAATAGTACATCACAATAAAACAAATTAGTTAAACCATTTATTCGAAGTGACTTGATTATTTGATCATAATCACACCAAACTCTTCGAAGTGACGCTTAGCATGGCTTATATAGTTGGGGCAAATGACCATAAAAAATGTTAAAAGATTTAACTTCCGTTCAATTTACCAATTGAAATTAAAATGACATGACTTGCCTTAGGCAAGAAACACCGATAACTTTTTAACTAGAACGACTGGAAATTTAAATGGTAAAGGACAAACTGTGAGAAAAAAATGATGTCCTTCGTCAAAACTTTATATGTCGACAGTAAACATGTCGTGTCAACTTTATGTTTTAGGAATTAGATTAGAATAGGCATCCCACTTACTTTCGAATCAGATGCCGTTTCTTGACACACTTTTCGACAGTAAACGACATGTCGTTGTTTTGTCAAACAACAAACACTTTTCCATCTTTTGTTGAACAATACAACACCATTTATCACCCTACAGAGAACGACATCGAGAACATAATTGTAGTCTTTTGCATTAAATTTAAAAAAAAAAAAAAAAGGAGAGAGAGAGAGAATTTATCTCATATATTAACAATATACAAATACGAAAGAATTAAATGTGTAACTACACCACAAATATCTTTCCAAAGGCAGGCAAGTAATGCGGGGGTATTTTTTTTAGAGTAATGCTTGAAATACCAACTCTGATTTTTTGAGTACCAATTTATATCTTATATTTTTATTGATAGATGTAATTAATTGATAAGGTAATACTTTAAACACTTACCAATAAAAAAAAAATACAACTCAAATGTCACATAAATTGATATTCAAAAATTGGAATTAAAGTCGGTGTCTTTAGCATTTTTCATTTTTTTTAAAGCAGCTGAAAATTAACCTTGTTCTCACAGGAATTAACATAAGAGGCCTAAATAGGACATGGAGATTCTTATAACTGATTTCTTTGTTATTCCACATCAATTTCCTGCAGCTATATTATAGTTAAAACTATATGGGCCTAGGATGTTGTAGAAGCAGCAGCAGAGTCCTTTTGGTCACTGAAATTAATGCGCTGTCGGAAGTCAGAAATCATAAGAGGCAGTCCTTTAGAAGTTAAGAACAAAATTGTACTTCGCACCACCAAGTTGAGAAATGAAAAGTGATTAAGCTGAACCAGGACACACACGCACACAAAAAGTTAAAATAGATGAATACAACATATAGATAATTAGAAGAACACAATATGAAACAATAACAAATTTAAAAGGCCAGGGCAATGACTTCCCACTACACCAAAGTTGAATAGAGCTACAAGCAACAATTAGAGAAGGGACATCCGAGATCATACCGAACTTCAGCTAAGTAGACATGTCCGTTTGATGGCTGGTTATCAACAGCGTGTAGATTGGCAGCCAGCTTTTCGATTCTCTGCCAAAAAAATAATAATAATAATAATAATAATAATAATAATAATAATGTAATCAACAGAAGAGAATAAGGACCACAAACTTTTTACAAGAATATAACTTTTTCACAACGCCATTCATTACTTTTTTTCTCACTCTGCGCTTTCTGAAGTACATATCCAATGTCTTGGGTCTTCATGAGCATAAGCTCTTCCCGAGTGTATTTGTTTGCCTCACCCCTGTATTATACATTAAAAATGAGAAATTCTGATTTATGTATCAAGTGAGAAGTGAGAACAAATAACACTACTTAACCACTGATAAGTTACTGTATTTATGGACTCCATCACCAAATCGTGTCTTGATCATCTTGAAGTAAAATTCATCTGGGTTTCTGAAGGCTGCTTTCCCTTTGAGTCTCTGAAGAGAGAACAATCAAACACATAAACATAGCCACTGTATACATATATATATATATATATATATATATTTTTAGAAACAAAAGGCTTGTTAAGTCTACCCGTAAAGTTTCTTCTTTTTTGTGGAACGCCTCTGCACGCTCAACATTGTCCTTGTGCTTCTCAAGAAGCCCAAATTTTTTTCTTGCTCGCGAGAAAATAAACTCAAAATAAAACAAACCCACAAACCTGATATATACATATTCACAGAAAAAAGAGTGGCCTATTTTTTAAAGTAAAACATAAACAACAAGAGAGAATGAGAATTTGTACTGTTGAGCTCGTTCCTTGTGAGCTCGTCTACTAACAGTAACAGCATTCCTCAATGACGACATCTGTTTGATGATTGGAGAGAGAAACCACCACAAGTTCACTGTAAAAAAGCAACAAAAACAAACCCTAAAAACACTAAAAATCCAAATTCAGTATCAGAACCGGGCTGTTACTAAAGAAGCTTGTAAGGGGCAAAAGAAGAGAAATGGGGAAGAAAAACAATCTGAGGAGCTGAGCTCGGCCGAAATGGAGGTTTTCGACTTTCGGGCCTTCTGGAGTAACCACCGGAGCGACGGAGGGAAGCGGCCGAGCACTGAGTTCGGCGGGGAGAGTGAGAGGCTCTGCGGAATGTTAGGGTTACGAACATGTCGTTTACTGTCTTAGGAAACGAGAAGTTACATGTCGTTAGTCAAGAAACTCATCAGCACACGACATGTCCCTTTATTAGCATAAACGACAAGCTAAACATCGTCTTTTCGAGTGACATGTTGTTTGTCAAGAAACTCATCAGCATACGACATGTCCCTTCATTAGCATAAACGACAAGCACAGCAGCATGTCGTTTTTCATGTGACATGTCGTTTGTCAAGAAACTCATCAGCACACGACATGTCCCTTCATTAGCATAAACGACAAGCACAGCAGCATGTCGTTTTTCATGTGACATGTCGTTTGTCAAGAAACTCATCAGCACACGACATGTCCCTTCATTAGCATAAACGACAAGCAAAACATCGCTTTTTCGAGTGACATGTTGTTTGTCAAGAAACTCAGCAGCATACGACATGTCCCTTCCTTAGCATAAACGACAAGCAAAGCAGCATGTCGTTTTTTCATGTGACATGTCGTTTGTCAAGGAACTCATCAGCACACGACATGTCCCTTCATTAACATAAAGGACAAGCGATGAAGAATGTCGTATTTTCAACTTAAGTGAAATGAGTGCAGAATAATAGCAAACTTCCTCGGATAAGAAGACAAGTTCTTTTCTCAATGAACGACATGAGAATATGGGAAGTATATATGTCGTTTTCGACGTTAACAACATTCATAATTTTTGACGACACAAACTTCCATGATAGAAACGACATTTCATTATATTACTTTATACGACAGGAACAAAGGAAGGTTGATATGTCGTTCTTCGGTTTTTATTTTTTTATTTTTTTATTTTGAGGGAAATTGTCATTCAAATTAAAATTTAATACAAACACTAATACCAAATATAAAATAACCCTGTAATATAAGAAACATAACCCTCGACTAAGACCGATTCCATCAGTAAAATCTAATGAAGCTAAGTGAGGAGAATGTAAGTCGAGACCCGGTGACGAGAAAATTTCTTGAATTCGTCGACAATTTTATATTTAAGCATGTACAAAGTTCTTTTTAAGAAAACATCTATAGTCGATGAAATATACCGATCGATTGAGATACAGTCACTTGCAGTATAAAGACTGTAACAACATCTGCATAGCCATAATACTAACGAAACATATAGACATATACCACCAGAAAACAACTCAAGTAGAACACACACATAAAAACAAAACGAAGGTAGGGGAACTACCTTCTTTATTACAAAATTAAAATTAAAACACAAAAATAAAAGCATGAATATAAATAACATCATTCGTTAAATTCTTACACATGTGGAACAACCACTCCACCTCATAATACAACTCAGAGGAAATCAATTGGCTCAATTGAAGGTAAAATATCACTGCATCAACTATCGGATTACTAAGACCTCGCTGGATTCTAAACCACTGCAAGCTCGCTGGACTAGATCTAGTTGAGACACTCCCAACTAAGACCCTTTGTCCTTATCACAGCTGAAATCACCAAACTGCCGATCACCTTTGCCAACCATGACGATGGCGGCCGTGGTGGAAGTCCCATATAAAGGGAAACTTTAATATTTGAGAACTTTGAGAGAAAAAGGGGAAAAGAGAAAAGACACCTTTGTCGTTCTTCAGTTTAAGGAGAGAAAGTTTATAGTTAAAGGTAAAGACCAATAAAAAAGATTAACAGACCGAACTTTAAAAGAAAAACGACATGTTGTGTTTCATGTTTGGGCCTCAAATGCAAAGAACTTGTTAGGGAGAAATAAGTAAAAATATATTTTTGTAATAAATATTTAAGTAAATAGCATGTTTTAAAATTGTGTAGAATAAATAATAATAATTAAATGTTTTACGTAATTTTAGTAAATAAATTATTTATCTAATAAATTTATCATTTTTTTGGTGACTCTAATAAATTTACGTTAAATATCTTCAAATTATAATGCAAAAAAGCTATTTACTGCGGTTCTTTTTTTTTTTTTTTTTTTTTGTTCACTAAACATCGTAAACAACATTTCTTAATTTTTCCATTTTTTAAATTATTATTTTTTAACCTTGATTTTCTATATAATTTTGTTGTTTTTTTTTTTTTTTATATAACTCTTACCAAACATAGCATTGACGTGGGCATGACCACCAGTGACGAGGAAAATTACAGGAATAAGTAATAACCCAACTATTGGAGAAGAAAAAGGTTAGAAGCCCAGTCTTCCACGCATTGCCCCCGCACTGTTCCTTACATATCTTTTTCATATTATTTTATTTATTTATTCAACTAGTTATTTTTAAAAACATCAGAAACTAGCTAGCTACTTTGAATCTTCACTCTACTCTCTCAACTCTCGACTTCTGTAATTTGCTGATCAAATGGCGCCCATGCAACAGAGCAATTTTCATCACCGGAAGTCGCCTTCTCCGGCCACATCACCACCGCCGCGTTTTGCCCTTTTCATGCGTGAAACCGCCATTATCAAGCATACACTGGTAAAGGGTACCTTTTTTCCCCCTTTTTGTTTTTTGGTTTCTTCCTTTTTCTTTTTTTCTTTTTTTTTTGGTCCTCTCTTTCTCTCTCTCTTAAAAAAAACACAAAAAAAAAAAAACTGATGTATCACGTGTGTCACAATGTCTTTTATCCATGCTTCTTCTTCATCTTCTTCTTCTTCTTCTTCTTCTTAGGTATTTTGCCTGTTTTACTTCTTGTATTAGCTACCTCGCAGATTTCAGATGCTTATATTTGTGGAAAGCTGATTGTCAACTAACCTGAGCTAATTTGTTTTTCTTTTTCGTTCATATTTTCAAATTCTTTACCCTTTTTTTAATAAAGAAGGTGAAGAGCTGCATGATTATGTAATAGTAGTGTTTGACTAGTTTATTTTTGGTTCCTAAGTTTTAGTACTAGTACTACTTCTTAATCTACTAGTCAAATTTAACCTTATAGTAATTGGATTGAACTACTGTCGTTTCATTAAATCAAACATGTTCTGTTGCACTAGTTTATATCATGGCCAACCGAGCACAAAAACACAAACACACACTCACACGCACACACGCACATATATATATATATATATATATATATTTGATGTTATGTATAATTTATTCTTGGTAATTTATTTGAACATGGCCCCTCTAGATGATCCCACTTAAGTCCTCAATGATACCTGGTGGGGATCTGTCTGAGGCTGCCACTCACGCCGATCCTAACGGCATAGCTTGGCGAGTTCGATTGAACCATTGCGCGGAGCACATTTGGCGTATTACAAGATCCATTACGCTTCGATCGTTCAATTCACATACCAAGGGAATTCATCATTTCGTGTTTGCATATTCGATGCGATGGGATCCGAGATTGACTAACCCTGCGATGATCCAATCAGTCATGACGAGCATTATGAAGGCGAGGGAGATTATGATACCAGTGATGATGAGATTGTTTGAAATTTTGGACACCGAAACTCCCATTCCCGGTTCGATCGTTAAGAATGAAGAGGACACAAGGGATGGTGAAAGCTTAGAAGTTTTCGATACCAAACCTCCTGCATTTTGCGGTTCCTATAAAGGAAAATCCTCCAGTATTAGACATGTAAAGCAACAACAGTCACTTAAGAAAGGGCAAAATTTTTTCCCTCCGCAGACAAGAGGCAGGCCCTCTAAGCATTCCAGATATGGTGCTTCCGTTGCTCGACGAGCAACGAGAGAACTAGAGAACTAGCTGTGGAAAAGAAGAGGAGGCATGTCACCTAAAGAAAAAAAGAAGTCGCCCTCTTGTATGGTGGTTCCCTCGACCTTATCGTTTAGCAAATCAAGGAAACTAGACGTGTCCAAGGAAACAGAGAAGGCACTTCGGGCTGCCAGAATGCGAAAGCATAAAAATCCGTCTTTTATGGCTATCCTAAGACCAGTTAATGTCAGAGACAATTTTGTGGTGAGTTATATTCATATATGGTTGTGAATTGTTCTTTCGAATTTCTTAGCCAAATTCACTCAACTTTTTTTTTTTTTTTTCCCCCTAACCTGTGATAATGCAAACTCTTTTACTAGTTTCGTCACATTTTGTCAGACCGTGCCCGTGGAGTTCGTGAAGAGGCATTTAGATAGCCCTTGGAAAGAAGAGTACATCCAACTTCAGGTTAAAAAATGGGAAGCAGAAGTGGCCTGTGCGGTGCTACTACGATCGTGGAGGCGTTTCAGGCTCATTCAAGAGAATAAGCACAGGCTGGGGTTCATTTGCATCCGAGAATAACTTGGTGGAGGGCGATGTCTGTGTTTTCGAGCTGATCAACAAGGAAGAAAACAATAACCTGCTGAGAGTGTGGATATAACGTGCAGCTGACTACGCCGTGCCGGTAGGAAAACGTTTCAAAGCAAAGTAACTTGGTCCAAGAGTTAATGCAGTTGACAAGGAATTGTGAGCACAATAATTGTAACATAGCTACTTTCACTTCTTTAGCTTAAGCTGGTGTTTTCTTTTCTGGTATGGCTCACTCTAATTTAGGAATTACGAACTGCTTTTTTTCCCCCCTCTTAGAACAGGGTTGAAAGCAAGTTTATACTTTAGTGTCCTTTTTTTGGCTCTGTAAGTCTATGTACTTGGATAGTATAGTCACTTGAATATGAATAGGTGGCTAGGTAGCGTTATATATATATATATATATATATATATATATATATGCTTTAATGAGGTTGTTGTCGTGTTTCTTATTTCATGTCGTTTATTCCCCTTTTTTTTTTTTCCTTCCTTCCATTCAAGTCGTTTGTTAAAGTTATTTCTTTATACATGTCGTTTTCTAGTGTCAATGTGATTTGTTGCCCTTTTTTCATTCATGTCGTTTTTTAAGTTATTTCTTTCTACATGTCGTTTCTAGTGTTATTGTGATTTTTTTAGGTTTTAACCACCGCTTTTCTTTTATGGGAGATACCATAAAACCTAGCAAACGAAGTCGGAAATCTGTATTACTAGGAGAACATCATAAAAAAACAATATTGTGAAAAACGATTACAACATCAAGAACCTAAACTCAAACTTTCAAAAAACGACAACAACCTTAAAAACGATAAATAATATTTAAATGGGAAAACTTACTTGAAAAACGACACATCTGAAAGAAAATTATTTTGAACATTTAAAGATCTATCATGCTTTATTATTCACTATTTCATTCTGAACTTATCAGTGTTTAGTTTCAATTTTTTCCCCTTCGTTTTTTATCCATGTCTTCATGTCCCATTAACAATAGATCTCGTGATGGTTACGAGCAAAACTTAGTAGTATTTCACATTTGATTTCACAATAATGTGAAAAGTTCGAATCTTCTCGCCTCAAGTTTAATACAAAAAGAAAAAGAAAAGGAGAGAGAGAGCGCTTGTGAAATAAATTATTTTCGCTTTTATGAAGGTTATTATTGTCATTACCTTTATTTGGTATGCTAGTGTTATTTTCAACTTATTGTCGTCTTATGATGCTGTTATTTTGCGTTGTGCTTGTTGTTTTAGATCAATATCCTCGTCTTCAAGATTAAAGTCCTTTTGTTGTCGTTTATTCTCGTTGTTGAAGGTTGTTGTTGTCGTTTTTAACTTTTAAATATAAACCATCAACATGTTCATATTAGTTTGTTTTACATGTAGGATTCTTGTGGGTTCAATTCTACTCATGGTTTTCATATTAGTCTCTTATTTGTTTATTTATCTTATTTATTAAAAAGAAAAAGACCTTTATATCTTTGTAGCTTTCCAAAGGTTACTTTTGGATTATTATATTTGCTGTCGTTTCTTTAAACCAATTGTCGTTGATATCTTCCTAGCTATCAAGGGGCAAAAAAAAAATCCATCTGAAATCGGCATGCGCCAAATCCCGACTCTCTCTCCTTCATGCAAGAACTCACTGAAATCCCTAATTCTCGTTAGGGTTCCAAACAATCACAATCCCATTTCCTTGAAATTCTCTTTCCTTGCTGATCAAGTCAACTCTTCTTCACTCTGTTTGCTTCCATGATCCCCAGAGAATGGAATCCCCAGAATCCCTATTCTCCGCCGCCCAAACAAAAGCCCCATTTCTGTGTCACAATTTTCCAGTTCCCCATTCCTGAACATAAACTGGTAAATTTCTTCTTCTTCTTCTTGAATTTACTTAATTTTTGATCTCTGTTTAATAATTTAGTGGAGTAACTTGGAATTTTTTTGATTATTCTGTAGTTTCTTTTAAAATTAAAAAATAAAAATAAAAAGCTGAAATTTTGATTCAGAGCTGAAAATGAAATGGAAATACATGCTTGATTCTCCAATTTTATTTGTATATATGTGTGTGTGTGTGTGTGTGTGTGTGTAGAGGAATCGTGTTTTGATATGGCACATTTTGATCAGATGATTCCAACAAAATCTGCAATGATATTTGGGAAGGAACTGTACGAGGTTGTTACTCTGACTGATCCTATTGGTCAAGCTTGGCAAGTGGGACTGAAGAGAGATGGGGAGGGAATTTGGCTTCATGATGGTCTGCAGGAATTTCTGGACTATTACTCTGTCCATTATTTCTACAATTTGCACTTTCGCTACGACGGAGATTCAGCATTTGGTGTTTGTATATGTGACGCATTCGGTTCTGAGATTGACTACCCATGTGATGGTCCAAGCAGAGATGTTAAGCATGAGGAGGAGGGTACTATAGGTGACTATGGTGTTGAAATTTGGGATCTCGAGCCTTCCATTCCTGATCATGGTTTGTTTGTTACGCACAAGACGGTTATGGGGGATGATGAGGGTGTTGAAATTTTGGATGTCAAGCCCTCCTTTTATCACGGTTCCTTACCCTTTAGAGGAGAGGTAGAACAACAGTCTCCTAGGAAAAGACGAACTTTTCACTCGCAACAAAAAGTATGCTGGCCTACTAAGCGCTGCAGAAATGCTGCTTCCGTGGATTCTCTGCCAAAAACGCTCGATATAGAAGAGCAGGTGGACCTAAGAGAATTGGTCAATGGAGATACCTCCGAAAGAGGTAAAGCAGAAGAAAACAAAAGGCATCGGCCACCAACTTTGTTGGCTGAACACAGAGAAGATGCTGAAATGTATGTCCCGAAAAGTTTATTTTACGCTAAATCTAGACTAGTGATATCCAAGGAAACAGAGGAGGCAGTTCGTGCGGCCAGTATGTGCAAGCTTGAAAATCCTTCTTTTATGGTTATCTTAAGACCACATAATGAAAAGCATGTGGTAAGCTTTTATGTGTAATTTTTGCGTTCAGATTTCTTGAGTTTTACTTGTTAAAATAAAATGTGCAGTAATTAGTGTCAATTCTTTTTGCTTCACTTTGATTAGGATTTGCCTGCTGGATTCATAAAGAGGCATATGAGTCAGTGTTCCGAAGACATTCAACTTCAGGTTCATAATGGGAGACGCAAGTGGCCGGTTCGGTGCTATTATAGAGGCATCAGAGACAAAAATGGTTCGAGGACAATGAAGAAAATGGGCAAAGGGTGGCGTCAATTTTCAGCATACAATAATTTGCAGGTAGGAGATGTTTGTGTTTTTGAGCTGACGAAGAAAGGGAATGATATTGTGCTGAGAGTCTGGATATATCGTGCAGCTGATTATGTAACACCAATCTAAAAACGTATTAATGCAAAGTAACCTGTTCAAGAGTTGAAGTTGGTAATGGAATTGTGTGCAAATGAGTAGCAACATACCTGCTTCTTTTGCTTTTTTGTATTTTGTCTGCTTACTGGTATGGCTAACTCAAATAGGTGTCTTTCAAAAACATTACCAAAAAAAGGAGAGAATTCAATAGGTAAGTGATTAATTAGTACTAAGTTGTGTAGTGGGTTTTATTGCAGTAGAAGTACAAGGAAACTACTACTCTCTCAGAATAGGGTTCTATAAATGTTGAAACTGCAACTTCTATGTATCTATGTTTGTATGTATGTATCTATTTTGTGATGGAAATATGCAGCTTTAGATCTTTTCTTCACTCGTTTATGTTTCTTTTGAAAAATGTTTATCTGGGCATGTTCTTTGCTGAAAGCTGAAACCCGGCACTCGTTACTTTAATCTAATCTCATTTGCAATGACTGATATGATAACTATGGGGATTAGTTTAACAAAATGAAAAGAGGACATAGAAACTAAGAGAAGCGCGAGTTAAGATGATCTGGGTTGTTGATTCATGTAGGCCTCACATGGATGCAATAAGAATGAGTGGCCTAGATTTTGTACTCGTGCCACTTGTGAGTTTAGTTAGCATTCCACAAGAAACTAGTCCCCGTACAGTTAAATTCCTAGTAAATATTAGTTCTACAATTTTGTTTTCTCGAGGATGTATAGGGAATATACATTGTTATATAAAGGAGGCATAATTTATGACCTAATCCAGCTAACTATTGTACGACTATTTATCCCTGTATTAAAGTACAATAAATGAAAATAAACTGTCATGTATTCCCTTTAAAAAAAAAAAAAGGAAAGAGAAAATAAACAGTAATGTTTGCATGTTTTTAAAGCTCTTGGGAATGCCTAGCAGACATTGACATGACTTCTTAGAAATATAAAAAATAAATAAATAAATAAATAATAAATATTTAAATATGAAAAAGGAATAGGAAAATGTGATCTTAGCCTACGTGGGCACTCCATGTAGAAGTCAACACTGGGTGTGGCAAGGTAAAAACAAAAATTTAAAACTATATAAATATTTATATACATAGGCTTACGGTCACTAACTTGGATGGAGTGTAGAAGAGGTATTGTATTGACTCAGATTGTCGGTTTGTTGTCTCCCTTCGGTTGTTTTTGGCTTTTTGCTTGCTTAACCGTACTATATCTGGTCTTTTGAATTTACCAAAAAAAATAAAAATAAAATATAGCTTACTTTCCTTCCCAGTTCTCCACGCAGGCTCATTATGTATGATGGTTAAATCTTTGCCTCTGAAAAGCTGATTTCTTTCTTTTCCCTTTTTTTGTTTTCTTTTTTATTATTATTAATTTTTTGGGGTAGAACTTTGGAAAAGCTTTTATTTCTTGCTTATTTAATCAAAGTGGTTGAGGTAGCAAAGGTCTTTCTTTTCCACTTTGGTACTTTTTACTTTCTGAACTCCACTTTGCTAATCTGTGGATCAAATGCCGCCCATGCAAAGGAGTTTTCATCACCGGAAATCGGCTTCTCCGGCCACCCCACCGCCGCGTTTTGCTCTTGTCATGCATGAAAACGCCATCGTTAAACATATTCAGGTAAAGGGCTCTTCTTTATTTCTTTCTTTTCTTGGGTCTCTCTCTTTCTCTCTGGTTAACAACTGGAAAAAAAATATATTGTTGGAGTTAATTGGAATTTTTCTGCTTTTATGGCCCTAAGTGGATGAAAATGGCGTACTCTGCTTTCCATTCTTTCTCGTTTCTCTCTCTCTCTCTCCTTTTTTTTTCCCCCCCTTCTTAAGGTGAAGTACCATGCATGTCACTTTGCATGATTGAAGTTGAATCTTTTTGATAAGATGCTAAAATTTCAAGTTAAAACATCTTTTTAAAAAAAATTTAGCTCGAAAACTTTACACAGAACAGAATTATAAGCTTATAACAGCATGCATTTTGCCTGTTTTGTGTTCTTCACTTGTTTAAGCATTTGAGTAAATGTTGATCATCGGCTTATAATGTTTTATAGTTTAATACTATTGCATGCAATGAGGATCATGATCTCACTTTTAACACAAAAGTTAATTAAATTAAAGTTCAAGTGCAGTCTTGATTATGGTACTTTTCTGGCCAAAACAAGGGTTTGGTGAAAAAATAAAGCACTGTTATAACCCACCCACATATTGCCAACCTTTTATTATTATTTTATTTTTTATTTTTGTGGTGGTTATCTGAAAGAAAAGTTATGGAATCAACAACCTCAACTACCTCAAACTTTGTGACTACACTGGTATCCATTCTTTACTGTTTCTTTTCTTTTACCTTTTTTTTTTTACCTTTTTTAATGAAGGAGGTGAAGTGTTGCATGATATATAATATTCATGTTGTGTGTTGGACTGTTTTCTTTTTGGTTCCTAGGCTAGTCCTGATGTTCTCCTTAGTCTGCTAGTCAAATGAAAACCTATTTGGAACAGGTTTGAAGCCTGTTGTTGTGTTAAACATGTTGTGTGTAAAACTATTTGTCATGTCTAATTACTATGCATAAATATAATATACTTTGTTCTCAGTCACTTACCTTAACCTGGTCCCTCTAGATGATCCCACTGAAATCTTCAATGATATTTGGTGACGAACTGTCTGAGTTTGCTACTCTCACTGCTCCTAACGGTAAAGCTTGGCAAGTTCGGTTGAACAAGTGTGCGGAGCGCATTTGGCTTTGTGATGGTCTCAAGGAGTTTATAGAGTATTACAAGATCCACTACGCTTCGATTGTTCAATTCACGTACCAAGGGAGCTCATCCTTCCGTGTTTGTATATTCGATGCGATGGGTTCTGAGATTGACTACCCACATGATGAACCAAGCAGTGAGAACAAGAGAGGTGATGATTCAAATGATGATGAAAGTGTTGAAATATTGGAGACCAACACTCCCATTAGGAAAGGGAAAAATTGTTTCCCGCTGCGGAAAAGAGGCAGGCCTCCTAAGCATTCCAGAGGTGGTGCTTCCATGGCCCACGAAGCAAGGAATACTAGAACTAGTTGCGAGAAAGAGGAGGCATGTCACCTAAAAGAAAATAAGAAGTCTCGCTCGCATGATTTTTGCGTAGAACATGAAGAATTTACTGAAATGGTTCTTCCCTTGTGTTTATCTTATAGTAAAACAAGGAAACTTAACTTAGCTAAGGAAACTGAGAAGGCGGTTCATGCTGCCAGAATGTGCAGGCTTAAAAATCCCTCTTTTATGGCTATCCTAAGGCTGGTTAATGTCATTAACAATTTTGTGGTGAGTTTGTATAAATTGTTCTTTTGAATTTCTTGGCTTAATTCACTTGAAAGAGTTTTACCTGTACTGATTGGCTGCAAACCTTGTCTTTTCGTCGGTTTGATTAGACTGTGCCTGCGGACTTTGTGAAGAGGCATTTAGATAGCCCTTGGGAAGAAGAGTACATCCAGCTTCAGGTGCACAATGGGAAGCAGAAGTGGCCTGTTCGGTACTACTCTGATCGTCGAGGCGTTTCAAGCTCATTCAAGAGAATAAGCACAGGCTGGGGTTCATTTTCATCCGAGAATAATTTGGTGGAAGGCGATGTCTGTGTTTTTGAGCTGATCAACAAGGAAGAAAACAATATCCTGCTGAGAGTGTGGATATACCGTGCAGCTGAACACGCCGACGCCATGCCGATAGGAAAACGTTTAAAAGCAGAGTAACTTGGTATAAGAGTTCAATGCAGTTGATGAGGAATTTGTGATCAAAAGAGTAGTAACTGGTGCTTTTATTCTCTGGTATTGGTTCACTCAAATAGGTCTTCATGTCAGACTCCAGACTCTCGTGTTTGTACTTAATGTTGTTGTGGATTTTATTTGTATCTGTTATATGAGAATTACTAAACTGTGCCTTTTATATTTGTAGAGAAACTGCAACTGTTTGTTCCTTAACGTGCTTATATTTTGTTCTGGATTTTGTCGTTTTTAGTAAATGTTGTTTTTCTATTATTTATAGAAATTTTTTTTTCTTTTGGGTCGTCTTTAATTTTCCATTTTATTATAATACTTTTATCATTCAAACTTCAAAACGTAATGCCGGTTTTCCTGCTATTTGTTTCGTTGTCAAATTTGATCCTTTTTGACTCGAGTGTTTCAATTGTTTCGAAGTGTTGCACTGCCTCTGGGAATCTTTTCTCGTCTTAGTGGGTGTGAAAAAGGCCCAACCTATCCCATGCGGGGAGTAGGCTTGGGCTTTCTTGTCCGGTTTGCACTTTAAGCCCCCAACCGTTTTTTCTTACCTTGGGCTTTGCATGAATTGTCGTCTCAGTATTGCTTTGAATATTATTTTAATTATTTTAATACTACATTTCTTTTTACTGAGACTGAGTTGCTATAAATATAATTAAATAGATCTATTACAAGCTCTATCTTTATACACGAATTAATTAGATCTATCTCAAATAACCTCCCCTGAAAAATAAAAATAAATATAAATATCAAAGAAGAGAGAAAAAGTGACTCTATGTATAGTAAGAGAACGAGAGATTACTTTTTACTGAGGAAATTGTGATAGTTATCTTTTGAGGGCACATGTTTAGAATTTTTACCCTTACTGATTTGAATTTTTGCTATGTTAATTATTTTTTATTTGACATTATAAGAGGGGGAAAAAAAAATCCTAAAGTCATTATAGATGAGATAATATTTTAGAGATATGCTATTTTTGATACATTCCTAAAAAACCCCTAAGTTGTTCTCAAAAATTCTCAACACGTTACTGACGGGACAATATACAAGATATGTTCTTTTTGAGATATTCCCCAAAAAAACCCCTAAGTTGTTCCTATTTTGCACTATTTGGGCCAATCTGACATTGTTTTTACTTGTTTTGAAAATGATTCTGTTTTTGGTATGAAAATAAAAATGAGAATATCTTGAAAATGATGTTGAGATCATTTTTTAAATTGTATTTGGTTATGTTTTTAGAGATATTTATTTTGATACAAGAAAAGAGTGAATTGCATTTTGATATGTTTCCAAAAACATGTGTTACGTTATATATTCTTAAAAATGAAAACAAAAACAGGAAAATAACTTTTAATATGTTTTCATTTCCTTCACAAAAACCATTCTTACCATTTTTTTTATTTTTGTTTCATTTTCAAAGTATTTACTAAACATATGTATTTACAAAATTTTTCCATTTTTGCTTCTAAAAAAATGTGTGGAAACATTTTCAAAACAAATTTGAAATGAAACCAAACGGGCCTTTATTTTTCTTCTTCTCTGGTTTTATAAAAACAAAGTAGCTATATTCTGACATTAACGTTAAAAAATGTGAATTTAGTGACCCTCTCAAAAATGTAAAATATGTTCAAAATTTGTCAAATGAGTGACCTCTGAAAATTGTGAAATACATATATTTACAAAGTTTTGCCTACTATTTCCTGAAACCTAAAGGCTAAAGTCATCTCCTATATTTATTTCAAAAAAAAAAAAAAAAAGTCATCTTCCTTATTTATTGAAGAAAAGTAATGCCTTTTGTCAGCTTACAAGTGTCTTAATAGTGTGAATTTATTTATGACTTATTAAGGGAAATCCCGGATCAATGCGGAGGGGGGAAGAAAGAAGTCAAATTAATATGAGGTCCCAATTATATTTTTCATAATAGATTATTTTCAATTGAAGTCAACTTACAACTGTGATAATTTATCTATCTATTTTTTTTTTCCAAATTAAGCATCATTCAGATGCTTATGCTAATAATTTATTACTTAGAATAACAACATAGCAAGATTAACAAAATTTTTCTCTTTCTAATAAAAAAAAAAAAGATTGACAAAAATTTATATGTACTTCATAATTTCAAAATATGAAATATCACTTCTCAAAAATATTAAATTTAATAAAGATCAATAAATCAGAATCACATAACACTATTGATTATAAGTATAATATAATGGTAATTTTATACCTGACTTGATAAAAAAAAAAAATACAAAGTTCGCATAACCCTAACAAAATATTCTCCTTCATCTTGAGGAAAAAAAAATTCAAGAGAATTCTCATGATAATGTATGTAAAAATAAATATTGTTCAGTCAAATCATATCATAGTTTTATATTTTTACATATATATATGTCTACAAATACATCATTAATAAAATACAAGCAGCCAATCTTTATCGAGTTATATTTTATTGTTCTATATTTTTTAGTCTCATGTGATTGTGAACGTTACAAAGGGCCAACAACTTCTAGAAACATATTTTATATTTTTTGCTTGTATTAAAAAAAAATGAATGAAATTATTTACATAGTTATTTATTTAATTTTTAGTCTGAACAAGAACAAAATTCTCCTCGCCGTGGTCCACCTGAAAAGAATTATTAATAATCATTATTTTTATACAAAGGAATGCTATTGGTTTTAACTTTTAACCCATTTTTATCATGTTTCTCTGTCTTTTCGGATATTTTTTCAAATATATTTTTTTATTCTATTTTTTATTTTCATCCTATATTCTTAAATTTCATGATCATTCCAATTTTACTTTTTAAATTTTAAAAACTCTAATTTTACTTTCTAAATTTTAAATTTAACCCCACTTTACTTACTTTATCATAATTTTAAATAAAAACAGATAAAAAAAATACAAGAACTAATCTTACTAAATTCATTTTGTTAGGATTTAAAAATCACATGATTATATTTAATTTATTTTTTTCCATTTGTTTTTATTTGAAATTTTGATAGAAAATATAAATTTAAAGCATAAATTGTGAGTTTTAAAAATTAAGAGGATAAAGAGAGTTACCTTAAAGTTGAGAACTCATTTATCTATAATAATGTTAGGAATATCAACTCCAATCATAATTTTTTGAGTACCAACTTATGTGTCATATTTTTATTGGTAAATATAATCTATTGATGTGATAATATTATAAATACTTACCAATAAAAAAAATGATAACTCATATGCCACATAGGTCGATACTCAAAAGTTGATATTAGAGTTAATGTCTCTAGCATTTTTCATAGTAAAAGATATTTTTAGAAAATATATGTGTAAATATATATATTTATACAAAAAAAAATGTAAATATATATAGGAAAGGTCTTTTACGTGTTACCTAATATCATCCAGTATTTGTAATTTTTTTTTAGAAATTTATAATAATTAGTTTATCTACATGTAATTGCTTATTTAAAACTTTGTATCCTAATATTAATTAAAAAATATTGTATTAAAATCACTTGATTCATACAAAATATCATATATATATATATATATATACAAGTATAGTATAAGAAGGGTATTGAATAATAATCCCTCCTTTTATATATATATATATATATATAAATATTATCTCGTTTGGTATCCAGCTGTTGGGAGGGGGAAAAAGAAGGGTGAGACAAAGATTAATCAGTATAATTCGAGAGAGAAAAGGATAAGATAAATCAAGAGATTAATAGGTATAACTTAAAAAACTATCTGGTCTAATTCAAAATATTAATCGGTATAAATATTATTCATATTCAGTAAAAATAAAGTGTTAAACATGAGAGTATGTATATATATATATATATATATCTATTTGTTTTTTGGCTTAAGACATAATTATTGGGCGCACAAAACGCACCACAGTATCTAACCAACTTTACGTTTTCTCTTTTTCTTTCTTTTTTCTTTCAGAATAAAAACAAAACTCTAAACCATCTTCTATCCTGTTCCTAGGCACTCTCAACCCCAACCCAGACTCCCATATTTTTTAGAGAGAAAAACAGTAAGAGAGAGAGAGAGAGAGTGGGGAAAAAAAAACAATGGAGAAAAAGGTTTTACTGGTGAGTTGTGCCGTGGGTTTTTTGGGCCTATTATCAGCTGCTACTGGTTTTGGTGCAGAGGCTACTAGGATTAAGGTGAAACTCTTCTTTTATGGGTTTTTTTTTAGATTCTTTTTTTTTTTTTTTTTTTTTTTTTTTTTTTTTTTGGGTTTCATATGGGTTTGTTTTGAATCCGAGTTGTTTTTCTTTAACATTTTCGTTTCTTTGTTTGCGCTAATCCTTTGTTTGGTTTCTGGGAAAACGACGAAAGTGAATAAAGTTGAGTACTTTTGGTAATTTTCTCGCTGTTTTCTGTTCTGGAAGAAAGAAATGAAGAGAGTCCGAGAGATCAAATTTGATATGTTGAGTGAACCTTTTGAGTAAAGTTTAAAGTTCCTTAAAAAAAAATTTGTTTCTACATTTCTTACTGGTGAAGTATACATAGTTCTTAAATGTTTTATTTTGAGAGGAAATTGTGGGGGAAGAAACCCTTCAATTTAGAGAAGCTCATTGAAGGAATTAAAAGAGGGGGGAAAAAAAAAGACTTTTACTTTAGGCCAGTTCATGCTTGTTGAAGTCTATTACAGACTCCAATGGTTTTTGTTTGACTCCAAGGTTTCAACTTTTTGCAATATGATTTAATTTAAAAAAAAAAAAAAAAAAAAAAAACATTTTACTTTAGCCTTTAGGCGAGTTCATCATTGTTTGCCCACGTTCCGGTAGGACTCAGAAATCAATATGTTTATATCTGTTTTCAAACTCCAGCGGTTTATCTGACTTCAAGGCTTCAACTTTTTGCAAATCTAAAATAATGGTATTACTTTCTACTAGAACACAGCTCAACAATCTTGTCTGAAATGTTCGGATATTCCTCTTTAGCCGTTACTAATCGGAGTTTCATAACTACGCGGACTCATCTACTTGGTATTACCTGTATTCAATTGCGTGCTAATGTTTTGCCGTTATTAATTGAGACTATTTCGCCATTATTAATTCAGACTATGTACTACCAGAACTGCCTTTTTAATTCCATGTGCTATTGTATTATTTTGAAAGTAAAGAATTGACTCGTGATCTGTTGGTAGTTCTTTAGACTAGCTTTCATTACTGTCCGGTTCAGAAATTGGGTGCATCTTGATTCTCCGTTGTTGCTTTTCAATAATAAATAAAATGTATATCTGTGACATCTTTCTTTCTTATAGATCTGTAACTGTTATGACTTTTATAAATACTTTCATTGCTTTCCTTTCGCGACTACTGAAACAAATTACTAGTACCTTCTCTCCCCCCGTACTTTTCTCTTTTCTTTATGCTTTGTCTGGTTCTATTTTCTTAAATTTCTTTATCTTTATGCTGTAGATTAGAATTTTAATAGAGAGTAAGAGAATGCTGCTAGACTCCAATATGACAGTTTTCAAACAGAGCTTTTAACTTGGAGTGATAGCTTTTCATTTGTGGATTACTTCTATATCTTGTGTGATATTATTGTTAATGGGAATAGAATAGTTTGTATATCGATCTGATGACGCTAAAATTATTGCGACGACTTATTGTCTATTTATTCAATCGTGCAGGGTTCTCAGGTTCAGTTCCTCTCTACTACTCAATGTGTATACCCCCGGAGCCCGGCACTGGCTCTTGGCCTAACTGCTGCAGCAGCACTTATGGTAGCGCAAGTGATGATAAACGCTTCAACTGGGTGTATTTGCTGCAAAAGAACTATCCAACCACTCAACTCGAATTGGAAAATGGCACTTGTGTGCTTTGTCATTTCCTGGTAATTCAAAACTGCCTCTTGGTTGAACAAAAATGCACCTACTTTGAGATTTGTGACATTTTATTTTCTGATAGGAAATAGAAAACTAACGAAAATTTTTCATAGATGCTTTTCCTTTCCCCTGCTTCATATGAATCCCACACGTCGTGCACTATATTTATATGCTTAGTTAGGATGCCAATAAATTTTCATTGTGTTTGGTATGGGTGAAAAGTGGAGGGATCTTTGGAGTGGAAATTGAGAAAATTGGATGTTAGGGAGGAGTGATTTTTGGAAGGAGAGGAAAGGACTCACACTTTTTAACCTCTTCCAAATTGGAGAGAAAAATGAGGAGAAAACTTTGACACGACATATCATCCTTATATGCAACTAAAATCTAATAAAAACAAGAAAAAGTATTGCTAAAGTAGTGATTTCATAAGTTAAACATTTTTCTCCTCTAATTTCACTTGCAATAGAAAAATAAAAGGCAAAATTAACTTTCTTTGCCTCCCTCTATCAACATAGCAGGAAAACAAAATCTTTTCTAGTGTGTTCTTTCCCTCATACCAAACTTGTAGTGTTTTCAGTTGGTTTTGCAACTTGTGTGTCCTTGTAAAATGGTTGATTCCACACTCTTTTTCTTTCAGGTTTACATTTGTGATAGCGTTTCTTCTGTTGCTTACTGGAGCTGCACTGAATGACCAACACGGTTTAGAGAGCATGTACTTCGGCAACTATTACTGTTACGTTGTGAAGCCGGGAGTCTTTGCCACAGGTGCTGTTCTGTCTCTTGCGAGCGTTACACTTGGGATTACCTATTACCTCACCTTTACTTCAGCAAAGAGCGGTAACAATCCGTGGGGCAATTCTGTTCCCAATCAGGGTAGCATAGCCATGGGGCAGCCCCAGTTCCCACCACAGAGCACTCAGGACCCCGTTTTTGTACATGAAGACACATACATGAGACGACAGTTCGCCTGATCGGTACGAAAGACAGCCGACACGATCATGCTCTCTTACTTTGGAGACGATATCTTCAGCTAAATATTTTTTGGGGGGATTTCTTCTGTAGCAATTTGGTTTAAAATCCCGTTTTATTTTTGTTATATTTGTAATACGTAAAGTTATTCAGTAATGTATATTACTAAACCGAATGTGTTTTCTTACTATATAAGCTTAATGGATTACTAAGCCGAATGTGTTTTCTTACTATGTCTGTCTTTTAGGCGCGCACGCGCGTGATTTTTTTTTTTTTTTTTCGGTCGTTTTAATGACAATAAAATGTCGTTTAACTGAAAACGACATGTCATCTTCTGAAGAACTGAAAAAAGGTTTTCCACACGAATTAAAATGTTGGGGTCTTAATTAAGGACATGCCTACATCTTTTACGGTTTTTTTTTGTGTCGTTTTAAAGAAATAAAATGCCGTTTTGACTGGATGCTTTTATTTTCTGCAGTTTCCTTATCTCACAACTCACAATTCACATTCATTACTCTGAAAAAACAAAAAGTAAAAAAACTCACAAAATCTCAAAAAAAAAAAAAAAAAAAAAAAAGAAGATTAAACCTCACAAGACGACATGTCGCTAATGATCGCTTGAAACGACCTGGCGTTATTCGATTGAAAACAAACGACACACACAACGTCTGTTTGACTGCGTCAATCTAGTTGACATGTGGACTCCAGCGGCACGAAAAAGCGCGATCAAGGAATTGATAAAAGCTGGACCATGATTTTACCAAAGTAACCCCGTTGAGGTCCTACAGGGCAGACACAATCCACAGAAGGGCATTTCCGTAAGATCAACATACAACGGCTACTTGGAAATATAGCCGTTGCAACCAAATAGGATTCGGCGCACCACGCTATCTTTCGATCAAGGCGACAGCGTTCATGTCTGAAACCCTAGTCCCCTAATCATCATCAGATGACAGATATATAAACCCCACCTCCTCCTCTCATTAATATCAACTCAATCTCTCTCTCTCTCTCTCTCACATCTTCTTTCTCTCTCTAGCGACGCACTTCTTTATCTGCAAACGCTCTCAGTGATCAACAAGCTTTCGAATCTCTCTCTCTCTCTCTCTCTCTCTCTCAATACTCCTAATATTTGCTTTTGTTTTGTTAGACTAACTCTGTTTTGCAGGATTGGAGTTTTATGTAATTGTTCATTTCCTGTTTTACGGTTCTCGGTATCTTTTTAAATATTATTTTCTATAGAAATATATATATATATATATATTTTGGTAAAGATATGGATGCAGGATCTGTGAATTCTTCTTCTTCATCAATGTTGAAGACGCAGTCTCGATGCCCACTTCAAGAACAGTTTCTTCATAGAAAGAATTCGCGGGAAAATGTAAGCATTTCTTTCAGCTTTTGATCTTTTTTTTAAAAATTTTTTTTTCCGGCAATACGAAATTTCAGAAAATTAGGGTTTCTTTTCTTAATTATTTGGGCAGCACGAAATCCGACCAGAATTGCACGATGGGTATGGAGATTTTTAGGGTTTTCTTAAAATATATATATATATATATTTTGGGGGGAATTTTGAGAAACATGAATTACCCTGACTGGATTTTGCATTCTCATCGCTAGGAATTGGGAATTTGTTCTTAATTGTTTAAATTCAAGATTGGGCCTTTTTCTATATTTTTTTTTAATTTTAAAGATTTCGATGTCAAAATCAGTCCTTTTTTCCTTGTTTTGAAAATATATCAATGGCCTTATTTGAAATTGATTATTGGATTTTGTAATCATGGCACTACGAATGGGGATTTTTTTGTTCATTGAAAATTCAGAAAAGTAGGCCTTTAATTCACCATATAGACACAGAGAATGATAAAGTGGCAATATCGATGCCAGAGTTAGAGAGGCATTTGTTTCTCCTTTCTTCGGAATGAACCATCATTACCGTGTTTTGTTGACATGATTTTTTCTTTTGTTATGAATACCAGCTGGACAGATTCATACCCAACCGATCAGCAATGGATTTCGATTATGCCCACTATATGCTGACAGAAGGAAGGAAAGGTAAGGAAAACCCGGTAAGCTCTTCCCCGTCAAGAGAGGCCTACAGGAAGCAATTGGCAGAGACCTTCAACATGAACCGGGGCCGGATCCTCGCTTTCAAGAACAAGCCTCCAACCCCAGTTGATCCTTTCCCCCGTGAGTTCACTTCGGCACCACAGGACAAACCCACAAAGTCCCGGCGGCACATTCCTCAGGTGAGCAAGTCTGATCTTATAACTGAATTTGAGAAACATGGAGATTGAATTCTTGCCTCTTTGGTTGTCTTTGTACTTCAAAGTTGTGTGCTAATATGAGTGGCTCCGTTTCTTGCAGTCTTCCGAGAGGACATTGGATGCTCCTGACCTTGTGGACGACTACTACCTGAATCTCTTGGATTGGGGAAGCGCAAATGTTCTAGCAATAGCTCTTGGAAACACTGTGTATCTATGGGATGCTAAAGATGGCTCTACTTCAGAACTTGATACTGTCGATGATGAGAATGGCCCTGTTACAAGTGTTAGTTGGGCCCCTGATGGACGCCACATCGCCATTGGCCTGAACAATTCCGATGTACAGCTTTGGGATTCAACCGCCAATAGACAGGTTTGTTAGTTAAAGCTCCCACTTTTCTCTGTATAATCCAAGTTTGGGTCATAAGCAAACTTGTTTTAATGATTGCCTTCTTGCAATTATGTTGTTCTTCAGCTAAGAACTCTCAGAGGTGGCCACAGACTGCGAGTAGGCTCACTGGCCTGGAACAATCACATACTTACTACTGGTGGAATGGACGGTCAGATCATCAACAACGACGTAAGAGTTCGATCGCACATTGTTGAGACCTACAGAGGGCACGAGCAAGAGGTTTGCGGGCTCAAATGGTCAGCTTCGGGCCAGCAGTTGGCAAGTGGAGGGAATGATAACCTTCTCCACATATGGGACAGATCAATGGCTTCTTCAAACTCAGCGACGCAGTGGCTTCACAGGCTTGAGGACCACACATCAGCGGTGAAAGCCCTCGCTTGGTGCCCCTTCCAGAGCAACTTGCTGGCTTCTGGTGGAGGAGGTGGTGACCGCTGCATAAAGTTCTGGAACACGCACACCGGTGCATGCATCAACTCAGTTGACACTGGCTCTCAAGTTTGCGCTTTGCTGTGGAACAAGAATGAGAGAGAGCTTCTCAGCTCACATGGGTTCACTCAGAACCAGCTCACTCTTTGGAAGTACCCTTCAATGGTTAGGATGGCAGAGCTCACTGGCCATACCTCAAGAGTTCTTTATATGGCTCAGGTAATTGTCAAAAAGAATTCCATAAAGCTTGTTGTTATTAAAAACCAATGAATTTCTAATTTTTCCTCAATCGGGTTTTCTTGTTGTTGTCTACAAAATGTTCTAGCTTTCTTGTCTTGTATTGGTTTTTCAGAGCCCAGATGGTTGCACAGTAGCATCGGCGGCCGGGGACGAAACGCTAAGGTTCTGGAATGTTTTTGGTGTCCCCGAAGTGGCTAAACCTGCTCCAAAGGCCAACCCCGAACCTTTTGCTCATCTGAATCGCATTCGGTGATCCAAGAACAATCAAGATTATGAATGCAGAAAAAGGACTTCTATAGCTAATATGTACATTTCCTTTAACAGTTATTTGTGTTTGCGAATACACCAGTAAACAACTAAACAGATATATATAGTTACTTTTACAAAAATGAAAAAAGAAAAGATACATAAGAGTACAACAATTTGTTGTGTTGTTGAACTATCGCAATACAGGAGAATTCCAGATGGCTTTTGAACAATTTTCTTGTGTAACATTTGCAAAATTTTTTATTTATTTATATAAATGTGTTGTATGCCAACCAAATTTTCACACGTGTCAATTAAGTCTCCATTTTTTTTAATACTAATTAAAGTACGTGCAGTGCTGTATTGAGTTATATTATATTGTAATTGAATTTTTTATAATATAAAACATAAAAATCAATGTACAAATATGGATAAATAAAAGAAATTTTTTTAAAAAAAATGCGTTAATATAGTCTTAAGCAAAGGATTTACATTTTATTGTAGAGCCATGATAATATTATATTTATTACCTAAAACATTCTAATCAATATATAATTCATTTTGTGTTTGTAAAATTTGTAGCCATTATTTGCTATTAAAAATAAAAGTTTTGATACAAATGAAAAAGATTAGTAAAACAATAGCAATAGTTACATTATTTGATAATTCGATTGCTTAAGTAGAACTTGTTAAATTGAAATCCGCTTATGTCAAATACAAAGGAAAAAAATTATATTATAAGGAAGTAATCCAACAAAGCAACTCAAATAATTTCATGTACTGAAATCATTCCAAATAACAACAGTATACATAATAATTTTCTATCTGAAATTGAAAAGAAAAAAAAAACCCCCCAAAAAGAGGGAAAAAAAACTTATGCCCCTTTTAGTTTATCGAAAAAACTAAAAATGACACAGAAACTTAATCATGAAAAGAAGGGAAAAAAAGCCTCGTTACAATTACACTTAACCTCACTACAATTAGACTTAAGCCCAATTAAGAAGATTAAAGTTTCTAGTGAGAAAGTTAAAATTAGAGATCATAAAAAAAATGATGAGATATTGAGAATTTAATAAAGAGAAAAAGGAAAAAAAAAAAGTTACATGCAAAAGTACAAGTTAAAAATTAGGGGAAAAAAGATGTTAGAAATCAAAGAAAAATATTAGGAAAATGAAGCAAAATAGAAAGTGGTTAAAAGAAAAAAATTTACAAGAAACAAAATTAAAGTAAAACAGAAACTGAATGGTAAAACGATTTTGCAATAAAAAGATAATTTTTGGAGAAAATAAAAAGCACCAAAATGGTGCATGAAGAACTGTAATGGAATGAAAAAAAAATTAAAATTTTACCTCTCTTCTCGACCAAAGAAAAAAAAAGAGCTTCTTATTCACTACATTTCTTTTTTCTTTTTTTTTAATCTTTAGCTCTTTTGTCATACTATGTTAAAATGGAAAAAAAAAAATCATTTTGAATTGATTAATCTAAAATAAATTGACATTTAGGGGGAAAAAAAGAGAGTGTAATATGGATTTTGAAAAAATAATAAGTGAACACACATTTATTTTGAATTAAATTTTCATCCTTAAATGGTGTGTTAAACACTATATTAGCACATCTTGTTAATTGAATTCGTCCTCTTACATATCTTAATGTTAAAAAAATGAGGAAAAAATGCTATACCCTTTTTTTCCACAGACATTTTACACTTTGAAAAGCAAATTTCTCAAGTACTAGTGGCAATTTTGTAAATTATATTACAATGTTAGTCTCCTTTTAAGCTCCAATGTCCAACTTCTTGCAAGAGTTGAACTTGCAACACGTGGAAGGCAGGCAACTGTGGCTGTGCAAGTGCAGGAAGGAAAAGACAGCAGAGAATAAGAAAAAAATAAAAAAAAAATAAAAAAAAAGGAAGAAGGCACCCAGACGCATCGTTTTTGACAATTAAAAAGAAATAATAGATCCATATCTACTCTTTTATGATAGTTAAGATTAAGATTAAGGGCATGTTCTTTAATTTTGGCAACAAAGATCCATTCTGTTGACTAAAAAAATGAGTCCTTTTGACTTAATTCTATATAAAAATGTAGTCTTTTTGACTTGTTTGTTGTAAAAAGCCCCTTAACGTTAAAGAGTTTGATGTTGACTGTTGTTGCCCTGTGTTTAGGATTCAAGAATCAAGAAGATAAGATTGTTTTTGAGAACTGTACGGAGAGAGAATATGTGTTTAGAGGATGTTTAGTGAATGAATTGAGTTTGAGTTGAGTTAAAATTTTTAAGTTTGAGTTGAGTTGACTTTTTAAAAATTTATTATAATTTTTTTTGACTTTTCAGAAAAAAGATAAAAATTGAGATGAAAAAGTACAGTTTTGTTGAAGTTAAACTTTGTTACCAAACACCCAATTTTCATAACATATTCAAATAAAAGCTTGGTTTTGACCCCTTTTAACGTTGGAAACCACCCCCCCCCCCCCCCCCAAACAGTGAAAGAAAGTAAAGAGGTGGATGGATTAGCAAAAAAATTTTGATATTTATTTAATAGGAGAGAAAAGAGGAATGAAGGGATTAGAAATTACTCCAAATCCTTCGTAATATCTAAATTTTGATTTCTCATAAACTGGAGAGATTATTTGAGAGATTGCATACCAAACACATAAGATAAAGGAGCTCTTCCTCCTTTCCTATTTTTCTCACATAGGTGATCTAACTACTCCCTCTTCCTATTTTCTCATACTTCCTTCCAAACACACCCTAAAGCTCGGTTTGACTTCAGCGTGCTGTTTTCAGTACCTTCATTACAGAGAGAGTAGGCCATTGGGTGATAGATTGCATTCTTGGAAGCAAGTTGGTGACCGATGAGTGCTCATTACAGCTCTTCCATTCTCACAGTAAAGCTTGGTTTTAACTTTACATTGGGGTTTTTTTTTTTTTTTTAATGATTGATTGCACTATTGGAAACAGGTTGGTGACGGGTGAGTGCTCTCATTATAGCTATTCCAAGTGTCAAACACAATTAATTTTATATCTATATATATATGTATTAATATATATATATATATATATATATTACCAGTGAGTGCAATAGTTTATGTTTATACCAAGTTATAACATCTTCATCGTGGCTCTTACAAGTATTCTTTTCCTTGTATTTCTAGTAAAGCAACTTTCCTTCATGTTAGCCACTCTGTTCTGCTTTGCACTGAAAGCGAGAAACAAGCCCTCCTCGGTTTCAAGCAAGATCTTGTAGACCACTCAAACAGTCTGATGTCTTGGTATGGTGAAGACATAGACTGCTGCAAATGGTCAGGCGTCGCTTGCAACAATGTAACGGGCCATGTCAAAGAGCTTCACCTCGCTAACACTCGCAACTTTAATGGTCCGGTAAAAGGCAAGATCAATCCTTCATTGCTTAATCTAAAACATCTTAGTCACTTAGACTTGAGTTACAATGATTTTGGGAGGTCTCGAATTCCTAGTTTCATCGGTTCTCTAGTATGGTTAAGATTTCTTGACCTCAAAGATGCAGGATTTGGTGGACCTATTCCACACCAACTTGGATACCTTCCGAGTTTGTCCCTTCCTTCGAGGTTCTTATGATCTGCATCGTGGTGTTATGAATTTGTATGCGCAAAGACCTTCAGTGGCTGTCTGGTCTTTCTTCACTAGAATATCTAGACATGACCAAAGTGAACCTTAGTGAAGCGTCTGATCATTGGTTGCCACTTGCTAGCAATAGACACACTCCCTTCATAGTTGGAATCGCGTTTATCTCGCTGTCAACTTTGGAGTATTCCTCATCTCTCAATTGTTAATTTCGCATCCTTATCATTCCTCGATGTTTGGTAGAGCATGTTTTATTCTCCCATACCACATTGGATTCTCAGTCCAAGTCATCTCATCTATCTTGATGTCAGTGGAAAGTCGAATTACAGGCCCATTTCCCAATGGTTCTTCGAGTTTAACTTCTCTCAAATTTCTTACCATTTCTTACAATTATCTCAATTCTTCTCTACTTCCTTTGTTCTGTAGTGTTAAAAATTTGGTCTCACTTGACTTGAATGCCAACGCACTTGAAGGTCCAATTCTCTGTGGCTTTCGGAACATGACCCTTCTCAGTTATCTTGACTTGTCTATTAGTAGATTTGGTTCAACCATTCCTAGTTGCTTTTATGATGCTATCTCGATTCAAATAACTTGTAAGGTGTCATCTCAAGTCCCATAGAAAACCTGACTTCTATCATTAGTCTTGACCTGTCAGATAACGCTCTCGAAGGGGAAGCTGCCAAAATCTTTGGAAAATCTTTGCAACTTGGAGACACTTGCTCTTGCAGGTAACAAGTACAACGGGGAAGTCTCAAAAGCTTTTGAAAGTTTGTTAGGTTGCACTCCACATTGGCTGAAATCATTAGACTTTTGTGACAGTTTCTTCTCTGGTGAGATCACAGATCAAATTGCATGGTTCAAAAATCTAGTTCATCTTTTTCTTATGCATAATATGATCTCCGGTCCAATTCCATTGTCAGTTGGAAACTTGTCATCGTTGCAGACTTTGAATCTAAACTAGAATCCAATTGAATGCTTCCCTTCCAGAAACTTTTGGTTCTCTCTCAAATTCGGAGCAACTTGATATTTCTTTGAATTTTCTCAGTTCTGTTGTGTCCAAAACTCACTTTGCCAAACTCATATTTGAGTATATAGGTTCAATCTCACCAATGGAAAAACTGTCTTAATTTTTTCTCATTAATAAAATGTACATGTATGTATACTCATTCTTGAGAGGAGGGTTTATAAAAATTATAAAAATAAAAAATAAAAAAAAAAAACCGAGAGAAAAAGACAACGCCTCTTATTATAATTAGACGTGTCATGATTTTGGGAAGTTTGATGAGAAAATGTTAGAGTAGCTACTAGCTACCAAGAGAGTCTCTTATGCACAGAGTCTAGAAAGTTAACTAAAAACAAAGACAAATAATACTTAGCCGGCCTCAAATGCTAAAAAAGTGGTCTAAACATCAAGAAGATGTAGTCAAACTAGTCAATTTTTGGACTAATTCTAAGTTTAATTAATTGTTTAGCACGGTAAAATTTAATATTTCTTTTAAGTTATTTTCAATCTGAACGTGGACTGAGATATTATTGGTTTCATTCGATATGTTAATTACTTACCAGATTTTTCTTTAATTTTTATCCGAAAGCTATTAATTTCCCATTTGATTTCATAATTTTGATTCTATATAATCAGGGGAGGTATGGCCGGCATGGGCAATTTTTATAAAATTTCCTTTTTACCCCCCTTAAGTTTTGAAAATTGTAATGTCTTTTTATACTTTTCCCACCTTATGATAAAAAGGATTTACAATTTTAAATCAGAATCAACTATATTATCATATAATTTCATAATTTTTTGTACTTTACACTATAAAATTAAATTAATCTATGAGCTTTGTTCGTTTGGGGGAAAAAAAACAAAGATGCAAATAGATAATGATGGTAAGAGATCATAGCAATATAATTTTGGTTCAAACTTTGGCTTTAATTCACGTCCCTGTGAAAAGAAAATTTATGGCTCCGCCACTGTACATAATATAAAAGAATTACTTGAGACTCATACTATACTTAGCACTGCAACAATTCTATTTATAAAAATGGAAGGGGTAAAGTGGTTTGCTAAAAGCATCTCATCTAATTATCACCATGGATGCAGTATTTGCTAAAAGCATAACTCTTCTTTTCCTTGTCATATTTCTTTCTGGAGGAGGAGGAACTCTCAGTTTCTCCTCTGGAAATAAGAGCTCTGACGGTTATACTCTGTATCGAAAACAAGAAGCACGAGCTGTTGAGCTTCAAGCAAGGTATCATAAATGATACTCGAAACGAGCTCTCGTCCTGGGGTACCAAAGAAGGAGACTGTTGCAATTGGGCGGGAGTTGCTTGTGACAACATCACAGGCCATGTCAAAGAGCTTCGCCTTGGTCGTAGTACTATTGTTGGTCCATTCAAAGGTGAGGTAAATCTCGTCCTCGCCTTGCTTAATTTAACGCAACTAAGTCACTTAGATCTCAGCTCTTTTGATTCACGGTGGGCTGCAATTCCTAAGTTTATAGGCTCTCTGGTGAGTTTAAGGTATCTTGACCTTGCTCTCACTTCTGCAACATCTTAGTCTGGGATGTGACGACTGGTCAGTCGGTCCATGGGAAATGTATTCCGAGAATCTTCAGTGGCTTTCTGGTCCTTCTTCATTAGAATATATAGTAATGAGTATTGTGAACCTTAGTAAAGCATCTGATCATTGGTTGTTAGCAATAAACAAGCTACCTTCTTTGTTAGAATTACGTTTAGACCATTGTGATCTTAGCCATATCCAACGTCTATCCTATGTTAATTTTACGGACCGTTTGAGTCTTGGTGTTAGGGGAAACAATTTTAACTCTGTCCTACCTGACTGGATTTTCAGTCTTAGTCATCTCGATTATCTGAGTCCAAACGATGACAATTTAGTAGGCCCATTTCCCAATGCTTCTACAGGAAATCTTTGCAATTTAGAGTCACTTGATTTGTCAAATAACAAACTCAGTGGGAATGTTATGGACGCTTTTGAAAGCGTTTCAGTTGGTTGCCTTTCAAATAGGTTAGAGACATTGGATCTGTGCCACAATCTTTTTCCTAGTCCCATTACTGCGTCATTTGAAAAATTCGTGGTCTTGGAAAATTTAGACATCTCCTCAAACCAGTTGAATGGATCTTTCCCAAAAAAACCTTGGTTCTATCTCCAATTTACGATTTCTTGACATTTCTGACAATCGTTTGGAAGGTGTTGTATCCGAAGTTCACTTAAATCTAACTTACTTATTAGCTTCTGGAAACACATTATTGACTCTAAGAGATTCCCCTCTTTCCAAATCTTAGAAGGCTAGAGTTAGGATCTTGGAAATTGGGTCCCCAATTTCCAACATGGCTCAATGTCACTGACGCCCATATCGGAGATTGACCTATCCAACAGTGGACTTGTAGGCACCGTTCCTTGTTGGTTTTTGGAATCTATCTAGATCTTTTCTTTCCATTGACTTGTGTAATAACCAACCCTTCGAAGAACTTCCTACTTTGCTCCCAACTAACCACCGCTTGACAATATACTTGTGCTCCAACAACTTCAGCGGTATGATTCCTCGAAACTCATTTGAAGTGTGGGAGCTGAATCTTTCCAACAATTCTTTTTCTGGAGACATTTCTGAACATCTATGTCATTGGAAGCTGGATGATCGTCCATATTATGATCCGGTTGTATTTACTATTCTTGATCTTGGAGGTAATCGTTTATCAGGAAAGATTTCTGACTGTTGGCTGAAGTGGACATCATTGGAGGTGATAGGCTTGAGTAACAATAATTTGACTGGGGAAATTCCAAGCTCAATGGGATCTCTTAAGAACTTGTTGTCATTGCACCTACGCAACAATAGCCTCTCAGGAGAAATACCTTCGTTTCTCCGGAATTGTACAGTGTTAAAGAATCTTGACCTTGGTCCAAACAAATTTGTTGGAAGTATACCAACTTGGCTTGGTGTTAGTCTTTCAAATCTTATGATTCTTGGTATTCGCTCAAACAAGTTGAATGGTCAGATTCCACAAGAGCTCTGTCGCCTAAATAAGTTTCAAGTCCTTGACATTGCCAATAACATGTTATATGGAACCATACCAAGCTGTTTCAACAACTGCAGCGCCATGGTCACCAAAACCCATTCAAGTGACCCAATCTCTTATTCCTACTACATTGACATGTTCAATGATAATGCACTTCTGGTGACCGAAGGAAGAGAATACCAATACGACAAGATACTATCACTGGTAACTAGTTTGGACCTCTCCAACAACAACTTATCCGGAGAGATTCCAAAGCAACTCACAACTCTCCAAGGATTGATGTCGCTGAATCTGTGAAGAAACCATTTCAGGGGAAGCAACTCACAACTCTCTTGATCTCTCGAAGAACCAGTTATCCGGTAAAGTCCCTCCGATGATATCAAATTTACATTTCTTGGGTTACTTGAACGTGTCGTACAACAACTTGTCAGGAGAAATTCCAACCAGCACCCAACTTCAGAGCTTTGAAGCTTCAAGCTTTATCGGCAACCAACTTTGTGGACCTCCGCTCCCCAATGATTGCACAGCAGGTAATAAGAAAACACCTGCAGGTGTTGAAGATGAAGGAGAAGAAGAAGACGATGGAGATGAAGAAGAGTACTGGTTTCATTTGGGCATAGCAGTCGGGTTTGCAGTGGGTTTCTTGGGAGTCATTTCTCCCTTGGTGTTCTATGGGTATTACAGACGTGTTTACTTTTGGGTTTTCAAAGAGTACTTGTGGTACAAGATTCTGGATTGCTGTATCAAATTCAGACGAATGGTGAGGAATTAGTTTGCTTGATCGTCTTTACTGTCCAATGTAATAATACAACACCAAATGCATTTGTTTTTCCTTAATTGTCTTTGTTTGTTCTGTTGGTGTGTTAAATGAGAATAAAAGTTCAGTTGTCTTCTTTCTTTCTGGAAATACGTACACACACACACACACACACACACACACACATATATATATATACATATATGTATGTGTGTGTCTGTTTCAATAGGTTAGAACTGAGACTAGAAAATTTTCATGCACATAGAATGCAGAGGAAACAGGGGTGATAATTAACAATGGTGATATATGTATAAATATATATATATATATATTTTTTTGCAATAAAATATAAAATTAACAAATAAAGGAAAAATAAAAAAAAAAGAGAAATAAGCAACTGGCAATAACTTGTTAACTGCATTTGCATGTGTATCGAAGCAGAAGGAGATAACCATGTGAGCAAACAGTCAGTATACTACCAGTATACTAGCACCGGTTCTACCAATATACCAGTGTGCTATCACTCCTCTTCCTTCAAGTCTCCCTTCAAATCCATCTTACAGTGTGGCTTTCGTCAGAAGAATTCTTAGAGAGAGGGCTTATCAAACCTCAGGCACGAACTTTTATTTTGATTTGATGAAGGATACTCAAGCTGAACATTTTTATGACCCTTTTTAAAGTTTTTTTGTTGAGGGCAGGACTATCTTCGTGCCTGTTCATACAAACATACATAAATACAGACATAGACAAGTCCAATTTTTGCATTTTTTATTGAATAAGCCACTGGTAATACTTTTTTTTTTTTTTTTTTTTTCCGACGTATATGAATTAAGAGAATAGGTGTGAAATTGTAGTTTTAAAAGACCAAATTGACATAGGATCAAGGAGAAGAGATAGGATAGAGACTAGAAGAGTAAAATCAAAACAGAGAAATTAGAGAGAGAAATTTACTCATTCATTATAATCTAGTTTGTATTACATCAAAGAAATATCCGAATATAATACATTACGGGCTACCAAACATAGCCTGAATGTTTATCAAGAAAAAGAAACATAGTCCTCTTATGCATGCTACCCACACAATTAGAATGTCAAATAACCCACAAATCAAAACATTATGAAGAGTATACTAGTACTGTTTCTACCATTATTGAATTCAGCTCATTAAGTCCTGAAGCTTCTTGATGAGATCGTCAATATACGAAGACATTCTGTGTCTTTGTTGAGAAGCAACTCACGTAACTTTGAACAATTGGCTCTGATCTCTCTCCCAACGTCGCTGTAATTTTCTTCCATCACTGTCCTGATCGCTTTACACACACTCTCTCTCGCAAAAAACCCGTCCTCCTCACCTCTCTCGACTTCTACACCAGCCTTCAATCTGTTCGCGATCAGCCTTGCATTGTAAATCTGATCATTCACGAACGGTATCATCACCAGCTGACATGATTCATTCAGGACTAGTCCTTCCATCATAGAACCGTACCCGCAATGTGTGACATAACACCCAACAGATGGGTGCTTTAGTATCAGCTGTTGTTGAATCCACCCGCCATGAACCACTCCTCTTCCTTTAACTCTCCCTTCAAATCCATCTGGCAATGCTTCTTCAATTGTCTCGGTTCCAAAAGGCGGTTTTAGTGCCACCAAAAATGGATACCCAGAAAGCTCAAATCCCAACAGCAGCTCTTGGAACTGATCTTTCTTCAAGACAGTCTCACTTCCTAGTCCACAGTAAATCACTGAGCCAGCCTCGAACCCACATAGGAAATTGACCTATTTATCTTCTAAACCAAGACCATTTGTGGGAGACTCCGGTATGACCGGACCTACAAGGAGCATCGGCTTACCAATGTTTCTTTCTGCAAACTTGACAAAAGGCCCTTCAATTTCTTTACACCCCTTGGACACAAGAGCGTCACATTCTGCTCTGCGTATGCGAAGTCGGTCACGAAACTTTATGTCATTACCAAGGTCTTGGGTCTTTATCCTAACAAAGAAGCGTGTTTCATGAAGATGAAGCTTGATAGACGAATCCGGGAAGCTACTTGGAGGCTGAAGCAATAGTTTCTCGAATGGAATCGACATTTCTTGTTCTGCACGTACACAGCCAGAAAGGTAACCTTCCATCACTAGATTGAGGACTAAGAAATAAACGGTTTTGATTCCTAATTTGCATGCCAACTTGGGAATCCAGTAGGCGATATCAAAAAAGACAATATGGGGTTTGAGCTCAAGTAGAAGAAGTTCAACATCACGCTCTGTCCGGTCCATGGCGGTCATGAGGAGCGGGTAAAAAGGGGAAGGCAAATCGGAAGTGGTCTCTACGCCAACAGCGAGGCCATCGACATGGGGGACGGTGATAGGGAAGAAGGTGATGAAACGTGGGAATCAATTGAAATGTTGTATTTTGGACTGCGTTTTCGCGGGATCAAAGAACGAGATTCTGTGGCCTTTGCTTGCTAGTTTGTTGGAGATGTGGAGGAATGGCATAATGTGGCCAAGACCAAACCAAGGGAACATAACTATATGAAGATCAGAAGAATGTGCCGGATCCATTTATTTATTTATCTACTTTTCCTGTGAAGAATCAATAAACCAAATTCCCGTCAAAGGATTTCAATTAACAGCCAAACTAACGCGAAAACACAACTAATTAAGTTGATGCTATTTAAATAAAACGAAGTTCATTGATGTTACCTTGTCGTTGAGGCTCGAATTCGATTACTCCCTTAAAATTGCAAACACAGCTCTGATTAAGTAAATTTTGAAGAACTAATTAACAACCGCAACAGGAAGAGGAGGAGGAGGAGGAGGAGGAGTTAACAACCGCGACAGGAGAAGAAAAACATAGGAGGAGGAGGAGGAGGAGTTAACAACAGCAACAGGAGAAGAAAAACATAATTCTCCAGATTTACATAACAACAATTTTCACAGCAACAGTAGAAGAAAAACAAAATTCTCCAGATTTACACAACAACAATTTTCAAGAAGAAGAAGAAGAAGAAGAAGAGTGATTACCTCAAAAGCCAAAACCGCTCTATTCGTGAATCGATTACGATCTATCTCAGCTAGCACTTTACCATCAATGTCCGGCCAGAATGATCGGAATGCCTACGCTCAAGCATCAACTTGAACAAGGCATCTAAAACTAAGAACAAGAGATTGCAAATGACAATTGCCACATTATTTTATCTTATATATATGGCTAGGCAAATCTACATTTTAACACAATATTCCATATGTACACGCACAATTTTATACATATAAAAAATCTGCACATACAATATAAGAAGCAACAATCTACGTACTGTTTATGACAAGCAAAAAAGCTTCCTGCCCGTGTTCATATCTGGTCCTCACCTTGTACAATTCTATTATTTCCAACAAAAAGTTTGAACCTTCAAAAAAAAAAAAAAAAAAAAGGAAGCTATGCGAGAAGAGTTTGTCAAAAAAGTAAGTTGATGACAATACCACGTTCTTTATTTATTTATATTTGTTAAGGCTTACAATACCAAGTTTGGAAGAGGCTAAAGTGGAAACCGTACGTTTTATGATAATATAATATATTAATATGCTTGCTTCTGCAAAAGTAGTGGGTTTTATTTATTTTTTGAATAATATTGTTATTGAACCGATTATAATCTCAATTTTTAAATACTAAGTATATAAGATTTGTTATTTTTTTATCGGTATATCCTTCATATCAATTAAAATTAACTAATTGAATATGTGAAAAGATGATAATTAACCGTCATGTCCTAAGTAACAATCATCCTACCATTTCAAAAAAAAAAAAAAATCTTTATAACGTTCATTATTTTGGTCCTCACCTTGTATAAATAATCGTCCTTGTTGAATTATCTCCCACAAAAAGGTTGAGCCTAATATATATATATATATATATATATATAAACCAATTTCTCTTCAATTTCTCACTCCCTAAAACTTCATTTCGAAACAATAGTAATTATTTTGATAATATTAGTACCAAAAAAGAAAAGTTGATTTACTATTTGTATACTCATTTGTCAGTCCTACTACCCTGATCGTGGGGCTCCGGGCGATCATTTCTGGACCAAATGCTTCTTCTTATACCTTATATACAACTTTGAGATGCATGACTTAGAACTTTATATTTTATAATGAAGTTATAATGAAGTTAGATATAAAATTATTATTAGACTATGTTCATAATCATGAGACTTGGAAACTTGGAGACATAGGAAGTTGATGTAAATAATGTACAAATTAGCTGCATGTGTTTTGAATTTTATTTAAGGATCATATATATATATTTTTTGAAAAGAAAGGATTATACTTTCTCGTGGGTCTTGAAAGTATCAAAATTAGGTTAATGTATGGGATTTAGAGGTAAATAATCTTGTTTTTAGTCAGTTTTTAATAAATAGCCAAAATTTTTAAAAATTAGTTAAAATGCTCTTTTTTCTAAAATGGTTAGTCAATTTTCTTCAATGATCAATCGATTGACCATATAATATAATTAATTTGGTCAATCAATAATTGACCGTAATCAATCACTAATTAATTATAATATAAATCACTAAATTTCATAGTCAATCACTGATTAACTAATACCGATTGACTATTAGTCAATCAAGTCAATCATTGATTGATCATTAATTAATCACTGATTGACCAAATTTTAAAAAAAAATGACAAACGACCATTTTACTAAATAAAAAAAAAGTTCGGCTATCTATTAGATTAAGTGACTAAAGAAGACCACCCATCCTAATTTTCCCTTAATGTATTACGTGAATGCATTAGACCATTCCCTCAAAAAAAAAAAAAAAAGTTTGGTTTGCAATGAATGCTATTGTGATAAGGTTGATAATAACAACAATTGCCCTTTAAGATCACCATGTGAATATAGGACTATATAATGAAAAAAAATTGCAACTCATCTTAACAAAAGTTTGAAGTGGCGAAAAATATGCAATTTAAATATCTGACCTACATATATGAAATAATTTTCATTGTGCTAGAGATTATATGTATGGCCTTTATTAAAAGCTTAATTTCTCTCAAAATTACAATTCAATTTGCACAAAATTCAAACTGCCTCTTGCTTTTGGTCTATATATCCTTCAATTAATAATCCCCTACTCAACAATATTCAACTGATCACAACGAATGAAAAAATATGTTTACATATTTAAATATACATACATATATATTTATTTATTTATTTATGCGCATACGCAAGGGCCTTCAATTAAAGCTTGAGAAGTGCTAAATTGATATGCCGGATTCTTTTTTTTTTTTTTTAATGATAATACTTCGATTCTCAGAATTAAATCGTGTGATGAGAAGGAGTAGGAATAGGATTTAATGTGTGAGGAAGGAATTGATTTCTCTGCTGTATATTTGAAATTATACCTTCAATCGAACTTCTTGCGTTTCTGTTAATTTTGTATGGAATAAAAAAAAATTTTAAATTTTCCAGTAAAAGAAAAGAACTTTATTACTCATCGAAATGACATTTAGAATTCATTAAAAAAAAAATTTTGACATGTAGAATTCGATTATAGTAACAACTATTTTTACGGTGTAATGAATTGAATCCTTTTCTATATTTTTCTATGTGTAATATTTGCATGACATTAGTATTATTAGGATTTGTCTTTCTAAAACTTCTTTCGATTATTATGGAGTAATCTCATTATATCCAATCCACGAAATGGAGAGGTGTGATTATTAGTGGAGGATTTCGTAAAAGATGAGTTTTCTCAGTGTCTACTTTATATTAGGATGTATTAATGGCGTATTTACCAACCCATTAAAGAAAGAAAAAAAAGATAAAGAAAAAAGGTACGAAATGGGGAGGTGTAATTATTAGTGGAGGATTTGGTAAAAGATAAAGTTTTCTCAATGTCAATTTTAGTTTTAGGATGTATTAATGGCGAGTTTACCAAACCATTATAAAAATATTAATGGAAAAGTTAATAAGATTGAAAATCAAGTTAGGAAAATTGTAGCATAGCATATTTCATAGTTACTTTTAAAAGATCTTTTTTTTTTTCCTAAAATGATAAATCAATTTTCTAAAATGGTCAATCACATAATATAGTTAATTTAGTTAGTAAATCACCTAATTTCATAGTCGATCTTTAATTGACCATTAGTCAATCATTGATTAATCAAATATGAAAAAATGACAAATAACCATTTTGTTAAATAAAAAAAATTGGACCATCTATTATATTAGATTACTAAAAAAGGTCCCCCTACCTAATTTTTCATAAAATTTCCTTTAAAAAATTTTATAAATAAACAATATATCTAATTATACTACTTATTTTAAACATTTTTAAAATATGCTATTTGTTTCAAATATCTTTTTTAAAAATAACCTGCTAACTGTAATTTATCTTATTGTGTAACTACTATTATTTTTATGTAGGCCCACTAACCAACTTTATTTTAGGAAACACTAGTTGAGTTGGAAATTTGACACTTTGTGATTATTGTAGTTTTTGGTGTCGTTGAATGAGATTGTTGTCGGCTTCTACTTGACGTAATTTGCTCAGTTTCTCTTCGATTACAGGCTGATGTCAGTGTTGATGTTGTTTGCTTTTAGTGCGCTGACTTTAGTTCATGTTGTTTTAAAGATTAATTGACGTTGTTTTTAATATTTTTGTCGTTTTAGAGTTATTGTTGTTCATCTTCTTGTTGCTTCGTATTTTTGTCGTTTTCTAGATGGGAGTGTTCACTGAGAATATTGTCGTTTCTTTTTCATACGAAACTGTCGTTTTTTTTATTGGGTTTTTTTGGTTTATTGTCGTTTATATGCCTGTTGTTGCCGCCCTGTAATGCCTCCTTCCAAATGATAATTGTCGTTTCTTGCGAATGTCGTTTTGTTTGTTGATGTCGTTTTCCTGCTGAGCTCGTGTCCTCTACCCCTGTTAATTCTAGACCCGCGTGGCATAATTAAGGTGAGTCAGTACTAGAAGGAATTCATTTGAAGACGATTAGCTGATGCCCAACTGCGACTGAATTTGCAACATTACTCTCATCTGACAATTGGCTTAAAAACGACAACGCGGGTTACAAACCAGATACCAATATAAACGACAGAATTTCTGAAAAACTACAATATTCCGCAGGTGGGGCCTCTGCAATGAGAAGTCGTCAAGAAGTTTAGAAAAGTGATTAACACCGGAAAATTGAGCTAAGACATGTTACAATAGGTGTTGGTCACTGTTTCTGTTGACTTTAATGTCTATTACGGTCCCCGATGAATAAAGAGTCTAGCAACGTATTTTTTGGACCACTTCTAAGTTTTTTTTTTTTTTAATCTAAAAATTAATAAATTAAAAACAACTCAACACTTACTAAACACCATTTTAGCTAGTTGGACCAGTTCTAAATTGAAATAGAATATTTGACAGAATCTGATATTTCCGTAGTTAATTTCACTCCGTGACTATTAATTGTTCTTTCAGATTTTAATTAACTACATATTGATATCAATCATCCAATATCTATAATGTGTTTATCTTTTTTTTTTTTTTTTTTAATTTCCAGAAGGATCTTGCAGTCGATGCCTTGAAGCTACAAAGCATTAATGACGGTTTCATTAAACCCGAACCTCTCTCTGTTCTATTTCTTTTGTACACTCGGTACTCTTTTGTTAAATATCATACGTTTGGCTAATTATAGTTTTTTTTAATTAATTATATAGTTAATCCACAGGTCATTCACTCCCATAGGTATCATGTTATGGACTTAATTAATGCCTTGATACAAAGATAATATATAATACTGTTGAAATGGGGGTTTGAAGAGAGCGGCCAGAAACCCAAATTTCATTAAGGGTAATTTGAAAATTTCACACTTATAATTTTTAAGAGTAAAAAGCCAAATAATATTTTGAAAAGAGTATGGATGGCAATTAGTCGGGACTATCTTCCCAGTAACCCACTCCGCGAATAAAAACACTCCCCATACCCATCCCGTAACCTGTTTAAATTGGCAAGACGGGGCGAGTTTTTCCCATCACAAATTCGGGGTACTCACAGGGTGCCCCATTAACCCTATTATCTAATTTCATCATATAAAAAATAAAAAATAAAAAATAAAAAAATAAAAATGAGACGTTAAATTTAAATCAATCAAAATTATAGTAATCAATTTTTCATACAACAAATATGCTAAAATTTAATACTTAAAATCATATATATTATAAAACACATTATATAATGTCTATAAGATATAACTAAATAGGGCGGGTAAATGGAAAATAACGTCGGGGATACCTAAACCCGTCCTCGTCCCGTAACCTGTGACGGGTTAAAATTTTAACCCGTTTATAACCCTAACCCATTTAGATCGGGTTTTCACCACCCTATTTAAGACAGGTCCCTGCGGGATAACGAGTTAACGGGGAAAATTGTCATCCCTAAGAGTAATAGTAAACTATAGCATAAAATTTTAAACATAGTAATAAATAACATAATCAGATTTATAACCGAACGCAAATAAAAAACACCTTTCATCCTCCTTCCTCATCTCTCTCCTCCTCTCTCTTTCTCTCTCTAACCTGTATACATAAATTTGTTATTGGAAAATTCAAGGATTTATTCTTGAAAATATGTTACAATTTATCATCTTTTAAAAAATATGCTATAAATTTTAAAAGTAACTATGAAATATGCTATATATTATATACTACAATTTTCCTAATTTTAATTGTCCTAGTTTTCTTTCGAATATGGGGCATCATTGTAAGGGTTTTTAATTTAGAAAGAGAGAGGTTAGGGAAAAAAAAAAAACACACGCACACACACAAAAAGACTAAGAGGTATGCGTATTCTCTTATAAGCTTCTATTTCATCCGGGTGAATAATGTAATCTTATATTAAGATAAACTTATAAAAATCATGTGTTCATTTTTTTTTTCTGCGATTTTATTATTTAACATAAAATTAGAGCTTTTATTGTGGTTGCAAATATAACCCATTAATAATTATGCACCTGGCTCTACCATAAGATGCAGAGTTCAGATCCCTCTATTCCAAATCCAAAAAAAAAAAAAAAGAATTAGAGAGTTTAATTATTAACCATACTCAGTGATTTTTGATAATTTGTACGTAAATCCATCATTAACTCTTCCTTCTAATCCCACACACAGGGATGGAAGGGCCCAGGACGCGTAGAGCTTGGAAAAGCTAATATAATAGAAATTTGCACTAAATATTGATTAAGAATTGACATGTGAAATTGGAAGGAATCCACCACTAATTAGCTTTGGCAGTTTTTGGATTTATCGCTTTGTGATGATGATTTCCATTTCCGCAGTCCAGTACTTTTAGAGTAAGTTTGGTTGGAGGGAGAGATAGATGGATGGAGAGGGATGGAGGGAGATAGGTAAAGGGAGAGTCATCCTCCCTTGTTTGATTGGAGAGAAGACAAGAGTTTGAGGAGAGGTGAAGGGAGACTTCATCCAACCCATCCACTAATTATGCAAGGTCTCATTCAATTTGAGCTTGAAAAGACAAGTTTGTCCACTCAAAAAATTATTAGTATAAAAAGATAATATAGTAATCAGATAAAAAATTAGTATTCATCTAATCAACTCTCTCTCCCTCTTACCAAATAAAATAAAGGATTCATACAATCCTCTTCATCCTTCTTATTTTCCATCTTTCCAACTCTCTCCGTCCTTCCTCTTCTCCTTCGTTCCTACCAACCATCTTTCCAACTCTCTCCGTCCTTCCTCTTCTCCCTCCTTCCTACCAAACAAAGTCTTAAGTAGTGTTACTATGCAAGTTCCACTTTAAGCCAAGTCTAAAGCATCAGTCCAAATTTTTGTACCATAACAATTTGTCGGATGGTCATTCATGTCTCAGAGAAGACAGCGGAGCATTCTTTTACGCGTGAAAGAAAAAAAAAATCTGGAAAAAATTGTACTTCAGAGAGTGTGAATCAATGAGGTTTCAAAGTTATGTGCAGTAACATTAATTTGCTTGTATTTTACGCAGAAATAATCGTCAAAATCAACAAAGGAAATTTTGCACAAAAGTTGGTGATAAATCATTTTCACGTTGAAGTATTGGTTGACTCGAAGACTTGGGAAAATTACAACTCGTTGCCCTGTACATTTTGCATTGCTACTAAAAAAACTCACAACACTGCAGGATTTGAATAGCATTTGCACAATCTAATCCTGGTTTATGCCATGATCATGGCTGCAACCGTTGATCGTATCACGGTTTTGTTGCTTGTATTTCTGGCACAATATTCAACTGTCACTCTTTGCCTCCTCCATGAACATGGGGGAAAACTTTGCGTCAAAAGGGAGAGGCAAGCGCTCTTGAGTTTCAAGCAAGACCTTGTGGATCCCTCTAACAGCCTCTCGTCTTGGGTTGCCGAAGACGTCGACTGCTGCCGATGGCTTGGAATTGTCTGCCACAACATAACCGGCCATGTCGAAGAGCTTCACCTTTGTGGTTCCGACCTCAGCTACAATGATCGATTAAAAGGCAAGATCAATCCTTCCTTGCTTAATTTGAAACATTTGAATCACTTGGAACTCAGCTACAATGATTTTCAGGGAACCCAAATTCCCAGCTTCATGGGTTCTTTGGTGAGTTTAAGATATCTTAACCTCACTGAAGCAGGATTTGAAGGGAAGATTCCCCACCAACTTGGAAATCTCTCTAGTTTGCAATCTCTTCTTATTTATGAGCCTGGTTTATATTCTGAGAACCTTAGCTGGCTTACTGGTCTATCTTCCCTAGAACATCTAGAGATGACCTCTGTGGACCTTAGTAAGGCATCTGATTGGTTTCTCTCGATAAACAAGCTCCCTTCTTTGGTAGAACTACGATTGTCAAACTGTCAACTTGGTCGGATTCGCCATCCTTCTCATGTTAATCTTACATCTCTGAAGATCCTAGACATATCAGATAATAGTTTTCCTGCTTCCTCTCTTAATTGGGTATTAAGTCTGCATAATCTGGTCTCCTTTGAACTGAGGTTCAATAGTCTCGGTCTAGGTGGTTCAATTCCATGTGGTCTTCGGAACCTGACCCTTCTTAAATATCTTGACTTGTCTTTGAACAATTTTAATTCTACCATTCCTAACTGCCTATATGGTTTTGCCGATCTCGAACACCTCTTTCTCTCTGATGACAACCTGCAAGGAGTAATCTCGAGTGCCATTGGAAACCTCACTTCTATTGTTAGCATCGACCTGTCGTCTAATGCTCTCGAAGGGAAAATACCACCGGTTATGGGAGATCTTTGCAATTTGGAGTCCATTTCATTGGGAGAAAATAGATTTGATGAGAAAGTATCAGAAGCCTTTGAAAGTTTGTTAGGTTGCAATTCAAACGGACTAAAGTCACTGATTCTGGGTAGGAATTCCTTTACTGGTCAAATGACAAATAGAATTGAAGGGTTCAAAAATCTAGCTCGTCTCGATCTTGGGGGTAATCTGCTTTCTGGGCCAATTCCAGTGTCACTAGGAAACTTATCAGCATTGGAGTATATAAATTTCGCTGCGAACCAATTGAATGGATCTCTTCCCGAATCGTTTGGTTCTCTCTCAAGGTTAGAACAACTTGATATTTCTAATAATCTTTTGGAGGGTGTTGTATCAGAAGTACACTTTGCTAATCTCACAAGTTTGAGGGACTTAGACGCCTCGGGGAATTCATTGATTCTAAGAGTAAGTCCAGACTGGATCCCGCCCTTTCATCTAACAACAGTACACTTGAGATCTTGGTTTTTAGGTCCCCATTTTCCAATGTGGCTCAAATCACAGAGCGATTTTGAAGAGATGGACCTCTCCAACACTGAAATTTCAGACATCATGCCCGGTTGGTTTTGGAACTTATCCACAAGTTTTTCGTACTTGAATCTCTCCCATAACCAAATAAGTGGAGAAATTCCCGATCTGAAAATTCTTGATAGTTACTCCGTGATATATTTGGGTTCCAACAAGTTTAAGGGCACACTACCTCGCATCTCTTCCGATGTCGCAGAGCTTGATCTTTCCAACAACTCATTTTCTGGGGAAATATCTCACCTCTTGTGTCGTCCGATTGGGCTCGTCAACAAATTGGAAGTCCTTCATGTTGGAGAGAACCTTTTATCAGGAAACATTCCTGATTGCTGGGGGCTCTGGGGATCATTGATGGTGATAAAATTGGATGATAACAATCTGACAGGGGAAATTCCAAGTTCCATGGGATCTTTGTATAACTTGCAGTCATTGCACCTACGCAACAACAACCTCTCTGGAGAAATGCCTCTACCTCTTCGTAACTGTACAACGCTACAAGTCATCGATCTTGGTCTAAATAAGTTTGTGGGGAGAATACCAACATGGGTTGGAGTTGATCTCTCAAATCTGATGATTCTCAGTCTTCGTGCAAACAAGTTTAGTGGGATGATTCCATATGAGATTTGTCGCCTTTCCCAGCTTCAGATTTTGGATGTTGCTGATAACAACTTGTCGGGAATCATACCGAGATGTTTCAACAATTTCACTGCCATGCTCACCAAACCAGATTCAAGTTCTATCATCTTTTATTCCTATTACTTGGGTGAGTTCATAGAAAATGCATTTGTGGTTACAAGAGGTAGGGAAGACCAATACAACACCATTCTAAAATTGGTGGCTAGCCTAGACCTCTCGAACAACAACTTATCTGGAGAGATCCCGGAAGAACTTACGAGTCTCCACGGGTTGTTTTCACTAAATCTATCAGGAAACCATTTGAGAGGAAAAATTCCGGAGAAAATCGGCCTTCTAACGTGGGCGCAATCTGTTGATGTGTCAAGAAATCAATTGAGTGGTAAAATCCCTCCAAGCATCTCAGATTTAAATTTCATAAGTCTCTTCAATGTGTCGTACAACAACTTATCTGGAGAAATTCCATTGAGCACCCAACTACAGCGAATGGAAGCATCTAACTTCATAGGCAACCAACTCTGCGGACCTCCACTCCCCAAGAGATGCAGAGAAGATCATAACACATCGCCTCCAGATACTGAAGATGAAAAAGGACAGAGAGATGGCGACGGAGATGAAGAAGAGTACTGGTTCCGTTTGGGCATAGCGGTCGGATTTGCAGTGGGCTTCTTGGGTGTCATTTCTCCCTTGGTGTTCTATGGATACTACAGACGTGTTTACTTTTGGTTTCTCGAGGAGTACGTGTGGTACAAGATTATGGATTGCTACATCAAATTCAAAGGCATGGTAAGGAATTATCTTGCTCAATCATCTTTGATATCGACATTTATCCCATATAACTGCATGGATTTTTTTTTTTTTTTTTTTTTTTTTTTTTTGCGGAATCATCTTGGATTTTTTTTTTTTTTTTCCTGAATCATCTGTGTTTGTTCTGCATGTATTATGAATTAGATTAGAAGTTTTCTTTCCCTCTCTTTCTTTCCTCGAGTATCTAAATATATATATATATATATATATATATAGATTGCATGCATTTTAGGCTGGAACATAATTATGTGCTTAGTTTAACCAAATGAACTGAAAAATTATCAAACTCACAGAATGCAGTAAATTCAGGGGACCACTGGTTTTGTGGAAATTCTTGTGTTATCGTTTGTAAGATATATTTTTACATGTAGATGTATGCTTAAAGTTTTGTTTTTTGGTTTTTTTTTTTTTTTATTTGCTAAGATATACAAATATATTCTTACACGTGCTTCATTATATATTAATATTATACTACAATTTTTAATGGTTGCAATTCCTAATAGCGAAAGTGTTTCACGCATAACGGTTGCAGGGAAGGTAGATGGAGATGGAGAAGAGTATCGATTCCGGTTGGGCATTGCCATGGGATTCGACATTGTTTGAATTTTCATTTTTGGTTTGTGGAATACATATATGCTACAAGTGGATTGCTTTGACAGGTTTAAGTACTTTGTGTAAGACTGATATGTACTATGTAAAACTGCATTTACCTTTTTTTTTAAATGGTGTGAAAGTACGAAGACTTAGAAAGGTACTATGTGAACGATTTCCTGGAATAAAATGTTTTTATGTTAAGATAGTTCCATGTTTTATGTACACATCCATACAAAAATAAAAAAATAAAAAAGAAGACCAGCTTCGCTATCCGGGAACCAACTTCTTCAGTACGACCCTCAGAAGGCAGCTTATAATTTATGCTCTAGATATAGTTATCTATTTTATCAATTCTCGTGTAGTTTCTACCATTCGAACTCATCATTCCGAAGCAACTCTAACTGTGATCTCAAAAGCGAAAACGGTATCACATGCTTAACTTCTGCAGCTCTCTTTCCAAACCGAGCAGCAACCAACTGCACATCTAAGAATTTCTCTATCTCTCTTCTGTAGAGCAAAACCCCCCAAAAAATCACTCTCTTTCATTTACTAAACTCACTCTTCTTAAGGCATGTTGAAGTGTTTCGAGCCGCGGAATCTGGTCTTCTTTCGGAAAAGGGATCCCATTTTGCACGGAATGGAATGAAGACAGGACATAGATTTCTCTTTTTTGGAAAACAGAGTGGCTCTGTTTCAATCTACACCTGCAAAATCAGAACAAAGTTCCCAATAACATAGTAAGGTCAGAATCAAATTTATAGTATAATTTGGTTGATTGGGAATGAAGTGGAAACTAATATATTTTTATTAATTAATATATCGAATTCATTTCGTTGACCGCACATGCTTTGATGTTTTTTTTTCGATATGTTTTGTTAAGTGTTGGGAAACATGACACCGAACTTTCATGTTGAGGTACTAAGTTTAAATCATCATTGAGGAGGGGGAAAAAAAAAATGTTTTGAATATAGTTCAAGTTTCCACTAGCTTGATCCGAGAAGGGGAGGTCCGGTTAGGTGTCAACTTAGCTAGAATGTGCCTCAGCCTTTTTTATATCCATGGCTGCCCCCAGGCCTTTTTTTTTTATATTTTAATAATAATGATGATAATAGTAGTGCGAGTGATCATAAAACTCAGAGCCGGGAGAGAAAATTGTGTGTAGCTCAGGCTCAACAACACGTCATTGCTTGTGGATTCATGGGATCAATGCCGTAATTGGCGACGATATTATCAACAGAAATTCGAGTTTTCACAATCAAACACAGAGAAATAAATCTTAATTCCTAAAGATAGTGTGAACATCAACTGGCACTGTGGCAAACTTGCTCCTCCAAATTCACACAGGCAATACTTCATTTGGATGAGTCATAATGTGGAATCGTGAGAAGTTCATTGTTTGTTCATGTTGTAGGACCAGTCCATCTTTTATTTTTCATAATTATTTTTGTGTCTTTTATGCTTTTCTATGGCTACATATGTATCTAAATCTGTGTGAAAATTACTGCCACAACGCCTCCATTACATTTATCCTTTTTTTTTTTTTTTTTCAGTTTATGCTATGTGGTTTTTCAAGCCAAATTTACTGATATTTACTTCAAATGTATTAAAATCTTGCTATGTATTCCCTTTAATTTCATAATAATGCTATTTACCACAATTTAATGAGTGGAATTAGAAACTAAACGGCACTCGTCATTCATGCATGACAACTACTCAAAAAAGAATAAAATTAAAAAAACAAAAATAAAAAAGCATACTTTTGAGGCCACAACCACAAGAGATTTATCTTTGTGTGAGGCTATTTACTCGTTTACATATTTGCTTTTATGAATACTTTTGAGGGAACAAACAAGATTGTCTTGTAAACAAAAAGTTACCTGATATTTATCTTTTTTTCCCTTTTCCTAGGCTATTTACTCGTTTACATATTGCTTTTATGATTAGTGTAGAAGGAAAAAAATTATACCAGAAGACTTGGATTTTTTTTATTTTTGAAAGGAAGACTTGGTAATTTTAGTACCATTTATCTTAGCAATGCTAGTACAAAAACTGGAAGAGTGCCTCTTAATTTTACACAATCAGTCATGGGTGTATCCTTTAATCCTCTCGCAGTTCTTTTCCTTGTGGTACTCGTAGCAGAAGCTAGTCATGTTGATGTTTCCTCCGGAAGTACAGAATATTCTGACGATGTAACCTGCATTGAGAGTGAGAAGCAAGCGCTCTTGCGTTTCAAGCGAGACCTTGTGGATCCTGCAAACAGGCTCTTGTCTTGGGTTGGCGAAGACAGTGACTGCTACAAATGGGCTGGAGTGTCTGTCACAACATAACTGGTCATGTCGAGGAGCTTCGCCTTAGTGGTTCCGACCTCAGCTACAATGAACGATTAAAAGGCAAGATCAATCCATCCCTGCTTAACTTGAAACATCTAACTCATTTAGATGTCAGCTATATATAATGATTTTTTTGGAACTCAAATTCCCGGTTTCTTGGGTTCTTTGGTGAGTTTAAGATATCTTAATCTCATGGAAGCAGGATTTCAAGGGAAGATTCCCCACCAACTTGGGAATCTCTCGAGTTTGAGCCATATTGGTCTTCGAGGTCCTGAACTACTATTTTTTCGTTATCAGTTATATGCTGATAGCCTTCGTTGGATCTCTAGTCTTTCTTCACTCCAATATCTCGACATGAGCTTCACGTACCTTGGAGAAGCATATGATTGGTTATTCTCGATTAACAAACTCCCTTCTTTGTTAGAATTGCGATTGTCCAACTGTAAACTTATTCATGTTCATCCTCTCTCTCATTTCAATCTTACATCTCTAAAGATCGTAGACATTTCAAGTAATAGTTTTCTCTCTTCTTCTCTCAATTGGTTATTTCGTCTGCATAATCTGGAGTCTATTGACCTATCGGGTAACAATCTCGGTCATAATGATCCAATTCCATGCGGTCTCCGTAACATGACGCTTCTTAAAAATCTCGACTTGTCTGACAATGATTTCAATACTCCTATTCCGAAACGCCTTTATGGTATGGTTTTGGAAAACTCCAACGCTTGTTTCTCAGTTCAAATGACTTGCAAGGAGTCGTACGTGTCAAGTGCCATTGGAAACTTGACGTCTATTGTTAGCCTCGACGTCTCATTTAATGCTTTGGAGGGTAAAGTACCATCAGCTATCGGAAATCTCTGCAATTTGGAGTCGATTTCGTTGGGAGGTAACAGATTTGGCGGGAAAGTCTCGGACGCCTTCAAAAGTCTATCAGGTTTTAAACCAAATAGCTAAGACTAGACTTCAAGTCACTTCAATTGGTTGGGAATCATTCACGGGTGAACTCACAGATCAAATTGGAAAGTTGTAGAATCTGGTCGAACTTAATCTTGGGTATAATTTGCTTTCATAAATGAAATGTGTTGTTCCTAATATAAATAAATTATCTTTGCGCTTTGGGCAATGACGCAGCCAGTGAGTTATTCACCAAAAATAATAATAATAAAATAAATTAGTTTTTTGCTGAGTAATAAATTACATTTTTGGAAAGAAAATACATGCATGTATATTTTCACCCAAAAAAAAATGCCTTGAAGCTTGAAGTTAAACGAACATATGCGTGGCTAATTTAGATATAATTACCAAAAACTTTTTTTTTTAGATTTTTTTTTTCTTTTTTTTTTTTTGCACTTAAATTTTAATTCCCTTTCAAAAAAAAAAAGAACAAAAATTTTAATTTTGACTCCTATTGATGATAATAATAATAATTATAATAATAATAATAATAGTAGTAGAAAAATGAAAGGGACACCAACTCTAATCCCAATTTTTTTTTTTTAATTTGGAGTAGGGGGATTCGAAGTCTACACATTTAGGTGGAGTTAGGTGTCGTCTTACCGCTAGGCTATATCTGCAACCACCTAATCCCAACTTTTAAGTACCAACTTATGTAATATATGAGTTATCGTTCTTTTATTGGTAAATGTTTAAAACATCAACACATCAATTTATTGTATTTATCAATAAAAATATGACACATGAATTAGTACTCAAAAAATTGGGATTAGAGTTGGAGTCTCTAACGTTATTCATAATAATAACGTAAGGAAGATCATTATCATTACAATAAAAATTAGAAAGTAGTTTTAAGTTTATTTTCCTAAATCGCATTAGAGTTTGAGCAGGTTTCCCAAAACAATAATTTTAGTAAGTGTCCTTTACTGATGGCTCATGGCTGGTTAGTTTCCACTCTCCATTATTGGTTAATTTACTTTTCTCTTTGTCATGGTTTTCTCTTCTTATTATTTTCTTCCCTATAAATAGGTCAAAAGATTGTAATTTCAAGTCAGACTTGATTAATAATATAATATTGAATTTACATTTCCGCACTTAGCTTGATTTAAAATATAAACAAAGAACAAAGAACCAAAAAAAAAAAAAAAAGGAAAATTGAAGAAGAAGGAAGAAATCGCAAATGATCAGTTGTTTAAAACCATGGCAATGCTCTAGTGACGCAGTTTAATAGTCAAAAGAAAAAAGAAATTAAAAGAAGAGAAATTATTCAATGAATGGGTGTTTTATGTAAAAATTTTACTTTTGAATAGTTTGTGATTGTAAATTATATTAAGAGTGGTTCTTCTTTTTTTTTATATATATATAATGATATTAAAAGTGGTTCTATTGACACACTTTTTTTAACTCTCCACTTACCCCTCTTAAAATTTTAAAATAATTAAATTGCTTACTACACAACTTTATATGTATTCCAAAATTATCACTAACAATTTTCATAAAAGAAAAACTACTCATCACTTTAAATTTCTTTTTACACGCATTTTTTTTTTAATTTTGACGTTCTACTTAATAACATCTAGTTAACGTCTAAATATATATATATATATATATAAGAACTTTTCCGTGAAGCACCATCGGACTGTCGGACTGAAAAGTTCTCACTTTCTCTCTCTATCTCTCTCTAGTGGGTTGTACCGCTGTCTTCCCTTAATTGTGTCGGTCTCCTGCGCAGATTGTATCGCTGAACAACCATTCCTCCGGATGAGAGATAATTTCGGTATATATATATCTAAAAAATATATAGTTAACTACTCTTTTTTAACTCTACTTCGATAAAAAGAGTTACAAAAGAAAAGGCAAACAACAAAAGAACTTCATGTATATATATACCCAAACAATCAATAATCAAATTGTAAATACAACATTTAAAATATAAATAATAAAAAACCAAAACAAAAAGAGTCAGGAAAAAAAAAAAGGCGCTAAGAACAATACAACACCAAGGCATTAAAAAAATGATTTTTTTTGTTGGCGCAACAGTACCCTATACCAAGAATCAAACTATAAAGCCAACATGTTCAACCAGCAAAAAAGCCAATGTATTCAGCAATCAAAATTAAAAAATAAAAAAATAAAAATAAAGATAAAAGAGCCAATGTTTTCAGCAATGAATAGATATATAAACACACATATACATATATAATATTATGTCAAGCAACCAACCAATAACCAACGTGTAAAGTCAACATTCAAATGTGAAAAAAAATAATAATAAATAAAAAGCAATAAGACATAAATAAATAAATAAAAACATAACGGTAAAGCTATTATAAAGAATATTACCATATCTCAATGTAATTTTTTGAAATACCCATTAATGGGTAAAGATTTGGGTTTTGTAATAAGTTTCAAAATAATAAGGTTTATATGTTTTTTTTTTATTTGATATATAGGTGTGTGGAAAGGATAAAAGAATATCATTCAGTTTCTTTTTTATGATAAACTATTATACACCTATTAATAGTTGTCCTTTTATGTCATTTTATTTGAGTTTTTTTTTAATTAAAGAATTTAATTATAGGATGTGTAAAAATGGGAGTGTAAATATAGCCACCCTTACTTTAGTTGTTGAGTTAAACTTCCTATAAGTATTCTCATACTTTACATCAATTAGTTAAATTTAAAAAAAGATTTTTAATTATAACAACTTACATATAATATAAATTAGTACTTAAAAATTAGGATTATTGCTAGAATAAATGTGCGTGAATTTTTTTTTTTAAATGTGGACCAGAAGAAGAAGAAGAAGAAGAAGCAGCCTGGACCACAATATAGGGTAAAACTCAAAGCAAATAACTATGAATAAAAAAAATTAAAGGAATTTATCACAATGGTAACTTGAGTTTTTTTTTTTTTTCTTTAATAATTAGGATCAAAGGTGTTAAGGTCTCGAGCATAAAAGCAACATATATATATATAAATAAATAAAATTTCTATAAAAAAAAAAAAAAAAAAAAAAAACCCATAAACCCTAGTCCCATAGGGGGCATAACATACACTAGGGATACATATATAAACTAAGGTCATTTCTGGCTTAGTCCTATATAGATATCGATATAGATATAAATATATATATATATATATAAATGATTAGTCCTTAATTACTGGTTGCATGATCAGGTGCATCATATTTGAGGAATTCAGGATTGAGATGAGGGTAGTGAATCGCAAGCCTAATGAAATCCAGACTTCTCTGGCTGCTTTGGGAGTAAACCGTTGCCTCATAGAAATTATATTGTCTGAAGCTTCAATTGTCAAGTAGTGCCAAAAGCCATACTTGGCTATCATCAAATTCACCCTCACAAGTTTCACAACCTTCAAATTCTTTCCCTGCAAAATCATTCATATCCGTCACGTACCTAAAATATTAATCATTCGTGAATAGTCAATCCCTTGGGGTTTTTTTTTTTTTTTTTTTAAAACCAAAAAACGCCATAGATAAACAAGATCACTAATTTTTCCTTCTACATCTCTTATAGAGAGAATTCATTTGTGGGATAATTTTAAAAAAAAAATTTCACCCAACCAGTTATAAGTAATTACTATGTTGTCTTGGACGGTTTTATGGCATAGATATTTAGAAGCTTTGAATACTCTTCCATTCTTACACAACAGAAATTTGATCAAATAATCAAAACATACAGAATTGTGAATACCTATGAAGATACCTCTTGTTTGTTTAATTTGGAAATTGCAAATCTCACTACCTCAATCGACTCAGAAAAATCAGTACACCCGATAACTATTCCGCCATCTGATCTCCATAGCTTTCATCTTTCCTCAAACAAAACTTTGGGAGGTGAGATCTATTGGAAACAATCTGAATACGGAGACTTGAAACACGCAGTAAATACACTTTCCTTAAAGTGTTATTTGCCCCCTCTCGAAAGGAGATTGCTTTGGGTTGAACAGCAAATCGCTTCCAGAGTATGACAAGCCTTCAAAACGAATTTTAACACCAAGCAAAAGTGAAAATTCGAATAGAAAAATACAATATTTCTGGAAGAATAACAGTATAAGAGAGAGAGAGAGAGAGTTCAAATTTTCAGTGAATAAAATTTGATAAATATGATAACTTTTGGTGACACCCTTTAGAGAAAAACTGACATTAACGTATTTTCTAAAAATGTATTTTTTCTGAAAAAATACAACCGTTCTAAAAGTTACATCTTTTGAAATTTAAATTTAAATTTAAAAAATAAATTTATTTATTTATTTATTTAATATCAGTTTAATCATAATGCACCACGTGTCATGCACCCCGCACCCAAGTGCCAAGTGTGCCTCTATAGCCTCACTGCCCACGCCATGTGAGCCACATGGGCACCATATAGACACTTCCACATGTCACTAAATTAACCTTTCAAGATGAAAAAAACTTATAAAGTACTCTACAAGCTCATTCTTTACCCATGGGGACTTTTACACTAGTTGTCAATACCCAACAATACTAAGTTTATATATGGGCAAAACCCAACAAGATGTATCCTTCACTGCTCGAACTGCATTTCTTGACCTTAGCAATAATAACTTTGCCGGACTTAAAATTCCAAAATTTATCGGTTCTTAACGTCGATTGAAACACCTTAAGCTTGCAAGTGTAGGGTTCATTGGACACATTGCCCACCAACTTGGAAATCTCTCAAATCTACTATCACTTGACCATTCATCTTCCATTTTGCTGTCGACAGCCTCGATTGGTTATCTGATCTTGCTTCTTTGCAATAATACCTTAACCTGTCACGTGTAGATCTCTCTCTCAGGTTGCAAATTGGCCACAATCTATCAGCAAGCTTACTTCTTTGTTGGAGCTGAATTTATTTTCATGTGATCTTCCCGATGTCGGTCTTCGATCACATCCTCTCAAAAAATCTTCCCGCTCACTTGATGTTCTCGAACTCTCTTCCAACCCTTTCGGTCTTTCAATATTTTCCTTGGTGTCCAGTTTCAGCAAGAGTCTTGTTCATATTGGGTTAAGACCATGCCAGTTACAAGGTCAAATCCCAGATGCTTTCACAAACGTGGCTTCTCTAGTCTCCCTGGATCTTTCAGATTATCAACTCCAAGGTAGCTTACAAAAATTTTTCCGAAACCTATGTAGCTTGGAGTTGTTTTTTGTTACGTCAAATGAGTTTTCTGATCAGGACATCCTGAAGTATCTTCGTTTAAATGACAATTAATTATTTTTGGGGGCCTATTCCAAATCTTACAAGGTTACGACTTCAGGGTCAATACCAGATCTCGCAGGACTTCCGACACTATAATAGGTTACGACTTTCTAACAACCAACTAAACGGATCTATACACGAGAGTCTCGGTCAACTTCCTTTCCTCAATAACATGGACCTGTCCTCGAATTTGTTTTGTGGGACGATAACCGAAGCTCACTTCACGAATCTCTCTCGTCTAGAGTTTCTAGACATGTCTCAAAAATTCTTTCTTGAAGATGAATCGAAATTGGATTCCACCTTTTAAACTCTCTTCTTTAGTTTTGAACTCCTGCAAAGTAGGCCCTTGCTTTTCCAATATGGCTTCGGACACAGCGGGAGCTGATCAATCATGATATGTCCAAAGCCGATATTTCAGATACAATACCCAACTGGTTGTTGGACCTATCTTTTTTCCAACTTAAATTTACTTGAACATCTCTTTCAACCAAATTCGGGGAGAGCTTCCCTATAGGTCAACCAGATCCCATGATATTCAGCTCGACTTTAGTTCGAACAACCTGTATGGTTCACTCCCATCGTTCCCTTCAACCACAGTCATTTTGAGTCTCTCTAAGAATATGTTCTCAGGATCCATATATCTTCTCTTTGTAAACTTCCGAACCCTACAAGATTGTATAAGCTAGACCTATCTGATAACAGATTCTCGAGGAAACTGCCAACTTGCTGGAGGCAATTTTCGGAATTTGCAAGTCTTGAATCTTGCAAGCAACAACTTCACTGGACACCTACCAACCTCGTCACGTTACCTACCCGAAATTGCAATATTGCGCTTGCATAACAACGACTTGACTGGAGAAATTCCTTCTTTGGGGAACTGTAAGCATTTGGCTCTTCTTGACCTCTGGGAGAATAGAATAACTGGAAACGTAACAGAAAGATTGTTACTGCAAATGGGATGCAATCTGATATTTTTGCGCTTTTGCGCCAATGAATTATGCGGAACAGCGGAAGCATCCCTACAAGTTGGTGCAGTCTACAATACATCACCGGAGTTTTACCACATTAATGCCTTGATAATATGACAGCCATGTCATCACGTTGGTTAAACATTTTCCTCCGGGATATTGGTTCTACAAATTTGCTGTGGAAGGACTAGAAACCAAGTTCGGGGGAAATCTTGTATACATGAGAAGCATTGACATTTCAAGCAACAGTTAAGTGGGACAATTCCTGAAAACATTACAAGTCAGTTGAGATTGGTGTCTCTAAACCTGTCCAGGAATAATTTGATTGGAAGTATTCCTCGTGAAATTTGGCCGGCCGGGATATTTAGAATCTCTTGATTTGTCAAGAAACCAGCCATCAGGTACAATTCCCTCAAGCTTTTCTACTTTAAATTTTCTTGGTAGACTAGACTTGTCATACAACAACTTGACAGGCCGAATCCCATTTATAAGCATCCAACCCCAAAGCTTTGATGCGACTGACTACAAGGAAAATCTCCAACTTTGTGGACCACCACTCACAAAAGGTTTCCCTGGAGATGAACCAAAGGTAGATCCCGGTGTCACTGAAATGGCAAGAACCACGGAAATGAAATCGATGATGATGAGTTGGTAACCTTTGGCTTCTATGTGAGCATAGCGGTCAGATTTTTCATGGGATTTTGGGGAGTTTGTGGCACTTTATCTGCTTAAAAGTACATGGAGATATGCCTACTTCAGTTTCTTATACAGCATTGATGATTGGATACAAGTGACAACAAGAATATTTAAAACAACGCTGCTGAGAATGCACACGCAGAGCTAAACGGTAAAGCAATACAATGTTCCTTTCTGTTTTTCTTGATCAGTATTTTCTGTGCAATTGTTATCGAACTACTTATTATTTTCGAGTTCTTTTTTGGATGACTTTATATCTATATTGGTAATATGAAATTTCTACCTCTACTATGGCATCTTGCCATTTTTGTTCTTAGGTCCGCAAAATGCCACCATTTGCTACTTACTCCCAAGTTTTTACTTTCTGCAGGAGATATATAGTCTAGAGCCCGTGGAGAAGAGAACATTAATTTACAAGCACGCAACGGTTGTGCAGGGAGCTCATACTTGTAATCTTTATATAGGCTTTAGACCCCATTCACTTATGCTTTCCAGGGTTCCGTCCCCTGTGCGACTAGGCCACCTTTATTTTGTCAAAAGCCTAACTCTATGTTGTACTATATTTGTAATTTGATCGATCCTCATATTTTAACTTAGGGGTTATGTGTGTGCTCTTCGATATCATCTAATGTTTTTTAACTCTTATATAGTTTCTTACATCTTAGAAAATACAGCTCATATGATACGAGATTTGGCACTTGCATGTCTTTCTCTTATGATTTGGAACCCGTGTTTTTTTTTCCCCCTAAATCTATCATGTGTACATGGATAGTGTATGCACTCCTAGTATTTATTAACAAAATAACCAAAAAATTGTCTTCTTTTCTTTTTTCTTTTTTTTTTTTTTTTTACACTTTTGTGTTTTTTCAACAAAGCCAATTGGGTCAAAGCACGCCCAACCCACCCAAAACCGATGACCCATCCGCTTGTGCAGTCCTAACTGATGTGTGACTTTAACTCCCGATTTATTTTGCCAAAAGCCTAACAACCAATCAGAAGGGACTTTTTGCTTCGAAAGAACCTTGAGATTTTCCGAAAATGCAATTCCCAAAATGACCATCGAGTCGAAAAAAATTTGTTAGTTTCTCTACTATGTTCTCCTACTCCCATCTTTCTATTCACCAAAAAGGACTATCTATATCTTTCGCTATTTTCAAGTGCAAACTGAGAAACAAAATGCAAATTTTATGCTTCCACAAAGGGAGGGGGGGGCGGGCGCCGAGCAACCAATTTCAGCGCAGAGAGGGAGATATATACGGTACAATAGAAAAAAAAAAATTTGAAAACCAGTAGGATCCCTCTTCAAAAGAAACTTGGAATAATATGCATTTCTAAATATACAGTAAAATCAAGAGTCTCTCACAAGATAAAGGGTGTTAGCAAGTTGCTTTTCTTACCGTCTTGTTCTAACCAACAACAACATCCGAAATGGAGGTACACAAACCAAAAGCTCTTCATGGTTCCACCAAAAATAGGTGTTACTGGCCAAAGTCAGCATTCAAATTTGCCGAGTCATGCGACAACAAACAGAGAAGAAGAAGAGGAAGAACAAACACGTGTATTGTCTCATCTGTACACTAAACTGGAACTACTCGCCAACGGCAATCAAAGGTAATCCCCTGGGGAAGAAGCAAAAGGGAAGGGAAGGGAGCAAGGAGAAGAAGAAGAAGAAAGCACAAAAACAATGTCGGTTTACATCCTTTCAAAACATGTTAACCAGCCACGCTGTCTTTAAGGAATAACCATTTAGCTTACCAGCCACCATGTCTCGAGAAATAGTCATTATCCAATGATATAGCAAGGGCAACAGTCACAGCTCTCTCTGATAATGTCAAGGGACAGGCAACTTCCAAATCTTGGACCTGCAACCAGAAAGAGTAAATACAGGATTGAATGAAACAAAAAACCAATTAGAGAAGAAAATATTTCTCGATTTGACAGTTTACCACTCTAGCAGGTCCAGTCTTGGAGCTTGGATCAGAACTCCCAAAACGGATAACATATTGACCAGCATCAGTAAAAAGCTGTTTCATACCAAATTATGACAACATATTAGAATAGTATAACTCCAATTTTTTTCTTCAGATAAGCCAATTAAACCAAAAAATGGTAGAAAATCGTGTGATGGTAATTAAGAAAGCAGTAACCATGATACACGATCACAACAAAACTCACAAAACACAAATTTTTGTTCCTTTTCAAAGGATATGAAATTTTCGAAGAATTAACTAACGTGAAAAGGTGAAAAAAAAAAAAACATTATCAGAATCACACGATAATAATTTTGCAAATAGAAGCGAAACAACCTCAAACCCAAAACCTCTCCAGTCACGATCAATCTCAGCCAGAACATTCCCATTGATGTCCTTCAAAGTAAAAGTCCAATACCAAAAGCCAGGATTTTCAACCACCGCAAACTGCTTGTTTCTACAAAATTGTTCGACGCTTAGGCTTCAGTGCAAAAGTGGCAGCAAGGTATAACGAACTACAGAACAAACTAAATCATCAAAGTAACTATGATTAAAAACCAACTACATCTACTCGTCAATCCGATAATAGTGGAATGCAAGTAAGAACTGCAGAAATAGAAGGCGCTATAGTTGATTAAGTAAAGCAATTTGTTTTTTTATTCGAAAGCATCAGAAAAAGATAAAGAGAGAGGAAAGAAAAGGGGAATTACCCTAGGTACAAATCATAAATCCTCTTCCACAAATGCCATCGTCTATGAACGACACCAATTTCCTAGAAATTAACAGGTATGTGACACCATCAGTAACAAATAAAAATCTAAATGACCTATGGAATAACAAATATGCCGAACCAGCATACCTTACCATTGACCTCTGCATATATTGAGCTGGTTATCCACCAAAAAGGCCTGCGAACCTAATAATGGTAGCAAATAAATATATCAATATCTCACAAGGAGTGCCAACCAACTTCTCAGTGTTCAAGACAAGTCAAAACCCTCACCCTAAAGAGCTTGTTACCCAGTGCATCGGTTATGTAAGCAACAAAAGGGCGCCTCAACCGGACCAACTTCAAAATGAAAAAGAAACATCAGCAAGGAAGTATCTTTTCTAACAAAAAAAAAAAGATCATTAGACTAATACTGACAAAGATGCATCACATGAAATATTCACATAAACATGGACCAAACATGTTCTCCAAATCCTACCACATTCCGAAAGCCATTTTAGAGATCATTACTCAAAAACGTGTAGTTCTGCAACTTAACAAGAAAGTAATTTTGAAAAGAAAAAAAAATACTATAACAGAATAAACTCGATACAAGTTAATATATCAACAACGAAGCTCATTCCATAGAAATTGTACGTGGTGCATTGACTAGCAAAAAACTCTGTTTTGAAATCTTAAAAAAGGGGGAAAAATATATGGTAGATACCTGTCTGGCAATAGGGTTACTCTTCTCACGAATAAAGCCTACAGGCTGTAGAACAACCACAACTCCATAAGTGATAGAAACTTGAAAATAGTTTAAGGTCAAACAATTGTATAGGAATTATACGTTCTATTAGAGCTTAAGTAGTATCTAGGAACTCAGGATTGAAATAAAAGTATAACCACTCACTGATTGGGGATAGCACACATCTACAACGGCATATCGATTTTCCTGGAGTATCATCAAAAAGAGTATATTACTAGGAATGAATTAAACAAAAAGAATAGCACTAGACAATGTAAACACTGCATTTTGAAAAATCATTGTAGAACTTGAGAAACATTTTATATTGAAACCAACGGGTAAAAGAATAAATTTTACTTTTTACAATATCATCAGAACAAAACTTGTGGATAAGTGTTCAGCAATAAAAATGATATCAGTTGGAAAGCACATAAATCATACAGTTTTTTTTCATCAGGAGGTTCAAATTACCTGTTCATAACCCAAGACAAGATTCGCCCACTCTATATCCCTAGTAATCAGCAAATTTGATCGGGCAAGAAGAGGTGCCACCTGGGCCTACCGAATTCAGTGAATAACAAGTGAGACATTTCTATATTAACCTATCAGCAGGTATTAAAAAGAATGAGATAAGGAAGAAAATGTTACATTAACAAGTACAGGACAGGCTTTTATCACACAATATTTCTTCTCCATTAAAAGATGTATGGCCAGATAACAATCATATTTAAAGCAAAAAACAACAAATAAAAATCATATTCACATGACAAAACAAAAACAACAAAAGGCAACAGATATTATTATATTACAAAAAGAGAAGGTACATGTCACAATAGTTCAAAAACTATAACAAAACAACGAGAAGCCAGATAATCAAACAATGCCCTAATTAATCAACTAAAGGGAGTTGACAGGACAGTAATCCATCAAATATGCTATTACCTTCAATCCAAGATATAAATAATCAAAAAAATTACCCTTCTAAAGATTTTGTTACGTTAAGCCCTCAGAGCTAGTTTGGTACAAGGGAAAGTGAAAGGAAGAAATGGGCTGGTAGGAAGGGCTAGAGGAGGGAGTTAGATTGGGTGACAAATTCAAAATCGTCTCAAAGAACACCCCAATTTTGATCCCTCTCAACTTGGAGGGATTCTTTTTCGAAAATTATCCATTTGATTGGACTATAGTGTCAAATAATTTGATTACCCATCACTACTAGTAGTTATACAAAAAAAAGATTTTATTTCCGTTCCATCTTTATTCTTTACACCAAACAAAGAAAGCACCTCTCTCTCCCTCTCCATTTCCCTCACCTAGGTTATCTGCTTCCTGTTTCCACTCCCTCCTACTAAACAAGGCTCAAATTTAATGAAACAAAAGGTACCACATTCAATCAAAGCGATGAATAATTATTAAATATCCGTAATTAAAAAGGAAAAAGACCTGAATTTACCTCTTCCGGAGATTCTGGCTTCAGAAACCCAGAAACCGATTGGCTAGGAGGTGGTTGTTGCATAACACGTTCACTCTCTTCAGCAACAGATGAACCTGAAAACAATCTGCCAAAATGATTGTCGTATGTCGGCGCTCCACGACGCCCATAGACGAGTTTTCTTCTCCCTTTCCTTTTGGAATCCTCCGTTTTTTTATCCGTAACCCAGAGCCGTGCAAGAAAATCTCTGTCCAAGCGAGAATCGTTCCCAGCATTCTGTCCAAACTGACGAGACATGATCAAAGAAGCGCTCGGGTTTGAATGGAGAGAATTGGCTCCAAAGAAACTCCATGACCTAAATCCCCAAACCGGTTTTCTTGCTCCGATCAATCTTTCTTGAAAACCTGAATCCGAATCCCCAGCCGATGAGCCACCGGATTTCGTTCGCGATAGCGATCCTCCAAGGACTCGAACCTTTTCGCCATTGAAGAAAACGCCATCAGCTTGTTGATTTCTTCTTCCGCACGGCAATGACGAATCGAATTTCGAAATCTGCCCGGGGGAATTTTTTATCTTCGCGAGGCAACGCAATCTTCTCCAATTCATCTCGAATAAAAGTCACAAATTTCTGAACAAAAATTAAGTTTTTCAGATTATAAATTCCAAAAGAAAAGTAGAAGACGAAGAAAATGAACGGAGAATAAAGATAATCGCATAACTAAATCTTGCATAAAGATAAGAAGTATCAAGTAAGGGGAGCGAGAGAGAAAAGGAAATGACTTGCGTTCAAACTTATTTTTCCGCGTGTTTTCCCAGCATCCAAACAGAAGTTAAAGAATACCCATTAAGACGTGAAAGTGAAACAGAAGTTAATTTGTTGCAATGATGGAGTGCAAAGAGAGAAAGAAGAGAGAGAGAGAGAGAGAGAGAGAGAGAGCTAACCAGCTCTGTTTGTATGTTTTGAGGTTTTGTTGGGAATTGGTGGGTGTTCCCCCCTGTTTTGTTGTTTCTTGAACTTTCTCTGACTTGATTTCTTGCATTCCTCTCACCTGGTCGCCTTCAAACAAGTCCTTTGACTGTCTCCCTCTCTCACTTCTCGTGAATCTTTCTTTCTAGCATGGGCTTCGGCCCATGGCCCATTTGTGAGGGTGCTTATTGGGCCCCATGTCTTCGGAGTATTCTACAATAGACTGGAGATAACAGGTCATTTGATTTGATTTGATAATGTGCCAGTTAAATCCGTCCGTCCAATATGAAAATTTTATCCATTGAAGCAACTTTCTTCAAGAGAAAATGATCGAAAGAACCACTTCTTTTTTATCTATTAATCAACACAATATAAACTCTTTTATCTTGATCAATATGACAATAATTTTTAGTTTATTTCAATTTAATTTTATATCATATTAATCTAATGATACTTTTTGATGTCATATTAATGTAATAGTTTTTTTATGTCATTTAAATTTGTATCATTTAAATACTTTTCCTTTTTTTTAAATCGAGTATTATATTATTGTTGTTTCTAATGCATTAAGTAGAGAGTAATTTATAGAGCCTGCATTCGTTGATATGACCATAGAAAATTTTTTACCGCCAATCATCAAATGACCTGAGCGTTGTGGTGATAAACTTGTTCATTCATTTGTTGGGGAATTTTTACGACAAACCTCTTTTGCCCGTTAATAGTAATCATTGTTTAGTCATTCAATAACTCAGTTTAGATTTTATATCTTCCTAAAATCTATTTTTGTCAATTTATTGCTTTTAGAAATCCAAAAGTCTTTCACACATAACTTGTTTGATAAAAGAAGCTAAAAATTAGCTAAAGCTAAACTATAAGGGGACGACCAATAAGACATGAAATTCGAGATAACATATGTAACTTTCTGCAAGATAAACCATTATTATTATTTTTTTTTTTTTTTTTTTGGTAATTTCATGCAAGACTAACCACACTTCAACAATACAATATTTGGAATCAAAACATTAGACATCATCAATTTGTACAGTCGTGCGGAATGAAACTAAAAACATATCATGTGCGACATTACCCACTTTTACAGTAAACACGCACAAAAGTAAACATATTAACTGTAGTGACTGAGGTTGATAGTACCATAAAAACCCAAATCACCAACCTGTCACAATCACAAATATCTCGCTTCAACTGAAATCAAAGAACAAAATACGAAATTTTTAACATGTATCTCACCCAAGAATCTGAATTCTAAAGACTGAAGATCTACACTATTTTACAAATTCGAGTTAAGACCTAATTCAACTTCTCAAGGCTCGTCTATTTTTTCTAAATTAGTTTTTTTTTTTTTTTTTTTTCAAAAAAAAAGAGCGAGAGAGAAGAAAAAGAAACAATCGCAGAAAAAAGACATAACCTTCTCATCAGAGTACCTCCTACTTCTTCAATATGATTGCCGAGACACCTTTGTTTCCCGACTACGACTAAACCTTTTTGCCTTTTCAGATACTCGGACCTCTAAAAGTTTTGCTGTACAGGACTTTCTTCCAAGCCATGGTTACCTGCTTCACCCAATTATTCAAAAGAAACTTGTCTGGAATCAAGAGTTAATTAGCAATAATAAATGATGTACTAGCACTATTCCAAATTTATTGCGTTCACCATATAAGAATGTACATGTAAATCTATGATGGATTTCTGTCCACATCACTATTTAACAAAGCCCCATTGCTAGCTGCGGCTTTAGATGGCGGCCTATTAATCTTCTCGAGTAACCTACTGAAAACTAATTTGACAGGTATGCACGCTACTGTTGTGGGCGGCACAGACTCCGGTTTGATCAACCCGTCCATTTGGCTGCTACTACTATCATGTGTTGTTGGCTTGTTACTGAAGTTATGTTCAATAGCTATAGAAGACAGAGTCCTTGTCTTCTGGCTGGATGATGAGCTTACTTTCTTCGGCACCTTTTTGTATTTTCTGTCAGATGGAGGCCCCGAATTGTGAAGAGTGTTCTTCCTCGCCAGCACCGGCTTGTGACCGAAATTCCCTACGTTTGATTTCTTGGATGGCGGCTTGCTTTCTCTATCTAAGAAGGGAAAATCATAAGCAGCTTCTTCACCATCCAGTGCCGACGATAAATGAGGGCGTGGGACCCGGAAATTTGCTGTCCTCCTTGCTGTTCTCCATGCCTGAGGAAGAGCTGTACTTCCATCATTTTCAATTGGTTCATCACCAAAATCATCAATTGTGGGAAGGAGATGACTACATGAACCGTCTTCTAAGGCTTCGATCTGGATAGGGTGCCCTATAATTGCCTTCCCATTCAACTTACTCATTAGAGAGACAATAGGAACAGGCTCTTTTTGATAACTTGCTTGGACTTTCAAATCGACATCCATCAGCATGGATCTTGACCTCCCACCAAACTGATAACGGGAATCGTAAACTGGGTCAAAACGTTCTCTTTTGATGTCCCAATATCCCCTCAAAGAAGACCGATCCTCCCAACTTGGGTCGTCCCAATCAATTATACTACGGCCAAGACTATTTCGACCTTTGAATGCAGCTCTTGATGAGGAGTATCCATTGTCTAGTCCAGTCAATTCCGTCCTAAAATCCTAGTAAAACATATCAGCCTTGTCAGAAAAACACAAGATACTTTCAAAAAACAAAAAAAAAAAAAAGGGGGATCATAAAGAAAAGTATTCTAGAAAAAACCATCAGATTCCCAAAAGAAGACCTTCCGCACAAAACACTTACCTTTTCTTCAGGATATGCTCCATACACATAACCTTTCCAATCAGTTGCATCCGCAGACCTTTTTGTAAGATTGCGAATATTCCTTTTCCCTTTCAATTGCCATTTGGACACAGCTTCATTAGCAGATGAAGGATAATGACCATAAAAGTGAGACATGTCACCAGAAAGCATTGGCTCATCAGGCTCCTCGCCACCCATGTTTCCATGCTCTTGTGCTTCATATCTTCCCATGGAACTCACTTCTGGTTCCGTGGGTACAGCAGCATCTGAACAACCAAGAGAAAGGGTTACTGTTACTAGATGACAAATATGCAAATAAGTACACCAGCTAAAAGTAAAGAAATTATAAATAAAAATATAATAGTGTCACTTATAGTACAGCACAGTTTCGGTTACTGATAGTCTGATAATATTAATCCTACAATAGATCCCAGATAGAACAAAATACTATCAGCACGGTAGAGGCAATTTGATTGTTTCAGCAAAATAAACCAGCCACACAAACCTCAGGACAGGAATAACAAACAAAACTGTTTTCCCCAGCAAATCTGCATGCTTGTCTAAATCAAACTTTCCCAAACCAAAGACTGAGAATTCAAAACCTATCAAGTTCTTATTTTTAAGAATTCCTAGCCAATTCTCACTAAAGATTGTCCCTAGACTCTAGTGTTTATAATTATATCCATCTTATGGTCATGTGAGGTCAAAGTACAAAACTCCGGCAGACTTCTGACACCAGCCCAACACATCACAAGGGTAGGATATGGAGCTAAATGATACTTATCAACACAAACATTTCTATGGACAAGATCAAATCCGTAATGGGAATTTTGTTTCGGCCATAACTCTAAATCTCTAACTACTAATTGTGAACTTGAAAAACTTTGATATGTTCTTATGTAGACTACTAAATGCCAAGACGATCCTTTCAGATCACAACAATTCAACTATAAAAGGACAAATTCAGTATTGTTAAAGCCTAATGGCAGATTACACAAATAGAACTAAAATCAAGAAGAGATGCAATCAGCTACAACTATACAAAGTTGATCTGTCAAACACAGAAATCAACAAAACCATCTTCACATCACTAATAAATAGATCAACAAAGGGAGGTGAAAAAACTAAACCTGAGAATACAGCCATTTCTTCATCCATATCTTCTGTCTCAGAAGAATCAGACTCGGATTCAGAAGAATCAGTTTCAGAAGTATCTGATTCATCTTCTGTAGAACCAGAAATGTTCTCTTCAATGGAATTGGGATGTAGAGAAGCTCCAATTTGGGAATCCGACATCTCAATGTCACTTTGACTTTGTGATATTGCTTTATAGTCTAAGGATTCGCTAGACTCAGCTGGAATGTACACACATCTGCTCCTCTTCGCTCTGCAAATAACTCCCAAAGGCTCCACTCCTGAAATAGAAGTAGAAACAGTAGCACTGTCAGGTTGCATGGAATGAGGGACTTCAAATTTTGCACTACTCTTCAAAACTTGGACAAGAGGGCGGCGCTTGTCACGTCTCTTGACCAAACATTCCTCACTCAACCCCTCATGTAACCTTTTCCTTTTGTCTAAAGAATTTTTACCATTCACTTGACTTGTATTTCCCATCTTAAGAGCGCCACTAGAAAGAGCTTGAACACTATTGTCAACTAATGGTTTCCCAGAACCATTCGAAGAAACGGGAGGCGAAAGTTTTGTCTTTGAAGGGGCAATCCTAAGCCCAAAGTCCTGCAAGCCTCTCATCCGGGGTATGACTTCAGAATGATCCTCTTCCCCGCTAAGTTGGTTTCCACCTTTGGATTTTTGGGAAGACAAAGGACTCCCTAGAATCTCATTCTTAGGAGACACATCTAGCTTCTTATAAAACTGATTTGGTTTGGAATTTCCAAGTTTTAGATTATCATTTCCAAAACTTTCTGAAGGTGTAACTAACCCCTTTTTCACAGCACCAGATGACTTACTGTTCGCACTATCAGAAGCTATACCCAACTTCCCTTGTTTCTTCAACTGTTGCTTCTCAAGTTCAAGTGCATGAAGAATAGCATCTTCTCGACGTGCATACTTCTCTCTTTTCTTTATTGGCATTCCCTGGGCGGATTCAGCCCTCTCGATACAATCGTCAAACTCACCACATCGAAATGCCTTCACACGCTTGGACTTCTCTAAATTGTACCAATCCCTGAGAAGCAAACCACATAGAAAATCTTACAAAAGCCAAAAAGGAGAAAATAATACAACAAACCAATAAAAATAGATTGTGGAATTTTTTTTTTTTTTAAAGCTAATCCACACGCATATGTTCAAAAGTATCCATCTTGCTATACCACTCAAAATTTGTTACAAAAACACAAAAGGAGACAAAAACACTCGCAAAATTAATAAAAATAAGAAATAAAATATATGTGACCTGGTAAATATACAATATATATACATATATATCACCATCCAAGTCTTCATCAGGTTTCAATAAATTTCTATACTTCTATTACCGATAGGATATACCAGTAAAAAATAGCACAGCATTGGTATTGAACTTTTTCATACCCAGCCATAGAATTCTCCTAAAAATAGATCCTAGGAATTCCTCAAACGCTAATCTGCGAATTCATATACATATAGACGTACCCGTTTTGTGATATTTTTTGTACATGAAAGTATGCACGGAAACCCCTAGTTTCCAGTATTACTTTCTATTCTATGAAGTTTGTAATCTCACGCCAGCAAAAACCAAAAAAAAAATTTTGCAAGCCCTTCTTCTAATGTTTAGCAATTCATTCAAGAAATACCCATTTCGTCGTTTCCTTTCAACATCCTAATTCCCTACCATTACTTTCTATTCCAACCTCATTTCACAGCAGAAATACAAGAAATTGCAATGTCCAACACCTCTCTCCATCACGAAGCTCCGCCTTATTCTAAATATTTGACAATCCAAAACACCCACCGGAGTGTTATTTTCAGGCATACAAACTGAAAAGAACACCCACAGAATAATATAAACAAATTGAACAATTATTGTGATTTCTTTGAACATGAAAGAGTGCACACAGAAAACCTATTTCCAGTATAAATATATATTCAAAGAAGTTTTGAAATTCAAACCACCAATGTTTAAAGAGAAATTGCAAGGTCAAACACACCTCTTTACCACTAAGCAAATTCTAATATTAGACAATTCATTCGAGCAAAATAAAGTCCAAAAAAAAAAAAGTCTTCAAAATGGTTTCTAATCCAAATTTACAAGAAATTGTTCAAAAGTTCAAACAGGTGAAACTAGAGAGAGTGAGAAAGAAAAAACACGAGAGAGAGAGAGAGACGTACACACTGGCGTCTTCCCTGCCGAGGAGCTTGACGGGAGTCCCAGAGCGAGGCGAGGTGAGATGCGAAACCGAGAGCTCCTCGGGACCCACGATCTTCCCCGGCCACCAGGAGCCGTTCCTCCGCCGCACCCACACGATCGATCCCACGCTGAACTCCGCCGCACCGGAATCCGTACTCCCCATACCACACACTTCAGAACCGCCAAAACAATCCCTCCCTCCCCAACCCCCCTCTCTCTCGCTCTCTCTCTCTAACAAACAAACAAAAATCAGAAGTCTCGCCTCGGCGGCGGAAGCTCAGCCTCCGGCGAAGAACAGGAAAGAGCCGATGATCCAAAGGGGGCCGAATAAGGAGGATCCGAGAGGACGGAATCGGGCTAGGGTTAGGGTTTCCATTCAGAACTGGAGATTTTCCATCTCTTCTTTTTTTTTTTTTTTGGTTAGACGTATGTACCTGATAAAACTGTTTCTTCTTCTCTCTCTTTCTCTCTCTAGAAGTCCCCGGTTTCTCTCTCTAAAAAACAAACACAGAAGGAGGTGTCTATCTGGGTGTGTTGAATTTGTGGGGGGTGAGGAGAGATTTTTATAAAATCGTCCCTCATTTTTTAGCAAAATACAATAATTTACTTTATTTTCTAGGAAATATGAAAGTAACCCTTTAATTATTTTTTTTAATTTCTCCCAAATAGATTATTAAAAAAATAAAAACAAAAACTCTTCCAATTATTATATTTTTCGGTTAACTTACTATTCCAGGTGAAAATGGTTTTGTTTTGCATGGAATATTTTTTATCATTACATACCGAGTTAATTCTGTATAAGAATATACGTGAGAGTGTGTCACATGAGAGATGCAGAGTTTACTTCGTACTTATTATGTTCTTTTAAAAATGTGTTTGGTATATTTTAGGAAAATTATTTTGAGTATTAAAAAGGTGAAAACAAATGTTGAATATGTAAGTGTTAAAAATTGAAAGGAAAAAAAAAAAAAAGACTATAACATTGTCTTATTTTCTTAAAAAGTCTATGGAACATTTTTTTCAAGTAAAAAAATTTATTAAACATTTTCTTAATTTAAGGGGGAAAAAAACATTATCAAGCTCTTAAATATGTTTTTCCTTTTTATACTTTTGATTGATATAAATATGAACTGTATGGTTAGTAACTTAGGACCACATAAATACCATGTTAGCTTATCATTTTCTTTAAAACCATTAGATGTTAAAAATGGACCAATATTATTTTGTATTCTAGCATTTATTCCCATCATAACTAGCCATAACTTTATATATTTCGGTAGGATAAATATTTATGTCTAATTTTTAATCAAGATGAAATTCTTAAACTAAGGACAAAAAAAAAAAAAAAGAACCTAGGGGAGAGAAGCCTTATGAGTCATTCAAGTTAAAACGAAGGCAAGATTGTCAATTTAAAAGTTTTAAAAGATTGCATCATTCTTGCAATTATTTTGGAATTTGATTTATTTAAAATTAATTTTTTTGGCCAATTCTGATGGGGGACGTACTTTTTCCCCACCAAATGGAGTAAAAACTATTTATCGCTAGATTAAGATCGGATGACAAGTATCAATGAAGGAATACCAAAGTGACATAAGACCTCCCACATATGATTGAATGTACAAAAAAATAAAAAACTATTGCTCCGTTTGGTGAAACATCTTAAACTCAAATTTTTTATCTCAGTTTTTGTCTTTTTTTGAAAAGTTAACAAAAATTATAACTAATTTTTAAAAAGTAAACCAACTCAAACTTAAAAATTTCAACTCAAATCGTTTCACCAAACGGATATGGCTTTGTTTGATGAGTCAGTTTGAACTCAATTTTTTGAGTTCAAACTGAACTCAAGGCATTTGGTGCCCAAGTTTGGTTCCAACCATGAGTTGGACCGTTGCACAGTAAACCAAACTTGGTTTACTGTGCGCCAACCCCCCAACTGTGCGCCCATTTGCTGCTTCACAGTGGCTCCGTTGACGGCGTTCTTGATCGTCGACCACCCACCCCATGTCGCCCACTGTCCGAATTGCTACCCCGCGTCAACGCCGTCGTCTTGGAGTTCATTCCATATGGTAAGAACTCGCGAGCCACTCACCCTCGAATCGCGAGCTCGCCGGCCTCGCGAGCCAACCATTGTCCAATTGCAATAAGAAGCTCGGCACTGGGCATGGAGGAGAGCAAATTTTCGACGGCGAGGGGAGACCGATGAGTGGGATTTCCTCTTTGAATTTACAGGTCCAATGGTTGGGATTTCTTTCGAAAATGTTAAATGAAAGGAAAAAGAAATGGAGAGACAGAGAGAGTGGGAAACCGAGAGAGATGGAGGGGAGAGAGGGGGATAAAGAGAGAAAGATAAAAGAGAGAGAGATGGGAGAGAGGGCATAAGGGTGGGGAGCATGATTGTGTCGTCATGTTGGGGGGGAGGGCGACACAACCCAGATCTGGGTTCGTGTCGGGGGGTTGTGAGAGGGAGGGAGAGGGAGGGTGAGAGAGGGGGGCGGGGGAAGGCGTCGGGGTATGGGGTGGGGGGCGCGACCGCATTGACGGAGATGGTGGGAGCGACGACAGTGTAACCCAGAGCTGGGTTTGTGCCGGGGGGTTGCTAAAGGGATAGAGCGAGAGGGAGAGAGAGAAGCAGGGAGGGGGCAAAAAAGGCAAAATGAAAAAAAAAAGGAATAATTTAAAGGAAAAATTATTTAAATCTCAAAGCAAAACAACTAACAAATCTTAAATATTTTTTAATGGACTATAGTCACAAGTATTTTACACATAGGAACCAAATTAAGTTGTAAAAAAAATTACTAATTTCCAATACATAATACAATTCTAATAAATTATATTTCTCAATACAATAAACTTTTTACATCCAAATACTCAATTCAAGTTAAACTTTTTAACTCAAACTTTTTATATTCAAACACTCAACTCAAGTTAAACTTTTAAACTCAAATTTTTTACCAAATGTTCAACTCTAACTCTCGACTTAACTTATTTTTAACTCAACTTAAAAATCTTAACTCAAACCGTTTCACCAAACGGAGGCTATATATATATATATATATATATATATATAAGGAAGCTAACGACGGGACACCGGAGGAGCTCGCTCCGCCGTCGAACAATTGATGGTTGATCGGACCGGAAAAAGCTCGCGAGGCTGCAGATTTGGGCACCCAAACTTTGCAGTCATCCGTAGGCATCTCACCCATGCTGGCGACTTCCTCTGCAACCTCCGGCATCTCGGAGGGGACTCGGAGACCTCATTGCTCTCCTTGCTCTGCTGTGTGATGCCGTCGTCCATGGGGGACAACATCGATTTGTCGCGCCGGTGGGTTGCCGGGGTTTGCGAGCTTCGGCCACCGTGGGTCGGGCATCTCCGGCGGAAGGGCAGATTATACATATTTAGGGCAAATCCGTCGCCTATGGGAGATTGCCCCTCGGCCTCCCCATCGTGAGCTCGCTGGCGTTGACCACATTGCGATCTCACCAGCATCGTCCACATTGCGAGCTCGGATCCAAATTTCCATCTTCGCCCTCCCCTCCGCGTGAACCAGTCACACCATTGGGAGACCCACTACCTCGTGAGCTCTCTCCGGCGAACCACCGTGGTTGATGTTGCTAGTTGTTTTGGATGAAGAGGAAGAAAAAATTTGCCTATTGTTTTTTTTTATTAGTATTATTATTTGGTATTGGGTTTGTTATTTTACGTGGGAGGATTTATTTTAGTTTGGTGGTCTTTATTCCTTTTTAATATTTAGATTTGAATCTAAAGGTGAATAATTTGTGTCCTATCAATAGGGTAAAATAGGTTTACTTTATTGTCGAAGTTTCCAATATCTTTCGCGTTCAGTTGGACATGAATTTTTTTTTTTTAAGAAAAGGTTTTTTCTTTTTTTAATCAACGCTAAAATTTAAACGAAAGGAAGATTTGTAATTTTTGGGGTGCTCGTTGTAATATTTGCAAAATATAGGGGTTGGTTTTGAAGAGAGTTACGTGGGGGTGAGGGCGAGTAGGGTAGTTTTGTACGGACGGGAGGGGGTTGAGTTGAATCGGTGGTGCTACACGCGCTATTCGGACGAGGTTTGTTTTGTGTGAGCTACACGCAACACGCAACTCCATACCACGTGTTTTTTTTTTTTTTTAACTTGTAGTAGATAATATTTTTTATGAAAATATTTGAAATAAATGATAATTTTAAGCTCTATTTGGTGTTTCAATTCTAATTTAAATTTTTTATCTTTTTTTTTTTGAGAAGTCAACAAAAATTATAATTTGTTTTTAAAAAGTCAACCAATTTCAACTTAAAAATTTCAACTACAACCAACGAACCAAACACATCGTAAAATATTTGATATAGCGTCCGATTGAATCGTTAGTTGAAGTTAAAATTTTTAAATTAGAATTAGTTGACATTTTAAAAACTAATTATAATTTTTATTGTCTTTTCAGAAAAATATAAAAATTCAATCAAAAAAATATAATTTAGTTCGAGTTAAACTCATATGCTAAATAAAATAATAATTTTATAAAAAACAAATTATTTTTTAGATATATACTATCTGGAAAATCCGTTTGAAATAAATAGTAATTTTATTAAATAAACATAAAGTTTTGTTAATAAATAATATAAAAAGATTATAATAATTAATATTTTTATGAAAATAATTAACTAAATAGTATAGTCTTAAAATATTTAAAGAAAATTGTTAAATCTTAAAATCTTTGAAGTAAGTAATAAATTTAATTAATAATTGAAATTTTTACTATATACATAAATGACATTTTTGTAAGATGTTATTGACTTTATAAATTTGATGGGAATGGATCATTTATCTAATTAATTTATTATTTATTTTAAATATTTTAAAAAGTTGTTATTTACTTTTTGATTAAAACTGTTATTTACTTCTTTCTTTATAAAACTAATAAATTATTTAATTAATAAATTTCTTATTTTGTAGTTTTTTATTTTAACTTGAAGGTAAGGAATTTAAACTATACACTTTTAGATAAAGTCAGATATAGTATTATCGCTAGACTATGTTTGTAACTATTATTGTTTTTTAATATTTATTCAAATATTTTTAAAATATTTTTTCTATAAAAAAATGGGTGAGTCTGTGGTTGAGGGTCTCTACCGGTAAAGCCCTTTTTTGGGCCGTCAAGATTTAATCGAACGGTTGAAATGTTGTTGGTATACCATATTTATCATACACCTTACCTCACATTATCCTTCCCACCCAAAGTCTTTTCTGTCGCCGGCGATCTTCCCGCTGCCGGCGACCCCCCTTTCTTTCTCTTCTCCTTTCTCTTTGTAGATGCTGGTTTTCTACAGTCAAAATTTAACAGAAGTGTTAATACAGAAAATATGATATAATCGATTGATTGGGCCCTTGGACATCGTAGTGAAATTTAACAAAGCAATGTAAGAACAGATTTCATATCAGAAAATGAAATTAAAGAAAAGCAGAATATAAATTGACACCAAGAAGTATAGAGGTTCGCCCAAATTGGTGCTACGTCCTCTGTCAGTGAGAGTAATTTCACTAATATGAATGTTTGTGAATACAATGAAAGTTTGAGAAGATTTCTGCAGAGGGAGAGTATGTTTTCTGGGAAATAAAAGAAAAACAGAGATTCAGAATTCGTTCTAGAATCAGTCCCTTTCCCGTGGGGGGTCTTCCTCTATTTATAGAGGAAGATGGGCCTGAGCCCGTAACTGCTTCGGACAGTTTCAGATAATGTCCTTGGGACACGTGTAAGCATGCCATTGGAGATTTTGAACAGACGGTTACCAGAGTAAGCCTTAATCTCGGACAATGGGCTTGGCGGTTATTGATGTAATATCGTTGTTGATATTTGAGTTCGACGATTATAGGAGAGATGTCTCAATCTGTCGAATACGAGCGACGAACGTTAATTCGGACACAAGTCTGATATTGTGATCCATTGTTCGTACCTTATATAGAGATCGCGTTTGATCTGTTGGTTCGACGTTCGAGTGTGAACGAGCGTTTTATTGTAATGACTTGGTCGTTAACTGGGTCCGGCCCATGTTAAACGAGCGATCATCGTTCGAGATTGAACGGAATGGATTGGGTCTGGCCCAATTATGTGATCGATTGTTGCCCATGATTAGGCAATGTTATAAGTTGGGTCCGGCCCAAAAGTAATACGTTCGACGTTCGTTAGACAAACTGTTAGAAGCTAACGTCATAAATGGGAAGACGAAGTCTAACCCCAACAGATAGCCCCCCACTCTATCGAGCGATGGATCCTCGATAGAGTGTTTGAACGTTAGCGAGAAAATCGCATCAGTCGTGGTTATATCAGATGAGGGAAATCTGAACAGACTGACGAATCACTCGATGGGAAATCTCGAGCCCACCGAGAGATGTTACCTGTGTACACGTGGCGTGTATTGAGTGGGTATTCTGAAACGGCATCATTATTTTCTGTTGGAATTCGTACCGTTGTGACGTATGAAGATACAGCTGGAATACGCGAGATTTTTGGGATTTCGAACCGTTGCATCGTACGATTCATCGAGCGGGAATGCGAAAAGTTGCGATATTCACGCCGTTTAATCACACCTCTCCGAATAAATCGGGACCGTTGATGCTTGGCGAGGCTTTATAACTCTTCGCATACCCTCACTCTCGCTTATTTCTTTCATTCAGAACATTTCGAAAAATCAAGAACCAGAGTTTCCCAGACCACCGACTTTCAGGCAAGATTTCTTTTCTTCTTCTCCTCCATTTTGTGTAATTTTGGTTTAGTAAAACGTTTTTCGTTCTACTTCCGACTCTTTCTGGTTAGTTTTTCTGCATTTCTACCGAAGGTTTGTAGTTTAGTGAAGTTTCTCTGGGTTTTTAGTATAGTGTTCTTCGTGTTCATACGAAACTTCATAGGATCTGGGTTAGGAAACCGCTTTTAGATCCGAAAACCTTCCATCGTTCGTTACGACTTTAGTTATGGACAAGAAAAAGCAAGTCATCGAAGATGCAGATGTGGAGTGGACGAGCACCGACTCCAGCGAAGAAAGTCCGGATGTCGAACTGGCTTCCGAAACTCAGCGCTCGAGGTTCGAATATGCTTTCGAACATAGTCGAACGGACACTGGGTCAAGTAACGCAGCGACTGAGAGAAATCGACCGGCGACGACATCAGGAGCTGAAGTCTTGTCAATCCCTCCCATTGCTCGATTGACGAAGAAGCCAAGGCAGTTGAGCATCGAGTCGTTTTTGCGAACGTCGAACCCGAAGTCTGTTCTGACGGAAGATGACTTGGCCGAAATCCGTGGTAAATTCGGCTTTCCCAATGAAGTCCAGCTTCGCCTTCCGATGGAGGACGAACGAGCAGATACCGTTACCGAAGGATGGATTTGTATGTACACCATCTACTTCGAATGTGGACTTCGGCTTCCTCTTCCTTCTCTCCTCATCCAGTGCATGAATCACTATCAGTTGGCCATTCCGCAGCTGATGCCGAACGGGATGAGGGTCTTCCTGGGTTTAGTTGTACTTGCGGGTGAATCGAGCATCGAACTATCAGTGGATGATGTTCTCGCAACTTATTATCCCCAAGAAAATTTCAAAGACAAAGGGCGATACTCTATGTATCCCAGGAAAGGGAAGCAAATCGTTGGCGAGATGAGAAACGCGGACAGATACTGGCAAAACCATTACTTCTTCATGCATATTAATGAGAAGTCGATGGGTGGACTTGCCAATGCATTTTACCCGTTATGGGGAATTCTTCGTAAGTATCGAACGTCGAATATCGAAGGTACGACGTTGTTCATTGCACGAATACTAACCTTAGTATCTTTCGTTTTGCAGATAAGGAATCCAAGAAGCCACCACCTCAGGGACTATTGTTCGAGGAGAAGCTCGGTCGACTGCTCGCATTGCCGAATAGAGAGTGGGACGAGATCAACACTCCCCAGCGATTTCGAGCGTCGAGCCTTTGGAAAAATTTCGAGGAAATCCCTACAGGTATTCCTAAACGAGTTCCTCCCTGGGTAGAGTGGTCTTTTGTGATCAGGGGAGCGTTAAGGAGACTGTTCGGCGCTCCATTGACTATCAACGCCTTAACTGACGAGGAGGCTTTAATCGCAGACTTCGCGCTTGACACGATGGTGATGGATTTTCCCAACCCAAAGGAAATAATGGCGAAGAAGAAAGCCGCCAAAGAAGCAGAAAAGGCTGCTGCCGCTGCAGCTACTGCTGCAGCTGCGAGCGCGTCCAAGGACAATGAACCCGTACCCTTTCCGGTGCTCGAGTCATCTCCGGAACCTCCTGCGAAGCCTGCTTCGCCGATTGCCAAGAAACGAAAGGCAATCGAGAAGGGAAAGAAGAAGCTCCCGGCGAAGAGGAGCAAAAAGTCGAAAGTTTCGACTCCGGAGGCGGACGATGAAGGTCCGAAGGTCGAGGTGAACTTGCCTCTGAGGGCGAGGCTTCTTCAAGACAGGCAGACAAGCGTCGAGATAATGCATCAACTGCTGTCGGATGCCGATGCAGAGACGCTGAGCCAGGGTCCTCTTCAGGCCCATATTGATGACCTCCTATGGGATGGCCTGAAGGTAAGTTTGTGTGTATGATTTTGCAATTCATACTTGGTGAATTCAATATCAAGTATTAATATTGAACTTTTTGAATGTCTTGCAGACCAATATTCGAGCGATGGGGCTGATGAAGCGCACAACTGATAAGAATTTCGAACTGCGGGCTCGGCTAAAGGAGCTCGAAGAAAGAGACCATAAGCGCGGGGAGATGTTGCAAAACATCGAACGAAAGTTCGGTGATGTCAAAGCGAGCGCTGATGGATTGACGGCCAATCTTAAAGAAATTATGCATCAGGCGAACGAGGGTACGAGCATGATGGGAGTCATGGTCGATAGGTTTGATGAGGCGCAAGCCAAAATCAAGTCTCTGGAGACCGAAAACGCTGCGCTCGCCACCCAGATCCTTGATGCGTTTGAAAAGGCCACCATCAAGGCTCGTTATGATCTCCTGAAGGAGTACAAACAAGGGCTCTTTGTTGATGCTGACATCGACGAAGAGCTTGAATTATATAGGGATGAGATGGAAGGTCCATCATCCGCTCCTGTAGCTGAGATCGAGCCAACGTCGAATGACCCTGGCCCAACTGGAGTCGAGCCCCCAGCCCACGAGGACCTATCTGATGTTCGCGATCCTCGGATTTGATTTTTGATTTTGTATTTTTATTTTGTTGGAACAAAGAATTGTAAACAACATTAATTCTTTGATTTTTAATGAAGTTTAAATTTTTGTTCCCATTTGTGTGATGACGATGCGAAATGTCGCATGTTGATTGTCGAAACGAGCGTTACTCGGACAATTAGCAAGGAATTGGAGTTAGCTCGTTTAGTTCGTAACGACGAACGTTAATAATCTGAACGATTATTGTGTAATAATGTAGCCGCACTCATTCGTAAAGACGAACGGTGGATGATTGGGTTGCATGTCTAACAATTCGCGATAACGAACGTTATATTAAATCGATTCCGTAAAGACGAACATCGAATGAAATTTGCAACCGAATAGTTCGTGAAGACGAACATTGTTTGATAACTCAAGTCCGTAAAGACGAACATCGAATGAAAACAAGTGTGTGAAACACAATGTTTTTGAGTAGTTATATTAGCTGAACTCATTCAAATGTGATGAGCTGCCTACGTACCCAATGTTTAGGGATCAAGCCTTCCGTAGTTCGATTGACAATGAGATTGTGATTTTTGCGACTGGACTCGTACAAGCGTATACGAGCTGCCTACGTACCCAATGTTTAGGGATCAAGTCGAACGTAGTTCAGGAGCTGAACTAAATGATCTTGAGGCGTAGACCTACATGTTCGAACGTGTGTCGATCGTTCGCTGTAACGGATCTAGCCTTTACAGAAAATGAATCGCGAAAAAGTAAAGTGTATGGAGTCTTTAGGCATAGACCTACGGATTCGATTCGATATCGAATGTTCGACGTAATGGATCTAGCCTTTACAGAAATTGTCAAAAATAAAAATTACAAGTATAAAAATTACAAGTAATATTTACGTAGGTGATGCGAGTTCCAACTGCGAAGAACCTCCACTCCATCGCTCGTCTCCAGACGGTAGACGCCTGGTTTGATAACCTTCAAGATCCGGTAAGGACCTTCCCAATTTGCTCCCAACTTTCCTGCGTTTGGCTCGGCAGTGTTCTGGAATACTTTGCGAAGTACGAGATCTCCTTCGTTGAAAGTTCTCGGTCGAACTTTGGAGTTGTAGTACTTTGCCACCGACTGCTGGTAGTTTGCCATGCGAATCAGGGCTTGATCTCGTCGTTCGTCAAGCAGGTCCAGACTGTCGTTGAGCATTTCTTGATTTTGACCTTCGTTTTCAAAAGCCAATTGACGCCGGAGTGTAGGGACACCGATTTCTGCTGGGACAACAGCCTCTGCACCGAAGGTTAGTGAGAATGGAGATTCCCCGTTTGCCCTTCTCGGGGTTGTTCTGTACGCCCAAAGTACGCCATGAAGTTCGTCTGCCCATCGCCCCTTTCGAGCTTCGAGTTTCTTCTTCAAATTCTGAACAATTGTCTTGTTGGTTGCTTCAGCTTGCCCGTTCCCTTGAGGATATCTAGGGGTAGAGAAGCTAAGCTCGATATTCCACTCTTTGCAGAATTTTCTGAAGTTACCCGAAATGAATTGTGAACCGTTGTCTGTAACAATTTCTTGGGGCACACCAAATCTGCAGATAATGCTCTTCCAGATGAAGGCTTCGACGTCCGAATCCTTAACGTCCGCAAATGCTTCTGCCTCGACCCACTTTGTAAAATAATCGGTGAGTACAAGCAAATATTTGCGTTGACCGCTCGCTCTCGGTAATGGGCCCACTATATCCATTGAATACTTCATGAATGGATATGGAGATGCGATGCTCGATAATCGTTCTGCTGGCTGATGGAAAACGGGGGAATGTCTCTGGCACTTATCGCACCGTCTGACAAAGTCTTCGCTGTCTTGAAGCATAGTGGGCCAGTAGTAGCCCTGTCGTTTGACTTTGTTGCATAATGATCGTCCCCCAGAGTGGTTTCCGCATTCGCCTTCATGAACTTCTTTCAGAACGTATGTTGCTTCTTTGTCACCGAGGCATCGTACGTAGGGGCCACTAAACGAACGTCGGAAGAGGATGTCGTTGATTAGTGAAAATCGTGCAGCTTTGGTCTTGAGCTTTCGAGCCTCCTGTTTAGTTTCTGGCAAAACTCCTTCCTTCAGGTAGGCAGTTATAGACGTTCTCCAGTCGTCTGGGGCTTCGTCTGTATTGATTGTGGACTCGAGCTGGATGCTTGGTTCCTCGATGTATCCTACTGGGATGCTTCGACGTATATTCGGCTCCGAAGTTGAACCAAATGATGCCAAGGCGTCCGCTTGTGTGTTGAGATCCCTCGACACTTGTTCAATCGAGTATCCTTCGAAATGCTGTACAAGCGAACGAACAACGTTCAGATAAGCTTCCATTCTTGTATCCTTGGCTGTGTATTCTCCCAACACTTGATTCACAACGAGCTGTGAGTCGCTTTGAATCTTCACACGTCGAGCCCCCAGCGCTTTCATCAAACGTAGCCCAGCAATCAAAGCTTCGTACTCAGCTTCATTGTTTGAAGCGTTGAATCCCAGGCGAAAGGACTGCTCGATTATTTCTCCTTCAGGGGTCTTGCAAAAAACTCCCACTCCAGATCCTTTAACGTTCGATGCTCCGTCCACCATGAGCGTCCAGCAGCATTCTTCTTGCGTTTTTGGCGTAGAAGGATCGGGAGTGAGTTCAGCTACAAAGTCAGCTAGTACTTGAGATTTAATGCTCGTTCGAACCCGGTACTCGATGTCAAATTCGCTCAACTCCACTGCCCATTTTGTCAAACGTCCAGACAAGTTTGGACTATGAAGTATCGCTCGTAAAGGGTAGGTTGACATTACGATGATCGAGTGTGATTGGAAATATGGCCTCAGCTTCCTCGCAGCAGTTATTAGGGCCAGAGCTAATTTCTCAACCACCGGGTATCGTGTCTCCGCATCGAGTAATGACTTACTGACATAGTAGATTGGCTGTTCACCGTTCGAATCACGTACTAGAACGGCACTTACCGCAACTTCCGTTACGGACAAGTAAATGAAGAGATTTTCTCCAGTTTCTGGTTTGGCTAGTATTGGAGGTGTGGACAGATACCTTTTCAGTTCGTCAAAGGCTTGTTGGCATCGTTCGTTCCACTCAAACTTCTTGTTGCCTTTGAGCAGTTTGAAAAATGGCTGGCATTTGTCGGTCGATCGAGAGATGAATCTGTTCAGCGCTGCTATACGTCCAGTCAACTTCTGGATTTCTCGCTTGTTCTTTGGTGAAGGCATATTCATTAACGCTCGTATCTGGTCAGGGTTCGCTTCGATACCACGCTGCGTCACAATGTAACCTAAGAATTTTCCAGACGAAACACCAAACGAGCATTTGGAAGGATTCAAACGCATGTTGTGTTGCCTGAGTACCGAGAAGCATTCTGATAGGTGTCCAATGTGGTCCGCAGCCTTCAATGATTTGACCAGCATATCGTCAATGTATACCTCCATCGTTCGACCGAGTTGATCAGCGAACATTGCGTTGACAAGTCTTTGATATGTAGCTCCCGCGTTTTTCAACCCGAAAGGCATGACTTTGTAACAGTAGATTCCCCTTTCCGTTATGAACGCTGTCTTCTCCTGATCGTCAGGATGCATGAGAATCTGATTGTAGCCCGAAAATGCGTCCATGAAGGAGAGTAATTCATGACCCGCAGCGGCATCTACCAGACGATCGATATGTGGAAGGGGAAAACTGTCCTTCGGGCAGGCCTTGTTCAGGTCCGTGAAGTCTATGCAGACTCTCCACTTGCCATTCTTCTTTTTGACTATTACAACGTTCGCTAGCCAGTCTGGATACTGAACCTCCTTGATGAATCCAGCCTCGATTAACTTTCGCACTTCGTCGTTGATGATCTTGTTCCGCTCGATACCAAGTTTCCTTCTTTTCTGCTTAACAGGCTTGTGGCTTGGATCGACGTTGAGTCGATGTGTTGTCACTTCTGGATCGATGCCTGGCATGTCCTTGTGCGACCATGCAAAGCAGTCTTGATTCTTCTGAAGGAAACTCAGGAGCTGTGTGCGAGTCGTGTCATCGAGCAGAGAGCCAATGTTGATGACTCGATCTGGCTGGGCTGGGTCAAGTTGGATTTCATCCAATTGTTCAACGTCCGGTTGGACCCGATCGCTCGATACGCTTTTCTGCTCTAATTGCTATAAGCGATCGGTCTTCTTCATCTTCAGAGAATGCAGATAACATGTCCTCGCGACTTCCTGGTTCCCCTTGATCTCCTTTACTCCTCTCTTCGTTGGGAACCTGATTCTCTGATGATAGGTGGACGGTACTGCCTTCATTGAATGTATCCATGGCCTTCCGAGAATGATGTTGTAGGCCGATGGACAGTCCAACACCAAAAACGTAGTCAGCTTGTTTTCTCCTCCTGCAAAAACTGGGAGCTTGATTTTTCCAACAGCAGCGGTCGATTCTCCGTTGAAGCCTGTCAATATGGTCGTTGAATGCTCGATGTCCGACTCAGATAACTCCATCTCTCTGAGTGTTGAAAGGAAAAGGACATCTGCAGAACTACCATTGTCGACGAGAATACGACCAACTTCACAGTTCGACACGTTAAGTGTCAAAACAAGTGCGTCGTCGTGAGGTCGGCTTAGGTTTGTAGCCTCGCTGCTGTGGAAAGAGATTGAATGCTCGACGGGATCGTCGGGAAGAACTGAGGCGATCGGCTGCAAGGCTTTTCTTCGATGAGACTTGACAGCAGTGACTGTATCTCCGCAATAAATCGAGCCTCCGCAAATTACGCCTATCGTCTTTCGAACTGGCGGTGGTGAAGGCGTGTCTTCGATGTGCTGCACTACTCTTCTCTCCTTGCTCTCGCCTCCGAGCCCGTACGTCTCTCTACCCTTTTCTGTGAGAAATTCACGAAGGTGGCCCTTCTTCAAAAGCTCAGCCACTTCCGCTCGCAAAGCCCTGCAATCAACGGTCTGGTGACCGTGATCTTTGTGGAACTCACAGTACTTCGTTGTGTCTCTGGCAGGGTTCGCTGGCAGCTTTTTGGGCCAGGTGACAAAGTCCTGTCGCTTTAGGTGAGCGATGAGTTCGGAAGGACTAATGCCAAGGGCATACTTTGGTGGTGAGAGAGGACGCTTGTGGTCACGCCTAGTCGAGCGTTCGACTCTGCTGTCCGCTCGACGTTGTGGGCGCGGGCGTTCGCGTCTGAAGGTTTTGCTTTGCTCGTTACGAGCCTTCGACAGTTCTTCCCTTGTTCGAACAAGGTCTCGTTCTATTCGCTCGTTCTCCTCCTCCAGTTCGATGAAACCCTTCGCTCGATGCAATGCATCCTGGATCGTCGGTGGGTATCGTGCGCAGATCTCATTTTTGAACAAGGACTTGTGCTTCAAGCCCTTCTTCAGCGCTTCTCTCGCCGTGCCGTCGTCGAGCCCTGAGATCTCTGAAATGGCTTTGCTAAAGCGCTTGATATATGCGCGCAGTGATTCGTGAGGTCCCTGAATCACACTCCACAGGTCCTTGGTCGTCTTCCCGGACTGGATGTGCACTGAGTAACTTCGCATAAACTCGAGAGAGAGTTCGTCGAACGTATCTATGGACTCCGGAGGGAGGTTGCAGAACCATCTTAATGCAGCCCCCTTCAAACTCTGTGCAAACAACTTGCACATCATGTCATCGAGCATATCATGAGGAATGTTCGTCGATTGAACGACGTGTTTGTACTGGAGAAGGTGGTCATGTGGATCCGACATTCCGTCGAACCGAGGAAAAGAAATACTTCCATATTTGGGAGTAATGGTGTTGGTGATGCGGCTTGTAAGTGGCGTTTCTCGAACACCCCGAGCAAGATCGTCGAATCCTGGGGTGGAGGTTGTCGCCCTGTGTAATTGGGAGGCGAAGCGCTGCTCCATCTGCGCTTCCAATGTCCTCATCTCCTCGGACATTATACGCCGCATAAAGTCTTCGACATTTGTAGGTCCTTGTTGAATTGGACCTTGCTGTGGTTGTACGTCGGGCGTCGAACGCCGAGTGGGAGTGATCCGTCTTCTGTCTTCGGATCCTGATGCTGTCGGCCTCTGCTGGGCTCGCCACTCGTTTACTGCCGGAGTGTCCCCAGGTGTGAACAAGGGTTGCATTGATGCCACAGGGCTGTACGTAGCCCTCGACGGTCGATGAGGCATGGCTTGTTGCAAGCCTCTAGCGTTCGACCCATGTCGGTCATGGGATGTGGATGGTTGCCAGCCCCCAGTATTCACACCCTGGGGATTTTGTGATATCGCTGGGTTCCAGCCCCCAGCGCTCGCTCCGGTTGGGTACCCGTAGTACGGGTAGTAATACGAGTAGGCGGTTTGAGAGTTGGACATCAACTGGCTCTTGAGAATCTGGTTCTCTGCAGCGATGTTCTCCATCTGACTTTGTTGATTGTCATGTTTCTTGGTCAGTTCCTCAACCAATCGCGTCAGATGAGCGATTTGGGAGTTTGCTTCAGAGGTTGAAGCTTCTTCACGGTTGACTGGGCTTCCCTGGGGAAGTTCTTCCTGGCGTTCATGTTCTGCTGCCATGATTGTTCTGCAAATTTCCGATGTAAGACGTCCAAGAGCCCCACGGTGGGCGCCAAACTGTAGATGCTGGTTTTCTACAGTCAAAATTTAACAGAAGTGTTAATACAGAAAATATGATATAATCGATTGATTGGGCCCTTGGACATCGTAGTGAAATTTAACAAAGCAATGTAAGAACAGATTTCATATCAGAAAATGAAATTAAAGAAAAGCAGAATATAAATTGACACCAAGAAGTATAGAGGTTCGCCCAAATTGGTGCTACGTCCTCTGTCAGTGAGAGTAATTTCACTAATATGAATGTTTGTGAATACAATGAAAGTTTGAGAAGATTTCTGCAGAGGGAGAGTATGTTTTCTGGGAAATAAAAGAAAAACAGAGATTCAGAATTCGTTCTAGAATCAGTCCCTTTCCCGTGGGGGGTCTTCCTCTATTTATAGAGGAAGATGGGCCTGAGCCCGTAACTGCTTCGGACAGTTTCAGATAATGTCCTTGGGACACGTGTAAGCATGCCATTGGAGATTTTGAACAGACGGTTACCAGAGTAAGCCTTAATCTCGGACAATGGGCTTGGCGGTTATTGATGTAATATCGTTGTTGATATTTGAGTTCGACGATTATAGGAGAGATGTCTCAATCTGTCGAATACGAGCGACGAACGTTAATTCGGACACAAGTCTGATATTGTGATCCATTGTTCGTACCTTATATAGAGATCGCGTTTGATCTGTTGGTTCGACGTTCGAGTGTGAACGAGCGTTTTATTGTAATGACTTGGTCGTTAACTGGGTCCGGCCCATGTTAAACGAGCGATCATCGTTCGAGATTGAACGGAATGGATTGGGTCTGGCCCAATTATGTGATCGATTGTTGCCCATGATTAGGCAATGTTATAAGTTGGGTCCGGCCCAAAAGTAATACGTTCGACGTTCGTTAGACAAACTGTTAGAAGCTAACGTCATAAATGGGAAGACGAAGTCTAACCCCAACACTCTTTCTTCTCCTTTCTCTTTCTTCTCTTCTCTCTCTCTCCCCCTATCTCTTCCCCTTTCTCTCTCTTCTCCTCTCTCCCACGGCGACCTACCTCCGGCCCCCCCACCACCGACCCCAGCCTCGGCCGGCTGACTGACCACCGGCGACCCCCATCTCTCTCTCTTCCCCCCTCTCTCTTCCCCTTTCTCTCTCTTCTCCTCTCTCCCGCGACCCCCCACCCGCGGCCCCCCAGCTTGCCCGGTGCACCCCCCACCCCAGGCCTCCCCCCACCACCCCCGCCCCCCTGGCACCCCTCCCCCCCGACGACCCCCCCGGCCCCCTCTTTCTCTCTCTTTTCCTCTCTTCTCTCTCTCTCTCTCCCCCCCCCGACGACCCCCCGGCCCCTCTTTCTCTTCCCCTATTTCTCTTCCCCTTTCTCTCTCTTTTCCTCCCCCGGCCGGGGGTGGGGGGCCGCAGGAGAGAGGAGAAGAGAGAGAGGGGGGTTGCCGGAGGTCGGCCGGCCGGGACTAGGGCCGGTGGTGGGGGGGCCGGAGGTGGGTCGCCACGAGAGAAAGCGGAAGAGAGAGGAAAGGGGGTCCCCGGCTACCGGCCGGCCGGGGCTGGGGCCGGAGGTGGGTCGTCGGCATCCATCGCCGGCGGCGGGAAGATCGCCGACGACGGAGAAGACTTTGGGTGGGAAGGGTAATGTGAGGTAAAGTGTATGATAAGTATGGTACACCAACAACGTTTTAACCATTCGATTAAATCTTTACGGCCCAAAAAAGGACTTTACCGATAGAGACCCTCAACCAAAGACTCACCCTAAAAAAATATGTTATTTCTTTCTTTCTTTCTTATTTTTTTTAATCTTAAATGGGCTTTTTTGGGCCGAATTTTATGTCACTTTTATGAGATATTTTATTTACATCTACAACATTTACGCAAAATCATTAAAATTTCTTATTACATTTTTAATTTATAATAAAATTACCTTAAAATTTATTAAGAATGCTCATACCCTCACATATCTATAAATGAAAATTTTTGTTATAAAATAATTAAAAATTATACCTCACATTAACTATAAATGGAAATAATGTTTTTTAAATTAACAAAAAAATTCCCTGCTTATTTAGTTAACGTAAATTTCATCTTATGAACTCTAAATTATTCTTCATCAATTATTTTCTTAAGAAATCTTTATAACTACATAAAAAATTTTAATGGAGGATTCAAGTTAAAAAAAAAAAAACATGTATCTTGAAGAGCCAACACCTATTGAAGTATGTATTTTTAATTTGTTAATTCATTAGTATTATATGTTATTTTTCTTTGCTTTTAGTATTTGAAAATGATTTTTTGGAATTTTTTTAAATGATTATTCTTTTTATTTATTTTTTCTTGCTAGGTTTATCTATGTGATTCTATACGTGCATATATATAAATTTTTTAAATGCAAGCTGACAGTACTTGATTTTTTATTTAGATGGTCCTTGTGTTTTTCTTGCCTTAAAGTTGTTATTGAGGAAGGTTTTTTTTTTTCACCATAACTTTGTTTTTACTGATTAAATTTTAAGTCATTTTGTTGGGAGTGATGTTGTCACATAAGAATTTTTATTGTTTTCTTTCTTTTTTTAGATATACTTTATGTTTCCTTTTTTAGATGAAAAGGTACTTTTTTTCTTATTTAGATTTTGTTAATTTATTTATAAAAAAAACAAATTAGAATTAGAATTGAAGTGAAAATTGATGTACGAGAGGGTTAAATATGGTATTATATAAAAAGTATATGTAAAAGGATAGATTAATTATATTTATGTTAAGCAATATTTATTAAGTATAGGTATTTATTAATACTGTGGATGCAAATATAAGCTAACAATCTCGTTGGCTAGTCCTGAGATGTAAACGGCACAAAAAAGTGCTCAAATGACCTTATTTTGTTTTTTGTAATCAACCACGACAAATTTTTTAAGCTTAAAAACGACGAACAACATGGAACAACAGAATGGAAAAACGTCAATGATTATTATAAACCAGAAGCATGAAAACAGCATAAGAATTTTCATACGACAACAAACATGAAATGACAGAACTTAAAAAAGACAGTTAAATGGTAAGCTTGTAAACGACGAACAACATGAAACGACAAAAACAATAATCACAAAACGATTTATTTATTTAAGCGGGGAGGGAATGGGGTTTGGAGCTTAGGTACCATAGTTTAATATTCGATTCTTGACTGGCGTAAAAAAAAAAAAATAGTAATATGTTAGTTAATAAAATATAGGCGCATATAAGATGCTTACATTCAAAAATATATATATATTTATTTATTTTATTTGTGCACGCTTTAAGTCACTGTTGTCATTTTGTCTTTTCGTGCTTTATTTGATTTATGCCAAAGAGATTCTTTGAAATTCCTGAAACATTAACACGTATGATCGTCTCAATTATTAACATTAGGAACTGTGAATCTTCAATATGTGTTCTCTATATCTTGATAGTAATCAATTCACTTCTACCTCAATCTCTTTTTAATATTTAATTAATATCGTGGTGTTGTAGGGTGGACCTCAATGTACACATAAGTTAGTGTAACATCAAAGTCTTTAGCATATCGTGGTTGGACCTTGATTTGAGTAATCTATTTTTCGATTCCTTAGAGAATATTTATCAACAATACCTGAGTACATAAATTTGGCCATAGAAGTTCCAATGAAGATTAACGCCATTAAAATGTAGTACAAAGAGAAGTACCTCGTGAATAAATCAAGGTACCTTATCAGAAAGACTAAATTTGTGTTTGGTTTACCGGTTGGATGTAATTTTTTTGTGTTTTAATTGATTGATTTTTCAAAAACTAATTATAAATTTTGTTGACTTTTTAGAAAAATATAAAAAACTGATATAAAAAATTATGGTTTAGTTGGTGTTAAACTTAAATGTCAAACAAAACATAAGCTTCAGTTTGGCTCTCGAGTCCAAATTCAAGTGATCATATAATTTTTGTCCTTTTTTCTTTTAAGAGTCAACAAAAATTACATTTAGTCTTTTAAAAGTCAATAAATTTTAACATAAAAATTCCATTTCAAATCGATATTCCAAACGAAAGCTAATAGTTTTTTGGCATTTTGTCTGAATATTGTTTGAATTTAATTTTCAAACATACTAGTTGTATGACACACGTATATGTAATAGACAAACAAAACAAATAAAAAAAAATCCACGTGGCAATAACGTAGACACTACATGATGGTGATGTAATAAACACATGACTATCATGTGGTAAGTAAGGAAGGGGTGATGAGAAGAGTCATTGACTATTTTAAAAGATAGTATAAATAATCCAAATAGGAACTAAGAAGTCTTGAATTTAGAATGAAATTCTTAGCAAGGAAAGTGCTTTATTTATTTAAAAAAAAATGGAAAATTTCATTTCACAATAAACAAAATACATAAAACACAAATGGCGTCAAATATAAAGGAATTCGACCTCGAATCAAAGACTGGATCTACTAGTAAAGACCAAAATAGCCCAGGAGTGAATACAAGTATCAAGACTCAAACAGGTGAATACCTGCTCGGCACATAAATTTCAAGCTTGACTATTGCTCGTTAAACAACACCAAAACAGTTGATGGACTAGCCCAATTAACCGAGACCAATCCCCATGTAATGGGGGCACTCACACCACGACATTCGATAACAAACGGATAGGAGACATAAGCGGAGGGCATCGCCTCCATCATCACCGAAGCAAAAACACCAGAGTAAATAAAAAAACACACCAAAGGAGCGGAAACATCAACATTCTTATTACAACAAAACAATAGAAAGATCCATCGGTAGCAAGCCATCGGTTATCGAACGGAAGCCAAATCTGAGTAGAGTCACCTCAAAAGAAAAACCCACCTCCAAGACAAGTTAGATCCACCTCAACAGACATGTCACTCCACATACAACCACCATCATGAGAAAGTCAACGTCGAGACGAGTTCATAGACTGAACTTCAGGATTGGAAGCTCGACGATGTACCCGAAGGCGGTGCCAAAACTCCAGCCAAACATGTAACTTTTTTTCGTATTCAAAGAGAGAAAGAGAAGGAGAGTGCAATTGGAATAAGTTCATTAGTAGACATTTTAAGTGGTTTTATTTTTGTTTGCTTTTGCTAAAATTGTTGCATTTAACTGAGAAGCTCTTTTTTTTGGCAGGAAAAAAAAAAAGAAAAGAAAAGAAAAGAAGCTTGGAAGTGACTGACAAATTAAAACATGAAAAACGACAACTTTGAGCAAAACGACGACAATTTAGTAACATAAGAAAAACAGAAATACATATAAAACAAAGAAAACGACAGTAACATCAATAAACGACAAAAACAAACACATGAAAAACAAGCCGGCCCACCCAATTAAAGGCTGCATTATTCAATTTTTGGTTCATTTTGATATTTAAATTGAGTTTGAGATGAGATAAAATTTTTAAATTTGAGTTATTAGATTTTTTAAAAATTAGTTATAAATTTTGTTGAATTTTGAGAAGAAAAAAAATTAAGATGAAAAAATATAATTTAGTTGGAGTTAAACCTTATTATAATTTTGATTTTTTTAAAGGCCTCTGATCCACACATTATTACTTAAATAGAATATTCTTCTAATGCGACAAAAAGAAAAGCAAAAAAAAAAGCAAAAAAATGATAAAAAGGAAATTTATAGATTGAAATACAATGGGCGGGAAAAGCCTGAAAATTTCCACATTCCAACTCTCTCTCCGTTTGTGCCGTTCTCCTTCCCCAAATTTTCTGCTGTTAGCTAATGGCATTCTCTTCGTTGTGTTTATTCATTTATTTTTACTTATTTTGCTAAGATTTTGAGTTTATCTCTGGCTTTTTAGGGAAAAAAGAGGCGTTTAGCAGTATCTTTCTTACTTAGTTTCCTTCATTTTCTCGCTTTCCAAACATAATCTTCGCCAGCTATAAATTTCGATTGCTTGTGAATTTTCGATTACTTGTTGGTTTGTAGTCGACTTTGCTTTCGATCACCGTCCGATCTGTATTTTCGATGGCGATTTGCTGAAGTATGTTCTTTTTTACCTCCTCCATTTCGAATTCTCCGAGGTTTTCTTCGCCATTTTGCTGGATTTAGTTTTCTACTATTTCATTGTCCAAATGTAGGTCTATTCAAGTATTTGAAGCTATCAATTTGGGCATCAAATTTATGCGAGCTCTAATTAGGTAAATATCAATAAGTGAAATATTCAGGAATGGCTAATTAGCATGTTTGAAACTACTTCGGAGTGATTTAGACAGTAAACAAACAATTGATTTAATGTACTTCTATAAAAGAAGTATTAATACTATTTACAGTAGAAGTAGAAGTTCAAGATTAAATGTTCAAAAAAAAAACCATAGTTTTTTAAATTAACGATAAAAAAAAACATCGGTGTTTCATGTTTATGCAAGTACTTTTTTTGGGTACTTTTATCAAATGCACTACTTTTGGAGCCTCCAAAAATAATATCAAACTGGTTTTATGTTTTAATATATAGGGTTTAGATTTGGAGGAGAAAATATTGCTCTAGTCAGAAGATGGGTGTGGAGAATTATCATGTAATTGAACTGGTGGGCGAAGGATCGTTTGGAAAGGTATACAAGGGAAGGCGAAAGTACACGGGTCAGGTACATACAGTTACTTCTTCCATTCAGTGTTCAAATTCCATGAACCAAACTTTATTGAGTTTTATTTGAGTCCACAAATGATTGTCTTGGTTTTTTTAGACTGTTGCAATGAAGTTCATTATGAAGCATGGGAAAAGTGACAAGGATATTCTAAATCTAAGACAAGAAATTGAGGTATTGGGCTTGCTTTCTTTTGGTAATCGTATCGTTCTGTCTTGATTCTACTGTAGAAAGTTGCATTTAACCGGTTGAATTTAGCAACTCATTCTTACGTCATTTGGTGCATACGCTTGGTAGATAACTTGAAAGTCCTAGCATTTTGCTTTTGATTAAATTTGAAGTGGTTTTCAAGTCACTTGATTTATGCCTGCTTTAATGTCACAGATTCTCAGAAAGCTGAAGCATGAAAATATCATTCAAATGCTTGATTCCTTTGAAAGCCCTCAAGAGTTCTGCGTTGTCACTGAATTCGCACAAGTAATGAATAACTATCTTTTAGTTCTCGTTATAAGACGCATGTGGATAGGTTACTAGCCTGTGACTTTTCTTAATACACACTTGACAGGGTGAGCTATTCGAGATTCTCGAGGATGACAAGTGCCTTCCAGAAGAACAAGTTCAAGCAATTGCAAAGCAGTTGGTAATTCAGTAGTTTTTCATTAGGAATACTGGTCCTGACTGAATTGTTAATGAGCAGGAGCTAACTAGGTTTCCTTTGCATTCATTTTGGATATCAGACCTTACCATCCTGTTGAATTTTGCAGGTTAGAGCATTGCATTACTTGCATTCCAACCGTATCATCCATCGTGACATGAAGCCTCAGAATATTCTAATTAGCAAAGGGTCTATTGTTAAGGTTGAAGGTTCAGGAGTCGGACTAATTCTGTCCTTTGAGTTACTAATTTTGTTATTTTACTACAGTCCTATTATCAAATAACTTGTTACTTTTCTTATTTTCAACAGCTTTGTGATTTTGGGTTTGCTCGTGCAATGTCCATGAATACTGTTGTTTTGCGGTCCATTAAAGGTTGTTTTAATTCGAATTCTCTGATTTAATTCTTTTGTCTTATTTTAACGAATTTTATGACTTGATACATATGTTGTTCTTTTAGTAATATTTTATATATGTTCTTGCAATCTCTTTTTAGGTACTCCTCTTTATATGGCTCCGGAATTGGTACGAGAACAACCCTATAACCACACAGTAGATTTATGGTCTCTCGGAGTTATACTGTATGCAAAATGTCCTTTTCATAATCGTGGATAAAATATTCATTTGATCTTTTACTGAACTAGTTCTTCATTAATATTTATGTACTGAAAGAAAATTTTTTATTTTACTTTTCGGCCCTTTTGGTCATCTTTTATCTTCCTTCAAACTAGTTTTTCATGGACACAACAGGTATGAATTATTTGTTGGCCAGCCTCCATTTTATACAAATTCTGTTTATGCACTCATCAGGCACATTGTTAAGGTAACTTCAGTCATACTCTATGCGATTATTTTTAATTTAGCCTAAAACTACAAGCTAATTTTGGACGCGAATGTTCCAGGATCCAGTCAAATATCCAGACAACATGAGTCCAAATTTTAAAAGGTTTCTTAAGGGATTGCTCAATAAGGTTTCTATGTGGTTACCGTCTTTGCTTCTGATTGACAGTTTCAATTTTCCACTTTATGCGACCAAAATTTTCACTTGACCTGTGTATAAATGGCTAATAGGTCCCGCAAAATCGATTGGCATGGCCTGCTCTTCTTGAACACCCTTTCATTAAGGAAACCTCAGATGAAACAGAGGCCATGGTAACTATATTTTTCAATATCTGCATTCATATTTATGAAGTAAAAAGTTATAAAATTTTGTGGTGCATCTGTGAAATTAAGGGATAAGAAAATGGTCATTCTCAATCTTCTATCGAACACGAAAAAAAAAAGCCTTTAATCTTTTGCCAGGAAATGTGTCCTCCGACTGTTAGGTGTGATGCAACATGCAATGGAGAAGGAAGCACGAGTCACGTAATAGCTGGTTTGGCTCTTTAGTCCTGGTTGTATCTCTTATATTTACTTCGGATTATTGTGCTGTATTAAAATAATTATGGTTTCCTTCTGCAGAGAACAGTAATGGGCTGACCTTAGAAAAAGATGCTCAGCTAAATGTTCCCAACTCCAACATAGGCTTTTCTTCACTGCATGAGGAGTTTCCAGGATTTTCAAGTCCTAGCCATATTAAACAGTCAGGTAGATAATTTTACCGTTTGACAAAGACATGAAAATAAAAGAAAGTGCTGGTTATACGCTTTCTCATTTCTCATGCTTTCTGTAACCTGTTGTGTACTATACTTTCTAGCTAATTCGATGGCATAGGAACATCCTTTAATCTTGATATTGGTGTTAATTTTGTGAAATTCCTAAGTCCTAACCATGGCAATTCTACACTTTGAATGCATGTTAAATGGGTCTCAAATATTGCATATACAATCACGTTTTACATTTAAGTTGCTCATAACAAAATCTAAAATCTTTTATTTTTAATCAAAAAAGAAATAAAAACAGGTTTAAAAGGAATTCATCTAATGCCGAAAAGAGTTCAATGTCGGTATTGTGTTAAGAAAAAAATTAGTCTGATTAAATTCACACTACTACCATAAGAAGTTGGTATGCTGGCTGTTTCCATATGTACTTACATAGTTATCTGCAGGTTCTTTTTGCACTTCTAGATATAATTTTGAAACCCAATAGATGTAAGTTTAGTTCCTTGATTAACTTTCGAGCTGTGCTTGTCATACTCAGCAGTTCTCTACTGCTTATTCTGGAATTCAATATCAACATCTTATATTTCCCTCCTAATTTGATCTTTGTTCTTACCCTTTACACTTGGTGACAATCGATTTACTTTGGTACCGAATCCATTTCCCCCTTCTTTGTGACATGTTATGTGCTCATTGCGGATGTGTAGCTGCAAAAATGCAAATACTAGAATTTGATAAATCTTTTTGTAAAATGCATTAATTTGTAAATGCTACTAGTAAAATGTGGTTATCTTGAGTATTGTTTCAGGTTGCCAGACATTGGATAGATTAGAAAATAACTCCCGTACAGTCAAAGGGGCACAAATGATCAGTCAAGATAATGAAGCTTTAACACATGTTTTGCAACCACTAAAAAGATGGTCTAAACGATCTCAATATCCTTGCGGGTAAATTTAGTCAGATGCCTAACTATTAAACTTATATCAAGTCATTAGAAACAAATTAATACATACTTGATTGTTTGCCAATGTGTACAGGGATCAAGAAGTTCTTATGTCATACCAGTCACTAAGAATTCTTTCAAACATAGTTGCAGCTGGCGCCCTACAGTCCAGTGGCTTGATTGATCAAATAATACACGAACTTTTTGTTTTCACCGCACATATTGTTAGCTTCAAATCATCCGAACTTAATGACTTGAGAGCAAAGGTACTGCTGCTTAATTTAGAAAACTATCCCTTAGTAGTCCTTTAATTTTCTTTCATTACCGCTAGTCCTGAAATTTCTTTAGGTTAACCATTGTGAAGTTTAACTGGGATATCTCAAACAGTTTTAGATTTTAAATGTTGAACCAATCTCCAATATGCTTTCCTGTTTGATGATTATTTGCATTTGATGCAACACAAATCTCTTTGCAGGGTTTCTCAATCATCAAAGTTTTGGTGCACAATAGAGGAAGCAGAGTTACAAGCTCATACTTAAGACACTGGATTTCATTAACCGAAATTTTTTCTCAGGTCATATCCTTTTTGTCCCACCATATTGAAGAGTAAAAGCTGACAAATATATAAGCTCCTTAAAGTTATTTTATCTTGTTGAATGTGTAGGTTGTTGGTTACAGTGAAGATATATCTGGGAAAGTTTTGTACGAGTCTATTGCTTGCATTACTGTCATGTTAGCTTCAGTTGCACAAGGTCTAAAAACATGTTCTTCAAGTTCAGGTCCTGAGGTCATTTCTACTCTTACTGAGATGCTCGGACACATTTTGGATCATGCTAAAAATTCTAGATTAGTGGACCATTTGTGTCTCTGTTTAGCTACTTCGGGCTCAAGTCTCCTCACGGGTTCTTCAGATAAGCTACATGCTGCTTGTGAAGCATTTCGAGCTATTTGGTCATTGATAAATGCATCAGAAATTCTTTACATGAAAGAAAATGCATATCAGTTTCCCTTAAGTGCTCTACAAAGTCCTTTGTCCCGACTTGATATCAGTGATCAGGATCAAGGTTCACTAGTTGACACAGAATCAGCAAAAGTTGTTGATGCAGTGACAAAAGCATTCCTCAGATCAAAGGCAGTACAGGTTGCACTTTACTATTGCCTTCGTCAACGTCTCGAGGCTTCTCTATGTGCTGGCATTCAGGTCTTTGCTCTCAATCCCCTTAATTTTCTGAAATTTTCTTGATGCACATTATCTCCAAAAGCAGACAGCCAGCTAAGTGGTCTTTTCTTCAATCTAAACTCCCCTCAGAGTTCAGATCATAAGGCATTTAAAGAATTTTACTTGCATTTTCTAATTATCATTGTTTACAGCAACCTTTTATAATTAACATAAAGGATGATGCGATTTTAGCTTTGTGTTTCAGGTCTTGTTGAGGTGTTGTCTACATAACGCAATTGTTCCAGGTGTTTTATGTGGCCTTCCCAGTTCCCTACCTGTAACTACTGTTGTCAGTGGTGGAGACGATGGCACCATTATTTCAGAAATATTTTCGATATTATCCTTTTGTACTTCATACTTCAAAAAAGATACGCAAATGAATGAAACAAGTAACTTGAAGCATAAATTAACCAATCCCACTGTGTTGGTTATATGTTCTTGCCTCCTTGTTGCATCAGTTGCACAGTGCTTAAAGGCAATAGGAAGAAACTCAGCGTTATTTATGCTCACATCCTCCCAAAAGAAGCAGGTTTCTCGACTTGCTGTCCTTGCCCACTATTTCTCTTCTAATGACAAAACAAAAACTTCCCTTCTACCTTGTAGTGCGTCAGCTATCTTGGCTCTTGCTTCCATTCTATCCCTTGAAACTGGGGCCTCTGTTGAATCCTCTATCTCAGAGATAGGAGTGCCTTTGATTTCCCGAACTGCTATACTTCTTGGTTGCCTTAAACTTTCATCAGACAATGAAAACGAGGTGGGTACTCATCCTGCAACTAGTGCACTCTCATATTGGCATGGCCTTAAAGATGGATTTGTCGGTTTGTTAGAATCCAAGCTGAGATTGGGAGGACCGTTGGCTGTTCAAGAGCTATGCACTAGTGGTATCCCTATGATTCTCATTAATTTGTTAGCTAAAAACCCGTTAAAAGCATCTCCTCAAGGAAATGAGAGCACAAGAGATGACGTTGGATTATCCCCAGTAGGAGTGGTATGGACTGTTTCATCAATATGCCATTGTCTTCCTGGAGGATCCACCACTTTTCGTCAGATCATGAAGACGGAACACATCAAGATCATTTCTGACTTGCTGAGTGATGTGCACCTCAAACTTGTAAAGTGTTGGGTTGGGCCTGGTGGAGGCAAGGATGGTGTTAGGGATATAATAAACACGGTGATTGATCTGTTAGCGTTTCCCATTGTTGTTGTACAGAATGCTCCAGGCCTGCCAGCTGCTACTGCTTCTATAAATAGTGGTTTCCTTCTCAATTTGGGTTCGCCTGGTGGGAGGATAAGCATGGAGAACAAGGATATGGTGAAAGTGATTGCGGAAGACTTGGGAAAGTATACTAAAATCCTTTTGGAGGTTCGAGTTTCTATTCCTTTTGTTTTTACTTTTTGGCTATGACAAATTTATATTAATTCCATTTTTATTGTTTACATGCCGGTAGAAAGTGGAATTACATTACTTTCTTTTTTCTTATTCCAAACAACAACAACCTGGAAGCAATAGACTCATATTTCTCACTCAATTTCTTCTTAACTTTCTAGGTTGGAGTGCCTGGCTTCATTCTTCGGTGTTTGGAGCACTTGGAGTTGAAAGATTTGGGAAGGCCTGTTGCATTTCTCGCCAAAATGATACGCCAACCAATTTTGGCTGGTCAACTCGTGAAAAAAGGCTTATTGGATCCCAATAGGTGGAGAAGGTTGCTAGATCGTTCATGCCCGATAGAAGTCACTTTAGATGCTTTTATGATCATTTCAGACTTAGCTCGCATGCACAAGGTTAGATTTGTTTTCATTGCGCAACGCTTGCTGGATATAATACTTTCTTCTCTTTAATTTTTGTCCTTAAACAAGCAAAATGGTAGTTTTGTTGAATCGAAAGCTGTTGAAATATAAAATTATTGTTAGCCCACCTCCCAATAACTTAAGCTTTTGGGATGAATTAGTAAGCTAACATGGTATCAGAGCGGGAGGTTCTGAGTTCAAACTCCTTCAATCACACTCTTTATAACCCCTTTATTGTCATTTGTGTGTTGGGCCTTTAAAATATTTCGAACTAACAAAAGCAATATACAAAGGTACAGGACAAGTCCACTGCACTTCAAAATTCCAAGAAAAAAAAAGTTTGATTTAATGTTATCATCTATGTTCCTTGGGGTCCTCGAAACTAAATTTAGCTCCGGAACAATGCAAATAACTTTGCTTCATCGCTCATTTATGCAAAATGTTTTACATTCTTGCTTCCATATCTGCTCCCAAAACGAATCACTAAGTTCAGATTCTGTGGTGTCCAGGGATTTTACGAGTACATAGAAAGGGCTTCTGTATTGGACTACTTGAAGGAATTTATCACTCATGAAGATCCGATTGTACGAGAAAAAGTGTGTAGTGCTCTAGGCAACATGTGCCGGCATAGCTCCTACTTCTATGAATCACTTGTAAGTTCTAAACAGATACACTGCTTTCAACATTTTTTTTTATTTTTTAATTTTTGGTTGGGGGGTGAAGGTGTTAGAAAAGTGTCGAAGATTGTGGGTAAAAGAATGGCGAAGATTGTGGAATCCCTAGACTTTAGGGATTAATTATTTTAGAATATTAGCTGGAGAAGATCAGCCGGTTAGCTGGCTGATTTGTGTTTATTTTGTTTCCTTATTTATTTCCTAAGATTGTGTAATCTGCCCCTAAGGATCAGTCGATCCTTCTTGTATATATTCCGCTGTAATCTTTGAAATAGAATGAGAAATAGAATTATTTTTCCTCACCAAAACCTCATGGTATCAGAGCCGAAAAAAACCTGCCATGGATTTTAGGGCAGCAATGACTGGCTCTCAGAAAAAAACCTCCCAAACAGATACCGATTCAATCTCATCCTCAGAAACACGCCAACCCCAGCCAACCCGTCAACCCCAACCAACCAACACCCAGCCGACCGGTATCTCTCAGATCAGCAGCATGGAAAATTCCAGCCCAAACCTGTCTCTGCAGTTGACGGTTCATAAACTAAATGGCAGCAATTACCTTGAGTGGGCTCAATCGGTCAGACTTGCAATCGATGGCAGAGGAAAGCTTGGACATTTGACTGGAGAAATCCCACGGCCAGCCACTGATGACCCGAGTTTGAAGGTATGGCGCTCAGAAAACTCTCTTATAATTGCATGGCTAATCAATTCTATGGAACCCGCCATAGGAAAGCCCCACCTATTCCTGCCAACGGCAAGAGATGTATGGGAAGCAGTTCGAGATATGTATTCGGATGTGGAGAACTCATCTCAGATTTTCGACCTGAAAACGAGGCTTTGGAAGGCGAAACAAGGAGATCGAGATGTGACGTCATATTACAACGAACTTGTAACGTTATGGCAGGAGTTGGACCTCTGTTATGAGGACGAATGGGACTGCCAGAAGGACAGCGTTCGTTATAAAAAGAGGGAGGAAAATGATCGTGTGTATGTCTTCCTAGCCGGACTCAATCAAGAACTAGATGAAGTGAGAGGCAGGATACTCGGCCGGAAGCCTTTACCATCAATCCGAGAAGTTTTTTCTGAAGTTAGGAGGGAGGAGTCGAGGCGTAGAGTAATGCTCAAAACACAAGAACCAAAGAATAGTTCTGAGATTGAGAATTCAGCCCTAGTTTCTCGCGGGCCAGATTCGGAGGAGAACCGGAAGAAAAAACCTTGGTGTGATCATTGTAAGAAACATTGGCATACCAGGGAGACTTGCTGGAAACTCCATGGGAGGCCACCGAACCAGAAGAAGAAGACCGGGGGAGAAGGCAGAGCACTACAAACTGTGGGAGAGGATTCTCAGGGGCAACCAGTCAACTCAGAGATGCACTCCTTTACAAAAGAGCAACTAAGCCACTTGTACAAACTCTTCCAATCTCCACAGTTCTCAAATCCTTCTTGTTCTTTGGTGAAAAAGGGTAACTATTTCATTGCAGCTCTTTCTTGCGAAAACTCAAATCCATATTGTTCATGGATTATTGATTCAGGTGCTACTGACCATATGACTGGATCTTCAAAATTATTTTGTTCCTATAACCCGTGTGCAGGAAACAAAAAAAATCAAAATTGCTGATGGGTCATTGTCAGTCATAGCAGGAATAGGGTCCATTGTTATCTCTCCCTTACTCACTCTTCATAAAGTTCTTCATGTGCCTAATCTGTCATGCAATCTGTTGTCAATAAGTAAATTAACCAGTGATCTGAAGTGTCAAGTTAATTTCTTTCCTTCATATTGTGAATTTCAGGAGCTGACCTCGGGGAAGACGATTGGCAGTGCTAGAGAAAGTGGAGGACTTTATTTTTTTGAAGAAGGATCAAAAAACAGGCCAGTGCAAAGTACATGTTATGGTTCTGTTTCTTTTGTTGCCAATAAAGAAATTATGTTATGGCACTATAGATTAGGTCATCCGAATTTCCATTACTTGAAACACTTATTACCTGGCTTGTTTTAGAATAAAAATCCTTCTTCTTTACAATGTGAGTTTTGTGAATTGGCTAAGCATCATCGTTCTTCTTTTTCTTTACAACCCTATAAACCCACAAAACCTTTTGTATTGATTCACACTGATGTTTGGGGTCCCTCTAGGATTGTTACTCCTTCAGGAAAAAAATGGTTTGTAACTTTTATAGATGACCATACACGATTGAGTTGGGTTTACTTGTTAAAAGAAAAATCCGAAGTTAAAAGTATCTTCCAAAATTTTTACACCATGGTTCTCACCCAATTTCAAACATAAATTCATATTCTCAGAAGTGATAATGGTAAGGAGTATTTTAATAAAACTCTTGGACCTTTTTTTCTCGAGAAAGGAATTGTGCACCAAAGTTCATGTAATGATACACCTCAACAAAACGGAGTAGCTGAGAGAAAAAATAAACACCTTTTAGAAGTAGCTAGAGCGTTACTTTTTTCAAAAAATGTCTCTAGGTATCTCTGGGGTGAAGCAATTTTGACAGCAACATACTTGATTAACAGAATGCCTTCTAGGATTCTAAAATTCAAAACTCCATTAAGTGTTTTTCAAAACATTTATCCTTCGACTAGGCTTATTTCTGATCTCCCACTTAAAATATTTGGATGCACAGCTTTTATTCATAACCATAATCACAATAGAGGAAAACTTGATCCTAGGGCCACACGTTGTGTTTTTGTTGGATATGCACCAACCCAGAAAGGGTATAAGTGCTTTGACCCTACCTCACAGAAGATGTTCATAACTATGGATGTCACTTTTTTTGAAGACAAACCGTTTTTTGGAGCTCATCTTCAGGGGGGAAGAGAAAGAGAAGATTCGAATGATGATGATGTCTTTCAAAATCAGGAGGAACCGTTTTTTCAAAATGAATCTTTTTTTCAATCTTCTCGACAGGACACTATTGCTGAAAATCAAGTTTTAGATCCTGACGAGTCAAATCCTACTGATTCTTTTAAAAATTCTGATCCAAGAGTTTTGGATTCTGAACAAGTGAGGCAAATAAGTGTAGAAAATATAGGAGAAACGGTCCCCCTATCTTTAGTGCCATCTGAAAAAGCCAACCCCACAGAAGAAAGGGACAGAGACGTAACATGTACTAAGTTGCAGACCTACTTCCGAAGAAACTACCGTTCAAAAGATAAAGTCCCCGCCTCTCTTCAAAGTCATGAGTCTGAACCAGGGAAAGAACCTGAAGTATCCGAACTATTAGGTAAAAATTCCTCCACCGAGTCTTTTGATGATCTAGATATTCCCATTGCGTGTCGAAAGGGTGTGAGGTCTTGCACCAAACATCCTATGTCTCATTTTGTCTCCTATGATAAATTATCCCCTGCTTTCTTTGCTTTCACTTCACAACTCTCCTCTGTGGAAATTCCAAGAGATGTACAAGAGGCTTTGCAGGTTCCAGAGTGGAGGAATGCTATTGATGAGGAGATGGCGGCTCTTGAGAAGAATCAAACATGGGAAGTAGTGGATCTGCCAAGGGGGAAGAAGACAGTGGGCTGCAAGTGGGTCTTCACAGTTAAGTACAATTCGGATGGTACTATTGAGAGGTACAAGGCTCGCTTAGTAGCTAAAGGCTTCACCCAGACCTATGGAATCGATTATCTTGAGACCTTTGCTCCAGTTGCCAAATTGAATACAGTCAGAGTTCTACTGTCGATTGCTGTTAACCTTGATTGGCCACTCCATCAACTAGATGTGAAGAATGCTTTTTTGAATGGAGATTTGGAGGAAGAGGTTTACATGGACTCACCTTCAGGGTTTGATAAGAGATTCAACTCAAAGGTCTGCAAGCTGAAGAAGTCACTGTATGGACTCAAGCAATCTCCTAGGGCGTGGTTTGATAAGTTTACTCGCTCCATGAAGAACCAAAGATATGTTCAGGCCCAGAGTGATCATACCATGTTTATAAAAGGGTCCAAGGAAGGTAAGATTGCTGTCTTAATAGTATATGTGGATGATATCATTCTTACCGGTGACGATTTGGTAGAAATGGAACGGCTTAAGAGTTCTTTAGCTCTGGAGTTCGAGATTAAAGACTTGGGAGCAATGAGATATTTCCTAGGGATGGAAGTAGCGCGTTCAAAGAAAGGGCTGGTTGTTTCTCAAAGGAAATATGTCCTGGATCTCCTTAAGGAAACAGGCATGAGTGGATGCCGACCTGCAGATACTCCTATGGATCCCAACCAGAAGCTTGGAGATGTCACAGAGGGAGCACCAGTTGACAAGGCAAGGTACCAGAAACTTGTGGGTAAGTTAATCTACTTATCCCATACTAGACCGGATATAGCGTTTGCAGTAAGTGTTGTGAGCCAATTTATGCACTCTCCCTATGAGGAGCATCTTGAAGCTGTATATCGGATTCTAAGATACCTAAAAAGTACTCCGGGGAAGGGGCTTTTCTTCAAAAAGACTGAGCAAAAGACTATTGAAGCCTATACAGATGCCGACTGGGCAGGCTCAGTTGCTGATAGAAGATCTACATCAGGGTACTGCACGTTTGTATGGGGTAACCTTGTCACATGGAGGAGCAAGAAGCAGAATGTTGTAGCACGAAGTAGCGCTGAAGCAGAGTACCGAGCCATGGCACACGGTGTTTGTGAGATGCTGTGGTTAAAACGGATTCTTGATGAACTTGGTAAATCAACGGAAGGTCCAATGAAATTGTACTGCGACAACAAGGCTGCTATCAGCATAGCTCACAACCCAGTACAGCATGATAGGACAAAGCACGTGGAGATTGATCGACACTTCATTAAGGAAAAGTTGGAAGGAGGAGTTATCTGTTTGCCATTTGTTCCTACAACGCAGCAGATAGCCGACATTTTTACTAAGGGATTGTTCAGGCCTAACTTTGAGCTTCTCACTAGCAAGTTGGGTATGATGAACATTTACGCACCAACTTGAGGGGGAGTGTCGAAGATTGTGGGTAAAAGAATGGCGAAGATTGTGGAATCCCTAGACTTTAGGGATTAATTATTTCAGAATATTAGCTGGAGAAGATCAGCCGGTTAGCTGGCTGATTTGTGTTTATTTTGTTTCCTTATTTATTTCCTAAGATTGTGTAATCTGCCCCTAAGGATCAGTCGATCCTTCTTGTATATATTCCGCTGTAATCTTTGAAATAGAATGAGAAATAGAATTATTTTTCCTCACCAAAACCTCAAAAAGAACATCCTGAGAATCAATCCTTATTGACGTTGTTTCAAGGAGAAATAATAATAAAAAAATCTGGGAGACTAGTCAGAATCTATCCCGGAAAATCACAAGCATAACGCCCGTTGGTGCACACTTTTTTGTTTTTTAATGTTACACTTGAGAAGGGACTAAGACCTTGTTTGTCCATCGCCAAACATGAGAAGAGAAAGGTCTACCTCCTTGTTCCATGTTCCTCACATAATATTATATCCATGTCTTTTATTCCTATTTTCTCTCTCTTGTCAAAGACAACCTAAGGGTGGATTAGTTACGAATCTTTGAATAACTGAAACCAATGCTTCAGGCAAGGTTTCAAATCATCAGTCTCCTTATCAACCGATGCTCTGATCCAGACAAACGCACGCGGAAATTTGCATGTTTTGCTGTAAGTTCTGTCGCCATCCTATTCCGATTGAGAAGTTTGCTTCGTGTGGGGGTTTTTTTTTTTTTAAGAAACATTTGAAAAAACCAAATGAGGGCCTCATCCTGGATATGTGGCTACTTATATACTACTTTCCCTCTCCTTGCAGATAGCAAATGCTGCTTATCATAATGACACAATGTATGAACAACTCAGGAGATCCATACCTTATCTTGCCGATAATCTGCTCCCAGGAGAAGACGACAAAACTAAAGCTAACGCTGCAGGTGCATTAAGTAACCTCGTTCGCCACTCCAATAAGCTTTGTGACGAGATTATATCTAAAGGAGCCATGCAGGTTGGTCGATATGTTAGATTATGCATGGCATGCATGCCCATTTTGTGCCCTAATGTAAGAGAAACTTTCCAAACGTTTCAAAATATTAAACTCGACTTTTGGATCCCCACCAACTTTCCGAGTGTCAAGAAGAACAGAATCTTCACTTAACCCCTCTTTTCATCTTCAAAATCATGCTTTTGTTTTTCTTCGTTCTTACTCTGATGGAATTCTAAACAATGGTCCGGGAGAGTATAACTGTTGGAAGAATGATTAAACTAATATGGTTTAGAACCAAATGATATCGAATTCAAAGGCATTCTCCATAATAGTCGTGATTTGTTGTGTCCTTAATACGTTTTTAGCTATAATTAAATATTCACGTGTTTTAGTGCATAGTGAGAAGAAGTGTCAGAACATTCGAACGAATATCTACCTACGTCTTCATAGCTTAAGCTTTTCAGAGAATTGATAAACTAATTATAAGCATTGATTCGCTTGTGCTGCAGGCTATACTAGAGTTGGTGGCCGAGTGTTCAGCAGTACTTCTTATTCCTGTTCCGGGTGCAGTGAATGATTCGCCCCTAAAGCTAGCTCTCCTTTCATTAACAAAGATGTGTGCACACTCTCCCTGCAGACAGTTCCTCCGATCATCAAAGTTGTTACCGATTATCGGGCAGCTTCGACAATCCCAAGAAAAAGAGATTGCCAAATATGCCTCCGACATTATCGGCAGAGTTGCTGATAATGCCTGAAACCACCCAAGTAAACACACGCTTGACCTCTCCCATGATTTTTTAAGGTTTGTTGTACAAATCAGCAATTGTAGGTACTGTCAGTATGCTCATTTTATACAATTTGATGGATCGTCAAAATAAGTATAAGTTCATGGTCAAATTCTTGTACATAAGTTAACGCTGCTTTGTTGTTTTATCTTTTTCCTGGATGATTTCAGAAAATATAAAGGCATCACCTCTAAAAACGACATCAACAGAAGCAACGACGATAACTGAACAAAACAACGTCATCCAAAAAACGACATCACCAGAAGATACGACAATGACCCTACAAAACGACATAAGTTATCTATTCACTTATTTGTACACTTTAAAAAAAAAAAAAAAAAAAAAAAGGGAGAAAGATAACCCTACAACTAAAAAAGGAACGCAACCAATCGGTAAGGGGAAAAAACAGAAATTCAACATTTAGGCTCCATGATGTTATTGGATTTTATAATTTTGAAATCTCAATTAAACTATCAATATATGAAGACAACATCGAAATTTGGAGGAATAGATGGGTAATAAAATTGATATGATCTTAATATTATATAACTATCATTATTATGACTTTTGAATATGAGATCTTGGTCTCTATAATTTATTACCTATCTATTACCTATATTATAAATAAATATTTTAATTATTTTTTTTTTATTCATCATATAAAAAAGAACGAATCCGTTCTTTCATAGGAGTCACATGATGGTTTCAATGTTCGCCATATGATTTTTTTTAAATATTTTATTTATCTACTCGGCACGTTCCCACTTTATTTTGCTTTGATTATCTATTATGCAAGCAAATGCGTACAATGTAACTAATTATATCTCTATTTAATAAATATATATATATATATATATCTCTCAAATTTGGTGAAGTGGTTGAGGTGGGTTGCATAGAGTGGTCAAGCGTTTCAGCATCTGAAACGCGTCTTCTTCTGCTCGTGAAACTTGTATCTATCGTATCTGAATCCGATACTTGTTAAAAAAATTAATAATTTTGGGCTTTTTTCAAGGCCCACCCTTTCCCTTCGCTCGGAGCCTTGGACTTCTTCTTCTTCAATGTCATCCATGTCTTAGTACCTTCTCTCTCTCTCTCTCTCTCTCTCTCTCTCTCTCTCTCCTCCCTTTTCCTGCCTAACTTTTCTTCTTCTTTACTATTCAAAAACAAAGAAAAACCCAACTTTTCTTTGTAGTTGTTATCCCTTTCTTTTTTCTTTTTTCTTTTTTCCTCTTTCTCTTATTTGGAAAATATGTTCCTTTTTTTAACTATTCAAAAGATATAATATGATTGTTTCTTTATGTTATTTTTATTATATTTTATCTTATCTTATCATTCAAAAAGGATCGAAGGTTTTTTTTTTAAAAAAAAAGGGAGCCCTGTTGTTCATGTAGTGCCTTCTAATGGTGGGTCTCACGTTAATTTTTCCTTAGAAGACAAAATAAAATTACTTACATTACAATTAGATTTTTTTTTTCTTTATCTATTTGATTATAATAAATCTGAATTCAAAAGGTTCATAGCATTAATAAATATTCACTTTTTTCCCCTAAAAAAATTTACTTAAAAAAAAGTGTTAAAATAGTTTTTTTTCCTTTCTTTCCCCCAAAAAAATTTACTTTAAAAAAAAAAGTGTTAAAATAGTTTTTTTTTTCTTTCTATAGAAAATCAAAAAATAATATGTTGGTGCGTTATTGTGTGAGAAACCGTGGGCATGAGTCAAGACAAGTAGGAAAAAGAAATTTAATGGTCATAATAATAAGTGCTGCTTTCAATTTTGTGGTCCAAATATTCAGCCTCCAAATTCATATATTGAAGGTGGTCCAAATCAGAAATGTATGGAGTAAATACAGGCAAGTATTTTCAAGCAAAAATAATAATAATACAAACAAGAAATGCCACAACAGTTTTTTTTTTTTTTCTATCTTTTTTTATTTTATATATATATGTACATAGAAAATGCCCAACAGTTTTTAGAAAAACTGAAAAGTTGAAGAAAAGAGAGAGAGAAGGAGAGATTATGGATGGGATGAGTGTGTTGTGTCAGAAAAAGTGGAAACAGGATTCAGAGGAGAGAGAGAGATAGAAATGATAAGCAGATTTGCTTATCAGTTGGCTTATATTCAGACAGCTATCTCCCACTACCTCCAACACAATGACTTGTTTGATTTTGATGGATGGATAATAATAATAATTAATTAATTATCTTTGGTTTAATTCTTCGAATAACTAAAAACACTTTTTTAATTATCATTTTTTACAAAAAAGTCCCTTGACTCTTCCTTTCTTTCTTTTTATTTTTTAATAAATATATAATTTTTTTTTACGTAAAGAAAAAGTAAAGTGGGCACTTTGTCGCTGGGTCCCACAGCATTTAAAATATTAGCAATTAAGTAGAAAGTGGAGAGATGTAAGTCTCTGTACGAGGTAGAATGACGTGGTAAATTGGGAATCGAACCTTTTGCTTGATATGACATATTTGCCCTTCTAATATCTTCATTATTCTTTCCCCCCCCCCCCCTCCTAAAACACATGATTGCATTAAAGTGAGATCAATAAAAAATCATATTAATTTCTAAAAATGAATTGAATCTATCCATTACTATAGTTGAAACTTTGGTTTTTTTATTTTATCTTTTTATAGATTTTTTTTAATTTTGTTTTGTTTCTTTTATTTTTTTGGATAAAATTATTTGATACTTTTTATTTTTTAATGCTATCATTTTTTATTGTTATTATTATCTTTTGGGTTGAACAAATTTTACTTGTTTTATTTTTTTTTACCACTTTTTTTTTTTTTTTTTTGCATCTTTTGCTCTTAATTTTTGAAAAATACTTTTGATTTTTTCATTTTATTTCTATTATTATTATATAAAGCTGAAGTTTTTTTTCTGTTTAAAACTTTGATTTTTTTTATTTTGTCCTTTTGTGGGCTTTTTTCATTTTTTTTTTCTTTTTCTGAATGAAATCGTTTGATATTTTTTACTCTTTAATACTATAATTCTTTACTGCTATTCTTTATCTTTTAGGCTGAAAAATTTTTATTTGTCTTTTTTTTTTTTTTTTGCATCTTTTGCTCTTAACTTTTTTAAAACTTAAAAATAAATATAATCGTTTGAGGTATAATTTTATTCATTAAAAACTTAAAATGTGTTTTGATTTTAATAGATAATATGGATTTTGTTTCTTTTTTTTCTGGGGTAATTATCAAAAAATTAATAATAATCACATTCGACTTTAAAAATTTTGAGTTTCATGAAGAGAGAAAGAGAGATATGGACTGTAATTGTAGTAGGAATTTTTAGAAACCAATCTAAAAGCTAGATGTTTGCAGTAAATATGTCTAAATAAGATCTTATTTGAATCGAGATGTTTGTCTTTTTTATATGTAAAAATGTGAAATTAATATCATGCAATTCTAATTAACATTTTGTAAGAGAATTCAATAATAATAAAATATTATATCATAAGTTTTCACTTAATTTAACAAAAAGTAAATTTTTTTTTGTATGGTTTCTTTTGTTACTACTAGTTGTATCGTGCGTACATAATAAACAAATAAAGTAAAATAAAAAAATCAACTTGACAATGATACAGTGACCACATAACAAACAAGAAAGACATGGTCAAAAGAGTTGTTGACTTTTTTAAATTAAAACAAAATGTATAATAATATATAATATATATAAGCATAGATTTTAAAAATAAACTCTTATTTGCTTGATGGTGACTAACAAATTTTTTTTTTTTTTTTTTTGAAAAGGGAAATTATAATTCAAATTAAAATTTGGTACATATACCAAAAACAGAGATGAAACAATTATGTGATACAAAAGACATAATTCTCAATTAAAATCAATTCCATTAGTAAAATATGATAAAGCTCAATATTAAGCCGAGATCCGGTAACAGGAAAATTCTTTGAATTCTCTGGCAATCCTATATTCTAGCATGTACAAAGCTTTAAAAAAAAACATCTACAATCGATGGTATATTTTAATCGATTGAGAGACAGTCACTTACAGTACAGAGACTGCAACAAATTCCACATAACCCAAATACTAATAGAACCCATAGACATATACTGCTAGAAAATAACTCAAGTAAAACTTATGTACAAAAACAAACCAGGGTGGGTGAACTACCTCATTTAATTCAAAATTAAAACTAAAACACAAAAAACAAAGCATGAATATAAAATACTAGCCCGCTAAATTCTTGCCCAGCGTAGAACAACCACTTTGCCACATGCTATGACTCAAAGGAAATCAATCGGATCGATTGGAGGTAAGCGACCGGATCATCAAGACTTCGTCAGATCCTAAACTGTCGGAAGCTTGTCGGGTCAGATATGGTCGAGAAACTCCCAATTTGAACCCTCTGACTCCATCTCTATCGAGATCACCGAATCATCGATCACCTTCATTTGTCATGGTGGCGGCGGCGATGGCGGAAGTCCTATACAAAAAGAAACCTTAATTTATGAGAATTTTGAGAAAAAAAGGGGAGAGAAAAAACCCTTTTAATCACAATTGACCCACAAATTATATTGGATGGGATCTGTCTTTGTAACGTAAATAACATTGCTCCAAACAAATAATAAATTTCACGAAGAATCCTCCAAACTTAAACTAATTAAAATCCATCATACCAAAAACAGAAAATAAAAACTAATAAAAATCCAAAATCTTACCTGGAAAGTACCACACAACGTTGAAATTGTGGCATCAAACTAAGATCTATTTTCTTCTAGCAAAATAATAATAATAATAATAAGTTCTATTTTCCGATTATTTCGGAAAAAAAAAAAAAAAACTCTCACCTTCTAATATAGAAAATATGCCAAATCAAGTCAAAGGTAGCACAGTTGTAATGTAACAATATCATGTTAGATATTGGAAGTTGGAACTTGACCTAAGCAATTAATTAAATATTTACCCAAAAAAAGAAGAAATTAATTTAATATTCAATATGAATAGACTAGTACAATAGTTGTAATTTGAAAAAATAAAATAAAATAAGAAAAAAAAGGTGCTAGTCGCTTTCTAATTCAGTAATTCACAAGCTTACAACTTAATATATATATCACTGATGTTTTTGGTGAATCTATATCATTGATGTTGACAATTGAAGGAAAAACACATGGATTGCATCCGGATGGACATGTATAAATTAATTAATGTCTATTCTAAATTGGTCAATATTTTGAACTAGATTCCATCTCTTAATAACTAAGTTTTTTTGAAAAAAAAAAAAAAAAACTTTTCAAATAACTATAACTAACTATTAGTTGTTGTGATGTTAAAAAAACTCTAAGAAAAAATTAAGTGTGTTTAGGTCTTAAAGAACTGAGATGACATCATTATAGATATAACCTTACTGTAATTTTATACCTGACTCCATTATAAAATGTAGAGTTTAAATTTCTCACTATTAAATTAAAAGAAAAAACCAGTGACAAAATTTTTTTTTTTTTATTGTTAGACTTTTATTACTTACATGTTATGGATAGCTATTTGTTGTTGATCTGTCCAAAAAAAAAAGAAAAAAAGAAAAATAACTATTTGTTGTTGTTTTTCTTCAAAAGCGTCACATACTACATCGCATCACAAACATAAATGTAACTCGACCAATTGAAATAAATAATTTGAAGGCATGCAACTTTATTACTACTTTTGGGTCTATTTGAAGCATTAATAGTTTTTTATTCTCAAATTGAAATCAAAAGGTTGGGTGAAAAGAAGCTTCAAATTATTATATATACTAAAAGGAGGGGGAATCTTACTGTTCAGCGAATAGTAATTACACAGTGAATTTACGTTTCTGCCCTCCAAAATAAAGGCTTTTCTTGGACCAGTACAGTGAAATGCCCATTTTGCCCCTTCTAGGATCTCTCCCCACTGTTCTCCGAACAGTACTTCACTGTTCATTGTACAGTCCTGTACAATGAATTTACGTTTTTCTCCCTCTAAACCAGCGGCTTCATTTTGAATCCGCATAGTGAAATGCCGATTTTGCCCTTCTCTTACCGGGTTTGCATAATACTTTCGTTTTTTTGGGTTTTTGTTACCGTTTTCACTAATTGTGTGTCTTCATTTTTTTTCCTTGGTCGGTTTTTTTTATTGCATTTTTTGGATTTTATTTTAGGGTTTTTTTTTTTTTGTGTATTGTCTTTTTTTTTTTAATTTTGTTGTTGTATGATTTTTGTTTTAGAGTTTTAGCTTTTGTTATTTGTTTTGTTGAAAAATAATATCTTTTTTTCTTTTACAATTTTGTAAATTTTCCGAGGGCTTTTATATTTTTTTTGGGTTTTCGGATTTTTTTCCCCCCTTCATTTTGTGTATGTGTTTAGTGGAAGAAAGATATTTTTTATTAAAAGTTTACCATTTTATTTTTATTGTGTTGTTGGAATTTTTTTGCTCCCCTCTGCTGTTGTTATTTGTGGTATGAATTTTTTTGGGTTTTCCTCCTTTTTTTTTTCTTCTACCGGTGTATGTATGTAGGAAAAAAAAAAAGTAACTTTTTGGCTTTGTTCTGTTTGTTTCAGTTTTTTTACTATTGTGCCGGTTTCTTTCTTCTCTCATTGTTTGGATTTATATTTTTGAAATTTTAGGTTTTGATATTTTTTTCTTATTTCCGTTGTTTATCCATTTTGTTCATTATTTCTGTGAACTATTCATTGTTCCTTTATCCTCACCGGTATGTTAAATTTTTTCCCCTTAATTTTGATTCTCGGTTTTCTTTATTTATTAGTCATTTAGGTTTTGTATAATTATGTTATTTTTTAGTTGTTGTTCGGGTTTTTCTTTTACAAGTTTAAGTTTTGATTTTTATTATTTTCTTCCACCTTTTTTTTTCGTCGTTTGTTATTTTTTGCGTAAATTTTATATGTAGTTTTTTTGGTATTGAGATTTAAGATTGTATTTGTTTGTGTTATTCTTATTTTAGTTTTTTCCCAGATTTTTTTCCTCAATCATTAAATAGAAATTGTTTGTTTACATTTTTTCCTCCCTCATTATTTTTGTATCTGTTTTTTAAGGTTTTTTCCCCTCCGTGTATATATATATATAATCACAGACAAGGATTTCCTATTTTATTTTTTTCTTTTGTTTTTTTCTTAGTATTATTATTTATTTCTATTCATATGCTTTAGTGTACTATACAGTTAAATGCAAGGAGTGAAATAAAAAATTTATGTATGTTTTCCTTTTTGTTGTATTTATCTTAGTATTTTTTTTCTCTCTTTTTTTTTTTTCATATATTAGTTCCATTTGCAACAACTTTGTTTATAAGCATATATCTATATATGTTGTCTGTATATATAAATCCAACATTTTGTAAATATTCTAATATTATAATAATTAATGTTAAAAAAATATATTGATCATAATTATATTATTTATCTTAACTAATTATTTTTATTGTATAATATTCAATTATTTCCTTTTATTTTTTTCCCCTGCATTCCCTGTGCGTAGCACGGGTATTAAACTCGTGACTTTTAAAGGAGAGGAAGGAAAAACAAATTAAAGAAAAAAGCCGTGTTCACTGCTACAAAATTTGAATATAGCATTTTTCTTAATCAATCAAATTTTGAAAAGAAATGAGAGAAAATTTTAATTAAAAAAATAGAAAATAATTATTTTGACATTAATCTTGATTTATTCTCTTCTTTATGTTATGACATAATTAAAAATTGACATATCTTTTTCTTGTTTTTTTTTTTAAATTTTTTACCGAATAACATAAAAAAATCATTTTTTTCACTTGTTTTTTCTAAAGAATATAATTCACATTTATAAAAATGATCTTAATCAAAGAAGATAATACAATGACTCTATAATATCATAAATAGGATCCGCAATTAAGATTGACTTTACTAATAAAATATAATGGTGTTTAAAAAGATATATATGCTTTAAATAATAATTGAGAAAAATACCTCAACACACTAAGGGCTTGTTTGATGATTAATTTTATCTTCAATTAAAATGTATTTTTTTATCTCAATTTTTATTTTTTTCTGAAAATTTTTTTATCTTTTTTGAAAAATCAATAAAAATTTTTAACTCAAACTTAAAAATTTTAAACTCAACTCATTCACTAAACGAATCCTAAATATCAATCATATACAATAACTCTTTCCCATCCCTCTCATCAAATATAGCAAAATGTATACATTTTCTTTCAAAAAGAATAAACAATTCAAGAGGCAAAAAACAAATGGCCCACAAGTGCTGAACTGACTACTGACCTAACTGGGCTCATTTTCCTATGAAACTCCTCTCTCTCTCTCTCTCTCTCTCCCCTTTTTTTTTTTTTTGATTTTTTGTTTTTTTAAAAAAACTCTCTCTGCATTTCCGCTCAATGCTCAGATATTAAAGCAAGTGAATGAGCTATGTTACCGTTAACGAGTCCTCATGGTACACAGACTGTGTACTAATTTTTTAAAATATATAATGCAAATTTTGTTGTAGGTCCTATTAAAAAATCATATCAAATTAAAAAAATTATGATATTATAATGAAAGCATTAAAAATTATGACAATTTAATGAAAGCTTATGAAAATCTTGACCAGTTTCGAAATTTTTTTTTTATGCTTGTTAGTTTAAAATTCACCTTACTAATAAAATGTATATTTTTGTTTTTTATTGTACTACAATTTTTTCTCTCGTTTTTAAAGTGGAAACTTTTAAGTTATTATTTTGGAGCATGAAAAACCAATGTGTGATAAGAAAAAATAGATATGTATTAGAATTCTATTTGAAAAATTAGATCTGTATCAAATTATGTATCAAATTATATCACTTTTGCATAACTTTTAATTTTAATATAATTTTAATCAAATTTAATATTTAAAAATATATATTACCATAGAGTACCTCATCACAGAAAGCTTCAAAATTTTGATCAACATTAATTAAGATTTATAAAATTGTCTACACTATGTACCTAGAAATATAAGTTTAATGGCAATAAAAGACAGAACAAAACTATGTACCTACAAATATAAGTTTAATGGCAATAAAAGACAGAACAAAACTATGTACCTACAATCTGTACCTACAAATAAAAGTTTAATGGCAATAAAAGATGGAACAAAACTAAGAATATTAACTTTGTTTTTATTTTTTATATTAACTCACGTGATAATTAATTATAATCTTTTTATTGTTTAATATAATAGATATCAATTTTAATTAATGCGACAATCTTTTAAATATATAATAATAAAAATATGATAACTCATATATTATATATATTAGTGTTATTTTAAAATATATTACTAATTAATTAATCTTTAATGTTTGATAAAGTAACCTTTTTATTTTCATAATTTAAGACCTTTGGAGAACAATACAAAGGGTGTCTATATATTTTCTAGTAGATATTTTGTTGTGTTAAAAAAAAAAAAAATCTGTAAATGGATTTTGTCTATCGATAGTAATTTGCTTGTAGGCTTAGTGCGGGTTCAAATATTAAAAAGCCATATATTCTCCCACAACAAAAGTAAAAGTTAATTTTTAGAATCTATAGTGTGCCACAAAGCATGTACTTTTTCACCTTTTATATTTGAAAAAAGTTTATGGCCTGAGTTATACTTTTACAATCTTATTAAACACATAACTATGAATTTAACAGAAGAACTAAATTCATTATATTCATAATTTAATAATAATTTCTTATTCTCTAGTAAAAAAAATAAAAGTAATTTCTTACTTGATTTTGTTATAAAATATAGAATTTTAACCACTCCCTCCAAGTTAAAAGAAAAATAAACAATAATGTTATATAGTATATTATTGATAGAACGTTTTATTTATTTATTTTTTGTGTATAAATATATTTTACACGATCATTAAAGTATATTTTAATTTTTTTTCCTTGTTTTTCTATAAAAAGTAAATTTTTTTAGAAAATATAAAAAAAATTCCACAATAGGAATTTGGACAAAAACACAAACCCTTTAATGGCTCCCCCCCCAAAAAAAAATAATTTTATGCCTCATACAACTGTTTTGGCCACATATTCTCCTTTTTTTTGTTGTTGACTTTTTTGGCCTACATATTCTAAAACAACGACAGAAGTGAATATAAAGTTACAAAAAGATATATATTTATAGATATATTTTTTGCTCAATTACTAAAAGATATATATATATATGTATGTATATATCGGTAATATTTATTTCAAAAAATATAGAAAATATAAATTATTTTATGTATATCAAAACTAGAATCAAAGTTTAGGGGGTGTTTGGTATATAAATTGAGTTTGAATTGAGTTGAGATTTTTAAATTTGAATAATAATTTTTATTGATTTTTTTAAAAAAAAAACAAAAATTTTTTTTTAAAAAAATAAAAAACATGATAAAAAAATACAATTTAATTTAAAATGAGTTAATATGTCAAACGGGTCCTTAGAACTGTTGCCCCCAAAAAAAAAAACGAAACTCTCCGATTTAAAAAAAATAAGCTCCAGCCATTAACAGGACGAGCTCATGAAGGTAGTAATGGAGATTACGACAGGATATAATAGCCTCCCATGGTCTAGTCCCTAGGGTTTTGTTTGTTACAGCTTTACAGACTCTCAGGACGAGGATGGGTAGTCAAGTCCACAGTAACAGTAGAGAGAGAAAATCAGGTAGAGAGAGAAACAGAAGAGAGAGAACATCATAATTTGTATTTACATACAGGGTTAGAAAAGGAAAGAAAAATCTCCAATATCTATATATATTTTTTGTGTAATATATATTTTATATATTTATATATTCCATATATATAGACATAAATGTAATGATTTTATAATTAGAGAGCAGGAAAAGCAGAAACAGCAGAACCTTTGTCCTTGTAGTAGAGAGAGAGAGAGAGAGAGAGAGAGAGTATAAAAAGATACAGAGAGAGAAACACACTGATAAAGCAAAACACTTTAGAGAGAGAAAGTGAGAGTTGTTTGTTGTTGTTGTTGTTGTTGGTGCAGAGAGTTTGCTACGAACCACGGAGAGAGAAAGAGGGGAGAGAGAGAGAAGCGAAAAAGAGGGAAAAAAAAAGTCAGAAAAAGAATAAAGAGAAAGAAGAAGAGGTTCGTTCAGACAAAAAAAAAAAAAAAAACCCTAACCCTAGAAATGCTCATCTTCCCGTCCTCCTATGGTGCTCTGTGAGGAGGATTATATTGATTCGTACTTTGTCGCTCGCGAAGGAAGGAGAAGTAGAAGGGGATTCGACGTCCTGTGAATTCGAGCTCGAGAACGTTTGTTGAATCTGAATCTGAAATCTCTAAATTTGCTCTCTAGGATCTTTCTTTTTTTGCTCCTTAAGCTTGAATTTAGGGTTTTTTTTTTTTGTGGGTTCCATTGAGGAGGAATTGCTTCCAAAAGACGCCTTTTTTTCTCCGAAGTTGGTTTTTTTTGGAGACTTCCTTTTTCGTCAGATTATAAGCAAGGTGCTTTTTTTTTTGGGGGTCCGAAGAGTGTTTTGAGAAGATTCCATTTGATTTGAGTTTGGTGGGTTCGAGATAGGATATTTGCACTGGAGCGTTTAGGATTACCTGGGACAATGTCTTCGTTAAGTAGGGAATTGGTATTCCTGATCTTACAGTTCTTAGATGAAGAGAAGTTCAAGGAAACGGTTCATAAGTAAGTTTGTTCTTTTGTTTATCGTTGTTTTGTTTTTGTTTTTGTTTACATTACTAAGGAAACTTTGGGGAGAAAATGATTGTATTAATCTTTTTTTTTGTTCGTATGGGTAATGATTATTAGCACTTGAAAGATTTGTTTAAGTTTTTTCTTTTTGGTAAATCTACCAGGCTTGGTCCAAATTTGTACGTTTTTTGAATTGTCTTTGTAGCATTTTCTTGGCACTTATTTAGTAATATGGAACAAATTTGGCGTGAATACAGCTTGTAAATGTGATGAGAAATTTGGAAATAAAACGGCTATGAAAAACTTTTTAATTTGTTGTAGAGCTAATGATCATTGGCAATTGACAGGGTTGTTTTAAGGTTTTTTGTCTTGTAACGAGCAATATGATAAATTTTCTAGACTTGGTTCTTATTCGTGTGTTAGCTTAAGTGGTTTCTTGAGACTAAAGTTTTTTCTAATTTTTGGAATTGTTTTGGTAGCATTATCTTTAGAACTTATTTAGCACCATAGAGCAATGTTGCAGCCAACTCAGCTGATCAGAGATTTGCACTTGCTTGTCATATACTGTGTTGGCATATATATTTTTTTCCCCTTTCTTGCCGCAATCAGAAAAAAAAAAATGGTGGTTAATCAGATTTATAATGCCGTGTGTTTTAATTCTGGAACTTTAGATTAGAGCAAGAGTCTGGTTTCTTCTTCAATATGAAACATTTTGAAGATCAAGTACAGGCTGGAGAGTGGGATGAAGTTGAGCGCTATTTATGTGGATTCACGAAGGTTGAAGACAATCGATATTCAATGAAGATTTTTTTTGAGATTAGGAAGCAGAAGTATTTGGAAGCTCTTGATAGGTGAGATTTCAAATTATGACTCTTGGTCTCCTGTTTGTACCTTATATCAGTTGGCATGAAACGAAGCATTTTACTTTTAGTTTTCCAACTGACTGTATCCAAGTCTGATTTGAAGGCATTTCAGAACTCAAAGTTGAATATTACGGGTTATTTGTTGAGTCAAAGAATGGGATTGAGTCATGTCGGTTGGTTTTCAGTTGCCCAAGTGTCACTGCATTTGATAAATGTGCCAATATGTTTGTCTATCCTTGTTATATCTGTTAATGTATTTTTTTTTCCCTTTTCTATCAGGCAGGATAGGGCCAAAGCTGTTGAGATTCTTGTGAAGGATCTCAAGGTTTTCTCGTCTTTCAATGAGGATCTTTTCAAGGAGATTACTCAGTTGCTTACTCTTGATAACTTTAGGTATGAGCATGTTCTCCATCATTGGTCGTGATTATCTGCTCTTTGATTGATTTTTATTTAGTTTCCTATTTCTATTATATAACCAGGCAAAATGAGCAGCTTTCAAAGTATGGGGACACAAAATCAGCTCGAAATATCATGCTTATAGAACTTAAGAAGCTAATTGAAGCAAACCCCTTATTTCGTGATAAGCTTGCGTTCCCAGCCTTCAAAAGTTCACGTCTAAGGACCCTAATTAACCAGAGGTGATTCTTAATTTTAGGATCTTCGGTTCTATATTATGTTCAAGTCTGCCTCTTTTACTTTCTTCTAGATTTACTCTGTTTTGTTGATGTTGACTTTGTTTAAACTTTTCAGTCTAAATTGGCAGCATCAACTTTGCAAGAATCCTCGTCCAAACCCTGATATAAAAACGCTTTTTACGGATCATTCTTGCAATCCAACTGCTGCTAATGGATCTCGTCCTCCTCCTACAAACAACCCCCTTGTGGGACCAATTCCCAAGGCTGGTGCATTTCCTCCTATTGGTGCCCATGGTGTAAGTGTATGACTGCATTCCTTCAATCTCTTTTTCTCTCTCTCTCGGTGGCACAAGTAACTTGCAACGTTCTAATAATACATCCACTTAACTCTTTATCCAATGTACCCTGCGCAGCCATTTCAACCTGTCGTCTCCCCCTCTCCCAGTGCTATTGCTGGTTGGATGTCAACCAGTAATCCATCTTTGCCTCACCCTGCTGTGGCAGCAGCGCCTCCTGGTCTAGTCCAGCCTTCTAGTGCAGGTAAGATTTTTTAAAACTATCTAATTTTGAATGTGGGCTACCACCTTAGTGTATAATATAATAAAATCTTCATCATTTTCTATGTATGTAGCTGCGTTCTTGAAACATCCAAGGACTCCTACAGGGATGGATTATCAGTCAGCTGATTCAGAGCACTTGATAAAGCGTATTCGCACTGGCCCATCTGATGAGGTGAGGAAGTAGAAAATTATGTAACTTCTAAGTCCAGTCTTAATTATCATGTCTGGTATCTATTGCAAGTACTTCATGGTATTCATTTTGGTTGAAATAGGCACTACCCTCCTATAGAAAAAAGAGGAACCAAAAAAAAAAAAAAAAAAGAAAAGAAAAGAGAACCAATGGAGGAAATATGCTCACTCTTGGTTTTTATAGGTATCATTTTCTGGTGTATTGCATTCCAATGCCTATTCACAAGACGACATTCCAAAAACTGTTCTGCGGACCCTAAGTCAAGGATCTACTGTTATGAGCATGGATTTTCATCCACAACAGCAAACTATACTTCTAGGTTTGTTAGCGTGAATATGGTTTGCTCAAGGAACGATTTTTTTAAGTTATTTGTTAAACTTATTATTATTCTTTTCAGTCGGCACAAATGTTGGTGACATTAGCCTTTGGGAAGTTGGCTCCCGGGAAAGGTTGGTACATAAACCTTTCAAGGTTTGGGACATACAAGCTGTTTCGATGCCATTGCAGGTACTACATGTATTCTGTTTTTCTCGAAAATTTTTTTTCATCAAAAAAATTTTTTTTTTGGCTAAACTGAACTATGGGATCTCATATGTGCTAGCCCTTTTCCATACCTAAAAATCTGTTAGATCCTTATCCTGGTGAAGGTAGGGTAAAATTCATTGTTGTGGTAAAAATTCCAAGGCAAACTAGGTTAGCTGGGAACTTTGGCACCCTTATTTGTGATATGGACATGTTTAACTAATTTTCCTTTCAACTGCCTTGGCTCTGCCACCAGTCAGCTTTGTTGAGTGATGCTGGAATATCGGTGATTCGGTGTGTGTGGGGGCAAGATGGACTCATGCTTGGTATGTAAAAGTTTGTATTCCAGGCCAAAATTGTTTATTTCATATTCATGTTGGATAATATTGTTGTGTCCTTATGGCGTTTGCATTTACCAGGTGTTGCATTTTCAAAGCACATTGTTCAGCTATACACTTATAATCCAACTGGAGAAATGAGACAACATTTGGAGGTAAAGCTTGTGCCTTTGAAAAATATTTTCTTCCTTGGCAGTAGTATGGTACTGGTGATTGACTTGGTGTCTCATCTTTTAGATTGATGCTCATATGGGCGGTGTTAATGACATCGCATTTGCACATCCCAACAAGCAACTTTGTGTTGTTACATGTGGAGATGATAAGCTGATTAAGGTATTGCATTGGTTCTGACGCTCAACTAGATTTTTTTCCCCTAGAGGAGTTCTTGGTTATTTTACTACAAGCTGCTGTAAAACAGGTATGGGATGCTGTAACTGGACGCAGACTCTATATATTTGAAGGTCATGAGGCTCCAGTATATTCTGTTTGTCCTCATTACAAGGAAAATATCCAGGTATCTTCTATGAATCTGTTCATGAGATTTTTAGCGCTTTTGATAAATTCGCTTCTATTCGAGTGCTACCATCTTATTTCTTACAACAAGAGCTAGCTTCTGACTTTAGATCTCAATTACACTACACATGCAGTTTATTTTTTCTACTGCTATTGATGGAAAGATTAAAGCCTGGTTATATGATTGCTTGGGATCAAGAGTCGACTACGACGCTCCTGGACTTTCGTGCACCATGATGGCATATAGTGCAGATGGAACCAGGTAAAGGATGCCTATTTAGAGAAGATAAAGTGAGGATTCTCTATTGACCATATTTCTGTTTAACCATTATACTTATTTTCTCAAGGAATCTTTTTTTGTGATGCGTAAAGTTGGATAGTGAATTTCCCTACTTCAAACTCTCTGCTTCTGATGTTGGTTCATAATCTCCTCATTTCTTTCTAGTTATTGTCGTATAACAGAGTCTACTTAATTTCGTAGTCAGTGATGTAATTTTTATTCTCTTTAATGACGTAGTTCAAGTGAAAAGAATGAAAGAAAATTTTATATAAATATGTGTATTCCTTTACGGCAGACTCTTCTCGTGTGGAACAAGTAAGGAGGGCGAATCCCATCTTGTAGAGTGGAATGAAAGTGAGGGGGCAATTAAACGTACATATTCTGGTTTTAGAAAGAGATCTTCAGATGTTGTCCAGTTTGACACGACAAGAAACCGATTCTTAGCTGCTGGTGATGAATTTCTAATAAAGTTCTGGGATATGGACAGTACCTCTATGTTGACAACTTTCGATGCAGATGGTGGTTTACCAGTTAGTACTTCTGCCCTTCACAGTTTGTAAAAAGTACTTTAGTAGAAGAGTTGAATTTTAATGACTGTTATCTATTTTCCTATTCGCAGGCTAGTCCTAGACTAAGATTTAACAAAGAAGGGTCATTGTTGGCTGTCACAACGGGTGACAATGGTATTAAGATTTTAGCGAACAATGATGGTATACGCTTGATAAGGATGCTGGAGGGCAGGGCTATGGATAAGAACCGAGGCCCTTCCGAGCCTACTAATTCTAAGGCAGTTTCTGTTCTCTGGTTTTGTTTACCTTCTCTGGTTACATGGAAATATAATGTTAATGTCTTCATGAATTTGTCCATGGGTTCTTATGGGAATTCATATTAAAAATAATATTGTTTGGTTTGCAGCCGCTAATTGTCAATGCTCTAGGCCCAGTGGCAAATGTTTCTTCTGCTGTTGCTTCAACCTTGGAACGTCCTAACATTATACCTCCAGCTGTGTCTATCAGTACCCTTGTAAGTTCAACTTGTTAAGGTGCATGAAATTGTTGATTCATTCTTGTCCGCAAGCTTATATTAGCTGTAACTGCAGAGTACTGTGGAAAATAGCAGGCTTGTTGATGTGAAACCACGGATTTCCGATGATCTAGAGAAGATTAAGAGCTGGAAGATTCCTGATATTGCAGATCCATCTTTACTTAAACCTTTGCGATTGCCAGATTCTGGAACTGCTGCGAAGGTGGGTATTATTGGTGTATACTTTGCTTAATATTGGAGAAAGTCCTGTTTATATTTTTAGGTATCAGCTCTCACAGGTAGAAGAAACAGATGATTTCTGTCTTTTCCTTCGTTTCTTGGTTCTTTCGCTTCCTCTTCTCCAAGCCGACTTATTCTATGTTATGGAGAGGAATGCGTAATTTTTGTCCCAGTGAAAGTGCGGGTTTGTAAATTGATTTCGTCCTCGTTAATTACGAGCATAATTTACATGCACAGTAAAGGCATATGACAGAACATACTTGTGTGGTTATGAGACTCGATAGTATGATAATTAAGACAGGTCAATTTTGAATTTCAGGTTGTGAGACTTATGTACACTAATAATGGCCAAACATTGTTGGCTCTCACTTCCAATGCTGTTCACAAGCTCTGGAAATGGCAACGTGGTGAAAGGAATCCATCAGGGAAGGTGTGATTTCCATTTCTTAATAAAAATAATATGCAACTCTTATTTTAACCTTTTGGTATTTCAAATAACTACCGAACTTTTTTTTTTCTTTTTCGTTTCTCCCCAGGCTACTGCTTGCATCCCTCCACAGTTGTGGCAGCCTCCCAATGGGACTCTTATGACCAATGACATAAATGAGAGTAAACCACCCGAGGAATCTGCTGCTTGCATTGCTTTATCAAAAAATGATTCTTATGTAATGTCTGCTTCTGGTGGGAAGGTTTCGTTATTCAACATGATGACATTTAAGGTTGTTAATTTTTTGGAGTATATTTTCGTGCAAATTTGAATTTTTACAATTTTACTTATCAAATTTACATCAACCTATTACTGGCTCAATTTCCATCCACGAGTTGTATGACTAAACCGGCTACCTTTCCAGGTCATGACAACGTTTATGTCTCCGCCTCCTGCGGCTACATTTTTGGCATTCCATCCCCAAGATAATAATATAGTTGCCATTGGCATGGAGGATTCTACCATTCAAATATACAATGTTAGGGTTGATGAGGTAAAGCATCTTTTCTGGTGTACTTTGTATGTATACTTTTAAGAGTGAGGCTACTGGGTTCCTTTTTTACTATTTAAAACTTGCGGGTGGATGTGGACCATTCGGTTTTTAGTTTTACTTCTTAAATGTGTGTTTAATTGCATTGTGGGATGGCTTCAAGGAGCAATATTTACGAACATCAAGTTGTAAGTTAATGTGTCAACAATTATCAAATTTGTCTGTAGAAGTAAATCCAATTTAATGTGTCAGAATGATCTACATCAGTTTAGCATACATCAAATGATGTCTGATTATTCTTTGAAAAACTAATCTTGGGAGATTTGACAGGTCAAAACCAAACTTAAAGGTCATCAGACTCGGATTACAGGGCTTGCATTTTCTCAAGCTCTTAATGTACTGGTTTCTTCAGGTGCTGATGCTCAGGTTAGTGGCTCATTAAATTTATGTTTACTATGTGGCCATAATATCCACAAGGAGCCCGAGTAAAAGAGCCATTGGCTAACCTCAAGAGCAATGCAATTGTTCTTATGTATGACTGTTAAATAAAAGCAATATGCTTGTTCTGTAAAGTTGTCATAAGAAAATGGATTTCTTTTCTTTCCTTTTCATTACAAATTCCATCAATTTTACTATTTATTTTTTCAATTAAAATTTTTTATAATCTCAATTTAAATGCATGCTGTGGAAAAAAAGAGCTTTGCAGCAAAATTTTCTGCTCCTTGGAAGTATTGTTATTACCTCAAATTGCAACTGGTGATGTGTGTGTGTATATATATATATAAATATATATATATAAATATTTATGGTTTGCAGTTATGCATGTGGAGCATTGATGGCTGGGAGAAGAAGAAGACGAGATTCATACAAGCACCTGTTGGCAGACAGTCTCCGTTGTCTGGAGAAACTAAAGTTCAGTTTCATAATGATCAAATGCATCTGTTGGTTACTCATGAAAGCCAGATTGGCGTGTATGATGGCAAGCTTGAATGCTTACGCTCGGTAAGTTCTTTACTCCAGTGCCCTTCTGTATACTCGGGACAACAGTGCACACATTTTCTGCTATGAATATCTACAAAATACGTGAAAATGGTAGTCAGTTTATTCTCGACTATTACTGTTGCCATCCTTAATTGCCGACAGTAAATTCATGTGCATGAGAAAGAGTTTTATTCTGTAAGGAAATCTGTATGCATAATTGGTTAGGGACACAGTAATACGTTCGCCAAACTTCATGCACAGCTCACATAGCCCATAACATAAAACTTAGTTGTAGCATAAAAAGGGAGAGAAAAAAAGAAAACAGATTTTATGTGCTTTAGTCCGACTCCAGCTTTGGATAATTATTGCTCCTTTTTTTTATTTTATTTTTATTTTTATGGTTTGTGTGTTTAATTTGTTGTAGTGGTATCCAAAAGACACACTCGCTGCTCCCATCTCAAGTGCAATATATTCTTGTGACGGATTACTGGTAAATGCTGCATTTTGCGATGGCGCAGTTGGTGTTTTCGATGCGGATAGCTTAAGACTCAGATGTCGAATAGCACCTTCTGCCTACATGCCATCAGCTACTCTCAGGTAAGCATAGAATGTTGTTGATGGTGCTCTGACATTAGTTTTTTGATAGTAATTGTCTTCCTTTTAGATGTAGACACATCTACTCAACTCAAATTTATTCCTTTTTTTTTTTTTTTTAATAAATTTTTTTGGATTACTGTCATTGATGAACATTCTTATGCAGCAGCAACCCAGTCTATCCTTTGGTTATAGCAGCTCATCCATCTGAGTCTAACCAGATTGCACTTGGCATGACGGATGGCACGGTACACGTGGTCGAGCCTTCGGAAGTCGAGCTGAAGTGGGGCGGAACACCGTCTCAAGATAATAGGCCACTCCCTTCGAATTCCTCGAACCCCTCCTTGAGCGGTCAAGCATCAGAACATCCTTCCAGGTGATGATGGTCCTGGAGACGAGTAGGGTTCTGACCTGAGGAGTACAGAGTGATGGTTTTATAGACGTTAGCTAGCACTACTTATTTATTCCCTTTCCTTTTTTTCAAAAATTAAAATTGAAATTTTAATATGTTAGGCCGTGATTCAGTTATGGCTTTTTAATCTTTCGCATTCGTTGTAAATCTTTTTTCTTATCTCTGGAGTAATTTTTCCAAGTGAAGTTCGTTTAGGGTGGAGAGGAAGTTTGTATATTGCTGTGGTCGGAATTTTATTGGAAGACACCTTGAGAGGCCAATTCGTCTTCCTACAATGTTTTAGGTGGTTTACTTTTCTTATACATAGTCACATGTATGTTTTGTTCCATGGTTTTGAAATTTAGTTGATTACAGTTTCTATTCGTTCTACATTTTTTTTTCCTTCCAGTTCCCGATTGTCCGGAGGTTTTTGGAAGCCTGTCGTTTTTCCGAATTCCATTTCATTGTCGTTTGTCAACGTTCCGTTGATAACGTTGTCGTTGGTTACTGATGATGTTTTTAATGCTTCTCTGCTTCTCTTATTATTGTCGTTTTTGTATTTTGCTTCTTCTTGTTTTTGTTTTTTGTTTTTTTTTAATGTTTCTGTTTTTTTTTTTGTTTTTTTGTTTTTTTGTTTTTTGGAATGTTTTCGTTGTTTTCCTCTCATGTTGTCTTAATTGGTTGTCGTCTCTTGATTATTGTTCTCCACTTAATTGATGTCGTTTATGACTTGTCGTTTTTATTGTTTTTGTTAGAACGTTCTGGTTTTTTTTTTGTTCTCTTTTAGTGCCATATTTACTAGTCTCTCGCCATTTACAATTTTAAGTCGTTTTTCACTTAGCAGATGTCGTTTACATTTTTTGTTGGGATGTTTTCGATTTTACTTGTGCTGTTTGTGTCATTTTGATTTTTAACTAGTCTGTCGCCGTTTACAAATTTTAAGTCGTTTTTTGCTTTTCTCGTCGAGTTGTTCTTCAGTTACTATACTTTGCTTTTTTGTTGATCTTAACGCTTGTCGTTTATTAGATCATCTTTGTTTTGGAGTAGTGACGTTATCCGGTTTATTGTCGGTTTTGAATGTCCATCGTTTTCTCTTTGTTGCCATTGGGTCTTGACAATTTATTGTCGTTTTTACCTTTGAGACGTTTGACTTAAAACGGGGTCGACTCTTCTCTTCCATTTCAACACCACACCCCCATCTAACTAATCCTTAGATGGCTGCGCCGCCATTAGATTATAGAACATAAGAATCGCAATTTATCCTTCAACAAAAGAACAATTTTATATTATGTACACTTAACATTCTCGAGACATAGAATCATCGCAATTTCGATGGAACAAAAAATTTTCACAATACAAAGCCAAGATAAATAGTAAAAACAGGAACCACAAAAACGCCCCGAACAGCCATTGCTCCCGGTGACTCCATATGCTGTCGACGTCGCACTTGGTCAACGCCGCCGCACCATTGGAAAGAAGTGTCGGATAAGAGACCAAAACAACCTTTATATCCTCGCACGCTACCTTCATGGGTTTTTTTTTTTGGTCGTATGCCTCCCATGTACGTAGTTTTGGCCCTCAACTCAATCCTGACATAAGTAACATCCCCAAATGACATGTCGTCGATGACCGTTTGTGGCAACGTCACATTCTCGAGGGTGAACCACACAGCGGTCTGCTCGCCACCGCGCTGCTCGAATGGCATGAGCTCGGCGGTAGCTAGGTGGTCTTCTCTGTGGAACGCCGTGGCAGTGATCTGGTTGTAGACCATGCCGTCTATTGCGAAGTTGGTGATGGAGAAGCCCAAGTCCAAGTTCAAGTCCCGCCTTGACAATGATGATGACGACGCCGCCGAGTGGATGCGGTGGTGGTGGTGGGTGGTGGCAGAGGCGAAGATGACGGAGAAGTTGGGCGAGGCGGGGATGGAGAAGATGATTAAAGAGGCCAATAAAACTTCCACAAACACGATCACCACCTTCCACAAGCAAGAAACCTTGAACTGCCCTACTGTCTCCTCCATAGCTAGACAAAAAAAGATCCTTGTATCAACATATACTTTATTTATAAATATATGTTAATATTGCAATTTTTTTTTTCAATTTTCCCATCATGTTTGACGTTTGACAATTATTCTTCTGATTTTGTTTTAGTATTTTTAAGCATTTTTTTAGGAAGCTTCTTTCTTCTATTTGCGTAAACTAGTCATGTGAGTTTTTTTTTTTGGTTTTGTTTTTTATTTCTATCCTTGTAAACTATAATAAATTGGAGTTTTTTTTTGTCCCCTCATGTTTTACGTTGGACAAAAATGGGATATTATCCTTTCCTAAAATATTTCTTTCCTTGATTATATATATATATATATATATTTTGCTTTCGATCCTCAAAAGCTCTTTAACACTCTTCCGATCAGTGCAGTGCCATGATCGGTCCGTATGTTCTTCTTTAGGAGATTTTTGAGTTGAGCAGCCCTCTTCGAGTAACTTATTTTATTTTCTTACAATTTTGACGTCGCAAATTGCAACATTAATAAGATAAACCCTGCCAAGACGTTGATGTTGTTTTGGAGCCGACAAAGTCAAAGTGTACCAAATTAGACTTTTTCCCAATTGGTCAAGTATAAAGAATTAGCAATCGGAGATTTGTCTTTCACTTGGCCCTTTTTGACCCACTTTGTTTACTTTGTTATGCCATTGCTTCCGTTATATACTTGACATTAATGTTACATTGTCTATAAATATAATAAACGTCCTTTGCCCTTCTATATGTCACTTATAGAAACTTCTCGTTGGGTTCCAAATTAATAGAGGTTCAAAAAAAAAAAAAAAAACATTTTAAAGGGGAAATAGAGATTCTTTCGATGCTTCATAAAGACAACATGAATTGTTATTCTAACGAGACCAAACAAAGAAGAACCAATAATTAAAGCCTTAAAACAACTTGATAAAACTTTCTAACAAAATTTCAAGAGGCAACTTGATTATTGGATCTAATTTATGTGTTTCCTTATTCGTGTATCCCTTATGTCCCTTCAATAATATTATAACACGTCAATTAAAAGATGTCTATTGAATTATAATATCTTATCAAATCAATCAAAAGATTATGTTAATTATACACGTGTCATATTATTATTGGAGGGACATGAATTAGGACACAAATAAAGGGATATATAAACTAAATCCTTGGTTATTTGTCTTTCTATATATATGATTTAGTTTATATGTCCCCTTAGTTTATTCGTCCCCTTATTTGTGTCCACATTCATGTCCATCCAATTATAATATGACACATGTGTAATTAACATAATCTTTTTTATTGATTTGAAAAGATATTGTAATTAAATATACATCTTTAATTGATATATCATGATATTATTGAAGTGACATAAAGTGAATAGACACATGAGTTGGATTAGTATTGTATTTTTTTTTTAAATTTCCCATCAAAATGTTTTATTTACCTTTTAAATAGTAATTTTCAAGGATATGATTCCACTTTTTTTTTTCCACACAATTTGTTGAAATATTATTCCTATTATTTTTTCCCCTCGTATAACCCTTGAAAAGGGTTAATTTCATAAATAGCACATATAGGAAAAATATTATTAAAATAAACACCATTTTTATTTCTTTTCAATATTAGCACTGCCACATCATTTTTAGTAATTGAGGTGGCTATAAAATATCAATAATACCCTCACATATTCAACCAATCCTAAACCTTAAAATCTCCCCACTTTCCCGCCCATTCCCCAGCCCCCCCGCCCCCACTCCCACCTTGTATAACTCTCTCTCTCTATCTCTCTCATTTTTGTTCCTCGTTTTTTTTTACCCTCACCTCACGCTCTCTCTCTCTTCACCATAGTTGAAGATCTGCAGCTCAGCTATTTCATCTCACCCTCACTCTATCTCCCCATCCTTGTTTTCTCTATTCACCTCACGCTCTCTCTCTTCACCATAATTGAAGAAGGTTGCAGCTCATTTCTTGGTCCACTTGCAGCTCAGCTCACTCTACAACAATCTCGTCCTAGCTTAGCTCAAGTCTAGATCTAAGATAATGGTGCTTGTTATTTTATTTTATTTATTTTTAAATGCTTTAAATGTGTTTGTGTTTTAGATTATAATATAAAAAATGACTATGTTAAATTTTTTAGTATAAGTTCTTACAACATCTATTGTCTCTTGTAGTTTTTGTGATAATAATATAGATTTCCTGTATTTTTTGGTACCTTACTGTAAGATTTCCTATTCTAGAAAATTTTCGATAGTAGTAACGGTAAACAGGATGACCTACTTGGTTAATAATTTTTTGACCGAAAGGTAATTATTATATTGATTAACATCTTACTGTTTCGTTTAGATATGACTGCGGTTTGTGTTTTCATCAAGTATAATGGTCAGTGAGATGGTACATCTAGATATGTTGGTGGTGAAATGAAGAGAATAATGATGCCCCTTATCGCAACTTATGTTGGTCTTATTGAGTTGGTGTGGAGTGTTATTGAATTGAGGGACCAAGAGAAGACTATAGTCATGAAATACATCGTTGAACTTGGAATGCCTTCTGTGAGGATATAGTCTGACGCTGATATTCATTTCTACATACAACCGAAGAAGAAAGATGTTCATGTACTTAGCGAATTCTCAATTAGCATCGATGTATTGGATGAGTTGGTGACCGAAGCTATATTCATTTCTACTATATTTAATTGTTGTTATCAGATTTGAATTTAGTACATGCATTCCTATTTATGTCATGTTTACGTGTAGTTTGATAATAGGTCACTACTATATTGACCAATGAGTCATCTTCATAATAACCTGCTTAGTAATTACTTTCATTTAATGACGTATAAAAGAGTTTTGAAACGCAGAAATATTCAACAACCTGAATTATTTTTTAACGTCAATATTATTGTTGCAAAAAGTTTGACATTTAACCGAAATATAGTTTAAGAATTAGTAGTGTAAAGTAGTAATTATATATATGACCAGTGGGTCATTTCCATAATGACCTCAGTAATTTGTTCTATTTATTGATGTAAGAAAGGATTTTGAAACGAACAAATTGAAGCGGCCTAAGTTATTTGTAACGTCAATATTATTGTTGCATCAAGTTTGACTTTTGACTGAAATACTTAATAGGTCATTTCACAATGACCAATGGGCAATTTACATTATGACCTGCTGAGTAGTTAGTTTCAACCAATGATGTATAAAAAAGTTTTGAACAATTATGTCATTTACATTATGACTTCTTGACTTATTTGTAATGTTTATACTATTGTTGCATCTAGTTAGACATTCAACCTAAATATAGTTTTACGTGTTAGTAGTGACTGGTATTAAAGGGTCAGTTCATTATGACCGTCCATGTATTTTAGTGCCATACATAAGACCATATTGACAATCTTATACACTAATCAACATCTTGTATTGATCGGGTGACAACCATTCTTTCATATTGTCTACCCAATGTTGACAAATGTATTAATCTTCGCGAGGATTATTTCAGTATCGAGGACGTGCCTTATAAACTAAACCTACAGTAATAGTATAACAAGATAGAGTAATTATATTTATGACTAGTAAGTCATCATAACAATGATTAATCGGTAAAAATATAATACGGTCTCAGATAAATAACCATACAACCATATTTTCAATATAAAAAACAAATAACTACGCATAAACACAAAAAACCAATATTATATTGTGTTATTAACATAAACACCTTCAATAAGCAGAAAAAGATTCAACCAAAATAATATCAATAACAACAACACATCCATATTTTGTAAAATATATGCATTTACAAATAACCATCATTACGTTCAGAAATATAGAAAACCAAAAACAAACTTTTAATTTATATCACAAAATCAAATAAAAATGCAAACATTTTAAAAAACACAATTAAATATGCAAACTTATTTCAACAAATCAATTACAAATGCAATCTTTTTTGAAAAAATCAATTAAAATGCAAACTTTTTTGAAAGAAACATTAAAAAAGCAAACTTTTTTCCAAAGAATCATTTAAAGATGCAATCTTTTTTTTTTTTTTTCAAAATATCAATTAAAAATGAAAACATTTCTTTAACAAATAAATTAAAACTACATATTTTTACAAAATATCTATTAAAAATGCAAACTTTTTTTAATAAAAAAATCAATTAAAAATTTAAACTTTTTACTTATTCAATAGCTGGTTTACCCAGACCCGGGGAGCATTTCTCCGACGAAGCCATGAATCGTGGAGACCTCCTTTCGGGAGTAAGGGTTTTCTTCGGCGATTTCGTGAGTTTAACAATGGGTTCTGACGGATTTTTACTCTTGGTCAGTGGTTTTCTCTGCTTCCTTACCCATTAAGAAAGTCAGTATTTATCGATGACTTGGGAGACAGTTTTCGATGGTTTCTGACAATTTTCGACGAGTCTCTCTCTCTGCATTATCCTTCTCTCTCCTCTCCTAACTATCTTTCTCTCTCTAAAAATTGAAATTGTGTTATTAGGTTTCAGAAGCACAGGGGCAAGGTCATAAGTTTGCCTCTCTTACAAGCTTGTGGGTCCCACAAATCAGATAAAAAACTGATGTGGCAGTGCTAGGATTGAAAAGAAACAAAAGTGGTGTTAATTTTAATAATATTTTTTCCATATGTGCTATTTATGAAATTAATCCTTTAAAAACACCTACTATTTAAGTATTTAAATCAAAATGCATTACCCCTTTTACAATTGTAAATATATTTTAAAATTTTTTGGACAAATTACACTTTTTTTCCCCCTGAACTTTGTACCTTATTACAAAATGCCCCCCAAACTTCAATTTGTTACATTATTTCCCCATGAACTTTAGAAATGTTTGCGAATTTTCCCCCTTGATTAAATTTTTGACCAAAAAAAATGCATTTAATACTTGTTAGAAGCATCAGTTGGGAGTATTTAGTATAGAATTATGAAATGACACATATTGTTAGCACTCCTGATACCGTTATCCTTATTAAATGTGAAATGATGAAGTTACTTATAAGAGAGAAATATGATAAAAAAATGACAATCAACTCTAAATATTTACTCTTTAAAACTTAATTATAAGTGTTTCACATTTAATATTGAAACTCAAGATTCAAACGAGTGCTATATGTATTTTTTTTCGTCAAAAATTTAATTGAGGGGGAAAATTCGTAAATTTTTTCAAAGCTTAGGAAGAAAGAATGCTACAAATTAAAATTCGAAGGGCATTTGGGGGATGTAATTTGTCCTACTTTTTTATTATGAATTTTTTGTTCTTGAGCTTTTATATGCCACATGTTAATATTTCAATTTCCTTTGCTTTTTATAAATACTCTTTTTTTTTTTAGATATTGTGGATATTTTTTTATTCGTCACTAAAACATTTTATTTTTTAATTTAACATTTAAAATAATATTTCTCAGATATATTCTTACATTAATACTTCTTCGTATAATTTTCATTTTCTTAAGTGCCACCATAATATTTTGATAAACACGTTGAAAAAAAATACAAAATAAAAAATAAAAAACAAAAAAACAACGTAATTAGTTGAAGTAGCAAAATAGAAAAACAAAAGTAAGTTTAATTAATTCATAAAAGAATAAAATAGTAGTGAAAGTGCAAAGGTGAAAAAAAAGGTGCGAGAGAATAAATAAGTCATGTGAATTTTTAAATCATTGGATTTGAACTAATTTGAAAAGAATAAATTTAAATCATTGGATGAAAAATATTGAAGTGCAAAACTTCAAATGCTATTCACACTTCTATAATATCTTATAGAAATCATAATTTTATGCAGCTCCATACATGACTAACTCCAAACAAAACTCTTTTGGAGAGTTGGCTTTATTATTATTATTCTTGCCATCTCTGTTTTTTTACTAATATATATTTTTTAATGAATTGTCATGTCTGGTTAATCTCGTGTTTACGTGGTAATTGTCCCTTGCAATTATTATTGTTATTATTTTTCTCTCTTCGGAGATCCCGTTTTTCATTGTATCGTCGTTTTCCAAGATATTTTTGAAATTTTGTGTCTTTATTGATTGTCGTTTTTAATGGCTCTCTTCGGTATGTCGCTTTTCAGGTTAAACTCATTAGGTTAAACTCATTAGTTATCGTTTTCTGATTATACTGTCGTTTTTGTCTTTGCACCCTTCGAATTGTCGTTTCATTTTTTTTGTTATCTTCTAGTTGTCGTTAATTGTCTTCTTTACCTACTAATTTTTTTTTAAAAAAAATGTCTTCTTTACCTAAATATAAAAAATTAAAATTGTCGTCTTTGCATATTTATCGTCGTTTTCACAAACAGCAGAGAAAAAATTCCTCTCTTTTCATTTTCCGTTTGATAGCGAACAACTCCTCAAAATCTGTAGTCTGTAGTAGTCTTGTTCCAGTCGAGATCGTGGACTCCGAGGTTCTGTTCTAATCTTCTTCTTCCCAGGTTAACTTCCGATCCTTAGCTTCTTTTTCCCCGTTTCATTGCCTCCAACATTCTACGAACATCGGCAAAAATTTTCTTTTGTTTTTTGTTTTTTGTTTTTTGTTTTTTTTTGCTTAGGGTTTTATGTTTCTTTATTTTCGTCAAATTTTTTCCGGAGATTTTGCTTCTCTATTAGCTAGGATTGTATTTCGAAGGAAATTTTCAAAATTTTGGTATCGGAAACTTGGGTATTCACCAACAAATCGAAATCTTTGTTCAACACTCTTCTCAGAATATTTTCCCTATATATATACGTATATGTATATATGTGTGTGTTCTTCTTCTAGAACTTAGGTTTTCATTTTTTTTTGGCGGTAAATTATAGGTTTTTCGATTTTCTTGTACTGTATTATATCTTCTTCTTTTTTTTTTTTTCTCTCTAAATTTTAATTTTTTCTTTAAGTAGGGGCATTAATGGAGATAGCATCAAATGAAGATCTGCAGAAGTTGACGAATTCTTCGAATGAAGGCGAGCATCATGATGATCATGATCATGGTCATGAGGATATGGTTCCCAATGTGCTGAATCATGGGTATATTTCACGCCTCTTTCCCAATCTCGTTTGTTATTGGATCCTTAATGTTTGCTATAATGTTAATCCGTTAGATTCGAATTATGCTCCGTCATATATTGTTAAGGTCATGTTTATAGGAAGGAGAGGTAGATAAACTAGGTAAGAGAAATGGAGAGAGATATAGAGGTCCTTTCTCGTACGGTGTGTGGTGTGAAAGGAAGGAAACAAAGCGAAAATCACCTCCCCTTTTTATAGTGTTGTGTTGTTTTGCGAGTGAGTGTTAGTGTAATAGTGTCTGTTCATGGCATTTGAAATCCAACCGGTGTTTGGGATGTCATTGTAACCTACGCGTCATTGTGGTCATTATTAGATTACTAGTCTAGAAGGTTTGCATTTACAAATAACAATGAGATCCACTCCTCTTTCTTTTCGGTTTTCGGGTAGTTTTTTTTTATCCATGATTAGAGATCAGATATGGGTATATATCTATGTGTATGTTTGAAACTTTCATTTTAATGGAAATGTTTTGCTTGTGATTTAGTGATGCAGAGCGGGTGCATGAGATTGCTGAAAAAGACGCTAGAGGCACACTGGAAGTTATTGCATCCACTGGAAAGTTTTGGTCTGTTCATATTTCGATGGGAAACTTCCTCATTTAGTTCAGTATGAGGATCGTGATGCAAAAGCAATGTTTACTCTTTTTTTTGGGTTGTGTGTGTTTTGTGGTGGTGGGGGGGGGGGGGGGTTGTTGTGGGTGTTTAAATTTTGGTGGTAGGTGTCAAATATTATCTTTCGCAAGTAGAGAAGAAACCTAGAAATTATAGTATGGCTTTTATCTTCTTTCGATTGGATGCTATTAAAAATTGTTTGTTATTAAGCACAGCCACGTGTTATAGAAGAAATGGATGGAGTTAATATAGTAAGTGGTTGTAGAAACAAAATCTAGGTCTAATTTAAGCTGAATATATCCAACATTTGAAATTGGAATGCAGAATTTTCTTTGTTTATAACTTCTTCGTATTATGTATATGTTTTGTAGGCATGAATGGGACAAGTTAAAGGCCATCTTATCCTTTCAGTTGAAGCAGGTATGGGGAGGTATGCCAGCATGTGGGCCTGTGAATTTGCAATTTTCATGGAAGTATAGTTCTTTGTAATAGATGTGTATTTTTTTTTCATCCTTATCCAGTGAAATGATATTTTGTTTATGTTTCTTCTTCTCTTTGCCTCTGATTTATGAAGGTTTTGTCAGAGTATCCTGAGGCAAAAATGACGAGTGAGCAGCAAAATGATTTTTTAGGAGAAACTTTTACAGAGCTGGCGAAAAGGTTGGATGAAGGTATTCCCAGATCTTTATTTTTCTTGCTTATCCTGGACATCTCCTTAATAGTGGCAAGGGTGATACTGGCCATTTGATCCGTTTCTTAAACATTTAAAAGCTCTTGCAAATGGCCGTATATTGCTTCCTTTCTGATTTTCCTCAATTGTTTGGAATATAAGATCTGCCAGCAACTTGCACCGTCTGCTTTAACCTTTGGAAAAATTAGTAGTTGACTAATTCATTGGGTAGAACTCGCCCTTAAAAACCGTCTTGGAAGGGGAGGAGACCCAAGGGCTTATAAACTCGCTAATTGTCTTATACTTAATTCATGTGGGACTTCTTGGCATGTAACAATGGTCGGGTGTATCTGACCGACTAGTAAGTTTGACAATTAAGAGTAGTGACCGAGTGAGTGATGTTCAATGTCATTCTGCAATGTGCAAATCATAATGATTAACTAGTCTAAGTTTGAGAATTTCTAAAATTCTATTTTCTTTTCTTTCCTTTAGAAGACTAATTAACCGTACGTTTTCTGAGTTTCCAGCTCTTCATTGTTTTGATCAAGGTCCTCCATTTACCCTTCAGAGGTTGTGCGAGGTAAATGCTTCATTTAATTTGTTGTTCTTTATATCCGAGTCAATACCCAGTTACCCTGCATTGCGACATTTTTTAATGCTTTTTTTAAGTTGGTGTTTTTCAGTAATTAGTAGAGCCATTCCACTTTGCCTTTTTGATGGTCGTCTAAGTCCTGGAACCGGGCAAAGGGGTGCGAATTGTAATTTTACTGCTAGAGTATTTTTTGGGCAACACACAATAAATTTCCTTCTGTAGTGAATTTAGCCTACCTTCTTCTTCTTCTCCTCCTCCTTTCCCCTCTGTCTCTCTCTTTTGATTTTTTATAGAGTGCCATAATAGTCTCTGAGATGACTTTTTGTCAATTTGTGCTGAACAGATCCTCTTGGATGCCCAGGGAATTTACCCAAATCTCTTGAAGCTTGCACTAGCACTTGAAAAGGTACGTCAATCATGAACATTTGGTATCATGGCAAAATTCCACTCGCCAGCCCAAAAAATAAAATTTAAAATTTAAAATTTAAAAAATTCTATGGTGGTAAACGTTGGACATTGCCGGTGTAATACTCTTATTATTTATAAATGCTATTTTTGTGAGAACTTTTAATGTTGACAGCTCGCCATTATCTTGTTTGTAGAATCTATTAGTGACGTCTATGCTGACCATCTCTGCCGACCCATATCCACAATCAACCATAGAGCCAAGCAAACCAGATGAAGCAACTGAAGAATTGAAGCCGCAGTCTGACTCTGCGCAAAATGGGGTAGAACATGTGGCAGGTGATAGGGATGAAGTAATGGTTGAGGTCGAAGAAGAGGCTGATGTTAACGATAACATGACCATCGACATGGAGGCTTTGGAGGATATAGTTGGACCTTCAGAAACAAACACACCACCAACCAACAACTCCTAGCATTCCATTACTTTCATTAAATTCTACGGAGCTCAGCATTCCGTTTACTTTCTCATCGGAAGGACGCCAAAGACCAGAATCCTATATGATCAATGTGGTTCGTTTAAGTCCCATTGCATTGAGATGGTTGGCTTGGGAAACCATGAAGTTGGCTGATGAGAATGGCAGCTCATATCGAATTCTCCTCGGATCATCTATTTCTTGGACAATTCGGTTTTTGATCAAGGCTTCCTTTGGTGTCCTCAGCCTTTTTAAATGTTTTACTTGAAATATTTTGCCTAGTTTTCTTCATCGTGGATTTGAGTTGCCTTGTTAATATTGATAGTTCTTTGTGATCATTGTGGTGGAAGGAAAGGTAAGTAACAACATTAGAACCTAACGAAAAGTAAATCGTGCTCAAATGGTGATATAATTTTTATTGGTGATTCACCATGGATATCGCCATCTTACCAAAATTTTTGGCGACTTCAAATATTTCGGGCAAGGGAGCCTCTGCGAATACGTCTTCATTCATTTGCTTCCATATTTCTTCAATTAACGATTTCAAATGTTCATGAGCTTCGTCTTTGGAATCACCAACTTCGTACGCATGCAATATTGAATCGATTTAACAACACTGCCTCTTTTTAGCTGTTCTGATCAGTTACAGGAAATTAAGGAGATACAAACGTTCAATCGTCCAGTAAAATTACTATTAAAGTGTGGATATGATTTAAACAAATCAGACTATCATTCTATAGAACCCAACAATAAGGTCCCAATACAAGCTTGATATAAATTTATTTATTAGTTAGGCTATCTGAATGTCGTAAAATCAAATTTTGGAAGAATATTAATAATAATAAACCCTGCTAATCACAATGTAGTTCCAGAACATCATGTTATAAAAAAGAAAAAAAAAAAATCTCTGAAATTTGGGTGATCAAGTTTAAGATCAAAGCAAAACAATTATATTATAAAGTTAATTAACAGCCACGGGTCGTTACATGTTAACCCTGTAACAAAACAACAAAGAACCTGAGTGCACATTTATTAAAGAATTTTCATTCTATTATTGCTATGAAATTTTTCCATATGTACATTTATCTACTTTTCTATACAGTCACCAGTTAAAATCAAACACTAAAATGTCCATGCAGATCCCATTTACAGCAGGGGAAAAAATTACAGGAAAAAAGAAAAATGTATAATACAAAGGCCTTGCGTCCTCAGAAGGGTGACAATAATATCCCCCACGAGTATTCACATGCATTTCACAAATTTTCTGTCTCTAGAAATTTGCTAGTTATAATTAAAGTCTGACTTCAACTACATCACCATCTTTGAGCTTCGTATTGGGCAACACCAGCTGACCATTAACCAATACCAGTTTTCCCTCAAGACCTGCTCTTCTAGCAGCATCTGCGGCGGTGCTACCAGTTCTCAACCTCATTATCTCGCCATGCGGCCAACAGACGACAACTACTTCGCCAAGAACAACCGAGCCATAAACCTTTCGGCTTTGCTTTTCTTGCCTAAGACTTGCTTCCGAGTGTAGTTGCTCTTCCCACCTCAGCATTGTCCTTAATAAACGCACCTACAAATCGAAAGCTCATGTTAGTGATGAGGAGCAAGATGTAGATATTAGCAATTTGAGATCATGTTTATCTACTAGGACTAATTAATTGTGTCTTAATTATTAGGTTGAGTTTATCATATTAGTATGGTTTTGTTCTCTATAAATAGGCCGATGATTGTGTTTTTCAAGTCGAACTTTGTTGGTGAATGAATATTGAGATTTTGTATTTCTCTCCTACTAAGCTCTCGTGTTCTCTCTAGAATACTCCCGTCTCTCCCTGTCTCTCTAGTTCTACATCTGTATGTGTGTGATTTTGGCCACCGACACGTAAAATGGAAAAATCAAATCGATGGTTTTAATATCATCACCATTTATTTCCCAATTAAGGTAGCCAAACGATCAGGAGAATTGGCAATTTCAGAGAACTTTCCCTGATAATGATCAACCACCAAATGATTTAGAATGGTAAGGATCTTAAGCAAACCTTGTTATTGATGCTACTCTCCATGGCACCCCATGTCGCTGAGTTAAAGCTTGGGCCTGATGTACAATCATCAAGCTGTTTACCATCGAATATAGCAGACACAACAGCCCAATAGTCTGTTTCTTCTTGTTCCGTCAAATCAATGACCTGAATGAAGGTCGGCAATAGGCGCCCAAATTGATCTTGCTGCACAGGAAAAAAAAAAAAACAAACTGTATTTAAACCGCATTCTACCTGGAATTTTATTAAAGGTTTTATCATGATGCTAACATCATATTACATTAAAGAGCATCACCATTTAACAATACAGGTAATGCATCACCACACGTGTAGCAGCTCTAACGAAGAGTCACATGACAAAATATGACTGTTGGAGTCCCACAATCCTATACTGCCACGGTGATTGCATCACCAATGGTGATATAAAGAATTTGTTACAAAGAATTATAGACTACGTGTGTTGACTCATTCCCACCCCGCCCATCTACTAGAAAAAATGACATCTCATATTTTCTGTGAAAAAGACTTGCTAAACGTACCTTGTGGTAAATACCATCTCGAGAAAGTGTATACTTCTCTAGGCAAGTACACCAATCCCCGTGTCCTGGTTCGCACCACCACTCATCAGACACCTGGAATGTCGTTAAGAAACAAGAGCATAAACAATGAATCAATATCGCAATGCCAATACAGCTAACTTTGATTAAAGGTACTTCCACCAACTTTACTCTCTTGGATTTCCAATTCTTAGACCACTATCACTAAAATAAACCTATAGAAGGACAGGGCTAAGCAGAGCGTCGCAAAAATGTGTGAAAAATAAGATATCTGATATGTTCTATTTTGTGTTCTAATGCAAATGTCATTTCAAATAACATATCGACTTCTTGTCATAAATTTTTAGCTTTTAAATTATTTTGAAACCAAGCAGCATATGTCAAATTTAACATTATGTACGACATCACATTTGGAGAATGTTCTTTTTTACTCAAATGGCAAATTTTAGCATAAGCATAGAAGTTTGACCTTGATTGGAGATGCTCTCATGTAAACGTGGTTCAGTAAATGCTTTTGAAATGTGAAACCTATATCTCTATGTAGGTCATTAACAAACCACATTGTTGAATGAATCTATTATAAGAATCAACCTTTTTGTATAATCTAGCATGAGCTTCCCACCGCTTCATTTGGGAGGAAGATCTTCTATCCGCTACTGCTTCAGAAGCTGTTAGTCCAAAGCTCACAGCAACAAGCAATTCCCTTCCACCCTTATCTACTCTGCATATTCAATTTTGTGAGGAACATGCTAGAAAAGGTTAATAAACTTAAAATGGTATTTACCAAAAACATAAACTTAAAACGGGAATAATATTCACTAGACATGTAGTAGTTTTATACCTAATAATGACAGCAGCAAGAAGGTGACTTCCATCAACTCTAAGAACTGGGTGTCCAATTTTCAACAAACCATACTTCTCAAACAAGTCGCATTCTATGGAAGTTTGTTCCTCAATGTCTTTGGAAATATAGGATGTATCTGCTTCGGATTCATCTGTGCTGCCTATAGAAGACAACGGGTTTGCAGATTCTTTATAAAGCCAATGCGCTGCTAGTCCATGTTCAGCATACTCATGCATCCTCTGGAAAAGATAGTCACTGATGAGTAAAAAGATAGTAGCAACTAAATCCCGACTTCTTTAAGCTAGAAGGAATTTAGAACCTGTGTCCGTATTTGAACTTCCAAAGGTGATCTATCTGGACCTTGTACTGCAGTGTGCAGAGACTACACATAGAGATTTAACACAAGGGTAAATATCTGAATAAGTCACTCATAGACGTACATTATACATAAGGAGGAGATGACTTGAGAAACGTACTCTTTATAGTGAACAAGAAGAGAAAATCTAACCTGATAGCCACTAGGCTTTGGATTGATGATGTAATCGTCAAATTCACCATCAATGGGGGTCCAAAGTCTGCACATAGAAGTACGACATATGCCATTATCAGAATAAGGACAGTGAAGATGTGCAAATTCCATGAATATCCACCTTGCTACTTTGAAAAAGTTGACAAAGATGCATGACCGAGAAATATGTCTTCAAAAAGGTAATACTACTGAACATCTGAAGTTAGCAAGTTATTTTTCATATAGGAGAAACTCATCACGTTGATGCATTAATTCGAAGTGATTTTTACAGCATCCAAAATAATTTTCGATGTTGAAAGATATTTTACAAGAAAGTGTGAAAAGATTATAAGTTCATTTTGGTTTACTTGTGTACAATGTTGAGAAGGCTGTAACAACATTGAACAGCGGGTCCATGAAGAGTTCCATTCTTGTCTCCAACAACTACCCTTAAAGCACGGGCATCAAAAACTTTACTGATGTCGACATCCTTTCTTTTCATCTACGGCAAGAAAGATAAAGATGTAAAATTAGAAACTCAGTAGAAATCCAGAAACAAAAGACGTGTCTAATGTTAAAAATACTGAAGATAAGATGATTTGAGAAAATATTCAAACAAACTAATAAAAATATTACATAAAATGTGGTAAATGCTAAATGTTTTTTAGTCATATAAAATGCTAACTTTTCAAACCTTTTTTTTTTAATTTTATTTTTTATACATTTCTACCAAATTCTCATGCCATTAAAACTACCTCACTCCGTTTACCTTACTATAGATACTATACAAACTCTTTAGACGGCTGGACAAAGTCACCTCCATCCCTGGAACATAGCTGCAATCACAAAACAAAGACAAACTTTTAGTTAAGGACAAAATGGTTCTTGTTTCGGCATAATTAGTGCTTTAGATGAATACTGTTAAATTACAGAGTACATGTTATCATAACAGTCAAATGAACTACAAGAAGCAAGGGAGAAAGGGGAGAGGTGAAAGCAGCACATACGACATTGAAATGATCAACTCTCGTTCAAGTGCTTCCTCACAAACTACCAGAGACGCCAAAGCAATTCCAGCATCCCGCACGACCTTTGGGCTTGCCTGGTTCTTCAAACTTTTCTCTAGAGTAGTAAGATATCTGGACCGCTTTCCACGATCTAACAAGACATCGAATGGCAATACGGCTTCCGAAAGATCCTAAAAGATTTGACAGTAGATAAGCTTCTCGCTTATTAATTTATAGTTTCAGTTTAATGTTCACTCACTTAGTTTGGTAACAATTGCTACAACCGTTCACTGTTCCATATAGCACTTTAACCCCCCACAAATACTTTTGATCTCTGCAAGCAGCTTACCTTCATGCTTGTGACTTCTTCATTGATTGCCACGGGCTCCTCATATTTGCAAACAGAACCTTTTTTATCCAAGGCCTGCAAGCCAGATCTTTCACATATTCTTTTTGTGTTTCCTGATTTGCTGCTAGGGCTCCACATAGAAGCTAGATCAGCTCTCATTCTCTGAAACATTTGAGGCTGCACATGATGCGTAAAGGACGTATAATTAAAATGAATCTGCAGATGCTCAAATAAGAAGGGCAATTCCTCGACAACTAAAGTGATATAACCAACCTGAAGGACAGCAAAGCACAGATCTTCAAGTTCAGCTTTCAATGCCCACAAACCCAATCTGGAAGCAAGCGAACACCAAACAGCGAGGGTCTCCTTTGCAACAGCTTGAGCCTTTGGCAATGGCAAGGCATATCTGTAAACCATTTTCCTCTTCAGTCTGAGTCATTGCTACTATTTTGAACCCAATTTTTGTTGCACCATAAGAAAAACGAATGGCAACAATAATATCCTTACTTTTTCGTTTACATATTTATGCAGCCAACAAAAGATTAATAAATTCATGAAAAGAAGCAAACATAAGATGACAAAAATACTGTGATTATTGTTAATCCAGATTAAGGAACTAAGAAAGGCAAAATCAAGCATGCAGCATTTGAGAACATAAAGTACGAAAAATGTGAAATTGAGGCAAACAAATTAATTAAAAAAAAAAAAAACCTACAGTACACACACACATACGAAGTTCAGAATCAATACATGGTTCTCATATTGTGAAGACGATCAGCAAGCTTGATAAGAACTACACGTGGATCATCAACCATTCCCAAGAGCATAACTCGTAAATTGTTTGCCTGAAATGTAAACAATGCAAGTATGAGAAAAATAATAATGGAGCGGATAATCTCTGGTGCTCCATCAAACGGGCATCTTTAAAAAAAGAAAAAAGAAAAAAGGCTAAAGACATTAATCTTCATTCATCTCCTCATGCATTTACCAGCTTCATTCATTGCTTTGTGGTAGCCCTTAATCAATTGCATTAGAATAAAAATATTCCCCTTCACCATCCTATAACTGAGTGCATGTGCAGTAATTCTCACGGACTAAATATTGTAGAGGAACAAGAAGACTACCTGATAATACTTTTAAATCATGTATTAAATTCACTGGATTGATTGAGATTTAAGATTGCCTTGCTATTTTTTTATCATTACAATATCTCATACGTCAAACTTACAAGGACATTTGATCATAGAATCATCTCAAATGTATTTTCCGTTTCTATCGTCCACTGTGATTGCTGATGCCAATTCATTGATTAAATCTACCACCCATATTGTGGATTAATGTTATCATCACGTAGAGTATAAATTGTATACCTCTTCATGCCCAAGGGTACCCCGATCCACATTGATTCTCCGATGTCTTCGCACAAGCTGCATAACAAATCATAAGTTGTCCGTTAAAATGAGACAAACAAAAAATATGGAATCCATAATCAGGAAATAGGCTTAACCTTCGGTTAGACACTGTATTTTTCAAAATTTTTGTGTTTCAAAAATTGCACAAAAGCAACATTTTGGGAAAGAAATTCTCAATGTTTCTTTTAACTGCTTAAGAAAAAGAAAAAGAAAAATCGATATAACCTCATTACTTTTTAGCAGCTCCAGGGTCCGACATGGAATGCATTTCCACAAAAGGAATGGTAATCTCCAAGAAATACTTATTTTATGCTTCTACTTTACAAGATGAAAAAGGAAAAATATTTCCATATTCTGGTCAAGGTTCATTTAAAATCAAACGTAAAAAATTCTTAACTTGGGGATAAATATGATCTTAAACTGGGAAAAACTACCTAAATGATACAATAACTATAATTATTATACCGTCACAAGCCAATAGTGATACCTGATTAATAAAACTCAACCTGGAAACACCAGCCACCAACCTAGCCACATCATCACCAAATTGGTCTACTACGCTCTGCAAACTTTCGCATGTATCATCAACCACATCATGGAGAATTCCAGCCACAACTGTTTCAACAGCCTGTAGAAGACTTCTAAGTTAATGAAAGTCCTAGATTGTAATCTTCTTTTTGCAATACGACTCCTATGCTAAAACCATATGCAAATTTAGAACACTTCTTATAAAACACGTTAGTCAGCTGCAATAAGCGATTCTCTTAACACAAGGCCAGTCAAGCTCACTATGTACTGAGTGTCCAGAGCCAACTAACCTAATTCTGAAATATCACTCTTTGAGCAAAATCCAGTAGCTCGTTGAAAGTATGGTTCTTCATCAAAAAATGCTAAACCACAACAAATTTATTTGTCACGAATGGGAAATGGAAGAATGTTTCCCTTTCACTTATTAATGAGTTTACTTACAAAATCCTGAATAGTAGTTAGTGGGACATGATTTAGGGGATGGAAAAGGAAAAGTCGATTCTAAGCTACCCGTGATTTTGTTTCCCTTTGAATTCGAAAAAACCAAAATTTTACTTTTGTCATCATCTTACTAAATTTCAACCAATTAATATGCTCCAAGGCAATTTTAGCACTTAACCTATTAGGATTCCAATTCTTTAATTTAGTAAACACAAGCAACGGAATTGCATCCTTTCCAATTCCACTTTCTAATAGGTTAATAAACATTAGGAGGGTAATCAAAGATCCAAAACCCCTTCGCTTTTGCAGTAACCCCGTTTCAATTTAGTAAACATGTCCTAAGAGCACTTAAGAAGTAATGAGAAAGAGTCATACTCGTTTCCCGCTCGAGGGAACCAGCATGGCCAGGATTCTTCCGGTATGTATACAATGTGTCAAATAAGGGTCTCCTGTCTTGCGTAGTTGCCCATGATGAGCCTTTTTAGCAAAAGCAATAGCCTTTTGCACCTGCCTTCACAAATGGGAGTAATTTCAGAGCCATCACTTAGATCACTAATGTTCAAGCAAGCCATAAAAGCTGTGATTGTAGTGATGGTATACCTTCGGATCGCTGAAAATAGGATATCCAGTTACATCTACTCCCTCAAGAATTAGAGAACCTGTAGATTTTATCAAGCTGTAGTTAGATTTATAAAGAGAATTTTCATTTTTTTTTTTGCTGATTTTTCTTCAGATTTTTTTTTTCCTTCTTTTGTAGCGGAATGGATAGAACCAAACAAGATGTTGCAAATAGAAAAACGAAATTCGAGCGAATTTTCCTCTCTGCTAATGTTTTTAAGCTTTCTTTAAGTCGAAGCGAACGGAGCCGCATCAAACTGGATCTTGCGAAAACGAAATTCGAGAGACAGAAAGGAGGAAATTCCAGACCTGGTTGCTCCTCCAGCTTAGGCCACAAGAAATCGACTTTGGTGGAAAGGCAGGCACCGGAGGCGATGGCGACGGCGGTGACGGCAACTTGAGTGATGGTGGAGGTGACGGCTCCGTGCAGGGAGGTGGAGCCGGCGGCGGCGATGGCGTTGGCGGAGGTGAAGACGGAGCTGAGGGAGGAGGAGACGGCGAATTTTGGGGCGATTATCTGGTCGAGGAGGCAACGGAGCCTGGCGGAGCTGCGGCGGTGGAATCTGCAGGCCAACATTATTGTGCTTGCAGGGCTTTGGCATGAGCGCATCGTCTGCGAACTCCGATGACTCCTCTCTCTCTCTCTCTCTCTCTACTTTCTCTCTCTAAAAATTGAAATGAAACAAATGGAAAGTGAAAATCAATTATACAAATAAATTTTGTTTATGAGACGAGGGAGTGTCTGTGTGAGTGTGTGTGGACCGTGGGAAGTTATGGTTGGGAATCCATCCACCGATGTCTTTCTGTTTTCTGTTTGGAGAGAGAGAAAGTGAGAAGCGAGATCTGACCGTCGGATTAGATCTTTTCCTGATGAGGAAGAGAGGGAAATTAACGGTAAAAATAGACAAGATTTTTCCGGGAAAAAAAATGAAAAAGTGGGTAAAAAAACCTGTCTTCTTGCTCTCGTTGAGAGTCGAACTCAAGACCTCCCGCTTACTAAACGGGTGCTCTAACCAACTGAGCTACGAGAGCTTTTGTTTATTAGCTTTCAAACAATTTGAAATAACTTGTAAAATTGATTATTGTAAATTATACTATTTAATATGTAATTTACTATTTAGTTGTTCGTTGAGTTTTTTTTTTTTTTTTGCTAGTTTTTTCATTAAGAAATAAAAACACTAAATCTTTAATTTCATAATAGAGTAATGAGCCTAAATCCAATAGTCTCACAGTGAACAAAATCACATAATTAAATTTAACACAAACTCACAATATTTATTAGAGAGAGAGAGAGAGAGAGAGAGAGAGAGAGGGGTTGGAACCAAGCTTTGTGATTAAGATTTGAAGATAGGAAGATTTAAACTCTACATTTTATGATTAAATCAGGTACGAAAGCAATTTACCATCAAATGAGTAGCAAAATCTCCCCCAATAACAACTTCTTTAAAATCAAACCATGCACGAAAGACGTTGTGATCTTACCATTCAAACACCTTCGATCTTCTTGAATTATTGTGCTTGATTAAGACCAAGACAACCACTAATTTATCATTATACATGTGTACATCTACCAAGCGATCGATCCTAAACTTGTAACAAGGAACTCTTGCAGAGAAACCCAATAGTAGGCAAAATTGCATGCTATGCTATCAAGTTGGTTCCTTCGCATGCTTGTGTTGTGAGTGAATGAGAGCGATAGATAACAACATGCTTGTGTTGTGAGTGAATGAGAGCGATAGATAACAATCTATCAGCATTATTATATGATTGATTGGTATTAAGATAACCATTGATTGGTATTAAGGTAACCACTAAATGATCCTAATACACGTTTACATAGACAAAATAATCGATCCTAAACTCGTGCTCTAACTCAAGTAGGATAACGCAATTAAAAGCGACAGTTGTGGAGTGAGTCGAGTGATCCCAATCTTCGACCGTCATTAGCCCTCATCTATGAGGTGTAAGAATTTTACGCAAAGTGGGTTAAACAGGAGATCAAACGCATTCGTTACAGTAGGTAGCAATTAGGTCTATAATCATAAGAGAATGGCACACCCTGCTAATCTGTCTTTCAATATACATTGGACGAAGTTCCAACTGTTTGAGTGCCATCCAAGGCCAAGGGACAAGCACCTATTGAACATCATTAGCTTTAAAAACAATCCAGAAAAAAATTTCGGTCCATGCCTTCTCAACTTGCAAGAGGTCAATTCTGCAGCAACTTTCAACAATTGATGAGCTCCTTTACTCCAACCAAACCTGAAGAAAATAACGGAAAATAAAATTTGTAAAATCGTGTGGTGCAAGTAGTAAATTCATCAACTCGGAGATCAAAATCAGCTGTTGACCCAAAAAAGGTACATATTTGACGAGTAAATAGCTCGTTTTGATTTGGGTTTTAGGCAAGTAGGTAGAGAATATTAACCTGCACATTAAAATGATGAGGTGCCCACTGAAGAGTACCCAGCAGCTCTCATCTCTTTCAGTGTCCCAGCCAACCAATCCAAACCCTCGTAAAGGCCGTCTCCACGAAGTGCACAAGTCCCTTGTATGTGCCATTTTCTGTTCTTAAGATCGAAGAGACCCAGTCCTTCACACACTTCCATCGGTGTCATTGCTCCTTTCTTTATTAGGGAAAGAGGGGGAGAAAAAACAAATTAAGTTTGCAAAAAAAAAAAAAATAATAATAATAATAATAAAAAAATAACAATACTTAGCAAATTAAGTTGTTCTAGCATGAAAACCTTCACATCCATGGGCAATAAACCTTAAAAATGGAAATTCCAAACAAGTTTATTAGGTTCTCTAATCTTACTAAAGTTGGTTCTTGGTTGATATATTAGTATGCGAATCGCAAATTTATCACAAAACTAATATATCATAAACCAAGTATTTTTCCAGTTTAAAAGCTATAATTTTCCAACAGTCATTACAAGTAAACTTGTAATGGTAGCCCACATGATATAACTTTTCTCGCCATATTGCCAAGTTGCTAAACTAAGTTCTGCAAAGGATAAACTTGCATGATTACATCTCACATTCGGAAAGCAAAAACAAATTACTAGCACAAACAATAACATACCATGTCCTGTTTATTAGCAAACACCAAGATGACACTGTTGAGCATAAATGGATCGCTGATGATGGTCTGAAAAAGAGAATAGTAAAGTGAGAAACAAATAGTCACGTACTTATTTTGACCTGTATTTATTTCTAGATTTACTACCTGAAACTCTGCCTTCGCTTTTCCAATTCTCTCTCGGTCCAAGGAATCAACGACGTAGATCTGCAAAGAAAAAGATAACAAACACACAAGTAAAGATCCGTTAACAATAACTCGTGCATGACATGTTGAAGACAAGAAAGGAAAAATTAAGAAAATAGTATAAGCAATAAAAAAAAACATGTCTTTATATTGGCTTCTGCAATGAGAAGCATCACTTGACAGGAATACAGAGAACACAAGCAGGAAAGTTACCAGTCCGTCTGTATTATTAAAGTAATGCCTCCATAGTGGCCTTAGCTTCTCTTGCCCGCCAACATCCCAAACTGTGAATATTACATTCTTATACTGTACTTTCTCCACGTTGAAACCTGCAGGAGACCAGCAAATTCATGGAAGTCCAATTGTTTCCCTTGTAATGGCACATTTAAAAAACAAAAGTACAGTAATCCTAAAACTATGAATAGCAAAGAACTATTAGTCTATTAAATGGCATCCAAATGCAATTTTCAGGGAACCTAGCGTGGAAAAATAGTATCTTAAATTACTAGAATTTTGGGGCATCGGAGAACCCATGATCCTAACACTTAAAAGTGGTCAAGCATCAGATGTGATGTCAACTAGTGTCCAGAGTAGCACGAGTCCATTTGCACCATCAAGGAAAGAAAAGGGTTCAGTTATAACGGACAAAGTGACGTACCAATTGTGGGAACAGTTGACAAAACTTCTCCGATGTGTAGCTTGTAGAGTATGGTAGTTTTACCAGCTGCATCCAAGCCTAGCATAACAACCTAGCCAACACAAAGAAAACCTACGCATAAGGATAGGTGAAACAATCTTAAGCTTAGTGATAGTTAAGAGAAGAAAATGAAGGGCCCGAAAAGTCAAGCATTTAATTTAAACAGATCTAAAGCCATCCCCTCCAATTAATAGCATCATCAACTAGAAACAGAGCGATTTTTAATTTTCTATGCATTAATCAAACTTATCGCTTTCACACGAGAATGTTACACAGGTAAAGAAGGTAATGAATACGAGATGCTTAAAACATAAACACCCAATTGCCTTTGGAATCCACATTCCTGAATTTTATTTTAGGACAAATTCATGACGAGACTTTTTGTAATAAACGAATCATTTCCTAGTTCATTCTGCCATCCTAACCAATGAACCATTAGGACTTGTTTTCAATTGTATCTGATGCAATCACAGGTAACGGGTTTCTTCATTCCTCATGAAATTTGTTCTTAAGTCAATACTCGCAGCCCTTTTTTTTTTTTTTGTTCTATAAGAACTATTTTGTTCATTTGTTTTGATTTCTGCACTACTAGATTTCCTTTTGATTCAAGAGGACAACAAAAACAAAGGAATGCTAATTTTAACACCAAAAGAACAACATCACACCTCTAGCTATTTAGAAACAACATGAGACAAAAAATCAAAAGAAAAAAAATTTACAATTCCTTCAAATAAAAAGGATAATGAAATGAAAAAACTTATTTGGCAAGTCACTTTCTGCTTATAAATCACTCATATAAAAATCTACATATTCACAAAGAATAAATGCGAAAAAAAAATGTAAATTTATTAACAGCTAAAGCATTAAAAAAAAAATCCCTAACAAATTCATGTCACGAACGGAAAGAGACAACAAATTCTGAATTCGAAAAAATAAAAATTAAAAAACTGTGAAATTGAAGAGAAAGGAATAAGGGGAGAGAGAGTACTCGCATCTCAGTGTTGCCGAAGAAGGCATCGAAAAGCTTTCGAAAAGCTTGACCCATAACTAGAAATTCGCCCTTATTTGGTTCAATTTGGGTGTTAAAAGTTAAAACTCTTTCATCAACTTTCAAGGAACAAAATTGGCGACGCGAATTGGTCGAATCGATCTTCTTTCTTCGTTACAGACAGAAGAAAGATTCTCAGAAGGAACACAGAACCAACGTAGCGTTTGCCCTTTTTTGTTTTTTTGTTTTTTGTTTTTCTTTTCTTTCTCTCTTTCCAGGTGCGTTCGCGATGCGAAAATTCGATTTTCTCAGGAACCAAAAAGAAAATCAGAACCCAACTATTATTCGTCCCTTTTCTTTTTCATTTTACTTGTTTATATTATTTTTTTATTTCAGAATCTCTTCCTTTTACAGATTTATATATATATATATATATATATGTAATTTAATACTTTTATCTTTAAATTTTTTGAATAAAATTTGGTTCTTTTTTTTCAATTAAATTTCTTTTTTGAATAATTTAGCTTTTTTGAATAATTTAGTTCTTTTTTAGAAAAATAATAACTTGATTTACAACATTTATATAACAATCTTAAACGGAAATTTTTTTTAAAAGTAAATTACACGGAATAATGCGATACTTTTCAAAAAATCATCCTATAGTGTTTTTATTAACTAACTTATTGTTAATTTTTTGTTAACCGATCAAGAATCGAACCTGGAATTTATGACTCCTAAGTTCTAAATCCCCCGTTTCCTCACTATTGGACTAGTCCCAATGGCTTCCATCCTATAATAGTTATATAATATGTAATGTACTTTTCAAAAAAGTGATACTTTTTTTTTTTATGTTCTCTATAATTGAAAATGGGACGTTTTTTTTTTAAAGGTAGAAAATGGGATACAATTTATATTGTTTTTTTGTTGTTGATAATTTAATTCTTGTATTAATTTTTCTTTAGTAAACTATTGTATTAGTTTTTAAACATTAATTTTGAAGTTAGAAAAACTTTAAATTTTAACTTTTGTTGTTTCCAAAAAAATAAACTTTTGTTAATAGTTATGGTTATTATAACAAAAATATCACATCTAATAGAACTTGAATTCGTTCTAAACTCAAAAAAAATATATATATATATATAATTAATTGTTATTTAAAAAGCCCGTTATACACATATAGTATTCATGTTTAAAAAAAAGAGAAAACACATTAATGATACAAATTTAAAGATCATTGTATCAACATAATATAAAAAATTAACACTAGATCAATATAACACGAAATTAAATTAAAATTGACTAAAATCTATGTCACGTTGGTTAAAAATAAAGTATTTGTATCATGTTCATCAATAGATGGAAAAAAAAAGTGATTATTTATGTAATTTTCTCTTAAAAAAACTAAAAAGAGATTGAAAAATTATGGGAAAAAAGGTTAAGATTTAATAGGCAGAAGTATCAAAACCCTGTCTTCTTTGTTCTCTCTCTCTCTCTGTTGAAAAAAAGAAGGAGAAGAAAGAGAGAAAATTTGTAGAGTCAATCAGCTTGGTGAACAACCCAGCAATAGAAGAATGGGCCGAATGCCATCCCAAAACTGATCAGCTACAGAAGAATGGGCCAAAATGGGCCCAATGTGAGGCCAAAATTGAAAGAGTAGATGGGCCCAAGAAGGTCCAAGTCCAGTTACATAATTTGCTCAGCTTTTTTCTTTTTCTTTTTTTCTTTTTTTTTCTTCTTCTTCTTCTTCTTTAAAGTATTTATACAAAATAACCATTTTAAGACACCCCTTTTAAAATATAAACACAAGTCAACTTATTATAAATTTAAACAAAAATTCAAATTTGAAGATCCAATTTTCTGCTTTTACCCTTTCTCCTATATGGTGGCGTTTTTTATGGTAACTGTATCCATTAATTCACGTTTGAAACTTTATTAAACTTTCCTAATATATCATTTTAAAATTTAAATTCCTAAAGAAATGTCTTGAAACCTTGTTGATTAGCAATTTAGTGTATCAAGCATTTTTTCCCCAAATTTTTTTCAATTCCACGCATTCATTTGTCCATATAGTATGGATCAATATTGTTTGAAGTGTATTGACAATAGTGTATGGATCAATATTGTTTTGATATAGTGTATTGACAATACACTATATCAATATGGATCAATATAGTGTATTGTTTGATGAGAAAGACAAACAATATAATGACTAGGTGATATTTAACAAAAAAAAACATGGTCAATACAGTACGAATAATTATCTAAAATATATTTACAATAGGTTATAATATACACAGTAACAAAAAGACTAGGTCAGTCTCATAGTGACAAAAAAAAAAAAAAAAAAATCTAACAACATGGAAATATTGCGTTTGTGGAATATAGTGAATGAACCGTAAACTAGGAATTTGGGGATTTCCTAGTATGTAAATCCCTCAAATTTTTAATACCTTATACTGTGCCTAGAAACTAGGAATTAATTAGATATTTATTTTCCATCAATTGTAAGTAAGGGGCATTTTTGTCAACATATAGTTAAACAATTATAAGTTTTGTCTATTTTTACAAATAAATTGGTATGTAGACATATTTTAAGACTATGACTCCAATTCGATTATATATGTAAATAATCTTTTTTTTTTTTAATCAGAAGTTCCCAAGTTCTAACCACCATTCACCAAAATACTTGCATGGTGGCTGTTCATGCCACGTGCGTCAGTTAACAGAGCAACTATTAAAGTCCCTTAAATAATAATAATAATAAGAAAACTCTAACATACCATAATAAAGAAATTAATACTAAAACAAACTTAACAGAATTGAATTCATTGATTTTGTCACACCCACGTTTAATGATCTTGTAAAAAATGGATTATGAAAATGTAAAATTTATCGTTGTGGTTTTTTTTTTTTTTTTTTTTGAAGGGAAATTGTTGTGCACTTAAATGAGCTAAAAGAATAATCTTTAAAGCTATAAAATATATTTCTTCGTATACCTTAAAAAGTGTCTTGGTGTTTGTATAAATTGTTTTTGTATAATGTGCAAAACACTATAATTAAACTACATCACTATATATGCAAAGTGCTTTTAAAGGGTTCTGGAAACAAAATTTCTCACTTAGTCAACTAATTGGTTTGAATTTATTTGTAAAACATTAATTTGAATTATATTCTTTTTTCTAAGCTCGTTATGATATTAAATCCCTATTGATTCCCCTTCTCTCCTATAGATATTTTATTGCAATTAAATACGAATCCTTTTTTTTTTTTTTGGAATCAGTCATTCTTTACCAATACCAAGTCTTTGTTGACGAAAAAAACAACACCAAACATTCCTCTAATCACCTTTAAAAGAATTAAGGCCTCGTTTGATAATTTAACTCAAACTGTATTTTTTTCATCTCAGTTTTTATCTTTTTCTAAAAAGATTTTTGTCTTTTTCTAAAAAAGTTTTTGTCTTTTTTTTAAAAGTCAACAAAAATTTTCAACTCAAACTGTACTTTTTCAACTCAAACTTATTTACCAAACGGACCTTAAAAAATAAAAATCATCTATCACAACTTCCAACTCTTGACTGTCGAGTTCCCCAATTATATTCTCTCTCTAATCTCTCTCTCTCTCTCTCTCTCTCTCTCTCTATTATTACCATGGTTGGTAGCATCATATGCCAACCCCCAGCCACCGCCACACATTGACAGCGACCACCCCTCCCACCCCCATTTAATGGTAATTACTGATGACAACAATTAAAAAAAAATAAAAAATAAAAAAAAAAGAAGAAGAAGAAAGAATGGTTGAACAAATATCTATACAATATTATAGAAAATATAATAAGTGCCATTGTGCATCCGTATTTCGTTCAAAACGGTTAGTTTTGGACGAAAATGTTTTGTTTTTGCTTTTTAGTTTTTCATTTTTCATTTTTTTATTTTGGTCCAATTTTTTTATTTTTTTATTTATAATTTAGTGCTTTTTTAGTCCCTTAATTTTCTTTTTTATTTTTATTTTTATTTTGACCTAATTTTTTTATTTTTTACAAGTTAGTCCTTTTTTGTATTGGACGAAAGTTTTGTATTTATTTTTTAGTCCTTCGATTTTCTTTTTTTTAATTTTAGCCTAATTTTTTTAAAATTTTTTTACAATTTAATCATTTTTTGTATTTGTCAATTTTGTTTTTCATTTTAGTCCTTTTATCTTTTATCTTTTGTATTTTTTCATGCCTCTCTTTTTTTATTTTATTTTGAGGTCCTTTTTTTTGTGAGTCTATTTTTTAAATTTTTATTTTTTCTATATGTAGTTCAAATGCATTTACATGTGCATAACACATATTTTAAACTAGTATATAAAAAAATCAGAAAAGGACGAATTTTCTCACCAAAAGAGGGGGGGGGGGGAAAAGAGGGTGAATTTTTTATGTAAGGTCTACCCTTCACAATACACGTAAGGTCGTGACTAGTGAGTTGCTCGAGTCGGACTGAAAATCATTTTTCTTATAAAAATTAGATTTATATGATATGCACACAAAAAAAAATATCGTTTTATATGAAATTATGTTACGATAATATCATAAATTTAATAAAAATTAGACGGTTCATAATCACACGATGTCACAAGGAAATGGTATGTCTCCCTCAAAAAAGGAAATTGGCTTTCGGTTTGAGCTTTTAAAAGCCAATGCAAGCAAAGATCTTCCAAGTAGCACCAACAAACATCACCGATAAGAACCATTTTTCAAAGTTCCCTTGGAGGAAAAAAAAAGAAGGAAACAAGCCGTTCTTGACAAACTTACTAAAACATGGCATCATCACCACCAGCCGCTAGACACGTGGCAGTGGCAGCCTTTCCCTTCGGCACACACGCCGGCCCGCTCCTCAGCGTCGTCCGCCGCCTGGCCGCCGCGTCCCCAGGGACGACATTCTCCTTCTTCAACACTAGCCAATCGAACAAAACCATATTCAACAAGGACACCACAACTCAATTTCCCAACATTAAGGCCTATGACGTGTGGGATGGGGTGCCCGAGGGCTATGCCTTCACGGGCAAGCAGCAGGAGCGCATCGAGCTCTTCATGACGGCGGCGCTGGAGAGTCTGCGATTTAACATAGAGACCGCGGTGGCGGAGACGGGGAGGAAGGTGAACTGCCTGCTCACAGATGCTTTCTTTTGGTTTGGAGGAGAAATAGCTCAAGACATGGGAGTGCCTAGTTGGATCCAATTTTGGACTGCAGGGCCTTGCTCTCTATCTGCTCACTTTTACACTGATCTTATCAGGCAACAGATTGCTACTGAACCTAAAGGTATTGCTTTTTTTGGTTTTTAGGTTTTAAGACTACATGGTTGCTCTCTAGAGTGTCGTACGTGTTTGTCACTTGTTCATGTCAGCCAAATCCGTTGTTTGTGCTTAATTTAGTGTGTAAACTTGCCAAATCTTTTTTTCCTTTTTTTTTTTTTTTTTTTTAATGAATTTTTGGGATGAGGGGATTTACTGAAAGTTTCTTATCAGTCCTTTTGAGTAGGACTTTTCTTTTCTTTTCTTTAGCAAGTTTAATTATTATTTTTTTTCCCCTTGATCTAAGGACGAACAGTACTTTTGACATATTTAGTACCAATAGAAAGAATTTATCACATATTTTGAACAAATCTCGCAGGAAGACCCCTCAGTTTCATCCCAGGAATGGCCAAAATACTAGTCCAAGATTTGCCAGAAGGAGTCCTCTTTGGAAACTTGGAATCAGTCTTCTCACACATGTTACACCAAATGGGCCAAATGCTACCACGTGCAACCGCAGTTTTCATAAACTCCTTTGAAGAGCTAGACACAAATATCACAAATGATCTCAAGTCCAAATTCAAGAAGTTCCTCAATGTAGGGCCATTAAACTTTGCGTTGCCGCCGCCGCTGACCCCAGACGAGAGTGGCTGCCTGCAGTGGCTCGAGAAGCAGAAGGTCGCTGCCTCGGTGGCGTACATTAGCTTTGGTTCGGTCATGGTGCCACCGAAGGAGGAGCTAGAGGCAATAGCTGCAGCCTTGGAAGTAAGTGGGGTACCATTCATATGGTCCCTAAGGGACGATGCAAGGCAAAATTTGCCAAATGGATTTCTGGAAAAAACTAGGAAAAATGGAATGGTGGTGCCGTGGGCCCCACAGAATGCTGTATTGGCACATAATGCAGTTGGGGTGTTCGTGACGCATTGTGGTTGGAACTCGGTTATGGAGGGCATAGTTGGTGGTGTACCCATGATTTGCAGGTAAGCAATGATACACATAATGAAAAATTTTGTTGCAAATGTCATGTATATCTATAACAAGATTTTCTAGATCCTATAAAGTTAAGATTACCGTTTTTCCCCATTTTTTTTATTTTTTATTTTTTTAGTCCAAACAAGTAATATTTTATTGTCTTTAAATTGTGACGAAACTGTTTTTTAAGATAATGTGTAACATAATCCTTTGCAGGCCATTCTTTGGGGACCAAAGGCTGAATGGGCGGATGGTACAGGACGTGTGGGAGATTGGTGTGAGAGTTGATGGTGGGGCTTTCACAAAGGAAGGGCTAGAAAACTGTTTGGATTTAGTTTTACGTCCAGAGAGAGGGAAGAGAATGAGGGACAAGATCAATAGTCTCAAAGAACTTGCAAATGAAGCTGTTGGTCCACGAGGAAGCTCTTCTGACAACTTCAAGCTGTTGCTGGACGTGGTAACCGGACCGGGAGGAGTTCAAGAGTGATGCCAAGCATTAGTCCCGTTGAATCGTCCGATGTTTTAGAATGTGGTTTTGGACCACCAGATTTTTTTTTTTTTTTTTTTTAATGAAATTCCGGTGAACTGAACTCATGTTCTCTAAAGATGTGTAATATTTGGTTGGTTAGTTGTATTTATTTTGATATTCTACAATATCAATGCAATAAAATGTAGTGTGTCTTGTTTGCTTAAAATCAAACTTCATATCTTGTTTGCATTAGGGATGGCAATATTTCCCACGGGAATGGGGCACCGCGGGGATCCACTCTGAATGGGACGGGGATAGAGGACAAAGTTCGGGGTTGGGGATGATTTTTTATCCCTGAAGATTAGCAGAGCGGGGACAGGGAAAGCACTCCCTGCCCTGTCCCGTCTCGTCCCCGTTCCAATATTTAATATATATGTGTGATTTTATATATTTGTTTTATAGAGGTTTAGTTTTCAAAGAATGTAATGTTTTAATGAGTTCTTTAACGACTTTATGATTAAGATTTCATTTGCATATGTTTAAATTTTGATTTGTTTATGAAAACTATGATTTTGAATTAAATTATGATGCATTTGTACTTTATTATTTATTTTTAATTTGTTGTTTTTTCAAATGTATATTTATAATCTATGAGAAACAAGACAAATATGAGAAATACCTCTCTGACGAGAAATCCCAGTCCCCGACCCCCCTTCTATTTAAGTGAGGATGAGGATGATTTTGGGGACAGGGATGGGGACGGGAAATCATCCCCGGCCCCCGTTGCCATCCCTAGTTTGCATCCTTATTCGATTTGTCCCCAACATTTAGAAAAAGCTGGTGGCTAAGTGTCATGCCAAATCGATAAACCCTGTTTTACTAGCACGCAGAGCAAAGTCCATTGCCTCGTACATCTAGAGCCTCTAGAAATCACATCTTACACTCGCGCAACTTTAGTTCATGTCTTGAAGCAAAACAAAACATTATTTAAAAATTAAAAAAATTTAAAAAAAAAAACACCAAAAAAGAAAAAGAAATCGAAATCGAAATCCCAATCAAAACTTATATCTTTAGGACAAAAAAAAAAAAAAAAAACCAATTTCGGTAGATTAAAACTAGAAGCCTCCTATTCTCTCTAATAATCCGTCCACCATAAGAGTAAAAATGCAATATGCACACAACATTTAAAGCAATTCCAGTACTTCGTTCAGAAAACCTCTCACCGTCCTCTTATGACACTTTTTTGATAATTAAATTGCTGCTTTTTTGGGACGAATAAACAGGGAAGAAAGAAACATATATTAAGAACAGCAAAAATACATGTATGTAATTGATAGGGAAACAAAAATCAACATCCTCGAACAAAATATTTAAACACAACCCATCCTATGAATAAATAACCAAAAAAAAAAAAAAAGAGGGGGGGAGGGAACGGTAATTTCTGCACAACTCGGCGAGGTTAGTATACAGAACACCTAGGACGAATCATCAATACTCCAAAATGAGTCATCCAAACAGTCTTTGCTTTGCGTCCCATCCATCCAAATACAAATTTTATGAGTGGATCCAGCAAAACCCTAACCCAATGACTCTCTGTGTTTTCCTAAAATCAGCACCACTAAAATAATCTACACCCACTGAATAATTTCACATGAGGCAGCACCGCCAGCAACCGAAACCATTGGTAACGGGGGACCGCCTCTGTGGTTCTACTACTTTCGGCTAAAGAAATATATTTCTTTAAAAAAAAAAAAAAAACCAATAACAGGGGGAAAATGTCGCATCTCGCAAGGCACCGTTAGAAACTCTGCCTCATTCATGCAATTAGCTTTGCTAAAATTAGCGGCCTACAAGTCCAACATTTCATCTTGTATCTCGTTAGGGGCAATAAGTCCTGGTATAGAGAGCATTCTTTGCCGCTCTCTTTCTCTCTGCGCAGCTGCCTCCTCTGCATAAAGATCTTTGTTGTCCTGCAAAAAAGGATTGAGCACTTATATTACACACATCTGAATTACATTCTCACACCCCAGTAGATGGAAGAGAATAGCAACAAGTTTTTTTCCCCCCCCTTCAATTACGTTGATAAACGAATAAATACATATATATATATATATATATATATTTACTGATGAAAGAGCAAGATGATCTACTTAATTGTGTTTTACCTGTGCAGAAAATTCTTTAGATTGCACAAGAAAGTCCCTCATATGATTCTTAAATGTGGAGAGGTCATTTCTCGATTCAAACAGTCCATTCACAAATTGAGTGACCTGAAAAAGCCTCAAACAATTTGAATCATGAATACCACTGTTCTTGCAAGGAGCACGTGTAACCAATGGGGAAGGGAGAAGGGGCTCATACCTCTGCTGCAGTCATGTTGGGAAACGACGTACTTAAGAGCTTTATGGTGTATTCGCGAACAAAAATGGAATTACTTGGATAAGCATAAGAAACCGTTGCAACATCCCACAAAGGCTCAGTCAACAAGCCAGTTTCAACCTGAAAAACTCTCTTAGTTGAACCAGTCCCAAGTCCTAACCCTCTTGAGCTTGAAGAAAAAGACACAACAAGAAACATTACCAGGCAAAACAAATGTTGAAGCACCAAAACATGCAACTTGAACCCTGGCTTGTGAAAGGTGTCCGTCAAGACGGCAAATATTTCTTGCTCAATGGTCAAAAAGTATGTCCGGTAAAATTGATTGCAGAACTCAGAATTCTGTCAATTAAAAAAAAAAAAAAAGGGCTTAGTATTAGACTATGAAAGATTAAGACATGGCACAAAAATACACTAAGATAGAACCTGAAAGTTCTTCAGCATCTCCAATAACAGGTTGAGCCCAGTTTCAGCAATATTTCTTTCTGTGTGCCGAAAAGCCCATATAATTGAATCCATGACAAGCTTTAGCTGCTGAAGCGTACCAAACAAAACATGTGAAAAAATACCTCATTGGTAGAACCAAAAAGTAGCAAAACCAAATATCAAGAGTCAAAAAACAATACTCATTTCCTCAGGATTTAGTTGATTAGTAGATGAAAAAGTGCAAACAATTTAAGCACAAACCTGACTTGATAAGCGAATCAAAGCTGGAAAACAATGTGTTGCTATGGCACGAAGTAATGAAAAGAACTTAAGTCGATGCTCAGGGTAGTCTTCAAAGTTCTTAGTGATCATCTGCAGCATTTAGACATGTCAGCCAAACAGCTAACTGTTACAATCACTTATTGACCTAACATGTTAATAGATGAGGCAATTCCAAATAGCAAATTTCCTTGCCTCCAAAGTGCACTGGAAAACAGCTTCGAAAATGCGAGGCACGTCATCTATCATTGCACCTTTGTACCTACAACAAACAGAACAACATGAACAAAATTAAGAAAAGCACTAAAATGCAATGATTATTCTATCATTGCACCTTTGTAGCTACAACAAACAGAACATGAACAAAATTAAGAAATGCACTAAAATGGAACGATTATTCCAAATCAAAGAAAAAATAATGTAGAAAGCAGTATGACTCTAAAATATGCATATCCCATTCACAGGGGATAATCAGCAAATGAAAATAATGAGGCAGAATTATCTGCATAAGTAACTATATAATGCAAGATAAAGATAACTAGAGGAAAACAACATACTTATTTATAATTGTGGCAAACAGAGATAAAACTTCTGACTCTCTGGCATCAGGCAGATTCCTAGCATAATCTCCAAGAACAGGATCCATCATTGGGGGCACAAATTGTTTTCCTATTTGGGGTTGATCTTCTGCTTTGTCCAAGAAAGTCTCGATAAGCTTAAGAGTCTCCCTCTTAACCGATCTGTGCTTACATTAGGAAAAAAATTCTTAAGATAATGAAATTGACACAAGATCAATGGGTAAACTTAAAGGAATCTTCACAATGATCAGACCTCAGAAGTTTCACATAGGATGTTTTTGATGCAAAGGGGCCCCCATCAGCAATACTGCTCGATATAAGCTCACTGTACATCCTGTGGAATAATCGAAAAATAATAATAATATAATTATAATTATTATTTAAAAAAAAAAGAAGCAAACATTATATCACAAGATTGAAGGAATTGTAATCACAAGATTGAAGGAATTATAATAATAATATAATTATAATTATTATTTAAAAAAAAAAAGAAGCAAACATTATATCACAAGATTGAAGGAATTGTAATCCTGAAGCTATACCTGTAAACATTAAGCATGTCCAGAAAGATCAACGTAATTTGGGATAAGAAAAAAGTCCCCAGTGAAGTAGCAACGCTTGTATTTGTCTGCAAATTTCAAACTAATCTCCATGAAACCACTAAAATCAGCTATAAGTGCCTGATAGCAACATAAAGGCAGATTTGTTTAATAGTCATATAGCTTCACCATCACAAGCAGCAGAGCATAAAAAAGAAACAGAATACAATAAAATAGAGAAAAACCTCGATTCAGGTGAGAGGAAGCAAGAAAGAAAGCATCACTGAGAATTACTAACAATCAGATAGATTTATGAAAAACACAAGCTGACTAAAAGGTCACACAGATTTATGAAAAGCACAAGCTGAATAAAAGGTCACACCTGCAATATGTTCAGAACTGTCCTTATCACATCCTGATCCTTTAGGAAATCAACACTTACACGAGCCTGACCTATGATTTCACCCCATTTCTGCATAACAACTCAATATCATAAACCACTATCAAAGGAAACAGTTGTGTGTTTCTGTGCATGACAAGTGGAGTGTGCCAATAAGATATTGTTGTAAAACACTCCAAGAACAAGCAATATAGAAATTGGACAAACCTGATTAGGCAACTCCATCAATCTCTGTAGATACTCATCCCTCTTCTGAGGATCAGATTCTGCTTGAATCATGTGACCAACCTAAAACAAACAAACCACTATTATCATGGATATGCACGAATAACATAATGCTTAGTAGATAGATGCAACGAAGGGGGCAAAAGAAGAACATACAGATTCATAAAATGTATGAATCTGGTGAGGTTCAAGATCTGCAACAGTTGTAGGAAGGCCTGATAGAAGTTCAGATACAAATGGTTCATTTTCTCCAACCTGAAATTGAATGGAGCAGATATAGTGAATAAAAGCCTTTAAAACAAAATCACCGAATAACTCAAATGTCTTTAAAAGTTAAAACATTCATTAAGAGGACAGAACACCCATCATCAATGCTAATGCAAGTTTCATAAAGGAAAGGATACCTGAACAATTACAAATTTACGCTTACACTTCTGCACAATCTTCAAGAACGTGTCACATGCCATGTCCTTAAACATACAAACACAAAAGTTTCAGCAACACTTGAGTAAATGACAAATAACCCAAGCAAGGCAGTTCAAAAGATTAAATTGCTTGTTGTCCAATAACAAATAAGTATTATCTGTTTATCAGCAAATTCATAGCATCAAATTACCTGAACACCAGGATGTGTTTCATGCATGAACTCGAACAATTTATTCACAACAGTTTTTAGGAACTTCCAATGAGCTCTTAGAAACCTCGGGTATTGTCCGACAACATACCTGCAAAAATAGATTTGAAGAGGGAACAGAAGTCATTATCACATAATGGATCTACACAACAAGAATCAGGGACCATAAACTAAAAAAAAGACCCCCTCTAGTTTTGGAGGGCAAAAATGCCAATGTTGTCATGTACATGTTAAAAAACTAGGTTATGCAACTACAACATATGATTTTGTAATGCATGCTGTTTAAGTTACGTACTACATGACATTTAGGCCTTTTTTTTTTCCCCAAAAAAAGGGTCGAGTATATATATATATATATATATATATAACTGGATTTATTCCTACGTTTACAAAGGCAAAAGGAATCATTTGCTCGAAAACAAAAAACAAAACAAATACAAATACAAATATTAAAAAGCAAAAGCAAAACAACAAACACACTACAGGAAAAAGCAAAAGCGAAACAACAAAATGACAAATCACCAATCCTTACATAATGTTACTGGCAATAACAGCTTTATTATCTTTTCCTTTCGTAATTTCACAAAGATTCAGCAAGTCGCGAATGACCATGACCAAAAATCTGTTTTCCTGCCAAAACAATGCAACATAGAAACTGTCAAAAGAAAAGGACACTCTAGAAACCAAAGAGTAGTTCCTAAGTAAAGACCTATGCATACATTTGATTATGTGAAGGCATGGTTAAAAAAACAGCAATCTCTTGTAAATTATCCGTGCCCAAAAAAAATCATGTTTTCCAAGTGAGATGCCTGTAGATGGCATGATGGCTAAGACCACGTGACAGAAACATGCACAAGGCACACGCATCCAAAACAAAAACATTATAAACTAGAAAGAAAATATAAAGCATCCTAAACCAGAATATATGGAATATTTATGGGGAAAAGGGAACGTTTAAACAATGACCACAAAAAACGAAAACAAATAATATTGCTTCTTCCTAGCACCTAGAGTAAAGGTACCTGTTCCTCCATCATTGAACCAGATATAGACCCTATTGCCCAGCATAATGTGTTCAAGTTGTTCCAATTCCAATCCTCACCGCTCAATTGTTTGCTTAGTTTCTTTAGCATCTGCATCACCGAAGATCAAATTCAATAATCTTAGAAGTTCATTACAATAAGATCACAGGAAAAGATGTATAACTAATAGAAATGACACTTCTTTTTCCGATTAGACGTGCTAACAATAATGGAAACTAGGCGTTACTCTATCTTCAATATAACAATAGTAGTGGCTCAATTTGTAGCCACTTGAATTCCACACAAAAGACTAAGATCCAGAAACTAGCTTGTCCAAGGTCACATTTATGACGTGGAAGAAGGGACTATTATTTTGTTTTGTTCAAATAAATATCCAATATATCAGAGATAATGTAACAGGAATCACCATGCACTATAACTGAGGACACCTAGGAAAAGATTATCGAAACTTTAGAATTTATTCTCCTAATAAGAGATGTGGACACTATGAATCCCGTCAAAAAATCTTCACCTGCTTCTCAGTGTCCTCATGATCAAGATGTGACAAATATATCAGTGTCTCCCTCATGATCTGCAACAACAATTGTATTGAAACTAGGTAAAGAAAGATTTCATAAAATTTTTAAAAAATAAAATAAAATCTAAACTGTTAAGCACATTAGTTTTGACAAAGAAAAAAGTATGGGAAAAAAAAGTTTGGACACGTCATGGTGAAAATTAAATTAGAACACTATAGCGGCCAATTATTCCATCAGAACTAAAATAATATATGTTTCAGATATTTGCAAAAACGAATTAGTAACCTTATATTGCACAAGAACATCATTGTCCTTCATGGTTTCACGAACAATATTCCCATTTTCGTCTTCAACTATGAGAACCTCTTCTGGTTTGGCCATACGACAAATCATAAGCAATCTCAACTTTGACATCGGCTCAGCATAAAGTTGCCGTCTCTGTAAAAGTTGAGAGCCAAGGCCATCAACCATACCAGGAAGCAAGGGCATCTGCTTATTGAATACGAAACCATAAGCCAACATAAGAAAACCTCTAGAACAGGAAAATCAAACTGTTATTTCAAGAGGAAAGCAAAAAAAGATCTCCATTAAACTATCAGGAAAAACATTATCCAAAAAGCACCACGAAATATTTATCATTTAAAAAATGACAGCGATACCTGCAGCCCCATCATGTTTGCTGCTACTGCAGGATTATCCAAGTTATGGTGTGCCTCAAATAGCTCCAACACAAATGAATTCCAATAGTCTAAGCACACCTGTTACCATCATCAGAAGATTACAGGTCATACATTTCACTAATTCACTTTTTACTTGCATGTGCAAACAAGGCACAAGAAAAAAAATCATAAATTTTTTTACCTTAAAAACTTCAGTGTCATCCACATATGAGATTTTGATAAGATATTCAAGACCCATGAGCAATACAGCTATATTATCTCCAGGGGCTTCCAATACACGGATGTGAGACTGCACATAAGAGGAGACTATTATGAGTATTCCCATGTACTAAAACAAAAACATGAAAATCTTTTTACAATATTGTCAATTGTTTAATAGTTAATTCAATTCTTTCAAGTGTGCCTATTAATAAAAGGGGCCAACAGTTGGACCATGCACATTACAAACTTAAATAAAGCAACCAAGAAGAAAATTAAAGCCCATATAGAGTCAAGAGCTATAGACTTATGAATTGTCTGCAATAACTCATTCCACGTTTCAGATGCAGTAAAAACAAATTCCACAATTACGACACAGGAAACATTAATAGCATAAAAAATAACACTAGGCAATAATTATAGATGTACCGACAAAAGAATCTTACCTTGTAAAATGAAGTGAAGAACAAGGCTAAATTCTGAATGAAAGCCTGAAGGGAAAAAATAAATAAGTAAAGTTACAAACCAGTAAAAGAAAACTATGAAAGAAACATTAATGTACAGAAATATTGTATCATTTGACATATTAGACAATATGTACCTGTTCTTCACCAGAACCATGTCCATAAGCCTCGGGAATGTTTGTATTAAGAGGAAGAACAGTCTAAAATATTTTACAACAATAATAAGACAGCAAAGAATGTGATTAGTTATATGCTCATGTGCTCAATTACATGCATAGACATAGAGAGGCACGATATATCAGGCCTACCTGCAACTGCACCATGAATATACCATACATCTTAACATACTGCACATTGTAGAAATCTCCAAAATTGAGAGCAGCAACCTAAATACAATTACAGTCAACTATGAGAACCAGGGGCAAATTACAGAAATTATTTATTAGAATTGGAACAAAATAATACCTCTGTTAAACACTGAAGGGTGAGGTTCCGATAAGATGGCATGGGAAAAAACTTCAGAAGTGTTTCAAGCTGTAAGGCAAATATGCACACAATCAGACATATGGTAGTAAAGACAACTTTCATAAAGGCAATTCACTAACCATCCAAGAACAAGGCACATACCAGAGGGGACTCAAATATATAGCCCAGGGGAATCCAAGAGAGGAAAGCATGTAATGTGGACAGTGTCGCACGTATAAGCTCAGTTCTTTGAGATGCTGATAGAACATATAAGCATAACTCATGAATGAGTTGAAACTCTCTGCAACAACCAATCACATTGAGGGTGAGAGATTGGAAAAACGCATAATTAATTGCCAAGGTGAATAGGGACACGGCAATGGCACATTATTAGCTCATCATGAGATGGCTAAGATCAAGAAGTACGTAACCAAGAACTGCCGGTAATGGAGCAGACCACATCACAAAGTAGGGTTATATTAAATGATGACCTGTTCAATGATTGTTTAAGCTCCTTAATTTTATTTTGAGTCATCTCTCCTCTTGAGAAATCAAAAACCTCTTCACTTAGAAGCTGCAAGAAACATATCCAAGCAATTAGGGCCAACATTTAGGCAACAAATCAAACTTACTTTTAAAAGAGAAAGGAATAAAGACTTACCTTCAATATAGCCATGCAATTCTCGCAAATTGTTTCACTAGTTTTAGCAGCTGAAACAAGATCAGGAATAAAGCTTTGCCATCTTGCTGGCCAATCATGCTTCAAAATCTGTACATTGAAAATTAAAATTAATCCTACGAGAGTCAAGTAAACTGTGGATGATATTAAGCAATTGGACATTAACTTTAGCAAAAATTTTGAATGTGCATAAATTTTGTGCAAAGAGAACAAAAAACGGAAAACCAGAAAGAGAACTTGCCTGCACCAATATGATGTTCAATTTGTTCACATACAGCCTCTCCAACCGGAAAGAAGAATCATTGCTTGAAAGCTAAGTAACAGATACACAAGTAAGAAGACAGGAAATTTTAAAGCATATCTACCAACTAAAATCAGCAAAAATCTGCATTGCATAAGAATCTACCGCAGAATTGTACCTGCACAATAACATCAGATATATAATTTTTCATTCCATCTCTCTGCTCAACGGGCAATGCATTCCATCTATACTTGATAACACCTTCTAGGACCTGTATGTAGAAGCAAAGACAGCAATGAAACCATTCATGACCATCAAATCTTGTATGAGCCAATTGCAATGAAATATCCAAAGTGCAAAGGAACAAAAGAAAAGTATACATTGGCTTAATAATAGATTGTTATAACAATAATACAAACGAGACCAACCTGCAAAGCAAAGAACTTGGTATTTAGGTTCTTTGTGTTTTGTAGAATGTGCACGACTTGAAGCCACATGTCAGGATTATTTTGCAAGTCCCGTAAGATCTGGTCTGCAGCTGACCTCTGTTTCAGCAAAATAAAACCAAGAAGAAGTTCAGAGAAAAAACAAAAAGACAGGGCACAAGTTGCGCATATCGTCAATTATGCACAACAATATTATCCCAATTTAAGCCTTCAATCACCTAAAAACAAAAGTGTCAAACTTTTTAAAAATGAAAAAGAAAAATTGTTGCGACACCTAAAAATTCAATAACATCTAAGACAACGCAAAACACCAATGTGGCTGTACTGGTAAGATTATGAACGTGAAAACTATAACGCAACATACACACACAAACACACACACACACACACGTGTATGAGTGTGCCTGCATAACCTATCTATTTCGTGAAGACACAAGCACGCACAAACTATTCTTAGTGATCAAAACAGTTAGGGGAATCAGTAAGTTCTCCGCTATCCCGAAATCCTCGTCCGAAAATATAGAGATCCCCAAGCGACTAAGCCCTAAAACCTCCTTCAACCTCCATTAAACCCTAACTACCGCTACAATCAAAACCATCGTAATGAGACGAACCACTCTCGCAATCAAATTCATCGCACACTCTCCCAAGAACAAACCAAATAATTCAAAACTTTGCTTTGAAAAAAAAAATTAAAACGAAGTTAAAACGAGTAGATGGCTCCAGAAAGTTCAATTGAGTAACGTCCCAATTTGCGCGCATGTTTCCTTTTTTCTCGGGAACCGAACAGAAAGTAAAGAGAAGAAAAGGAGGCAAAAATCGCTCACCTCTTCCTTAGATCCGGTGCCGTAGAAGGCAGCGACGGTGGCGTCGAGCAGGCCGACGTCAATCGGCTGGCTCAAATCCCGAAGCTTCTCGGCCGCCATAATCAGAGAGCCAAGCAAAGTTAAATTCAACCAAAAAAAAAAAAGGAAAAAACCGAACAGTCCGATAAACCCTAGAAAGAGAGCCCCAACACTGTAGGCGCGCACTGGGAAGGGAAGAAGAAGCAAACCCTAGGAGAGATGAAGATTCTAGAGAGAGAAAGAGAGAGGCGCGGAGGGGGAGAAGAGAAAGATAATAGTGAAGAGTGGGAAATCGGAGGAGGAAAAAAGAGAAAAAGGGCGTGAATTTATAAATGAAATGTAGAGAGAGAAAGGGAGAGAGAGAGAGAGAGAGAGAGAGGGAAATAAAAGACAGCTTGAAAATGAAGCAGAGTCTAGGGAGGGGAAGAGTGGAGTGAAGGGCTGGAGAGTATTTTGGCTGGGTTTTTTTTTTTTTTTTTTCCTTTTAAGAATTTTAATTTTAGAAAACTAAAAGTACAAAAATATATAATAAAAATACTTTATTAGTGTTTGTTGTATTAAATTTGCAAACTTTTTCCCCCAAAAATTTTTTTTGCATCCTTTTTTTAGTTTTGATTTGAGTTTAATATGACATTATATAGTCTATAATGGTCAAATTATTAATATTCACTAGTCTAATTTTCTTCTGCATGGAGATAATGATTCCGAGTCATTGAATTCTAAAATCTAGCTTATATGGTATCTTTCAGTGTTTGTTCTGTTAAACTCACATACCTTTTTAATCATTATATACCTTTGATGTTATCTAACCATTTGTAATTGAAATTTGAAATTTTTTAACCATGTGAGCTGATATCTTTATGCATACAGATAATAAAAACAACTTCGTCGTCGGATCACTCTATCCGGTATGGTATATTTTGTATATCTTACTAAAGAATCAATCTTTAATTTTTGTTTCCTTTTTATCTTTATTATTTTTTTTTTTTTTGGTAGGTTGAAAAATACCTAGTTGGAATCAGACATACATATTTAGTTTTAATATGATGTTACTGTTATTTAACTGCTAACATTGAAAAAGTACGTTGTTTTTATATTAGATGACATGATGTCTTGAGATAATAAAACCGATCATTGTGGTTGAATAAAGTATTCTTAAATTTTGTTTTGATAATTATTCTTAAATTGTAAGGTTTTTAGTTTAAATATTAAATTTTTTAAACTTGGGTTACTTTAAATATATAACATTAATGTAATACGAAAACTCATAATTGAACGATCAATCTTTTTATACTAGACACAAGTAATCCAATAATCTAAATATAAAGATGATAAATTCGACGGTTGTGGTTGGACTCTAATGAGTATGATTTTTTTTTTTTTTTCAATCTTACTACAAAATTCTCATTTAATTTTTAGGGTATAAAAATTAAAACAAAAAAAAAACAAAAAAAACACCTTTTTGATATTTGTTCCATTGGAACTTGACTCTGCGTGTTTTTCGCTTAGTTTTGATGTGATGATTAATTAAGCACTCAACCTTTTGTATTTGGTGTTATCTCTTGTATCATGTTCAATTTTAAATATCATAAATATTGTCTAATAAACCGCATTGCATTTTATTATTTAACCAAATTAGCTATTGCCGAGCTCTTGAATTTTAAGTTTTTTTAATAATTAGTTAAATATTATTTCGAATATCAAATTGGACATGAAATATAAATCCTTTATGTTTAGATTATAATCCGGATGATATCTTATTGTAAATCCTCTTTAATTTTTAGCTTATCTTTCTTTTTTAACTTTTATTTTGCCCTCTTTTCCATTTTTTCTTCCCTCCGTTGTGGGGGTTTTTTTTTTTTTTTTCGGTTCTTAATTTTATTTTCATGTGAGCTTGGGAATTGGGACGAGGCTTTGCTTGTGGTGACTTGTGACTGAGAGACCTGGAGAGAGAAGCGTGGGTGAGACGATTTTTATGGAAGGAGCGAGATATTTGTGTGGTAAAAGTGGAAAAAGACGTAAATGGAAGGACTAAAAGTCCAAAATTTGTATTTTTCTCTCCTTTTGTTCGTCAAACAATTTTGTTGTTTCGAAAGAATCAAAGGGAAACTATTGTATGTGGAAACAGGCCTCTCAAGTTATAAAAGCTTTTATTTGACTTTTCTGTTCTCCTTTTTTATTTTTTTCGTTTTTTCGTTTTTCTCTTTTGCTATTTATTTTTGGTACTTGTGCGAATAAACCATAATAAAGATTATTTTTTTGAGTTAATAAATAAAAATTATTTATTGCTAAGCATATCATATATGTCAAACTATTGGTGAAAAACAGTTTTGTTTTAGAAGCACCAATGACTAAGAATGTTGCTGTTAGTAGCATATGAAATGTTTTCAAATTAGGTGTTATGGGAAAGACAATTAAATGGAAAATTGAAGTGTCCAATAAAAATTACAAAAAATAATATTTGGAAAAAAATTAAAAATTTAGTAAGTGTATATAAGCTCGACTTCATGAACATCAAGGGCTCAAATTTTGGGCTTGTATTACTCCCTGTGGCCCAAAAAATGTTTAGCGGAAGAAATATGTAAATAACACTTTGTACTATTTGGTAAATAATTAATTTACCTAGCAAATTTTTTTAATGCTGTTTCATTTCAAACATTTTAAAATCATGCTATTTACTTTTTTTATTTTCATAAAAATACTATATACTACAATTTCATTTTTTTTTTTTAATTTTTGGTATCAAATGGTGTAGCGAATTGAGTTTCAAATGATAAAATAAAACACAGCTTTCAATTAATAAATTCACCAGCTAGAAACTGACAATTCACTCATCAACTTTTACTGTTGATTATTAATATTGTCTTTTTTTCTCCTAAACTAAGGTGAGGGATTCGAGCTCCTCAAATTTTAGTAGAGTGAGATGTATAATTGCTACTTGATTATGCGTGCAACCACAAATATTGTTTTTTCACATTGTTGTTTAATGTTAGTTTCGTTTACCTATATTGTCGTTTGGTCGTTTAATTTTTTTTTAATTACTTTTCAATTTAGTTGTCATTTGATCCTGTCCTTTTGTTGCCCTGAACCCACCTTGAGGTCTCAAAAAACAAAACAAAACAAAACAAAACAAAATTTTCCCGGTTCATGTCCTTTCATTAATTCATCGTCGCTCTCCGTATTTACTGTCATTTTGGACGTCTTGTCGATCAAACCTTGGTCTCCTATCATTTTGTTATTGTTTTCTAAAGTGCTGTCCTTGAAAAGTGCCCTTCAATTTTATTGGCACTATCTTGTTGCCATTCCTTTTTGTTTTCTATCGTTTAACAAAAACTGTCGTCTACAAATTTGTCGTCGTTTGATTGTTCAGTGTCGTTTGATCATTTTAAGTTATTTTTTATCGTTAACTCATCATTGCGTTTCTAAACTCAGCATGCGTTCAATGTTTTGCCGAGTCCATAATTGTTTCGACCACTATTGATGTGGGATAACAGGATTTTCATCTCTATTGTAGAAAGTTTTAGACCGTCCAAGTTCCGGTTAAATATCATAGAAAAACTCCCCAAAAATAATAAACAGTGGCATTTCTTTTTTAAATTGAATTTACATTTCTCTTTCTGGTTCAACTTTAGTACATAATGTAGATTCTATCTAGAGATAATTGCAGATTTTTTTTTTTTTCTAAACTTTAACAGACCATGTTTTGTACCAATTCTTGCTTGATAGAGTTGATAAATGCACAAAAACACATTTTTTATTCATATAATTTATTAGATAATTTATGTTTTTAATGTGTATTTCCATAATATTAATTCATAATATTTTATTTTAAAAAATATTTAATATTTTATTTATTTTGACTGATTTTATTTTGTTTTCCTTTCCTCCTCTTTTTCCTTTCTTTTCTTTTATTTTTCCCTCCTTTCTTCCGCAGGCGTAGCCATGCGTGGCCCAATCCCACGTGCGCCAGCTCAAGCCAAATCCAGCTGCCAGCCCAAGCCCGCGATCCGAGGCCCGCGATTCCAGACGCGTGAATCCAGCCCGCGTGGCCCCAGCTCATGCTTCCCAGCCTGAGGAATCCCAGGCCCCGTGATTCCAGCCGTTACCGTAAGCCCAGGCGTGACTTTCGAGCCCAATCTTCACTCCAGCCCGCGCAAAACTCCCTCCAGCTGCAGCTCCACTCCGGGCCGTGATCTCCGCCCAACCAACATTCCCAGCCAAACCCGTGTGCGCAGCTCCAGCCAGTTTACCGCGAGTTTTCGGCTGATTTACCAGCCTGGGTGGTGGATTTGTTGGGCGAAAATTCCTCTCTAGTAGCTATAAAATGAGGATTCCTCGAGAGGGCGAGGTTGTTGTATTTTTGACCAATTGTTGGTTAAGTTTTGAGCCAAAAATATAGTCATTTTTCTTTCTTTCTTCTTCTAATTTTCTTTAGAGTTTTTGTGAGAATGTTGAGCATGTTAGGCTAAATTTCTCTTGGTGAAGCTAGAGATGAACTCATGTGTTGAGTATTCCAATTGAGATTTTGTTTGTTTGATTTTATAATGCATATATATTTAAGTGAAATATTCTTCTCCATTTTCTAATTTTCTTTGAATGCTAAATATCATGTGACAAGTTTTTATATAGATTCAGTCATGCTTTTTCTATGTAAATTTTGTCATGTAATGTTTTGTAACTAGAATTATTTTATAAATTGATATTTCACTGCAATATTGTCAATTTGATATATTGTCGATTTTAGATAATTTATAATAATAATCTTTTTGGTCTTAACGTGAGAAGTCTAATTCATTTGAATACTTTTGTTAAATCAAAACTAAAATTGGAAAACAATACACATGAGGGATTCTTGATGCTTTACCACCCTTTTGAATATTGAATTTTTCTCTATTTTGAATTACATTGTCTTTAAATTTGTTTTAAAAATCACAAAAATACTTCCTCTTCTTCTCTCTTTGTTTACTTATTTCTCTAACGCTTCTGTTCCGCTAATCTTTTCTTGTTTGTTTTTATCACCTCCTCGTGGGATTAACCGTCCTAATTGTGCTGCAATCGACCGCTTGTTTTTGTACACATTTGGGTGTAATCAAGAGTTGACTAAGGATGTTTTTTTTTTTTCCTTTTTTTTTCCATGGGTTAAAAAATTCCAACAGAAATGCAAAAGGGAAACAGGAAGTTGTATTTCCATTAATTCAATAGTTGAAAATCAAGAAAAAAAAAAAAAACAAAAGAAAATCACAAAACAATAATGTTGATCATATCATCAAGATCCTGAGAACATACGACAAAAAATGGAAAGTCGTACAGGCCCTGTAGGGCGTGTTTGTATCAGCATGGAGGCATGTCCGGAGGCGGGGGTAAAATATGAGTATTTGGAGTTTTACCGTTTTTAACTATGAAAGCCATGTCCATCCCCCACGACATGTGCCTGTCAAAGTGGCAGTGCATAAACCATACGCCTATATTCACCAACCAACCAAACAAACAAACAAACAAACAAAACATATCAATATATATATATATCATCTATATGTCACATTAAAAAAAAAAAAGAGTATATAGCAAGTGTCACGATGTTTATACCAGGATTATCTGCCTTGAATCTAACAGCGGTCCAACCATTTAGAGGGACAAGAATGGTGTTTTGGAGAGGAGGATCAACAAGGTTATACTTCAAAGGATCCTTGTGCTTATCAAAATTGCCAAAACCAGATCCAACCACGTAGAAACTGAATCCATGTAGATGCATGGGATGGTCACTCCCACCCACTAAACTCGTCCCTTGAAACACAATCTCCACATTTGACATGTACTCCACCACTTTCACCTCCGTCCCTCTCTTTGGTGTCCGCAAGTATAACGGAAGATCTCCCGCCGTGAAGTTGAATTTCAACGGTGGGAAGCTCGGAAACTTCACCCCAAACCCGCCGTTGACGTGATAATAGTAAGCTTCTAATATGTCAATCGATGTAGGCGTCACAAAGCTTATGTTGTTCATGCTAGCCGCTAAGCGAGTTCCATTAGGCCCTTGGCACGAAGCCTTGTTAGGGCAAGGGAATGTGTTCACGGAGATTGTGAAGAATAATGGAGTTGTTATGTGTAATGGAACATCTATGGGATGATATTGGTCACCTAAGCTTCTTAACTTACTTGTGAAACGAACTGACGAAACGGTGTCGTTGTGGGAAGGAAGCTTGGGGATCAAGAAAGGAGGCGAAGAGGGAGTACTAGTACTACTAGTGTGGTGTTGTTTGTAGCGGATTATGGCTGTGGTGGCAGTGTCGTTGGCAGGAGAAGTGGTGTTGTAGACTCTTGCAGCCATGTAGTAGAGGTTATTAGGGTTTTGGTTAGCTGTGAACAAGAGGTCAATGGTTTGGCCAGGCGAGATGGTGACATAGTCGGTGAGAAATGGCTTGGTGTAGCTTGCGTCTGAGCCTACGACGGTTAGGGTGTGCTTGGCGATGGAGAAGAAGAGGGCGTTCTGCATGGCGGCGTTGACTAGCCGGAGTAGGTAAGTCTTACCGGAGACAACCTTTCGCTGGAATGTGCCTGCGAAATGATTAGTAGCCAAAACATGTGTTTCCATTAAATAGTAGTTAATTTGGTTAGTACTACCTATTTTACACAGGTTACTTTGGAAGAATTTATTTGATAGGATTTAAACTAAAAAAAAAAAAACCTCTTGGCACTATATATTTTGCATCATCAATGACAATCAAGTTTCCATTAAATTTGTATTTTCTTTTTGCAAGAGAAATTCTTTTTAAGAGAGATTTTTTTTTTTTTTTTCGTTCAATAGATTCTTTGGTATGAGAAATATGTGGTAGGATACCCTTACGGGTAGGACACAACTGTTTTAAACTATCATGTATCACATCATATCACACTAAAAACAAAAAGGTATGATTATTTAATGAAATTTATTTGTATCCAACTGGCAACGTACCTTTTTAAATTAAAAAATAAAAAATTATTATACATACTAGTGATATCACAAAATCCTCCCCCCTTTTTTTTCCTTATCGTATAATTTTGACTTTGAATTAATAATCGAGAATTGCACTCCACGTACCTCTCATATTTCTCTTTTCTAATTTTATTCTCAAATTAAAATACAAATTTTCAACCTTTTTAGAAGAACACCTTGGCCTTGATCTCTAAAATTATACGTTAAACTTTTCAAAGGCAAAAATAGAAGAATAAAGAATTGAAATGAAACCAAAGTAAGCCGTAATAATGATATTTGTTTTTAGACTTAATTAAGAAAGCAATTTAAAGCACAATACTATACACGTGTGAAATTATAATTAAATTGACCTGGTGGTTTTGAGTTGCAAGGATAAAGATGTCCAGGGAGACCGTTGATGGTGAAAGCATCTGAAAGAATTGGTTCTCCTCCTGTCTCTTCCATTTCATCATAAACCTCTTTTATATCTTTCTTCCACCATTCTCCTGCAATTTATTACAACTCCCCATTTTTTTTTTTTTTTTCAATCATCTTTTCTATCATATAACTTACATCAATGGCGAAGCCATGCTTCCACTTCAGTAGAGAGTGTCCCATTTTTTTTTTTCAAAAATAAATAAGATGAAAAATGAAAAAGAACTTGTAGTATTATTAAATACATTTTGAGAAGTGGTTGCATGCATAACTTAACGATAATCCATGCTTGACTCTATCATGGGGTGTAGAATTTAAATCCCTCACCTCTAAATTCAGAAAAAAAAAAAAACATTTTTAGACGTAGACAAGTTGTGTCTTGGGGTTCAAATCTCTTTTGTTTACCTATATGGAAATATATGAGTGTATATATATATATATATATATATAATTGAAGAAACCCTTTAAATAATTAAAAATCTAATTTATATATGTCAAACTCAAAATTGTGTATGTGTTTGGCGAACCAGTTTAGACCTCAGTTTTTCTTCTCAATTTTTGTCTTTTTTTAAAAAGTCAACAAAAATTACAACTAATTCTTAAAAAGTCAACCAACTCCAATCTAAAAATTTCATTTCAAATTAATAGGTGCACCAAACGTACCATTATCCCAATGCAGTTATTAACTCTCTTCATAAAATTTCCTGATATCATCTCTGGTTAAATATTAGGCATATTCTACAATATATATATACATGCATATATATATATATATATTCATATATGTGTGTGTGTGTGTATTAATTACCTAATATGATGGGGAATTCAGCATGAGGCTTGGGAAAAGGGTAGTGTTTGGTTCCCTTCTTGGGATGGATGACGATAGCGCCATGAACTGTGGCTCGGTCCCACATACTGTGAGCATGCCACCAAAGGGTTCCTTCTTCTGTGGAGAAGATTATCTTTTGCCTAAACTTGCCTCCTGGTTGAATTGGGCACTGTGTTATGTATTCTGGACCATCTGCCCATGGATTTCTCGGTTGCCTTACTCCATGCCTTGCCTCACATATATCAATATAATATATATATTATTTATTATTTACAGAGAGAGAGACATTTATAGACACGTGACGTAAGGATTATATATATTTATCACGTGACAGTTTTCTTTTTATTCACACGCTTGTAATGATGAATTACTAGAGAGAGAACATGTCGTCAAATACCAGTGGATTGTAATGTTACGATTTCCCTTGTTGTAAACGTCGACCAAGACAGTATCTCCTCTGCGAACATGTAGCGTTGGCCCGGGAAATTTCCCGTTTACCGTCAAGATGTTCTTGGTGCTGCACAGCCTTCTGTAAGGGGTTTCTTCAACCTGTTATATGAGCATACAATTAACAGTTATACGTAAAAAATGCATGAATGTTTAGGATGTATACAAATTAGGCCCTTTTGGCATCTTTTCTCCCAAAAAAATAAAAAATAAAAAAGAAAAAAGCAGCCCTTTTGGCATCAGAATGTATAAGTTTAATATACTACTAGCTAGTTCATAATTAGAAATGAAATTAAAGGGTGTAATACTCAGAGGCAGATACATTATTATTTAGTTTCGATCTCACACGTGACATAATACACACACACACACATGTACATGTACTAGCTAAATAATTTGTTCAGTAAAAACTCAAAGACTTGCTCACGAGGTACTCCGATCCTCTCTTTATTCAACGTTTTAATGAAGCTTTGTGTCATTTCGTCTTATCTATTTATTAATCTATCTTCTTTTTTGGTATCCACTAATGTAGTAAATGACTAGTTGAGTTTCAGCTCAGAAAATAAAATTATATCTTTTAATAATGTATTCATCAAAAGGTACGTACATGTATGACATAATATATATACACATGTATGCAAGTACTAGCTAAATAATTTGTGCATTTATATATGTATGTCTGTGTATACTTGTATGTAAAGATTACCACAAAAGAATAACGAGCCCAAGCATGACAATATTGGAAGATGCCAACGAAGACTAGAACCGCTAAAAGTTGCAACCTGAAAACCATCTTCATGATTACGGCCAAACTTTCTTTAGTTTTTTGTTTTCTGTTTTTTGTTCTTATGTTCGTTTTATGATTAAGAAACTGAAGGGATCTATAAATAATTGCTGATATAACTAAGCTCAATTCTTATAGCCACCTATCAGCATCAACAGTTGTGTACACGCTAATTCCTAGTTAACTTCCAAAATGAAAATTTCGGCATTTGTCTTGTCAGTTTAATTATCAATACAGAATTTTCAAACAAGTAACTATACGGCCAAACTAATCACGCAACTACTTGTGTGTAAAAAAATGTTTTCAATACTATAATTGAAGCATAAATTTCCACGATTTTACCGATTAGGCTCATAAGTTTCCACGATAGATTTTTTAAAATTTGAGAAATGTAGCATGCTTGCGGCTTGATTTTTGTAAGAAAATTACAGCAGTGTTCTCATCAGATGTTGAAAACCCTTGAAAATATGAACAATTTTCACCTCATGTAACTTTTTTTTTTTTTTTTTTTTCATTTTGAATTCTTACAAGTCATGCATGTGATCAATTACCTTTATTCTTTCCTAAGTTTACTGTTAGTAGTTAGAGACCAAATTTGACAAGAAATGGATTAAACTCAACCAAGAAAGGAAATCAAATTATCACTTTTTGGAAAGATCAAGACCAAAAAAGTCAAAAAAACATATTAAAAAATAAGTTTCTTCCTTGATAAGGATTTAGAAGCTCAAATACGTGCATATCTTAACCACGGCAACGGTTGCAAATCAAATAGTTTATTACTTTATCTCTTGCCATAATGCTACTCTTTGGCTTCTCTTTTGAAAGCTATTTTTCAAATCTTTTCTTATTGTGTTTTCTCTAATAAAAATATAAATTTAATATGTAAAATACGAATTTAAATATATGATCCGAACAAAACTAGACGACGTTTTTCCAATGGCAAGGCGATGTACCGAAAATGTCAAAAAGAGTTGAAAAATGCTTAAAGAGGGGTGCAAATTGCAATCTATTTAAACTTTCATGTTTTGGACCCACAAATATACGATAATCTTTTTACTTTCCCCACAAGTAAACAAACTTTAATTCCTTAAAAAAATAAAAATAAAAACTTCAATACAAATACCTCGTCAAATATGATAAATCTCCATTCTCTCTCTCTCTCTCTCTCTCTCTCTCTCTTTGTTAATAGAAAAAACAAAAACCCTTTTTTCTTTAATTTGATTTCGGATTTTTTTTTTCATTTTATGTCGTTTTTCTATATGTTGTCGTTTAATTGTTGTGGTGCTTTCTATTTTGTCGTCGTCCGAGACATTGTCTCGTTTTTATATTCATAGTTCCTTTATAGTCGTTTTAACTTTCCAGTCGCATTTCTCGATTTTAACTGCCCATTATTTTATCTTTTATTTAAGTTGATTGTCGTTTTTCATTTTATCGTCAGTTTTGTTTGTGTTGTTTCATGTTTGCCATCGTTTTTCTTTTCTTTTCTTCTCTTGATTTTTTTTTTCCACTTACTGTCGTTTCATCTTTTTAGTTTGCTTCAATCAAATCGCTCATCTATATTCCTATATTATATACAAGTACATGCTTTCTTTATCCAAAGGAGAAATTATAGTCTTTGTAGAACTATCCTTTTTCTCAAGTTGCCCAACCATGAGATCCAACAGTAAACATTCAATCGTCCGTGACCACTTGCTCAAACCCGTCAAATGGCATGCGATAAAATGGATGAGACTTTGGATTTTAGAGCACTCGGATTCAATCCCGCATTATTATATCAAAAAACAAGGAGTAATTGGCTTTAATGGTCTATGAACTATTTCAGAGATGATACTTTGGTCTTTATTTTATTTATTTATTTTTTTTTGCCGTAATGACTCTAAACTCTCTAAAAGATGATAGTTTGGTCCTTTCCGTCTGGTTTTGTTAAAAAACTCACAGAATGGTCACGTGAGAATCACGTTTTGTGCTTTTTGAAGAAAAATACCCTTAATTGTACTTATATATAGAAAAAAAAAAACCCCTCTCTCTCTCCCCTCCCCTCCCTCCCTCCCTCCAACCCCCCCCCCCAGATCGAACGCTGATGCCAAAACCAGAGCCGGAGATCGTCTCCCTCCTTCCCCCCCGCGCGATCCCCCTCGCCCCAGCACGATCTGGGTTTTGCCCCCACCCCCTCCAGTGCTACGATTTCGCGCCCTCCCCTCGGGCCGCTGCGATTTGGACTCCCTGGCGCGACAGAGAAGAAGGTGGAGGGGGGGAGGGAGATGGCGGGCCAAAACTTAGATCGCACCGTCTCCCTCCCACCCTCCACCTTCTTCTCCGTCACGCCAGGGAGTCTAAAACCTAGATTGCAGCAACTCGGGGGGGGGGGGGGGGGTGAAATTGCTGCGCCGGAGGGGGTGGGGGAAAAACCTAGATCGCACTGGGGCAAGAGGGATCGCGCGGGGTTGAAGGGGGAAGGAGGGAAAGAGGGAGGGAGGGGGACAGCTTCCGGCTCCGGCATTGACGTCCAATCTGGGGGGTAGCGGAGGGGAGGAGGGGAGGGAGAGAGGTTTTTTTTATTAAATACAATTGAGGGTATTTTCATCCTTTTAAGAGTATTTTCCTTCAAAAAACACAAAACATACTTATCACGTAATCATTCTGTGAGTTTTTTAACGGAACCAGACGGAAATAATCAAAACATCATTTTTTTAGAGAGTTTAGGATCAGCATGACAAAAAAAAAAAAAAAAAAACATGAACCAAAGTGTCACTTTTAAAGAATTCAGGGATCATTAAGACTAATTACTTAAAAACAATAATCATTCAACTAAAACATTCCGACTAATGATAGTTGGCAAAATATTTCAACCGACCTGGGTAGTTTGTGTCAAGTACACTAATTAGTAATTGCCGTTACAAAACTCTAAATTATTTTTGGACTACGGCGAAGAGAGAGAAAACAGAAATTGTGTGCAAGATTTGCACTACAAATGGACAAGTTACATTAAAATCCCAAAAAAAAAAAGAAGAAGAAGAAGAAGAAGAAGAAGAAGGTGGCAAAGACAAACAATACGACATTGCTCAGAAGCCCGTCATGTGTCAAACGACAGTGACCCTCTAAAGAGCAACGCAGCACCTTTGTCTTTTTTTAAAAATCTATTTGTGTTTCCCCTGTATGCACATTTTTGGGTCTACAACATGAGATATCATTATCCACACATTTTGAGAAGAGCTACAAGTCAATCAATCTTGCCATGGTGCTCACAGTCCGATACAGATGGAGATGTTGCTATGTTCTTTTCTTTACTGTTGCCCAAGGATGCTCTGGCTTCAGTATCTGTGCCCTTGTCGGCTTTGGGCTTCTCTAAGAGTTGAAGCTGTTGTTGCAGAATCTGCAGGAGTATGAAACAATCATACAATGAAAAACAGCATCGAGACAAGAACAATGACGAAGCGAATTTAAAAAATGAGGACAAGGGGATATATGATACAGGAAAAACAATCGAAGAGTTTGAACTTTGAAGAACATGGAAGGAGTAACAATAAAACGACAACGAGCATGAGAAATCATATACCTAACTTCACAAAAACTCATACCTTTGGAAAGACCTTCTTTGTTTGATCCATATCATATGATGAAGAAAGACAAAATGGATAAAAGACGGTACCAACCAAAATAGAGCAGAAATTGAAATTCATAAATATATATATACATATATATATTTATTTGGGTAAGCCAGAATGTTAAGTGGCTCGGTACAAAGATCTACAATACCTCCATCTGATGCTGAATGAGCTTCCTTTGAGCTTCCCGTAAAGACAGATCCCTTTCCAACCTCTGCCAATAGGTGGACATGTTTGCAAATTCCCCAACGGGTCCAAATGGTTGGGCTTGTGCACTAGATGCTCCTTCGCCACTAGGTTCGACACCAGAAGAAGTCCAAGCCAAAGGTATTCGCGTCTGAGGTAAGAAAGTAGCAGCACTTCCATGATACCTGCGGGCAAGAGGTGTAATTCATCAAAGTTCCATTTTTTTTCCCTGCTTTAGATGCTGTGTCTCAGGTCTCTCTCTCAGGTGGTTTCACTCGTCGAGATGGTGAAACATCCAGACCAATATGGCTCTTATCTCAATATATACATTAGAAAGTAAAAAACTAGTCTGCAAATTTGGGGACCAAGTGTGGGGTTGGGTGAAACTCCCAAATAATAATTAATATGCCACCTCGACGTTTTACGATTAGCATACTTCTAAAGTTAATTTATTTATGCATTACATGTTAGGGTTGCTACTTATGGTTCCAGAGGCCTGCTAGCGTATGAATTTTCAGTATCCAAGAAGAGAAATCAATACACAAAAATTGGTAATGCATGCATTCGGCAAATTGCAGAAACCCCAATAGCCAGGAAATAGTTATAATGCCGTCAGACAAAACCAAAGATGGTGTCAAGTAAAGAAGTTTGAAAAATGGTGCATACCACGCTACAGTGCTTGCAGAAGGATAAACCAAAGATCTCCCATATACTGAGGCAGCTGCAGCAGCTGCCTGGAGCCTGGCCTGATGATGGCTCACATTATCACCAGAAACACTATTAGCTGAACCCTGAGCGGATGAACTTGAGACTCCTGTCCCTGTTCTCAAACACAATCAAATGATTACTCAGCAGTTCTCCGCAATTTACATGTAACGACAAAACAATTAGGTTCTGTAGTTATCGTTTATATTATCCAAATGGTATTATCATATACAAAACCAAAAATACCAAGCATGAAATAGTTAGTTGTACAAAAAGCTTTAATTGCATAAGGGCATCGATTGCAACTATTTTGCAGGAAACAATGTCCGCAAAATTGTACAACATGCTGAATGGCTAAAGGAGGTAATTGTTAACAAATCCAACTAGACTGCCCTGAAGAAGTTCTATATCAGGAGGGTGTTCTGAAAGGTAATCTGTAATTGAGGACAAAAAATACAGTAGAAACATAGCAACGTGATTACCTTGATGAGCATCTGACCGGGATGCATTTTGTTCTCCGGCCACACTTGTCCCGTTTTCAGGAGGTACAACTAAGGCTCTGCATGTCGGGCATGTGTGTTGTCTCTCTAACCATGAACGCAAGCAATGCACATGAAAAAGATGCCCACAAATCAGTTTCTTGGCTGTGGTCATCTCTTCACGGCAAATGATGCAGATTGCATCAGTTCTGCACGTAAATCAGAAACAAATAGAAACATGACTTACTAGAATATATTAATCACAAAAGTAATAAACACTGGGAACATGATACTCACGCATTAAGCTCTTCAGGTGTTGCTTCTGGAAAGCGATCATTCATGTTTGAAGTGATCTTCCGGTAGCGAATGTAGTCAGCTATACGAATTTTAAAGTTTCTAAATGTCTCATAGAGCTCCCGTATTAAGTGTAAAGGCACTCCATAATTCCTATAGCGAGACAATTCCATTTAGAGTAAGAGAGAAAGTAAGGATGCGGCCGAAATTTCAAAAACAAATACTAAAAATAAAATTGAGTCATCTGCATATTCGAGATCCCATGAGATTAGAAGCCAAGCAACACACGTGTGCAATTTTCTATCTGCAAACAAATTGCAAGGTTGTATGTGATACTCACATGAAAATCACAAGAAAGAAGCATAGATACATAAACAGGTGAAGCAAGTCACGTATGAGTTCCAAATAAAATGTATAGACAGGCTTTTTCTCCCATTGCCCCTCCATAAGCATGTCACTGACATAGAACACATATTTCACAAATGTTGACACCGTTGTTGTTGCGAGGATCATGTACCTGAGATATCAAGTTGTAAGGATTTTAGCACTGGGAAACACCTTGCATCGCACCTTGAGACTTTGAAACTATATTACCATAAAACATTCTCTTAGTGATAGATCTTGAATATAACGAGTGTGCAGACCCCGAATGATTTGTGTCAAAATAGCATACAATCGTAAATCAAAAGACTGCCCTAGGCCATCAAAAATTAATATACAAACATAAGAAAGATCACTCAATTGATAAGTTCAAACACTTTGCCTCAAAAAAAAAAAAAAAAAAAAGTGTAAACCACAAACACAAAATGAAGCTCCAATTAAAGGTTTAAGCTAAAGAGCTTCACCTAAAAACTTAAGATATGTCCATTAAAAGCAACAAATATATAAAAAACAACACTACATGAAAGCAATAGGATAGATAACTTACTCAAATGAGAAGAAAAGAGAAACTGATGCCTTCCGTGACTGTATCAAATCATTTACTGAAGTATACAAAAAGAGACTATCCAGAGTAAGAAGGAACCCAAGGAAAGAGACAATCCGCACATGAGATAACACTGCTATTGCTGGAGTGGTCTCAATGTACTCAACCCTTTTCTGGGCCAACCAATGCAAAGCCTTGATCAACAATAGAGCCGTAACCATGGCAAGAAATGAAACTGAAAAGTCCTGCCGGAAAATAGTGATTGCAAAAAGAATTTCCATAACCTCTCTCCAAGATTGCTCGTTAAGCCTCTCGACCTCTGCTTCTCGGAGAGAACCGAGGAATACCCGTTTTGTTAATTGCCACAAGATACACATAATGACCAAGCCCATGTTCAGAAGCAGAACCAAGCTGATCTTGGAAGTAGACAAATACACCATCGCTGGGTAAAACTGGCCTCTACTGTTAAACGCATGGTATATAACTGCTAAAGTTGCAATAAAGCTAATCCCTGCATAAGTCTGAAGCCTCATCATTTTCCTGTATGCGCTGTTAGACAAGCAACCGATCAGGCTTGGTTTGAGATTGTTTTGCTTTTGGAAGAAGTTATACTTTCACTAAAAGAAGTATAAGCAACACTCAAAAGTCAAAAATCTAACTTGTCAAAATAAATAAAAGTAAAAGTACACTATAAAACACTTGCATCGTGTAAAGAAATTTTTGGGGCCACCAAAGGCAATACAAAATTGGCCCTAAATTCCCTAATCTGTTACAATTCACATCACAGGGAGTGAACTACGGGTTATGGGATGGATTAATACATCAAATTCCATTTCATCAAAAATCAAATCAGAAAAAAATTATTTTTTAAACATAGATAGCATAAGAAAACAAAAAATTTAACGACATTTAAAAGAACCCTTTTGCTTTTTTTTTTTTTTTTCCCTTTCTATTTTTACCCCCTTGATTCACTTAAAAACTAGGGAAAAAAGTTTAAACTCCATGTTATACCTATGAAAAAAATAGACAGATACCGAAATTGGCAAGAAATGATAGTCTAGAATGAAGAAGAAAAACCAGAATATGGTCATCACCAACCCTCGAAACTCATCGGGTAATCAAGATTCGAGACCAAAATAATGATAATAATAACAATTGAATTTATAAGCATCCAAACAGACAAGAAAATGAAAAAATTATTTCCTGCGTCAGGCTAATTCATTGAAATATTAGAAATCCTGGGGAGAGTAAAGCCCTAAAAGTTCATCAAGATCGTAAATTTGGCACAAACAACACTAGAAGACAAAAGAAAATCATACTCTACAGCAAGAGAAAAGACCATAGAGTTTGGAGGAAAATATGTACCTGAGCGAATCTCTCTCTCTCTCTCTCTATCTCTCTCTCTGTTGTTTCGAATTTGCGATTCTTCTTCTGCTCTGTTCTGTCTGGTTTTCTTCACCACCCCCCGCCCCTTTTTTTTTTTTTTTTTTTTTTGGGTTCAAGGCAAGAAGTAGAACCATGATGTATGAGAATCCAATGATGTTATGCCACGTGTATGCTGGTATTGCCCCCTGTAAAACGTCATGTCGTAAAAGTTAAGTAATTTTGCTGTTTTTGAGTCGAAGGAAACGACATTTCTCTTTTCTGTTGAGACCTGTCGTTCTTTGCAGAAAAGATATGTAAATGACATAAAACATTTCATGTCGTTTCTGAGCATTTCGTTTTTTGTTTTTGGCCAAAAAATTCGCTGTTTTTGAGTCCAAGGAAACGCCATTTCTCTTCTGTTAAGACCTGTCGTTCTTTGCAGAACAGCATATGAACCACATTTAACGTTTCATGTCGTTTCTGATATTTCGTTTTTTGTTTTTGGCAAAAATAAAAAATAAAATTAAAAACATTCGTTTTAGTTTAGTTCGTCTTTGAAATTTTCTCGTCGTTTAAAATGAAAAACGACATGTAGTTTGAAAACCAAAAGCTTTCTGTCGTTTGAATAATTTTTTTGTCGTTTATAGAAAGAATGTTTGCTGTCGTTATTTCTTATTGACGAAGGTCGAACAGAAAGAAGAGCGAGAAAGAAGAGAGAGAGAGATGGCGTCGGTGGTGAAGAGCGCGTTTAGGGCGATCAGGGAGAAAGGCGTCGGCAACTTCCTCAGGGAGCTCCGGGACGAAGGTTACTTGTGAGTTTTCTCTTTTTTCCTTTTTCTCAATTTTTTCTTTCGATTTGTTTTTTGGGTGAAAAGATCTTTTGGCGTATTAGGTCTCTATATGTGTTTGGAAGTCGAGAAAACTCCCTGAAATTTTGATTTATGCATCTTGTTCATGTCGCTAGCTATTTGATTTGCCCAATTTTTCAGTTTAAAGGAAAGATATCGAAGCTGAATTGTTGCCGAAGAGAGAGAAAAGAAAATGCTGAGAAAAGTTGTGAATTTTCCCCTTCTTGCTTCTCCTTTTCTTTCGCCTATGAGGAAACGTCCTAGAAAATTTTGAACTTGGCTCAATGTGTGCAATTGAAATGGAATTTACATTTGAAATCGATCGTTGAAGAGATAGCGAATTAGGCCGGTACTAGAAATGTTTTCATTTTTCTTTCTCTCTAATTTATGAGGAGAAATCTTGTAAATAAAACAAATTAAAGTTCAAAATTTTTTAGTTAAATCTTTGGATTTCTTGTTAGAGAAAGAAAAGGTTGTGGCTTTCTGAGATCTTTTTGTTTTACAGGCCTCACATTATAAAGTGATTTCATTTATATTTGTTCGAATGGGGAATTGGAATTGCTTCTTGGATTGAAGCTAATATTTGAGCCAATTGGTATGCTTTTGGAGGCTTCAAAGGTCCTATGCATATAACACGATGCTAGTAGTATGTTTTGGTATAAAAGTACTTGATGCGGTGTGGGAGCTAAAGGTTTATCGTCGTTTGGTTTATTTGGTAACTTTATTAGCTTAGAGTTTGTTTGTTGGTGTACAAGGCTGAGATGCTTTCATTCTAGAGGCAGCTTGTTAGATTGAATTTTGGAGATATGAAAAGAAACAGAGAGTTCTAATCTTTGTCCGGCAATAATTTTGGCTACTCATCCAACCCGCTGCATTAGTACTTTAGACAGACACCAATGCACTTTTACAGTTTAACTTTTAACTTCTTTTTTAATTTCTCCTTTTGTTATAAGTAAAACTAGAATTCTTCTGAAAGCACAACAACGTCAACCTTAAGCCTTTGTATCCTACTGACAACTTCTATCACATCTTGCAGGAGATGCCTTCCCGACGGAAACCTTTTGTAAGTTATCTTATTTGTTAATACATGACAAATTTATGTTATTTTTAAATAGGAGTGCAAAAACCTTGGAAGTAGCTTTTAAGAATTTGTACCATCTGCAATGTGCATTATTAATTGATGACTTCCTTCTGTTGGCAGAAATGATCATTATGAAATAGGAGTAATTGCTTCCGCTTTTAGGTTTAGAATTCAAAACTGCATTGCATTTGACTCTCCTTCTTTAATATTTTGGCACAACGCATTGCCTTCTTTCATATTTTAATTTCAAGTTTACAAAACATTGCTTTTTCTTGTTTATTTTTTTTTGTACAAAACATTGCATCATCTTCTCTCTTCCTCTCTCGCGTTTTTTAGTTATGAACGAATTAGTCCAGTAGTTGATGTGTCAAACAAAATGGTTATTTGATCTTTTATTTTCAATGATGATGTTAATACATGACCTTTGTCTTTAGCAAGATTCAAGAAATCCCCTAACAAGTTTTTGTTTGATTGATCTAGGCAAACAAAAATCCACAATATCGGGGCGACGCTTGTGGGTGTTGATAAATTTGGTAACAAGTATTATGAGAAACTTGAAGGCATGCAGTATGGTTAGTATTTCTTCTTTCTTAATCTTATTTTCATTTGATTGAAAAACCATGATCGGTGCATTGTAAATACAACCAGTTTTTTGCCATTAGTTATTCGGCCATGCATTGGAGACGTTGAAGCTAATATGTTTGTCCTGAAGCAAGACAACATAGTTTAACTTCTAGTTTGAATTCTTGCTATCCTTGTATGATGCATGTCACATCTTTTGATGTATTTTACAGGAAGACATAGGTGGGTGGAATATGCAGAAAAGAGTCGCTACAATGCTTCTCAAGTCCCACCAGAGTGGCATGGTTGGCTCCATTACATAACTGATCACACTGGAGATGAGGCGAGTCCCGTTTCGTTTTTTTTATATTTGATGACATATGCAAAAACTTAAAAAATTTAATAAATAAATAAAAATGTAGCTAACAAAGAAAATGCACGATTTCTGCAGCTTCTCATGCTGAAACCCCAAAGATACGGGATTGAACACAGAGAAAATTTCTCTGGAGAAGGTGATGAGTTTATCTACCATTCCAAAGGACACGCCCTCAATCCAGGACAGAGAGATTGGACCAGATACCAGCCATGGCAGCCTGCTAAGTAACTTTGCGGGGAGCTTTCCTGGGAGATCATGGAAATATTTCGCGTTCTGCTGCCTATTCCAGTAATAAATGGTTTCTTTCTGGCGTGAAGCTGTATTTTTTTTTTTCCCTTAATTAATCACCGGAATCAATGAACCATAGACTTCATAGTTTGATGAATGAAAACCTGTCGCGAAGTACTGTTATAAATGTCCTTTTAGCCGCATGTGCGCTGTGGGTACATTTTACTCTTTCTGCACAACTCCCTTGATTCCATTATGGCAATCCTCCTCCTTATTCACAAGTACGTTTATTAATTTTTAGTCTTTTAATTCCATCTAAATTAATGGAGAACGATATGGCCTTATGGGGGTGCATTCCGATTGATTAATGCCAAATTGCCCTATGAACCAATATTCAGTAGTAAATCTGAGAATATCCGAATACGAGGGAAGGAAGAGAGATCGTCTTTACTCCTAAAGAGGAGATTGTTAACTTGTTTAAAACCTAACCGCAGAATTCTCCGATAAAAATTGGCACGCTAGTACACTTTACCGGTTTGGTTGATTTCTGCATGAGGTTGATGGGGGCAAGTTTTCATTTGACTCTTTCTTTATCTTGGGGTCCATTTCATATCAATATTCTCAACCAAACTTGTATGAATTTGATATAAGTGGATCAATTACAAACGCAGCAAAAGAGAAGAGAAGAGTTGCTTTTAGAAGTTTGTAGATGTTGCCAAAGAATTTGAAATGGAAATGGTCCAAATGGACATAAAAGGGCTTGTATCATTCTCAACCACAAAATGGAACCACTACAGTCTACAAATTGGTGAAGGAGAAGCTTACATGTCTAATGAGCAACGACCAATGCTAATATATTTCATATTCATTAAAAAAAAAAAAATGAAATAACAATTCTAATGGTTCAGCTGGATGTTACATTCAAACTTAACAAGACATGCATATGATTGGCCTTCCCTTTCCTGTCTCTCTCCTGCCTTTCTTATCTCTTGACTGGTTTTAATTATTGTTAACATAATTATTAATATTTCTTTTTTCTTTTTTTTCTTTTTTGCTAAAGTATTATTATTAATATTTCTTATCCCTTAAAAAGAATGACATTAGATATACTTTTCCTTTTTTTGGGGGGAAATTTATAAGTTTAGTGCATGAAGGAAGCAAATTTGTTGTACACTTGTACTATCTAATCTAAAATCTAAAATTGCATAAGAAGTAGCTAAAGCCTTAAAAGTCAGATGCAAAATGTAAACCGTAAGATACCATCACACGATACGGTCCTTACTTGATGACCAGGTTGATTTAAAACCTTTGACCATTTTTGTTGTGCAAGATAAAGGATCATTTTTGGTAAATTATAAGGAAAAAAATCCCTTATATTATAAGACATCAATTTTAAATTATCAAAAAAAAAAAAAAAAACTTAAGAATTCATAAATTTAATGAAATTGGACAAAGTCTTCGCGATTCACAACCATCCATTATCTTTAGCCTATAGGGGAAATTTTTGTACTTAACCATAACATCCTACCAAAAATTTTTTTTAAAAAAAAGTGCAATTTGTTTGTTTGTTTGTTTTTTTTTTTATGCATCTTTTTCTTTGCAGGAGGAAAAGGTACGAAATTCCAATAATATTGTAATTCCTCATCTAACATGTTGTATTCCTATGCAATAATCTTGTCATCAAAATTGCTCACCAAAAAGGGGGGAAAAAAAGCCTTTTCATCAAATTTCCTATGTAATAATAAAAGTCATTCTACTTCTTTTTGGTAAATAAAAGTCATTGTAATTTATTTATTTGTTTTTTTTTTTTGAGGTTATAAAAGTCATTGTATTTCATTTTCTTCACCTAACGGTACAACCCCCATTCCATTATTGAAAAAAATAAATAAAGAAATAAAGAAAAACTAACTGCAGCCCCCATTCGTTCACATATGTCCTTCCTTCTGACTCAAATTATCACAAATTAAAACCTGGACTTCTCCACTGAAAAGTTCTCCGCCAATTCGATCAAAAGCTTGCCTTCTATCTCGGTGATCCAAAGCGACCGAAATCAAATGTTCACAATCTTAAAAGCGTCAGCTTTTGTGTCCAATTCATACTTACGGAGTTGAAAAAAATAAGAGTGATTAAATATTTTTGGCAGTTTTTATCTTGTCTAGCTCTGTTTTGAGGCGTTGTTCGAAGACGAATCCATGGCGTCTGATCCCGAGCAGCCCACGCTCTCTTCTCTCGGAAAGGTTCCTTTTTCTTCTACCCATTTGCGAATCTTAATCTGGGTCTTTTTCTTTTTCGCTTGAAACCATGAAAGTTTCATTTTTTTTTTCCCTAATGAACTCTCTGCATGTTTATCAGTAATTCATACCGTGTTTGCCTGTGGTTTTCTGATCTAAACATTGCCGTTTTGTTGTTGTTAGTCGTCTGGTGAGATTGGGAGTGTACAAGAACGTCTTCTCATTGCCAACGGCCCTCACAGTTCAGATAACTATTCTGTTGCTGCTGCAATTCTCCCGTGAGTGTTACGAGCTTAAACTAAAAACTTTGTGTATTTCTATTGATGGTGCTTTTTTGGTCTTTGTTATGTCTGAGTTGCATATGTGAAGCTTTGCAAGCAATATTGGTCTTTTAATCTTTTGTGGTTGTAACGTTCATTTCCTCGGTTGCTTAATTGTTATGTTAAGATATATGATAAATTTAAGATCTGGGCATCTTAACTCACCGCTTAGTTTAAGTTCCAAAATTCGATTCTTCGAGTTTATGGTGTGACAGTTCTTTCAATCTTGGATAGAAAAGATCATTCCATTCTGACTTCCAAAATTCGATTCTTCGAGTTTATGGTGTGACAGTTCTTTCAATGTTGGATAGAAAAGATCATTCCATTCTGACTTGTCTCTCCTAACTTTTTATGATTGGTGTGCTCTTCAGTTTTTTATTCCCTGCTCTAGGAGGGAATATTGTTGTGCCTAAATTCGATGCTTAGTTTATGTTCCTGAATTCGATGCTTCGAGTTTATGGTGTGACTAATTTCTCAATGTTCATTAGAAAAGATTGTTCCAATTCTGACTTATCTCGCCACTAATTTTGTATCATGGTTGTGCTCGTCAGATTTTTGTTCCCTGCTCTGGGAGGGCTGCTGTATGGTTATGACATTGGGGCGACTTCTTCTGCTACAATTTCTATACAGGTATGATTACTTGAAGTAATCACCATTTTTTTGAGGAAAAAAAAAAAAAACTTGGGAAGGGGGGTTCAAACTCTGAACCTCACTGTCTGTGATGCATTAGGATTTACCACTAGGTTACGCCTAGAGCCACAGTAATCACCGATTTTAATAATTTGCTGCTTCTGTGTGCTAATTTCTGCCTTCTCGGATGGGTTTTCCATTTATTATTTTTATATGTTTCTTGTCTTTTTAAAATTTCTAATGTTTCTCTTGCAGTCAGCCACGTCGAGCGGAGTATCATGGTATAGTTTGTCTTCTGTGGACGTTGGTCTCATAGTGAGTGATTTTTCTTGTTATGAATGTTTATTCGTAGTTATCACTAAATTGTTTCTTCCTTGCTACTACTACTTGGCCGTTTGACTCTGAACCTGAAGAGCGTGATTGTTTATTACCTGTTCTACTTTCTAATTTTGTGGCTATTTTGCAGACTAGTGGTTCATTATATGGTGCTTTGATTGGCTCTGTATTGGCGTTTAATGTTGCTGATTTCCTAGGTTTGTTTTCTGATCTCGTCGTACTTTTATAACTGGAATTTATAATGCTTCATACCTTGATAAGTTGGTAATTATCGACTTGGATGAAGGTCGGAGAAGGGAGTTGATTTCAGCTGCTTTATTCTATCTTGTTGGAGCTATAGTAACAGCAGTAGCACCTAACTTGGCTATTTTGGTGATTGGGCGCTTTGTATATGGTATAGGAATTGGCTTGGTAATGTACTGCATGCCTTGTTCCTTTCGTTTTTATTTTGAAACTCTCAAAACAGCAAAACTGATTCTTTATAATCACTGAATACATGCCTTCTTTTAAACGGATTCTTTAACCTGATTTGTGTCTTCTGTACCAATGTTCTAGTGTTTGACTGGTATCATGAGACGTATAATAACTTGTTGTTCTTCTTTCTTAGTCAATGCATGCTGCTCCGATGTACATTGCCGAGACTGCTCCATATCAGATACGAGGTCGATTGATCTCTCTTAAAGAGTTCTTCATAGTACTTGGGATGGTTGTAAGTGATTCAGCTTTGAACCTAGCGACTACGAATTTGTTCAAGAGTTTCTTTTGCAGTTAAAGTACGAGAACAAAAGAGCTTTAGTATTTCCATGTTCATTTTGTGTAGCTCCCTCGCCAACAGTTTTTGCTTACCTTCTCGAATCTTGTGTAGGGAGGTTATGGAATTGGAAGCCTTCTTGTCGAAGTGCTTGCCGGTTGGCGCTACATTTATGCAGCCAGTACCCCTTTGGCAATCATTATGGCAATTGGAATGTGGTGGCTACCAGCATCACCTAGATGGATCCTTTTGTGCACCATACAGGGGAAGGGAAATACACAGGACTTGAAAGAGACTGCAATACATTGTTTGTGCCGTCTAAGAGGTCCAGCCTCACGAGAAGAAGCCCCTGCACAGGTAGATGAGATTCTGGCCGAGCTTTCCTTCGTTGGGGAAGAGAAGGAAGTTACTTTTGGGGAAATCTTCCGAGGAAAGTGCCGGAAAGCCCTTGTGATTGGCGCAGGATTAGTCTTGTTCCAACAGGTATTTCGAATTGGTTAAGCTCTGTGACTTAAATTTACTAATTACCAAAGTTCTGGCTAATGTGAGGTTCCATTTTCTTGACAGATCACTGGGCAACCTAGTGTGTTATACTATGCCGCATCAATTTTTCAGGTACCACACTAATTGTTTTATGTACGTTGTCAATAGCCTTGTGAAAGAAATGCTTCTCATCCTAACCGACATAATGTATCAGAGTGCAGGGTTCTCTGCAGCCTCCGATGCAACACGTGTATCAATTCTACTTGGTGTACTGAAGGTAAGCTTTCTTTCCTTTAGTATGTTGCACGATAAATGTGCAGTTTTATGATGTTCAGAAGACGCCAAAAGTCCCTGACTCCCATTTGTCTACTGAATATGGCCCGACTCCCATTTCTCTTTTTTTGGTTGTAGTTAATAATGACTGGAGTAGCTGTTCTTGTTGTCGATAGACTAGGGAGGAGACCCCTACTGCTTGGTGGTGTATCCGGAATGGTAGGTCCCTCGTTTTATTGAAACACTACAGAGCATCATCTTTCCAAATTTTTCATACCGGCAGGAAAAATGAACCTTCTTTCTTTGACAGGTCATCTCTTTGTTCCTTTTGGGATCATACTACCTTTTCTTGGACAACATATGGATTATTGCTGTAGTAGCATTGCTTTTATACGTCGGTTGTTATCAGGTAAGAATTATCTTCTTTTCTTGTACAATCTCTCATAACAAAATGAGGTAAGCTTTACTTTCTGAGTGTAACTTAATACAATAATCTTGCAGCTATCTTTCGGTCCCATTGGTTGGCTAATGATTTCCGAAGTCTTCCCATTGCGGCTAAGAGGGCGGGGACTGAGTATAGCAGTGCTTGTGAATTTCGGGGCAAACGCACTCGTGACATTCGCGTTTTCCCCTCTGGAGGTGCGTAAGATTAAAGACCTCTCTAATTTTCAAGAATTGTTTCCTTTGATGATTTTGTATAAAACGGTTATGGTTGGTAACTTTGTGATTGGACTACAGGCATTGCTGGGAGCTGGCATCTTGTTTTATGTATTCGGGGTGATAGCAGTGGTGTCTCTTGGTTTCATATTCTTCGTTGTGCCGGAGACAAAGGGCCTCACTCTCGAGGAGATCGAGGCAAATTGCCTTTAGGAATTGTTGTTGTACTTCAGAGGTTCTGTAATTAAGTGGATAAGACTTTAGAGAGGTCTGTACTTGTAACCGTGTAACACATACTTTAGTGCCGATATTGGGGCGTCCTCATGTTTATTCTAGCTCTGTCTAATAGTACACTAGATGTCTACTTTCATTTGCTCAATCTTTCTCAACATCTCATCTTTCTTTTTCAGATGGTTGTCGTTTTTGAGATTTTCTGGTTGTTGCCGTCTATTAATCAAATTGTGCGGGGGCTTTTGTTGTTCTTAATAGTTTCTAAATTTTCTGTCGTTTTCAAATTTCTTATATCTTGTTATTGTCGTTTTTGAAGTTTTAGTGCCACTTTTTTTCCTATCAATTTTTTTCTTTCTTGATCCTGTCGTTTTAACTGCTGTCGTTCTTAATTCATTTGTCGTTTTCTATTTGGTTACTAGACTTTCCTGTCGTTTTAATGAAGTTGTTTGCGTGGGTGTTCCTGTCGCTTTTGAAATTTCTGGTTCGTGTCAAATTCAAATTTCTATGTCGTTTGTATTGAACTTGTTGCTTTTGGAAACTTTTGCCATTGTACGTTCGTCCTTAACGGGCAATGTGGTTTGTCGTTTTTACAACTCATTGGCGTTTTGTATGTAGTCACTGTTGTTTTTATTTTTTTGCTAGAAATGTCGCCACTGTTGTTGTCGTTTTTAGGGTTTCTCCTCAAATTTTTATGTTGTTTACATTGCTCTCTTGACTTTTGTAGCTTTTTCTTTCTTGCTGTCGTTTTGGTAGCCGTTTGAAGGGGTAATGTGGCTTTTATAATTTCATGTCGTTCGTATTGTTCTTGTCGTTTGTACTTTTCGTCGTTCACTTTTCAATTTTCATTATTGTCAATTGTCGTCTTTTTTGCCGTTTTGTCGCTTTTACAAATTCTGGTCGCTTTACAATATCATGTCATTATTTATCATGTCGGTTTTATCGTATTTGCAATTTGATTCGATTGTAGAGATTCAGTTTCCGTCCCCATTTTTTTTGACCAATTTGTTGGTTTATAGTTTATAGTAGCGTAGAAATTTAGTGGTCGTTTTCTGATTGTTGTTTTAATGCTTTCGTCGTTTTCCTCATTTGGAAGGGTAAATGGGTAAATCAATCAATGCAAAGACCGGCATGGAACTGGGGCTAAAAGGGAAACCTAGAAAACGCCCACCCTCTCAATCCCAACAGCACACAGAAACCAGCTTAGTTCGTTGTCGGTCGTTGTCATAGTCATCTTCATCTAGAGAGAGAAAGAGAGGAGAGAGCGAGATTAGGGTTTTAAATTGTCGGTAGTAGTGTAGATGGCGAAGTTCAACGTGGTGCAGAAGAAGAAGAGAGCACAGAACGCAGAGCGGAAGAGAGCGATTCACGGTGACCCATCCACACGTAAGCTCAAGACCAAGCCCCAAGCCGTCTCCCTCTCGGGCAAGCGCAAGCGCAAGCTCCTCAAGAAATGGCGCCGAGTTATTCTCATCTTCATTTTCCCTCCCTCCCTTTTTTTTTTTTTTTTCTCTGAAATCCATCTATATATATATGTATAATTTTGTTGTTCATTGAAATCGCAGGATCAGAAACAGGCTGTGGAGAAAGGCCTCCTGACCTTCCAAGATGTTGAGATGGCTGCCGCTGATGGTATTTCTGCAAATCTTTACTCTTTTTTTTGTTTTTGTTTTTGTTGTTACTTCATTATAAAGAAGTTTTTTTTTTTTTTTTTAATTTAAATTTGAAGCTAATGAAATTTTGCGAGTTTATTTGTTTGTTATAGGAGAGGAATCCCAAGAAGCTTCTACAAAGTTTCCCATGAAGAAGAAGAGTTTGAAGCTTAAACGTTTGAAGGGAAAAGGTACTACGTTTTCTCCTTCTCATACAACATGGATTTTCTCTCTCTGCAAATGACATTTGAAGCTTGTAAACTTTTAGAATGTTGGAATTGCACAATTGAACGACTCAAAAAGTTTCAACATTGGCGTTGTAAATTAGACCGAGACGCCATAGAACCATGATCTTTGGTTAGTGATCATCCATTCATTCATGTTTGTCAATGAACAGGAAAGAAGAGCAGAGGAAAATCATCCAAGCCAGCTGCTGAAGCTCCACCTCCTGCAGATGTCATGGTAGAATAGTGGACATTGACAAGTAAGCACCCGATACGCGGCTTTCTGTTGCCTGATCTGTACTCTTTAGTGGGCAGACAAGTATTACTATTAGGAGACAATTAAGCATCTATGTTGGTGTAAAATTCATCCCAATTTGTAGTTTAATGGATTCTTTTGCTCCTTCCTTTTTCCTTGATTGAAATGGAGTGAAAAGAAAGCTACTAGTCAATGTAATTCTCAATCAAAATTTTGAAATGAATATCATTTGTTGGTCTATCAAAGTTCTCTACTAAACTAATGATTCTAAGTCAAGGGGCAATACATGAAGGCAAAAACAAAAAAAAACAAAAAAACTATAGGAGCTGGCTATCTCCTAAACAAGCTGGAATTTTGAAGTGTTTTGCTGTACTCTGCAATTATTGTTGAGTTCTTCACTAGTTCCCATATCTTGGCAGAATTCTTCAACCAGTCACGCTCGCTCAGAGTCCTTGAGAATGACGGTTGATTCATGGACAAAACCTGAATTAAAGACATAAACTACTCTTTAGGTTATCACTCGAATTATCCGGGGTATATTAGGACCGCAATTGCTAGAAATGAATCAATTGCACAAGAAAAAGACCTGGTCCCGCAATTTCCATAGCATAGAGGTATAGCTTTCATACTGATTAAGAGAAGAGTCATCTTTGTTCTTAGTTGGGATTACGAACAAATTTGGTGCTACCGAGGAAAATGATTGCTCTTTGCCCACATTTTCATGCCTCAACCTGATGAAGGATGAGGTGCTGAAATAATGTGCACATGCCTTCCTTAGTTGCGTGCAATTACGTGCAGTAAGATCCTGATCTTGTAGCCTAATTATCGGCAAGAACACTAAATTTGTTAGTTCTCTTAATTATTTTGATGCATTCCCTGTTGATGACCTCTAAAATGAGGTGCGACCACTCAAAATGAAATGCAAACGTCCGGAATAGATCATTCATCACTTACTTTGTGTGCACAAAAATTGGAGCAGCCATATACTCTCCAGATCCATGAATATCTTTACTGTCTTTTTCAGGCCCTGAGGTAGTAGAACTTTGAGAAGGGGAAGGGGTTAGTGAAGACGGATCAGGTATGCCATGTTTCAATAGATCAACCTGCAGTGAAAGAATATGGCAGTGGAAGGTCTTTAGCATCATTTCAACAGTTTGAAGTTCACAATGCGATGCAGACAGTCCCCAAAGAAGAATCTTAAAAGAGCAAAACGATCTAAAAGGCATTCGAACATGCTATTAGTTGATTAATTCAATTGCATGTCATTCAATTTAAGAAAAATTGGCTGTTTCCCCTGGCTTTTGCTAATATTACAAGGACACCCTATCGACTGAAACTTAATAATTGTGGCAGTTACATGGTTTTCCAACTTTGCAATGATGACACATTTGAGAAACTAGAACTCCAAGACAAAAAAATACTTGAAAGAAAACAACGAATCTTTTGGTCAAAGGGGAACCTGACAGAAACACATTGCTGAACATGAGGCTTTTGGCATTAATATGCACAAAGTATTAACAGCAATGATTAACGATGAGAGAGATACCGTGGACATCAAACGCCACATGTTGTGATCGTGAACTCCCTCCGATACAACCAACAAAATGTGACAAATGGAAGTCAGAAGAACGCCAAGCTAGAAGATTTCCTTGCACGACCCACCAACGTACAAAACAAACAATTTCAATACTATCAAGACCAAAAATTGATTCAAGAAACAAGCTTCTTTTCTCATAACAATTACCTGAATGCTCAAAATTTCATGAGCTAGCTCAGCAGATAAGGATTCACCAGCCAAAACTGGAATGGTGGATGAGCCATCAGGCCGCATCATCTCAACCAAAATGGACGGGCTTAAAACAGGCTACATCTCAAAAAGGCCAAAATAACAACAATAACAATGTCATTGTTCGTGTAGTCTTTTCGGTTTTTATTCAAACAGGTTGTAGGCACAAAAATAAGACCTGGGTATCCAAAAGGATTAGCCGCTCAGCAGAGACTCTGGGTTCAATTCCCATGCTACAATGCCTTGCCATTGCTCTAACTTCCTCTGACTGTACTGTATATGGTGGCAACATTCCTGTATCCAAGAAATTCGCTATGAAAATCGCAAGAACACAACGTATGATCATATGAGTTACCGCTAATTTTGTCTCTCTTTGAATTGGAATAAGCTTCAAAATTGTTGCTTTACTAAATTTTAACTAATAATCATATGCACTTGAAACCCTTGAAACCCAACTTTTATTGCTAATTCTAGGATCGGCACACACTTGAAACCCAACCTTTTTTTCCTCTAATAAATCAGTATTTCTATTCACAATGACAACATTTTTTTTTTTTTTTGGGGTATAATCAAAAGAACAAGACTTTCTTTTTTTTTCTTTTTTTTTTTCCCCAATAAACCAGAAGAAAACAAATGGTAATCAAATGGTAATCAATAGCACGAAAATGGAGAACTCACCAGGAGAAGTGGCGTCAAAACCATAGAGCTCGTTCATGATCGTCGACTTCCCCACCCCAGGCGGTCCGACCACACCGACCACTGTGAACTCCGTGTTCTCCGTCAAGAACTTCAGAATCCAAACCCCTAATTCATTAACAATTCACACAAAAGCCCTAAAAAAAACTGATTTTTTTGGGGTAATCTGGGGAGTTATTGCTTACAGGAAGGAAGCGATCGATGTGGAAGTCCCAGGAATCGGAGAGGAGGTTGAGGGATCCGATCGAAGGTAGGCGGGACCAAATCGACGTCGTATCATCATCCCCTCCCGCAGATCCGCCGCCGCGGGTAAATTTTCCGGTGACCGGAGCTCCGGTCACGAGGCTCGGCTTGGCTAAGAGGATTTTGGGAGGGAGAGGAGCCGGCGAAGGGTTGGGCTGATGACCCGACCCGCCGGTGGATCCGGAGCCTGCCATTTTCGCGGGATTTCAGGTTTATGAAAGCTTACGGCGTCGTCTTGTGTCGTGCTTTCTGTGTGTTTTGGTTTCGGTGGCCGGCGGGATGGTGATGTGCTTGAAAGGACTTGTACCTTCATTAGCCAAAAAGAAGGCTCATTTGCACATATACCCATGAGTTTGTCGTATTTGACAAATCGTTCTTTAAATTAAAAAACTTAACAATTGACCCCAAATTTTAAGATTTTTTGCATTACACCCAATTGAAAACTAGATTAAATTTTCATGGTTTTTCTTCCACGTTACTCACAGTCACAGGTGGCTTTTGGAGCATACACTTCAATTGAAATTTCAGAAATATTTTGATTTCAAAAAAATAAATACTTAAGAGTTATGTGTTTGGTTGAAACTGTTTGGAGTTAAAAAATGTAAAAAATTAAAATATATTTGAAAAAAATAATAATATGAATTTTGTTTTCTTTCTCTTGTTATTTTATATCATTTATAAAAATAAATTATATTATTTTGATTTAAAATTAAAAAAAAAAGTTATAAACTTTAAAATTTAAATTTTTAAGAATTATTTAGATATATTAACAGTGAATCCATGTTCACTATTAGAATAGTGTATGTTCCAAATATAGTAAATCTATTAGAATAGTGGTGTATAGTTTCATACTGTTCATTAGAGAAGTTTCATACTGTCATATATTACAGTGGAGAGTTTTGTTATTTACGATCATAAACGTAGCCTATGAAGTCGCTCATGGATCATGATTTTATCATAAGATACATAAATAAAGACCCTAATTTATAATTAAAAATGATTTTTTTTGCTTGAAAAAAATGAATTTTATTTTTAAGTAAGTTTTGTTCCAAAATAAATTGTGTATAATCAGTTGAAATAACAAAAAATTGTTTTAACATTTGTAAGCTATATTTTATTTTAATAACTTATAGATGTTAATTTTTTGAAACTTTACTTTTGTCATCATAATAAACTTGGATATAATTTGATATGTGACGATTTACATTGTGCATTGATTTTTTTTTTTTTAAGGATGATCTACATGGTAATTGACATCAATGTGTAGATTATAAGAAAATTAATAAGCACCAAAATAATTAGTAGTTTTTTTAGGAAAAATTTTTATTATGTATATTTTGGAACTCATATTAGTAACAGTCAATAACCAAATAACGGTTAGTGACCCAATAACGATCAATGTAACAAAATCATACTATGTAACGATCAATACTCAATTTTAACTAATTTAATGACAAAAAAAAGTCCCTAAGAAAAAAAAATAAAAACCCATTTTTTTAAACAAAACCAAATGTAAAACAAAACCAAAGAGCAAGAAAATAACTTGTATTGACTAATTCATAATATGAATTTGTTACATTTAAAATATCCTATTTGACGAGATCCAAGATGGATGATATGTTTTTTTTTTTTTTATTATTTTTATATAATTTAACAAATACAAGGTGTATGTATAAAATCTCCGTGAGAAAAATTGGAGGGCAGAGATGCCTTTTATTTATCCTTAAGTATGAGCTTAGGTTGATACATTACAACCTCGATCAAAGGTTCTAATTAGTCAATAGATTGAGTGGTGTTGGACTAGTATTAGTGTAAATAAAGCTAAACTCCCTCCGGGGGATAAAATATTTACCAACGAGTTCAGATATGCATAGATGCCTGCTTTAAGTAAAACCGATATAAGAGGTACTAAATAAGGCTAAAGACTGATACAAGCCTAATATCATTCTCCGTTAGGGGGAGGGGATTTCCTTGCCCCATTCTGTCCCTGTATACACATTTATTTTGTAAAATATATATATATATATATATATGTACACATGTAATAAAAATATATATATACTACTTCAAAAAAAAAAAAAAAAGTATAAAATATGTTTATCTTCTTTAAAAGTTTGTTATCATGAGATATCAATTGATTTATTATTACTCTTATATATTTATTTCGATGGAATTCGTTTTTGAATTTAATAATGTTGCAAGAATTCTAGTTAAGTTACTAATGGGTAAATGAGTGAGATATCGAAAAAACCCCTTTCAATAGATTATCTGATTCCAACCCTCTCCATATAAAATGGATGTAAGGGGACGAATACGGGGTAGAATAAGTAAATATATCTATCTCTGTCCTGCTTGAATATTATCCGTGACTTCCTCTTTTGAATATAAGTTAAAACATTTTTTCGTTTTGGTAAATCTCAATACTTTTTTTTTTTTTTTTGGAGATGATGATAATGAAAATGTGAAAACGTTAAAATCTATGTAATTTTTTTAGTAAGCATACAACATGGAGGGTAAAAAAGGAAAAGTATACACAACACATTTTCTTTTTTGAAAAATACACAATACATTTTCTTTTTTAGAGTTTTTACAGTAAAGAAATTATTATTATTTTTTACTATCCGTAGAAACTTCTGTTTTAATAATTGAAATTTTTTAATTTTTAAATTTTTTTTTTGGCTAAGCACGTAGCACATTATTAATATTGGATGTTTCCAAGGTTCCAATCCATAGATGGGCATAGCATGTGTGTTTGTGAAAGGGTTGAATCCTAAAATCTATCAAGATTTCCACAACCACCCCACCCCCCACCAAAAAAAAAAAAAAAAAAAATCTATAGAGATTTCCACTTTTTATGGTGGTAGAAGAAAAAATAAGAATAAGAATAAGAATGAGAATAAAAATATTATTAGTATTACAATTCAACCCCAAACAAAAGAAAAACGTTACTCTCGTCTCTCTCTCGCTCTCGCACATCAGAAGCTGAATTCCCCTTCCTTACAACTGCTTTAAGACCAAAATCTTTCTCTTCCCAAACAAAATTTTTATTTTTATTTTTATTTTTTACTTTATTTTTTGGGGAACAGAGATAGATAAAAAAAAATAATGGGCACGCGAACACAGCAGCAACAGCAAGGAAGCCGAGCAGCCGCTGCCGCCGCAGACGACGACGGCGACGACGTGCCGGGGCTGGGCAACACCACCACCACCACGGTTTCCGGTCAGTCGGTGTCGATGAGCGGCAGCGTGGGCTCGCCGTCGAGCCGGAGCGAGCAGACCATGGCCACCCCCGCCAGCGGCGACAACAACGTCCTCCGGTTGAACCACCTCGATATCCACGCCGACGATGCCGGTTCCCAAGGCGCCCTCGGGTCTCTCTCTCTTTCTCTCTCCACAATGCTCGCTCTTGATCATGGTTTGGGGCTTAGGGCACACCAAAAATTTTTTAATCTCCTTATTATTGACCTTAATTTCAATTAGATTTCGCTTGCTTGATTATAATCGTAATTAGTGCTCCCAATTATACTCGTGTGGATTTTTGCTCTCCGGATTTTCACAAATTCACCATTGTTTTTCTGGTTTGGGGCTTAGGGCACAATTATTAAATCCCTTAATAAATTTAATAATTGTTTCTGATTAGTGATCCGAATTCTGGTCTGGATTTTCCAAGTTTCGTAATTGTTTTTGATCATGGTGGTGCACATTGTTATGAAACTTGTTTGTGTTTGAAGATTTCTTGAATTAGTCCCTAATGAGAAACTTGTTTTGGACAGTAGTAAGAAGAAAAAGAGAGGAGGTCAACGGGCTGTTGGAGGGGACAAGAGTGGAAGAGGGCTTCGCCAATTCAGTATGAAAGGTGTTTGATTCATCCTTTTGCTGTCGGGTTTTTCTTTTTAGATCTTCGAATTGTGTGAGATGTGCTTTAGTCTAACATTTGCTTCGCACCTTGCGAGATCTTCGGCAGCTCAATCTTGTATTATCTCATGTGGGTAGTTGTTATTGTTAGTGCCTTCAACCTTCATTACTGATTTCATGTCGGTCATTTGTTGTGGTATGCAGTGTGTGAGAAGGTAGAGAGCAAGGGGAGGACCACTTATAACGAGGTCAGGTGGTTTCTGAAATCATTAATCATTTTTGTTCATTTTTCATGTTATGATGTTTATAGTAGTGCGACATGTGGTTTCTATTTGTTATCAATTTTTGAACAATAGCTGCATTTATTCGGCACCGAAAATATTGTGTTAGAAACTGGTATCGGCCCCTAACAGCTTGTGTGTGTTTAACGTCCGTTTATGTTTTAGCACTGTAACGTCCGTTTATGTTTTATGTTGAAAGTTTGCACTTATTTGTCAAGTCTCTTAAAACCTAGTTCCATCCTTTGCTTATGTCATGTAAATTGTTGACACCAGGTTAGGTTACCTCTTAAAAATTTGACACTTAGCATGTGTTTGGACCTAAGGTTCAATTCAATTCATTTGTCTTTTTCTGAAAAGTCAACATCAGTTTCAGTATTCATAGTTTTTGTAATTCAAACTTCAAAAGTCCATAACTTTGCATTTACAAGTCCAAATGCGATGAATTTTTTTTTTTAAATTGCATAGGATTTTGAGACAAATGAAACAAGCTCCATAGTGATATATATATATATATATATATGTATATATGTATTTTTTTTTTCTGAACACATTTCAAGTTTTTACACTTTTTAATTTCAATAGTTCAAACGCCTCACCAAACGCACATTCAATTCAACTCAATTCCAACTTAAAAAATTTAGTTTCAACCCGTGCACCAATCGCATGCTTAGAATTAGAAAATTGGAAGTTTAAAGGAAACTGATTGGTTGAAATTTCATTCCCCTTATCTGAGAGTTTAAACTATCTTCCAGGTTGCTGATGAACTAGTAGCAGAGTTTGCTGACCCTGGCAGTAGTGTCACGACCCCAGATCAGGTTTGCTCTTATACATCGAAGCCAATGAATCGATTTTAATCAGTGCTCTTTACTTTTCATCTCGTCTGTAAAAGTCAAGAGACTCTCAAGAGTAAAAAGGGGTAGAAGGAACTTGCTAATCTGGATATTTCTTTTTGGACAGCAACAATATGACGAGAAAAACATCCGGCGTAGGGTATATGATGCCCTGAATGTTCTTATGGCAATGGATATCATATCAAAGGATAAAAAGGAAATACAATGGAAGGGACTGCCTCGTACTAGCCTTAATGATATTGAAGAATTAAAGGTCCGAGTGTGTTTTTCATATGCAGCTCTTGTGCATCAAGTGGATTGTGATCTTGTGAAGGTTTTAGTTGAACATGTGCTTATCTGACTCTTTAACTTGTATGATGCAGACAGAGCGTCTCAGTCTCAGAAATCGTGTCGAAAAGAAAGCTGCATATTTGCAAGAATTGGAAGATCAAGTACGTTATCTCCTTTCTTTTCCTTCTTGCAGCTATGAAAAGTGTAGATCCTTGTTTGTGCAAAAATAACGAACTATATACTATACAGTTTGTAAGGCACATTTCTGAACATGCTTCTGTGATCAGTTTTAATGGATACTGACTTTTTATTTTCTTTCATCAAGTACATAGGCCTTCAGAACCTGATACAACGAAACGAGCAATTATACAGCTCTGGAAACGCCCCCAGTGGGGGTGTGGCTTTACCCTTTATTCTTGTGCAAGTAAGTCTTCTTAGCATTCCGATAAATGGATTATTGTCAGGCTGTTTAACTTTTAATGGTTAGTCTAGTTGCCTTATCTTATATCTCGTTTTCTTCTACCATGACCGTTTGATACTCTAGACTCGTCCTCATGCAACTGTTGAGGTGGAAATATCAGAAGATATGCAGCTGGTGCATTTTGACTTTAATAGGTAAGGAAGTCCCTTCATGGGTTATATTTCCTTGCATGCCGTTATGTTGAATTCTCTTTGTACCTGTGTTCTGGGGATGCTGAAACTGCTATATCGCATTGAAGTTGAAAATAATGATAGTAGGATAGAGTCTGGTTACTTGCTTAGGAATAGGCTTGGGACAAACTACTGTAAAAAGATTATTGCTGATTTACTCAAGTTAATTGTTTGGTCCTTGTGCAGCACCCCATTCGAGCTTCATGACGATAATTATGTCCTCAAGGCAATGGAATTCTGCGAAAGACCCCAGGGTGATGATATGGCTCACAATTTTTCTGCGGATGGAGGTGAAGGTTCTAGCATGTCGAGCATGTATCAAACACAGATACCGCTTCCTACGATGTCAAACACACCGGTTAGGAATCCCACCTCACCCCCACTTCCTGGGATACTAAAAGCACGCATCAAACATGAGCACTAATGAATATCTAGATTCTGTATAGTGTGTAGAGTAATTTGCCAGAAAGAGTGAAATTTGCTGCTCCTGATTTTCTCACTAGATTTTGCCTTTAGTTGGATATAGTTTTAGGTCACAAGCAGGTGGGTCGTAATTGCTTTGGACTTCCGGTCATAGGTCTGGCAGAATCTTTGTTTTCTTGCCCCTCATGTGCTATTGTAATATTTTTTTTTTTTCATTTTTACCCCCACTTGGCCATTTAGCTCTAGTTGCAGTAAAAGAAGTGATAATGTTAAGAGTCTCTGGAAGATTGTCCATCTATAAATAGAATCACAGAATTTATTCAAAACTTACTCTGTATCGCGTACTGCACATATCATTTCGATTCTCTCTTGTAGAAGCAATGTATGTTTTGTCAGGTACGTTTACGGGGGAAATGGTAAGAGAAGAGCTTCCAAAATGGTAAGAGATTGAGAGCGGGCTTTCATAAGAAGGCTTGTGTGCGGTGACAAATAGACTTTTTTCAATTTTTGGAGGAATAAAATGAAGTTTTTGAATTTTTGGGGGTTAATTTATAAGTTCGATATTTATACATGTAGATAAATGCAAATAACAAAAAGTTGAGGGGTTTGGGGAAAGAAGGGTAGACACGTAAAGTCGCTGGAGTCGTGTCGTTTATGTATTTACAATGCATGTAGTAGGCGACATGCTGTTGTGAAAACAGAACGACAACAAACTTTGAAAAGTCATGTCGCTTGCTCAACTGCCAAGTTTAAATTTAAACGCCAATAGTCTACTGGGAAGAAATTCGTTTTTTCACTTGAACGGGGTGAACTTTAATTTCTCACCTTACCAGGACGGGTTGGGAGCAATGTCAGTGTTTAAGAGATATAGGGGTATATGACCGAATACTAGGCCCCATTTTAAGTGGATGGCTCAAACTTTTTAAATTTAGTTAAAGAGCCTTTTCTTTTTATTAATGTATTTTAAATGACACCAATGCCCCATTTAACTTACTTAACCTTAAAAGCCTCCCACAAAGGCACAAACTCTTTCTGCAAAAACACGATACCCAGAAACCACCATCACTCTTCCAGTCTTCCTCACTACTGCGTGCATCTGCCAACGCCACCACCATCAATCTTCCTTGCTACCCACTGTTGCGCCACTCATCGCTCCCAACCATCGTCGCCAAATCATTGTGCCACCCACTGCCGTTCTTCTTGCACCATTGCACTACCTACTGCCACACAACCATCTCCGATCATTCAACTTAACCACTTGTTTATTGATGTGAATGGTAAATTGATTTGTGTTTGGAAATTGATTAATTGAGGAATTTTGAGAAATGATTTAGAATCAATTGAGTGATGGGTGCATTTTTCTAGAATTGGAAGAACCCTAATTTTCTGAATCATCAGTGATTAATTATTTCTTGTTGTTTTTTGTGGAGTATAAGATAATAAAATTGTGAGTCAATCAGTGATTGACTAAGGTTAATAAATGGTTAACTGGTTGTTGTTGTTTTTTATGAGTTTGAAATGATAAAGTCTAGAGTTAATAAGTGATTAACTTGAGTTAATCATTGATGGACTACCGGTCAATCAGTGATTGACTAAGGTTAATCAATGACTAACTTTTTGTTGTTGTTTTTTTGTGAGTTTGAGATGATAAAGTCTAGAATTAATAAGTGATTAACTTGAGTTAAACATTGATTGACTAGCAGTCAATCAGTGATTGACTAAGGTTAATCAATAATTAACAGTTTGTTGTTGTTTTTTGTGAGTTAGAGATGATAAAGCCTAGAGTTAATAAGTGATTAACTAGAGTTAATCATTGATTGATTACCGGCCAATTATTGATTGACTATGAGGTCTTGATTTTCCATTTTTTTTTGTTTTTAGTTTATGTGATTTCGTAATGGAATATAAGATAACATTTTTTGTATTCTTTAAAAGATAAAATATGTTACTTTAAGCCAATTTTCAAGGGAACATAATTCCCTTTTTCTTTTACTGTGTAAATATCATGATGAAAACTCATTCTCCTCCTCCTTCTTCTAATTAAATGGGTGCCACGAACAATCTTCCTCCCAGGAATCATGCTCTATTTTAACAGGCGGTAAAACCGAAATGAACAATTTTCCTCTCACGAATCATGCTTTGTTTCATGAGAATACAAATCATGCTTAACAGTCTTCTTCTTCTCCTTCTTCTGAACATGCTCTATTTTATCAGGGGTAAAACCGAAAATCCAAATATTCTCTTTACTTGATTCGGCTATTCCCCTAATTTAATAAAACATCAGACAAAAATTTTGTTTAGTGTGACTGAACTTTCTCAATGTTTAATTATACAATATATAGACTTCATTGCCAAACTATATATATATATATATATATATATATACATACATACATACATGTATATAGCCACAAATATGATTGCATCCCTGCTACCAAAAAATTAAAATGATTGAATCCCCTTCCTCCTCCTCCTTCTGAACTAGGAATTATTATTTCCCACCAAAGAAATTCAATATATATATAGATATATATATATATATATATATAGGAAGTATTTTATTTGTATCGTGCTAAGGAGTGTAGTATGTACCATGATTCAACCCAAAAAAATATAATAAAACAAGGGGAAAATTTGCAACTTTAGCAGAAGCATAAGCAAGATTTATCCAATCCGAACTAAAATAATTAGATTTTTTTTTTTTTTTTTTCCATTTCTCTTGATATACAACTCAACTACACTAGAAGCATAATTATCCAATCCAAACTTTATAATCAAGATTTATCCAATCCGAACTAGAAAAATTAGAAATTTTTTTTTTTCATTTCTCTTAATCTGCAATTCAAAACTATTCTCAACAATCATTAGATTTTTCTCTATCCAGAATTCAAGCCATTGTTTAATTAACCATAAGTACATAAATTTTATTTGTTGTTTAATATTTATATTTAGATTTTTCAGTTCAAATCGTCTAAATTCAAACCTGCAAATCATAGTTTTCTCAAGCTTTGATTGTTATATTTTTTATACCTTTTGTCCTTAATGATGGTTTTCATGTCAAAACAGAAAAAAAAAAAAAAAAACCAATAATATGGTTTTTTACTATATGTAAAAGAGTAAGGTTGCGGAAAAGCCCCTTTAATAAACCATATTAGTAGAACTAATTTTTAAACCATTTAGATGTAATCAAACAACTGAGCTGTTGTTTGTGCATGATAGTTATAATGCACCTTATCTCATACTAGTATAGACTAAAAAAATTAAAAAATAATATACAAAAAAATAAATAAAAAAAAATCTCTCACACCGACAAAGCCCCCCACCCCCTCGAACGTCGACGGCCCCCTCGGCCGATGAGCCCTGTCTCCTCCGCCCCCGTGCTAACGACCCAAGTCCCCCCCCCACCCAAATGCCCACTAGATCTGGGTTGTCGGTTGGGGGGGGGCTTCCTTGACGTCAGCCGGGGGGGTGTTGCAGGGCTCTGTTGGCCTTGGGGGGAGTTTTTTAAATTTATTTTTTTAAATTTATTTTTTAATTTTTTTAATTTATATTAATACGAGATAAGGTGTATTATAATTATTATACATAAATAAAATTTTAACCATTTAATTACATCTTAATAATTTAAATAAAAACTATATCAATAAAATATATAAAAAGATATTTACGGCAGTCTTATCTTATGCAAAATGTTCTAAATTAAAAACAAAAATAGCCCATAAAAAAATAAATTAAAAATCCAAATCAAGTATTATCTGTCGTTTTTTTCCCTCGTCTTTTTCTCAAGTTCCCTCCACAAAAAATCTGCACTTGCTTGTTTCTTCTCTCTATCTCCGTCTGCTACATTTTTCGTCTGTTAATGGAGTCTCTCAAATCCTCTTTCCTCTCCAACCCTCCCTCACTCCTCCCTTCCAATCCCACAACCCACAAACCCACCCGAATCCGGATCCGAATCCGAACTCAGTCGGCGGCGATGACTCCCGACCCATGGACGCCTCCCACCGGCGACCCGACCAAGCCGAAACCCAGGTCCAAGAACCCGAAGAACTCTCTCTCCGACGACAACGCCCGCCGCATAATCAAGGCCAAGGCCAGGTACCTCGGCGCCCTCCGCCGCAACCAGGGCCCCCAGGCCCAGACCCCCCGGTGGGTCAAGCGCACCCCCGAGCAGATGGTCCAGTACCTCCACGACGACCGCAACGGCCACCTCTACGGCCGCCACGTCGTCGCCGCCGTCAAGAAGGTGAGGTCTCTCGCCCAGAGACCCGACGGCGATTACGACATGAGGATGGTCATGGCGTCCTTTGTTGGGAAGCTAAGCTTCAGAGAGATGTGTGTCGTGTTGAAGGAGCAAAAGGGCTGGAAGCAGGCCAGAGACTTCTTCTCCTGGATGAAATTGCAGGTTCGCCTTCTTTATATATATATATATATATATATATATATATATATATATATTATATGTTTAAGTTAGAGATTAGCAAAGATTATCACATTGAGGGGCCTTTATGCCAAATTTAAAGTTTGTGATTCAAATTTGCAAATGACGAAAAGTTTAGGGTATATTGGTGCAAATTACGTTGATTGTTTTAACGTTAAACCTGAATGCTTCAATGTTTTGGTTTATTTCGAAGAATGGAAGAGTAATTCTGTGTAGTGATAGACCTGTACTTGAACAGTTAAGCTATCGACCGAGTGTTATTGTGTACACGATTCTTCTGCGTGTTTACGGGCAAGTTGGGAAGATCAAGCTGGCCGAACAGACGTTCTTGGAGATGTTGGAAGTCGGATGTGAACCGGATGAAGTTGCTTGTGGTACCATGATATGTACGTATGCCAGATGGGGCCGTCACAAGGCCATGCTTTCGTTTTACTCTGCTATTCGGGAAAGGGGAATCATAGTGTCCGTTGCAGTTTTCAACTTTATGTTGTCCTCATTGCAGAAGAAGTCACTCCATGGAAAGGTCATAGAAGTCTGGAGGCAGATGGTGGAACAAAGAGTGGTGCCTAATAATTTTACTTACACCGTTGCTATTGGCTCGTTTGTTAGAGAAGGTTGTTATGAGGAGGCTCGGAAGAGCTTCGATGAGATGAGGAGTGTTGGGATGGTCCCCGAGGAGGTAACGTATAGCCAGTTAATTAGTTTAAGCACAAAAAATGGTAAGTGGGACCAAGCGCTAATATTGTACGAGGACATGAAGGCTCAGACAATAATTCCGAGTAACTACACCTGTGCATCGCTTCTGACTTTGTATTACAAGACTGAGGATTATTCAAAAGCGCTTTCTCTCTTCTCAGAGATGGAAAGAAACAAAATTGCTGCAGACGAAGTTATCTACGGATTGCTCATTAGAATATATGGAAAACTTGGTCTGTACAAGGATGCACGTAGAGCATTTGAAGAGACTGAGCAGTTGGGCTTACTTACTGATGAGAAAACATATTTAGCAATGGCACAAGTCCATCTTAGTTCAGGGGATTCCGATAAGGCCTTGGAGGTTATTGAACTAATGAAGTCCAGAGATATCTGGTTATCGAGATTTGCTTATATTGTTTTGTTGCAGTGTTATGTTGTGAAAAAAGATCTACATTCCGCTGAAGTGACATTTCAGGCACTATCGAAGACTGGACTACCTGATGCTGGTTCCTGCCGGGATATGCTGAATTTGTATCTAGGACTAGATTTGATTAAAAAGGCAAAGTATTTTATTGCCCGGATAAGGAAAGATCGTGTAGCCTTTGATGCGGAGCTTTGCAAGATGGTTATAAGAGTATACTGCAAGGAGGGAATGCTAAAAGATGCCGAACAGTTGATAGAAGAGATGGGTACAAATGAGTTATTTCAAAGTAATAGGTTTGTCCAAACTATATTCCGGTCCATGCATAAACATGGGGCAGATGAGCAACTTGAAGGAAAATTAATGGCCTTTGATCAACCCGACATAGTAGCTCTCCAACTTGTGATTGATATGTATATGGCAGATTCGAATGTGGATGAAACGGAAAAAGTCTTAGCAGAGTTGCTCGAGATTTCTGATGGTATCTCAATTGCTAATCAGCTTGTAACTAGCTTTGTTAGAGAAGGCAAGTACGCAGCCTTATCCAAATGAAGGTGATGTATTATATCCTCAATATATGGTTGTGACGAAGTTTTCTTTTTTCTTTTCATTTTTTGGGTCAGGTGATGCATTTAAGGCTAAGACTCTTATCATTCAATTGAGGAAGCTAGGATGCAGACTGGACGACCTTGTAGTTGCTTCATTGATTACTTTGTATGGGAAGCAACAGAATCTGAAACAGGCTGAAGAAGTCTTTGTCGCATCTGCGGATTCGCCTGTTACTAAAAAGTTATTATGTAAATCCATGCTTGATGTATATGTCAAATGTGGTAAAGCAGAGGAGGCTTACTCACTCTACAAACAAGTTGCTGAGACGGGGCATTGTCTGGATGCTGTTGCTTTGAGCATAGTTGTGAATTCTTTGTCCAACAGAGGTACAACCTCTTAGATAATTCCCAAATTAAATACAACCTACAGAACCGGCGATATGTATCTATCTCTCTCTCTCTCTCTCTTTTAATTAATGCTCGACTGCTCATAACTGGTTTATTAAGGTGATTCGAAACTACTACTAATAAAAACTCCGTTCACAGGCAAACATAGAGAAGCAGAGAATGTCATCATCAAAAGTCTTGAAGACCAACTAGAGCTTGACACCGTGGCATACAATACCTTCATCAAAGCGATGTTGGATGCAGGTTGATATGGGCTCGTTTAACACATGTTGAAAAGTTTTGTAGTTTCATTAAAGCGTGCAATTAAACACTGAAAATTTCATATTGTAGGCAGATTGCAATTTGCTTCCTGTGTATTCGAGCATATGCTTTCAAAGGGCGTTGCTCCTTCAATTCAGACATATAACACCATGATCAGGTAAGAGAAAAGAAATATTCTTGCTCGCTTTTGGATGATAAAATGAAATGAAAAACACAATGTAGTTAATATTGGCTTTTGGTCCAGTGTGTACGGGCGAGGTCGAAAGCTTGATAAAGTTACAGAGATGTTCAATACCGCTCGTGACTTGGGTCTGTCTCTGGATGAGAAGGCATATATGAATCTTATTAGCTATTATGGGAAAGCTGGTATTCTTCTGTTTGTTATGCACGGCAGAATTTTTCTATTCCTTGTAGTTGTTTTATGGATAATAAATTACTGAATTTCCCTGATTACAAATTTGTTTGTAGGTAAAAGACATGAAGCATCCTTGCTCTTCACTGAAATGCTCGGGAAAGGGATTAAACCTGGGATGGTATGCAGATAATTGCAAAAACTTGTGGGATTGTGTTGACAAGGATTTGGATATTATCTACTTTGCAATTACAATGTGCTAATCCCTCGTCCTTTCTGCAAAATACAGGTAAGCTACAATATTATGATCAATGTTTTTGCTTGCGGAGGACAATATAAAGAAGCAGAGGAACTTTTCAAAGCTATGCAGAGAGATGGTTGCTCTCCCGACTCCTTTACTTACCTTTCCTTTGTTCGAGCTTACGCAGAGTCTCGGAAGTACTCTGAAGCTGAGGAAACAATTAATTCCATGCAGAAAAATGGTGTACCTGCTTCCTGCACGCATTTTAACCTCTTACTCTCTGCTTTTGCGAAAGCTGGTGTGATGCCGGAAGCAGAGAGGGTTTACAACAAAATGCTTGGAGCTAGTCTGAAGCCTGATTTGGCGTGTTATCGGAGCATGCTGAGAGGTTACATGGACTATGGACATGTGGAAGAAGGAATCGAATTTTTCGAACGTATGAGTGAATCTGCAGAGGCAGATAGGTTCATTATGAGTTGTGCTGTGCATCTTTACAAGTCCGCTGGAAAGGGGGAAAAATCTGCAAGTATTTTGGAGTCGATGGGCATTTTGGGAATCGGATTTTTAGAAAATCTCGAGGTTGGTTCGAAGCAGAAAGTCCCTTGATTGTTTTGGTAAGTAATGGGGTATGATCATCTAGCTGGCAAAGGGGGCAGAGAATACATAGGGATGCAAGTAAGTTGTGACCCTCCGTCTATTTGTCCAACTATTGTAATAACCGAGCATTGTGTTTGTAGCTCTTCGGTTTGGCGGCAAGAAGCTCCTGGATTGACTGCATATCCAACTGAAAAAGAAGGAGATGAGGAGAAGAACTTGCTATTCATTGATGACACAAGATTACATGTCTCAGTAGCAAGAGAACTGTCGCGTGACAAAAAGTAAAACAACTCGATGGATTACATGAGTTGGGGTGGCAGAAAATAGGAATTTTGAGTCGTTTGGCTTGGAAAATGGAAATCAAGCTGGAAGGCTTGTGTTGGGATGCATCAACAATTGCCAGTGGGTGTAGAAGCTTTGCATTACTTGATATCTAAACGTGCGACTTGGACTTAAACATGATGTCATCGTTTTGTCAAAATTTTGGCACTGAGCTAACTATTTATTTACATGGTGATTTAAAACATATGGATTAACAAATAACAACACATATGTGATGTCAATTGAAATCATTATTTATCTTCAGAAGTTCAAAAATGGAATTCTTTTTAAGATGTCTGTGCGTTTGTGTTTTTTTTTTTTTTTTTTGGCATGAACAAAATTATGAAAATTTAAGCTGTGGATTATAGTATGTTATAACACATAAACTAAAACTACACATAATTTTTCTGTTTGAAATCCAACGTTATGTTCAATTTTTTTCCCCTTTTAATCAAGAAGGAAATATAATTTGAACGGCATCATGTCTTTTGATTCTAAAGCCAATAAAAAAAATAAAAAAAAATAAAAAAAAAAGGAAGGAAAGAAAAAAAAAAAACGACATGTTTTGAATGGCAAATAATTAGGATTTTTTTTTTGGTTTTTAGTTCGGTTGTCTCCACAAATTAATCGACCATTCACAATGTAACCCCTAATTTTTTTTTTTTTTGGAAATGTTCAACCCCTAAATTTTAATTCTATTAATTAATCTTTTAATATTTTTAAATTTTTATAATTTGTCCCATTATGCTGAAGTTGCCGTCAAATTGACGATGGTAAATTCTTATATCAATTGACAACTAGAATTCATATTTTCTTAGACAACTGGAATTCATATTTTCTTTTTCCCTTGAAATTAAACTTTATGACGTTTTAATTCACTTTAAAAATTGATGGAAAAGTTAGTCATCGACAGAAAAGCAGCCGGCCCTAGGAAACGAGAAAAAGAGAAAAGGAGAGAGTGAGTCGGCCGGGGTTTTGGGACCGCTTCTGGGGACGCATCATTGGACCTTCGGCCTTAAAAATTGGTCACTTGACTCGTATCGTTGTGAGTTTTTTTATGGTAATAGTTATGTTTGGCGGGGTGGCTTCATTGGAGCGAATTTGATATCATTTAAATGATAGTTTCCAGACGGCTTGGAGGCATTTTATGTCGCTTTTCTCATATGGTAGTTATACTCTTTCTGAGTTTTACTCTGAACGATGATGAGTTTCTTGTGGAGGTGGTGGTTCTGGCTCCGGATGCTGATGGTGGTAGTAAGTGTATTTCATGTTCTGTTGTTTGAAGGCATCTTGTTGGCTTCACCGCTTGTCTCCCAAACTGTTCCTCCTATTCTGATGATCCTCTTATCTGCTGCATTTTCATTGAAAGCTTACGACGGTCATGCTTTAGTCTTTAATTTTTTATGTTTTAGTCTAATAAAGGCGTTGACATTTCCGTCATATAGTTTTAGTATTTTCATTATAACAATGGATATGGTTTTCCCACCGTTTGAGTTTGTATTTTGTCCGTCAAATTTAGGTTTTGACGAGTTAGAAGTTCTGCTAGCTATTAGTCTTAGCGGAGATATTTGTGGCCTTGGATGCTACATGTTACATGCTCTCAATGGATCAAAAGCTTCCATCGATTGTAGTGGTTTCAAAAAGAGTATTAGCTACGAGTCTTAGCTCTTAATGGATACGTGCTCAAATTAATGTATCGAGGAATTTTCCCAATATCATGTCTCGTCTTGTATCGTTTTCCTTGTGCTTCATCATATTTTACTGATGGAATCGGTTTTTATCGACTGCTTTGTATTATATACTATAGGGTCATCCGCATTATATTTGGTGTCTATAAGACCTTTTAGATGAATAAATTTTACCTTTTTTTTAAAAAAAATTTCACTTTAAAACATACTTCACAAAAAAATAAAAAATAAAAATCACTTTATTGAAACCTTAAAAACATTGTCGCTTAGTTCCTTAAAAAAAAAAAAAAAAAAGGAAAAGGCTATGGTAGAGCCTCGTTTATATACCTTACTGATAGAGCTTCATCTAAGGCCATTCAAATTTAATCCTATGGATAAGATATTAAGGATATATAATAGCTAAAATAAGCACGGGTGTATAGGATTGCAAAAAAGAAAAAAAAAAAAAAAAAGAAATAATTGAACGCCTCAACCTGCGGAAACCCCCCACCCTTTAACCTCCAGCGAGAAAGCGCGCCCCCCCCCCCCCCAGTCGTCTTCTCTGTCGTTGAGGGGCTCAACCCCTCATACTCACTGAGCTGAAAACCAAAACCCAGAACCCAGCGTCATGCCCCTCACCCCCGTCGCCATCGTCAAGCTCAGGCAATCAACCTGATAACGAAAAAGGCCCCCGCCCGGACCTCTAGCGAGGACCCCCTCCGAAACCGACTTGAGATGAAGAAGGCCCTTGCCTAGAACCCGACCTGAGATGAAGAAGGTCCCCACTCGGATCTACGATGAGAGAACACTTGGATTTTAATTTTACAAGTTAAGGGGGACGCGAGAGGTCTGCAATGGCGACCTTCGCAACATCTTTGCATTTTTTCCGGTGGGGTGGTCAGAGGGGACGAAGAAATTCGAAAGTTAAGCAAAAAAAAAAAAAAAAAAGAACAAAAAATCTGCTGCTTCCCATCTCAATTAAAAAAACTTCATCTCACCACTCTTTCAAATGGAGATCCATTAATAACAATTAGATGAGTAACTATAAGTAGTGTCTTGAGAAGAGACTCTACCTAAGTAGTATAAGTAACTATAAGTAGTATCTTGAAAATGGGAGAGACTGTGGTAGAGTCTCTCCCAGAGTAACTACCGGTAGAGCTCTTTTTTTTATCGTTAAGATTTAATCGAACGGTTAAAATATTATTGGTGTACTATACTTAACATACACCTTACCTTATATTACCCTTCCCACCCCAAGTCTTCTCCATCGTTGGTGACCTTCCCGCCACTGACGACGGACGCTGGTGACCTACCTCTGACGCAGCCCACCACCGGCCCCAGCCCTGACCGCCCCCCACCCAGCCCCGGCCCCCCACTCCCAGGCCCCAGGCAACCCCCCCAGCCCTCCCCCGCCAACCCACGGCCCCAGTCCCCTCGGCGCCCCCCCCACCCCACCCCAAGTCCCCTTCCCCCGACCTCCCCCCACCCACCCCCCCACCCCCTCTCTCTCTCTTCCCCTTTCTCTCTCTTATCCTCTCTCTCTTCCCCTCTTTCTTCCCCTTTCTCTCTCTTCTCTTCCCGGCCCGCGGCCCCCCCCACCCCACCGCTACCCCCGATGGGGACCCCCTATCCCCCCCTCTCTCTCTCTCTCTTCTCGCGTCAGGGGTGGGGGGGGGGGGGGGGTGGCCGCGGGCCGGGAAGAGAGAGAGGGGAAGAAAGAGAGAGGAGAAGAGAGAGAAAGGGGAAGAGATAGGGGTGGCCCGTCGGGGGTGACGCCGAGAGGCTCCGGGGGGTGGGGGGAGGTCAGGGGAGGGGGACCTGGGGTGGGGGGGGCTCCGAAGGGGCTGGGGCTGGGGGCCGTCGGGGGAGGGCTGGGGGGGTTGCGGGGGGCCTGGTAGTGGGGGGCCAGGGCTGGGTGGGGGGCGGTCAGGGCTGGGGCCGGTGGTGGGCGGCGTCAGGGGGTAGGTCACCAGCGTCCGTCACCGGCAGCGGGAAGGTCACCGGCGATGGAGAAGACTTGGGATGAGAAGGGTAATATGAGGTAAGGTGTATGTTAAGTATGGTACACAAATAATATTTTAACCGTTTGATTAAATCTTAACGGTAAAAAAAAGAGCTCTACCGGTAGTTACTCTAGGTCTCTCCCCCTTGAAAAAGAGACTCTACCTAAGACTTTCCAAAACAAAACAAAAAAAAAAAAAAACGTTTACTAAACCATCAATTGAAGACACGTCGTTTTATCCTAAATAGAAAACGACCGTCTTTAACTCAGGGTCAGTAGACAGAAATCCCCGCACCTGTGTTCTCTCTCTCTCTCTCTCTCTCTCTCTCTCTCTCAGCTCTAGCCATGGCGTCGAGTCTGATGAAAACCCTAATAGTCCGATCTTCAAAATTGGGCACAACCAGAAATCTCAGCAGCGTCACATCTCAAATCAGCAACCACACAGCCAAATGGATGCAGGTGTTCATTCCTTTTCGATTTCACTTTCCTTAATCAACAGTTTCATTCATTCAATCCAATTTTTCGTTTTTGATCAACTCTAATCCTGCTAAAGAATTGTTTTTTTTTTTGGGGGGGAATTTAATATCTCTCTCTCTTTTTTTTTTTTTTTTTACTTTGGCGAGTGAAAGTACCTTAAAACTGTATGGGAAACATGAATAACGTTGTTAGTTGATGCTTTAAGGTTATATTCAGCTCTTATCTTTATGAACTTTTTTTTTTTTCGTTTCTACGATTTGCAGTTTTTTTTCCCCTTCATTTTTGGTTTGCTCAGACAGATTAATAAAGACGGTTTTTTTTTTTTCATTTCTCTGAAGATTTAATTTAATTGATTTTCTTAAGACTCGTTGTCATGTCGGAATGGAGATGTGGTTGTGACTGGAAAATTAGCTAAAAATCAGTACTTGGGGAAAAGGAATTGAAATTATCAAATACTTTAGGAAACATAAACACTCTTTAGAAAGAGCGTATTCCTTTGAATTTCAATGACAAATGCTGATAAGCTGAATGACTTATTTTTAAGGGAGCCCACTTTCTTTTACAACGTTAGATTGTGTATTAGGAAACGGGAGTTTAGCGGCTAGACTATCTTCAACTTTCACATTTTTCTGATTCAGCACTCTGCCATGTTAAGAATACCCTCTTCAGAGAACATTCTTGTTTGGAGCCTTGAAACGACCCGTTTTGTTGTTTTATTGTCCAGATTTGTCATTTAGTTTTTTCCTAAGTGCTTCTGTCTAGAAACAGTGTGTTTAGGTATTCAGTGGTTGCAATGAGCTTAAAGCTCCTGATAGCTTGGGATTATTTAGAACTTTGGTGGTTGTAATTTGAGCTTCTCCCTAAGATCCAAATATGAGGATGGTAGTGATTGCCCCAGTCCTTTATTATTAATGGCTTTTTTACGCCATTTTCTTCGCTCCGACTTTAAACCTTTTCCGTCCTCAGTATCTGCAAATTAAGGAAAATGTAGATAATGCTTCACACTATGTCAGTAGGTCCTTGGTTGTATACGTTATTTTTTCCACAATCCTCCTTCAGTTTCTTTTATGGAGCTTTATTGCTCCTTCAAAAAAAAATAAAGAAATAAATAAAAATAAAAAAGACTTGAACGCCTATCTCTGTATCAACAGGACAAGAGCAAGAAATCTCCAATGGAGTTGATCAATGAAGTTCCACCCATCAAGGTTCATGGCAGGATTTTTGCTTGTGAAGGAGGTTTGTATTTCCGTCGTAGTTATACGTATTTTTATGTGTAACGAAGAAGCAAATATTAGGTCAAATAACATTCTCGTAAAAGGCGTGGCTTAAGAGTAAGAGGGTTACATGACTGGTTTGGGATACTGTTTTGTTTTGCAGACAGCAACCCCGCACTTGGGCACCCAATTGAGTTTATATGCCTTGACTTGAAGGAGCCGGCTGTCTGCAAGTATTGTGGACTTCGCTATGTCCAGGATCATGACCACTAGGCTTCTGAAGTGATTTTTTTTTTCGTAAGGGCTATGACGACTGCAAGATTGACGTTCATCCTTGTATCTTTGTCGAAGCCGTTTCCAAGGCAAAATTTTTCAATTTGAAATGATGATGTACTCCTGTCTAAATTTGCGCAATAAGGATGGATAAATGCATATTATTCTTCAGTTTTCAATGGACATGATTTCTTCATCTAAAACACTTATAAAACAGGAGCCCATTTTATTAAAATATTTTGGCAGATAGATACCTTGCTGGTTTGTCCAATGTGGGAATTCTAGGTCAATGGACATCAGATGATTTCTGTTTGTGCACTTCAAACTTGCTACTAGCAAAAGGTACTTCGGGTTACTGTCACGAATTCGATACTAAATTGTTCCGGAACTAATAGGGCGAAAAAAAAATGCTCAAGATAACAAAATGAGGACTCGAATAATCAGGTGCCACAAGGCAATGAAGAGAATAATGTTTACTTTCAATAATCACCTGCTAAAATTGAATTTTTTAAGCCTGATATCAGAAATTCAAAAAACCCCCAAAACATATGGGGGCAATAAATAAAGAATGACAACATAATGCCCGAAACGGAAAATTGGCAGGGCTTTCTCAAATGTATAACTCGGATGCTTTGTGGCTTATTTCTAGCTACTTCAATGGCAACTTCCAAAACTGATGGAAATTTTATACAAATTATTCGTTACTTTTATCACCAGCGGCTAGTTTTCTTCTCTGTTGATGTTCCGCAACTTTGTAGTCAACTACTTCGCGGAACAGGTTCAGGTCAAGCACACAATTTTCACTTCCGTAGACAGCAGCTTGGACACTCGCCATTAATTTGGCTACTTCTCTCCCGGAGAATCCATCGGTCTTTGCTGCTGCTTCTCTCAAGATGTCATCCGTCAACCCCTTAATCTCTATCTTTTGTGGTTGTTTCTTAAACAAACTATTGAACAAACCCGCTTTTCTCGAGCCAGCCAGTGCTATATATTTGTTGAGATACAGCTTTAGAAGCTTAAAACGTTCTTCTTCCCCGGGTAAAGGGAACTCCAGCACTTCATCAATACGATCTGCCACAGCCGAATCAAGATCACCAGGGCGGTTTGTCGCGAGGGCAAGGACAATGTCCTTGGACTGGTCACCAGTGCGGAATAGGAGAGCATTGAGCGCACTTCTTTGTGCTTCACTCATATAGGTTTTGTTTCGCCTGCAAGGTTGTTTGACAATTCACTCTATCAGCATATTTGTATAAAATGCGTAATACCTAGTGGTGGCGATATGTTCAGGTATGTCTACAAATTTGAGTAAACCAGATAACTTACTCGCACAAGAATGCATCCGCTTCGTCAATGAAAAGTAACAAACCCTTCCGAGACTTCTTTGCCCAATCGAACAGTTGGTGTATCTTGGTTACGGCCTGGGATCCCAGAGGAGCAACATCCCCTCCCGTCATCAATGCATAATCCAACCCCTTAAGGCACAAGAAACTTGAACTCAGAACAAAATAGTCGCGGAGATGAAAAGGATAAAGAGAATGATATGTGGTACAATATAAAAACTATCTCAACATCATTGTCATACAATATAATATTGAACCACTAACCAGTATGCATGGGGGCAAGACATCCGTCCATTCACTAACTAATAAATTCTCTTGCTTAAGTTCAAGAAACTGATTACTCCAATAAACTAATTGCAAACCCATGGAATTTTAAAGATCTACATGGTATGGGAAAATGCTGGGAAGGGTGACTATTTTAGTGCAATTGGCCATGAACTAACAAAATGTAAAAGTAACTGATCAAATGAACAATGAGTGGCAATATGATGATAAGATCTCTTACAGATTTACGAGCTAGTTCTCTTGCAGCCATAGTTTTTCCTGTTCCTGGAGGACCGTAGAAGAGCATGTTTCTAAAGGGAGCCTGATGAGACTTTGTATTGGCAGTTGCCCCGGCCAACTGTTTTATTCTATTCTGAAGAGACGGGTGTAAAATAACGTCACCAAAGCCATTTCCATTTTGGGAAGAACCTTTATCAGTGCGACGAAGGGTGCTCATTCCACGTGAAAACAATCCTGACCAAGGATATTTCCCTCTAGATGACTCTCTTATTAATGATGGTTGTCCTAATATTCTGTCCACATAGCTCCAAATCACCTTAGCACCTTCTCTGCATTTAATAATGGAGACTTAAATAAGCTATTGTCGGTGCAAATGATAAATGCCTGTGATTCCAACCCAATAACAAAGAAAGATTGAATGCATACTATGCTAAGATTTCAAGTGCAAGTCTTTTATATCGTGCAAAGTAACATAAAATGAATACTATAATTGCTAGTTTATAAGCAAAAATACAAGAAAGAAAATCATTCAAAGCAACAAATAGATCTCCTTAGCATAACGGGAGAAACAAAAAATGTTCCAACACTTTAATATTAAATTATTAACAATACCTTGTTGTGTAAATCCCGGCTGCTAAAGCAGTGACACCCCCAACAGCAACGACAAGTTTATTTTGATCTGTCAGAATGGCTTTCAAACCCCCTACAATAGAAGGCAAAAATATCAAACACCAATACAAGCATAAAATACAAAACTGTGCCAGAACACCATTCCAAATAAGTTCTTTTCCATAAAAACTATGAAAGATATACCAAGGGATAACGGACAAAATAGTAAGTATAGGGATACTCTAATACATACCACCAATGTGGTCAAAGGTGGTATTTATTGCAGCAATCCATTTCTCTCGTTCCGCATTTGCACGGTCTACTAGCATTCGCCTGTTAACTTCTTCGGATAGTTTTGCTTCATGGGCTCTCCCTTCGGCTTCTGCAATAGCCCTCACTCTGATTGTTTCTCGTTCTATCTCAGCCTTCTCTCTCTCCGTTTGTCGACGTTGTGCTTGGATTTGTTCTTCTGTTGCCCTACGAGCTTGCTCCTGTCGGATTGAGGAGTCTTCTTGCAATTTTACAAGTTCTTGATTCCTTGCTCTTTGTAATTCATTCTCCGCCTGCAAAAAAAGGAAGGAGGGCAAAAGGGATTAGAATTTCTGTCTTCAACCAAACCCCACCCCCACCCGACCAAAAAAAAAAAAAAAAAGAAGAAGAGGAAGAAGAGTTTTAAAGGTTGCATGCCTGCATCCTCTTCCTTGCCAATTCGTCCTCATAACGAGCCATTTGAGACTTTGTTTGTGCTTGATGCTGAGCTAGCTTCTTCTGCTCATCATATATGACCCGTTGCCTCTCCTGTCAGCCAATGAAGTGATCACATTAAGTAAGAAATATTTTGCCAGTTAAAAACACACATACAAAGCTCTAAAATAGAAATAGCCTATATTTTGAGGAGAAAAAGAAAATGAGAAATCTTACAGTTTCAGCCTGAGCTTGTAAAGCCTTAAACTCCGCAGCCCTTGTTGCCATCTCAGCCTGCCTCGTCTCTTCTTGCTTCTTAATAACTTCAAACACCTAAAGTCACACAGGACCACAGTATAGTTCGTTCAATATCTCGTATTTTTGGCAACCAAGGGAATTAAACCGAATTCCTCTGCTCATGAAAAATTTCTCAATTAAAATAGTAGAGCAAATGATTTTGTAGAATCAATAAAAGGCTAATGTGCTGAAAATTGTTGATAAAGTAAGGAACAACCGTTGATAAGAAACATATATGCATCTTAAGCTTTCTTTGCCTCTATTTACCGCCCAAGTAGTCTACTTGATCATGTACAAAACCAAAAATCATAATTTTTCAACTTCTAAAATAAGCTGTGATTTGGTTTCCTTCTTAATTTTTTTTTAAACACCCAAATTCTCATTTAGATTGACAAACCCCTTAAAAACAAAGAAAATCCCATTAAGAACAATCATTTCCAGGAAAAGAAGAATAAGAATAGGAATACGTCATAAAATACAATTTACCGACCAAAAAATCACAACTTTTCACCCACACACACACACACACACATATATATTGCTTGCTTCTTCAGTTGTTTACACCCAAACCAAACATAAACAAGAAAGCCCCATTCAGGGGGAAAAAAAGACCTTCTTGGCCTGAGAAGAACTGGTGATCTCTCTCAAAGCCTTGGCGCCGCGCTCCAGCGCCTCGGGATCGAATCCGGCCGATGTCGTCCTCGGATTATCGTTCCGAACTTTCGGAGGAGGAGGAGGCTCGGCACTCCCCGCAGACGGCGGCGTAGAAGCAGAAGAAGCTTGAGGAGGAACATTTGGATAAGGAGAAGAAGAACCGAAGGGAGAGAAGTTGAAAGGGCCATCGGCATGAGCATGTTGGGACTTGGACAGCGAAGCAGACGCCGCCATGGCCGTGATTATCCCTATTACCTGCGTCTTCCCCATTTTTTTCTTTCTGTAAAGTTTGCTTTTTTTTTTTTTCCAGGTTTTTCTGGAACTCTGGTGAAACCCTAACCCGAGAATTTCATAGAAGAAGAAAAAATGGGAAATGACTTGAAGAGCAAGAAAATTTTATAAATTGATAAAAAGGAAAGGAAAGGGGGGCTGAGAAAGGAGAAGAACAGCCCCTCCAATTATATTTTCAGAGAAGGCGGTAGAAGGGCTGAGGTTTTTGTAGGGTTTGGGATTTTTTGTTGGATGCGTCGGATCGGATATTTACGGGTCGGGTCACTATTCCACTATGGGCTTGGATTTTTAATTTTATTTTATAAATTGATTTACATAAATTGATGGGATTTGTAGCTTAATAACAATTTTTAAGAAGTTTTTTAATAAATGATGAAAATTTTATAAAATTAATTAAAAAAATTAATTAATTTTCTTAATTGATCGATCAGTGATTGATCACATAATATTCAATCAGTACTTGACTTACGGTCAATCACTAATTAACCATAATGTAAATCACCAAATTTCATAATTAATCATTGATTGATCATTAATCAATCATTAATTTTTATAGTTAATCATTGATTGATCAGATCTCAAAAATGACAAACGATCATTTTCTTAAATAAAAAAAAATTAAGTCATTTATTATATTAGATGATTAAAAAAAGATTATCCAACCTAATTTTCCTAAATTGATTTACATATTAAATTTTATATATTGAGTAAATTAGTGATGTCTTCTCATTTTCTTTTGGATAGAAAATTTTCCTTCCTAACATCTCAAATTTTGTTTTTTATTTTTTTTATTTATAATGAGTAATTAAAGAAGAATAATAGTCATCATAAAAAACGACACTTCTTTTCAAAAAAAAAAAAAAAAGACACATCATAGAAACTAATAGGGACAAGTAAATCGTGATTGAAAAGTAATTTTACTCTGTAAAAAAACTTACAAAATCTTGACACTTTTTTTTTCCCTCCCATGGTATACAAGATAAAATTTTCATAATCTTTGTTGCTCTTTTATCGTCTATTTTAAAGAGCAAAAAAAAAAAAAAAAAAAGAGGCTAATCTATGAATTGCTTTATTACAACAAATGACTCGATATAAGTCATGGAAATAAAAGAAACAAATTGGATGTGTCCAACTCCTGCAGCAGAGTTCCAAACTCATCATTGAAATTCTTGAATGCTTTTAGTCCCATATTTTTTTGTTAACCATGAGAAGATGCACAAGTACTGAGCGTGTGTTTTTAGGCCAATTTGGGTAAGAGTACCACGGGTGCAACCCCGTCTGGCATGTGATACTTTCACAGAGCATGGGAGAACAGAACCCGACGGTGTTGAGTAGGTTTTTTCTCGGTGTAATTGTAAGCTACCGGTTTTTCTAAGCCTTTAAAATTTTGTCTTGGAAGTAAAACATCACTAAAATGAGTGATCAACCTATTACTTCACACTGATAAGGGAGCAATCATGGAGTATTTTGACACAAATACAACAATCAAATAGTCTTTTAACACAAATGCAAAGATCATAGGGTGTTTTAACACAAATGCAAAGATTAGAGGGTATTTTGATATTAAAAACGAGGAAAAACTAATAGAAATTAACAGATTGGGCAACTTGACACATATGTTAAAATTCAGGAGGTACAACAGGTATATTTCATAATTCATGAGACATATTGATACTAGTGACATAGTTCAATGGGAATTTATGAAAAATTTTCATTAAAATGTTTTAATGGAAAAATTAAGCGTTCGTTTGGATCATGTGTCTATTTTCGAAAATAAAATTTTTCTTTTTTTAAATGAGAAAGTATTTTCTTTTGAGAATAAGATAATATTTGGATGTATAAAAAATTTTCTTTTTGAAAATAAAAAGTTGTTTGGAATGAGAAAAAATAGCATTAAAAATAGTACATTGTGAGAAAATTTCAAAAATTTTTTTTTTTTTTTTTTTTCAAAAGAGTGTTGTATAAAGTAAATTTGAAAATGAAATAATTTTTCTTTTTTAAAATAAAAGAAGGATGGAAAGAGTTAAGATAAATAATTTTTTTATAAAAATTTTTCAATTTTAAAAATTGGATATGTCATTCAAACATAGGGTAAACTTTTTATGGCATCTATAAATAATTATGCTTAAAGTTTTTGAATAGTTTCCACGAAAAGAGAGAAACCTTTTTTTTTTTTAATTAAAAAGAGAGAGAGACAGTGCAAATAAAATACGATACATCATATTCATCCAAAAAAAAAAAGCAATGTCAGTGCGGAGCCAAAATGTAAAATTGTGAATGCTTGAAGCACAGCCAAACCATCACCATTTTTTTCCCGTAAAAATATGTCATCTTGTGGTCTTTCGGCCAGACAAGGGTGGAGCCAAAATTTATTTCAGTGCGGTTAGACATCACAATTTTTTTTCAAGATAAAATAAATATATAAAGGATAATGTGATAATTTTTAATTTTTAATGGGTTTCTGAGAGAATTTTTGATTTTAATGAGAGACAAAATAATAAAAATATAAATATTTTTTTATAAAATTAATATTAATATGAATTATATGAGAATTTTTTATTTTTAATAAGGACAAAATAAGAATTATATAAGAATTTTTAAATTTTAATAGAGATAAATTATAAAAATTATAAAACATTTGAAGTGAAAAAAATAAAAATTTCATTGGGTCCCACTACCCCCGGATTCGCCCATGTGTATCTATTTTGGTCAAATTGTCTTATATTTTTAGAATTTTAATTTTTATCATTAAAAATTCTCCTAAATATAATCATCAAATGTGACGATCTAGCGGTAAAAACTTACCGTAAATGTTTGTGTTTTTACCAATATATTATTTAAAATAGAGTGCCTAAAATCATATTTATCATGTATCCTTATTATTAACAAATTTCAATAAGAGTGAGATAAGGCATTCCTCATAAGTAGTTTAAGCCTGTCTATAGATCTTTGAGCAAACATTCTTATCAAGTTACAGGGGATTCAATTTGATAACGTCCATTAAATAAGCTAACGTGTGAAGCTCATCTAGAACATCGCCAATATATAAGGGTTTGTTTGGTTGTTAGTTCATTTTGAACTAAATTGTACTTTTTTTATAATGATTTTTATTTTTTTCTGAAAAAGTTTTTTATCTTTTCTGAAAAATTACTATTGAAACTAAAAAATTTTAAACTAAACTCATTCACCAAACACCCCCTAAATATATTCGTAGAAATTTGAGAAATTGTTGTAAATTTATTATTTTGATTCCTTTATGTTTTAAAATTATCTTTTACTCCTCAAAGTCTCTAAATTTTACAAAAGTTCCCCAACTCCGGTTGAACTTCCATCCTTTCCTTTTTATTATTATTATTATTATTTTATTTTATTTTTTGGTCCTTTCTTCTTTCTCTGGCCGAACACACACAGAGGCTCGAGTCTCTCTCTCTCTCTGTTGAGGGAAACACAACACCCAAGGTTTCTTTCCTTGGCTTGACGACCGAGCTTTCATCTGAGTAGAAGACCAGTTTCTGCAGCGAAGCTATTTGGAGCGACGAGAAAGTTTTTTCACATCTTTAATTTTGTAGCGAGGTGCAAATTTTGTTGCATGGGGGACTTGTCCAGGTAAAATAAATCTTCACTTCCTTAACTCTGTGTTTGGCTACTGAGAAAATGGTCTTCAATCGACGATGGAATAGTTAAAAATCGTACTACTCTTAGAGCTTGGTTGGTGAGAGGGAAATGTGAAAGGAGTCAAAGGTGAGGGGATTAATGGAAGGATTTTTGTTGTTTGGTAGGAGAGGAAAGAGTCGGGGGTGAATTTGGGTTAGGGATTCCAGATTCTTCAAGGAACTTCAATTTTAATATCGGGTTATTAGAGGAGGAAATCCATACCATAGACAATGAACTGGTTTTGGTATAGTATGGCATAGGCTTTTATATATTTAAATATGTATACACATTACATACACATATATATTGCTGAAGAGCGCACACACACACACATATATATATATATATATTGCTGAAGAGCATGGGTGAGACAAAATTGTCTTCGTGTTCATATAACGAATGTAATTTTAGGGAGGAGATGAGCAATACACTTCGAATACTGGTTGCCACGGATTGCCATCTTGGGTATATGGAGAAAGATGAAATTCGGCGGCATGATTCGTTCCAGGCGTTTGAAGAGATATGCTCAATAGCAGCACAAAAGAAGGTGCTGGTTTCTCTTTTAAGCTTTATTGGTAATCTATTATTTGTTAGTCCGCATTGCCATTGCAGATAATGTTAGTTTCCATGCTTTCACGTGTGTTTGCCCGTAAATCGGAAGGGCCATTCCATTTAGATGTTTTCTTTTGTTTAAACACTCGTTTGAAATGTTACTATGCGCACTGACATCCATCCACTCTCAGGTGGATTTTTTACTTTTAGGGGGTGATCTTTTCCACGAGAATAAGCCCTCGAGGACAACGCTAGTTAAAGCCATCGAGATTCTACGTCGTCATTGCCTCAGTGACGAGGCAATACAGTTCCAAGTTGTTAGCGACCAGACTGTGAATTTTCCAAATACGTAAGGCCTTCAGATTATTGTTTTGCGAATGGTCTTGGGTCTATGACTTCTATACCGTTCACTGCACCAGTTTAGAATATCTTGCAAGTTGGAGACCTGCCAAATCGATGTGCCCTCATATATATATATATATATTTTTAATCTTTTTAGACACTAGTTTTTACTTAGTTGCTTGAGAAAAAAGCCTAAAAATAGGAAAGAAAAATCATTAACGCTGTGAGTGTTGAATTCTTTGCTTGTGCACAAACACACGCTCCCATTTATATGTATTTATATGCAACTCTGCCTAGATATTTTGTTAATTTCATGTAGTTCTCCGTAATTTGAACTTCGAAAAATTATTGTTGCGATAGAAATTTAGTTAATTTCATATAGGTGCTTGTAATTTGAACTTTGAAAAGTTATTGTTGGAACCTACTTTTTTGTTCTTTTACAGATTTGGTCATGTAAATTTTGAAGACCCACACTTCAATGTCGGCCTGCCAGTGTTCAGTATTCATGGAAACCATGATGATCCTGCTGGAGTGGTATGGATATGATGGCAAAATGCGGTTTTTTTATCTTGTTCATTCATGAGTTATAAGCAACATGTTGCATATTCTTGTAAATCATATTATCGATGGAATTGAAAGTGGGTGTTTACATATATCTAAGGTAAGAAGTATAGCCAATAAAGCATATTGAAACGTTATTCATTCTAAATCTCAGTTTAAACAATACGCAATCTTCATGGTACTCGTGTCTCTTGCTAGCAAGGTCAAGAACAACAAGAAGTAAAAGTAAAACACAACTAACATTTATAGTTGGAACATCATATCATCTTGTCAAGTAGGATAGCATACTTCTTTTTATTTTCTTCCCTCTCTCTCTCTCTTTTTGCTCATAAGCTGGGGATATCTATCTTCGTACCAGTAAAATTCACTTTCCACCGAACTTTTCCTTTATTATCTTTCTTTGAACTTTCTAACTACATGGATACATATTTTATCACTATTGATAATTTTCATTCCGTATTGTGGTAATTTTTGACAGGATAATCTCTCCGCAGTTGATATTCTCTCAGCATGCAATCTTGTGAATTATTTTGGGAAAATGGTTCTTGGGGGTTCTGGTGTTGGTCAGATCACTCTCTATCCTATTCTTATTAGGAAGGTCTGTTGTGGATATATACTATATAAATCATGAGAGTATTTACTAGTCACTTTTTGTAGCACTAATAACACCTTATAAATCACAGGGTTCAACAGCTGTGGCGCTGTATGGTCTTGGAAACATCAGAGATGAGAGGCTTAATAGAATGTTTCAGGTATTATACGTGCCATGTTGGTTTTTATACTTGGTTGTTGCCAATATTAAGTGCAGTCACACTTAAGATTGGTTTTTGTTAACTTTTCAGACACCGCATGCTGTCCAATTCATGAGACCTGAAGCTCAAGAGGGTTGTCAAGTATCAGACTGGTTTAACATTCTTGTGCTTCATCAAAATAGGTTGTATGGCGTGCATGTGTGTGTGTGTGCGTGCTTGCTTGTAACTGGTGTCATAGAATGTATTTAGACCTGAAGTTGAAGAGGATGTTGAGTGTTAGACTGGTTTAACACTGGTACCTTTCATTGGATTTTATGAGCTTGCTTATGTGAAAGTCTCTCTGTGCATTTCCTTCCATGTGTGTGAGGAAAATATAAGGAGAGTGACTACCGGCTGTACACAAGATAAGACCTGAAGGTCAAGAGACGGCTGAAATGTCAGGCTGGTTTAACACTCTGGTCTGTCGTCAGAACAGTTTTGTGCATGGTGTACTGGTGTGTGTCTATGCATGAGAGAGAGCAAGACAGAGAGGATAACCATTAGCGTTGAATTCATATGACCTTTGTATAACTTCAGTTCAGTTATCAACATGAGGGATCTTTAATGCTCTATTGCTTTGCAGAGTAAAGACAAACCCTAAGAATGCAATCAATGAGCACTTCTTGCCACGCTTCCTTGACTTCATTGTTTGGGGCCATGAGCATGAATGTCTTGTTGACCCTCAGGTGCGGTGACAATAAGTCTCGTTACCATACATTGTACATGGATCACCAAGTCCTAGTGCTGACATGCATTTATAAATCTGTAGTACTCATATTGATTGCTTATGTGTGGGATTATCTCAATAAAGTAAAGATGAATCGCTTTTGACAGGAAGTTCCAGGAATGGGATTTCATATTACGCAACCTGGTTCTTCAGTTGCTACATCACTTATTGATGGAGAATCAAAGCCAAAGCATGTACTTCTGTTAGAAATTAAGGTTGTTCATTTCCAAATATCAAATTCATATGTTCAGCAACATCATCTATGGCCTTTTCTTACTTCACGGTTGTGTTTTGTATTGATGCATGTAGGGGAATCAATATCGTCCAACCAAGATACCTTTGACATCGGTTAGGCCTTTCGAGTATACAGAGGTAATTTGCTAATAAACTTTGCTTGTCACATGTGGTTTAATATTGCTACTGCACATCTTTTCTGATAAAGAACTCGATTTTCCTATTCCAGGTTGTATTAAAGGATGAATCTGATATTGACCCCAATGATCAAAATTCAATTCTTGAACACTTGGACAAAGTAGTGGGTTTTCTGTTTGTTTAAATCTTCAAGTTATATTAGACTTATTCAGTTTTCTTTGTTTTAGAATACTAGTTTCTTACAGCGAGTTGATCTCTCTCTCTCTCTCTCTTTTAATTTCCAATTTGGCAGCATATGATACGTAATTAATAACGTACAACTTGAAATCCCTTTCAGGTGAGAAATCTGATAGAAAAATGCAGAAAAAAGGCTGTTGCTAGATCAGAGCTGAAACTTCCACTAATCCGTATAAAGGTAAATTCTGCATACACTTGAAATGCTATTGCGATCTAAAGGATTTATGCGTGTGCACTTCTTTCTCTTTGGATCTATTTCCTATTCCATATTTCGTCTCCGAAGCAATTTCATCTAGTATATTTTATTTTCTTGATCTTTAACTGTTTCGACTTTCAAGTAGTTCATGTACAACGGAATGCTGTCCTTTGACCAGTGACACGTGAATTTGCAAATTAAAAAACTAATAAAAAAATTTAAAAACAAAGAGAGAGAGAGAGAGAGAGAGAGAGAATAGGAAAATCCTTAACCAGATTGCTTTTAAATGTCTCCCTCCCTTTTTCCTTCATATATAGCTTTAATCATGCCTTGTTCTGTTATTTGTTAGTTTTCCAGGAAACATGGCCTGGTTATTTTACACGACCCATTCTTTCAGTTTGCATTTGCTTTTTAGGGGCTAGTCCACCAATTTGTGACTAGTCTTATGCACCATTTTGTAAAACATTCCATGTCTTTTTTGTAGACTATAATTTCTGACAAATGGCCCTTAAGTCTCTTTCTGGCTTGGGAGGTTAGCTAATGCGGTTAATTTGACAGGTAGACTATTCTGGATTCATGACAATCAATCCGCAAAGATTTGGTCAAAAGTATGTGGGAAAGGTATCTTCAATCTTCCACTTATCCTGTAATAGTTAGCTAGTGGTTAATTTTCATGACCATTACGCTTGGGAACTAAATTATTGAATAAAACATATTGTAGGTAGCAAACCCTCAAGACATTCTTATATTTTCAAAGGCTTCAAGAAAGGGTCGAACTGAAGGTAAGTTAATTGTTCTCAAAATACTTGGGCAAATTATAAATTTTTACCATGCAGTTACTTTTGATTTCCTAAACAAGTGTTTATTATAATAATCTAGTATTAACCTTTATCTTCTTTCTTTCCGGTAGCGAAAATTAATGACTCTGAACAACTTCGGCCAGAAGAGCTTAATCAACAAAACATAGAGGCTTTAGTTGCTGAAAATAATCTGGTATCAACAATTTTCTTCTCTCTTTCCTTTCTGTTTGCATCACACTTGAATAGAATTTAAATCAGAGATAACTGTCAGTTGAAAAACAAAATCTAATCCAAGTCTTAAGTGAGGCATACTGGTACTTTAATGGGTTTGCTTCCTGATTTTGAAGTGAATTCAAATTTGCTCGAGTATTGAAAAGAATGATAACAGGGGCTTATTAGTATGACATACTTTGTGTAATGATATGACTCCATGGTTCATGGCTCATGGCTCATGGCAATATTTATAAATATATACTTATATATTTATATATTTATATATATATATTTTTTAGGGAAGGCTCATGCCAAAATTTGATCATGCAGAAAATGGAAATTCTTCCAGTCAATGATCTGGATGTTGCATTACACAATTTTGTTAATAAGGATGACAAATTGGCTTTCTACTCTTGTGTTCAATACAATCTTCAGGAAACACGTGTAAGTAACTCTTTGTATCTGTATTTTTCAATTGTAGAATTTTTCAAGAATGGCGTGATTAATTTTTCAATGAATCACACTATTCTTTGCCTTATCCCGAAAAAGGCAGATTCGAGAAAATTGAAAGACTTTAGGCCAATAAGCTTGGTTACTAGTGTCTATAAAATTTTGGCAAAAGTTTTGGCCAATCGATTACGGGAAGTGCTTGGGGACACTATTTCATATTCACAAGGAGCTTTTGTAAAAGGGAGACAAATTCTTGATGTGGTGTTGGTAGCCAATGAAGCGGTGGAGGAATATCGATCAAAGAAGAAATAAGGTATGGTCTTCAAGGTGGATTTTGAGAAAGCATATGATCATGTTAGATGGAGATTGCTTGATTTTGTGATGGAAAGGAAGGGTTTTGGCCTGAGATGGAGGAAATGGTTGAGAGGATGTTTGAAGTCGGCAAATTTTTCGATTATGGTTAATGGCAAACCGAGGGGAAATTTTGGTGCTACAAGGGGGTTAAGACAAGGAGATCCTCTCTTTCCTTTTTTATTCACTTTGGTGGTTGATGTGCTTGGGAGGCTCATGGATGAAGCAGTGGAGGTTGGAGTGGTGAAGGGGTTCAGAATTGGTAGAGAGGAAGTGGGTGTTTCCCATCTCCAATTTGCTGATGATACTTTGGTTTTATTGGAGGTTGGCCGAGAGAATCTTAAGAATGCTAAGTGCATATTGAAATTTTTACTGAATGTTCGGGATTGAAGATCAATATGGGCAAAAGTATTATAGCAGGTATAAATGTGGATGAGGCTATGGTTAAAGATTTGGCTTTAGAGTTTGGTTGTGAAGTGGGATAATGACCCCTAAAGTATTTGGGCCTTCCATTGGGAGAAAATCCATTGACATTGGAATTTTAGACACCAGTAATAGAAAAAGTTTTCAAAAGATTAGATGGGTGGAAGAAAGGTTTTCTCTCTAGATGAAGGAGAGTGACTTTGATTCAATCAGTTCTTTCTAGTTTGCCGATATACTACATGTCGATTTTCAAGTTGCCAGGACAAGTGGCGGAGATTTTGGAGGAATGATGAGGGCTTTCCTATGGGACGTTCAAGAAGTGGGGGGGGGGGGGGGGGGGGGGGGGGTGTGGGTGTGGGGGGAGTGAAGAGTCTTGCGGCATGGGAAATTATCATGAAGAGAAAACGGAATGGAGGGTTGGGTTTGGTTAATTTGAAAAAGAAGAATGTGGCACTCTTGGGTAAGTGGCTATGGAGATTTCCGTTAGAACAACAATCTTTATGGGCAAAGATAATTAAGAGCAAGTATCTCAGGGTTTGCAAACTTTTCTTTAAAATATTTCCTTGAGAGTGGGAGCGGGAAATAGAATCAGGTTCTGGAGAGATGTTTGGTGCGGAGACACAACTTTTGAGTCTTCATTCCCTCGGTTTTTTAGACTATCTGTTCTCCCTAATGTGTTTATAGCCGATATTTTAGGGAGATGGAGGAGATGCAATCTTTGCTGTTAAGGATCCATTCTTTCTCACAAAATGGGTCGAGGCCGGATCATAGGGTATGGGTGTGTGATTCATCAGGATTTACTTGCAAGTCCTTCTTTCTTTCGTTAGTGGATAACCCCGAAATAACACTTGTGACATGGTCCAGAGGAGAAATCCTCATTCGGCATTGTCTCCCTCTTGGTGTATTCTCTGCAGGAACAACAGCGAAACATAAGATCACTTGTTGCTTCATTGTGAAGTGGCGAGTGCCTTATGGAAAATATTGCTAAAGGAAGCGGGATTCTTGTGGGTCTTTCCAGCGCATTGTCAATCGTTGATGGTGAAAGATATGGTGGGGTTGGGGTCCAATAAAAAAGCAAAAGTTCTGTGGAGATGTATGGTGCTATCTTTATTATGGACCATTTTGATGGAAAGAAATTCTAGGATTTTTGCGGAAAGGAGTATGGAATTGATTGACATTTTTGAAGAGGCTAAATACTTAGCTTCCTTATGGGCTTCAACAGACAAAGAGTTTAAGGGTTTTCCATTCTTCTTGATCATTTTAAATTGGATGGATGTAATTGGTAGATAGTGGGTTGATGAGGATTAGAATTGTTTAGAGTTTGTATGGTTTACTTTTTATTTTCTGTTGTCTCTCTTGTGTTGAGGATTCCTCATCCTCTTTCCTTGTAATTGATTTATAATCAATGAAAAGGCTTTTTCTTATCAAAATTTTCTTTTCAATTGCAGGAATATTGTGTTAGTCAAAGGTTTATCTTCAATTCATTCTATATACGTAGTCAAGTATTTTTGAGATGTTAACCTGTTCGTATACTAGATATGAGATTCTATTTTAAGGCCAAACAATTACTTCTTAAATATTAAAGAGACATCTCTATTTATTAAGTTTCTTCATTCACTGATGGCAATTACTGCTTATTCCTCTATTTCCTTCAGAATAAAATTGGAAAGGATTCCGACACCCTGAAATTTGAAGAGGAAGATTTGATTCTTAAAGTCGGAGAATGCTTGGAGGCAAGAAGTTCACTATTTTTCTATTTGTTTCTGTGCTTACGTTACTTATTTCCTACATTTTTTTTTTAAGTATTTATTTCCTAAATTCTGCTTTAGGGAGGTTTTTACTTCCACTAATATTTTTTTTCATTAATGTGTTTGTGCTTTTGTCTTTCACAGGAACGCGTCAAGGAAAGGTCCACTCGCTCCAAAGATAGTGAACAGTTCTCTTCAGCTTTTCAATCCTTGGAGGTACTTTATTTTTTTCCTACTTTGCCAAAGCTGCAGGACTCATCCTGTGCTGGCAGCAGAGGTTGAGCTGCTAATTTCTAGCATTCAAAAATTCAAACATCTGCTTTACCTTATGGTTTTCTTTCTTTCTTTTTTTAATTTATTTTGGTAGGATTTCAGAAGTAATAGTGGCGCAGGACTCAGAAGTGCAGTTTCCTTTAGTGATGATGACGAAGACGCAGCACAGATGCCTGTGTTGAAATCAACTGCTAGAGGTCGGAAGGTGTCTTCAAGGCCATCTGCTGCTGCATTAGAACTTGAGAAAGGGAAGATCTCCACTAGAGGAAGGGGAAGGGGCAGGGGTAGGGGTAGGGGTAGGGGTAGTACAACCAGTAACTTGAAGCAGACGACTCTTGATGCTGCTCTTGGATTTCGCTCTTCTCAGAGGTTATCTTCTGATCTTTTTACTACATTAAAAAATTATAATAACTTGCCATTTAAGAAAGTATTTTCCAATCCAATTTAATGTTAAAGCATCAATATAACTATTGGCTATCGTTTCAGAAGGGGTATACAGTGGCAAAATCATTAAACACTTGCTAGTAGAAGCGTTCTGGACTTTTAGATTGCACTAAATACATCAAAATTTACGTTGCTTCTACAGATCTGCATCAATTGCTGCAACTGCTGCAGTTCAAAATATCGCTGACGACGAGGAAAATATGGATTCTGCTTCAAGCGAAGATGCAGGGGGATTTGAAGTTGATCTCAGTTCGGTATGAATTTCTTATCTTGATCCATTTTAATTTGAGATCGGAATCAGCTTGCTCTTTTCTAGGTTTAAGGAAAACCTTCAGAAAAAAGGTCAAGCTACTGTTCTATGTTATTTAAGCTTATTAGGCGTCTGCATTTTCGTTTATTTGATCATTGTCTAGTGCACCAGCATCTCTTTGGCATGGTAAATGTTTTTTTCAATCTGTTAGCCAGGATATAGTTGCCCATATCTAGAGCTGGGTGAAAAGCAAAATACAAATGACTGCGCAGAATTTGTGCTTCCAGTTCCTTTTTCTACTCAATCTCATAATTCATTGAACTTGGTTTGGCTTTTGAAGGAAAATGATGAAAGTGTAAAAGGCAAAGGACGCAAAAGGGCTGCTCCAAGGGGAAGGGGTAGAGGGTCTACACAATCCTCTAAGCGGGGAAGGGCATCAGACAACTCTACAGTGCATCGGATGCTTATGAGCAAGGATGATGATGACGACGACGACGATGGTGCAGCAAAGAGACCAACCAAGCCGCAACCTCGGGTTAGATTACATTTCTTTCCCTTCCCTATTTTTCGTTGCACCGGATGAATAAGTTGAGATCCTTATCAGTTGACATCTCAAGTCATGCTTGTGTAGTTCACATCATCTCAATCTTTTATTTTCATTTATCTAGTTATTCTCCGTATTCATAGTTGGCCATGATCGTCTTTTTTGCTTCATTTCTTAGGTAACAAGAAATTACGGCGCTCTAAGAAGGTAAGAAATGTTCAGACGAACCACTGTGGAAGGTTCAGAAGAGGTTGTAAGGAACATATGCTCAGCAAGAAGAAAATCCCCTTTATGCTAAAATTCTTGTAGATGGGTTGGATAATTTTATTATTGGAACTTTGGTTCTCTAGTTCTCTTCCTGTGTAAATTTTGGGTTCTATTTTAATTTTTTTTTATTTTTTTGTTGATATTAAAAATGATTATTTGTTTTGCGATTCAACTTGGATTTTTTTTTTTTTTTTTTTTGGGTTAGTCTGAGCCTCTGTTTTTACTTCATCAGAATGATGAAATAACTAAAACACAATCCCTATCCTTTTAAAATAATATATATATATTATTATAATTTTTTTTTAAAAAAAAGGGGCAATCCTTATGGTTTTCGGTTTTCTTTTCTCTTAATTTTTAGAAAAATTAAATTGACTCCAAGTGCTTCTAATTAATTAGCAATAGTAACACAGGATAAAAAGAAAGTTTTATCATCAGAAAATTTTATTATTGCAACATTAATATGCAATTTTACTAACAAATGAATTACTTATGACTCTCTGATTACAAATTAATTTATGACATTTGGGATTGGACATCAAAGTCATTGACTTTTTCTTCTTCCCTTTTTCTTTTTTCTGACCAACACAATCAAATTCGTATCCAAATAAAATTCTAACTTAAAGGGGAAGCTGTGGCAAGCTTGGCTCTTAGGTCTTTTCTTAGGATCTTCCCTGAAGGAGACTTTGGAATTGCATGGACGAAGTAAACCTTGTGTAGTTTCTTGTAAAACACCACCTAGATTACAACAAAAATAAAGATTAAAAAAAAAATCAACCGTTAATTTGTTACTCAATTTAAACCGATTAGCAGGGATTGAATTGATTAATACTGGTTTTGTCCAAAGAGAGAAAATCTTGCATTACCTGTTTTGCTATGAATTCTTTGACAGCCTCTTCAGTGAGAATCACGTCAGATCGAACAACAAACGCGACGGGAACTTCACCGGCGACATCATCTTTTTGCCTGTAATTGTTAGCAACAGTCATGTCATTACGTTTCAGATCTAATTAACAGTCAGTGTAATAATATACATGTCAAGTAGTAACTTACGGGACTACTGCCGCATCTGCTATTGAAGGATGGCTCACAAGAAGGGCCTCGAGCTCTGCCGGAGGTACCTGATCCCATCACACGAAACCAAACAAAAATTTAATATTTTCACCCCCCAAAAAATGTGTATAAACACGTGAAAATATCACAAAGAAGTGTTATTATTTTGTCTAGGGGAAGAGAATGATAATATACCTGAAAGCCTTTGAATTTGATAAGCTCCTTAACTCTATCAACGATGTAAATCTCGTCGTCGTCATCGACATAACCTATGTCACCGGTGTGAAGCCAACCGTCAACGTCTATGGTGGCTGCCGTGGCCTTGTCATCGTTCAAATAGCCTGTTCATAAATTTAAAAAAAAAAAAAAAAAAAAAAATCGAGCAAATGAATAAAGCTTAAAATTGTATTAATCGCAATTGGTGATGCAACATGGAACGAGTGTTTTAGTGAGAGAGAATCTAATATTAATTATTTGGTACCTTTCATGATCTGGGCTCCTCGGATGCAAATCTCTCCAGGTTGGTTGTAGCCAAGAGAAGAGCCATTGTCAGGGTCAATAACCTTGAGCTCAGCATTCCTAACGACAGTGCCACATGAGCCTGACTTGGTTGGGTGTGGCTGCTTTGCAAAGCTCAAGCACATTGATAGCACTGGTCCTGCCTCTGTCATCCCATACCCCTGTTTCATTTTTAATTCCCAATTAAATTTTTTTTTTTTTTTTTAATCGCCTCTCTCTGTATATCTGTGTATTATCTATCTATATACCCTCTAGAGGTATAACAATTTTATATTTTGCAACACTAATAGGGTAATAATTACTTTGATTTCAAGGAAATTTCATAAATATTTAATGTTTTAAAACTGAATCTTATCGATACAGGTTTTTTTTTTTCATATGCTAATATAAAATTTAATGTAGAATTAAATAATGTATCCCTAAAAATGTAACCACAATTGGCTGTGCTGGACACGTGAGAAACAGCAGTTCCCAACTATCATTCCACATATTTGATATTTCAGTGGTTCTAGCATAATTCGATATAAATAAATAAATAAATATAAATATATATATATATATATATATATGCACACACAGCTGATGATATTTATGAATTTAAAAGAAGTCCCGTGAATCCGGAATTCTTTTGCTGTACGACTTTCCTATCTAGTTAAAATTCGTTTAGGTAAATTTCTTACAACTACCGACTCAAGATTGTGAAAAGTTATTTATATATAATTTAGTGAGTTAAGTCAAATTGACAGAAACAGTCCCTCAATTTTAGTGGAATGTTGAAGATGCCCTTTTCAGACTGCACCTCCAACTACTCGTGAACTTCAGCAAAAAAAAAAATAATAATAAAATAGAACAAAAATAAAGTTGTACACTGTGATGATCTCGTGTGGAATCTAAAATTAAAATTGCTTTTTTGTCATCTCTCGGACACATCAAAACTCTCTCTCTCTTTTTCATTCTACAGATTAAAAATAAATAAATCAGTTTTGAAGTTTTCATAATGGGCCGTTTACTTTCTCTTTCTTTTAACACACACTTATTTAATATAATATTATATACAGCGGCAGAAGAAGGAGTAATGGAAATTAATTACAAACCTGACCAAGAACTGCCTGAGGGACTCGGCTTCTTAGCGCGTCCTGGAGCTCCTTACCGAGCGGCGCGGCTCCGGAGAGCACGAGGCGAATGGAGCTGAGATCGTAGTCAGCCACCTTGGGGTTCTTCGCCAGCGCCAGCACCAGCGGCGGCACGACCGCGGCCACCGACACCCGGTGGCGCTGTATGAGGTCCAGCAGCACCCCGATCTCGAACTTGTGCATGAGTAGCACCGCCGCCCCCGCCCGGAGCGAGCAGAGCAGCACGCTGTTCAGCGAGTATATGTGGAACAGCGGCAGCACGCACAGCACCACGTCCTCCGTCATCAGATGCAGGTTCGGATTCTCCCCGTCCACCTGCTGCGCCACGCTCGTGATCAGGCTCTTGTGGGTCAGCACCACACCTTTCGGTAGCCCCGTTGTTCCCGAGGAGAACGGCAGCGCAACGGCGTCATTTTCATTGAAGTTTTCCTCTTCTACGTTCTCCGGCACGTCCTCCGAGAGGAGTGCCGAGAAGTGTAGGCAATCCTCCGGAGGAGTGTCGGTGGTGACGACTTTAAAATCCTCCCCCATCACGGGGAAGTTCTTTTCAGCGGTGGGGTCTCGGCGGAGCTTGTCGACGTATTGGGATTGTGTAATGATGAGTTTAGCATTTGCAGCGGTGAACTGTTTGAAAATCTCGGCGGCGGTGTAGAAAGGATTGGCGGTGGTAGTGACGGCGCCGAGCATGGAAGCTGCCATGAAGGAGAAGACGAACTCGGGGCAGTTCTGGAGGAGGATCATGATCACATCTCCTTTTTTGATGCCGAGACCGGAGAGCCCGGCCGCGGTCTTTTTGATGATGAGGTGTGTTTCTGCAAAACTGTAGCTCTTACCGGTGGTGCCAGAGATCAGACAGGGTCTGTCCGAGAACTTGGACAGACCCTCGAAACAGTATGCGTGGAGGGGGATGTTGTTTGAGATTTCGATGTCGGGCAATTTAGATTTGAAAACATGGGTGGTGGTGGTGGTGGTGGTGGTGGGAATGTTGGGAGAGATTTTTTCCACCGGCGTTTGTTGTTGTTGGGTTTCAAGGGAAGAGTTGTTTGCAACGGAAATCATTTTTTTTGTTTTTTTTGTTTCTTGGGTTTGTCGATTAGAATGAGAGTTTTCACTAGGTAGATTACAACGAAAATGCCTATGAGATATATAATAGAGAAAGAGAGAGAGAAGGAAGATAAAAGATGAGTTTCTCTCTTGCTATAGCTCTAATGGGGAAAAGTGGCTTATATAACTAAGGTAGCTAAACAAAACGGGCTTCAAGAAATGAGAGAGAGAGAGAGAGAAAATGGGGAAGGTTATATAATAATTAAAAGTCAAAATAAGTGCAAAGAAAAAGAGAGAGAGAGTCACAACGGAGGTAGGTGGGAGGAATGGTGTGCGTCTGAGACAAAGCATGCGAGATAAGGGGGTAGATGTGGCACGTTGGGGTCCAACTTGGTGGGTTGGTTTAGACGTTTTAGTAGAGTGTGAAAAACTCTTTTTGTTCTTATTTTTTATTTTTTATATTTATTTTTAATTGGTATAATTAGAATAATAATTAAATAAAAAACCGGTTTAGACTTTAGAATAGGTATTTTTTAATGTAGCTGGAATTTAGAATTAAAAAAATTGTAAAGTAAGGATGTGCATTTGCTCCACCTCACCTTCTTCAATGTACTAAACCAAAAACCAAAAACCAAAAACCAAAAACCAAAATCCAAAATCCAAAGGCCGAAAAACCAAGCGTTCTTCGTTCTCCTCCTCCTCAGGGTCTTACCTACCCCTCTCTCTCTCTTTCTCTCTTTCTCTATGATGAGTCTCTCACATGACATGTGACGCAGATGTGTATAATATGAGTATATTCCACGTTTAGCCCTTTTCGACCACGATTTTTAATTGGTCTCCTCTCTCTCTCTCTCTCTCTCTCTCTCGCCTCTTCTTCTTTTTCATTCTTAATATTTGTCCCTGTACTGCACTCTTTAATAAACCACCCGCCGCACAAGTCACAACCACTATATAGCACAGCCAACATTGGCCGAGGCAGCTGCCTTTCTGGCCTTTTCAGGTTTAAACTTCTTTTACCCCCCCCCCCCCCCCCCCCCCCCAAAAAAAAAAAAAAAAAAAAAAAAACACTTGTCCTAGAGTAATTTTTCAAATTCTAACTGTTTAAAACTATATGTTTTTTAACTGTATTCACTAAAGTAATTTTGTCGTAGGTTTACCAGCAAAAAAAAATTTTTTTTGGTGGTACGTTACCCAAACAAAATTAAAAAAAAACCCCCTTATCGTAGAGCAATTTTTCGATATCTAATTATTTAGAACTATATACGTTATAGCGGTCATTGCAAAATAATATATCTTATAACTTTAGTTACTTTTTTTTTTTGTATTAAGATGTGATTATTGCTAATTAGTCTTAAAAACATATCAAGAAAATTTAGTTACTAAGTATTAGATTTAGCGTACTATTTTGGCCTGAATTGAGAGTTTTTTATTATTATTATTATTTTAAACAATTGGACATCCAAAGAGAAAGGGAAAAACGGAAATGAAAAGGTTAGGAAAAAAAAAAAAGAAGAAAAATATTGAATTTATTAATTCGAAATTATTCTCGTCCAATCGAATTTGTGGACTTTTTTTTTTCAATTATAGCTGATAATATCAGTTTCTGATCTGTTTCTTAAAAATCTGGCTATTTCTCAGAAACATCTTACATTGGAAAAATATTCCCATTTGTCTTTTATTTGATGCTATGTTTGGTAAGAGGGATAGAAAATAAAAAGAAAGGAAAAGTAAAATCTCTAAGTGATGGAAATATATGAGGTTTTTCATCATATTGTTTGGTAGAAGAGAAAGAAAATGTTTAATCAAATGTATTTTATAATTATAACATTATATAAATTAGGAGATGATGATATATTAATATTATGTTTGGTAGGGTGGAAAAGATAAATGAATGAAGTGGGTCGAGGGAAAGTTGATAGAAATTGATTGAGTTGGTTGTATGGTAAGAAGGAAAAGAGAAGGGAAAGGAAATATGATGGAAAAATATTATAATTTGGTCTACTTTTTTTTCCCCTCCAAAAATAAGAGGAAAACCAAAATCTATCCATAACTATTAAAATTACTATTTTATCCCTATTTTTAAACTAAAATAATATAGATATATATATAAATAAAGTAGTAATTACATGACCTTCTTTTTTCTTTCATTCCATGATAAAGGAAAAATAAAATATTTCATCTCATTCCTATTTCCTTTCACTTCCATTTTTCATTTCTCTCTTATTTTCTTTCCTTCTTATCAAACATAGGCTAGGGTCAAAATATGTATTTTACCCACATTGGCTTTGTCAAAAAATTTTCATTCACTTTTCTTCCCAAAGTTGGATGGATTAAAAAATGCTGGGGCTCATGGATTTTCAATTTCCCTTCCTTCCTAATTTCCTCTCTACCAAACAACTAAAATTCTATTTTTCTCTCCAAAATCCCTCATCTATTTTCCTACCTCTCCCTTTTTCACTCTACCAAACATAGCATAAGGCGGTGAATTAAAACACCAAGATGATGTCAACGTGTTAGTTAGTGATCTTCCCTAGTTATATTATAAACCATCTTTTTACTTTTAACACATTTTGTTTTAATAATGATGAGACTCATGTGAAAATTATGTAATTTCGTATTTAATATGATTGAAATATGTGAAGTTTGAATTTTCACTTTTTAAGTTAGATACGAAATTATCATTAGATTATGTCTATAATCATTAAATCCTCACTTTCAATCTATTAAAAAGAAGAAGAAGAAGGGAAAAAAAAAAAGAATCCTCACTTTCAAATTAAAAAAAAAAAAAAGAAGAACAGGAAGAAAAATAAACGATTAGGAAAAGGCAATAGGTTACAAGCTTAGTCGAATGAATGATTGCTTTGTTAACAAAAATAGAAAAGACGGGGGGGGGGGGGGGGGGGGGGGGGGGGGGGGGGGGGGGGGGGGTGGGGGGGGGGGGAAGGGGGAAGGGAGAAGGAAGAAGAAGTTAGTTGATTGGAGAACGTGTGACATGCTCTTATTGTGGGTGTAGGTAGAAGTTTTTGGACGTTATGTAATGCCATCTTTATTTTTGTTTTGTTTTGTTTTGTTTTGTTTTTTTTAAATAAAATATAAGGGTATTTGTTTTGACATGCAACATAATTAATGGCTGCTGTGTTTTGAACTTTTGACTAGAAAGAGTCACTAAATGGCCATGACTTGTCAAATTAATACCACACGCATGATGTAGGTAATGGCATTTCCAGTATTTGAACTGGTAAAATCATTTGACGTAAATAACTAATTACTCACTATTACATGAGGAAAAAAGAACAGAGCATCTTTTTTGTTTTTAGTAACTACAAAGGTATCATTTGAATTATAAAAAATAAAAAATAAAAAATAAATTTGTTTTACTTTCATCCCTCACGCGGTTTGAGAATGGAAAAAAAAAAAATTGGACAAAACAACCGAAATACTCTTTAATAGTTTATGAAAGTTGTTTTATACATGCGAAAACATGAAAAAGTCCTAAAACAAAACATGAAATAATTTTTTTTTTAAACTCAATTAATGATACTTTTACAGTTTCTGAAAACATAAGGATAAATTGAGAAAGAATTAATATGTAGAGGTATAGTTATATAATTAACTTAGACATTTATATTTAAAATGATGTTTCAAAACAAGCCATGTTCCCACATAATTAGTTTCATCTAATGTTGTTTGGTTGGTAGATAAGAAGGGGAATAACAAATAAGGAAATCAAATAATTACTGACTATTTAATTTTGCTTAAAATTTTTAAAAGAAATAAGAAACTCGCTCACTGTTATATAGTTTTCATATGTCATAATTTTCTATCAAAATCCATCTAAAAGTAGAAAAAGATTGAATATAATAGAGCTTACTGCAATTTTTGTTCATTTTACGAAACTATAGATACAAAATCAATATTATGAATCTTTTTTTTTTTTTAAATAAAAAAGAAAGCGCGTGTTATGATATATAGCATCCATTAAAAAAAAAAAAGAAAAAAGAAAGAAAGAAACAAATATTACAAAGTGGGATTGAACTGTCAACTCCCCATCTGAAGTCTTCTCCAACCCGTATTTCTTTTTTTATGTCATGACATGTCAATATAAATATAAAACTCATACAAAATATATTCTTTATTATGATTTGAGAGAATTTGGTTAAGGAAAAAGAGACATCTAATTACTCCAAGCTAGACGAACGGAAGTTCCAAATTTCAACCCACTCAAAACTCAAAAGGAAAGAGAGGGAAAATCTGTTATGTTAATCACGTGTGAATCTCTCTGTATAGATTCTTGAAGGTTAGCTCTATCCCGTGGACCACAGCCAAAGCACCATCCATCTAACATATATGATTTTACTCTCAAAATTTTTAATTAAGAATCAAATATTGCGGTATCAGAATAATCTGAATTATTTATGTAATTATTTGCTGGATCCATGTGTTTTTATTATCATCACAACGGGACAATACAAATATTTGCCACATTGGACAAAGTTAGCTATGTATTGTTATTTGTCCAGGGAAAAAAAGAAAAGGAGGGGTAGGTAAAGCTTTTTAGTTTCATAAACATTTAATAATATACATGTATGGTGTATAATTTATATAATATGACCTCGAGGCACATGCTCAATATGATTTACATGTCCACCTACAAGTTGGGGAAAAAAAAAAAAAGAATGACATTGCAGGCAGAGCAAAATTGAAGATATTAATTACTTTTTATGTGCCTTACAGTTCTCACTTATTGACTAGAATATTATCTTGGATTTTAGAAAAAAAAAAAAAAAAAATTCAAGTGCTTAGTCATAATTTTACGTACTTTTAGAAAATAAAAAAATAAATATTTTTCACGATAAAATCTCATACTGATAATGTATATTTTTCTTATAAATTATATCAAAATAAATTGTTCTCTTTTTATTTATTTATTTATAAATCTGATATCTGAAAAACAAAATCATATTAATAATATCATTTTCAAGTCTACTATAAAATTTGTAAAAATAAAAAAAGAAAAGAAAAGAAAGAAAATAACATTCCATACTAAACAACACAAAACTAAAAAAGCTTTAATTACTTGTATCTCCCTTAAAGTTTGTACTCCTGAATGAAGTTTACATTCTAGTTACTCTTGTTAAAAAAAAAAAAAAACATTTTATACAGTCTGTTTGGATCATCATTTTAAAACTATTTTTGAATATTATTTAAAATGTCTTTTACAATGTTTTCTCTCACAACAATATAAATTTACTGTTTAAATTTAATTTTCAAATCTGCAATCCAAATGGGGTTAAGTTTATTAAAATTTTGGTGAGCAAAATTATTCTGAATTTAAGACAACATTGAAGATAAATAGACAGTAAGGCATTGTTTTAAAATGATAATTGTGTACAAGCCCAAAAGAGGAAAATTTTTCTCGGGGATGAAGTGTAATTAAGTGACCAAGAAAAAGGCTATCGAGCCCGTGGACCAACGGCAACAATGATTCATTCACCCAAAAAAAAAAAAAAAAAAAAAAAAAAAGGCAACAATGATTCAACATGCATGGCGTTGCAAATAAGAAAAAATAGATGAGATGACTTCCATCACGTGAGTTGACTGATGATTTTGATACTTTAATGGTGTTTTGAATCTTTCGTGGTGCTCACTATTTTTTTTCTCAATAATTAGTTGACAAGCACTTGTTTTAGAGACAAATAAATGAGGGAAAAAAAAAAAAAAAGGGATTGTACCGTGATAATAACTAAATTATAATGTGGTGATTATTGAACATGACAACCTAATAAAATGGACCAAAGCATTGTTCAACATAAATTTATCCTTTTAAATATAGGCAATAAACTAATTGACAAGTATGTGTGTGTAATAGATAAGCAAAAGAAAAAGTTAAAAAAAAAAAAAAAAAGGACTGGACCACTATGTTGCAGCCCAATAAATGTTATGTAGCAACATTAGAGGGGAGAAAGAAAGTAGGGGTTGACTTATATAAATATATATATATATATATATATATAGTAGGAGAATTAGTATATGTTTGATATCAAGGTTTGGATCATAATTTATAATTTAATTTTTATTTTTATCTGAAAAATCAATATCAATTTCAATATTCACAGTTATTATTATAGTTTTATAACTCAAACTTTAAAAGTTCATGACTTTGCATATATAAATTCAAATAAGATGATTTTTTTTTAAAATTACATAGAATTTTGGGATGAATGAAGCAAGTTCCATATCGATTTTTATTTTTTCCGAACACATTTCAAATTTTTATTTTTTAACTCCAGCAATTACAACGTCTCACCAAATACACTATTCAATTCAAACCCAAATTCTACAATTCAAATCTTAGCACCAAACGCATGCTTAGCCTATTAGTTCTTAAACTATAAACTTGAGAAAATTTTGATTAATTACTTTTAAACATTTATTTTTCTTCAAGGGGTTTGAAATTTGATGAAGATAATTGTAAAATAACTATAAATTTTTTTAAAAATAATTACATTAAATACAAAAGACTCTAATTTTTCAAGGTTTTTAACGCAATAAAGATGGCATTTTACACCTAGTGAGACTATTTCTATAAAATACAAACCTTTTTTTTTCCTGTAAAATATATACTTGACCAAATATTTTTGGATAGAATACATACTTTTGGGATCGTTATTTATTATTTGTTTATTTTCACAAATTATAGCTTACATTAGAATTTAGGCAAAATAGAGCCAAAAAAAAAAAAGGGGACTGAAATGCAATAAGCCAAAAGAAAAAGGGCTAAGCTGAAGAGTGAATCCCATGGACCAACCGGGAGTTAACACACAAGGCGGATATAAGTAAATTAAACAAGAACGGTCGTAGACAAGCACTACCCCCCCTTAAACCCTAACCCCATCTTCTACTTCTTCTTCGCAAAAGGTGGAGGGTTTAGTGCAAAAACATAACCGACCTCAACGGCCATGGCGTGGTTACCTCTCAAGAGGAACTACAGCTGCGTCCCGTCTCTGCAGCAGTTCTACACTGGCGGTCCCTTGGTCGTCTCATCCGACTGCTCCTTCCTCGTCTGCGCCTGCGGAGAGTCTATCAAGATCGTCGATTCCTCCAACGCCGCCATTCGCTCCTCCATCGACGGCGGAGACTCCGAGGCCGTCACCGCCCTCGCTCTCAGCCCCGACGACAAGGTTCTCTTCTCCTCCGGCCACAGCCGCCAGATTAGGGTCTGGGACCTCTCCACCTTGAAGTGCGTCAGGTCCTGGAAGGTAAAATTGGATTCGAATTCTCCCATTTCTGTTTGGTTCCGTTGAGAATTTTGAAAAACGTCTTCTTGGTGATGAGATTAAAGAGAAGCTCACATTGCAAAGCGGAAATGATATGATTCAACTGATTTCGATTATGTTTGGTTGTCTGTAGAAATAAAGTGACAGAATTTGTTTGTTTGGTGATAAAATTGAAGAGCAAAGTAACATTTATTCAGTGAAAATGATTTCTTTATTTATTTGGTTATTGGATTGGGTAGGGACACGATGGTCCTGTGATGGGTATGGCTTGTCACCCATCAGGGGGATTGCTGGCGACGGCAGGAGCAGATAGGAAAGTTCTGGTTTGGGATGTTGATGGAGGCTTCTGCACTCATTACTTCAAGGGCCACAAAGGTGTTGTTTCCAGTATTCTGTTCCATCCTGATCCTTCAAAGCCACTTGTAAGTTTAATCTCAATTAGTATTTTGCTCTTAGTTGCCTTTGCCTCTTCTTAGATAGTTGTAATGTAAACTACTTGTATTTACTTGCCCACGTGTACATATCAGGTTATAGGGTACTAGGATTTACGGGGAATTTCGGCTTGGTGTAAGTCTTTTTGAGAAAAAGATGTTATCTTTTTTGCAATTACAACATTTCACTTGATCAATGACTCAAATTTTTGTTCAATTGACCATGCAATGTTCTGGGATGGGTTTAGAGGAGAAATGGTATGGCCGTTTATTTTGTATTTATGCCTACTGAGATTAATTGGAAATTGCGGCTTGGTCTAACCTGTTTCAAGAAAAATGATATCTTTTTAGCAATTCCCCATGTTTTACCCTATCGTTGATTCGAATTAATTTTTGTTTTGATTGATCTTTTGGGATCACCTTTGTAGCTTTTTTCTGGAAGTGATGACGCAAGTGTACAAGTTTGGGATCTTTTAACTAAGAAGTGCGCTGCAACCTTGAATGGACATCACTCAACTGTGACTTCCATGGCAGTATCTGAAGATGGTGAGACCTTGGTCAGTGCTGGACGAGATAAGGTAGGGCTGATACTCGATAATTTGTGGATTATGCTCAGATACCTTATGTTGCTCTGTGCTATCTTGGAATTTAAGTCTTGGCTAGGAGCTGATGTTTCAAATGATTTCAGGTTGTAATGTTGTGGGACCTTAATGACTACAGTTGCAAGAAAACTGTATTAACATACGAAACTCTTGAAGCCGTGTGCATTATTCAGTCTGGTAGTCCTTTTGCGTCGTGTCTTAATTTACACGATCAACAGAATGGGAAGAAAAGCGGGTTAAAAGGAATGTATTTTGTAACAGTTGGTGAACGTGGGGTCGTACGGGTATGGAGTTCTGAAAGGTAAACCATTAGGGTACTTTATTGGTACCTTTCTTTTGTAATGTTAACATTGAAAAGATGTACTACTTGTTATGACTTGGAGGCCCTTAGGGACCTTTTTTATATGTAGCCCTTTTGGTTTGTTTTTAACTATGAATTTAACTTTATTTATGTTTTTGTTTTGGCAGAGCAGCCTGCCTGTTTGAGCAAAAGTCCTCAGATGTTACTGTCAGTTCGGATACGGATGAAACCAAAAGGGGCTTCACTGCTGCGGTTATGCTGCCCCTGGATCAAGGATTGCTTTGTGTGACTGTAGATCAGCAACTTCTTGTGTATTCCCCAGTAAAAAGCCCTGAAGGAATGGGCTTAGTCCTGATAAAAAGACTTGTAGGGTACAATGAAGAAATTGTTGATATGAAGTTTTTAGGAAATGAAGAAAATCTTCTTGCAGTTGCTACAAATACTGAACAGGTAAGTTTCTATGGATCTTTTGCGTCCTAATTTTAGCTTTGCAAGTTATGGATGTGGCTCCAGCAGTTAGTTGGTTCAGCTGAAAACTATGGATGCTCAGTAAGTTAGGATGATATTCATGCATGGTAATTACGTCCTCAAGTGCATGCAAATTGCAATGCAACGGCTGATAAGTACCAGTTATAAGCTTTTAGTTCTCATCATATTGCAAAATTTGGACTTGCAGGTACGAGTGTACGATCTTGCATCAATGTCATGTGATTATGTATTGAGCGGTCACACTGAAACTGTTCTCTGTGTCGATACCTGTGTATCTAGTCCTGGAAGAACACTAATTGTAACTGGAAGCAAGGACAAAAGTGTAAGTTTCATTTTCTCTGTCCTCCCGTGAGGTCATATTGGGTTTGCTCGCACACACACAAAAGAGACTGTATTTATTTACGCTATTTTGATTTCATATTTGGCTATATCTCATACTTGATCACGCGTACAGGTTAGGTTGTGGGACTCGGAAAGCAAAAGTTGCCTTGGAGTCGGTATGGGTCACATGGGTGCTGTTGGAGCTGTTGCTTTCTCGAAGAAACAACGATCATTCTTTGTTAGTGGTAGTAGGTGAGAATGCAGGCCATCATTAAATAAAACCCTAATTTGATAGCTGTCTGTGTACAGTTTCTTTATATCTCTTTCATGACCTGTATGATTGGTTCTTTCATTTGGTATTTATGCTCATGGTTGTTTCTTTATATATCTTTCATGACCTATATATTTGGTTGGTTCTTTCAGTGACCGTACTCTCAAGGTGTGGAGCTTGAATGGTGTCTCAGATGGTGTGGAACAGCCTATTAATTTAAAAGCCAAAGCTGTTGTGGCAGCACATGATAAAGATATCAATTCTTTAGCTATTGCACCAAATGATAGTTTAGTTTGTAGTGGTTCCCAGGTTCGTAATGCTTTTCTTCTCTTCTATTTTTTTTTTTTTTTTATAATTTTATTTCAATTGTTGTAAGGGAGAAAGGGAAGGTCCCTATAGCCGCTTAGGAATATGCCTTCTTTGAGATAACTAAAGTTACTCATTTACTTATCATTTTTTGGTCTTTTCTTGGTTAAACAGGACCGCACTGCTTGTGTATGGACTCTTCCAGATCTTGTATCTGTTACAGTACTTAAAGGGCACAAAAGGGGAATTTGGTCTGTTGAATTTTCTCCGGTGGATCAATGTGTCATAACAGCATCTGGGGATAAGACAATAAAGATTTGGGCTATATCTGATGGCTCGTGCTTGAAAACATTTGAGGGGCATACATCAAGTGTGTTAAGAGCATCATTTCTTTCTCGTGGAACGCAGTTTGTTTCTTGTGGTAATGAGCCTAACGGTCACTGACCTCATCTTTCTTATTTCTCACTTCCCCCTGACATGACATATTGGATCAACTTGCTAATGATTGCAGGTGCTGATGGTTTGGTAAAGCTCTGGACAGTCAAAACCAACGAATGCATTGCTACATACGACCAGCATGAGGACAAGGTGCTGAAAATATACTTTTGTTCTTGCTCTCTTTTTGTTAGTGATAGTCGGAGCCAACTTTTTCTAGATCTGTAAGATTGGGAAAACATTAGTGATTGCTATTGGTAAAGGAAATAGTATAAAGGCTCCTCCATTTTTTTTGGTGCCATCTTTATCCTGTTCATGTAAAATTTGCTTGGATGATTAAGCGAACGGAGAACTGTAATGACTAATGAGTGAGGGGAGGACTAGCTTGCCAGCTTGGTTAATAATTTTTGAAATTTATTAAGTATAATCTGAAAAACTAGTTAACTCGGCTACCATGATTTTTCTTCTTAGGGATGGGTCATATTAGGTCAGGGTGAAAGTATTCGATTTATGTTGACCAACCTTCCTCATTTAGATTGGCATTTAATAGAAAATGATGGAATGCATTATGAATCATGATATCTTTCGTAATCATTTACTTATCTATTCAGTCATGAAGATTCTGTCCTTTCAAATAAAAACAGAGTTAAGGTTTTGTCCTGCAGGTTTGGGCTTTGGCTGTAGGGAAGAAAACGGAAATGCTGGCAACTGGTGGCGGTGATGCTGTCATCAATCTGTGGTATGATTCTACCGCATCTGATAAAGAGGAAGCTTTCCGGAGGGAGGTCAGTTGAGATAGATTTTGGGACGTTAAATCTTTCTTATGTTATTTTTTGTCGTCCATGGACCCTTAAATTACTAAATGCAACTATGATGTTGGAAAAACTTATAGGCCAGCGATTTTTAGCCCTTTAAGAATTTGTAGGTGCACATAAGTTTCCTGGGTCCATGCTTTGCTTCACTGGACTGATAGCATAAAAAAGCAATTCTATGTGTGAATAGATTAACAGTTTAACTTAAAAGTGGTATAGGGTTCCTATTTTGTCAAATATTTGATATTGAGATTGAATGCACCAGTGGGATTTGTGTTGTTGATGCAGGAGGAAGGGGTTCTCAAAGGTCAAGAACTTGAAAATGCCATAGTGGATGCTGATTATACAAAAGCAATACGACTTGCTTTTGAGCTTCACAGGCCACATAAGCTACTTGAGTTATTTTTAGAACTTTGCAGGTTTGCCATTCTCCCCCTTTTCTTTCTACCTATAGATGTTGGCATACTTTTAATCGAGTACTTTGCAGGAAGAGAGGAGCTGAAAATCAGATACAGAGAGCCCTTGATGCTCTGAGCAGGGAAGAGTTCCCTTTACTTTTGGAGTATCTTCGAGAATGGAACACAAAACCAAAACTCTGTCATGTCGCACAATTTGTGCTTTTCAGAGTGTTCAACATCCTTGCTCCAACAGAGATTATCGAGGTACCTATGTTTTTTGCCGGTATTTATGTGGGTCGATAAATGAAGCATTTTATCTTAACTTGGCTGATTTACTCAAATATATCCTTGTTAAACATATTTAATAGAAGGGTGAAAACGTGGAGATGTTCCGTAAACTTTATCCATGACTGTTAGATTAGTGCAATCTGTTGAGCTTATAAAGTTCGGTTGGAAATCTAAATCTTACTCATGTCGTATAATTGTGTCTATCAAACATATTGGCACAAGCGTTTATCATTCCTTTCTCGATGGCTTGATAGGATAGGACCGCAGCTACTGAATCCTATTCATCTTTTTCTGTGTTGGCCCGGTGCCTTAATCCTTGAATAATGATTCTTTTTGCATTTTCTGACCACCAACTCGTTATAATGATACCCAGATAAAAGGTATTGCCGAACTCCTTGAAGGCCTTTTACCGTATTCTCAGAGGCATTTTAGCCGAGTAGACAGGCTCGTGAGAAGTGCATTCTTGTTGGACTACACTTTGACAGGAATGTCGGTTATTGAACCAGAGACTGACGCAAGGGAATTGCAAGAGAATTCTTCCTTCCAATCTACTGTGAAGGATGGGGAAGAGGTCCTCTTAGCAGACAATGCAGATAAGGAACAAAAACAGGTACCCAAAGAAGCGAAACTGAAGACAGTCATGAAGAAACGAAAATCGGACAAACATAAAGATAAAACCCCCAAGAGAGTCAAGGGTGTAGCGTACACCTAGCATTGCTGCTACATCTTAAAGAGGCATGACACGAGCTGCCATGATATTGACCCTCCCATGTTTGCTTGTCATCTCATTGATCCGAGTGGTCTCGCCCATTCGACTACAAATTTTGTGTCGTCAATGAAGAGGATCGACTAAAGTGAATTGTAGGGGAAAATATATATATATATATATATATTACCGCTCTCAATTGTTTCCCCCCACCCAACCACCCCCCCCCCCCCCCCCCCCCCCCCGCCCCCCTTTCTTTTTTTAGAGTAGAAATTGTTCTCTGTATACCGCAATTTTGTGCACTAGTTTATATAGTTGGAAACTAAGCGTATTCTTATTGCAGCAGGTTGAGCAATCCTCCATTTTGGTGCGGCTTATTCCTATTGTTTTTGTTGGTCTTGCTTTTTTACTCTTTTGGCATCGAACTCTTCCTATAACGTGCTGATTTTTTAGATATTATACTTGTCTATGTATATGTGTCTGCCTCTCTCTCTATCTCTCTCACTCTCTCTCTCTCACCCTATATATATATATATATATATATTTATAGATGGATAGATGTAGATACGTACATAAAAATTGACTGGAACATCTGAATCAGATTTGAATTAGTTCTGGCAAGGACTACGAATTATGTTACAAAGGAAAAGGACAAAACCCATGTTGCCACCATCATGCTGGTCACCAAGAATGTCGAGAGTCCATGAAAAACTGATAGCGAAGAGCCTGATTTTGGTGGAGGAACATTTGGGCCAGTTGGGGGCAGAGCAGTCACGGGAGTCAGATTGAAGCCGCTAACCGGAGCAAATGGCAACGGAGATGGAGGTATTGCTGGAGAGGCGGGATCGGAGGTACTACTACTACTAGAGCAAGAAACTGAAGGATTAGTAGTAGAGGAGTTAGGGTTATTCACAGTTGTCTTTGGACTTGCTTCGGACAAAACCCCATATACGCCATGGCATCGAATTGAGGATCCTGCGGTGCATATGTTTGGGCTGATGAGTTTCACATTGTTGAGAAAGAAACTCCTACCCTTGTTGGAAATCTTGAGCATGTACTCTGGCTTCGAACTTGGAATTATGGAGCCTGTAGGGATATGCTGCAAATAGTCAAAAATCATAGGCGAAGGAATCGAATGGCGGAGCAAGAACTCGGAGACGGCGTCATGTTGGAGGGTGATTTTCGACATCATCCGGTCGTTGGGCATCAAGAAAGTGAGATTCCCTTGAAGCCTTTGATCTAGGGAGGCCATGTTGAGGAGCATGATGAAAGTGAAGTAGTTGGCTCTTTGCATCTCTGAAATGGCAACAACAAGGTCTTGGTTTTGATTTCCTAACAGAATATCGGCGGCAGAAACGAACAAGACCATTGCCATCAGAGCTAAAAAGGAAATGTTGGTGGCCATGTGGGTGGATTTCATACTTGGTTTCTAATGATTCATATCAAGGGGGTTGGAATGAAGATGGTTTTGAGGTCATGTAGTAGTAAGATTGAGCAGGGACATGCAAGTACGCTGGCTCAACAACTGAGTTTTCATTCCCTTTGCGTGTTTACTCTTTTTATTATTATTATTATTATTTTTAATTTTAATGCATGTGTCTGAGATCCGATCCAAGTTGGTTGATAGTGGGGAAACCAATTGGATTTTAGGTAAACGAGTTTAGTAGGTCATTCATACAACACCACAGTTCAAAACTCCAAAAAGGTAAACATGTTTTGGAAATTATATTACATCTATGTGGGGATCAAAATAAGGTTGACATAACTAATATAGTTAAAATAATATGTTGTGTTTGGGTTGATATGTCTAGAACAATGTTAAAGGATATCAGTGATGCTAAACACTACTAATTAACAGAAAGTGAGCCTCATGTTCTGGAGCCTATTAATAATATTGTTTCTATTAATAATATTGTTTAGAACTGGTGTTGCCCCAAGCATTTTTTATGTCTAACCTGAAATTAACTGAATCAATACTTAATTATACAATTATACAATTCACTTTCAAGTCATTTTTCACGTGGAGCTGTTTATCCTTATGAAAAACGGTCATTTGGAAAAGCTCAAAATTTGAAGGAGTCGCTGTATTGTAACATACATAAAATCAGCATCTTTTTTATTGTCGTTTGGAAAAGCCAAAAAAATATAAATGATTTAACCGACCAGTAATCTACTATATAAAATGGAATTATGTTCCATGTAACAAAAGGAATATAAACTAAAATAATCAATACATCATTAGTGACAAAAGAAAATGCGGGGAAAAAGCTACATTCTCCCATGTTCTTGGTCCCATATCAGTCTTTAGTTTGGCACTCAAACTGGTGAAAGCTACTGCAGAACATGAACTAAAAAGGACACAATCAACTCTCTTGTTGGAAAGTAAAATGAATAAAGGAATATTACAAATCTCTCTTGCTCTTTTCGACCTTGGGGAGAACCATCGATTCGTTTCTCAATAGCCCATGTAAGCATCATGACGCGGTACCCACGGTCTGCTGAGTAATTTCTCTCGTTCATTTTGAGATCAAAGAATTAACCTGTTAAGGGAACTGGAAGGAGCCTCCGATTTGGGTACTCCCAGCAGGAGGATTGATTGCAACCCAAAGAAGGGAAATGGTAATCGCAATAAGTCCCGACCATACAAAAACAATGGTGGGAGTCCTCCCCCGCCGCCCCATCAGCCCTTTGGCAAAGGGGTAGAGATGAGCCAACACCCAGAAACTGAAGAAAACTCCACCGACTAAGCGGCTCCACTGTGGTATGACACTGTATATTGTTCGGCTAAACCCGACTGCGATAGCAATCAGGTTGATCATCATGATTGTGATTGGAGGTATCATGAGGGACGTCCATTTGACAATGTAGAGATCAGCAAACTCGTCGTTCAGGTCATCACCAGCGGATTTTGATGTCAAGGTGAAGGAGATTTCAATCCCTGCAACAACTTTCAATAGCCCTTGAAGGACAGCAGCAAGGTGAGCACTAGTCCCTCCGATCAACCAAAACTGCTCGTTTCTCCACCACTCTTCCAGCTCAATGCCGGACCACCTGATCTCGAGCACGGCGAGCATGCATAGAGTGACAGTGATGGTGAGGAGGTAAGTGAGGAAAGTGACATTGAGGGTCTGCACAATGAACTGACCAGAGAAGAGGGAAAGTGCAGGGAGGAAGCAGTACACAATTAGGAAGATGGAAGTAAAGGGGTAGATTCCGACATTGAGGTATGCAATCCTTTGTAGGAACTTCATTCTTGGGCTGGCCAAAAGGGCATTGTTGCGAGAGAAGAAAATCTCAACAGAGCCCGTAGCCCATCTGAGGACCTGGTGCAGCCTATCAGTTAGATTGATTGGAGCAGTTCCACGGAAAGCATCACGCTTTGTCACGCAGTAAACTGATTTCCACCCCCGGTTGTGCATCCTATATCCGGTGACCACATCTTCGGTGACAGACCCATAAATCCAGCCAACACGGTGCCCCCACTCAGTCTTGTCTTCATACCAACAGGAGATGACACTGATTGCCTCAGCAACAGTTGATGCATCAAGAAGCTCGCGGGGAATGGTCAAGGCACCAGGTGGGCGACCATTCTTCACTGCTGGGTGGTCAGCAAGAGGGCGACCTTGGAACTCTGCCACTGGGATTGAATCAATGAGGAAAGTTGAGTTCCCAAACTTCTTAGGCAGCAAAGAGAGGTTCATCTCTTCATCGTCGGAGTCACCCATTCTTAGAGCTCGGTGTTCTTCAGGAGTGGTTGCAATTGAGGAATGCTTCCTGCGACGAGTAAAGCAGCAGCTGCAACAACCTGGGTGGTGTTCTTTTGCGCGTGGAGGATCAAATCCATAAAGGGCAATTCTACGAAAGAGACAGCCAGTTCCCACATAGACAGGACCCTGAAGCCCATCGAGTGCTCGCATGTTAACATCAAAGAATACAGTATTGTGGTTGGCATATCGATCAGAAGGGTCAATGCCCTCAAACCTCTGAGGGAACTGGACATAGCAGAGGCGGTCACCTCCACGGTCCATCATGAAGCACATGCCTTCCCTCATTGCTTGAGAATTGTAAATGTAGTGATCGCAGTCGAGGTTGAGGATGAATGGACCATTGGACATGATGGCAGAAGCCCGAACCAGGGCATTCATAGCTCCTGCCTTCTTGTTGTGATCATAACCTGGACGCTTCTCACGAGACACGTAAACAAGCAGAGGGAGACGGATATCAATGTCAGTGAGGTCAATGAGGCTGGAATCATCCGCAGTCCCATGAAGTGGTTCATCACTGGGAGGTTTCAACATCACCTGCATCATTAGGGGTGACAAAACATGCTCAATATCTCATTCCAAGCCATTAGAAATCTGTACTCTTAAGTTTCATGAGAACTTTACTTGGTAGGGGTACCTAAACTAGGAGTGAATGGTGATTTTACTTTTGTAACACAAAATTTTGACACATTTGTTTTCATGATATTCCTGTTAAAATTTAGCATAATATCTTTTGCTCATTTCTATTACTCCGCCAATTTTCAACTTTAAAAGTCCATTTTATTTTAAACGTACCTGTATAATACCAGCATGGTCTCCTTTAGAGTGCTCAGATGAAGGAGTCAACCAAGTCCCTGGCCAGTGGGTTCCATCGGCCATCCATGTTGCTTTGGGGATTTTCACAGGCTCTATCGGTTCATCTTCCCTGTTCTGCCTCTGAAGCTTCATAGCTTTGATCTCCTCCCTAGCATGATAAGCATCAGATCGGCGGCGGATTGAATCAGGCAGTCCGTTGATCCTAACCTTGAACTCGTCATACTCACGCTTTATCCTCCTCCGATCCTTGACAAAGTCAGACTTCACTTTGTTCTTATAAGGGTCTCTTTTTAAATTGAAGTAGGATTCGGGATTCCTGGGCTCAATGTCATGTTTTCGGCAGAATGGGACCCATGTATTGGCAAAGCTTGCAGCTTCAGCCATGGCCTCAAAGGTCAGAAGCGCACCTCCATCATCAGAAACATAGCAGGCGAGCTTTTCAACTGCGTAGTCAGCAGCTAGAATGGATAAGATCGTGTTTGCAGTGACAAGTGGAGGTTCTTTCTCAGGATCCGCTGTTGAGACGAAGATATCAATGCCTGGGAGATCAGACTTCCCAGTGGGGTTGTTGGGGCTTGGTGTTTCAAACTTGTCCTTCAACACATTAAGATCTGTGGCGCGATTGACTGGACAGAGCTTGGGAAGCTGGTCAAGAAGCCAAGAGAAAGCAAACCAAATCTCGCAAACTACCGACATTCCCCATAGCCAAATTGCATCACTGTTTGGATGCTTGACTCTCCAAGCCAAAAACAAAGCAAGGACGACTATGCGAACAAAAATTAGAAGCCTGCCGACATATTAGAAACGCAAATCTGTAAGATTAGAATTAAGAATGCTAATTAACATGGTACTCAAAATGTATATGAACCATGTCAACACCCATCTATCTGTAGAAATATTTTCTTTCCAAGACATAGAATCAATATTGATTTCAAGAAAAAACGTTGGGAAATTTCATATCTTCCAGAAACAAAAACAGGATGTTAGAAATGTCAGATATACAAAACCTCTAAGATCTATATTAAAAATTCTAGTTAGCAAACTACTCAAATTGTCTACAAACCTTTCTATCTCCAGAAATTTTTTTTTGGGACATTTAAAGCAACAATCACGTAGAGAGAGAGAGAGAGAGAGAGAGAGAGAGAGAGAGAGAGGTCAAAAAAATAACCCTTTCATGGGACATATAAAATCTATTAGGAAACAAATTTTTTTACCTGTATGGACTAAGAACAGCAGCAGGTATCTTTAACTTCCTCGTAAGAGGCCTCCACGGTTTGTTCATCAACTCTGTTGGCTCAGAAATTTCATCATCTTTCCCATTTCCAAAACCCCCACCTTCCTTGGGCCAAATGGCATTCCCATATCCATAAGTCCCCTTAGTCTCAAACAGCCACCGGTTATGATCAAAGTCGTTGGTTTGACTCCTCATCAAAACAGATTTCGTCGACTTCATCAAGGACAACCTCCTTTCCATTTTAGACATCCCATTTGGCGGGGGGAGAGGAAGAGGCCGCGCATTGTTTTCCACGGCCACTTCATCCAAATCAGTGTTCTTGTAGGGTTCCTTGCATCCGGGACAAACACCCCCCCCAGTTTTGACTGCATCAATAAAGCAATCTCGACATATCTTGAAATCACACTCACAAGGGAGGATATCATTGCCGCGTTCGTCACTCATCACCTTTGCATCACACCCTGGAATCGCGCAGGAAGACCCTTTCGCCCCGGCCATCTGAGGGTGGCTTGCTTCGGATTCAATCACCTTGTCCATGAGATGAGCTCTTGTGACACTGTTGAAGCCACCGGTGAAGAGAGAATTGGAGACATATTGCTCTTCAACTTTCTGTGAGATTGATGGATCCATTGGTTGGTTATCTGGGGTGGGCGGAATGTGGACAGTGTAGTTCATGAAGTCACTGCTCCCAAGCTCACTATCGAGATCATCCCTCGAGTAGCTGATATAGCGGCCGGATGAAGTTCTCCGGGCAAATGTCACTGTTGGAGGCAGCGGAGGCTTGTTGTGCCCGTCTGGCACATCGGATGTCGCCGATAGATTGGATCGGCTAGTCTTGAAAGACTTTGATGCCATCTTCTAGCACCAATTTTTAGACCCTGAACATTCAAAAGTCGGATCAAGATTCAAAATTTATTAGTGTCATTGAATGTGCATTCTATAAAGGGTCAGAACTGGAACTAAGAAACAACAGTACAAAGTTATTAAAAATGTGGTGCCTCTGTCCTATCTGCTTATTTTTTAAAAGAAAAGAGAAAATTAATCATACATAAATAAAGCAAGGATCTTGAGCTTTTTGCAATAATTTTCTAGATCCTGAAAATTCAAGAGGCAAACCAAACTTTTATAAGCATCATTCAAGCACATTTGGGTCAGAACTGGGACTGAAAAAAACCAAAGTAAAAGGTTACTAAATTGTTGAGCTCTGCCCGTTTGCTATAAAAAAAAAATGGAAAACTAAAGATCAAAAAGCCCATGATTAATATACATCAATTAAAGTAAAGGGTCTTCGGGAGGATCTTTTAGCAATATTTTCTCAGCGATCAGACAGATCACGGGTAAGTCCTCGTGAGATGAGGGTTAGCTTGGTAAGAAGGCATCATATACCAGTCAGGTAATTACCCGTTATTTGGGTGAGAAAAAATCTGCTGAACTTTAAAACTATCTTCTTTTTTTTTTTTTTTTCTAAAAAAATTTTCAAAATTCATATGAACTATGTTTGAGAGCAGCAGTAGACACAGCTTAGCAGAAAGCTTTTTTTGCTTGTTGTTATTCCTAAACCTTGAAAAAAAAAAAAAAAAAGATCCAAACTTTTCATTTTCACCTCGTAAAACAACCCCCCACAACAAGTTTGAAATCTCTACTAATTCTCTGTCAGGTTGCACAGGAAAAAAAAAAATTAATTTTGAAAAACCCACATCGCATCAGCTGGGTAGGAATCGTTAGAAATCAAAGTCCCCCAGAATCCCTTTCCCATTTCCTCAGAAGCCAAACAGTAATACCACTCAGAAAACACCCCCAAGAAAAATAAAAAATAAAAAAAAGGAAAAAAACTTGGTACCTTGCTAAGCTAGAGAGAGAAAAAAAAAATGGGAGCCGTGAGTGAGAAAGATGAGAGAGAGAGAGAGAGAGAGAGAGAGAGAGACAAAAGGGAAGATTCTACCTGGGTGTGGTGTGCAATAAAAATGCAAAACAAGTTTTATTCTCAGATCTCAGAAGTCATGGAATGTAGTGCAACCAAAAAGCGTCAATGAAAGTGAAACGGCTTTGGCTTTGGCTTTTGCTTGTTTGAAAGAAGAAGAAGAAGAAGAGAATGGTTCAATCAAATTCAAGTTCTAAAAAGCTCTCTTCGTTTGCTCTTTCCAACTGTCCAATGGTGACCCATTCCTATGATATGATATGATATCAGAGAGTATAGAAGAGAGGAAAAAACGAGTTTTTTTTTATTATTATTATTTTTTATTATTTTTTTATGGGACTTAGTCGTGAGCAAGACTACGAGCACTAATAGACCATGATTGAAGGCTTTATTATTATTATTTTTTTAAACTAACCCAAATAAAGCACTTCCTTTCTTTTTTTTTCTTTTTTTTTTCCTCTCTCTTTTGCTAAGTAAATAATTTGGGTTCATAAAAAATTGTTTTTTTTTTCTATAGTTTTATGTGTTTAGTGTGTTTGATTGTGAACTTGAAAAATGCCAAAATTAAACTGATTCTAATAAAGATTTAATTGTCTAAAAACAGCACAATATTAGTAAGATATTTCTTGTAACTTACCAAAAATTTTATTTTGCCAAGTTTTTAAAATGGGTTTATAAAAAGCTTTTTTTTTTTTTTTTTTAAAGGAGAGAACATTTTTTGGATTTTCCTATCTTATCATCTATTATATCTCGTCCTGCTGGGCTGAGGTGCTTTGTTTGTTTCCATATATACACTTTATATATATATATATATTTTTTTTTTTTTTTGGGTTAAAAAAAAGAAGGTAAATTTGGACAAGATAACAGTAAAATTCGGGATTTTAAAGCGGGAGAAAAATACTTGAACGGGCAATGCATTTGAAAAGGGTATAATGGGCTTTTCACTTTTGGTTCAAAGAGGAAAACAATGATTGTTTGTTTGGTGTTTCAATTAGAACTCAAAATTTTCAACTCAATTTTAATCTTTTTCTGAAAAGTCTATAAAAATTATATCTATTTTTTAAAAAGTCAACAAATTCGAACTTAAAAATTTCATCTCTAATTGAAGAATCAAACGGAGGCTAAAAGTAACTTTCTTGTTTGAACTTTGAATCCTCATCTTCATTTCGCGTTCAAATTTAACTCAAATTAAATAATATTTTTTCATCTCAATTTTTTTTCTGTAAAGTCAATAAAAATTTATAACTAGTTTTTAAAAAATAAATTAACTCCAACTTAAAATTTTTATTTCCAACCGACAAACCAAACACAAACTTAGCTTATCATTACTTGATGCATGCAAATAAATTCGTTTTTTTTTTTAATCTGTAATTTTTTTTAAAATATATTTTATATCAAAATCATCTTCTTCAATTATAAATGGAATAAGGGAGAGGATAAAAGAATTGCACCTTCTTTTTGGTCTGTTAAAAAAAAAAAAAAAAAAAAGGTCTTGACATTTGATATCGCGTTGACGTGTGAAAGTGCAAAGTTGTCCAGTTTGAGCTTTTTCTCTGATTGCGTTAGAACCTAAACAAAGCCAATTTTCAAAATCTTCACTTCCAAAAATGCCCTCAATCTCTCATGTCTGATTTCCCAAAATGCCCTCCCACAATGATGGATTTGGATGAACCTTCCCAAATTCAAATGCGGAAACCACGGAATTTGAGTGTGATTGTCTTTTTTATCTTTTGAGTTTTAATTTTGGTCCCCGTTTCTTTTCCTATTTTGCTATATATCCCCCCCACCCCATTCTTTCTCATTTTTTTCTGTAAATAAAATAAAATCATCACACTCATGATCCAACTTTCCCCATCTTTATTTATTTCCTTACAAAAGATATATACACAATATATATATATATATAGATTATAATTTCCTTTTAGGACGTTGTTGTCATGATACGCAATTGAATTTTTCTATATAAAGCTCTCAATTTCTTGCTAAGATCCAGATGCCATTTATTATATTAAAAAAAAAAAGAGAGAGAAAGAAAGAAAAAGATCCATACGCTCATGGAAGTGAATGGGGAGAAGTTTTATGCAACAAAACGCCATATGGGTTTATAAACCACATTGCCATGTCATGCCATTTTCCATGCAAATTTGGTAATATATGCATATATCGTATATATGAATAAACGATGTATTAAATAAAAGATAGAGTGAAGCCGGTTAGAGAGTGATATGATATTTTTTATTTTATTTTATTTTATTAATTTACGAAGAGAGGTTGTAGAGTAGTTGGTTTCTGATGATCAAGTCTTTGATATTAGGTGTCTATCGTCATCTTCCAATGATAGTTTTCGAGTAAGTTTTAATTTCGTTTCTATTTTCTTTAGTAGTACATATTATTCAATGTGGCAAGAGTAAGGGTAACAATACACGTCCCCTCCAAAAAATAAAAAAAAATACACGTAATGGTTTGTATTATATTAAGAGCGGTCAAACAATACAGAGCTATATTGGCTATTTATATATTTGGTCATCTCACCATCTAAATTAATTATTTTTTCAATGCCCATTTCATCCCCACAAAAATTTATGAAAAGCTACATAGCAATTACTTTGTTATCAAGTCTCGTTCTCTTGTATTAACATCCCCCTTTCACTGCGTAAACAGACGACAATTAATATTCCATGGAACTATAATTATGGCCCTACTTCTTGTGAACACACATTGTTTTTTTTTTTTTTTTTTAAACGGAGAATGTGAATATTTGAATTTTACACCTTATAGTAATATTAGACATGAATTTTTCAATAATTTATACTTATAATCATAAAAAAATTTATACTTATAATCATAAAAAAAGAGTAAATGAGATTCTTTTCAATATTATTTTCTCATATCTCTCTCTCTCTTTTTTTTTTTTTCCTTCCGTCATTCAAAAGATTTGTCTATTAAATTGTGTAGTTCATAATTGAAAAGAAAACAAGACTATAACCCTCACAAACATTGCTTTACGTGAAAACAATGGTCAAGAGCATATGTTTCACTGCCCTAAAACGGGTAGTTGTTTCCCTTTGAAAGAATTTCCTCAGCAAATAAAAAACAAATTGGGGGAGAGGTAAACAGAGGACATTAGACTTGATTTGGTTTGCGAGTAGGGCATGTGGGGACGTTGGGCCCACTGTGGCAGCATCTGTAGGAAGGAGAATTGCTAATGTACATGCGTAGCACGTCCTAGGTTGTAAGTTTACTGGCATGTTTGATATATAAATTTAACTCAAATTAAAATATTAAATTATATTTTTTTATTTATTTTTTTAAAAAAATTTTATCTTTTTAAAATTTTTTTTTTATTTTTTCTAAAAAATCAATACAAATTACTATTAAAATTTAAAAATTTTAACTCACATTCACCAAACATTCCGTAGAATATATATATATATATATAATTAGATACGCATAAGGTATCAGTATTTTTGTAAAATGGGACCCACCCCACAGACAAAACCATCCAACCCATTGAACGTGGTGACGTTGTCGGCCTGCCTCCACACCCAAGCACGTGCACGCGCCCCCCCCCCCCCCCCCCCCCCCGCCCCCCGCCCCCACATCAGAGTTACCATTTTCCCACCGCTTTCCCACCTCCTTAACATATTAAAACTAATTAGATTATATACACAGTCGTTACTATTAATTAATTATCATTTTCTTTTCTTTGAAGCCATTTTGTAGAATTCAATTGGGGCAGGTTATATACTCAACCTACCCAGTTGAGCATGCATTTGGAAAAATAATTCAAACCATACAATTATAATTCAATTTTTATCTTTTTTTCCTCTCAAATTCACAATTCACATATGTTTGTAACTCAAATTTTAAAAGTCCATAATTTTGTAGAAATAAATCTAAATAAAATAATTTTTTTAAAAAAATCATATAAAATTTCAAGACGAACGAAACAAGTCCCATATTGATATTTTTTTTCCGAACGCATTTAAAGTTTTACACTTTTTAACTTAAACAATTCAAAGATCTCAATAAATGTTCAGTCAATTCAAACCAAAATTATATAATTCAAATTCAAATTCTACTATTCAAACCTTAACATCACTTGATTTTGGTAGACCCTTAAAGAAACGACCCCCTATATCCTTTTTTTTTTTTTTTTTTTTTTTTTAACGAAGCCCGAATTCAAACCAATGTCCCAAAAGCGGTCAATGTGCAAAGCCCATCCTATCCCTCCAGGCTCCAGCACTTGGTGTTTTTTTCAGTAGTGCTGCAATCACGGCCCATGAACACAAATCTTTTTTTTTTTTTTTTTTTTTTTTTGTGGAGACGCAAATCTTTTTCTAAGTTGAGAAAATCAATGAGTAATGACCCCCCCACTCTATACGTACGTAAATGATATTTACGTTTTCATTATTTATTAGGAAAGTGGAAACAAAAGGCACTGCACAATGTCCTTTCAAACGAGTTCCAATTAGAACCAAAAAATGGGTGGACATTCAATTTATCAAAAGGGAAAAAAAAAAAAAAAAAGAATGGGTGGACAGTCTAATGATCATCAATGCACCTGAATAATACCACTATAATATAAGCATGCGTGAACAAGAATTTGAAGAACATAGGATTTTAGAGAGAAGTTCTAAGAGAGCAGAAATTGATTACAACAGGGAAATTGAACTTGTTGAGTTTGAACGCCTGCAATCACAAGTGCAGATGCTTCTTGACTCCTTCACTACACGCTGAGATCTTCGAGTGTGAAGCTTGATGTTCACCAACTTCCCGGCCATCTGTCACCCCACCCAATGAATTAAACCCGTAAATCATACTTCTACTAAACTTTGGATATATGCGGACACATTCCCCAATCCTATTTTTAAGGGGAGCTTTTTACTTTTGTTTTTATGTACGAGAAGAAGATAAGTAAAAGCTCCTGACTCCTAATGTTATGGTTTAGGGTTACATTTGTTTTACTTTTCAGATACAAGTGAGACTTTTAAGCCTGTCCAGGAATCTGGTTCTAAAACCTGTCCTAAACAGGCCAATTGATATAACACGTCCTACTAATATAAAGATGAAAAGAGCATTGCACGTTAAAACCTTTCTAGAGACAAAAAAGAACATACCATTCTCCAAACCAAGTCTTCTGGACCCAATGGTTGAGCTGGACTGGAGTATATGAAATGCCTCGAGTACTGCAATAAAGTTACAATGACAATATCAGTCTCAATAGGAGAGAGTCTAGAGCAAATATTTTACATCAAAAGCAAAGGACAGAGACATGCATGCATCCAATCTGAGCTTTAGACAAGATTAACAAAAAAGTAATAAGAATCTAGTGAAGAAGAATAACTAGATTTTCAATCACGAACCTCGGCAAGATTCTGTTGCATTTTGCTAATTTGAGAGCGGCTAATACTTTTGAGAAAGTTCAGAAGCCATCCCGGTTGTACTGCATCACTGGAAGAGACAAATATAGCTATCTGCACAAGTAGATGAAGGACCAAAGTCCCACCAGCTGATCAATAGACGGTTGAAGTAAGGACGACCATGCAATAAATGCCAAGTTACATGTGCTTTAGCACTTTTTGGTACAACATAATTGTATTCAAGGAGTCACATCTTCAACATAATATCACATATGCTAATTACTTAAACTACCGAATGGTAATCCAACTTAAAACAGCCCTTCCCATCACTAGCCGAACATTATTCCAACCAGAAATACCAAGTTATCTCCATGTCATACCCTGATGTGACTTTAATCAACACTATTCCCTCAGATGACCAACTAAGCTATTTAGCGAAATTTCACTTAAAGCAAACAAATAAAAATAAAATAAAATAAAATACATGCTTTACAAGACCGTATACCTTCCTGTAATCTAGTATCCCTTCAAAAGGAAGCTCCAGTTCGTCACTGACTATGACAGGTATACATCCACTGACGATGGCATCAAACAATCTAGCAGATGATGGCGTGTCCCCAGCTGGGCTTAGGCAAAAGATAGATCTGATGGTGAAGGGATGTAACTTAATTTGGGAGACACAGAAACAAAAGAATACATATATATTATGTCCGAAATCAGAGTAAAGATCCTAAAGTTTTTACTTGCGCATTCCATTCTGAGCTGCCACTTTTCCTGCCTCCCCAGCTGATCCCTCCTCTATAACGACATCCTTGGCGCCAGTTAGTTCTGCAACGAGTTTTGCACGTATTTTCCCTCCCTGAAAGGAAAACAACATGAGCACCTATACTATATGGGAAAGGGAAGAATACACATTTTGCCAAATATGGGAATCTGAGATTCAATGCAAAATACTTGCGAGACATTTGTTGACAGATCAAGATTCTTACAGCATTTCTTTTAAGCCTCCCGCGGAAGAAAAGAATTGTGGTTCTCATTGATTCACTTTCTGTCATGCACTTTGCATCACATAATTCAACATTGGGGACGTAAGGAAGAATTAGATCTTTCTCCAGGAAAACTTGTCCGGGCTTGTACCTGAGAAGATGACAACAATTTGCTTAAGAGCAGCTTCAGCAATAATATGCTGGTGAATTACACACTTATTTGGTCAATTGACATGGTTACCAGTTCCCCGTGGAGTCCATGTCAGGTAGCAGCCAAATTGCATTCTTCAAGTATCTGCGAACAGACTTGAAAGACCATGGATGATGAACCGGAAGTATGTGATCCCTTCCTTCAGATCGCTTCCAAGCAGGCTGATCCGTTACCCACTTCAGAACTTCCTAAATTGCAGGTAATGATAAATCAACAGATGGAGAAATAATATCATTGATATGGTAATTTCCTTAAAAATATGCTTTCAGGCAGAAAAGATTAAAAACAAAAAAAATCCTGCAACATTACGGGATGCGGCAATACATATTGTTGCTCAAATGCTAAGAATCTTTCCAGAAACTAAAATTTTCTCTAGTTGGAGAAGAAAATACATTAAGAAAAAATTATGAATAGGAAAGCAAGTTCAGATGCAAGATTAAGCTTAATATGAAAGAAAGCAAGTTGCATATAGAGAAGTTCATGTATTGCTGTATTGCATCAAAAGTAGAAAGTTCACTTTCCAAGTACTGCATTGCATTCGTAGCTATCAAATTAACAATTAAAAAAGTCACTACAGATGTAAAAGATGAGGGTAAGTTTTTCTTCTACTTGGAAAATAACATAAGTAAAAAAAAAGGACAATAAAGAAAGTAAAAATCTCTACTTGACAATAACGAAAGTCAATACTGACGTAGGAGGTTTCTGGTGATGACAAACCAAAGAAACAATGTATTCACAACAATAACATAAACCTTGGAAGTGCACTCACACCCTGTAAAGTGCCTTGCATTGCTGTTTCTCCATCAAGAAGAAGCTTATGGTGGTGAAGAAGGGAATGTAGAACAGGTCTGCCTCTTCCTGCCTATCAACTCTCACAACACTTTTCAGCAGCCTCTGTGATTCCGGCGCTATCAAATCCACCCACAGCCAGTAATCTATTGAATGCTGCACAATGGGTCCAAAAATAAACAACAAATAAAAGGAAACTAGCTAGCTTTTTTCTCCAATTCAATCAGTTCACACCCATTAACTAATTAAAGTTAAGAGAGAAAAATGAAACGAAATAGTCCTAATTATGAAAGAAAAGAACAAAAAATAAGCTTTAAAATAGAAGGGGGAGGGGAAGCTTTTTTTCAACTTCACGAAACTAATCAAGTACATAGAGTTAAAAGGAAATTTCTCCTAAAGAAATGACAAATAAAAGGAAATGAACAGGCTTGCCTTCTCCAATCCAACAATTATTTCACACTAATTATCAGATGAAGAAGTACATAGAGAGAAATAATATAAGAAAGAGTCCAAATTATGCAAGAAAAGACAATAGAAAAAAAAAACACATAAGAACAACAAACCCTAACTTCCCCCTGGCCAATCGAATCAATTTACATCAGTGCAGGAAGAATGTATTAGATAAATAGCTTCCCTTCAGCTGTACAAAATTATACTAGTACAACAGAACATACATAAAATTAGTAAAAGGAAATTAACTAGCGTTTCTTCTCCAACTCAATCAATTCGAATCGATTATCAAATAGAAAAGCATATAATCGTAATTATGCAAGAAAAGACGAGACAAAAAGAAAAAAAAAAAAAAAAACCTAATTTTCTCTCCATGGCCAATCCAATGAAGTTCACAGTAATCAATCGATGCGCGGAATACCTGCTCGATGAGGCGGTGAACGGGGCTGCCATTGGAGGTGAGATTGAAGGTGTCCTTGTAGGTGTTCCTGAAGAGCCAGAGCAGATCGTAGGTGAACTTAGCCGGCATGTCGTAGACATAAACCTTGATAGGCATACTCAGCGGGTAGTAGGGATCAGCGTACAGCCGCCGGGACTGGGTGGCCGAGAGCAGATCGTCGAGTTCCGACTCGCCGGAGAGAGCACGGACGGCGTGATCTGGAGGCGGAGGGTGGTGGAGGAAATGCTCGAGGGAGGCAACGAAGGAGGTCTGGGCGGAGTTGGGGTTGGGAAGAGTGGGGGTGGAGAAATGGTGGTCAGAAAAATGTGGGGAGGGATTGCGGAGGGAGAAGAGGAAGAAGAGGAGAGAGAAAGCGGAGAGAGAGAGGACAAAGAGGAGGAAAGGGGATTTGGATCTGGGAGTGCTGTGCTTCCCTGCCAATGCCATCCTCCCTCCCTGTCCCTGTTTCTGTTTCTGTTTCTGTTTCTGTTTCCCTCGCACTGTGATTTTTCTCCACACACACGAGTCCGTAGCGGACCAGCGCAGAGTATATTAATACCCGATCCACTACTCATGCCATGCCTGTGTGTTTTATTTTGTTCAATTAATCAAATAAAAACTATTTTTAATTTTTTTTTTTCCAAAAAAAAAAAAAAAAAACACTAATTTAAGGAAAAGAGTATGAGAACTCTAGTGTATCAATTAAACATGCACTATATGTCAAATTCCCTCTATTTGATTAGATTTAACATTTATAAACATACATTGTAGATAATGATGTTACACATGTATATCAGTGATAAAACTAGAACTTTTTCTTAAGGGGATTAATAATTATATCATAGATAATAAGAAAGGAGATCTTTCATATTTTTCGATATGCACCTTACAATATGGGGTCAAAAAGTCAAAATAAATGATTGAAAGATTTTTCCGGATGAATATTTACTTTATTTAAGGGGCACGACTGTGGTTGAGGGTCTCTACCGGTAAAGTCTTTTTTTATGCCGTTGAGATTTAATCGAACGGTTGAAATGTTATTGGTGTACCATACTTATCATACACCTTACCTCATATTACCCTTCCCACCCAAAGTCTTCTCCATCACCGGCGACCTTCTCGCTGCCGGCGACGGACTCCGGCAACCCACCCCCGATGCCGGTGACCCAGCCCCGGCCCCCCCCACCACCGGCCCCAGCCCTGGCCGCCCCCCACCCAGCCCCAGCCCCCCACTCCCTGGCCCCCAGCAACCCCCCCAGCCCCACCGGCGCCGCCCCCACCCCAGGTCCCCCTCCCCGACCTCCCCCCCCCCCCCACACACCTCTCGGTGTCCCCCCCACCCCCTTCTCTCTCTCTTCCCCTTTCTCTCTCTTCTCCTCTCTCTCTTTTCCAGGCGCGCAGCCCCCCCCCCCTCCCCCCACCCCCGATGCGAGAGGAGAAGAGAGAGAGAGAAAGGGGGATGGGCGGTCCCCGTCGGGGGTGGGGGTGGGTTGGAGGGGCCGCGGGCCAGAAGAGAGAGAGAGGGGAAGAGAGAGAGAGGAGAAGAGAGAGAGAAGGGAAGAGAGAGAGAGGGGGGTGGGGGGGTCCCCGTCGGGGGGGGGGGGGGGGCGAGGGGCGCCGAGGGGGGGGGGGGGCGCCGGGGGGGCTGGGGAGGGCTAGGGGTGGGGGTTGCCGGGGGCCGGAGAGTGGGGGGCCATGGCTGGGTGGGGGGCGGCCGGGGCTGGGGCCGGTTGTGGGGGGGGCCGGGGGTGGGTCGCCGGCATCGGGGGTGGATTGCCGGCGTCCGTCGCCGGCGGCAAGAAGGTCGCCGGTGATGAAGAAGACTTTTGGTGAGAAGGGTAATATGAGGTAAAGTGTATGATAAGTATGGTATACCAACAACATTTCAACCGTTCGATTAAATCTCAACGGCCTAAAAAAAGGCTTTACCGGTAGAGACCCTCAACCATAGTTTTATCCTTATTTAATATTCAGTTTATCGGATATATTATTTAATTTATTAAATACATGTATATTATTTTAATAAAGATATAAAATGGAGAATTTATTTTGTGTGTGTATGTATGTTTTTTTTTTAACATGAAGATATTATTTTGTAGTTGTTTAATCATAAAATTTTAGATTTAATTGGTAAATTGTTTTTTTTTTTTTTTTTTGCCTTGTATAAAAGATGGTGAAGTTGATCCAAAAGAACAAAATCTGACATTAGTGGCTATTATTGCGCAGAGCTGGGAGTATTGAATTTGCATTAAATACATGAAAGTCTTTGTTATCAGATACTAATGAGTCCCTTAAAAAAAAAAAAAAAAGGAGAGAGATACTAATGAGAAGAAATGAAGTACATATCTATCTTCAAAGGGATAATTAAAAAATTGTAGTAATAGACTGCATAAAAAAATAGGGTAAATTTCTATCACAGTCGAAGATGTCGTTTGATTTTTAAATTTTTTTCTCTTGATTAAATAGTTCATAAATTCTTAAAAAGATGATGTAAAGAGATCTTTTTTTAGTAACAGACATTTGATGTTAGATGGAAAAGAACATGTGAATGGCACATGGATCAAATATCTGGGGGCACTTTAGTAAAATGATATTATATTTTGAAAAAACATTCAAAACATACAAGAGAAACAAAATACGTAAACTGAAATTAAAAACATAAAGTGAAATTAACCTATGAAATTGAACATCGCAACCCTCTTCGTCTTCAACCTGCACAAGAAAGAGAGAGAGGAAAAAAAAAAAAAAAAAAACCAAAAATGTGAGGGAAGGGACTCTTTGGTAGGAAGTGCTGATAATCATAAAGAAGGGGAGGAAGACAAGATTTTTTTGGGGGGTATTTTGATCTTTTTGCATGAACCGTTAACTTTGAACGGTAGATAGTAAAAAGAATCATTTTACATATTTTTAAAGAATTCAGAGAATATTTAATTAAGAAAAAAAATTTGCCCTGAATTCTATTTAATTAAGAAAAAAAGTTTTGAAGACAAAACATCATTTTCATTCAAAGTTTACGGACCATGATAACAATTTATCCTAAAAAATAAGGATACGAAATCATGCCACACAAGAATAAGGACAACGGACACACGAACCATTAATACGTGGCTCTCATAAATTTCTACTTTTTTTTTTTTTTTTCAAATAACGGTTAATTATTGACAATAATCTGAACCTTAAAGTTTCTCAACAAGGGAAATTTTATTTTGGATGGAATGAGAGGCACAAGAGAGAATAATCTCAATCTCATTCATGAATGACAATGTAGTAGTGCTATATATATATATATATATATATATATATATAACCTCCTCATCACGCAATTATGAATATGATAACGCCAAATTTAAACATGAATTACTTACACATAATAATCTTCAGATTCAGAAACAAATTGGCAGATGGTCAAACTGCATAAAAGAGAGAGACAAAAGGAAGGATAGACAATCCAGTTTCTCAAAAGTTAAAACCCGATTTTTTAAACACCTAAACCTCTTTTTATCTTCAAGACAATCAACACCCCAACAGCCTGGAATATCGAAACACAATCACAGGCCCCAAGTCCACCCAAATATACGGAATTATTAGTGTGTGTGTGTATTAATAATCATAACAGCTTAAAACGAGATTAGATCATCTTTTGGTGGTTGCGGCTTCTTAGGATCTTGGCCCCCTTCTGATGTTGTACCCCCACCGCCTTTCTTCCCAAATATCATTTCGTCCAGATCGTCCATCATGTCATCGTTGCTCCCTCCATGCGAACCAACCCGAGAACCGGCTGGTTTTCTAATCAAAGCGTCCTCCTTTGTGTGGCGAGGTGACTCTTCAGGCTCGACCGCGACAGGTATCATTGCGGGCTCTGGTTCAGATGAGACAATGGAGGGCTTCAGCTCTTCGTACTTGGACAGAACTTTCTGGATCTCATCGTTCACGTTCAGGGCTTCAAATAGCATGGCCTCGTTATCTCCGGCTGTTTCTATGATTCTCTGCACGGTGGACTGCGACTGGCGGCACTGCTGTATAAGCGTGGTTACCAAGTCATCCTGTCAAGGGGACGAAAACAAGATATTTACGTTACTGTGGTCATGCAACCACTAGCATTATCCTAAGATAAGAACAAGAATGAATATGACCGGAATTGTCAGCTACTCTTTTGGTTCTGCACAAGAGACTTTTCAGTTAATAGGATTTCCAGTTACCGTGAATGGATTATGGAATGGAGGGATTATAGTATAGAATAGAAAAATTCTAGTAAACATCTGCCCTTACAAGGTTATAATCGTATAAGAATTTATGTTCTCCTTTAGTGGACCCACAACTAGGTTAATTTTAAAGTGATCTTGGATTTCTACATCAATATTAAACTGGCTTTCTCTGTGGCACAAACACTTGCCAACCAACAGCACATAATTTCTGCATCTTTAATATGAAAAGGCAAATAAAATTTCAAGGTGAAACTACGTTGTCTGAATTGATGATCAAGCTTGTATGATGTCGGTATAAGCTACTGCTGGGATGATTTGAGAAATGGTTTACGGTATAGAGTGTTCTAGATGGCGTTAACTAATCATAATTCCATACATGTCAGTTACGATGTACCCTTCAAAAAAAAAAAAAAAATCTCTGGGCATCCAGAATAGTAAATATATACTCTACAACAGAGGAAACAAGATAAGAATACCTCTAAAACATCTTGCTGTGGAGAAGAGGACAAGACTGTCGAAAGAAGCTCAATGCAGTTTCTTGCAACGTCAAACGCTTCCTTAGTTTGTTCCTCAGTAAAGCTTAGCACAGGGGCATCGCGTTGAAGCTGATGCAAGAGACTAGCATCTGGATCTGAAGCTGGATCCGGAGCTGAAACTGAACGAGGGGGGGTAAAAATAGGTGCCAAGCTCTCATTGTCACGACCAGGGAACCTAATACCTCTTGATTTCAGACTCTGAAATAAAAAGGCACATGAGGCAGAGGTATGAAAAACATAAACAATGCCATGCTTGGTGGCACAAGTGTCACAGAGAAAACGATTACTAGAAAATAAAATGGAGACCACCATAAACTTAAGAAAAGCTGAGACATAGACCATGGAAATTCTATAAATAGAGTGTCACATGTTACTCCAGATCAGAATCCACAGTAAGTAACCATACTTATCGAACCCCAGTTTTATGTCTTCTTGACCGAGAGATCACGAAATCAAAACTTAATTACACCTGGTTCTGCAACCTTGGAAAATAAAAAAGACAAAACTAAAATAGACACCAAAATTTACAGATACCTTGTATGTTTCTTCATAAACAGGCAAATAGCGGAGCTCACTAGTTGACTCCCCCCATGATTCAATCAGCATTAAAGCCTTGTTGCGATTGTTAACAACAGTCTGTGGATCATCAATAAGCTTCACCATCTCATCAAGAACTCTCTCGGCTGCCACCTCCGAGAAAGCCTTCTCACAGTTCTTGACACATGTTTCGAGCAGCACTAAAGCGAAGTACTGAACTCTAGGATTCTTCAACATGATTCGCCTCTTTATTCCACGAATCAGCTCAACACTGTTGAGTTTTTCGGTATTGATCATATCACAGATATCGAGATTCAGGGCCCAGTCAGGCTCCTCTAAGGTCTCTGATGTAGCATCCTCAACAAGCTTATCGGCCTGGTTAGGGCCTTGGAAAAGCTCCTTCATCTTAACGCTCATCGAGCTAATGCCTGCACTCATCTTTTTTCCGACCTCTGCCCCTTCAATCTTGAGGCGTTCTCCAAAAGCACTCACTTTGTCCATTAAATTGTCACTCATTTTTGCAACCCTTTCTTAAAAGATGGTCTTTTAAAAATTTTACCTGAAAAATTAAATAAATATGATTAAGTTTAGCATAATTGAATTGACACTAAAGAATGGGGCAGGAAAAGGAATAAAAATAAAATAAACTAAAATAAAATAAAATAAAAAAAGAGGAGAATTCTATGATATGGCTCTTCTACAATCAAATACGACAAAAATTATATAAATAAATGAGAACTCTCAAATTCTCTTTATAACGGAAAATAGAATGATTAAGAAAGATTGAAAAACACATACATATATATAATTACTACGGAAAAAAAAAAAAAAAGAGAATTGTTTGATATGAGGTACTACGCAGTTATGAACTGGTAGATTTTCATCAAGTTTGCTTTAATTTGTATACTTCTTTGGTTCTGATATAATTCTAATGTGTTTGATGGTAGTTATATCATATCTTAATACAGAACAAAAAGACAAGAAAGAAAACCCGTTTCTTGTAGAAAAGTTTTTTATTTCCTAGGGAAATAAGATATTCAAACACTAGATAAAAAATTGATCATATGCCCTTACTTGAAGCACCCACATAAACATATATACATGTTCAGTTTTTGGTTTTCCACTTATGCTATAATTGTAGTTTTATAATGATCAAACATAAGCACTAACTAGTTAGATTAAAGTTCAGACCTTTTATACTTCATAAGTGTCTACTATATCCAAAGGCAACAAATAATGAGAAGATCAGATTTAAAAGGAGAAATAAATAAAGGGGGCAAAAAAAAAAAAAAAGAGAGTCCTCGGTTTCAGTTTTCTCAGGATCTAAACATGGAAATCAGCAAAATGAGAAGACCAGATTTATTACAAGTAATAGAGAGAAAAATAATTAAAAAAAAACCCCCACGGTTTCAGATTTCTCAGTATCCAAACATGAAATTAACAAATTAAGACAAAAGGTTACAGAATTTCCCCTTTTTTCCTCCACATTTCCCTTCACCAAATCAGAACTTATAGTTTAGACAAAAAGTACCAGTTGAAATATCATTCCAGTGTGAAGACCAGATCTTTTATTTTATTTTATTTTATTTTATTTTAAAAAAGGAAAAGGGCAAAAAAAACAAAACAAAAAAACGTGGAAAGCACGAAACTTTGGGCCTTATCACAGAATCATCAAAAACAACACAGATCATGATTCATGAAAGTCAAAATCCCAAACCTTCAAATTCTTCTCGGAAAATTTCTAAACCCTAAACCACAATTATATCAAACTGAAAATTAATCCTTTTTCTTTTCCTTTTTTCCAAAATTTGTATCCTAATAATAAAAAAATTTCAAACTCATACAAGATAGATAAAAAATAATCTAATTTTCCCAACCAAAAAAAAAAAAAAAAGATCTTCAAAAACCCTAAGGAACCAGAGACGAGGCATTGTCGAACTCCCGGTAACAAATATTAAAAAAAAAAGGTACAAAAACAACATATTAAGTCGTCTAATCTAAGCTCAGACTCCCAAAAAATTAAAAATTATATAAAATATAAAAACTGAGAAGCTCAGATTACCAGTCGAGAAAATTTTCTGTTAGTTTTCTTAGCAAGCAAACATAAATGATCGAATCGAACAGAGCAAAAACTTGAAAAATGGATCTTAAGAAGAATAAAATTAATAAGAAATTGATTAAAGAGGAAAAATTAAGAAGATGAATTGAGCAGTAAACGAAACAAGAGAAAGTACCTGTTAGATTGTAGCAGTGGTTCAAGCCTAGAACGCGCAAAGACTCGGTAAAGTCTCCCTCTCCTCTTTCTCTCTCTTCTTTTTCTATTTCTTTTTGGTTTGTTTAAATTTATTTATTTATTTTGGGGTAAGAATGTGGTAGAGTCATTTTTATACGTTCTATTAATATAACTAATTTTTAAATCGTTAATATGTAATCAAACGGTTGATATGTTATTTGTATATTATAATTATAATAGACCTTATCTCATATTAGTATAAATTAAAAAATGAAAAAATAACCCTCAAGTTAAAAAAAAAAAAAAAAAAAAAAAACCAACCAGGGGCACGACGGTGGGGGGAGAGGGCGTCACCGGTTTCTGCATCTGGCATGGGATGGGGGGCTGCGCATGGATAGTGGTTCGCGGGGGGGAGGGGGGGTGCGCGGGGCTTCATCGGTGTCGTGGGAGGGGGGGGGGAGGGGGGAGCGCAGATTTGGTCAAGGGATCTTTGTCAGCGTCGTGGGGGGAAAATCTGGTCGCGGAAAGGGGGGTTTCATCAGCGTCGGACGGGAGGGTGGGGCTTCGTCTGCGTCAGGGGGGGATTGGGTTGCCATCGTCATTTGGGGGGGGGGGGGCGAGGGGTAGGGCTTCATCTACATCATGATTAGGTTGCCGGCGTAATCTAAGGGTTGGGTTTTTTTTAAATTTTTTTTCCTTTGATTTTTTTTAATTTCTTATATTATAATCCTATGAGCCGGGATGCATTATAAGTACCATGCACAATAACATCTCAACCGTTGAAATTATATCAAACGATATATAAAAAAAATTTATCAATAAAATATATAAAAAGAGTTATATCGCAATCTTTCCCTTTATTTTGTTTTCGTTTTCCTTTTGATGCAATATTTTCTTTTGTTATTATTGGATAATTCCTTGGAATTTCTATCACTCTCTCTGTCTCTCTCCTATATTTTTAACTCCAAATTCCAATTTTTTGGGGTAAGCTTTTTTTACCCAATTGATAGTGTAAAAATTCTTGATCGTTGGATTAATTTTTTATGGTCTAGATTAAAAAAGTTTACCAAAATTATTATGTACACCAACACACCAGATTATATATGAAAAAGAGAAAAAAAATCAAAAAAGAAAAAAAAAGCCTGAAATTCGTGACGGACGCGGGCCGATCGACGACCGCACGGTGGAACGGGCTTGATGGCTTGTGCGGCGGAGTGGGCTCGATCGGGAAGGACGACGAAGGGCGGATCTGAAACGCAGGCGAGCTCGCGATGTCGGCAACGTCGTCGGGGTCTGGGCACGATACCGTCGGGTGGGGGGGGTGTCGTCACCGAGGTCTAGGGGTAGGGGGCCGAGGGTTCGACGTCGGTGGGGGGGGGGGGAGTCGTGCGGATCTGGCTAGCAGGGGGTCGTCGTCGGGGTCTGGGCACCGTTTGGGGGGGGGGAGTCGTGCGGATCTGGCTCGCAGGGGGTCGTCGTCGGGGTCTGGGCACCGTTGGGGGGGGGGGGTGTCGGTTTCTGAGAAGGAGTTTCGCCGCAGGTCGGGAGCGGGGGGAGTGGGTTTTGCTGGTTTGTTGGCCACCAGGGGGGGTCGTGTGGTGGTGGGTCGCCGTCGTCGGGGGGCTGGGTCGCGTAGTCGCCGCATGGAGCGCTGGGTCACTGTCGGGGGATGGTAAGTTTGCTGCTGGGCTGGGTTTTTTTCTTATTTTTATTTTTAAGTATAATCACGTGTTAAAATTAACACTCTAAGGGGAAGTTTGGCTCTCACACTCAAATTTAAAGTTTAAATTTAAATTTTTATTTTCTTTTGAAAATTTTTTTTATTTTTTTTAAAATTTTTTTTTATCTTTTATAAAAATCAACAAAAATTATTATTTCAATTTAAAAATTTCATCTCAACTCAAACATTAAATATCCCCTAATTTAGTATATTTCATTAATCTACTCATTTTTAGTTAGATCTTATCCCACTGTAGAATCCCCGTATTGTTGTTTCTTTCTTTCTTTCATTTTTTTTTTGGGAAAAGTTGTTTTCCTTATTTTATATTTTTGCAACGCAATAAAAAGAGGTTGGATAACAACTCTCCTTTTCAAAAAAAAATATATATATTATTATTATTATTATTTGGATATTTTTTTTGGTGAATGAAAAAAAATCTGGGTGGTCTAATCATTTTCAGGATATTTTAAACTTTTAAGCAAAAATGGAAATATTTAAAACAAAATATATGTTTTGGATATTGCAATATTATGGAGAATCGGATTTTACATTTTAGACACAAATTCAATTTGGAGAATTTTCCCTTAGAGTTAATAAAAACGTCATTTTTTTTTTTGAGAATTTCTTAGAATATGCTTAATTGAATTCACATATGATTAAGTTCAAAAAAAAATTGCATATGATTTTAATATGATTTAATAATTTTTTGATTTTTTTACTGTAAAGAACATACTTAGGGGGTGTTTGGTGAATGAGTTCAGTTTGAGTTGAGTTGAGATTTTTAAGTTTGGATAGTAATTTTTGTTGACTTTTACAAAAAATTTTTTCAGAAAAGATAAAAAATATGATGAAAAAAATACAGTTTAGTTTAAAATGAGTTAACCAACCAAACAAAGCCTTAAAGTCCTTTAAAAAAGAAAGAAAGAAAGAAAGCTTTTTACACAGAACTCCTTAAAATAAGATTATTAACAAATAGTGTACATGGTGAATTTTCAAAAATAATCTTATATGATGTCTAAAATTTTTTATTGAGGGTTTGTTCGGAACACAAGTTTCACTTTAACTAAACTGTTGGGGTTAGACTTCGTCTTCCCATTACGACGTTAGCTTCTAACAGTTTGTCAAACGAACGTCGAATGTCTTACTTTTGGGACGGACCCAACTTATAACATTGCCTAATCATGGGCAACAATCAATCACATAATTGGGCCAGACCCAATCCATTCCGTTCAACATCGAACGATGAACTCTCGTTTAACATGGGCCGGACCCAGTTAACGACTCTAAGTCATTACAATAAAACGCTCGTTCACACTCGAACGTCGAACCAACAGATCAAACGCGATCTCTATATAAGCTACGAACAATGGATCACAATATCAGACTTGTGTCCGAATTAACGTTCGTCGCTCGTATTCGACAGATTGAGACATCTCTCCTATAATCGTTGAACTCAAATATCAACAACGATATTACATCAATAACTGCCAAGCCCATTGTCCGAGATTAAGGCTTACTCTGGTAACCGTCTGTTCAAAATCTCCAATGGCATGCTTACACGTGTCCCAAGGACATTATCTGAAACTGTCCGAAGCAGTTACGGGCTCAGGCCCATCTTCCTCTATAAATAGAGGAAGACCCCCCACGGGAAAGGGACGGATTTTGAATACGGATTCTGAATCTTCATTTTCCTTTTCTGACATACTTTTACTCTGCCAAAACTTCTCCAGAAATCATCTCGAGAATTCTCAGACCTTCATTGTATTCACAAACATTCATATATAGTGAAATTATTCACTGACAGAGGACGTAGCACCTATTTGGGCGAACCTCTTTATTTCTTGGTGTTAATTTATTTCTTTCTGCCTGTCTTTATATTTCATTTTCTGACATGAAATATCTGATCTTGCATTGCTTTGTTAAATTTCATCACGATGTCCAAGGGCCCAATTAATCGATTTTCACATACTCTGTTTTAACTCTTCTGTTAATTTTTGACTGTAGAAAACCAGCATCTACATAAACTATACTTTTTTATCTCAATTTTTATCTTTTTCTGAAAAATCAACAAAATTTATAATTACTTTTTTAAAAGTTAATACTATTCAAACTTAAAAATTTCAACTCAATTCAAACTCGACTCATTCACCAAACACCCCCAGAGACTCTCTCATCAATTTTTATGTTTAGAAGGAACAGTTACCTCACTTTTACATCATTTTTTTTTTAATGATTTGAATATGTTGTTTTGTCAAAACTCAACATAGGTGAACTCTTTTCTATTAAAAAGAGAGAGAGAGAGAGAGGGATGAAAAACTGTATTTACTACCCTTAAAAAAGAAAGGGGGTGTTTGGGTGATGAGTTCAAACTCATCACCATCAACTCAATTTTTATCTTTTTTCTCAAAATTTTTTTGTCTTTTCTAAAAAAGTCAACCAAAATTACTATTTAAACTTACAAATCTTAACTCAAACTTACACACCAAACATCCCCAAAATGTAATTACTTGTTCAAACTTACAAAATATTTATATAAATAAATATATATATATATATATATATATAAATATACACGAGGAGTCACGTATACGTTACTGCCGTACGTCCGGCAACTCCTCCGTGGCCGTTGGATGAAAATTGAAGGGCAAGATGAGAGGGAGAAAAAGAGCTGGGATACAACCGAAGAGAGAGAGAGAGAGAGTGTCGCGGAGAGAGTCGCCGGAAGAGGCCTCGACGATGGCAACGTTCGGAAGTCGGACTCCAAGGACAGGCAGCAGCAGCAAGCGAAGGTGAAAAACTTCCCGCAGGGTGAAGTTGAAGTTTTTCACCGTCGACGATGGCAACGTCCGGAAGTCAGACTCCAAGGACGAGTAGCAGCAGTAAGGGAAGGTGAAGCTTATCATCGATGACGATGGCAGAGATGACGTCCGGAAGCCGGACTGGGAAGTCGCAGACGGCTTGGCCTCTCTCTCTCTCTCTCTCCCCGCGCTGGACGTCCGGCTGCCGCAGCCAAGAGTATTCATATATATATATATATATCAGACTTATTTTGAACTGCTAAAGAAAAAAAGAAGAATGAGTATGAGCGATGAAATTAAGGGAACTTTTATGGTAAGAATTATGTATTAGTTAGATTATTTAAAAAAAAAAAAAAAGAACCAAATAAGAATATATATTAAGTAAAATTTATTATAATGTTAAGAGTATTTTTTTTAATGTTAACAAAGAATTTGCTTAGCTAATATTTTTGCTTTTATTTAATCTTTACATCAAAGTCTTTTTTTTTAATTTTAATTTAAGGAATTCATAAAAGTCTTTTGAGAACACGAAAATATTATAGGGTTAAAAAAATTTTCATTTTGTGTTGTTTGGATGGAATGTGCGAATAAGCTGTTTGGTGTGTGGAATTTTATCTTTCCCTATTTTCTTTCTTTTTTTTTTTCTTTCTTTAGAACAAAAAAAAAAAAAAAAAAAAAAGAGAATTGTCAAAGTCAGAGTTGTTGGGGGTCATTTGGACTGTTTCCGAAGCAAACAAATGGAAACGACATTTTTAGGTAAAAAAAAAAAAAAAAAAAAAAAAAAACCACATATACATCTCTCATTTTTTCCCCCTAAAAAAACAACAGTCAATCTCATCTCATGTTCATCTTCACATCTGTGTTGGGCCCTCCCAGACCATTACAAGCTTTCGAGATTTTACTAGTTATTATGTCCCCTCACTATCTAATTTCAATCTTTTATTTTAAATGAAAATCACATTGACATTCCCATGTTTCAACTAGATACCCCATTTATAGAATTGACAGTCATGTCATTTTGAAACGAAACCGATATAACTTTTCAATTCAAAACAGTTTTATCATTTTCATCTCAGTGTGAAACATAATAAACCTGGTTAAACGAATTTTAAGGATTTTTATGAGATCTTTGATTGATTTCGAACCTGTTTAGACGAGCTAATAAATAGGGAGACAAAACAAAAGGTGATGTCGGCCAATTTGTGAGATCTCTGAGCCAAGATCGAACCATGACGAACATGACCAAGACAGGTCTAGTGTTCGAATCATGAAGTTCAATCTTTCAGCAAGAATAGTCAGCCACCACCCTAAGAGGCGTAGCTAGAAATCAACTTTGCATTAGACATGATCGAACCTCTGCCCCGACTAAATGACTCGCTCACAACATTAAATTGTCAGATAATGATCGAAATTTTATCAACATCTCACTGTATCAGTATCCTAATATTAACCAGGAGGTCGATTACGACGATCTTAAACAACGAATGAAGTCAATCCTTTGCACAATCCCAATTTTTTTTTTTTTAATAAAAAATTTACTATTTCCAAAGAATTTGCGACACTTTAATTTCACTCTATCAAACATGTCATACTGCAAAATTTTTACTAAATAGGAGAAGTAAATTTGCTATTTACCTAATAAATTAGATAAATATCTAACAAATTTAGTATTTATTGTTATTTATTCTGAATATTTTGAAAATCTATTATTTACTTCAATCATTTGGGAGAGTGAGGGAAATAGGTAAAAAAATCTTTAATGATAAAATCAAATAGTATAAAATTTTTTAGGTGATAATAAATAGAATAGATATGATAAATAGTTAAATTACAAAGTATATTCATGATAAAAATTATCTTAAAAATACTATTACAAATAAAATATTCATGATAAATATTATTTTTGTGATAAATAATTTATTTATGATAAATACTTAAATATTTTTAAAATTTATATTATTTGCGTTAATTATCTTTTAAAAACAATATATTTGCTGTAATTTTCTCATAATTATTTACAGAAAACTGCTACGATGGGATGTAGCCCAATAACTCCAAGTTAGACCAGGCCTATGAACGGAAGGAAAATTCCCAAAAAACCAAAAAAGGCAAAAGGTTGCCCAAGTAGGCACTAGCGAGGAAGTCATCGCTCATCAGAATCAGATCATTTTGGTGGCCCCTCTTCTCCTCCGACGACCGCCGTCAAACGCCACCTCCCTCTGCCTCTTCTCGCTGCTCTCTTCGAAGCCTTCAGGTCTCTCTCTCTCTCTCTCTCTCTCTCTCTCTCTCTCTCTCATAAAGTGGATAATTTTTGTTTTTTTTTCTCAGTAGAAGATGTCATTTTTTGGTAAGTGTCGACCGAGCTCTAGAATGCAGAAGCAGACTTTAAAATGCCAAGATCTTATTTGGAATTTCGTTGCTACCTGAGATACGAATTTTTATTGATTTTGTTCAACCGTACCTGTTTACGTCGTTCGAATCAAGGATTTTTTTTTTTTTTTTTTCGGGGTACTTTCCGCCGAGCTGTGCAGAGTAGAAACGAACTTTGTTGATGGCGGGATCTTATTTGAAATTACGTTGTTGAGATAAGAATGTCAGTTGATTGTTTTAAACTGTGCATTTTCTCGGTGGATTGGCTACTATGACTTCCCCCCCCCCCCCCTAACTAGGAGTTAAAAATCATGGCATTGTTAGAATCAAGGAAAGTCTCCATTTTCCCTTTTCTTTTTGGGGGTAAAAGACGTGATTTGTTTCGGTAGTTTCGGCCGAGCTGTGGAGAGTAGAAACTAACTTTGTTAATGGCAGGATCGTATTCGTAATTACGTTGAGGGATACGAATGTCTAGTGATTGTATTTAAACTGTGAATGTTTCGGGGTAGATTTTAAATTATGTGGTATTTTCAGTAGTTTTATGCCACACTTTGGAGTGTAGAAGAAGACTTGTTTGTGGCAAGATCTTTTTGGAATTATGTTGTTGAGATAGATGTTTTTATTGATTGTGTTTAACTGTGTCTGTTTTTAGGTAGATTGTTTAGTATATGCTTCACTGTACTTGCAGTGTGGGGTAGCTTTGTTGGGCGGGTGGCGGGGGACGAGGGTGGATATGGAATTTAGCTGGTTGAGTGCCATAATTGTAGGGGCTGGTTGCCTTGCTTTGGGATACTTGGTCGGTGCATCTTTCAGAACATCCAAAGTCACCGCGCTTGTTAGTTCTGCAAACAAGAAGAAGAAGAAGGACAACCCCAAAGAGCCCCTTGAAATTGAAAACCTAGCTGACATTCTTGATGATTTCAAAATGGTATTATTCCCCTGTCTCTTTCTTTCATTTTATTAAGGAAAACAAAAGGAAGATAGTCATTTATTTTTCTTTTCTCCCCTTTCGCTTTCAGATTTTGGTGGTGAGAAATGATCTAAAGATGGGTAAAGGGAAAATTGCCGCCCAATGCAGGTACCTCTTTGATCTGTATTTTTCCTATCTAAATAGTTGCTTTTGCATATATTTGGAAAGCGTGTATTGTAACTAAAGATTGAATTATTTGAGGATCTATGTTGCATTGTCGTTTGGCGTTGAGAATTTCCTTATGAGATAAATTCTTACAAAAATCTTTGTTTTATATGGTAGTCATGCGACCTTGGGTCTTTTTAAAAAGCTCCTCCATCGAGCACCAAAAGCCTTAAATAGGTACCGCCACTCACTAATCTAATATGGAGTTTGTCTGCTAATGATATGATATATGTGTCTTTAATCTCCCCATTCCGTGGCACCATTATCAACATGCAGATGGGAAATGTGCGCACAGCCTAAAGTGGTTGTGAAAATCGAGAGTGAGGAGGATATGCTTGTTTTGCAGGTTAGTATCTCTATCATTTACAAATTAGTTTAGTTCAACAAGTCAGGCTTGCTGTTCTTTACTCTTTGTAACCTTTTAATGTTTTTCCATTTACATGTGGAAATTACATCACATCTGTAAGCTCTATTTCCTTTCCTTGCCATATCGATCGAACTGTTTTTGTAAATTTTTTTTTTCGACTACCTGATTTTCCACTCATCTTCTTCACCAACTACCTAAGTTTCTTGCTTGCATTCCCATCCCTCCTTCCAAACCCCAAACCTCTCTTTTGTCTGTAGTCTTTTGTTCCACATCAATCCAGTTCCCTTGCCATATATATTTGTACGTGTGGTTTTAGGGTTAGCATTTGATAAGATTATAATTGGTGTGCGACAGGAGAGGGCTAAATCACTCAAGCTACCAACCCATATCACGATTGATGCTGGGAGAACTCAGATTGCACCAAGTGAGCTGCTTTAATCTCTATATTCAATTTTCTTTCCATTTTGGTAGATCAATGTTCTTTCTTTGGTTTACTTCTCTTTGAATAGTGTGGTTTGAAGTTTGATTGGGGGGTGTCTGGGAGTAGAACTAGCCGTGAACTTTGTATTAGAGGACAACTGTTTAGGATGAATGTGGAATTGGTGCTTCAAGAGCTATAGTTTTTCACTTTTTTCTGATAGATATTCTGTGATATGGCCGTGGTGTCTATATCTTTCTTAAATTTTGGGATTTCTGATCCCAAGGGCTCAGTTGTTCCTTGAAGTCTTCAATTTCTCACGTTTGAACCATACACGTGTATGTTCTTTTTTTTTTTTTTTTAATTCACCTCATACTAATTTTTCCTTTTCTTCCAGATTCAAGGACGGTGATGGCAATTCTAGGTAAGTCTTCTCTTCATCAATATCTTCTCATCTTGTTGATCCATAAATCGGCAGGACTATATACCTGTTCGCTGGAACAGGAAAAGAAAGATAATTACTAGAACAAGAACGACAACAGCAAACAGACAGAAAAGTAGTGTAAAAAAAGAACTAAAAAAAAAAGAAAAAAAGATAGAAACGTGTTCTAAAAGTTATGATTTTCCCTCTCACAGAGTCGGTCAAAATATGTTTCTTGTTCCATTACATTTGTTCAAGCATTATTGTCTCGTTTAATTCACCCTCCGCACACACACACACACACACACACACACACACCCTCATATATATATATATATAGATATATGCATATATATGATTCTAAGTGGAAACAAGTCCATAAAAATTATGAGTTCCCTTATCACAGAGCCTGTCACCATAATTTTTGTTTTCTTTCATTAAACTTTGTTTAGGTATTGTCATTAGTCATTAGCAGCAAGATGATCACCATGTGAGACTCGCATCATCGTCTCGCGTGATTCGCTCTTATATGTTGTGAGACACACGCCCACACGTCTTGTTCGATAATATGATGATTTTTTATTTCTTCTGGTTTCATTTCTATGCAGGGCCGGTGGAAGTTGTTGATGATGTAACCGGTGGACTGAAATTGTTGTAGTTTTGCTGGTGCTGTCTTCAAGTGCTGCTCTCTTTAGTTGAGTATGGTTTTTGGAAGACATGAAGTCACAACTTATGACGGTTGCCTTATCCATATGGGCCAAAAAAAAAAAAGAAAAAGAGAGAGAGAGAGAGAGAAGATATTGGAAGGAATATTGGTCTAATTTTCATGCTTTTCAGTTTTATTATGGATTACGTCCTTGACGAGTAATAAAAAAGTAAAAGGATTCATAATTTTGTTGGTTAAAAGAAGAAAGAAAATGAAATTGCCAGGCCCCTCCAATAACCCTCCAATATTTTCAATATTTGACCAACATTTTCTTGCTAGTTAGAATTTTATACAAAAATAAATGGAAGAAAACAAAGAGAGAGAATAATAAAATTAGGAAGAAAAAAAGGAAATAGTACAATTGATTTGTCACACTTATTAAGTCGTGACCAAATATGACAATGACAAGAATGTCTGAGACGCCATTATTTCCGTACTATAGCTGAAACTGTGTTCTGAGTAGTTTGACAAAGCATAAATATGGGCAAATAGGCAATCACTTCCGTGTTGATTGATTAATTGACCATTATCGAGTTTTAGTTATGTTCTCATGTGCATTGTCATCTTCTAATATTTAGACATGGTCCTATTTGGCCATGGTGAACCAACTGTCGGTATGCTTGAGCTGCTTCATTAAATCTGAATTTCTATGGTTGGATGCCCCCACTTTCATGTCGCTATTCATCACCATACAACAGTTTGGTTTAAGTCCCTCAACATTCTTAAGTAGGTGTGATTGTGTTGTCCATGATATCTTCTCACCATGTCCAATTCCTACTTATAAGCTCCTCCTATGATGTAGTCAGTGGTACATACACTTGTAGTCAATGACCGTAAGATGTGTATAATTAGATGCCTCCACATTCACAAAAAGAAATAACAAAGGACAAAAACAAAAAATAATAATAATAATGTAATATTTTTTATTAGAATAATTGAGTAGGGGTGTGTTTCACGTTGTGCATTAGCCATCAACCATATATAGCTTCTAAAATATCTGCTCATCAAGCAAATTGTGAGACCGGTAGATATCCATATTTATAGTTTTTTTTTTTCACGTGATCACAGCCATTCATTTATATATAATAATAACAACAACAATAACAATAATAATCAATCAAGTGGAATAAAAAAAGGTAATCTTCTAATTCAGGAAAAAAGAAAGGGGGAAAAAAAAAAGGAAAAGAAAAGGAAAGGAAAGAAAAATATGGGGGGGGGGGGGGGGAGAGGAGAGATCTTCTTGAGCTCTCTCATGTTTGAGTTGACTTTGACCTGTGAAATAGCAGCTTTTCTTCTCCCATTTGCAGCAGGGACTAATATGGAAATACAGTGATCGGACCATGATGAATCATGATCATCAGCAGCGTCCAATGGAGGTGATGGTGGCGGTAGTATGGATGCTGGTGATAGTAATGATGCAGGTTAAACAGTCAATGGAGATGAGACTGAGACAGAGTCACCCTCTTCATGAGGTGGTGGAAAAGGTCAACCAGAATGCAGAAACAGGCTCATATATCGGGCTTGTCATGGCTTATCCCACTGAAGAAGCTGCTCTTCACTACTCTGGTTTCTTTGTTCCCAGCTCCCACATCCCCTTCCTTCACTTGGCTGGTATGTTATTTATCTTTTTTTTCCCTCTCTCTCTCTTTATCCACATAATTGTATGTACTTAGTAAAGGCACTACTATTTATCAAGTGATATGGTGATACAAATTTCTACAAAAATGATGATACATAAGTACAATTACTAGTGATGCGTCATTACACATTTTGTACTAAAATAAAACTGTCACATTGCAAAAAAAAAAAAAGGAAAATTATGTTAATGGTACTGTTTTCTCATTGCCCAGGAAGGAGGTTCAACATTGGGAAGATAAAGGGTGTAGATGTAATTTACGTGATGACTGGGGAGCAAACTGTAAGTTTCCTACATCTTTTTTTTTTTTTTTTTTTTGTATAATTAAAAAAACTCAATCGAGGCAGTGATCAGTAACTTAGGTTGGGACGACTTTTTGTGATATATAAAAAACACTTTTGATATAGGTAAATGCAGGCATAACTGTTCAAATCCTTATTGATTCATTTGAAATCGGAGGGATTGTTCACTATGGGACAGCAGGAAGTGCCAATGATTCCTTGTCTCTTGGTGATGTTAGCGTTCCAAGTCACCTTGCATTCACAGCCTCTTGGAAATGGAAGGTAAATTATCTTAATTCCCTTTCAAAGAAATTCTTCATCTTGGTTTTTGGATTTTTACCTCCTCCTGTATTTTGTCATTCAAGGAATTCAAGTCGGAAAACGGGCAAAACCCGGAATTGAAGTTTGGTGATTTTGATCTTCCCAACAAGGGAGAGAATTTGTTAGGCAAGGTAGAGTTCACACCAAAGCAATTGTACTCGAGCAGGAAACAAATGGAAGAGCTTTTTTGGCTTCCAGTAGAACCAAAATGGCTCAATGTTGCTGCTCAGCTACAGGTTCTTAGACAACCTTAACCATTGTCCAACAAAATGTACAAAGGACGGATTTAAAAGTTCTTAAATATATCTAGTGCCAAATTCAACGACCTTGATTCGTCCAAACTTTTGTTCTTCATATTTACTATGCATGCTAACAAGGGACCAGATTGTGAACATAACAGGATTTGAAGCTTCAAGAATGTGTGAACGACACATATTGCCTGGCCGAGACTCCGAAGGTGGTTTACAGTCTGAGAGGTTCAACTGCTGATATATTTGTTGACAATGCAGCATTCAGGGAATTCCTTTTCAAGAAATTTAATGTATCTACTGTTGATGAAGAGAGCGCCGCCGTTGTGATGGTAAGTATGTACTTAAAAATCAAGTGTTTTGAGTACTTTTTGTGGAGGAAGAATTCTGTGGTTCAAAAGTTTGAGTATGATAATGTTGGTGGTGTTTGTGCAGACATGTCTGTCGAATGGAGTGCCTTGTATTGTGTTTCGTGGTGTGTCGGATTTGGCTGGCAGAGCTAGAAAACATGCATCAACAACAACAAGCCTATCATCCCTAGCAGCCATCAATGCTCTCAATGTTGCTGTTGAGTTCATTGGCCTTCTCAATAAACAAGTTACCATCACCCATGACAACTAGAGCTACACACACACACGTATATACTTTCAAACACGTGGTCTACGGAAGGCCAAAGTCCTTTCTTCATCAATAATTTTATGGACTCCGTATCATATTTATTTATGTTTGGTATTTATTTTATTTTTATTATGAATTCTTTAGTGTGTTTACTTGCAAGAAATGATCAGATGAATAGTTATTTGTGTAGAACATAGGTTAATCTTTACCAAGACTAGTTGATGTTAGGTCTCTTAACAGGCCTCTTTCTTTCTTTCTTTTTTTTTTTTTTTCAAGATTAAAATTCAAAAAAAAAAAAAAAGACGATGTCGTTTTATAACTCTTCTTCGTAATTAAACCAAGCCAAATAAATAAGAGTTTTAAGGTCTCTGCATGAGCATAAAAAAAACACACGAAAAAGAAAAAGTAAAAACCATAAAAAGCCTAGTAGCCAATGAAGCATATATATATATATATATATATATATACACATAGAAATTGTTGTCCGAGGCTCGGATTGTCAAGGAGAACGCTCTGCCAGCACACAAGAGCCAATTCGGAGAAATGATTTTGCAGGGAAAGAATTTGGCGCTTGTGGAAAGGGCTATCAGAGCTGAGAAAGAATTAATAAATAATAAAGAAAAAGAGATTTCAGAAGTCTCTGACTAATAACTAATAAGCAGATTGGAGAGAAAGTCGACCTGAGATATTATCATGAAACTTCCAACCCATTTTCCCAACACTCAATGAACAACATTAAGAACTAGCTAGTTTAACTTTAAAATAATCAAATAAATAAATGAATAATAAAAGTCTTTGCAGTTTCCAAAAGTCATGATATATCGGATGGCCAATAGTAATTCATACACTCAGAGTGGTGGAGCTAATGAATTCCTTATTATTATTATTATTATGTTTTAATTTTGTTTATTTATTTATTATTTATTTTAAAGTTTGGAGTGTATAAACTTTGTGAGCCCTCCCATTCTACTGATTTCCATCACTCCCTTCTTATTATTTTCCACGTTGTTCTTCACATTGCACTTTCCTTTCATGCTTCTTCCTTTACCATTGCCAAGGTACTCCTGTTTTGAAATCGACAAGATTAAACCAAAAAAACTGAAACAAAATAAATAACTGTAGCAATAATAAAAAGAACACCACAAACTAACCAAAAAAAAAAAAAAAAAAAACTACCAAGTGAAGTAACAAGTTCATGTGGAATTCAGAAACTTACCCCACTAGATGCACTGCACTCATGATCATCCATTGGATTAGTTATATAATGATCGTGTTTACGACCATGTGATCTCTTTGTTTGTTGCTGAATCTCCCTCCGTATTTGTTCCTCTTTCTCAAACTTTCGAGCTGCTTCTTCATAAGCTGACATGTCCTCTCTCACGAACATACTGCATTTGCTTCCACATGAACAATTTGTATCCTCCACTTCACGAGAACATTCAATTATCAGACAAAACATGCAACTTCCGCCAGAAACTAATAACACTTCTACATTGCTTCAGTAGAAAAACATAATTCGTTCGAACATGTCATGACTCGTACATACCATGGTTGAGGCAGATGGAATACGAATAACAGCAGCTGCACATCATGTATGCCAAGTAGCAGTCGCGTTTGCAGAGGCTGCATATTACGGTTGCTTCAGATATTTGACAAAAGTTCACCATGAGACTTTTTAGGGTGTCACTCAAGTAATGCAGTGCCTGCTCATAGAATCTAACAAGGCGCACGAAAGAAATCTTAATTGAGAATTGGGAGATCAAATCCGCGGCCGAGTAGTGATGATGATGATCTAGATGACCTTCATGGTTTAGAGACTTGTACAAAAGCATTGCTTCTTTACAGAGAAGTTCCTCATAAGGAATGGTTGGTGTAATTCCTAGAAGTGCATAATGCTGGCTTGCCTCAGCCCCAAGTTGAAACCAATCACTAACCACGAAATTCACTGCCTCACCGCAGTTATACCCTAATTTGCCACAAGGAAAATAGTCAAGAGAACTATAAGTCAAGAGTGAAAAAGAAAGAGAATGAGATGTTATACCATGGCTGAATCCAGAATGATATGCTCTTGGAAATGTAATGACAAACTCTCCTGGCATTTGTAAGGCCTTGTAAACAGGTACATCATTTTCGAGCAATATCTTTGGAGGAAACATGGTTGTCTTCTCTGCTAGAAGTTTTGAAGCCCCATCCACTCCCTCATGTGATAAAATGTCGCTGCTGTACACATGATCGAGGACTATTTCTTCGAATTGAGAAGCAAAATTTCCAGGCACACTGTACCATGTCTTCGGTGCACCAGAGTGATGGTAGTTAATGCTGAAATCAAATACTAATGTGCGTAAAATGCACTAGAAGGTTCAAAATATCAAGAACGTGATTAAGTTCAATAAGCATATTTTTTTTTAATTTATTAACCTGTACAAGAAGTGATCTTCCACATGCCATGCAAACATACTGAATAACATCCCAATGTAAAGCATAGGATCTGTTATTCCCTGATTTTTCAAACAACATTTAACAAGTTTAAAAATCAGCCCACTGAAAGAGTCATGAATTACATGAATTTGAACTGGGAAAAGGACATCTTATCGTTTTTACCGGAATTGCTCCTTCAAGTAAACGCAATGAAGATTTGGGGAGCCTTGAGAAATTCTGCAACCCAAAAAAAAAAAAAAAGAAGATAATAAGTAGAGAATAGAATTTTGTTTTAATTTAAAGTCAGATTTTCTTGTTCTAAAAACACAGAAAATAGAGAAAAACCTTCAAGTTCCACTTGCTTTTACCAAGATGGTCATTAGGATCAGATGAAAAGGCACTTCCTTCCACATTGAGGCCATACTCAACGGTGCCTTTTCTCCCGCAGGCCATTTCACGCCAGAATTCCTTTTCTATGGTTGCAGAAGGAAGACAGCCAGAACAATGGAATCGGCGAAAAAATGCCTTGTTTGCCATTCTCTCGAATTCACAACACTTATATTTTCTGGGGAGAAATAAAAACCAAAATTAAATGAAAAGATCAACAAGTACAGCGGCCAGTCAAAAATTCACAAGGATTTTATGAAATAGGAGTACCAACGACTCATGATTAATTTATTTAATTATACCTTCCTCTCCTAAAGAAGGTAAGTTTGTCATTGACATCCCAAGTAACAAGCCGGAGAGGTTGGACAGTGGTTTCGAACTTGAAGTCTTTCATCTCTTTCGCCACCACAACATCGGCCGGAACGCGAGCATTTATAGGAGACACTATCTTGCAAATTCCTGAACATCCGAATATTATTGTATGAATTAGGGGGGAAAATATAGGGGAAGAGACACCAACTGAAAATGATAAGTGACATGATAAATTACTTCTGTTAATAATATTCAAATTGTAAAAGACAACTTTCTGTAAACAAATTCACCGATTCAAAAAATGAAATTCACTTGTCACATTAGTTAATAAAATAAAATAAAATAAACTAAAAGATTTCTTAGAATATTGTAAAAGTAATAGTTATATATAATGGTGTATTTTGAATCAGAAATATTTAAAAGCAAGTTTTTGGATGAGTGAGTATGTATACATAAATAAACGTACCATATTTGGAAGCATGAGGGGCAATATTTTGCAGAAAAAGCAAGGGATCATCAAACTCCTCCATGGATGGACGGAAAACAGGACATTCAGAAATTTCATCTATCCATTGCAGCTCATGAATATCTGGGTCCAATTTTTCCACTTTGCGCTTCGGAAGCGACATCAGCATCTGTTAATTGCAAATGATTAGAAAGATTACAATGATGATAATATTAGGGGTTAATTTCTGTTTTATTTCACCAACCATACGTCTTGTTACTTAATGTAAGGAGGAAGTGTATATAATTAGTTATCATGTTATGCGAGTGATCATAATAATAATCATGTCCTTAAAAGGAGAAGAAGGAGTTCATTAGTTTGCCGGCCAAGAATGAGAAAAGAGAGCCGTTGGTTTGGATCAGAAATTCCTTCCTTTTTTTTTTTTTTTTTTTTTTTGCCTTTTTTGTTTTAAAATAAATTAAAAAACCGTTTGTTTCTGGACAACCGTTTGGTAAGGTGCTTTTGGCTATATAACTTCCAAACGAAACACCCCTTCAATTTAAACTACCCGCCCTTTTTTTTAAATGGAAATTATCATTCAAGATAAAAACGTGATACAAACAATAATAACTAAGATAAAATAACTCTGTGGTATAAGAGACATAACCATTGACTAAAACCGATTTCATCAGTAAAATCTAATGAAGCTCAATGAGGAGGACATAAGCCGAGACCTAATGACGCGAAGATTCCTCAAATTCCTCGGCAATCCTAAAATCGAGGATGTACAAAGCTCTTTTTAAAAAAAATCTACAATTGATGAAATATTTCGACCGATCGAGAGACAGTCACTAGCAGCACAGAGAGTGCAACAAACTCTACCAAGCCTCAACACTAACAGAACCAATAGACATATATACTGCTAGAAAATAACTTAAGCAGAACATACACACAAAAACAAACCGGAAGTAGGTGAACTACCTCATTTATTACAAAATTAAAACTAAAACACAAGAACAAACCATTAATATAAAAAAAATCAACTACAAAATCATCACCCCATGTGAAACAACCACTTCGTCGTACGCTACAACTTAGAAGAAAACAATCGACTCGAGGTAAGAGATCATCACACCTACTATCAGACTACCAAGGCATCGCTAGATTCTAAACCGTCAGAAGCTTGTCGGCTAGATCTGATCAAAAAACTCTCATCTAGAACCTCCCGACTCCATTCCCACCGAAAATACCGAATTACCGATCACCCTCATCAGCCACGGCCGCGGCAGCGGTGGAAGTCTCACACAAAAAGAAACCCTAGATATGAAAAATTTGAGAGAACATGGGATGGAAAAAATGGGAAACCCAAAAAGTTGGCTTTAAATTTATTGGTGTTTTAAACTACCCTTTTTATAAACAGAAAGACATTTATTAACACCCTTTATTTTACTTTTCTCACTCCTTTTTAGTAATTTTTATTACAAAATTACCCATTAATTAAATTACATTTAAGGACATAAATATTTTTCTCATCCCATCTTATGGTCTTTTTTCCATTTTAGTTTTAATTGTTCAACGGATGACTGTGTAAGAACAACATCATTTTGAGACTAAATCATAAAAGTAAAAGAACAAGCATACCGGATACTGGTTCAACCCGATCTACTCAGTTAGAATTTTGTAATTTTAGGAGTTATTTAATTTTAGAGCTTAAACATATAGGGTCAATTTTACATATTTTAACTGGAGTTTGGTTGATTTTTGCCGAAGAGGACAACCGGTTCAAAATGACAAGTTTTGGACATGAGGACTAATTTGATAAATAGAGACCAAGCAGACCGCGTATCAGTCGCATCCGGTCTTTCCTATGAGTCCAGATTTGCTGTCTTATTTTTGTGTCTTAATAGCTATCCCCTCAATAGTGTTTTGACAATTCATCAATTTATTTAAGAATTTTTAGTATTTAGCTTTTTTTATGTAGCTAAATTTTTAAATTCATATGATATGTCATAACATTATTGAGGGGTCTTGATTCCTTTCCTATTAGAATTTCCAAAACCTTTAGTTATTATTTTTAGTGGACTTAAGCACACTTGCTAGTAATTAGTTGGTGTTTTTGAGCCTAATAAAGAAAGAATATTGTGTTAAAATTCGAAGAAAATGATTAAAAAAAAGGTCAAATTACTTTAAAATTTTGAGAAAAAATTGCCCAGTATTTTAACATACCATGTCGAACCACATTGTTGTCTTTTTTAAAACTAATTTCAGCTATTTTATTTTAAGAAAAAAAAAATAGGGAATGCTACACATAAAAAGAATTATAGAAATAAAATTTTACAAAATTTGAAAGTCGTGAAGAAATGATAAGAAAATATTTAGAAATGACCGGTCAAATAATAATAAGAAACGATTGAGCGGATCGGCACTAGTCTTCATCGCGTCGTCTTCTTCCTCGAATTTTCAGATTTTACTTCTTAAAAAATCTACAAAAATGGCATGAATCTAAACAAGAACACCTACAAGATGCACAAAATTGTCATATATAACAAAGTTGTCATGGTTAATTAGAACTTCCGCAAAATTAAATCCTTACTGAGATAGTAACAAGCACACATCTACATACTCACCATGTCTGTTGTAATTGTGGGAGAAAATAAATAATTCCTTATATATTTATGTGATTATCTAGATTAGATTTGAATTCATCTCTTGTAATTTTAGAGGGGGGGAAAAAAGTCCAACGCAACGCGGTTTGACGCCTTTCAGAAGGCAAGCCACTCCTCAAGTTAATCAATACAATTATAATTCGAATAAAATGATTATTTTTAAATATAGTTTTTTTTTTAATATTTGGTTGAAAAGACAAAAGAAAAAGAAATATTCTTCTGATAAACATACCAATCATAATTTTCGATGTTAACTCTAGATTTAAAATAATGAAAATTTTTTAATTTTATTATGCTTTAATAATTTGTGTAATTCAATAATGTTTAATGCCATCTCATTAAATAAAACGCCACCTTAGTCCTCACCCGCCATTTATATTGAAGTCCGATGGTTGACTCTGTTGCTTGTGTGTATTTCTATACACATTTTTACACACACACACATATACATCCTTTAATTACGCTGATGGTCCTAACTCCTTTAATCATTTGTGCACGTATCTCTCTGATCCGTGATTTTAGCCAAATTAAGAACTTTTTTTCCCCTCTCAAGTTCTAAAAAGTCATAAAAAAAAAAAAAACCCTTAAAAAAAGTCATAAAGAAAATAGAATTAAAAACTATGTAATAACATAATAACACTTCAATCCAAGAACAGGAGTTGTAAAGTCATCTCAGAATTCATATCATTACCGCCGTTTGGATAGAAAGAAAAGAAAAGAAAAGACAAAAAATGAGTAGAAGAAGAGGTAGTGGGAAGCTGGACGACAAGCAGATAGCGGAGCTGAGGGAGATATTCAGGTCGTTTGACGGAAACGGCGACGGAAGCCTGACGGCGGAGGAGCTGGGGTCGATGCTGAGGTCGCTGGGCCTCAGCCCCAGCCCGGAGCAGGTGGAGGCCCTGATCCGGCAGGCCGACGGCAACGGAAACGGCCTCGTTGAGTTCTCGGAGTTTGTGGGGCTGGTGGAGCCGGAGCTCCTTCAGGCGCGCTGTCCCTACAAGGAAGACCAGCTCAGAACGATGTTCTGCATGTTCGACCGCAACGGCGATGGCTTCGTCACCGCGGCGGAGATGGCCCACTCCATGGCCAACCTCGGCCACCCCTCACGCCGGAGGAGCTCTCCGGCATGATCAAGGAGGCCGACTCCGACGGGGACGGCCGCATCAATTTCCACGAGTTTGCCCGGGCTATCGCCTCCGCCGCTTTCGATAATTCCTGGAGATAAAAGTTATTTTTTTTTTTCCCCCCTGAAATGTGTCAGTTTTTTTAATTAAACAAAAAAGTTTTAGTAATTAAAAAAAAAAAAAAACTTGAAGCGTGTCTTATAACTTTGTTTTTTTGTAAGGGTTGAATTTGATGGATCGCTGTAAAATTATTGACCTGTTTGAATAATGTAAATCTCTACTTTTTAAAATATTGTCTAAAAAAATCAGTATAAAACTTTAATTTTGCTTTACTTATTAAATCAAATTTGAAATAAAGCAACTATATACAACAAAAGGAAAGAAAGTTCTTAATGATAAATGTAATTCTACTATATATTATTGTAAAGTTCGAATATCTCATGCCATAAAAAACTGGAAGTTCGAGCAATTATTAATGAAAGATCAATATACATATTAATCACTAATTGTACATAGAAGATTATATATCTACACACACACACACACATATATATATATATATATATATGTATATCTAGAATCTTCAAACTATTGCCATTGTATATATATAGTTTATTCAAACTAAAAGGTTGATGTTGATATTTACCTATGTATAGAGTACATACACATATTCGATGTGAATAAACTAGCTTAAGGCTAATGTCGACGCAATTAAAATAGATTCATCCCCGATTTTTTTGGACTAATTGATCAGCATCTTTGAATCATATAATATATATATATATATATTGACATGTATACCAACAATTTTGGTTTCTAACTTACTATTGAAAGTCATAAAATTAAGTCGATTTGCGATCATAAGCTCCATATTTGAAGAACTAAACGGAAAAGCCTGCGGCTACAAGAAGAATATATAAATATATACAAATGTTTATTATACTAGTCTGCCGTGCACCTGCTTCAAATGCTAATTCCCTTTTCTCTCTCTTTTTTTTTTTTTTTTGGTTAGCTTCAATAAAAGTATGGTTTTTGCCTAATTCACTTTGAACTCAAAAGCATTTCAATAGTTTGCTTTTTATTTTTGATCATTTCGATAGGAACGCGTATTATACTTTCTTGAAGAGCAATTTACAGTTGATAGAAGAGATCTTAAGTGAAAAAAAAAAAAAAGAAGAAGGGACAAACTGATGTTGTGCTCAAATAAAACTTTCAATTTTCAACTTCAAAAGTACTAAAAATGAAAGATGACCAAACCCTATAAAAAGCCATATAATACAAACTTGAGGGAACTTAATTTGTAGATTAGGACTGGTGGGCCTGATGATCAGTTTCACCAACATCATCACCTCCTTTAACTACAGTTTGATGATCTTGCTGTGCTGAGACTTTTTCCTTAGTCTTCTGGCCCACATCACCTGCCACCTTGGCGACCCGACAAAGAGCACCGGTGACCCACGATGCCCCGGTTAAGACGTAGCGGTTTTTCATGATTGCGGATCCAGCATTTGTCACAGTCTGCTCAGCTGCTGAAAATGCGGATTTTGTCTTCTCAGAGACCTGAAACTTCTCATCCATTTCCCTCACCATGTCATTCACCATGCTTGTTCCAGCACTGATTTTCTCACTCAGTCCAATCTTCTGATCAAGAGAGGCCACTTTCGCTGTGGTGCTGGAACTTAGCTGGTGCTTCTCGTCGAACGACTTGGCCTTATTCAGCGCGTCCTTGCCCAAAGTGAAGCCGTTGGCGAGCATGCTGCTGACCATGTCCTCTGCCCTTTTGACAGCCGATTCAGAACCACCTTGGACTGTTCCCTCAGTTCCCTAAAGATATTGAACAACGGAGAAGTGTGTCAAAATCATTTAAAGATCCCTTTCAAAAAAAAAAAAAAAAAAAAAAAAATTTCATTTAAAGATTGAAAGTGGAACAGTTACAATTACAAATTCCTTCCTTGACTCCCAACTGAAAATTGATGTGTTCAACTTGAATGTAGCAGGATTGAGAAAACGACGACCGAGAACTTACTGACGGAAGTGTGGAAATGGCAGCAGACGGCAGCTTGTAGTCCGGAGCCATTGCAACTGTAACTTGTTGATCAACTATTGTTGCTCCCTAAGACACATGCATATTATATAGAAATTACTGATTTGTGATGAACCATGGCAATTGAAGGCTTTCACGTTCAAAACAATGAAGAGATTCATGTTCGATTTTCATACACTTAGAAGATTTGGATAAAAACTACTTTCATCAACTTCGATATAAATTCATTCGAAGACTAACGATGCATATCACAAAGAATCATCTCCAATATCATGAAAGCAGTGGTGTTAAAATTGTGCGAGTTTAGTAGAAAATAAGCTTACTTGTCAGTTGTAGGTTTCGCGATGAGTATTATTTTCTTCTACCAAAAAACAAAGGGGCAATAAGAGAAGGGGAGTCACCGAAAGAAGACGTGCAGTTTCTGCTCCCTTGGGATCCTTGCAAGTTGTGATTTCCCATTCTCCCTGAAAAAAAAAGGAAAAATAAAAGAAATTAACACACTTTGATATTAAAATAGTCAGGAAAAAGAAAAAGAAAAAGAAAGTAAAACCTTTGTAGGTCAACATGGGAAACTTCACCAGAAAAGGAAAAGAATTCCTTAATGTCTTGCTCTGTTACACCTAAGGAGACATTACTCACTTTCACTGTTTGTGTCTGCTAATGATTAAAACAAACATCAACTTCCAAGAAAACTGGATCAAGACGATCAACATGTTTCGGTTTTTATAAATTTAATTCTGTAACCATACACAATACATTTCTTTGAAGAAAAAAGCAAATAATAGAGGCATCTTTCACTAATTTCATCATCATGATATGATCATTACGTAGAAATGCCCAAAAGCACATCATAGAAAAAGAGAAAAGAAGGAGCCAATATTTTACCAATTCATGAAATAGCAAACACATATATGAAGAAACGAAAGAAAGAAATGAAATTTCCAAGATTATATTTTCAATTTCATGATTATGTAAGGTTATAAACGAAAGGAAGAAAAAAGAATAATTAGATTTAGATATACTCACTTCCATGAACATTGTGGTTTTCCAGAGAGAAGAAATCGACAGAGAGAGAGAGAGAGAGAGAGAGAGATAAAGGGTGAGGTTTTGACTGTTGATTGTGTGGTAGAACAGAACAAGGATTCAGTACTTTGACGGTTTTCATATTTAAATTATAGAGAATTCTAAAAACAGGAAATTAATTCTAAAAAAAAGAAATTAAATTACATGAAATTAAATTTTTATTATGTTATTTACTTTCTAAAAAATTAAAAGAATTAAAAATATTTAAATGAAAAAATAATAATAAATAAGAATAAGGGTATATTTAGTATAGAGTTAGTTACTTCTTTTTTTTATAAGTAATAGGTAGAAGACAAGTCTTCCTTATTAAAAAAATTAATTCTTTATTTTTATATGTAATCCACGTTATTTAATTTTCAAATATGAAAGTAAATATTAAGATTTAAAATCGAGAATTTAATTTATTTTTCCTAAATTAGATTATCCATCGGTAAACACGCAATAAAATTATTATGTGTGAAACCAAGTAGTGAGAAATTGGTAATTCCAGACCAGTAGAGTAGTTGCTTGAGACACACGTAGAGTTGTGTCAGTTGTACTCCCGGCTACAAAACATATTATGTGTCACGGGTACGAGTAGTGCCACTTGCACTTCTTCTTTTCAAGCACATCATTTGTATATAATTTTCTCCTTTATCACAAAAAATAAAGGGGCAAATCATAGTTTTTCCCCTTCAATTTTAGATCTTGTTATAAAATATCACATAAATTTTAATTAATTATAATATTATTTCTTTCTGAATTTCAAAAAAGTTTACGAATTTTTCTCTCAATTAAATTTTTGATGAAGAAATATACAAGACACTTGTTAGAAGTATAAATTACGGATATTAAATAAGAAGTATTTTATAATTAGAGTAAAATATTGATGACTGATTATCTTTTTTTTTTCCATAATTTTTTTTATAAATAACTTTATAATTTCACATTTAATAAAGATAATGAATGTCTAAAATACTGTCAATGTGTGTCATCATACACAAAGTGAGCCTAGTGGGGGCACATGCCCCTAGAGAATGGGATACACGTATAAAAATTTTCTAAAACCATTCTATATGAGTATTGTGCCCCCTTTAACGTGGGCTTTTATAACTTTTCCAAGGGAATGAAAGCATGAATTAATTTGTTTTGAGCTTGTTTTGAAGGTCGTTTTGCATTTTTTCCCCCCTTCTCGTAGAAGCCTCTTATTATATTATATTCATAAATTGTATTGTATTGTATTGTTTTTTGTTTTTTTCAGTTCATAAATTGCCTTTTCATTCACACCGTGTTCAACTCTTATAATCTATTTACTTTCCTTTTTTTTTTCTTTATTCCTTTAGCTTCTTTCTTCATCTTCCGCCCACCACCCAAACTCTCACTATTTGTGAAAGAATATTTTATTATTGTGATTCTCTTTAATCTCTTGGTACGAAGGTATAGTACTTTCACTTTACTACTATTCTTTTATAATGTTTCCAACATTTTCAATTTTTTTCCCTTGATTTTGCTTTACTCATTTAATGATGCAAATTACAACAGGACTAACCTTATGGTTGTTTTCTATATTTATAAAATCCTCTAGTATCAAAACATAAAAACTTAGAGATCTATTAATAAAAATTATTGATAATAAGATAATGTGCAAGTGTTTCTGTTGGGGTTAGACTTCGTCTTCCCTTTACGATGTTAGCTTCTAACAGTTTGTCTAACGAACGATGAACTCCCTACTTTTGGGCCAGACCCAACTTATGATATTGCTTTATCATAAGTAACACTCGACCAAATAATTGGGCCAGACCCAATCCACCATTCCGTTCAATTTCGAACGATGATCGCTCGTATAATATGGGCCGGACCCAATTTATGATTCTAATTTGTTCGTGAAGTGCGTTCACACTCGAACATCAAACAAACAGATCGAACATGATCTTTATATAATCCACGAACGATGGATCACATCTCTCCCATAATCGTCGAACCCAATGTCAATAATGACATCACATCGGTAACCGCCAAGCCCATTGTCCGAGATTAAGGTTCACTCTGATAACCGTTTAATCTAAACGACCAATGGCATGCTTACACGTATCCCTTAGGACAATATCTGGAACTGTCATTAGCGGTTATGAGTTCAGACCCACAGGACTTCCTCTATAAATAGAGGAAGACCCCCTTTTCAGAGGGGACTGACCTTTTTCTTACATACTGTCACTCTGCCGAGAATTACCCAGAAAACCATTGTACATTCTGAAATCATCATTGTACTCAAAAACATTCATATATAGTGAAAACAGTCACTGACAGAGGACGTAGCACATCATTGGGCGAACCTCTATATATCTTGGTGTTCATTAATTTTCTGTCCATTTCTGATTTGATTATCTAATTTATATTCATTTACTGATATGAGTATTGCTGTTCTTATGTTGTTTTATAAGTTTCATCACGATGTCCAAGGACCCAATTAATCAATTATCATATTTTCTGTACTAACTTTTCTGTTAAATTTTGACTGTAGAAAACCAGCATCTACAGTTTCAAAACGTGAAAACTTGTCAAGAACAATTAAAATATGTAACTTATATTCTAATTTTTTTATTATGGTGAAAATATTTGATGATTTCCATATTATCTTAATATATAAATTTTGTTTTTATTTATGTCCCCATTGAATTTAAACTTTGGCTCCATTTGTGTGTCATTTTATAATTTTATACTTAATATCTATATCCATAATTTCAACAGGTATTATGTGTAATTTTTCTTAAAAAATTTAATTGAGGAGAAAAATTCACAAAGTTTTTCAAAGTTCAGAGGAAAAGAATGTTACAAATTGAAGTTCAGAGGCATTTTGTAATAATATCTAAAGTTCAGAGGAAAAAAATGTAATTTGTCAAAAAAAAAAAAAGAAATTAGAAAGTTTTAATTTTTAAATAAAAAAAGATAAAAAAAAAAGAATAAGCTTTTATCTTCCTCTTTGCCTAGTAAATAATTTATTTCCTACTTATATAAATTACAACCACATTTTTTAGATGTATTATTTTGGGCCTGTTTGGCCACAAGTTTAGTTTAAACTAAACTGTACTTTTTTCATCATGGTTTTTTATCTTTTTTTAAAAATTTTTTTTGTCTTTTCTGAAAAATTACTATTGAAACTTAAAAATCTTAAACTAAACTCATTCACCAAACAACTCCAAAATATTTTCATTTTAACTTGATTTTATCATTATAGTTTACAAATGCTATTTGTACACTATTGTAATAAGGATCCCATATGCATCTATCTCTCTCTTACGATAACATATAATTCTAGACTACTAAATAACGTCACAATCTTATTTGAAAAAAAATTCAAATTTAATGGTATGTTTGGAAACTAAGCTCAAACTTGATTTTCAACACTCAAGTTTTGTCTTTTTCCTCAAAAGTCTTTGTCTTTTTCCCAAAAAGTTTTGTCTTTTCTGAAAAGTCAATAAAATTTACTATTTAAACTTCAAAAACTCAACTCAAATTCACGAACCAAATGAACCCTAAGTATTTAACTATGACGGTCTAGTAATTATTGATATAATCTAAAATTTGAGAAGTGTAACGTACTACTCTAAAGCGGTTATTAAAAATTCCACCTCATACTAGTGATAATTAGGGAAAATTGAAATTCTATGAGGTGTTATAAAAACAAAATAACAAATGACTTCAAATTCTGTCAAAGCATTACTCTTTTTTAATTTCTTGTGGTTCAATATGATTTAACAATCTATTTTAATTATAAAAAAAAATTTAAAATTCTATTTTTATCTGAACTGTAAAAAAAAAATAAAAAAATAAAAAAAATCTATGAATGAAATGGGGCCCGTGGATGATACGGGTACGGAGCAGCATTGACGATGGGGATGGGGCACCATCAGGCGGCAACCAAGTTAACAAGGTTAAGTTACCTTCTCTTTGACTTTCTGGTGGCCAACAGCCTGACACCATTCATACGGAACAACCTAAATCCTCATCTCTCTCTCTCTCTCCCTCTCTCTCTCTCATCGCACCATTTTTACAGACACAAACAAAACAAACAACAAAACTCCCAACACACCCTACGAAACGAAACTTCCTCCAAAATCCAAAACCCAGATCCCAAGTTTCTCCCTTTTTCACTTTTATTTATTTACGCAACAAGAAATTTTTTTATTTTTTGTTTTTTGTTTTTTTTTTTTAAAGTTGGGAATTCCCAGAAGCAAAGGCGAAAAAGGAAGGAAGGAAGAAAGAAAAGAATGAGCTTTCAAGATGTTGAAGCCGGAAGGTCAGGGCTTTCGGGGCAGCGGTTGAAGTTGAAGCAGCAAGACTCATCGGAGTCATCTTTGGCTTCTTCCATTTTCCAAATCAACACTGCTGTCTCTTCCTTCCACCGCCTCGTCAATTCCCTCGGCACCCCCAAAGATACTCTCCAACTTCGTGACAATTTGTACCTTTCTTTTTTCTTTTTCTTTTTCTTTTTTACCCTCTGTGTTCACTTTAAACTCTGCTCTTTCTTGGTTTCTTATTCTTTCTTTTGATGAGAATTGAGAGGGGTATGATTTGAATTGAAAATCTGATGCCTTTCAATTGTTCATACCTTCGAATGCCAAATTCCAGATACGCACTTTGTTTATGTCGAAATTTGTTGTCTCTGCCCATGTTTTGTAGTCTAATGTCTTAAAAAAAAAAAAAAAACGTACAGAATTCTTTTGGTAGGATATGAAAAAAAAAAACCCTCTTGATATTGCGCAATTTTTGATTGTCCAATCGTATAAAGGAGAAAACTTGATGAGAATCTGACTGTCAACAGCTGCGTAATGCTTGGTACTAGTACAAAATTCCCCCCCAAAAAAATTAAAAAGAAAAAAAAAAAAAAAGGAAAGAAAGAAAGAAAGAAAAGAAATAGTTAGCCTAGTGTTAGCCTCGAATAACTTGGTGAAGCAGTATCTGAATTGTGTGTTGGTGTTAACAACAGGCACAAGACTAGGCTTCATATTGGACAGTTGGTGAAGGATACTTCTTCTAAACTCAGGCAGGCTAGTGAGATTGATCATCATGCTGAGATTAGTGTAAGTGCATTTTCCATCTGCCTTCTCTAACTTTTAAACCCATCATCAGACATATCTCTTTCGCCACCTCCGTCGTTATATTTTGGATATATTTCATTTCCATGTTGTTCGCCTACTCATCTTCAATTTTGTGCTAGTTGAAGAGCTGGATTGGTACGAAAGGCCTAGTTTGAGATTGTTGTGCTTTTAGGAGAGCATTTACTTATAGCAAAAGCAGAAGCTAAAAGCTAGAAAAATCCAGCTTGTCAAACTATTTAAAAACTGCATCAATGTTTGTTGTGCAAAGTTCTTTTTTGCACTTTTACTAAACATTCGGGTTGCATTGTTTTTCCAAAAGTAATCCCAAGTTGGGCCGAAGTTTTACTGCATGAATGAAGTCACAAAAGTGTGGTTATAGAATTTCCTTTATCCTCCAAGCCCCTAGATAAAGACAATTCACGTTTAGATGCCTGGAGATTTTAATTCTGGATCGTCTATTTTATGTTTGTTTTGGTGATATATCCTCTATCGGAGTATAAAAACAGATTTTTGGTGTTGAAACAGACTGCGAAGAAGATCGCTGATGCTAAGCTTGCAAAGGATTTCCAATCAGTTCTGAAAGAATTTCAGAAGGCCCAAAGGATCGCGGCCGAAAGGGAAACGGCCTATGCTCCTTATGTTCCCAAAGAAGTTCTACCATCCAGGTGAATGATATGACAATTTGTTTTTTCCTTGGTGATTTGGCTTCCAATATTGACGATCCTTTAAATTAACTTGACATGGTTGTTTCTTCATTTAATTGATAACTCAATTATAGTCATGGCTTCTAGTGAATAATAACGAATGAAGCTCTGCAAATTCTTATCTTCACTAGATCAGTTCTCTGTCTACTTTCTTTATTTATAGTTCTTCTTATTATATTCCTATAATCAAAATTGTGCAGTTATTCGGTGCATGAACAGGAGATAAGTTTATCTAGAAACCATGAAGAGCAGATTCTTCTTCTTGAATCGAAAAGGTAAGCAAAGATAACCATATGTCTCGTTGTTTCTAGCATTGAAGTAATGGATTAAACCGATGCTTGTACTGATTTGCTTGATGACTATTGTCAAATAAAAGAGAATTGACACTTGCCTCCAAATACAATTAGCTCCATTGTTTTAATCTGTCATTATTGTAGGGCCTTCCCTTGCATGACATTAATCATGAAGATTGCTTCGCGAAATAGCAAAATAACTTTTTGAGACTTTCGTAATTTGTGGTTTTTTTTTTTTTTTTCTTTGCTAGAATTGTAATTTGTGGTTTAATTTGACAAGCATTTTGCTTCAAAGAGAGGTGTTGCTAAGAGTAAAATTTGTGAAAAAGGAGCTGACTGTGTGGGAAGAATACTGACATCCCCCACCCAAAAAAAAAAACCAACTTTTGTTGCCTGTACATGTAAAATTCGTATCATTCCTTCACAAGGATGGCATTTGATTCCAATCCATCTTTATTAATGGAGACTTATAACAGTCTGTTATATGCAGAGAAGAGGTTTTACTATTGGATAATGAAATCGTATTCAATGAAGCTATTATTGAAGAAAGGGAACAAGGGATCCAAGAAATTCAGCAACAAATTGGTGAGGTGAACGAGATTTTCAAAGATCTAGCTGTTCTGATACATGATCAAGGAGTTCTAATTGGTAAGGGCCTACTATGAATTTTGCTCTTATTTTCATGTTTGGACATTTTTCTCCCGAGTTTGCTTCAGGATATGTCTATACTAACTTTGCACAATGTTTAAAACGTGATGATTTTAGATGATATCGGTTCCCACATTGCAAATTCTCATGCTGCAACTACACAAGCTACCACTCAACTTTCGAAAGCTTCCAAGCTCCAGAAATCTAGTTCATCTCTGGTAAATTTTTGATTTTTGCGTTTCATTTCACAAATTTGATCGCAAATTGTGTCACTAGTAATGGAGATGGGTCGGGGTCGGGGTTGGAGTCGGAGTCAGTGGGGGCTGCACCTAGCCCCTCTCCGCATCCCATCCTCTTTAAGGCCCACATACCCGTCCCATTAGGGCCAGGTCCCCGTTCATTCAGAGATTAAGTTCCTTATGCTTATGCTTGATGCTTTTATAAGATGTTTTGTAAGGAAGCGACTGTTTTGTAAGGAAGCGACTGACACAAATATTAAACATTCTAAATTCTGTTTGCAGACATGTTTGCTGTTACTGATTTTCGGGATAATCCTGATCATTGTGATTATAGTTGTGGTAGCTTGAGCAGCAAAATTTGAGGTGAGATAAGATCAAGGGCATGCATAAAGTGTTCCTTGCTGGAAGGCTTTTTACGATTGATCTTACTAGAATGAGCTCCATTCGTGACTTGAGCTGGTGGCGTATCAAATGTTCCTTTAAACACCTTGCTCCGGACAAGGCTGTACTATCAAAGTAAGTATTGACGATTAACAGCAACGAATTGTAAATTATAGCAGTAAAGATTGTGTTACCGAAAAAAAAAAAAAAAAAAAAGAGCTCTGACATTCATTAATAAGTTTGAAATTCGTTTAATCCTCTCTCTTTCATGTATGTGTATATGTGTGTCTGGACATGTCCTATGGAATATGTTGCTGCTGATAATCAATGTGCTTCACCCTCTTAATTTGCTGGTGCAATATTTTGGGATTCTCAACCTTCATAGCTGAAATTTTGCACAAGTTAATATTCTAATTAAGAATAAGAAAAACGTTGACCAACTGCTAGCTAGCAAAATTCTAAACTGATTCCATGTACTTATTTGATAGCATCATTGACGAAAAATAACATTTTGGAGTACTTTAACGTTCTTGTATATCTTCCAAAATTTAGCATCAGCAATCTACTTATTTCAAGGAGGTCATGTATTTCTAGCGGTCGTGGATGGTGCTTAGTTTGGTCCCTCAACTGAATGATGAACTCAACGCCGTCAGCAACATGGAGAGCATTGGCGGAGGCTAAGTCGCTTCAGCGGTCAAATCCAGCATGCCGTTAAAGGCAACCCAAGGCACTCCATTTGACAGACTTGTTTGCACAATTAGCACCATTAATTAATCTTGCTAGATGGTATTGTAAATACTATTAGGAGAACAAACGACTAATTTTTCTGAATACAGCAAGATGATATTGATAATAAATAATTCAAAAAAAAAAAAAAAAGAAGAAATATAAGAGTTGTTGTTGAGAAAAAGGGTTATATATATATATATATATATATATTAGACCTATAAGGGTTCTGCAGGTAGGAAGTGAGGGGTTTGGGTGTCAAAATCAGTAATTAGATGCAAATAATTAGTTAGCTTCAGTTCAACAGAAAGAAAGGCAACAACTCTAGCTTCTTTTAAGAACAGAAAGGAGTCTCAAAAGGTTTGTTTAACTGCGTTGTCCAAATGCAAAGGAAAAATGATGAACAAGGAGGCCGTCCGTAATGTCATTTTGGTAAAAACAATGGTCAACCATTTAGGGGGATTTTTTTTTTTTTTTTTTTTCCAAGTGTCAAATTTCTTTTTCTTTAAATAAACGTGTTGTTTAGCACTAACTAATACCATGTAATCAACTCTAATGGATTAACTAATGATGCTTTTAAAAAATCCAAAATCGTTAAAAAAAAAAAAAGAGAAATGGATTGGCATGTTTCCTCTTTCTCTATTACTAAGCTAAGCCCCTTGTTTATTTCACAAAAAATAAATGAATCAATATACGTGTCATGAAAAGTATTCTTAGGTATCCCAAAGTTTCAACGTAATTGAGCCTAACAGTTCATCTGTTTGAAATCTAATAAATCCATGTTGTTGACTATTTAGCAATTAAATATACCTGTCTGGCCACAAATTTAGTTTAAACTAAACTGTACTTTTTTCATCATGGTTTTTGTTTTTTTTCTGAAAAAGTTTTTTGTCTTTTCTGAAAATTTTTTTTGTCTTTTCTAAAAAATTATTATTGAAATTTAAAAATCTTAAACTAAACTCATTCACCAAACACCCCTAAAGAAAAATCTATAAAAGAAATAAGGGGGGTATTTAGCATGATTTTTTTGGGTAATTTCGTAAAAGTATGCGACTTTAATTGTTATCAACATATTTCATTGGAAAATAAAACATAAAAGTGAGGACAGAGTTACAACCTAATAATAATATATCACACTTGATATTAGTTTTATAATAAACAAATAAAACGTAAAAATAATTCCCAAGAGAATAAAGTTAACTAAACTTAAAAAAAGGGGGAAAATTGGGGCATGAGAAAAAACAGAGAAAGAACACCATTGCCGATGCGGAGTAGTGGTCTTCGCTTGTGACGAACCTGCATCTGCAGACAAACGGAAAGAGAATTAATAAGAGAAGAAGAGAAAGGAAACCACCACCTGATTCTATATTCCATCTCCCTCCCACAAAGGTTACGTAATCCTTTCCCTCCCATTTTCATTTTCATTTTCATTTTCACTTTCATTCTCTTTTTCTCTCTCTCCAAACCTCGAGATCTCGCCTGGATTTCTGTATTTTCTCTTCGATTACGGCGTTTATTGGTGCATTAAATTATGCTTCTTTTTTTCTTTCCCTGTCGAATTCAGATGCCCCTGATGTGTGAATTTCCTTTGTAGGTAGGTTTTTTCCCCCCCCCCCCCCCCCCCTTTTAATCTCGCTTCTCTTAATAACGTTATTGTAAATATCCTTGTCTTCTTATTTTACCAGGACAACGTTTGTCTAGTTTAGGGTGTTCTTATGTTCAATGTTTTCCCTCTTTGTGTAGTGTGTGTTCTTTGACATCTCTTTCTTGTCTGTCTGTCCTTTTTGTTCCTCTCTCTCTGGTATTGGTTTTTGAAATTCTTTTTATTTAATATGTTATTGAAAGCTTCATACTTGATTAGGCTTTAATTAAATTCCGCTTTTTTTTATCCGTCACCTATTTTAATTTAGTTTGTCATGCTAAAGATACCCCAGTTACCAAAATCTCTGGACCACTAACCTCCCAAAACCATAAATCAGCCAAAAAAAAAAAAAAAAAAAACCAGAGAGAGAGAGAGAGGTGTCAAGATCTCAAATTGTAAATTCCCGACTTTCGTCGTGGTATGAGGGACAAACATCGTTGTAAACTGTCCAAGTTGCTAATAGTTTCTTTGTAAGAGTAAGAAACCAATGTATTTTCACAGTGCGTGCCTCGTTCTGTGCATGAGTTCTTTTGAATTCCGCTTATCATTTTACAGACTGAAAGTATGGGGGGAAGAATTGGAAGAGATGAAAGATTTTAAGAGAAGAACATAGCAGCTATTTTGAGACTTTTTTTTTTTTTTGCTTACAAAATTGAGATTGTGATCTAAAGGATTTCTTTTTAGGAGTTTTTTGTTTTTGTTTTTGTTTTAGCCCTTTCCGTGATTCTATGATTTGGGTACTAAATGGATTTCTTTTCCAACTTTCAGTAACTTCTGCATGGCGTATCCTGGGTAGCGTGGCATAAATGGAAGCAAAAGTTCTCGCTGAAGTTGTCCGACTATTTCAAATCTTTGTTGGGGATTGATTGACCAAGTTGTCTTCAATGGTGAACATGAAATCTTCCCCTCGTCCAATTATATGCTTTAGGCCTATACGACCATCTGACCTCGGGACCTTAGAGAAAATTCATGGTGATTTGTTTCCAATTAGGTATGTAAACCTCTCTGATGCTTTCGCATGTGTGGGGACTTCAATACATGTGATTTCTCAAAATTGTTCTAATTTCTTCAGGTACGAGTTTGAGTTTTTCCAAAATGTAGTAAACGGACGGGATATTGTGTCCTGGGGAGCCATTGATCGCAATCAACCAAGTGATCAAAGTGATGAACTTGTTGGGTTTGTAACAGCGCGAATCGTTCTTGCAAAAGAAAGTGAGGTAAGGCCTTTGAAAAGTTTTTGTATATGCCCTCTGCACACTTTTGAAAAGTCATGTTCTAAGATTAATAATTTAGTATTTAAAATACATGTTCGTTATAAACCTAAATAATCATGATTTAGGTGTCCCGATGCACATATTTATGATGGTGGAAAGAAATAGTGTTAGTGCCTATTATACCATTTCTGATTTAATCAGATCCTTCTCACCTGGCAAAAATTGGCTGTGTAGATAGGGGATATGCTGAGTTATGACCCATCAAGATCTGATCAAATGCTGGTTTACATTTTAACGCTGGGAGTAGTAGAAGCCTACAGAAATCTTGGCATAGGTAGAAGATTGTCTCTTGCATTTTATCAAGTGTTTTGTGGCTGTGTGTGATTGTATGTGAATATTTATTTTTTCAATGGTGGGACTTGCAGCTGCATCACTTATCCGTGAGGTCATCAAGTACGCCTCAAGTATCCCGAACTGCCGAGCCACCTACTTGCATGTCATTTCTTATAATAATCCAGCTATCCGTTTGTACAACAAGATGTCATTCAAGTGTGTACGGAGACTTCAAGGTTTCTACTTGATCAATGGTCAGCACTATGATTCCTATCTGTTTGTTTACTACGTAAACGGTGGTCGATCTCCCTGCTCACCATTGTAAGTGCCAAACAACCTTTGTTCTTGCCTTGCTATGTTTTTGAACCTGAAAGAAATGGTTGAATACTCTTGTCTGTTTTATATATGAGTGTTGTTAGGACTATTAAGTTTCAAGTTAGTGTTTAAAATTGTTTATCGAATGTTTTTTGTTGCAGAGAACTTGCCACGGTTGTGCTGAAAAACGTGAGGAATGCTCTTAAGTCGATCTCAGCACGGCTGTGGAGGAACGAGGATAGGAAGTCACCGATATGGCCAAAATGTAGGGAAACCCGTTGCCTAATTACTACGACCCAAAGCAGGAGAAACATGACAGCTGAGTGTACAGGATGTGAGTGTGTTTGATTGTTAATTTAATTGGAAGAAAATTAGTTGAAAAAAAAAAGGGTGCTCATAGGTTATAATTATATTAAGTGCTGTAAAATCCCTTACCATAGCGTTCCCCTTCTGTTCATGTTTCGTTTAGCCTTTTAAAATAATAATGTGTCAGCTAATAAACAGTCTGGTTGTTGATTATAAAGTCATATTCATGTATTTTTCGATTTAGATTCTGCGTAGTCAAAAGATTTTTTATTTTTTATTTTCTGTTTCTCTGAATGGCATAATCAATAGATTTAGAGGGTGAATTCTATTGTTGAATCTTATAATGTAATCAATGGATGTATAATCAGAGATGGTTCTCTCTAATTTTTGATTATTTGCTTTTGTAGTAGTTTGGTTTTGTTTTATTTTTTTTTTGTTTTTTGTTTTTTGTTTTTTTAAAGAACAAGAAAAGTCATTTATGAACTAGATTTATGAAGTAAGAGATAATCAAAAATCAAAGTTAGAATGAGTGTAGGTGTAAATATAATCACTCTTTAATTAATGAAACATAATGATATCTTCCGTCAGCCTCACCACCAAAGAAAAATTGGACTGTTTTTGGATAATGGTGTTGGATTAGTGTATGTATGTATGTATGTAAGTATCCCTAAGAATGACAAAATTTGGCTAAGGATATTTGTCATCAATCCGAACAATGCGGTGGCCAAAAATGGCAAAGGCAGATATGAACAATTAGAAAGAGGTTAATGTTATGGCAAAGCATCCCCTGTTTTAAGGGCAGACCTGTACTGTATTGTATTTGTTTATATATATATATATATGGGGCTGGCGCACGAACCACCAACAGATGGAAAGAGAGTTTTTTTTTAGACCAGAGACGTACTAATGGCGTCTTCTCTCCCAAGTCGCCCTCTTGCTTTGGTGCTCTCTCTTTTGTTCCTCATTGCCCCATCTCTTTTGGCGTCAGCACATGTACATGGGCACACGCATGGCCATGGCATCCCGTCCCTTGCCCCTTATTTGACTCACAATGGAGGACCCCTCCTCACCGGGAACCTTGACATTTCCATTCTCTACTATGGCCGCATCGGTCGTGTCCAGAAGAACGCCATCCGTAGCTTCCTCAAGTCTTTGAACCACGTGAACTTTGGTGGCCGTGGCCTCAAGCCAATGGTGTCGTCGTGGTGGAACATGGTAGAGAGTTACCAATCCTTTGTTGTCGGGCGTGGACATGGGAGGAGAAGCCTCCCCAAAATCCACGTGAGGGTGACAAACGTGATGACAGACACATCCTACTCGATTGGTAAGATAATGACCCTAGAATTCATTAAGATTCTGGTGGAGAAGGCAACGGTGGGGAGGCCAAACACGCTAGCGGTGATAGTAACGGATAGACAGGTGACCGTGCAAGAGATGTGCACGGGGAAATGCGTGCAACATGGTGCATTCGGAAGGCAGGCTTATGTGCTGGTGGGGAATCCAGAGACGGAATGCCCCGGGGCATGCGCGTGGCCGTTCCACCGTGCGGAGGAAGGCCCCCAAGGGGTGGTCCTACAACCGCCGAGCGGTAATGTCGGGGCTGATGCCATGATAGTGTTGTTGGCGTCAGGTCTGGCGGATGCAGTGACCAACCCCTTCAACAACGGGTTTTTCGCCATGGGAAGTCATAGACATGCTGGGAAAGTTGGGGCGGGAACTGCATGCCAGGGGATTTTTGGAAGCGGGGCGTTTCCCGGGTATACGGGGAAGATAAGGGTCGATCCCAGGAGCGGAGGGGCCTTCAACACCCATGGAATTAGGGGCAAGAAGTTCTTGTTGCCTGCACTCTGGAACCCTGCTGCCTCCTCCTGCTGGACTCCTGTCTAATGCTACTACACTTTTTTTTTTTTTTTCATCTTTCTTTCTTTTATTATGACTATATATATATATATATATATATATATATGTAGAGTAATGTTATGTATACCAAATTGTTTTTTCAGTTTTGAATATCAAATGATGTGGTAATTAGACTTGTCCATATATTTAGTTGGTTAAACAAAGCATGTATAACTAAATAAAAGTCTAAGTCTCAAATTATTTGTCAGCTATATTCGAATGAAACGAGTGAATAACCACATTATTTGGCACTCAAAATTTGATAAGAGTTAATGTTTATAGTATTATTCTATAACCGCATATCCATTAATCTAAATACCCTCAAACTCTGGTAGTACAAGTAAGCTCTAAAAAATGGAGGATGATTTTGCCTTTGGCATATATTGGTTTGCTATTTGAGATTATTATACTCAAAATGCGTCCATATTGGAGGTCGTTATCTAAGTTTGATCATTCTTCCACGACCTCCCAATTAGTCGATTAATCACATGACATTAGACTCATCATCAATCCAAAATTAAAAATCTATAAAAAAAAACAAAAAAAAAAAAATTGCTAACATAGGAGGATCTTGACTTGAGTGCAAACAAAACAAAAAAAAAATCACTTTTAATATTACCCAAAATTTGATTTTTTAATCACATCGTAATTATAAAACCAAAAAAGCACATCACAAATTTTTTTTAGTAGAGCACATGCACATCACAATTATATAACCAGAAAAAAAAAAAAAAAAAAAAAGCCTCTTTTCATAGCTCACACTAAATTCTAAAGACAAGGCCGAACCATGTCTGGACTTCTTGTTGTAATGTGTGGGATGGGCTTACTCCTCCTTGAGCCCAACTAATAACTGCTGCTGCGTCTTCTTCTTCTTCTTCATTTTTTTTTTAAATTTTATTTTTCCCGATTTAAAAAAAAAAAAAAAAATTGGGGCATGCAACGCCCCCGCCCAATTAATTAATTGGAAAGAAGGTATTAGGGTTGGCTCAGTGAGTCATTTTCATTCGTCTTCTTCATATATTCTTCATCTTCATCTGGGCAAGAATCTTTTCACGCATTTCCTAACAGGTACTCTCTCTCTCTCTCTCTCTCTCTCTCTCTCTCTCTCTATTACCAAATCTTTTGAAGTTTCTGCTCTCAATTCAGAATTCAATCTCCATTATCAGTAGTACCAGACGAACCAGCCTTCCCAATTTCTAATTACCCTCATCTTCTTTTCCTTCGGTTCTTATTGCAAAGTTCCTTTTTTTTTTTTTGTTTTTTTTTTAATTTGTTGAATTCACAATTTCTTCAATTTTAAGCTGCACATAAACCACGCTTTCTCTGCAATTCCAACTTACATATAACTCCTCAAATTGCGGCTCGAATTTTTTCCAGGAGCGACGAATTAGGCTTCGTTAACTGACCTTCTTCATGTCCAATTTCTGTTCATAGGATAAGGAAAAAAAAAATTTTTTTTTTGTTTCACTCGCTTAATTCTGCATATTTAGCTTGCTTTTTTTTTTTTTCCCACCACGATTTTTTAACTTGTTGAATTTGGAATTGAATCTCAATGGTAGAAACCCTAGCTCCCATGATTTTCTTTGGGAGTTGTTGTTTCCTTTGACTCGTATTGCAACTGATTTGTCCTAATTTTACAAGTTCTTCATTTTCATCTGCACACCAATCACGCTGCTTTGCAATTCCTACTAGCAGAATCTAGAAATTTATCAGATTTAATTTTTTTTAATTTTATTTATTAATTTTTCTTCATGCGATTTAACCTTTAAAAAAGGCACATACGTACCTTAGTGTAGAAGAAACATAATCAGTTTTTAGATAAAATTGTCCAAAACCCTAATCTCCTGATCTATATAACTGAGTGCATTTGCTGCTACTCTGCTATTTGTAGCTCGATCAGTTATATCTATTCTTCAAAAATACGAGTAAGGCATCGAACGATGATTCTCTCTGCTTTTCAATCGCATAGCAAAGGGAATATGAAGAGATGCAAAATTGAATCTTAAAGATGGGTACTTTCGGACAGGCAGTTTTCTCCTCCTTGTGGATTCTCGCCCTTTCTCGTAGGTTCCACATTTTCTCCTCTCCCAAGCACACATATAACAGTGATTTTTTTGATTCATTGAATTTTGTTTGTGCTTGATGATGATTGATCTTGCTTTAACCACACTGAATGGAGGAGTTAGGGTTCGGGAACAACCTTCTTCCAATTAAACCATTGAAAGGCTAAAAACTTGGTGTGCTTGGTTTTGCCTTGTGATTCTCCTCCTCTAGGAAAAGAGTCTTGATCCTTGTTCTTTTGCTTTGCCTCTTCTTTTAGATCTGAGAGGAAGGCTTTGCCAAGCGTTTCAAGTTTTGGGATTTCTTTTTCTTTCTTTGGCTTAGTTTGAAGAGGGTTAGACTTAGCCCTTCCTTTTCGTTCTCTCATGTGCAAAAGAATGGCCTAACTGAGAGCACACAGAGTAACTGATTTGATTTTGTGGTTCTCTTTATCTCTTTCGTTTCTCAACATAGTTTTTGTTTTCAATTATTACGTCATTTTATTGGATTTTTAATTTTATTATTGTTTTGGTAAATTCTACAACCAAACAACTAAGTATACTAACATGAGAAAGAATTTGTTTAATTTTGAACTCATTGTTCTTTTAAGTATCTCCATGATGTATTATAGATTTCACAAGTCTTCTGAATATATCCTCGAATTTATTTGTTTTTTAACAGGTTTCTACTTTTTTAGGGGAAAAGCAAGTTTAGTTTTTGTTGTGGTTTTTTGTATGGTTTTCAGTTTGTACCAATAATTTGCTAGTAATGTGCAGTCTAAGTTATGACCGGTTATGGTTTGTTTAATGTAGTGTTAATAGTATTTTGGTCTACCTGTAGGGTCTTTTCTATGATTTTTAAACCTGCTGAATTCGGATTTGAATGTCAATTTTTGACTGTAAGGTATCCTTGGTAGTACCAGGAGAATCTTCCTAATTCTAGAAACCCTATCTCCCATTATTTAAAAAAAAAATTTCCTCGAGTTGTCCTCCAATTTTTTAGCTGTAAATAAATCAGGCTTGATTTGCAGCTCCTACTAGTGAATCTAGAATCACCATTCAATGTTGGCGAAAGGGAGAAAAGTTTCTGGTCGAGGTGAAGCAGTGGCTGCAAATTATGCTTTTGGCCCACTTGAAGATGACATCATCATTAAACACAGGCTTCTCACCCGCACCACCACCACTAGGGGTGAACCACCATTAAAGAAGCTTCAAAAGAAGTTCACCTCTTTCTTCGTTGAGATTGACAAGGACGAAGACAATAACTATGCCGACTGTGAGAAGCTCGCCAAGGCTTTCCTGCAGGAGCTCAACACTTTCGAGATTCCACTCCTCAAGAGCAGGGCGGTTGTCGAGGCCAACGTTAGGGAGAAGGAGAACTTCCACGAGTTGAAAGAAGAGATCAACCGGCAGATTGTGCAGGCACAGTCCGACATCGAGGATCTAAAGAAACAGCTGGAGGAGAGCAAGATTGAGAGGCACCACAAGGAGGAGTGTGAGGCAATCAGGAAGCTGATCTCCACACAGCCACCGAGGTTGGAGACACAGAAGCTCATTGCTGAGTTGGAGAAAGAGATTGCCGCTCTCAACGCTGAGAACACTGCTAGTTCAAGGTTGCTGGAACTTCGCAAGAAACAGTTTGCCCTTTTACTTCACGTGGTACAAATGCCGCTAAAAGTTTCTTGTGTTTTCTATTGCCAAATTTACATTAGGACTATCATTTTGGTTAATGTTTTGCTCTTTGTTCAAATTATTTGCAGGTGGATGAGTTGCAAAATACTATAGAGGAAGAGCAGAAGAATTTGATTGAGGAAATGAGACTTGCATCAGAAGAGCAGAAGAATGTGTTGGAGGATGCAATTGGGGACTCCGAGCCCATGGCCGTTGATTAGTTGCTATTAAGTTTCCCCAATTGTAAGTTTATGTTCTCTTAGTGATGGATCTTCTTGTGCATTGTATCTCCTGATGTTTGAGAACACATGATATATCATAAAATTTTTGCAGTTTAGTTCCGCAAAATATGACATTCCTAATCTCCTAATAAACAGTTGGCTGATTTTCTTGAAAACTTGTGCTGCAAGTTCGGGTGATGAGGAGGGGAAAAAAATGAAAACCTTTTTGCTATGGTCTGATAACAGTGAATTATCGCTGCATCTGAAGAAAGCTATGATAGTTTGATGTCAACACCTACGTTAATTCAAGGAAAAACCCATCAAACATCTTCACGAAGGCAGTCCCAAAAACCAGATAAATTTCACGATTTTATTTTATTTTATTTTATTTTTTCCCTTGTGCATATTCATAATTGCTTCAAAAGGTGTAGATGGTAAAATGATTGCGAGTCCAGAGCCAAATATGGATCATAATATGTTTCTTTCTGGCAAATTGTAGATTGTCCGATCGTATTTATTGTCTTTAGTTTATTTGAGGAAATCTAGTACTGCAGGGTGTAGACTAAAAACATTTTTGAAACTGTGGCCTCCTGCTTTTTCATGTACCAGTGTGGGAATGTAAGTGTAAGTTTTGAGATTTATAGCCTTGGTAAGATGGTTTTGAGCAATGTGTGCAATGTTTGCGAGGATGTGGAGAGGACAGAGGAGTGGGTTATTTGGCAGCAGAGTCTTCCTTGACTTGATACTCGATTATGGACCTGGTAATCACGAACTTCATATTATCCTCCTTCGATCACTTCTGCTTCCTTTCACTCGCCTTCTCGTTATCGAGATCTTTGTGCACTTCTCTTTGTAGCATGTTAATCTTGGCATGACTGACTCAACGCGAGGCCAATTTATATGTTGTGATGTCGAGAATAGTGTCAGAGGCCTCCATCGCCTTCCTTTGATGTGTTCTTTTTGGTGGACAAGAGTTGAGATTTGTTCTTCAAGTAGCCTTTTCAATCAAGTATAAAGAAGGAAAAAGGCATGGTGGTATGGGTTTTCTTAGGGATAATTTCTATGTTATTTCTTAGGGATAATTTCTATGTTATTTATCGATTTTTTCAAATCAACTTAACATGATATATGAGTCGTTTTTTCAACCGGTAAAACACAACTGTCTAAATAAATTCGTCAACTAGGAAATAACAATTCATCTTCCGCATTACCGTAGATTACTTGGAGTTTGAAACCATATCTGTGTGTGTGTAAAGGAAGAAAGGAAAGGGGGGGAAAAAAAAAAAAAGAAAGATATAGGAATGTAGTTAAACGTAGAGTAACATAAAAATATCATTAAGGGCATGCAACTACAAAACCTCACGAAATCTTATTTCCAAAAGCAGAAGGGCTGATAAGAGTTAAAAAGATAAAAATAAATTTCAGTGATAGCAAACCAGATATAATAATTGAAGTTTGAGCTGAAGTAGGCAATCCATAGAACTGAACATGGTTAAGGTTGAAGTTTAGGTTTGGTGAGATTGGTTACGGCAAGATGTGCAATGTTGGCGAGTGTGTCGACAGAGACGAGGGAGGCATTCGCAGCAAATTCATCCTTCAGTTCATACTCGATGGTGGACCTGATGATGCAGGAATTGATGTCTTTCTCGATGATCTCAAATCGAACCCGGTAAAGGGTGAATCCCAAGTCCAGGTATCCTCCTTCAACAACCTCCGTTTCTTTCACGCGCTTCTCATTGTCTATCTTGGTGAACTTCTCTTTGTAATCACTGAGCCCCGGTGTGCCTGATTTATTATTCATATTAATGATAACATTGTTTAGGAAAAGTGGAAAAAAAAAAAAAAAAAAAAAAGGAGAAAATTATTAAATCTTAAATTAATCGTAGAAGGAGAATATATAATAGATAAACTGACCAGGGACAAAAGAGAGGTGGAGGATGGTGCCAAGGCCACCATCACCATGAACGAGGTCGATCTTCTGAATGAGAGTTGGGAATTGTTCTTCGACCATTTTGGCCAGCCGGAGCGTGCTGTAAAGCTCCCAAGCATCGGCCGCCGGCACCGGGATTTCCAACTCGTGACAAAGCTTGTCTCCCTGCGTCCCCATTTTTCTCAACCCAACTCAACTACTAAGATGTTTTCACACAATAATTGAGTTGTTACTTGTTAGTGAGGGTGATATTGGTGGGGCTTGTTTTTAGCCACACAGACAACCAAAATTTCATTTATGTACCCAAAGACAGGTTCACTTCCGGACGAAACTATGTTTATCAAAACTTGCCGTCTAAATATTCCTTTTTTACTTCCACCTTCCACCACAATAATAATATAATAATGATCCTAATAATAATAATAATAATAATAATAAAACACCGTAAGCAGGACTATTCTACTCACTCTATTTTTTTATTTAGTTTTATTTTTATCATAATATTCATATATTTATAACCATGATATGGTTTTTGTGTCATTTGATGATACAAAATCATCCCATTCCAACCTTTGCCGGCCAGCCAAACGCTAAATTTAAACCAAAAAAAAAAAAACTAAATTTAAGTGTCGCAACAATCTAGAGAGGTGGAGTCAGTAAAGAGCTTTCCAAACCATGCATCTTATATTTTAGTATTTTAATAAAGTAGTGCTTTTTGTTCTCATTTGAGAAACCCAAAGCACAGCATCTTTGGAAGTATCAAAAAGGGAATTTCGACAAAGTTGAGGTTCTTCGTTGGGCTTGCATGGGCTTTGATCTCTAGCACTGGATCTTGGCCCATATCGTGTAATGTTCTCGGTATGCGGCATAACTACGAGGAATATACCCATTTCTATAGGAGGACTGATCATTACAGTTGGAAAATCTGGAGAAACCTATTCTAAAGAAAACAAAAATGCCCCATTTTTTAAACAAAAAAGTGAAGTTGTCGTCTCTTATTTATTTATTTGTACATATATATATATATATTATTTCTATTACTTATACATCTTTAAAAGGATGAATGTACCACCAACGATTCTTTTATCTTTCTATCTGAGCTACCATGTGACGGTTCAGTCATCGTTACATGATGATTCAGTCACTGCTATATGTATTTTATCTCATTTTATTTTTGCTTTACTTTCTCTACGTTTGGAAGATCTATTTAATTTCAGAAATTAGAAAATTTTTGTAAAAAAATATTTATCCAACTTTTTCTATCATCATATCATTTTAAAAAAGAAAAATTATCTTATTGTCAAACTTATTTTGTCCAGTAACCTTTTGGAAAAAAGAAAATAAATCTTTTTAAGATATTCTCACAATGCACTATTCTCAATATCATTTTTTTTTTAATTCCAAACAACCATTTGTTTTCAAGGAGAATATTTTTTACATATCAAAATACCATCTTATTTTCAAAATGAAAAGACTTTCTCATTCAAAATAAGAAAATTTTCCTCCTCGAAAATGGACACGTGATCCAAATGGAGCCAAATTATTTTTATCGTATTTGCTTTACTTTGTTTGTCTTGCTCACGTGTTCACCAACTAGTATTAATTTAAGAAGGATAGAATTTTAAAATGTTAATTCATACGCAAAAGTACACTTTGTTTGATGTTTATTATTGTTTAATTGCTAAATTAAGTTTTAATTAAACATTTTCATGATTTTATTCAAAATAATTTATTTGAAAAATATCCAGTTTCAGCTTATTTAATTACATATTTAAAAGTGTAAAAATATGGACAAAAAACCATACAATTGAGCCATGAAACTCATTCATTTAAGCCGTCAACTCCCAAGTCAGCGACACCATTTGTCCTCCCCAACATACCACTTCTAATTATTGTGCGCCACATGATGGATCCGATTGTTGATGATTTTTCTTTTTGGATTTCTGTCCATCAAGTTTCCATTTGTGCTTCCAAGAGAATCAAATCGATCCAATTTCCTCAAATCAAATATTTGATTTCTTCATTTAATTGTAATTGTATTTTGTTTCCTTATTTTTAGTTTCCCATTTATTTTATTAATTTGTTCCCCTTTTTACCTGATCTTCTCAAATACTATAAATAAAGGGCTCTGCTTATTATAATCTTCATTCAAGAATTGTGAGATTTTAGTGTTAATTAAATTTTAGTTTATTTTCAATTCTTATTTCCTTAGTTTTTCTTATTAGTGTGAGGTGAGTGACACATTTTTTTGTGAGTGTGAGATATTACTAGTGAAAGACTAAGTTGGAGGGATATTTGTCTACAAGCGTTCTTCACTTTGTTTTCTAATTTCTTATATTCTTAATGCTTATTTTTTTTACTTCTTTCATCTCCTCTATTTAACGTTTATGATTTTTATTTCCATAATAATAGTAGTTTTAATTATTATATTATGTACACACAATCAACAGTGATAAGTGGTTTCTTTTAAGACTTATTTGTATATAAATGCTCCTTGAACTTTTCAAATTTGGTAATTTAGTCTCTAAATATTTTTTCTTGACAATCAACCCCTTGAATTTCTAATTGTTGACAAATTAGTCCTTTTTGCTTAAATTCATTAAAATTAAGACAAATTTTTGCACAATACTTACACATTATAGCTCAAAAGAAACAATATGCTGATCATTTTTACTCACTTTCAATACAAATTTCTTTTAAAATTTAGGTTTAAGTGTGATGACAGTTGATTTAGGTTCAAATTTTCAAAGAAAATTGTATTAAAATTAAGCAAAAATGACCAACAATGTTATTCTTGGACTATTAATGTGCAAGTTATGTGTAAAAAACTATCCAAATTTGAATGAATTTGAATAAAAATGACTGAATTGTCAAAAATTATAAATTCAGGGGGTAATTGTCAAGAAAAAAAGTTTAGGCACCAAATTGCTAAATTTGAAAAAATTCAGGGGGTATCTGTACAAATAAGTGTTCTTTTAATTGTTTTTATAAGAATATCCTTACTTGCATTCCACTAGTGATATTTTGTCGCTTTAGGATAACTTATAGAAATAATTGTGTTTGTTTTAATGAGAGGAGATTAATTAAATCAAATACTTTTTTATTAATACGTGTGCTTCAAAATAATATCTTCTAATTATAGGTTTGGAATGTGAAACTTGTGATTGAGTTATAAATTAGAATTTTGGGGTTGAATAAAGGCATTTAAAAAGTTTCTCAATTTTTTTCTTTCTTTTAATTATTTATTTATTTAGTTGTTTCAAAAATCCAAAAAAATATTAATTCTTTTATTTTGCTTATTTCTTTAAACGTTTATTTTTAATAATTCGTCTTGTTTGTTGTCTTTATCATCTTCTCGTGAGATTGACTGTATTTATGATGCTATAATTGACCGCTTTATGTAGACATAACTTGGGCATAATCAAATGTTGACACAAAACTAAAGAAGTGAATTAAAAGAAGCAAAGTCACAGAAATTTCAGGAGAGTTGTGTTTTAGGGTTAAAAGGAAAAAAAGAAAAAAAACACTAAACTGGTATAGTGTAATTATGAACTGTTAAAAAAAAATTGCAAATTTAAATTAAGGGTAATTGTTAAAATTCAACTGTTCAAAACTTACACTTTGAGTGAAGTCTCTCTCTCTATCTCTCTTTTCTTTTTCTTTTTTTTTTCTTTTTTTTTTCCTTAAAAAAAGAAATGCACCAAACATTTTGGCAATGAACAAAAGAATAATTTCGATTCATAAATTACCTTACTGATGTCAATATGAAGTAAAGAATTTGGTTTTTTTTTTTTCTAAGGTAGGTATACTCCTCAGCCATATCACAATTTCAAGAAATTATATACAACTGTACTTTGTATTTCGATAAATCATATAAAATGTACTTACTACTGTACTAGGAGACTTGTTATCAGTATCCAATAATATTCTATATTATTGAATACTTTCAAATCCCCATCTTTAAATATGTATATGTATACATATATATATATATATATATATATTGATCAGGGTGGATTCGTACTTCCCTATATATATCAACTTTGTATATGTTTGACTGAGTTATTTGCTTTCCCAAGCTAAGCTATGTTGAAACAAAACTCTGGTCTATTAATGAGCAGCCTCTTCATTCCTCTAGCCCCAGAACTTCAAATTTGTTTAGGGAAATGATTATCTTCACGAAAGCCTAAGCTACGAATTTCACGACCAGGTTAAAAACTTGGCTTGGGCTTGGGCTTGGGCTTACATTCCCACTTGGATTGAGAGCTGCATGTGAAGTTTTTTGATTCGTGACTTTCGAGTTAAAACAATTCGTGAAGTGTATCACTTCTCATTTGTTTATGTATGCCTGTGTGCGTGTGTATATATGTATATATGACTATTTTTTGTCAGATGATAGGAAATTAACCTTCATTACAAGTTTTATTGTCGGTGAATTTGCACTTAGAACCGTTAGTCCACCTACATTATGCATATATCGGGTGAAGACAACAATATTCATCACAAACTTTACCCTTATATTTATCCGTTTGATTTCAACATTATCTTTTGACGAATTATTCAAAAATTAACCTTTCAATTACTATGGCTTGAGGGATGGTAATTGGACATGATGGATGGATATACTTCTCTCACATCATATACATCTCCCTTTTTATCTTTTATACCCACTAAATTTAATACACGTGCGGGGTAGATAATTCTCAGTAAAGATATTATATTCATATCCTATCCATTAATAATTTAACAAAAAAATAAAAATAGAACAAATTCTATTAAAGTTTTTATAAAATTTACTAACATAATCATAACTGTAACTGAAAAATGAAACTAAAATCATAAACACAAATCCAAACTCTATGAATCTGTAAACTAAATTCATAAAACAAACTAAAATATTAAAACACTAAAAATTCTTATATATGTTAATATTATAAAGGTGACTGTAAGCGGGCGGGTGCGGGTATGAGTGAGCTTCTCCCACCTACACCCACAACCCTTGTGGGGGTTTAATTTTTACCTTAATATCCATATATTATCTCCCATACTTGCCCCATTATAAACAGGTACACACAAGTACCCTTATTCATGGGTAAAAATATCATTTGTAGATACAGTATTAAAATTGTGATGATTAATATATATTAATTATCATACATAGAGTTATGAAAGATCTACAAGCAATCCTTGCTTCATCATTAAACAAAATTAATATTGTCAATTAGACATGTTATTATACCAAAACCAGAGTTACCTTAATTGCCATAGATAAATTTTGTTACCTCCTGATTTGTTACTGCCGCTTTGAAAGTTAATTCTACACGACCTTTTTTTTTAACGTTACGAAACAATATTCATAATCTTTTTCTTCTTCTTATCCCTTCAATGTTTGGAATATTCTCTTTTTTCTTTTTGTTATACGATAGTGTCATGGTCTTAAAGACTTAGACAGAGACTTTTTTTTTAATAATAATAAATTAATTACCATTTGAAATGAAAGGGTTGTTATCAAGAGGGAAAAGCATAATAAAAATAAAAACAAATAGGTCAATTAACAAACCCTATTGGTGGCCAAACACTAGACAGAAAGTCATATATATATATATATATATATATTTGTTTGTTCTTTTATTTATCGTTTAAAACATTCTTTGTTATATACGATGTGTGTGTGTGTATGAGAGAGAGTGTTTGAATAGCGGTCGTTTTTAGCATAACTTTTTCTGAAGATTCCTTTAAAGGCATAAATATTTGAAAACTGTAAGAAAATGTGTATTTTGATATAACTAACTTTGGTAGCCGTCGATTTACATCCTTTTTATTTCACAATATATAATCATTTATGGAAATTAACAAATCTCCCCAGGCAAACGCATTCAGAGGAAAATTATAAAAACTAATCTCACTCACAATCCATCAGTCCATTTTGAAACTATTTTGCGCTAACAAATTATGTCTATATCAGGCAAATAATTTTTAGTGGAATACTATCTTTTCTTGTTAATTACACTCTCCAAGCTCTATCTCATTCAAGGAAACCGACTTTAATTATATTATAGGAACCTTGAAAAACCACATATATTTTTTCTGCTCAATCAATGTAAATCTCAAAAGGTCCATATTTTTACTTGGTTTTTATTTTTTTACTTTTTAAAAATTCTCTTATCCATTGTTTTTTGTAGAGTAAGAAGCAGTGACCTCTCACAAACAACTAGTATAAAATAAACTATATTGATCCTTATAATCCGTGAATAATTACTATAGAATAAGTTCTAGTTCTTTTACTTTTTATGGCGTATAACAATCATCTTTTACTAACACAACTCGTATATATATGTGGTGGTGATACTGTACAACAAAAGGTGATGAATAACAAAATTGCTCACAAGATAAAGCCAAGCATATATATATATATATATATATATATTCAGTTATACTTAAAGGTTAACATCCTAATTACAATGTCTAGCTAGTCCTTAATTTGTGATTTATTTGTCATCTACTAAGGGTGAGAATATATTAATGGTCTGTCATTGTGTATATTGTATTCAAATATAATATAATAAAATACCATATGTGTATGAATGCTTTTTTCTTATATTGTATTTAAATGTAATGTGCGTTTTGGTTGTTGGTGAGAGAGAGAGAGAGTGCGATGTGTTTGATAAAAGTAAATAGAAAAAAAGAATGGAAAAATAATGATTAAATTTGATTTACTGTTCAAATATATTTATATCTGAATAGAATATATGATGTAACCAACTATACATTATATTATATTAGGATTCAATATAAGATGAGTGATGTTTCCAAACGCATGAATAGAAAAGATGATCAAGATAGCTTGTAAATGAGGGTAATGAGGTCAGGGTAGGAGGAAAACCTCCGGCAGACTCTAACTGTCCTTTTAACCTCCCACTTTGACTACTCAATTTTGATGATATCATTGCCAACAACGATAGAACAACAACAATAAAATTTCTCATAGTTTTTTTTCATATATTTTTTAAATTCTTTAGCGAAAATTCTCACAGTGTTTGGTACAATTCAATGCAGAAATTGATCCATAGATCCACTTTTATTTTGTACTAAAATTAAGGTTAATTATCTTTCTATATTTTTCCCATTTATTAATGATCATACATCGTTAATTGAACTATATATTTTTCTCAATTATATATATATATATATATATATATGTGACGGGGGTTAAGGTTTGATTTCCAACTTAAAGGTTAACAGGACATGCATGTTAGATCTGTATGTGTCTTACATTACATGGGCATATATATATATATATGCATATAATGCATATATATTACTATAAATCTATAATAATGGTCATGAAGACAAAAATTAGATATATATATAAGAGCAATCTTGATCTGCTTCTGATCTCTCTCTCTCTCTCACATTCATGTAGTACGCAATATATCAAATTAACACATCTCTTTGCGGGAGAGGAATCGTTATATATATATATATATATATATATATATATAAATTATATTTTTCTTTCCCCTTTTGACCAACGACTTTAATATATTATTGATCCTTGATTTCGATTAGAGATTATAAATTGTCTCCCATGCATACGGACACAGCACGATCTTTTTGGTCGCATTAATTAATTAAGCTAAAATAGTATTGGTCCGACATCTTATAAATAATTGGATAACAATATGCATGGCTATATAAAATACATGAAGAAAAACATTCAAGTAGTAAAAGAACAAGGAAATTAAAAAAAAAAAAATGCATGCATATGGTGGTTCTATATATATAACTGTACATATATTTGTGCTTCTGTACATACATATATTTATATTTATCTACACCTATATATGAATGTGTATATATTGATTAAAGAGAAAAAAGTTTTGTTTGATAAAAGGAAGATGAACTGTGCAATGGCGACACTGAAGATTAGTTGAAGATACAACTTTCATATATAAAATATCTTATATATCTATTATATATGTTCACTTCCAATCTTTATGTTTTAATAGCTTGAGTAAAATATATATAATCGATCCAAAAGATTTCGGTAAATTGAGGATCACTATGACGTTAACGAAAGATATCATTGTTTAGTTTCATTTTATAGAGGCGGCGATTACTGTTTCAGAGTTTTTTTTTTTTTTTTTCCTCTTTCATTCATAATTAAGTAGTAGTGAATTATCTTTTAAAATTAAGAATATATATACCATAAAATCAATTAAAATAATTTGTTCTAATCATATATGTCTATTTATTGTACCTGACATAAGTTGATGAATTCAAGTTAGCTACAAGATTATTATATTTTATAATTCTCAGCTAGTGAGCCAGTCAGATCATTTCGAGAATTGAAGAGAAGTTAGAATTCTCACAAAGATATGATCTGCAGTCTGATTATATAATTTTAATTTTATATATGTACTTTTTTTGTTTTTTGTTTTTTGTTTTTTTTTTGTGTGGAATTGGTAGATATGTACGTTGACAAATATAGACTTCATAACATGTGCTTATGTGTGTAATTACATATATAATATGTATAAATATCCTTATTTTTTGGTGCTGGTATTCCATCATGTGTAGAATTTTGACTTTACCACACAGGAGTTAATGCATAGCTGTTTTTTTGTAATTATTTTTTTTTTAAATGAATGCATGGCTCTAATTTGCAATTTTTAGGAGATTATACGAATATACATATGTTAAGAGTACTTTGATGAGAATATATATACATAATGATGCACGTACCCATTAAGAGTATTGGGATTATATATAGTTATATAGGTAAACTTACATATTTACATATAATTATGAAATTTCCAGCTATATATTTATATATATCGATATATGATATGAAATTGGATTGCTTAATTAATTAAGAATAGCCTGAATGCATTTTTTGTTTAATTGACATTTTCCTATATATTTATCCAATATTTTATGAGGATTTAACACATATATATGCCACAAGTAGTGCCCAGCTAGTCCTTGAGTGCTGAGCTCACACATCATTACGTACTGAAGTTAATTTCCACACTATTTCTAATATATATATATATATATATATATATCTTATTTTTACCTTACATAATCTCATGCCATTGTATATACAAGCAAATAGTGAACATGTAATTAATATTTATAGCCATGTCAAACATATGTATCAATAACAAGTTATGAATAAAATACGTATATGGTAGTATGAAAAATGGGATTAATTAATGAAACGTCGCGTTATAACTAGCAAAGCAGAGTGTATGTTACTCTTAGGATTGTATGGTGGGTCCATATATATATATATATATATATAAGGACTGAATAGTGTTGCGTGTGTTGACATTTATGCAGCTAGCCCTATGTTCTACACATATGTAATATAACACGTATTTAATTAACCATTATTATACTTGATTATGAATGTGCAAATATATGCGTATGTACATACATACATATATATATATATATATATAATACCATAAATACGCTTGGAAGAAAAGAGGGACACTTAAGGAATTTCAGACAAATTTTGACACGTGATATTGCTAGCTAAGAGCTATAACCCACAAAGGTGAGATAAAATAAGACTTCTCTATATGTCAAATTTTTCTTGCTATATATTCTTTCCAAACACAATCTTTGAAACCACAGAACCCTATAAAACCACCCGTTTCTGTGTTGTATTTTCATAGACTATAGTAAATCTTATCTTGGATTTTTGTCTCCAAATTCTCTATCTCTCTTTCTCAAAGACTTGTAATCTCTCTTTGTGATGTAAGGTCTCAATTAACGCTGGACTCTTTTATTATTCATGATCATATTTTAGTTATTAACTAGTTCAAATATTGATATAAATACATATATATAATCTATGCTATAATTGTTCTGATTAGTGTTGTATTACCAGTACTGTTGTTACAGAATAGCGATCGATCATAGAATTATATATATAGTGTGTGTATATATATATGATATGATATGATGGGGAGATCGGCATCGTCGGAGGAAAACGGGTTGAAGAAAGGGCCGTGGACGCCGGAGGAGGACCAGAAGCTGGTGGATTACATTAGAAGAAATGGACATGGAAGTTGGAGAGCTCTTCCAAAGCTTGCTGGGTTGAACAGGTGTGGCAAAAGTTGCAGGCTGAGATGGACTAATTATCTGAGGCCTGATATCAAGAGGGGAAAGTTCACTGAGGATGAAGAGAAGCTCATCATCAACCTTCATGCCGTTCTTGGCAACAAGTAATTCTTTTGTTCTTACTCTATTAATTTCACCTAATTTCAAAATTAGCTGTAGAGGAAGATAATTATGTATTTTCTTGATAATTCTTTAAGAATATCCAGCTCCTTGAGTAGCATGAATTTGAACCAAATTATACAAAAAATAAATCAATTCACATTTAATCAAGTTCATTGTACTAATTATTTGTAAGTAAGTAATTAATTAATTTAATTTAATTTAATATTCGAATCATGTTAACAACTGGGAGTGTAGGTGGTCCACCATAGCAGGACATCTTCCAGGGAGGACGGATAACGAGATAAAGAACTTCTGGAACACCCATTTGAAGAAGAAACTTCTACAAATGGGAATAGATCCAGTCACCCACAGGCCTAGAACTGATCTCAACATCCTCTCCGACCTCCCTCACTTGCTTGCTGCTGCTGCTAACCTTGCCACCTCCTTCCTAATTGATAACAGCAACACTAATAATCCCTTAATCTCATCAGACACCTCTAATCATCTCAGGCTCCACTACTCGGATACCGCCCAACTCGCCAAATTCCAAGTCCTCCACAACATCTTGCAAGTCCTCAATAGTACTACTACTAGTAGTAGTGCTGCTAATGCAAATCTCGATGCCATTTACAACCTTTTGGGAGCATCATCATCCCCGTCCTCGTCCTCAACAATATTTAATATGGACCGTCAGCCTTGTGTCGACGAGTACTTGAGATTCATCGAACATTCTAGGCTTGACAATGCTTTAGGCCATGGCCCAGTTGGCGCTGTTTTTGGTCCACCCAACCCTACCAGTACTACTCCTCATCATGTCCAAAGCAGTAGTACTAATTTTCCAACTACACATCATCATCATCATCAATTAGCCCCTCATCTTGTTGATCACCATCACGTCTTAAGTATTAATCATCCCATTAGTACTACTTGTAATAGCTCCAAGATTATTTCTGATGGCCCTCCTGCAGTGCTTAATAATCCACTGTTCTGCAATAACAATAATCAACTTCCTCCCTTGGTTTCTGTGGCCTTATCACCTGATGGTCATCATGAGACTACTACTTCATCATCACTAATGTCGAATAGAATTAGTAACCAGAATTACCCAAATAATAGTAATAATAATCTTGATCCTTCTAATCCTAATTCGTCTACCCCTTCAACCACGTTTGAAGCATGGGGAGATCTTATAGATTATGAAACAACCGACTCTTATTGGAAGCATATCATGGAGTAAGTTTTTTACTTTTTCTTTTTTCTTTTTCTTTACATATATATATATATATATGTTTTATCTACTTAATTATTTTATTTATCATTAATATTGCTACTGCTTATTAATATATAACTTGGATTGTGGCAGTTTAGCTTCTTCACAGACACTGGTCAATCTCGCTGAATAAAGTTGCCGGCTTGCTTGCTTTCAGATTCAGGTCATGTGACATCATTAACAAGAGGAGGTTTCACTACAATTGATCTTAGTTCTAGTTCTAGTTCTTTTTTTTCCCTTCCTTCAATCATGAGTTTCTGTTTATAATACTGAATTTTTATACACACTTGTATACCCAAATAATTACCAACATTTTATTGATTACAATAGGTCCACATATATTTGTATCAGCATTTTTCTGTGTATGTAAAGTTTTACTATTTAAGGCTATTTTTCTTTTTCTTTTCTTTTCTTTTTTTTGATAAATATTAAGCCTATTTTTCGTTACTCTATATATCAGTTCGATAATGTTATGATATGCGTGTTTTTTTCTTTCAACAAGATAATCCTTCGAGATATTCTAAAAACATTAATTTATTATCATGTCATGATGTCAAAAATTAAGCAAAAGGAATAATATTTATATATAAGTATATATAAGTCACGTGTAACGCAGAGATACGGTAGCTATAATTACGTTGTGACATATTTTTCAATGGGCTGAGAGAAGGAGACAATATTGGTACTGTCATCAAACAGTGGATGTGAATATAAAAGGAGTTAGTTGTTGATAGTTTCGGACACGAAATTAATAGATTAAGAGTGAGAAAGACAAGACCCACTTTGAAGTTGAAGGGTTTGACCTTTGATATTAAGGGACAACAAACTCATGTCGAAACCATATATATATATATGTGTGTATATATATATATATATATGTATATGAATGACGTGGACAAATCACAGACCTCAAGAAATCAACACATATATGCTCACAACTCTAATGGTGTCTCTCTGTTTTTAGTCTCTAATAATAAGCAATTTGGAGAGTAACACCATAAATATTATATGATATGAAAGTAGGGATTAAATATAGAAAAAAAAAATTTTGATTAGTGAATATTGATCATTCTTTAACTAATTGTTGAGTAGTGTGTCTGCCCTTGTCATGAAAAGTCAAGATTTTTGTTACTCATTAGGTGAGAATATTTATTCCTTGCGAATTAAGCAATCCATGGAAAACTAAAGCTAGTCATTTGGCAAACCTAACAGTCTCTCTCTCTCTCTATCTATACACACACACATATATGTCATCAATTGGATTGATGCAGACATAGAGGAAGATACCATGAAGTTCACAGTGTTGAAAAGCTTGCATATATATATATATATATATATATTTCTTCTTTCTTTTTTGAGGAAAAAGCTTGCATATATTAGTATCAATAAATTTTACTCAAAATTTTTGGTAGAGTATTAAAAAAAAAAACTCTCAGTGCATGCGTTAATTTTGACTGTAAGATCTTCATTATATCTGTAAATTTTTTAGTTGGCTTTTTTTTTTTTTTTAAAGACTTTTCTGTGAATTGATGATCTAAAATTGTGCTAATACCCATTTAGTTATATATATATATATATATACACACACACACACATAACATATCATAAAATTCTCCTTGAGTGAGGATTTTTCTCTTACGTATGTATGATTTTTCGCTTTCCTTTGTAAAAGCAAGGGGTGAAAAGAAAATACATATATTAATGAGGAGTCCCGAAATTACAAGCTAGCTAGCTAATAACTAGCTTGTCCAAGAAATGACTGCATACATATATATATATATATATATATATATATATAAAATTTAGTAGGTATTCTATTGACCTCCAAAATCAACTAACCTACCAACTTTTGCCCAATATATGTAGAGATATTCCAACCTAAGGTTTCATTGAAAATGAAATGTGCCATCTTTTACTTACAGGGGGCCAAAAAAAAAAAAAGTAATGTCACTTAAGGTGAGGACAAAATAGAATTTAGTTAGGCACAACAATTTTCAGTTCAAAATTGATTCATATCTAACAAGGATCCTTGCCCCGTCATTGTTTTACACATAATTATACTCGTGTATGTGTATAAACGAACAAGGGCAATTCTAATTTGCAGAATGGCAATATAAAACGATGTCCTAGTTTTGATTTTTGAAGAAGTTGGTTTCTTTTCTGGCACTGTGATAAAGGGGCCGACTTCTTCTTTAGAAGTAGAATACGCGGCACAAATACAGGAGTAGGATTAACCGAAGTAGAATTACACAAAAAATCTATTTTTAAAACATCTTAATAAAATGGGATATTTATATAGATATTCAAATTGAATGTATTGATTTGAAATATGTCTATTTTTTCTTTTTATTTACATAAACATATAAAAGAGTAATTATATACACAATTCTACCCTTTATAAAGAATGAAAAATTAACAAATAAAGAAATTACGAAAAAAGAACCAAAAAAAAAAAAAAAGAATATAAGATGTTTACAAAATATGTCCCTTTTTTTTTTTAATAATATTATGTAAATGTCCATTTTCAAATAAACAACTACTTATACTATCCATTTTACTCTTTAAACATATTTAATATTATTTTCTCTCATTAGATTCATTATTTTTTTCCTTATTTATTTATCATTTCTGTATTTTTATTTTAATGACTAGTTTTGTTTTGTTTTGTTTTTTTTATTTTTTATAGTGATTGCTTGTTCGTATGATTTAGTTTTTTTTTTTATAATCATATTTCTTAAGTATGATTTAGGTTTCTTAGAAATAATTTTTTTTAGTATGATTTAGGTTTTTTATAATAATTGTTACGTTATTATAATTATTTATTTTTTATATTATTACTAGTATTGTTTTAATATATATATATATATATATATTTTATAAATAGATAGTTTTTAAAATTTAAATGTGATATGAATTTATTTATTTATTTATGATAATTACTAGATCATTATGACACTTTTTTAAATGTTCTTTCTTTACTATAATTAGTATATTATTATGATATCTTTTTAAGGTTTTAAATTTAATATTTCTTTACAATATCATATTTAATATATTCATTGTGAATTTATCATAATGATCAATTGTTTATCATAATAAAAGTTTTTCGTATGTCATACAATTAATATCTGTTACGATTCTTTTCCTTCTTTATAACAAATCTAATGCTACGTTTGGTGTTTCATTTGAAACTCAAAATTTTCTTATCAGTTTTTATTTTTTTTCTGAAAAGTCAATAAAAATTATAACTAGTTTTGAAAAAGTCAACCAATTCCAACTTAAAAATTTCATCTCCAATTAACTTACTAAACGGAAACTAAAAAAATGATCCTTTTTTTTTTCTTTTATAAAAGATTTGTTTAACCTGAAATGTTTAAGAGATTTTTTCTTTTTTTTTTTATCAATTATTTATTTATTTATTTTTTAATTTTTGATGAAAGGGTGATTTAATTTTTATAAGTATCAATTTAGATATTCATGTAAATAAAAGAAAAAATAGACATTTTTAAAATCATAGTATTTAATTTAGATATTTGTGTAAATAATCCTAAATTGGTTTAGCTAGCTATTGCCCCCAAAAAAAAAAAAAGAAAAGAAAAGCAAAGAAAAAAAAAATCCACCCCTGAATTTATGCACTATGTTGTTGTATAAAATATGATAAAGGACGTGAAGAAGCATCAATTTCCCGCCAACAACCGTGATGGTGAAAGAAATAAATAGTATCAGTGGAAATAAAATAATAAGCTTACATAACAACAGGTCTTAATCATAAGAAATTAATTCTTGAACATTTTAGTGAACACCTGGAATGGAAGGGAATGGAATGCTCTTAAAAATTTAGAGTTGGTGGGGGGTTGTATTGATTTTGAACAACATCCAACAAGAAATCTGTAAAAACGGACTCATAATCAGGCATCTTTGCATACCCAGGAAAATAATTGATATCTATAACCACGTACTTTCCATTTTTGCAAAAATCTCTAATGATGTCGAAGTTGAAGAGACGAAGCTCCAATTCCTTCCTCAAACCCCGAGCCACCTCTTCCACCACCTCCCTTGGAGGCATCTCCACTTCATTCACATCCACTGCTTCATTCGAATTCGATATTCGTGAGAACGGCAACACGCCGCCGTCCGAATCTCCCTCATCTTCCGCCGATATGTCCGGCAAAGACCTCCGCTTTACGCACTTCACGTGATGGTCACCCACCACGTACACCTTGAACACCGCTCCTCCATGCTTCACGAATTCCTGAACCACCATCGGACTTTTGTTTTCTCTCATTATCTTCTCCAATCCGCCGGCGTTGAATACGACGAACATCTCGTGCGACGCGGCGGCGCTGTCCGCAGCTTCCGGCTTCGCGATCGCCGGAAATTTCAGATCCAGATTCTTCTTGTTCAATCCGTCTGAATCGCGGATCGCGACCTGTTTCGGAACGCCGAGATCGAATTCCCCGGGGATTCGGACCCGGTTCACGGCGTCGAGCATGGAGATCCGGTTGCGGAGGCTTCGGATCTGGTCGGGAGGGTCAACGATGACGGTGGTAGGGTTTTTGGAGGTGAATTCATGGAGGTTTTGGATCCAGTTAGGGTCGTAGAGCTTGTGGAGGATGCAGTGGAATGGTGCTTGGTCGACCAGAGGAAGGGCGGGGTCGATGGGGACGAGAACGACGCCGTGACGCGCGGCGTGATCGACCAGCGAAGGGAGGATGAAGGTCTTCACTTTCTTGGGCTCCAGAGCGTATCCGATGCGATAGCGCTGCGAAGCTGACATTTTTTTTTTTCCTGTGTGGGAAGTGGGAAAATTCTGGGAAGACGGGGGAAATTTTGGCTGGGGGGAGGGTCAGTATACAATTTATGAAGTGTAAGATTCCAAATGAACGGTCCTGATTGAGAAACCTCCAAAAAAAAAAAAGATTATTCTATTCTACTCTTCTCGCTGAATCGGATGCCATAATATCTGGCAATGGAATCAACATCCGTTAGGATACAACGACGCAAATTATGTTTCTTTTGAAAATTGTTCTCTTTCAATTGATCCGAAGAATTGCATACTCACACTGCATATAAATTATCAGATGAGTGATATTTGATTAATTATTGGCACCAAATTAATTAATTAATAATAGTAACAAGCATTCCTATGAAATTGGACTTGTTAAGCATGGGAAAGTGCATTGAAAGGTGAAGCTAGGTTTCTCCAACAGAAATGCATTGCATTTAAAATCTATAGTTTTGAATAATCCAAACTCAGCATACATGCACATACTATGGCAAATTCAAATCTCTAATAAAACACTAGTTTGCAAAACAAGAGTAGCTTTTTGTTACAGTGCTTCAGTAGTCGGAATGTACATACTTTTTTTTTTTTTTTTTTGCCCCCCTTCCTTCACAGAGACAAGTGCACTAGCGAGGAAGATGATTCTCATGGGCATGTGTGGATGCCACATTATGGAACTGAGCCGACGCAACGTTTTGAAACATTGCCGGCACCATATTGTGCAACTGTGCAGGCACCACATTCTCCAGCGGCGAAAAACTCTGGTCAGATATTTCCTGCCACAACCAACAATGAAACAACGTCGATCAAAATACAAAAATTGCATATGCCTCCTGCACTTCCTGCCTTCTTCAATACACCCCTATTCACATCCAACTTCATCAGGATCAACAGTCAAGATGTTGATCTAACAACATTCCCAATATTCCTCCTTAACTTGATGGAGAAGAGAGAGTAGGCAATTATATGACATACCAGTTGCCTAAAGCCACCTTGTGTGCCGACACTCGTGACGACCTCTGGCGGATGTACCTACAAGACAGGTTTGTTTACTATTCACCTTCTCTGAATACAAACACAATAATCAGAACACAACAGACATAATCATGTCTAAAGACACTGACCTTGCCCTTCTTAGTTGCACTTTTCTCATTACTTGCTGCCACCTCTTTCCCAGCACCAACTCTCCTAGGGGCCCTCTTCGTGGTCGTTGCTTTAGGACCTGACACCTCATAATTAGATGCATCGCCATATTGATTCCCTTCTTCAATGGCACATACAACGCCCACTGCTAAGGCATTAGGCCTTGCATTGTTCTCGGCAGAGTTGTTCAAACTCACACATTGCTTCAAAGCCTCCTTTATGGCAGATAAAGCCACATTGTAACTCTCCTGAGATAAAGATCCTTCCTCACCCAATATTATGGCTCGTCTGCATAAATCGTTGTATCGACGGACTTTACGTTGCACGTCATCCAGCTTCTCACTGATGGAATGCCTACTCACAGCAGAATTAGTCCATCGCTGCAGTACATATTTCGGTGGGATGCTGAAAACGCCAGTCATTTGAAGAACAATAATTGCGTGCCTGCAGAGATAACCTTTATATTCAAATGATTGACACAAGCAATATATATCCGATTTTGATTCTTTCCATTCCACCATATAATTCTGATTATCCTCAAAGTCTTTTACAGTGTACGTTGTGCTTGTCTCGTCTTCATTTTCCTTCTTAAGATGACAAGCAGCTGCACCCAAAACCTCGACTTGGAATTTCTTAAAAACTTCGTGCGTGTAGACTAGTGACATTTGTTTCTCAAAGGGCGATGGGGACTTCAACTCAGGGGTTTCATGCCAAGCATCAAAATTTGCTTTGGCTTCATCTTCATACCTATCTTCAAGAATCACCCTGTACCGTTCCATAAAATCCCTCAACGACGTTTCCCCATGGACATATTTGTCGAAAAAAGAGTTCAAGCTTTCTGATCGAGAAGTTCTTGACAACCCGGCAAACGACATATCCTTCATGAAAGTAGGTACCCAGTGCAAACGATCTTCATACAAGGACTGAATCCATTCAACTTGTCTAAGATTAAATCTATCAATTAGCTTCCACCATCTCTTTTCAAATTGTTCCTCCGACCAAGACTTAAAAACACATTTATTAAATTTTTCCATGAAAGTATCGTGCCACATGCCCAAAAACTCAAGCTGTCTGGGTATCTTCTCCATTACTTGCCACAAACAAAAGCAATGGCGCGTGCTTGGAAAGATGGCTGCAATGGCTGCCTTGATGGCATTGTTCTGATCGGTGAGAATAACTCGCGGAGCCTGTTCCCCCATTGCTACAAGCCATGTTTGCATCAACCAAACAAACGTGTAAACTGTCTCGTCTGCAATCAATGCGCAACCAAGTAATGTAGGTTGAATATGATGGTTCACCCCAATAAAGAGCACCAAAGGTATCTTATACTTGTTGGAGAAATATGTGGTATCAAAAGAAATCACATCACTAAAGTTGGAATAGTCTTCCATTCCTTTGGCATCGACCCAGAACACATTTCTCAGCCGATGCTCTTCATTCAAATCAACCGCGTAGAAGAATTTAGGATTCTCTTCCTGCATTTGCATAATGTATTCGAGTAGCAACTGAGCATCCCCTGCTTCTAACACCAAACTACGTCCCTTATCGTGCTGGTTTCTCAAATAATTCTCTAAACAGTCGACGTTCTGATATGCGGTGAATAATTTGGACACGGCAGCTAAGTTCTTCCGTCTGCGTATTCTGACATCATTCTTAAGTGGATCTGCATTCCTGTGGCTACGAAAAAAATGAGCCTGAGCCGGTAAAAGCTCGTGATTGTGCTCCTTCACGAAACAATAGACATACCACTTACCGCTCTGCCTTCTCTTCACATGCATGCTTGCTTTACAGCCAATTTTTGGAGAAGGCCGAGGATTAATGGCGTCATCAGACTGTTGCTTGTTCCCATATCTAATGCACGAAAACTTGGCATCAATAAACTCCTTGGAAGCCCTAGACCGGCGACTACTCAACTTTGCAGTCCCAAATCCCGCAGACTTTGCGTATTCTTTGTAAAATGAATATGCAGCTTCATGAGATTCAAATTCCATTCCATCATGAGGCTCTACAACTGGATGTCCCACAACCACGTTGGAATCCATCATCCTCGTGGGAATATTCAAATCCAGAGTGTATCTACCATGCACCAGACTTCCAATACCACTAGCTATCGGTTTAGACCTTTTCACGCGATCTGTAAACATTGTGCAGAAACTCTTCTAATGGAAAGAATATAAGCTTTCGTCTCAGTGATCCCATAACGAAATACACCTATTCAAAAGAAAACAAAATCATTAGAAAGATATAATGCACAAGTATTGAACTAAAATCCTAAATTCTTAGACAATTTTGAAGATGCTAATAATCAAAGTATCAAACCAATAAGTAACTTTCCTTTCATAAAATGGATTTGTATCGGAAGATTTGCCTGAGGTATTTCACAATTTTATTTGGGAAAAGTCTCTAGAGGAAACCCGGATTATCGAAACTATTAGAAACTAATATGAAAACATGATATAACAATGCACAACTAAAACTCTAATTGTTAAACGGCTTTTCTTTTAACCAAGCATCCATGACAAAAGACAAACCAATAACTTTAGATTTATATCATGAAATGGCTTTTAATTCAAAAACCATACATTGGTGTGAGTCTTCGAACTCCAAATTCTTGTTCAGCAAGCTAATTGTTCCTAAAAACCACGATTGGCTCTAAAGGAAAAACTGGGCATCTGTCAATGTTACAAGCCCTAATTAAAACGAAATGCAAATTTCATGTGTCATTTAAAAAGAAAAAAGAAAACGAAAAAGAAAAAGAAAAAGGTTCTCTATATTAGGTATTTGAATGCTAAGGAAACAAAAAAAAAAAAAAAAAAAAAAGCAAAGAAAGCGATCCTCGTGTGTTGGGTCATAAATAAGACGAAAGAGAGAAATCAAATTCCAGAGGAAAATTCTTCTCTAGCTTTTGGTTTATGAGTGAAGAAATGGAGAAAAAGGCTTCACCTTTGGAATCAAAAAGCCAAAACTTGAATTGGGTTTGTGGGTTTTCGCAACTCGCCGCCGGAGATTTCACAATATCAGAATTCAGAGGTCACGCTTCTTGCCTTGCCTTGCCACGCCACGCCACGCCACTGGCTTGGCTTTGCTTTGCCTTTGGTTCCGTGGGACTTGGAAGTTTTCTCGCAGCTGAGAAGACGAAACCGACATGTCGTTTTCACATCTCATTAGTTTTCGGCCCATTACTTTTGGGCCGACACCCGGCAGAGAAAAAGCCCACAAGCCACCTCATCAACTAGAACTTCACTCATCAACTTTACTTCTCAGCAGTTGAACTAAAGAAGTATGAACCAACCTGTCTTCCTCTTCTTCTTCTTCGTGTCCTCCTCTTCTCTCTTCTCCCAGCAGCAGTCGGAACAACCTTATAAAAATTTTCCGTTACGTTTGTTTTTGTGTTGTTTTGATCAGAAGCTATAAAGATTTGGTTTTGAGATTTTGGGTCTAAATAAAGCTCTCGCCTTTTTCTACTTTTGCTCTGCTATTATATTAGTTACAACTTGCAAGCTGTAAGAGAGAGAGAGAGAGAGAGATGAGGAACTTATCTCTGAATCGCTTCTTCAATGGAAGCTCGTCCCGACAATCCAATTGTTCCCTGCCTTTTTTACTTTCCTCTCCACGCGTAAGTTTCTCTCTCTTCCCCTCTTTTACACGTATAATCCTTCTTCCCAAGCAAATATATATATATATATATATATATATGTTGGTACATTAAACTGTTATACAAGTATTGGACTAGGACTAGGTAATTATATTTTTTGTATTGTGACACTACTGTTTCATTGTTATGAAGGAAGGAATACATAAAAAATGATGATATTCTAAAGATGTACTCAAAAGTTCCCCCCCCCCCCCCCCCCCCAAATATTTAGCTCAGAAATTTTAAAAAAAAAATTGTGTATCTGCAACTTCATTAAGTTTGTTGACTAATGTTGAATTATTCCTCTAATTTTGAAGCTTGTTTACTAATTTTAAAATGCGAGTTCAATGGGACCTTGTGTGAAAAATATGGACAGAAAGTAATGTATTTGTAGTATGTCTCACATAAATTTTTTATTTTTTATTTTCTCCAAACGTTTCACAATAGATGGTGAGCATGACATAACAGAGTAGGTGGAATTTAGTGTGTTTTTTTTTTTTTTTTCCTGACTTCAAACATGCTTCAAATGGAACTATAAATCATCTGAAAACATCTTCTCCCTCTTTTTTTTTTTAATATATATTTTAAATAGAATTCAGCATCAGCCACAGAGGAAGAGGACGACCCCGGATTTTCCTATGGACTTAACTGTGCGTTGGCTGGAAAGGGTGTGTTTGCAAAGGGCAAAGCTTTTCGGAACTTAAATGCTTGTGAGCTACAGCAACATGGTGCTACCATTTCTGGTAAATTTTCCATCACCATCATTCTCTTTTTAATTCTGTCGGTATTGGTTTACCACTTTAACTTCTTTTTTTTTTTCATATATTTTTTTTATAAGCATTTTGACTTTTAAATATTGTCTTTTCCTTCAGAGTCCTTTTCAGGACTTCCCCTTCATATAAGAGGAAACGTCCTTGAAGGAGCACCAGGAATATCCAAGACACAGTTTAACAGACTTTTAGAGCGGGCATGTTTAAACTTTTAGCTTTATTATCTTGTTCTCTTACTATTCTCTCTCTTTGGACCAACTGTAAAAGATTCTATTGTCTCATTCGATCGTTCTCCTAAGAACAAATACTTTCCCTTTTTTTGTAAGTCTGAATGTATTCTTCTACTTTCCACCCCCTCCCTCTTTTCTGTCTGATTTTAAATTGGTAGATATAACAAGTTGTTAATGTATCACATGTGGGGTTGCAATGTAGATTCTTATGAAGGTTAATCTTCAGATCGAAAATTTTGGCATCATTTGGTTACATATTAATTGAGAAATTTATGTAGCATTCTTCTGTTTAGTTATTGGTTAGGCAATATAAAAGTTGTAGTCAGTAGTTTACATAATTCTAAAATTTTATTTTTCCATTATGGTTTTCTTTCTTTTTTTTTTTTTTTTTTTTTTTCTTTTTCTTTTTCTTTTTTGGCTGCTCAAAAGGCAATGTCGTGAACGGTAATTCTGAAATTTATTCATATGAAAGATTACCATGTACAGTATGTTTATAATACACGGCTAATAACCTACAAATCAGGAAACTACTCTAATTGAAATATACAGCTAATCTAATCCCTAAAAATCAGGGATTGAACAAAACCTCCTACACTATACTCGGTTTCCTTTTATAACCGTGTCTCACAACAGGCAATGATTCGATGATACAATCCCGGTTGACTCTGCTCACCTATATGCTTACAGAGATCGCTTCTTATTTATTTGTTACACTTTCCACGTAGTATTTCATGTCCTCTTCTGGATTTCTTACGTCTCAAGTCACATATCATCCATCTCAAATGTCTTTGTTCATGATGGGCCTACTGGTTCGTCACCAAAATGTGATGCAAAAGTTCGTGTAATAAGCGACAGTCCCTCTGCTGTTTTGTCACTTTCTAATATTCTCCGAAAGACTCCCACTCGTGCAGTTTCGCATGATTCTTGTCCTTTAACAGTATACGTGGCTACTTCTGTAAGGTATGTTCAGTTGTTTCTCCATTGTTTTTGTCCAAAACAGATCAGGAACAACCAGCAGTCAAATCAACTATTTCAGAACAAAGTAAAATCCTGAAACGATATGCCAAATTGTAATGAGGTTCGGGGATATAAATCTCCTATGTCCTTGGGTCTCTGAGCATTGGAAACAAATACACCTTTGAATAAAGAAATTCTCATGAATTCACTCACCCTCAAATTCTCGAATCCTAGAACACCCAAAGCTCACTTCTCACGAGAAAAATGTTTAGAAATTTCTTTCAGGGTACAAGTTTCAGTTAGTCTCTTGAATGACAAAACACATTCGGTTAAACTACTTCAAAATTCCTGATAGTTAGCCGTTACCTCTGAATTTACAGTTTTTCCCTTCAACTAACTAAAACCAACTCTGATGATGCAAGAATATCTCCTATTGGTCTTTAAGAATCCTTTTCTAACTTGGCTTATTCCATCAAATAATTTTGTACCTCGTTTTCTAAACTATTTTACTTGCATTCCTGGTCTAACATGATCAAATGAAATTATTGTCTTACAAAGACATGATGTTAGTTTTTCTTTAATCGGATCCTTTACCAATTTTCCATGTTTTTCCTTTTTGGTTTAACAAAGTTTACTTCGTTGATATTTGAAAAATATGGTTAAAACAGTGATGTTGTTAAGTTTGGATCACGCAGTCCAGGTATAGGGGACAGCATTGGTCTTGGATCTGAAGGAATTAATGGATTTATAACCGGTGATATTTATCGTTCCTCACTTATTTTATGTGGTAAAGCTTTCTTAGATGCAAACGGAACCAAAGAAGCTTTATCGGCCTTGTCTGGACCTATAATAGCTGCACGTGGAGGCCTCCCGCTATCTGCAAGGTAAAACACATTGGTTTAAGGACTAACACGTTTTTATTATAGCCTGTAATTGGTAACTTACATCCCAAGGGTTTACGATGTTTCAGGCCTTTTGTCATCGGCGAATCTGTGGTTCTTTTATTTGCATCGGAAAATACCATTAAGAGATGTGCGGATAAGTTGGTGTCTTCAGATGCTGGTGTAGTTCTTTCTTCTCAAGGTGTAACAACATTGTTTCAAGATGGAACTTATTGTGGTTCAAATCTTTTTAAATCTCCAGCTGCTATTATTTTTGCGTCTTCTTACAGGTAAAGAAAGATCCATGTAAAGTATAATCCACTTTCTTCTTCCTTTTTAAATTAAGTTTCGGTCAAAATCAACGATACAGAAGAAATAGCTTTGTGATTCTGTCTCAATAAGAGATTTTTAATTTGAGTTATTTTTCCTTGTGGTTTTTATAGAATTTTTACTTCTAACTATGTTTCTCAAGGTATCACTGCTAAATTGCAAATATTATGGAATTTTATGTGACTGTGGGTTGAGGAAGCCTTGAAGGTTGTTGTCTTTTCTTGTCTAGTTCTTTTTCATGGTATAGCTTTTCTTTTTCTTCTTTCATCTGCATATATAAAAATTCATGTTTACAGCTTCTTTTTCAACATGTTTTTTTTTTCATCTTTTTTTTTTTTTTTTCCTAGTGCATATATGCCTGAAGAAAGTTTCATTATCTTCCTTTCTGTTGAAGCAGTTGCAGTATCATCCCATCCGTATCAAGGCTTTCGCCCGGCCAGGCAGCTTACCACTTCCTGGCTGATTATCAGAATGGGAAGTTTGTGCCTGTTTACACCAAATGCCCTTCATCCAGTGAACCATTGGAACTAGCCAAGGCTCTTCTCTCCAAGGTCAAACAGTAGGACGATATTTGGCAAGAAAATAAGAGAAAAGGAGTAATTGAAAATCTGAATGACGGAAACGAAGTTGTTTTTCTCCTTTATCTGATTTCCTATGATAGGAAAGAATGAAAATGAGTGATAAATGATTATTTTACCAATTTATCTAAATTATTTTGGCTTAAAAATGAGGACAACAAAATCATACAAATTTTCATGCAAGAAGGTCTAAAAAGTTTTCTCCAAAAACCTCTCCACCTTTTATCCCACACTGTTCTCTTCTCTTCTCTTCTCTTTTCTCTCCTACCAAACAACCCACTATTCCATGTTGTCGTTGAAATTTCCTCTAATATTTTCTTTCCACTTTTCACCTCTACCAAACTTAGTGTAACACTTTGTTTGTTATGAAGAAAAAGAGGAGGGAAGGAAGAAGGTAGTGGGGATTATTGGAGAGAGAATGGTATGGTAGCTTAGCTTGTTTGATAGGATGAAAGACAGGAAAATTGAGTGGAAAATAGAACTAGTGGACCTCACCATTTTTTATTCATCCATAATGAAAAGATTGTTAAGTGAAAAACTTAAAACCAAAACTTGATATTGTAAGTTTACTTACTTGTCCTCGTTTTTGTTTGGGGAGAGAGGAAAACAATAATAATTTAACATGGTTGTTGTCCAAATCTAGTATTTTCTTTCCTTCTTAGACACCAAACAACTTAAGGGAAAACAAAGTTTTTTTTTTTTGGGTTCATTTATCTCTCTCCTGTACCTTTTTTCTCCTTCCTACCAAACCAAGTGTAAAACTACTGGGTAATAGAATCCCTTGTTAAGTGTTTATGCGGTTTTATTTTCTTCATTCCTAGTTATGCAAATTGTTCTTGGTTGTGCTGCGGTTGAAAGAGCATCATATCCCATCATTCCTAGTTAATGTCCTTGATGAAGATAAGCGTTTAAGTGGTAAGATATTGTTGAATAACTTGATTTAATGTCCCTCTCTTACTACATATATACTCACTTTATTACTATTTCTTTTCATTTTTGGAAAGTTACTAAACGCTCCTATGATTTACAATGGATGAAGCATAGATGCATCAAGTGTTATGGCGACTAATGTGAAGATAGGCATCACTTCTTTTCTGCTGAGAACGGTTAACACCATTTATTTCTTTATACAACATGACGTGTGTACTTTGTAGGCATAGAATTCAGCAAATTGGTGGAATCAACTTTGTCCAATAACATCCCGCCACTTCAAGCAAAAGGTAGTCACTCTCTCTCATGACCCTGAAGCTCCTTTTTTATTTGTCAAGGATTATCATTATTTCTTTAATTAGGTGCATGAGGATTTGAAAATTCTAGACCTTAATATCAGAAGCGGAAGTTAATTTACTGCTAGATTAAGTCTGTAACCTTGTACGTCATTTTTTGAATAACGCATTCAACGTTATATTTCGAGAGTACAATTATTATTTGAGCTCGTTTCTGCATGCATGATTTCAGATAGTGATCTTCAAGAAAAGTACAAGACCTTTCTATCAAGGAAGTTTCAAGAACTGCCAGAAGAACTATCCTTCTGAAATCGCTTTCTCCTTAAATCATAATTTGGAGAATTCCTTAGTAGGGTACACAAATATACACTACTGGAACTGCATAGTTCTTAACCATTGGATCTTGTTAGATTCCATCAGATTCACATCTGTTTGATTCTTAGAGACTAAAGATTTTAATTTGGAGTTCGAAATACTCAATACTGATAGAGACACCCTACTTGTAATTAATTATATTTTGCAACCCCTATCCTCCACAAACTATACTGAACCTTAATTTCTTTTGGTGATGGCTTTAACCATGTGGATGAATTTTGATCCTCGCTAACATAATATCTGACACTAGTGGATTTTGGCAAAGGCCTAAAATTAAGTTGTCTGTTGTATATCTTTTTACTGAGGTTAGATCTTCGTTTCCATTATTTTTTCCAGGAGACGGGAAATTAAAGAACTTCAATTTGTGTTTTTGTCAATTCCGATTGTTGTGGTATCCTTTTACTTACTTGATGGAATCTTTTTTGGACTTCGTTGTATTACTAATTTAGATATATCAAATAATTTAGTCATCCCAAAGTTGACAGGTCCCCATTGCAAATGTGTGTGTGTGTGTGTGTGTGTGTGTGTGTAGGGACACTCGAGTAATGTATTATTTGGTGGGGCGTGGAGCAGCAGTAGCTAATTATTCCCTCGGGCTCGGGCTAAGGCTCAGGCTCAGCGACTGTGTTTGTTCACTAGTAAGTAACACTTTGGAAACTCCGTCCATCAATTTCTCTCTCTCTTTTTTTTTTTTCTTTCTTTCTTTCTTCTTTCCAAAGGAGACAAATCCATTTGTCATTGTCGGATGTCCATTTCACGAGCCTGCAGTATGAGCTTTAACAAAAGGAAAAATTGAAGAGAGTGAGAAGGGAAAAGAGAGAGAAAGAGAGAGAGCTCTGGGTTGGTACGTAGTAACATCCTATGAATATTATCATTACATTTGGTCTGTTACATTTTTTTTCGGATTCTATTAAATTTGTATATAATTTTAATTTGACATGATTTGACGATTCAGAAGTGTTAATATAAATAGGATAGTTGCTATATTATAGTACAGATTTGGGAAAGTAGAAAATCAAAATCAGAAGATGCTGTGAGACAGTGTGGAGTAGAGATTAAAAGGAAGGGACATTGCCCTTGGACTTGGAGAGGTGCGGGGGTGATAATAATGGGAACTGAAGAGGGTCAACATAATCTAAGATGGGATAAATATTTTCAATAAGAAAAAAAATTTAAAAAGAAGAAGAAGAAGATAATGATTGTACGTAATAGAAAAGTGTCAATAAAACAACCATATAAGAGAGGGAGAAATAATGGAGAAAGCCGTGATAATGTTGACAAGGCAACTAGGCAAGGCCAGGCCATGCCAGGACGCAGGAGGGACCTGCGTTGGTTTCATGCCGATTTTTGGTAAACCCAGAAAAAAGATTGCATTCATTGCCCAATCCCATGTGATTTATGTGATTTATGTGAATATGAATGTGACTCTTTGTAAGTCGCCAACAAATATATGTCCCATCCATGTTATTTTATCTACACTTATCTCCTTTATTAAAATTTTCATTGTCCATATAAATAAAGTTGCAGTTTAATTGTGATGATTCTTTAGATTATTTTAAAATTATATCATATTAAAAGAAAAGTATTACGACTTTAACAAAATTTAATGAGGATTTAACTACAAATTTTTTTTTTTTTTTTTTTTAACTTGCTTCAAAACTGTCTATGTTATAAACATGTATGAAAATACGTTACTGTCCACATGTCGCCGTTTAGATAACTTGTAGAAACAAACAACTGGCGGCCTGCTCACAGTTCACATATATTATTTTGTTTAGAGGCGGAAGAAAAAAAAAAAAAAAAGAACAAGGAAGCAAAATTTAGTTGAAATGAAAGGTTGAGGTATGGAGGAGGCCTACCTACTTAAATGCATTTAAGAAAATAATATGGTTGCCGCCTAATAAAAGATAAATGCCAAACTCTTTTCAATCTGCAGTGCAGCATACTACTTATAAATAAATAAATAGGAGATCATATCATAGAAAGAGCAGCTGCTTCCAACTAGCAATATTTGCCCAACAAAAGAAATTGTTGATCTCATTCATGGGACCCAGCTTTATGCATTTAATATTGCATTTCTGTCATACTCTCTGTCTCTCTCTCTTAAGTTGCAGTTGCAGTTGCTGTTGCTGTTGCTGTTGCTGTTGCTGTTGGTGATAGGATTAATGGTACGTTTACCTTGAATTGAATTGAAGGTCAAAATTTATATAGAGAGAGAGAGAGAGTGAGTGAGATGAGAACTGAGAAACTAGATATGTGTCATGTATGTATATAATGCCTTTGTCTGGTAAAGGTGATCCCCACCTCCCAAACGACTACTTATGAGTTATAACCACTCTCTTTCAATTCTCATTCAATTATTTTTCTCATCACCTTTTTTTTTTTTTTTTTTTAATAATAATTATTATCATTCATACATTACATATGCATACATATATGTGTGTAGAGTGTTCTATATTATGTGATTTTGGTTGTATTTATTGTAGGGTTAGCTTAGTCTTTAAGGGGGGAGAGAGGGGCAGCAGTACTAGCGGAGTCGTGAGTTTAAAGAGTCTCTCTTGATACCTATTTGGCCGAGAGAGGAGTGGCGTGATGGCTCCAGCTAATAAGACTGTTTGCGTGATGGATGCCTCTGGCCGCCTCGGCTCCTCTCTCGTCCACCGCCTCCTCCACCGTGGTTACACCGTGCAGGCCGCTCTCCACTCCCATGGTTTTGCTTCTTTCTCTCTCTCTCTCTCTCACTCATCTCAATTCATTCAAGAAAATACAATGGTGGTGTGATTTACTTTTAATAACCAATTGGTGACGGTTCTACTTTAGGAATTATGATGATAAAATAGTAGCGCTCTTGCAAATAGTCTTTTGGCAAAGTAGTGTTTGTAATGGGATTATTGATGGCAAAATAAAATAAAATTGTTATGCAGGTGAAATTATGTTGCAGGCTGTGGAGGATTTGGGGCTTCCGGCCAGTAATACCAAGAAATTGAAAATGTTGAGGTCGGACTTGTGGGACTACCACAGCATAATAGAGGCTTTGAAGGGTTGCTCCGCTTTGTTCTACTGCTTTGAGCCTCCTTCTGACCACCCCTCCTATGATGTATGCTTTACCACTTCCTCCTCCTCCTCCTCCTCTTTTACACTACTACTTCTACTATTATTATTATTATTATTATTATTATTATTTCTTCCTCCTCTATTATTATTGGGGGGAAGTAAAATAGGAATTAAAAAAAAAAAAAAAAATTTGTGGTGCAGGAATATATGGCAGAAGTGGAGGTTAGAGCAGCTCACAATGTGCTGGAAGCTTGTGCGCAGACAGAGTCTATACAAAAAGTGGTTTTTACATCCTCTGTTACTGCTCTCATTTGGAGGGACGACCTCACTTCCACCTCTTCTGATTTTGACGAAACTTATTGGACTGACATCAATTTCTGTAAGAAGTTGAAGGTAACTTTGCTAACTCCTCCACTTTTTATTTATTTAAAAAAAAAAAAAAAAAAAGACCAAAGTTGTGTCTATATCTGTTTCACCAAAATTTCTTATACCTACCACTACTAGTAACACAGTGCCAAGTGTTTCTCCAATGATCAGCTGTGGCATGGTCTGTCAAAGACCCTGGCAGAGAAGACAGCGTGGGCACTGGCCAAGGATCGAGGGTTGAATATGGTGTCAATCAACGGAGGGCTCTTGATGGCCCCACACCTAACCATCACAAACCCTTACTTGAAAGGAGCGGCTGAGATGTACGAGAACGGGGTGTTGGTGACCGTTGATCTTAAGTTTCTAGTGGATGCCCACATCTGCGTCTTGGAAGACACATCGGCCTTCGGACGATATCTCTGCTTCGACTGCGTAATCAATTGCAATCAAGATGCCCTTGAGCTCGCCCTCATGCTGTTGCCCACCTCTCAATCCCCATCTCCTCTCAGGTTTCTACTGCTTCTTCATCACTAGCAATTCCAAGATGAGCATGACTAAATTATTCTCTTCAATGTGATTAGTTTTAATGTATTGGCACATATGAGATATGATTGCATTGATAAATATAGCTTCTTTTTTTTTTTTCTTGTTAATTTGTGTATGCAGCTTGGAGGATACAACGGTCTACCAGCAGAGAATAAGCAACAAGAAACTAAACAAACTGATGGTTGACTTTGCTTGATACTAGTCTTCAGCTTCATTGATCTGACAGCCTCAGTGAAAGATGTTTACCCAACATTTATATCTTTTCACTCTTTTTTTTTTTTTTTTTTTTGTTTTTTTTGTTTCCTTTTAAATATTCTTTGATATGTTGATTAGGACAAATGTATTTTCAACCTTAAATTAAATGCCATATATAACAAGGGAAAAGGTAGTAGTTAGAAGGGAACCGTATTGTATGCAGAGTTGCTGATAAAGTTCTCCCAAACGCTTCCATCCCTCACATTGTGGGGACTCTGCTGTATACTTCAATTATTTGAATAATAATAATAATAATAATAATAATAATCGCAATCGCTTCAAAAGATAATTTTGCATTTCAATCAACAATTGCGTCTCTTTTATCCATAATAACAATAAATAACTGCAACATATTTGAATATTAATAACAAATATCTCGAGCTTTTTTAGAGTCTTCAAAAGAATAACGTTCCTTTTACGTTTTAAAAAAGAAAATCCATAAAATGCTCGCAACAATTTGTTAAATGACAACTTGTATTATCCAATTATACTACCAACTAAAAAACTAACTCATGCCCAATTTGGCTTCCATTTTCTCTATTTACATACAGCACATTCATATAACATAAAAATTGTTTGACATATTACAAGCGAAGCAACATCTGCAGTAGACATTCTAACGGAGGCAATGTTAGGTAGAGAGTTTAGGCACTAAGCGACATAGAGACGATTGAAGAAAGTTTAAACTTGCGCACTTTACTAGAATTTCCAGGCTGAAATAGAACCTCTGTGCTCGATCTTACAGCTACCTCCTTCCACTCGGAAGCTGAAGATCCTTCGCTTCGATAATCACGAGGAGAATACAAAACCTGAAGCGTCGAATGGGCTGCAACCGTAGTGGTGGAAATTTCAAATGAAAAGCATGTGGGTTAATGCCTCTATATGTACAAAGCTATTTATTCAAAAAGGAAAACTAATATTTATTGCTATTGCCTATTGGGACAGGGAGATTACCTAACCCAAGCATACTCGTCTTCTGGATAATCAGACGGCCGACTTTTGATCTCTTTACATTTCTCAAGGCTTGAAGATCTTCCTGCTTTCCCTTGAACTCCAGAAATTCCCCAAGGACATATTTATTACCTTTCAGCTCCAACCTGTAGGGCCAATCAAGAAACAACTTCTTCCTCAACTTTAAGTGGCTGTCATCCATTCAATAGGAAATGGAAAGACCAAATACCAATGGCCCCTCTCCTAAGTATTTTTCTCTCTAGGAAGGATGTTTATTTTACAATAATAATAATCATCCACGAAGAAGGAAAACACAAGCAAAGCAGGACATAATGTTCAAATCCTAGAATAACTAACCTATCCCACATTGGAGCCGTGCTGAGAATAAAATTGAGCTTCTGTTCTATGGACTCTTGCGTCTCTTTCTTTCCACCCCGGAAGGCACCCTTAATCCAGCCAGAAAACGTACTTTTATGTTCAGGTTTAAGTTGTGTCCACTGGTCATGTGCAATGACTTCTGATGGAAAAGGGCTTGACTGAAGGGTACTACAAGAGGGAAAAAAAAAAGCCATTTCTTTGAAATCAAAGGGAAGATGGGCCAAACACAATAATGTTATCAGCATAAAATTTTTAACAGTGTTGCAAAGTAGAAAAAATTCAGTACTTAAGCATGTAAAGAATAAAAATAATGTGTATGTTTTGGAAAAAATACGAGTCGTTGCACTTAAAAAATAACCAAATAAAACAACGGAAAACTACAAGGCTACAAGGCAATGAGCTTTAGCTAAATATCCGCATATCATCTAAGATATGCAGTGGGACATTTTTTATCACATGTCTATGCACAAGGATAGCTACAGATTTCTCTGTCGAAGAAAAAAAAAATACTGATCTTATCAATCGACTAAAGACGTACCAACATTTTGGATTGGGAAGTATAACTTTGCATGACAAGTATCCTTCTGGCAAAGCGACTCCTCTTTGTTCAAGATACGACTCAAGAACAGAAGCTTGTTTTTTAACCTCTTCCACCTAAAATAGAAAGACAAAACAAATGAATTTTAAGACCAAGAGTAAGAGAAAAAGCTGAAATCCATAAAATTCATTATTTGAGATATTCAAAACGTTGCCAGCTAAAATGTGATCAAGCAGTTACCACAAATCAGGTACTTAACATATACATATGTACCAATTTAGTCATTACAATGGCAGAAGCATAAAGAACACTCAAGAAGCAACAATTTGACACCAACTTACTGGATCAGGATGATGTTCTGTTTTGTGCTTGCTCTCGCAAACCCAACTGCCATTTGCATTAACCAATACAAATCCCGAGAGGTTCTTGACAGATATCACCACTGCCTCTCTGACCCAAGTTCAAAAAGAAAGAAGGAAGTGAGAAAAAGGAAGGCGTGTATAAACAAAAGCCAGTAGAAATTAGTCTACTGAGAAACATGAAGAAAAATAGGGCAAAGAAAACATCTTTTCAAAACTCTTATGTTACGATGCATAAGCATGAGGAGAGATACGTCTATCAATGATGTTCAAACAATCTTCTGATATGTGAATGAGATAGTTTCCACTTTCCTGGTAAGTGAAATGAAACCGCCAAACGAAGCCCAGTGGTTTGTCGTGTCAGCAGAGCAATTCTAACAACAAGCAAGTATTTGAAGATTGAAGGCTGTCAAAGTGGAAGGCGACATCCAGGTGTTTCATTTCAGGGGCATGGGTGCGGCATTTGGTGTTTCTTGTTAAGACAGTTAAAGATTGAGGCAAATATGTTATAATTTTTGAACGTGCATTTAATGTTATAACCTATTAACATAGGGGTTAGTTGTATGATTTGTGATTAGCAGAGAAAGAAACTAGGAATTCTTGATAATAATGAGTGTAGAAACATGGAATTGTTTGCGTATCTCACTGTTAGAGAGAGAGCTCGTAAAACAAACTTCGGATTGTATGTCTAAAATCGAAATTGGAAATAGCGAAACACTAAAAATAAAAATAAATAAAATAAAATAAAAAAGTGAAATTATTATAAGCTGTGTGACATTTGATGTGGAATGTGGAAGAGAAAGCAGAAAACTTGGGAAGATTAAAAATAGAGACCCAGAATGGAAAGGAGAGAAGGAATAGTGAGTGTAAGGAGCAAAGAGTTACCCTTCGGTGAGAAGAACAATATCGATAGCCTGTTTGGTGGCGGTGTCAGCGTCTGGTAGTCGAAGCCCCACATACGCCTTCCCACCATAAAGCTTTTCAAGTCTGCTCACAACTCACAATTCTCAATTGTATTACACTTCCTATTCAAGGTTTTTCTTTTCTTTTCTTGTCTTTTTTCAATTTCTTTTCAGAGCCAAACAGTCCCAATTGGAAGATCATAAAAAGAAAAAAAAAATGTTGGAATAATCGGAAAAGAGGGACAGAGGAGGGGGTGGGTACCGATCGGCGACGGAGAAGAGAGCACGAGAATCGGAAGAATCGAGGTCCAAAAGATCATCATCGTAGAAGAAGCGCTTCACCAATCTGTAAATGATAAGACCGCACAGAATCTGCACCCACATCTCTCTCTCTCTCTCTAGCCTCTCACTCTACTATCAACAACAACAACAGTTCAACACAGACTAACCAAACACAAAAACCCAAAAAAAAAAAAAAAAAAAAAAAAAAGCAGAAAGCAAAAAGCTTTCTACGAGAGAGAGAGAGACAGTGGAGAGATAGATGACTAATTCAATAGGCTAATCAGATATATAATCAAATTAAAAGTGTATTTCCTGAATAAAATGAAATAATGTAATTCTGAGTCTGAGTCTGAGTCTGAGATGAGATTGTTCTTCCTTTCATTCACGAATCACGACCGACGACTCTCCTCCTCCCGCTCCTCTCCTTTGACCTCCCCATTTGCCTTTCTTTCTTTTTCTTTTTTTTTTTTTTTTTTTTGGGCTTAACGACTAAGTTCCTGTTCAGATTCTAGAATACGGCTTTTACACGCTTATCTCGTTAATTTTTCGATCAAGAAAAAAATATAAATAAAATAACAAGCCAAATATTTTGGAAATTTAGCCAAAAATAATAATAAATAAAAGCTTGTCGTTTTTATGGTGAAATTTTTTCACTCCAGTACTCTTTTTTCCTTTTTTTTTTTTTTTAATAGCTAAATTTTTCCTTGTCTTTAGGAAATAAATTTTTTTTCCTGTGTTTTATAAGATTTTTCCTTATTTAATCAAAATTGTTGTCGTGTAGCATCAACTAATGGACCCTCTATCAATAAGCCCCACTCGATTTTTTTAGATAGTTATCCGGTGGTTATATATATATATATATATATATATTTTTTTTTTTTGGTGGAAATAGTTATCCGGTGTACAATCAACCAACTCTGCTCTTACAGCATGTTTGGAATTTCAGCTTGAACTTAGTTTTTCAAGCTCAACTTTTGTCTTTTTCTTCAAAAATTTTTATCTTTTTCCCAAAAAGTTTTTTGTCTTTTCTGAAAAGTCAACAAAATTTACTATTTAAACTTCAAAAACTCAACTCAAACTTTGTTACCAAACGAACCCTTAATTAATCAAAAGCTATACACTAGCAAAAAGTATTTGATTTTAGTACGTTAATGAAGAATTCTACAAAATGAAAAGGAAAAGGAAAAGGGGAAAAAATAAAAATAAAAATAAAAGGTTGAAAAAGAGTCGGTGGGTGGGCAATCGGCAATAGGGGTTGTGGGGCAAGAAAATAAATAAAATAAAATAAAATAAAAGGAAAAGATGCAACCTTTGGCACCCTCCAAACTCGCAATCATCTTCATTTTTATTTTATTTTATTTTATTTTTTAATGGAATCAAAGTTCAATTGTTCCATTTTCAAAAAAAAAAAAAAAAAAAGTTCAATTTGTTCCACATCATCTCCTCTTGCCCTTTTGTTAAATTCTTTTGAATGTTGTTGCCTAATAGATTACTTTCTTACCCACATTTGAATTTGCTAAGATTTTTAGAGAGAGAGAGAGGGGTAGAGGACAAGAAAAAGACGAGCATGTTTGCTTTTTTAGGTTTTCATGTGGTACCAACCATAACCATATGGACAACGTTTTCTTCTCTATTCTTTACAAAGAAGCCAGCCATCAAACCATTCTCATTTTCAAATTCAAACCTCTTTCTTTCAATTATTAACCACATACCCAACTAAATAAAATAAATAAACGCAAACGCTCTTTTCTTTTTACACAAAATCACTGCTCAACCGCCCCTCCTTTTTTTTTTTTTTTTTTTAACTGCTTGCTGAAACTATCATAATTAATATGTACTAATCATAAATAAACGCAAAAGCTGACTCTGTTTGCCCTTCGTATAAATTGTTGGTGAAAGAAAAAAGCATATGTTTGAAGACCAGAACCATGTGCATGTTACAGTCTTCTTTTTTTTTTTTTTTTTTTTTAAATGATAAACTAAGAAAAACTCTAAAATTTATTAAACTTAGGGGGCACTAAAACAAATATTTTCCCTAGTAAAATCCTCGAAGCTATGAGCCTATACTAACATCTAAAAAACAAAAACAAAAACAAAAAAGTACTATTGTCAAGACAAGCCTATAAAAAATGTTTTAGGTTTAGGTTTAGGGTCAAAAGATTAATGTTGATTAGTAAAAATTAAATAAGCACATGCTTCATTGAAATTTGAATCTCTCTCTCTCTCTCTCTCTCTCTCTCTCACACACACACACACATGGAAACAGCTGCATTAGCCCCCCTAAATGACTATTCCCCCTTTAAATTATAATTAAGAAAACCTAAGATACACCAGCTGTAAGCATCCCTAATTCTTTATTCCTATTTCCTAATGGAGATAAATAAAAGACTGTCTTTTTTTTCTTTTTTTGGCAATGATTTGAGCTCTTTAATAAAAAATATACATAAATCAAGAGCCTAAATATATGCATTTATGTATTTCAAATGAAGCAACCTCCAAAGTATTTTTCTCTCCTTTACTTTTCTTTCCTCTCAGTTTAAGGATTTAGACATACTATATGTATCCAGCACCATATTTCCAACAAAAGCTCAAATATAACCATGAGTTTATCCATCCATTTAGAATAAAAAGGGATCAAAATCCCATTATAAAAATAAAAATTAAAAAAAAAAAAGAACAAATTTCATGTTATCACTCCTTTTCACAAAAGATCTAAACAAGAATAACATGAACCCAAAAAAAGGAAAAAATAATAATAAAAAAAAGAGAGAGAGAGAACATCCTCCTCGCATACAACATTTGAAAAAATACGAGAATAACCAATAATAATAATATAAAAAAAAGGCTAGAAAATAATACAACAAACCTTTTTTTTTTTTTTCTTTTTAAGACCTATTCTGAATATCAAAAAGAAAAAACAACTAAAAAAAAAAAAAACCAATCATTTTTTAAGCTTGAAAATGACATTTTAACCAGTATTACCACTTGTGTCTCTACTTCTGGTTGTTGGGTGCCTTTTTCTTGAGTAAGCTTCCGAATTTTCCAAGCAAAGGCTTCTTCTTCTTCTTCTGCTGTTGCTGTTGCTGTTGCTGTTGCTGCTGCTGCTGCTGCTCCTTTGTTGGCGAGCTCCCGCTGCCACCATCCTCATTGTTCTCGGCGGAAGACACTCCATTTATCTGATCAAAGCTCTCCACCTCCTCCACTTTCGCATCAGCATCCTCTTCCACTGACTCCTGCTCTGCACCTTCTCTCTCCGGTGAGAACTCCTTCTTTTCGATCTTGCAGCTCTCCCACATTTTGTACTCCACTTCTTCTACCGTCTCCTCTTCTCTCTCTTTCTTCTCCTCTACCTCCTTTGCCGGCTTTCCGTTCAAATGCTGCTGCTCATCAGCTTCATCCTCCTTCGAAATGTCATTGTCCGTTTCCCGTGAATTTAGTACTACTCCAGGTACTTCTTCGCTGCTAGGCTTTTTCTCTTCTCTTGCGTGTCCATTCTCTTCTGAAAACTCAACTACCTTGGGAAGCAAGTCATATTCCTTTTCGCTGTCCGTCACCTCCCCATTTTCCTCGTTTTGCTTCTTGGCCGCTATGGCTTCTTCGAGCTCCTTTGAAAGTTCTTCGACTTTCTTCAGCGAAGCAGCCTCCTTTTCTCGAAGCTCCTCATTTTCTTGAACAACACTCTGCAGCTCATTCTCTTTGTCCAACACACTCTCCTTCAGTTTCATGTTCTCAGCCTTTGCTTCCGTGAGCGCTTCCTGCAAGTAGATCACCTCGGATTCGACTTCTTTCAGGCTATCCTTCAATTGCGTCTCTTCCTCCTTCATGTCGCATGCTTCTTCCTCAGCGTGTTTCAGCAAATTCACCAGCCTATTCACTTCCTTTTCCATCGAAGAACTCTCCTCTTCCGATTTCTTTACACAATCCACCAGATGAAGCTCTTTTTCCTCCCACTCAGCCTTGGACTTTTGAAACTCGGTCTTCGATTTCTCTATATCGCTAGTAAGACAATCAATTTCATGTTTCGCTTCATCAAGCAAGGCTTCATACTTGTCTTTGGTTGCTTTCAAGACCAACTTTAGGTCTTCCATTTCTGACTCGAAGCTTTCGTGCTCAACCTGAGTTGACAGAAGCTTCTCTTTCGATTCCCTCGCTTCTGCCGAGACTTCATGCAATGCTGAGGCTAAGCTCTCCATCGCCTTCTTGCTCTTCTCCTCTTCGTTCCTTGAATTGTCCAACTCATTTATGAGTTTGTGTTTCTCTTCCAGTAGTGTTTGAACACTCGACGCTGCAAGCTTCTCATTATTCAAAGCCTGAATCTTCTCCTCCCTCACAGTTTCCAGCTCCGACTTAAGCGACTCAACAATTTTTGCCATTTCAGAAGTTTCTTGCTTGGCAATACTAATTCGATGCTCCGACTCCTCAAGATCGCCTTTCTGTCTTCCGATTGTGATTTCCAAGAGACCTACCTTTTCTTTAAGAGCTGCAATTTCAGCTTCCGCATCATGTAACAAATCATTGTTTCCCTCCAATTGTTTCATCACCGAATCCAGCGACTCTGATGCAGATCTTTCCAACTTCCGCGCTTCCTCAACCTGCATTTCCATTTCCTCGACCCTCATCTTCCACTCCTCTGCCAAACTCCGTGCATATGATTCAGCCATCTTCACTGCCTCTAGCTCCACATTGAGCTGCTCAATACAAGCCTCTTTCTCCACCAGCTTCTCCTCATGAACTTTCGCCTCCTCAAGTTGTTGACTCAAGGATTCTATCTCCGTATTCAGCTTCAACACTGTCTTGTTATTCTCATTCATCTCCATCTCAATCTTCGAATCGAGCAAGGCCTTCATCCGGGCCAACTCTGCCGAGAGAATCTCCGCCTTTTCGGCTTGAATCTCGGCAATCTTTGTTGCATCATCAGCGTGACTCAACGCTTGATTCTTAGCATCGCATGTCATGGCTAATTCTTGTTTTACCCTCTGAAGCTCCTGAGTTGTAGAGAGAAGAGCAGACACATCAAGAGCATGTTGGCTCCTCACAGACTCAATCTCCTTCTGCCATTCCTCTTCCTTCCTTTGCGCAGCTTCGATCCCAGCCTGCTCCAACTCGACGGCTCGGAACTTCTCAATCTCGGAACTATCCTCCGCGCGCTTTTGCGCCACCAGAGCCTCTCTGAGCTTCTCATTCGCCTCCTCGGCAGCTTTCTGCGCTTCTTTCAATTCATCAATTGCTTTCGCCTTCTCCTTCTCAACCAAAACTATCTGTTCTTTGGCTTTCTTCAGATCTTCCTGAACAAGATTCAGCTGACCTTGCAATTCCGATCCCTTTGCGATCCGCGTCGGTTGTTTCTGATAATCAACAATGCAGAATCAAGTACCATCATTACATCATGAAAAAGAATAGCTAAAACCAAACTGCAATTATGATGAAAGCTAAAATGTGCCGAGCAAAGAGGAAAATTTTCGTAGTGGATCATAATTGTGAAAAATCTAAAAAACATGTAAATCATGTGATAAAATGCCCACATTGCACAGTAATCTATCTTCTTTTCTCTTCGTTATAAAGACTGGAAAAAGAGAAATACATTTCAATTTCGTTGTTAAAGCATTTGAAGACGAAGACTTACTTCTGGCGTGGTGGTGGAGGCGGTGACTTTGGGAGAACGGCGATCGGCGGCAGATTTGGAGGGGACGGAGCGCGGGGAGCGATCGATGGAGAGGCGAGAATTTAGGAGAGGGGAAGGGGAATCGGATTCTGATTTGGGGATTCCCCTGCTGCCAATTGGTTTGCTGACCCTGGGAGTTGCTGGTGATGCCTTGCCGGGAGTGTCGGATAAAGAAGATCTGTGTTTTCCCAAAAGTTTCAGTTCAAAAATGTCGGTCACTCCCTAATTCTATTATTGTCAACAACAATCTATACATAACGGAAGTTTTACAACCATGTTAGAAAACTCAAAAGGGTGTCAAGAAAATCATGGATCTGAACTTAAAGCTGCAAAATTTATGACGAAATTCAGTGCAGAAGAACACACACAAAGTAACAGTCTCGGAATCAAACTAAAAAAACAAAAAAACAAAAACAAAAAGAAAGTAAATTTTGCAACTTTGTACTAAATTAGGAGAGAGATTAGACTTAAAAAATCACATTTTGATAAGTGAAATAAAGAGGCAAAAAACAAACACCTTTTTCATTGATATTTTTCCTTTTCTTGTGTGGAAAAAAAAAATAGATCCAATTTGAATGACAAGAAAATTAGGATGGTCATAAATGACTAAAATGAAGCAAAAACAAGAGTTCAGAAAATAGTAGGAAAGCCCAGAGTCAGATTTCTCGGTGTCTTAGAGAGAGAGAGAAGGAGAGAGAGAAAGAGAACTTACTTAGTCTTGGAAGCCATGGGGAGGAGAGCGGATGAAGGTGGTGAAGAAAAGAGTTGGTTTTGATTTTGTTAGGAAAGCGGCTAAAAAAGTGGTGACATTGTAAGAGATGAAAAGAAAACGTTAACGGAGAAGAAAATCTTTCAGATCAGAGAGTTTTAAACATTTCTATGTTTATTATGTTTAATAATGAGAAGAAGAAGAAGAAGAAGAAGAAGAAGAAGAAGAAGAAGAAAGAATTTACAAAGTAAAAAATTTTTATTTTTATTTTTATTTTTAAAAAGGGCAAAAACAAAATAATTCAGAGTTTGGTTATCCTGTCTCTCAAGTGGCCACACTCCTTTTTCGTTTCTCACAGCTCAGCTCAACTTCTCTTTGTTAACTCTCTCTCTCTCTCTCTCTCTCTCTCTCTCTCGCTCTAAACGTAGATTTTCAGGTTGGGAGGACGGTGAAAGTACTAAAATGCCACCCGAGTCTTATTAAAGAAGTGAAGAGAGTGGCGTCAAAGGGTAAAAGGGCAAAGGTAAAACTTTAACAGAGCCAAAAGTCACTCCTCTCCTCTGAAATCTAACCATGCTGGATTGCTGGTGCTCATTGCTGATTGCTGACCCTCTTTTCAGGGATTGGATTTCTTGTCCATTCTCTCTCTCTCTCTCTCTCTCTCTCTCTCTCTCTAACTGCTTTTTCTTTTCTCTTTCTTTCTTTTTTTTTTTTAATAATTTTTTTCTTTTTTTATTCTGGTTTTGGAGTTAAGCAATGTTCTCTACTTAAATACATATTGATTTCATACATCAAAAGCAAATATTTATTTTGTCCAATGACCTTTTTAGATTGAACTTAAATTAATTTTTTAAAAATTAATTATAATTTTTATTGATTTTTCAGAAAAGATAAAAATAATTAAAATTTCAGGTTTGAACCTTGAAACTAAATGTATCCTTTAGTATTTTATTTTTTATTCTACAAGTTATATTATCTTGAACATTTTTAGTTGTTATGCACACTATTCTTTTATCATTATTTCATAAAAAAAAATTTTAACGCATTCTAATCATACGAGCTCTAAGGATAAAATCATAATTAAGTATTTTTTTATAAGAAAATTATACCTCCAAAATATTTATGATGAAGCTATATATCTTTGATAATGGTATAGTTTTCTTCCAAAATATATCTAATAAAAGTATAGTTTTCTTTCCAAAAAAATACTTACTTATTTTTTTATTTTTAATAAACTCATGTAATCAAAATATGTTTAATTTCTGTCTAATTTAATGAAATACTGACACAAAAGTCTTTTATATAATAGTAAAAATGTTCAAGATAGTACGATATAAAAAATTAAAAATAATAAGTTAACATGAGCGAAAATGTATGGCATACAGAGCATTTGTTAAAACAATCAAAAAATAAAAGTAAATAGTTGTAATTCTGATAAAAAGCAATCAAATGAAACACGCGAGCTTGCCTCCATAGTGAAATAGAAGATTAATAAACAAAATTAATTTTAAAAAAAAAAAAACGATGGTTCCCAACTCCGTAGTGAAATATCCATTTTTTGAGGTGAATAAATTCAAACTCTATATCTTAAATTACGTTTGCAACATTAAAATTTGTAAAAAGGAAAATAAATTGTTTGGTATACCATGCATGTTGGTAACTCCTTCATTATCCAGTCCTTAATTAATGTCAACCAGTAATTTTTTTTTTTTTAATTGTTATAACCGCTACCTATCTTTACACTAGCAGTTTAAAAGTCATTTCAGCCACTTGAAAATGACTTCACTAGGCCCAATAAATCCGCAATTTTTGACAACCCGATTAAATGCAAATTCAATGCAATTGTAAACCACATTAAGTTCCATTTTCTTTTAACCTCAAAAAAAAAAATTTTCCTTTGACCTTGATATAACATAAAATGGTTTTTTTTTTTTTCCTCCATTTTCTTTTAAAAAAAAAATGCTCAAGACAAATTAAGGTAGTTATGCCCTCAAACCTTTGATATAAAATTTGAAACCAAAATACTTAAACCAAAAGTAAACTAATCGACACTTGCATGTTATTAAGTATATAGGTGCGTGCACTAATCAAGAATATTAGTGGCAGGAATGGGCACTAATATGCATTATCACTGTTCTTATGTAATCATACCTATATTAGTAAACTAAAGCTATTTATATGATATGAAATGAAATAATTAGATTACATCGACATTTTAAAATGTATTTTCCAACTATATGAAGACTACATTATCAATAATGATAAACAATATTGTTATTACAAGAATTGACCTTATAGGAACTAGAGGTGTCCTTTCCAACTCAAATTTGGATAAAAGCATATAATAATAATGATGATATTGAGATATTGTAATATTGACAAAATGGAGAGCATTACTTCGCGTAATATGGAATGTTAAAATTGAAATAGGCATGGTTATAGGGAAAAGCCCTTTTTTTGTAAGGTGGGAAGCTGACTAGTAACCAACGAACTCTTAACATTTTGCCTTCAAGGTGTGGCAAATTATTGTTACAAGTGTGTGACATGATATAAATATATATATATATATATATAATTGAATAGATATAGATAGAGATATATTAGGTGAGACTTCATCTTAGAAAGAGGTTGTGAAAAGAAAGTGGAAATTTTTTTGTGGGGGGGGGGGGGGGGTGTGGGGTGTTGTTCATAATATTTGATTCTTGACGGGTGCATCCCCCTCCTTATGGTAAGACTAATTAACAAAATTAGTTTTGGTACTCAATTTCATTTTGGTATAACAATCATAAAGAGTAAGAGTAAGCACACACACACACACACCCCCCCCCCCCCCCCCCCCCCCCCCCCCCCAAACAAAAAAAATCAACAGAAAATTTTGATTAATTATGTTTTTAATCTTTATTTAAAGGAGATAAGGACTTGCAAACTCCTCATGAGAGATGTTTGCTTATTTATCCGGAGTGTATCAATCAATAGATTAATAAGGTACTTATCACTCACAGCTCCACAGCAAATTAGGCTAAGACAGATTCACCAAAAAAATTCCCCCCCTTTTTTTTCATTATTATAATTATCATTTATTAACATAATAAGTTCCAAAATAAGCAAAAGTGTAAGTGTTAGTTTGGTCTGCTGTCAAACCAACATAAATATTGGTTACTAGATCATATATCCATAGATATACACTTGTTGTTGTTGGTAATGAATTTCTCCACCAACGGCCTGCTGACTGCATTTGCTTGATCTTTGCCGCCGCAGTCTCTTTGAGAATTGGGGCAAAACGATATCTAATCTTATCGAATAATATGTGACTTTAAGCCACCCGATCTCTTTCTCTCTCCTTTTTTTTTTTAAATTTTATTTTATAAAATTTATCATATGTCCAAGATTCATTAAACTTTCTTTTATCATATGATGATTCTCACGTGTATTCATGATTTAAATAGATGTGTGTGACTCTAAATTTTTTAATTTATCAATCCGCGTGATTCAATATGAGAGTAGGTATTTAACAGCTACGATCCATAATGTCAATTTGATAAGTTATCCATTTACTTGATCGTCGATATTGATAGCTGTCGTTTTCCGTTGTTGTTTAAGTTGATTTTTGGGGTTTAGACCGCCTCCCCTGCAGATACATATTTGCAGTATTAATTAACCATTACAACAAAAAGCTATATGTAAATATATACACTTAAAGGAATTAATTGAAGAAAGTAAGCGTGAAATCCATGGTATAAAAATGGTATATGACACAAAAAAAAAAATGAAAAGAAAGGAAAGGAAACGAAATAACGTAGCATAATGGCAGCGTCCAAAGAAGCAAAGCAATTGATCTTTTTTAATTTAATTAACTTGGTTAGGACTTAGGGGCTCCACTTCACGTTGGCCAATCATACTTCTCCTTCTCTTCCAGTTCCCAGTTCCCAGTTCCCACCCACAATCTCTCTCACCAGTTAAATCTTTATTATTATTATTATTATTGACAGTGCTTAGGATTTGAATGATTCCAATTTCCAACCCCCCCCTCCCTATAAATAATTATACAAATTCACATTCAAAATTAGTTTAAATCTGGACCATAATCTGCCCATGTTAGACTTAGACCCCAAAACTATGCAAACTATAAACGTAGTACTTCTCAATTATCTAAGCTGACACTAGGGGTGGAAAAACACAAAACAAAACAAAACAAAACAAGGATTTTGCCGTAGTGGGGTTTAAAAAAACAAAAAAACAAAAAACAAAAGAATATGCATCATTAATCATACCAAAACAAAAGAAAAACAACATGTCGAAACTCAGATTAAAATATTCTGATTTGGTTTAGACCTTGTGCAGTACTATTTTTTTTTTTTTTTTTAACCGTATGAAAACATAATACGGAGAATGATAAATTGATAATTGTAGTTTGTGTGGTTTTTTTTTTTTTTTTTTTTTTTCATTTTAGACGCAACCAAAGATTTGGGCCTTGCTTTTCCTTCATCTCGAGCTCTTTGACTTTGCTACTTAAATGAAGAAGGGAAAGAAAAGAAAAGAAAAGAAAAGAAAAGGAGGTGGCAAGAGGCGAATGGGTGGGGGGAGTAATGATACATTATATAGTGAAGAAAGAAGAAGAAGTGGGTAGCAAATAAAAATTGTCAAAGCGTGTGTGTACAAAGTAGTAGTAGTAGTAGTAGTAGTAGTAGAAGTACGAGGATATCAGAAAATATAAGTCAATCAGAGCAGTGCAGAGCAGAGCAGAGAATGAGAACAACACACTCCCACAGCCAACAATCCCACATTCTCTGGTCTCTGTCTTTGTCCCCAAGCAATGCTTTTCTTTTATTTTATAACCTTTAGCCTCCAAATTCTTCCTTCTACTTCTTATCTCTAACTTCATGACCGGCATTTTTCTTTTTTCCTCTAATCTTTTCCACTTCTGTAGAGATTTTAGGCATGCATTTAGTACTAAGATTTGGATTGTAGAATTTGAGTTTAGATTAATTGTGCGTTATCGAGGCGTTTGAATTGCTTGAGTTAATTAGTATAAAAACTTAAAATGTGTTCGGAAAAAAAAAATCAATATGGAGCTCGTTTTGTTCGTCTCGAAATTCTATGTAAATTTTTTTTTTAAATCATCTTATTTAAACTAGTCTACGTAAAATTATAGATTTTTAGAATTTGAGTTACAAAGTTTTGTGAAAAATAAAACTGAAGGAAAAAAAATAAAAATTAGATTGTAGAAGTAGGGTTTGGATTGGAGGTCTAAACACCCTCTAAATCCAGTGTTTAGAAGCAATAAAGGTTCTTTTTTAAAAAATTATTTTTCTTTTCTTTTTTTTTTTTTCCCTTTTAAAATTTGCCGATAGTGATTGTCACCATAAATTTTCAACCAAACTCATTATTTACATAAATGTCTAAATTAAATACTATGATTTAAAAAAAAAGTCCATTTTCTTCTTTTATTTACATGAAGAGCTAAATTGAAAACCATATTACCCTTTTCATCAAGAATTGAAACTCAACAAATAAAGAATAGATTAAAAAAGGAAAGAAAAAATCTCTAAAAAAATGTAAAACTAAACAAATCTTTTATAAAAAGAAAAAAAGATCATTTCACTTGCCTTATTATAAAGAAAAAGGAATCATAACTGATATTAGTTATATCATACATTAAAACCAATCATTATAATAAATAATTATTCATTAAAATAAACTTCACAACGAACATATAAAAAAAGTAAATAGATATTGTAAAAAAATATGAAAAATTTTGAAACCTAAAAAAAACATCATAATAATATAGTAATTATCATAAAGAAAAATATATCATAATGATATAGCAATACCATAAAGGAAAAAAGCATAACACATTAAAAGAAACAAAAACATCATAATGATATAGTAATTATCATAAAGAAATAATAATTTCATCACACATTTAAACTTTAAACTTTAGAAACTAACTATTAAAAAAATACCAATAATAATAATAAAATAAATAAATTATCACAATAACGTTATAATTAATATAAAGAACCTAAATTATACTAAAAAATAGGTTTCTAAGAAATCTAAATCATACTTAAGAAATATGTTTATAAAAAACCTTAATTATACTAATAAGCCATCACTATAATAAAGAACTAGTCATTAAAATAAAGATACAATAATGATGAATAAATAAGGAAAAAAAATGAATCATAATAAAGGAAAATAATGTTAAAGATAATAAAACGACAAAATAGGTACCGCAAGTAGTTGTTTTTTTTTTAAATAGATATTTACGTAATATTATCAAAAAATGGATATATTTTAAATGATACTCTAAAATAAATTTTTTTATATAATTATTTCTAATTTTTAAAACTAAGTGAGAATATAAAAGAGGGTCGTATACTATCTTACATGTATGTCAATTTCTAGTTGATTAAAGAAAACAAAATAAAAAATGATAAATGCAAAGCAAACAAGTGGGTAGTCTTCAAATGTAGTTGAAGGTGGTGTGTGATACTTGATCTTGATAGTACACGTACACATGACACAACTACTACAAGCATTTATTTCCAAACATTACCAAACCCCCACACCACCACCACACACCCCCCCCCCCCCCCCCCCCCCCCCCCCCCCCAAAAAAAAAAAAGGTCGAATAAAGGAGGGGGAAAGAAGAGAAACATGTGCAAAAGTAAAGAGGCTCGTGAATTGTATATAATTGCATATTGGTGAATTTTTCTTCCTTACATTTATATATACTAGTTTAAAACATATGCGATATACATAATTGAATATATTTAAAAAAATTATTTAGATAAAAATATATATAAGTAATATTAGACAAAAAAAATCAACAAAATAGTTGAATATTAAATAAAAATAGGCATAAAAAAAACACTAAAAAGATTTAAAAATATATCAATACAAAAAAAGGATTAAGATGAAAAAATAAAAAATTTGGGCCGATGGAAAAAAAAAAAAAAAGAAAGGAAAACTAAAGGACCAAAACATTAAAAATTAAAAAAGTTTTTGCCAAAAAAATGAACAAAGTACTTGAAAATAAAAAAATAAAAAAAAGGCATATGAAAAAAGGACCAAAAAGATAAAGGGACTAAAATGTTAAAAATATACCAATGCAAAAAAAAAAAAAAAAGACTAAAATGAAAAATAAAAAAAGGCATAAAAAACACCAAAAAGATAAAAGGATTAAAATGTTAAAACTATACCAATACAAACGAAAGGACTAAAATAAAAATATATTAAAAATTTGGGCCAAAAAAAAAAAGGAAAACTAAAGGACCAAAAAATTAAGAAAAAAGTTTTTCACAAAAAAATAAAAAAGTACCTGAAAAAAAAAATGAGGCATGAAAAAAGATCAAAAAGTTAAAAGGACTAAAATGTTAAAAGTATATCAATATAAAAAAAGGACTAAAATGAAAAAAAAATAAAAAAAATTTGGGCCAAAAAAAATTTAAAAAAAGATACCAAAACGTTTACGAAATCAAAGTTTACAGTAGTGAGCATTCTCACTTCTTAAATATGTATAGATATACATGTATATGTTGAAACTAAAAAATGCATATACTCCTCTTTTTTTCCTTGTACTTTCAGTTTTCCATATCTTATAATTAAATCACAAATCCAATCTTCCCTAAAATTAAAAATAAAAATAAAAATCAGAAATCGAATCCAACCCAACCCAGTTGTGAAACTGCCAAAGCATTCAAACAAACGTATGATGGGTTGGTGGGTGGGTTTAAGATTATCCTTTTATTTTCCATTTTCGTTGCTTTAGTAAGAGATATAATAGAGGAAGAGGAAGAAGAAGAGAAAATGGGAAAATATTTTTAAATGTTGGAAAGTCCAACATTGAATTATATAATTAGGGTTGTGTATAGTAGCTGGTGAAGAAATAAATATTTGATATGAATGAGACAAAGCACAAAAAAAAAAAAAAAAAAAAAAAAAGGATTGGAAGAAGGTGGCTTATCTTATGGATATTAATGGTTTTGAAAATGTGACAGCGCTGTGTATCTGTAAATGTGTAATTGTTGTAACATTAACATTTTAACCAGAAGGAGTAATGGAGTAGATAAATACATAAATAAAATTATAGAAGAATAGAAATGATGTGTCACCACTACTTTATCACACATGCAAACATTGCACATGTTCTTTCCACATGTTATGTTTTATATATATATTTTAACAACATCATCATCATCTCATTTATCATGGATGATGAGAAGGCAACACCACCAACAACCACACACATAAAAAAAAAAAAAAAAAAAAAAAAGGTCTTTATTATGGACCTTAAAAAAGAAAAGGAAAAAAAAAAGAAAAAAGAAAAAACGTATATCCTAATAGCAAAGTGTTGCAGAATTAGAACATCCTGTACTCGGATGTTTTTAATTAGGATTAGGTAAAAACAAAGCCAGCAAAATCCAATTATAATAAGCGCCAGAGCTAGAGGAATGCCGAAATATGGATATTTATGGTTGTATATCGTATATATTTATACTTATACAACCTGTGTATTTATAATATATATATATATATATATAAAATAGAAGTAAAAGATTTGGTTAAGATAGCGAAAACAACTGTCACCCACATGGAAGTGTGAAGGAATTGGCTGAAGATACAGCCAACGCTTATGAAAAGGAAAAGGAAAAAGGCAAAAAAAAAAAAAAAATGGTGGCTGCAAATGAAGGAAATAAAGACAACCAAAAAAAAAGTACGAAGGCACTAACTTTGACGACTGCCTACCTCTTTTGCTTATTGCTTATTGCTTATTGCTTATTGCTTATTGATGATGCATAATCACATCATAAGTGTGCTACGTTAGTAAAAGAGAATTGTCGCATCCCGCTGCTATGCAAATAACAAAATTTTTATTTATTTATTTATTTATTTATTTTTACCCTCCTTGGGGGAGAGCCAACGCGCCAACATACCTGGGCCTCTCATTAAACTGAAAAATATAAAAGGCGGTACCCACTTAAATGCACCTTCCTGCTCAGCTCTTCCCCTCAAAGACAACAACTTTTGTCTGCATCCCATCCTCCTTGCACACATCTCTCTGTTCTAAAGCGTGTCGTCTTTAAAACCTAAAATCCCCTCATTTCGTGGAAATAATAATAATAATAATAATAATTAAAATGAAAGGAAACTTCCTCAAGACAGTTTGACTCACTAATTAAAAAGGCAAGAGCATGTTGAAGACCAAATGTCGAACCAAAAACGGAAAAAATAAAAAGCATAAATGACCCGGCTTATGAGCACATTAAAAGTAAAGGGAAATGCGTGTACATGAATTGAAGATAGAGAGGAGATGGAGAGAATGCCTCCCCCTCTTTCTACAGACACAGATTATAGTTAGTTGTTTTTTTACATACTTTTTAAGAACAGAAGGTGATTGGTAAGAATATCATCATCATCATCATCATCAATGTAAAATGTCAAACATCATCATCATATGAAACATGGGAACTGGTGGTGCAGCCAGATGCTTCAGGATTCTCAGCCCCACAACAATCATAGAACTTGGCCGCATATGGCGGATCATCCGGCCCCAGCTCATAGTACCTCAATAACCAAAAATCAAATGCACAAAACTCATCAACAAAGGGAAATTTCCCTTTTAAATAACAAAAAAGCTTGTACTAAAAAGAGTATTAAGAATGACAAGAATCTGACCAAGATTTCTTAAAAAAACCAAATCGACAAAATTACAACCACATATTAGAATATTATCCTCCTCTATCTATGTATCTTCTCAATTCCATTAGATTCATGAAACATCATTCCAAGGGAACTACAAAACTTTGTATATTTCATATTCGGATATGTCTATTTATCCATCTAATATTCCTGCATACTGAAACTAGTCTGAGAATTTTGAAAACCAAGTTGTCAGATTTACACATAAGAACCTTGTTGATTGCAAAGAGAAAAATAGAAAAATCCTAGAATATTTATACATTGGATAGCTAGTTGCTTTCTCATTTTACTAGCATAGATGATTGCTATCCACCCTAAACTCATAAAGGGGTCTCCTGAGACCATTGTTAACGGTGATAAAGAAGCCATTATTCTTTAAGGGCCTTGTTTGGTAGAGAGAGAGAGAGAAAAGTGGTGGACAGATGCGGGTGAGGAATTTCATAATCTTCCAAATGATTCTAACTTTTTTTTTAATCTTTCTAAAGTTGGAAGGATTCAAGATTGGACAAGGGTATTCGTACCAAACACAACAAGAGAATGGTCTTCCCCGTCCTTCCTCGCCTAGGTTAACTATTGTTCCTTACACAGCCTTGGTTGTTTTGCGGAAACTGATTCCGCTTTCCGCTGTTTATGGTTGTTCCTTTCTTGACCCACCCAACCTGACAAATCAAGATTTAAAATAAAAAAAACAACTGCCCTCGACCTTTATCAAAGGCCACGGTATTGTTGTTGACTTGTAGTGTTATTAGCTTATCTCCATTTCGTCTAATTTTGATAAAGTTTTCAACAACAAAACTAAAAAGGGAAAAGTAACATAGTTCAATGTTACACTTACATTAAGCAACCATCAACACACACACATATATTTATTTAATTTGAACCATCTGTAAGTTCTCTTTTTCAGCTGATATTATTAACGAAATATGATTTTTTTTTCTTCTTCTTCTTTTTTTTTTCTTTTTTTTTTCAAAAAAGAAAAAAAAAATCTGAATTACACAGAGCTTCTTCCTATACCTATGAATTTCAATGGAACCATAAGCGAAAATACAAAAAAAGAACGGAAAAAAAAATCTCAAACAACCATTAGAATATTAAATTGGAATCAAGAATGGAAAGAAACTAATAAAAATCGCAATTTAACATTTTTTTTTTTTTTTTGGAAAATGAAAACAGATAGGAAAAAAGTAGAAGAAAAAAGAAGAAAAATAGGGGGGTGGATCTGAAAAGAGAGGAAGGAAACCTTTTCTGGTCATCGTGATGGCGACAGACGAAGAAAGAAGGATGAAATCGGCAAGACGACGGAGTGTTGGTCGATGGACTGAACGATTCTTTGCATCTCTTGCATACTTTCTTCTTCTCTCTCTTCTCCATTTCCGTTCCTGATTGATTATTGCTGCTGATTCTTCTTCGTCTTCTCTCTGTCCCTCTCTCTCTCTCCGAACCACACCAGTCGGATCAAGACACCTGTCACCACCTTCAATTCTGTAACTTATTATTAAAACAAAAAAATAAAATTAAAAAACAATTAAACGACATCTATCTTCTCATACGACATCATTCTTATTACGGTCGTCTTTCTCCAAACACTCATTTTCCCATGCGACATCATTGTCCATACGAGATAGCCTTTTTCTATTCTTTTTTATTCATTTCCTCCTACGTCGTCGTAATAGGTGATTCAATTTCAGCATTAAAGCTTCCGTCCCATACGACATCCATTGTTTTTCATATCATAAGGCAGGCACACTTGCCGTCCGTTCATTATGCGTCATATATATATATATATATATATATATATATAGACTCATCCTTTACTCTTCCGTCTTCACCTCCTTTCGCAAAATGGAAATACTCACCTCCCAATACAACTCTCTATGACGACAGTCGTTTTTGCAATACAAACAACAACATTAATTATAGCTATATATATATATATATTTTTTGAAATGGGAATAGTATACTAGTATATTACGCAATAGTCGTTTTTTCAGCAAACATAAGAAGTTCATGCTTTTACTGGGAGTTTTTCATATTACCGCTTTTCAACAGTGTCGGGACTCAGAATCAGGTACGAAGAGCTCTCTCTTTTGATTAAAAATTTAAAACTAAGCACGCCCTCAAAATAAAAAAAAATAAAAAAAATAAAAAAAAGACACGTATATGCATATATGAGTAAATATGTAGTAAAATCTCATTTATATACCCTATCGGTATAACTCATTTTTAAACCATTAAGATATAATCAAACGGCTGACATGTTGTTTGTGCATGATAGTTATAATGCATCTTACCTCATATTAACATAAACTAAAAAATTTAAAAATAATATTAAAAAAATAAATTAAAAAGAAATAGGTAAAACACTCATTCCCTCCCTGACCACCGGTGACACTCCTCGGCCGACGACCCCTCACCGACGAGCCAGGGCCCCCTTCCCCCGACACCGACGAACTCCCCCCCCCCCACCCCCGAAGCCGACAAGACCCAACCCGAGGTTCCCCCCACCCCGGCGCTCGAGCCCATACAACCCCCCCTCCCCCCCCCCCCCCCCGACGCTGACAAGCCCCCAACCCGAGCCCCCCGACCCCTGCGCTCAAGCCCAGCCCCCCCTCCCCCCCCCCCCTCCTGAAGCCAGATCTGGTCGGCGTTTGGGAGGGGAGGGGGGCGTCGACGTTTGGTGAGGGGGGGCTCCTCGACGTCTTCGTCAGCAGGGGGGACCGCCGATTGACTGGTTGATAAACCAGTTTTTTTTTTTTTTATATAGTTTTTTTGAATTTCTATTTTTTTATTTTTAGTATATAAAATATTATGTATTAAAATACATTGTAACTATCATGCACAAACAACTTCTCAACCGTTCGATTAAATCAGAGCGATTTAAAGATGAGCTCCATCAATAGAGTATATCAAAAGAGTATAACTCACATAAAGATTTATTTGTTTTAATTTCATTTTTATTCCGCAGCTAAAAATCCAACATACTGCACAGCAGCACAACATCAAAGATTCAAATATTTCACATCAGGTCCTCAACCTCAAGCAAAAACAAAAAGGAGGAAAACATATATATATATATATATATATAGAGAGAGAGAGAGAGAGAGAGAGAGAGAGAGAGAGAGAGACCATCTAAGTAATCTACATCAATTGGCCATTAACAATAAATACTCCTTTATTGTGTTTATGGTAGAGAGACGGAGATTAAAAATAGAAGACACCCTCTGATGACCTCACCAAAAGAAAAATCTTGGATTAACTTCAAGCCTGCAAAAAGCTGGCATACTTGGCCCCCAGGAAAAGCCTCTGGATGCAAAGAAGCGCATTTTTGGTGACCTCGGCGTTCTCGTGGTTCATCAGTTTCATCACCCGTTCCTTCGCCTTCAGGTCCGTCACTATGACTCGGCCTGCCGGATGGTGCTGTATGAACTGCGACAGATCGAAGCAAGCAACAGCCAGAGATCTTGGATCGCTTGATGTGTCCAAAATAGTGATTAACACCCTCAGAATCTGCCAACAAAAGGTCACCAACTATTAGTCTCTTCCAAGTTTCAAGTTTCACCATTAAAATTTCGTTATCCGAGAAGATATGGGAGAAAAGGAAGCACAAAATGTAACTACATACCTGAAAATCATTCTCTTCATAATTGGTAATATTTTCACGCCAGAATGCAGGATCTTTGTGCATAGGAGACCAGTCAAGGTGGCCAAGCAGGACTTCTTGCTTGTATTTATCAAACGAGCTTAATATTTTTATATTGTCTTTCAGGCCCTCTTCCAGTAGGTTCAGGGCATCCAATAGATCCTATCAAAATTTTCAAAACAACTAGAAAGGTCAAGGAAAGAGAAGGAAGAAAAAAACAAAAAGAGGGCAAAAAAGAAAGCAGCAGGAGAGTAGATAAAGGACAAATTCAGGTATGCCACCGTTTTAGAGATTTACAAAAGGTTTCTATTGAATTTGTTCATCAAATACCGTCCGCAATCAATTTTAAAAAAAAAACGAAGCCAGAAACTATAAATTCAAGAAGCAACGGAAGTGCATCTCTTAATTTAAATCCAACCAGGACCAAGTCAAGACATTCTCAATCTCTCACCTCATCACTCCATGCTTGTGCTTTCAAATTCTGAACAATTTGTGGCAGTCCAAGGTCTACCATTTGCGCACCAAAAGTCCCTTTGGACAGCAAGTTCCTAAGGGTCAGGACAACCACTCTAACAACCTACCACAAAATTGTCATCACAAATTACAAACGTGAAATAGAATATTAAGAAAACAGGCATCATGCCAAATTGATAAAATTGTCATGGTTGAAATCTGCAATGGAGCAAGGTGCAAGCTTCGGCCAACTAGTACAAGAACAATTAGATAACGATACTACAGGAAAGATAACAATTGTTATCTCTGAATATTATCTGAATTAAACAACGGCATGACCATACACAACTAAGCGAGGACGGAGGAAGGATTATTTTGTATGAAAATAATTGATATGAGAACAAGCTTAGCGTATCAAGACACGAGATCCACACCTTTTCCTTTGTGGAACTCTTGACAACTTCTATGAGTCGTGGGACGGTTCTAGAAGTAGCCAAGTACTCTATCGCAGGTTCATAGTAGGATAAGAGCCACACACAGAGGCAGGTTTCGTAAAGAAGCTGTTTCAAAGTAACATGTGGTTATTTTTAAAATCCTCCATATAGATATATATATATATATATATATATATATATAGACGTAGAAAACCAAATAGGACTTATTTTTCAATAATTGGGATATATAACATTGGGAGTAAATGGACGAAAACTCGGCAGTCATCCATTCAGTTACTATCCTTACCTGGATAGACTGTTGGGTGGATGCTGGAGAAATCAAGGGAACAAGCAACTTAACCCCATCAGCTTGAGCAAAAGACGATCTAACCACAGGTTCCTTGAGTAACGTTGCAAGGCAATTGATGGCAGTCGGGATGCCACGAGTAGGCTGTGAAGGCTTCTTAAGCTGCAGATGAATTTATCATCAGGGCCGCAGCATAGGGGACAATATGATTAACATTTATCAATACATAGAAACTGGAAGAATCCTGGTTGGATGAATTAAAGGGTTCATCAAGGGCCAAACAGGTACATCTATATTTCATCAGAAAGCAATATTTAGCAATTATTTTCCCATAAACGTAGCTTTAGTCACCAACTCACTAATATAAATTACAAAAGTTAGGCAACCATCCGAAAAATTACTGGAACATTTTATTCTCTGGCATCATCACAAAGGAGAATACAACATAAGCACGTGATGTGTTCAAAGCTATAACCCAGAGCTGAAAGCTTACCTGTGCACAAAGCCATTCTACCAATCCTTTCAAAACATCATCAATAGTAGTGAGTTTTCTCTTTGAATTTGACGCCTCCCCATTTGCAACAACGCCATCCTGGGGTTTTGGCCTTGCACTGTATTAACAAAAAGGAGAAAATACAGATGAAGAAAATAAAAGGAAAAGATTTTGCCTGGTTCCAATAGATATCCACTTTGTCATAAAAATCTGTCATTGTTAAAGTACCTCACTATTGAAGCCAGTATCTTACAACTTTTCTCTTGTATGAACCAATTACCTTTCCAGAGCAATCTGAAAATTGACAAAATTACTGAATGTTTTAGAATACACACCAAACTAAACCATTACTATGAGTAGGAATAAATGATAAAGAACTAATTATAATGATAAAAAAAAAAAAAAAAAAATCCAATGCATGTGTTTCTGGTTGGATCAGATCAGTTGAACTGAAAAGATCAAATATTGGCAGAAGAGTTGAACACCAAATTTGAGAATCAAACAAACGGGCAAGCAACATAAATGGAAAAGCTCCTTAGAATGTTAAAATGATATATAGTTAATTCAGGACACTGAATTTCTCAACATACATTTACCTTAAGAAAGGCTCATAAGTATCCTCACCGGCAAGTGACTTATCATGGAATAGTCTAGCTCTTTTCGGGTTTGCTACAATATAAATAACCAAGGGGTAAGTTTATGTCCGTGAATATCTAATTAGAAGGCTAGAAAAACTTCCAACTTCAAAGTACCTGCAAGCATTTCGTCAATCAATGCCAGTACGTATTCGACTGTTTCTTCCTTAAAGATGTCACGTAAGATGCTAACAAACACCCGGACATAAGCTGGACCATCCTGCCACAAAAAAACCCCTTGTTAAGATAATAGTAAAATACATGTAAAGAAACTAGTCTTGTACAACACAACTTAGGAGTATCTTTTTAACTAAGAAAATGGCGCAGCATAAAATGTTTATATTTAAAAATGAGTGAATAAATCATAGTGCTTGGAGAAAGAACAAGAGAGGAAAGCCATGAGTCTTCAACCTTGAGAAAATAATAGATACAGGTTAAAAAATAAAAAAATAAAAAAAAAAAAAAACATGATAGTCAGATCAGAAGTATAGAGAGAGAGAATACATCATCCAGCAATTGAGCCCTGTAACTCTCTGCTCTGTTGTCGTAGCGCCTTAGCAGCTGAAGGCATGTTCCAGTGATGAGCTTAGTTGTCATGTATGTCTCCCATGGGATGTCCCTCTTTAGAACCTTGAAAATATGCAAAAAAATAAATTAAAATTAACAAGGTGGAAGAAAGCCTAAACCAAATCTAGTCATCTACATGTCTAAAACTCAACAACAAATTAGGACAGACTTTGAACAGCACCACAAGAATCATACTCGAAATGCCTAGCTAAACGAACTTTCATCACAAACTGAATTTTATTTATTTATTTATTTATTTTTAGGGGTCATGTCTAAGTAACTAAAACCAATTACAACCTCAAAAAGAGTCACAAGTACTAAAGTAAACACAACTTCAAGAATCGGCTTAGTTTTGAATGGCTTTTAAGAATTGTTACAAATGCGTAAATCTCATCATCCTCAAGGAACAAATCCTTCTCCTTGTTTTTCTCAATTGACAATTTGAAAAGTAAACAATTCACCTAAAATAAATAAATAAACAAATAAATTAGATAAAAGATCTGTATTTGACCTAAATATCAAGAAGACCTTTGAAGAACATGATCTGTAATAAGTTGTTAATGTCACTAAAACGAAAATGAAGTTGGAGGGGGGGCAAAAAAAAAAAAAAGCGCAATTAAGGGGGAAAATCAGAAAGAGGGAAAAAGGAAATGGAAGTAAAAGAGACCTGTTCAGTGGAGAGCTCGGCGTGGTCCATTTGGTTAACTGAAGAACAAAGACAACGGGGGAGAGATCAGTGATCAGATCAAATGATGAAAAAGGTGAAAAAAGGGAGTCAGATTCTCCAGAGAAAACTGGAATCGAAGAAGAGAGAAGAAATGGCTAGGCTAAAACTGCGGGGGAATCGGGAATAGGCTTTACCCTGGTTTGTCTGCGTCTGCGGAATGGGCTTCGTGAAGAAGAGCCTTCGGGTGAGGAGAGACAGTGAGAGAGAGAAATGGATCGATCCACCACCACCACCACCACCACCACGGTAGAAGACGACACAGAATAAGGCTATTGAATTATATCATCTCCGCCCCGAGTAGTTTTTTTTGCTACACCTGCATTTCTTTTATCCTTACTCTCTTTCCCGATCTTTCTCTGACACGTGTCAATTACTTTTTTTTTAAAAAGCATAATTTCTCAGCTTCCATTTGCCATTTAAATTTAACTTCAATTAAATTATACTTTTTCAACTCAATTTTTATTTTTTATTTTCTAAAAAATCAATAAAATTTATAATTAATTTTTTAAAAATCAACCAATTTCAATTTAAAAATTTCATCTATAACCAACGAACCAAATGCAAGTTAAATTTTCTTTCCAAAATTTTGTTTCTCTTCTAATTTTATAGTAACCTTACCATGATTGACATAGATTGTCCTAAGCTTTTGGGATGACAATTTTACCAATCAAAAAAAAATTTAATTCAATTCTTAAAAAAAAAAGGAGAAAAACAATATTATGTATGAAGAAAATAGAATGTGTCATTATGAGCAGCAGTGATAAGTAGAGATTTTTGGTGTTTGAAAGGATATGATAGTGGCCTTGTAGTCCACAGAGGATTAAAGCCGTAATTAAGAAATTTATATGCAAATTGATCCACTATCCATAGACCAAAAAGGCTTTGGTAGATTATTTGTGATTTACCATGTTTTAATATTGTGAATTTTTTTTTTTTTGGGTTATTGAAAATAGTGTGATTAATTTTACGATTTTATTGATTCTTTCTCTGTTAGAAAAATAATACCCCCAAAAAAAAAAAAACTTAATGGGGGATTTGAATCTACACATGGAATAGGTGGCATGGATTTGCATTAATTTTGAGTAAGGTTAATTATTGATAGTCTTTAGAATGAAAACATGAGAATCTTCGTACTTATGTAGTGAATTATATTAACAAATTTTTTTTGGTTTGGGGGGGGGGGGGGGGGGGGATTTGTCGTGTTTGTAGACATATAACCTTTTTTTAATAAGTTTTTTAATAAATGATATAAGTTTTTAAAAATTAGTTCAAAGCTTAAGTTTTTAAAAATTAATTAAAATATATTTTTTTTCTTAGGATGGTTAATCAATTTTATAAATGGTCAATCAGTAATTGATCATATTTTATAGTTAATCATTGATTTACCGTTGGTCAGTCAATCAGTCAGTCACTGATTGACTATTGATAAATCATTAATTGACCATGGTCAGTCACTGATTGACTATTGATCAATCAATGATTGATTATCAATCAGTCATTGATTGACTATCGGTAAATCACTAAATATAATAATATAACTCATAAGTCCAAACTAAGATTTTCAAACTTTTTTTTGTCTTTTTCTTAAAAAGTTTTTGTCTTTTTCCTAAAAAGTTTTTTATCTTTTCTGAAAATTCAAAAAAATTTACTATTGAAACTTAAAAATTTCAACTCAAACTTACACACCAAACTCCCCCATAATTTTTAATAGTCAATCACTAATTGATGACAAACAAATCATTGATTAACTAATGATCAATTAATTGATTGGCTCTAACATAATTAGTAACTAAATGAGTGTAAAAGGATGTCAATTTTGGAGGAGTATGAAATGAGAGTTAATCACTGATTCACTAACAGTCAATCACTGATTGACCATAAACATATCAAAACATGAGAATACACATAATAATGAAAAAAAAAGGATCAAAATACTTTTCTTTTCTTTTTTCTTTTTTTTTTTTTCAAAATTGATTAACAAAAACCTAGAAAATCACAAAAACCAAAGTGAAGAGAAAATGAAACAAGCAAAAACAAAAAGATAAGTCAATAATCTTGCATGAAACCTAAGTTAAAATCGAAATTTACAAAAAAAAAAATACAAACAAAAAATAAAAACAAACATTTAGATTTTAATTACAATTCAAAGGATGAATTGAAATCAAACAAACACGAAGAAAAACACAACGGCGGCCAAGAGAGAAACGGGCAGAGGAAGAAAAAGAAAGTTGAGAAAGAGAGAGGAGGTATTTGAAAAAAATAAAAATTGATTAAATAAAACATAAATATTAGATCATTTAACTAATTAAAAGAAAATTAGACTATCTATTAGATTACTATATATAAAGAATAATAATTTAAATTGAATAAAAAGAGGAGGAGGAGGAGTGTGAGGGAAGAAATGGGCCGGGTGTTGGGGGTTGGGCCCAAGCAAAAAAAGGAGTGGTGAGGCGAGGGGAGTTGCCAATCCATTATGGGAATGGAAGGTTTTGTGTTTGACAAAAACCATAATAATATAATATATTAAGAAAAGCCTAAGGCAGGAAAATGGGACAGCAATGAATGAAAACAAAAGATAAGGCCGAGCCTCTCAGCTCAAGAAGACTGAAAACAAACTCATCGGAAGAGGGAGAGAGGACATAGAGAGAAAAGAGGCAGAATCGGTGGGAGTATTGGGTGGATGAGGAAGCCGCCACCACCACCACCACCACCACCACCACCACCACCACCGGCACTCAGTCATTCGATTCTCCCTCACAAGTCACAACGATACTTAACTTCGACAACACAACTTTAGGCATTCTTAATCCAACTCATCTATTATCTTTTGATTACCATGTCCATGTCTCTCTCTCTTCTTCTTCCTATTTCTTCTTCTTTTTCTCCTCTTTCTTCTCCCAACAGATTTCTCTCCATCAATCCCTCTTCTTCTGTTTGTTGTTCAAGCTTTGGTTTTTCTACAGAGAGCCCTCGTCCTTTTGGGAAGCTCCTTCGCCTCTCCTCCTCCTCCTCCTCCTCCTCATGTGGCCACTGCTTCGAAGCTGATGATGAAAGCAGCGACGACGACGAACAACAACAACAACAACTGCAGCAACAGCAACTTCCCACTCATCAATACGACGCCGCTTTTGCCTCTTCTTCCCTCTTGCCTCTTGACAGATGGGATGTTTTGGGCCTTGGACAAGCCATGGTATCTCCTCTCTCTCTCTCTCTCTCTCTCTCTCTCTCTCTCTCTCTCTCTTTTTATTTTTTATTTTTTATTTTTTATGAAGATTACGGTTTGCTTCATCTTTAATTTTTAGGTTTAATTACTGAATTTAAGATTACGTTTTATATACTAGGGTTCTTTAGGTTTGATTTCGTTTATTTCGTAGTGTAGTTTAGTGATTGAATTTTCAATTTGGATTTTCTTTGATAAAAAAATGAATATTTCCTCTTTTATTATTATAATTTATACACTGGCTCAACCATTTAATTCATCAACTAGCTATGTATAATGTATTCCTTCTTACAGATATTCTCCCCCGCCCCACCCGCGCCCTCCTCTCCCCCCCCCCCCCCCCCCCCCCCCCCCCCCCCCCAAACCAGTTACCAGAGAACATGAATACTAAAAGCTAAGGAGGAATTTCAGTCTTAGGAGTCCATTTGTTTCTGTTGCCCACAAAACTAAAGCAGATAACCTTATGCATGCTTTTTAATTTAATATATTTTTGTTTTGATAATGGGTAATGGGTTTAGGTGGACTTTTCTGGCGTGGTTGATGACAAGTTTTTGGAGAAATTGGAATTAGACAAGGGAACGAGGAAGGTTGTGAACCATGAAGAGAGGGGTAGAGTTCTGAGGGCAATGGACGGCTGTAGCTACAAAGCGGCTGCGGGTGGTTCCCTTTCTAACAGCCTGGTGGCCTTAGCAAGACTTGGTAGTACTCACATTGGAGGCCCTCCCTTGAACGTTGCCATGGCCGGCAGTGTTGGGAGTGACCCCTTGGGTGGCTTCTACAGGTCTCTCTCTCTCTCTTCTCTACTTGCTTTTCCAATTGCTTTCTATATGAATTTTTTTTTTTTAAATGCTATTTATTAACGTTAGTTATGCAATCACTACAAATTGTCTCTTTTGCTACATCATTGTGCGGGAACCATCAGTTTTTTCCATGTGATTTGATGCATCACCAATCTTGTTTGTTTCGACTACAGCTTACACTGTTCTTTTGATTCCCTTTCTTGTTGTATGTGTATCAACTTTTTCATCTAGGAAACGAGAATGCAATGCCTTTTCCATTATGAACTGAAAATTCAATTGTAGTTTATGAACTAAAAGTAGAAAGTTATATTAGCTCCTTTTGTTGATAGTGTGCCATGGGTTGTGGTTGTGGTGTATTCTTCTTTATGTTAATTTTAAGTCTTTGCGTGATCCGACATGAACAAAATCCATTCTTTGTATAGGGAAAAATTGCGCCGTGCAAATGTCCACTTTCTTTCTGCACCAATCAAGGATGGGACAACGGGGACGGTCATAGTTCTCACAACCCCAGATGCCCAGCGTACTATGTTAGCCTATCAGGTAAAAATATCTTTATTTGAACAATTTTTACATATGGCTGCACTTGTATTTTTCTATTTTCGGTGTAAAAGTTTCTGCTATTAACTAACTTGAACCTAAAACGTCTCACGATATTTATGCAGTTTGTGTGTCTAACTCACACTATATTAAGGGAACTAATAAATGGTATTGGAAGAAATAGTCCTTTTGTCATGCTATGCCTGTGGATTACTTTTCTGATACCATGAAGGATTTGGAGAGAGATTTTTACCAGTGATGCTTATATTGATCTTTTTAATTAGTGCAAATTCAAATTGATTGAGAATATTTTGCATGAAAAAATGAAAAATTTTTCTAGTAAAATCTCTGAGAGTTTTTCGTGCACTTCAAATTTGGCATAAAAAACTACATTTTGGGAAGCATATCCTCGTTTTGACCTTTTTTTTTTGCCTTAAGATTTATGATCAATCGGGTTCGTGATGTTTGTGCTTTATGTTACTAGGGTACATCATCAACCATCAATTTCGATCCATGCCTTGCTAGCATGATTTCCACTACAAGGATACTTGTAGTTGAAGGGTATTTATTTGAGCTTCCTGACACGATAAAAACAATAACAAGAGCGTGTGAGGAAGCATGCCGGAGTGGTTCCCTTGTCGCCGTCACAGCATCTGATGTCTCCTGCATCGAGAGACACTATGATGAGTTCTGGTATGCTGTTGTTGTTCCTTCATTTATGTATGAAACTCGAGCAGCCTAGATTTGAATGGAAGTTTCAAGATGCACCTTGAAAGTATTCTACTTTTCATGTTTTGCTTGTTTTGATTTAATTGCATCAGTCTAATCTTTGTCATTCATGTATGGCTATGCTCAGGGATATTGTTGGCAACCATGCGGATGTAGTGTTTGCAAACAGTGATGAAGCTCGAGCTCTATGCGATTTTTCTCCGAAGGAAAGTCCTGTTGCAGCGACAAGGTATCTAAGCCATTTTGTTCCACTGGTCTCGGTTACTGATGGACCAAGAGGGTCTTACATTGGTGTCAAAGGAGAAGCTGTATATATTCCGCCTTCTCCGTGCGTACCAGTGGACACTTGCGGCGCTGGTGATGCATATGCATCTGGGATTTTGTATGGTGTCTTGCGAGGTGTGTCTGACTTGAAAGGAATGGGTACATTAGCATCTAGACTTGCGGCCACTGTCGTGGGGCAGCAGGGTACGCGACTTAGCGTTCAAGATGCGGTAAAGTTGGCGAAATCATTTGCATTCCATATTGATAGTTCCAGTATTCAGTCAGATGTAGGTTCAGATCACATATCCAGCTTCTAATCAGGTGCAATTAATTTATATCCTTTTTCGTTGATTATGGAAACCGAAAAGGAAAATCCTTTTAGTACATGTATTTATTTGCCAATTCTATGGTAGGATATTTGAAAGAAAAAAATATACCCTATCGTATTGTGCGGATCTTGATTGTCAGATTCACATCGTACTTGTACTGGAACCAAAAAAAAAAAAAAAAAAAAAAGAAGCAATTTCAATGGAAATTGATAAAGATATGACGATCGAGAACCAAGCAGGGTAGATTTTTTGCTAACCCGATCATAGAATTAGGAATTATCCGCTGTATTTATCATGCATATGTTGATATATATATGTATGTACATTGTAAAATTGAACAATTCTTTGGATGGAAAAAGAAAAAGAAAGGTGGTGGCTGTGATTTGATTTGATTTTACATCTAGCCTGAGCCTTTTTCTAATAAGGATTCCGGTGTCTCCAACTCCAAGAGAGGCAGCATTAGTCAATCTTTGATATTATTCTTTTTTTTCTTTTGTTATAACTTGTATAATGTGTTTAACTAGTCTGGAATTATAAATGGTCCACCAGTTGGACAACGTGGGTGGGGGGTGCATATTGGTCAAGAATATATTTGGCACCTGTAAATTGGATCATAATTTTAATTTAATTTAATCACTAAAAAAACAAATGATCTCCTCCATGATCATGTGATAAATGCAGATCACTCACTCAAACTCAGGCATAAGGGCGGGCAGGGGACAAACAGCCTGGTGCCTGGTGCCTGGTGCCTGGTGCCTGGTGGTGGGTTTTCAGGGAGGAAAAAACAAAAAAAAAACAAAAAACAAAAAAGAAAGTTGGGTGATAATTGGTGACCAAACTAACTACATATATACCAGCTGATAAATGGGTAAAGTTAACCATTTCTATCCTAATCTATTGATGATGCAAATGCCGATGCCGATGCCGATGCCGATTCTGATGCCGATGTCGATGCCAATTCCGATGCCCATGCAGAGAAGAGAGGAGAGGATAAAGGATGTTTTTTGTGTGTAGAAAACTAGAAAGAAACGGAAATGACGTCATGGCTTAGGCAAGTTTCCTTGCGAAGGCCCTTTTCCCTATTGTACATAAACGATATACATGTACCTAGATACTCAAACTCTCTACAGGCCTTGTAGCTGCTAATATATTTTAAAGAGACACATATGCATTTAGTCCATTTTTGATAATACAGTTGAGTTTAAATTTAATTATACTTTACGATTGATTTTTTGTCTTCTTTTAAAAAAGTAAACTAAAAATTATAATTAGTTTTTAAAAAATCAATCAATCTCAAACTCAATCCGAATACCAAATGAACCCTTAGGGAGAGACAGAGAGAAAGAGCATGCATATTATATAATGTGTTAAAATATATAATGGTTCATGGTTGAAGTTACTAGTTAGTAGTTTTTTGATAGATACTAGTTAGTAGTTAGTAGTTAGTAGTTACTAGTAATTAGTTCTATTATCACGACTTAGGAGTAGTGAAGTTGGTAAAGGCATCCCATAGGGGTTCACTTTTTTTTTTAATTTTTAATTTTTAATTTTTAATTTTTAAAGTGAAGTGATTGATTGAGTTGCTTTGTTGTTATGGTTAGTGACTAACATCTCACCATTTTCATTACTGCACCAGATGGACCCCATGCCTATCCCAATTTTTTAGCACACGACCGTATGAAAAATAAATTTTCTTTTTAATATACATATATATATATATATATATATAAAATAAGCGTGAAATAAGCAAGAAAAAATACGAGTATGACGAGTGCGCGCTTCCATTGGACCGTATGTGGCCTTTTGAACGTGTACCCATTTTTTTTTTTTTTGCCCCTTAAACTAACACTGATTAACTAGTAAGGAAGATGAACAAGTATGATGGTCGCACACGTAGTCCCAATTTTCAAGTTTAAAAAATAAAAACAAAAATGAGCAAGCGTTAATAATTTTGGTGAACGTGTCTTCTGATCATATCCTAACAACTTAAGATTGGTGATCCTTTTTTTTTTTTTTTTTCTTTCTAAAATTATTAAAAAAAAAAAAAAAAAAAGGAGCAGCAGCCCCGTTAAATCCGCTTGGATGTTGGGAGGACCACTCAACATGGGATGTTTTACACGCAATTGGAATCGGATTCCTTTTTTTTTTTTTTGAAACAAAAATATTTTGGAATCTTACTTACACAAGTTGCATGCACAATTAACAATTATTTGGATTCATTTGACAATAAATTTTCAACTCTTCCACACATTTTGCGGCCAAAGCATTTCTAGTCCGATTCACTGTGCGTCCTTCCTAAAGTAAATATACGATCGACCAATTAAAACACATTTTTATATGAGATAAAATAAATTTATTCATAAATGAAATAAAATAAAATAAATTTTTTTTTAAAAAAAAGACGACTTTATTTTTTAATGTGAACCTACCACCACCACTAATATTATATAGAGAAATAAATATATTACATATTACATAATACGAAAGGTTTGCTTACTATCATACAATAAATAGATATCAACGTCGTCAAAGGTCTATTTTCTGTTTCACAATGGTTGTTTTGTTCAACAAAGTACAACGCAAAACAGAGGATGGGTGCTTTTAATACGGTCCACAAATCAAATCAAAAATATATATATATATATATATATAATACTATGAAAATGGAGGTTCTAAACTAATGAAGCTAATGGGACACGTGGCATTTGATTAAACCAAGACAATGACCACAATTATCTGAAGCCTTACGATCTTAAATTCTCAATTCCCATCAACATTACAGAAAATTGGATAATTAGTATCTTTCCTTGTCAGTCACCGTTGCAATTCCGACTTTTTCTATATATATATATATATATATATATATATATATATATATCATAAAATTCCACCCGCATATTTCTCTCATTTCTCCTAGTACCTTCCAAGCTTTAAACATTTTACTTTTGACTTCACACTTTGCCATCTGTAATTATTTCTTAATTTAATTTCATTCTTTGAATTATGCTTTTTACACGCTTATCGATTTCGTTACATTGTGGTTCTTCTATAGTTTAGTTTGCTACAAATTACAATGGTACTTAAATGTATCTTTTAATTGATATGGCTGTTATTATTATTATTAATATTCCCTTTTAATCTTTTTGAGGAAGAGGAGATTCTAGCCTCATACCTCCAACATTATAGAATCAGATGCTATCTGAAATTACGATGAGGTCAAGTGCACAAAAACTAATTTTGAAAATTGTAATCTAATATTCCCGTTTTGATATCTGTATTTTAATCCAAGATCATAACAATAGGTGATACACAAGCTCCAACATATTTTGATTACCAAAAGAAGATGGCAAAAGCTTTATATGTTTTATGTAAACTAAGATTTTGACTCTCTTGTTCAACCATTCTTATTCATATATGATAATTTTTACATTGGGGAAACTTGTCGCTACTTTACAGAGCAGTGTAATATGTACAATATAGTATAGCATCAAACACACCTATTACACAACTATATGTTATAATAAATACTTGCATTGCATATATTTATATTCTTTTAGGGAGAAAAAATCAGAAAAAGAAAAAAGAAGCAGGTGTTGTTGATTCCTACACCGGCCTCCTCAGATGATGAGAACGGGGCTCAGGTGTTGAAAACCCTCTGTTTCTATATGCATGTATTTGTTTCATGTGGGACTAATCATCTTGTAAAGTTAAAAATACAAGTCGTTATTTTGTTTTTTGTTATTTTGTTTATTTATTTTTATTATTTTGTTGTAATTTTGATATATATATATATAATGTAATAATATTAAGGCGCGAGTACCTTAGGGAATAAGCTAGAACTGAAGAAGAAGAGAGCCCATGGGAGATCTGTGGGGGATTCCCTTCCGTCTCTTGGCAGTTCTGGAATTGAGGGCAGTGGGCGGAGGAGTCGACGGCGTAAAGCTTTGAATGATTGCAGTCTTAGTCTTAGTCTTAGAGTAGTTGCCGTAGCTGCTGATACTGCTGATGTTGATGTTGATGTTGATGTTGATGTTGGTGGTCGCCGATTCTTCGCCATCGGAACCACCCTCCATCTTGGCTCTCATTTTGTTGATCCAAAAATTCTCGGAGGTCCCAACAATCTAATTTATGTTATAAATTAAAATTTATAAGGGAATACAATTTAGAAGACATTTAATTTATAGAAATTTAAGGGGGGGGGGGGGGGGGGGGGGGGAGAGAAAGAAGAAGAAGAAGAAGAAGAAGTAGTAAGTGGGGAAGAAAAGGGAAGGGGAATGAAGGGACCTTGCAGGAGAGAGAGCAGAAAGAGAAGGAATCGAGGAGGGAGCGATGGCAGACGAGGCAGGTGTTGGAGAGGGATTTGGAAGGGCGAGGCTGAGGCCTTTCGTTCAGGAACACAATCCTGGCGCTGTTTATGATGTATGTCTGAACTCCTGCTGTTATGTCCACGTATTTCTGAATCTCCGACACTCTTATCACGTCGTGGTACGACGATCTCCTTATCTGCACTACTCACTATGTATTATTATTAAATCTAATGAATGAATTACTCAATTAATGAATGGATGAAGACATACATATACATATACATATGTATTTGATTTGGATGAAAAAGAATTTGAAAAAGGAATATAATATATATATATATATATATATATGTAGATGCCTGAAGGGTGCGATGGTGAGCGTGAGAAGAGAGAAGACAGAGAGAGCAGAGGGCTCCGGTGCTGATGCAGTCCAAGCAGAACATGTTGCATTCGCTCCTGTGGGAGTCCGCGTGCCTCTCGCATTGCCCGAAGAATCTTGTTTTCAGCAGCGTCCCCACCCATCCGGGCCACTTCTCCTCCCCTTCTTCTTCTTCTTCTTCTTCTTCTTTCCCCTCTTCTATTCTCTCGTCTTCTTCTTCTTCTTCTTCTTCTTTCCCCTCTTCTATTCTCTCGTCTTCTTCTTCTTCTTCTTCTTCTTCTTCATGATTTGGACCTCCTCCTCCCTAACAACCATACCAATTTCCATCTCTAATTATAATTACACACACACAAACATATAGGAAAACAAAGACTAATTAATGAGTCATGTATATTTTACCATGATTTTTGTGCTTTTCGGTTTGATTTCTCTCACGGTGTTTTCCTGATCTTCCATTGTACTCTCCCCCCACCACAAGTTTCTGCTGTAGACTTTTCTTCACAGAAATATAGACAGAGAAAGAAACAGCGAGAAGAGAGAGAGAAATTAAAGTGGACTAATTTATATATATATATACACATTTACACACGGCATTTTTTGGTTTTTAGTTTTGTGTGTTTGGGTGGGGGGTGGTGTGTGGTGGGTTGTCGTAGCAACTTAGCTAAAGTGCTTATCTGTGGCCTCAAAAGTCCAAACTCGACCCTCCCTCCGAACCTCAACTCCCTTTGTCAAATTACAAATAGTTACGTCTCTGTTAAGCAACCATTCATTTCTATTTACCCATGCTCCTTACTCGTAAAGATAAATATATTTATTTATTTATTTATTTATTTGCTGGAGCTACTGAATTATCTTTGAATGGTATTTATGTTTAACTAATTGGATGGAATATTAGATATTCAATGTTAACTTTAAAAATAAACTAAAATCAATCCAATCTGATATATTTGCAACATATATATGAAAATTATAAATCAATCCAATCCGATAGATTTGTAACATAGATATGAAAATTATTATGTCTATATTATATGCAACATATTTCTGATTTTCTTAACATATTCATTTTGGCTTTTTTTTTTTTCGTCTGTTGTTTAGATATAAAATATCAATTTGTTTTCTCTCAAAATTAAAAATCTTTTAACTTATATCGTTTTCTTTTCTCTTACATTTTACTAACCCTATAAATTATCGGCTTTTTGCGTCGCCGAAGACCCACAGGTCATTGTCTATTGTTGAACTCCAATTTCAAATCATCTTTTTTTTTTTTTTTTTTTTTTTTCCCCCTTTTTGTGTCATCTCATTTTGAGTATATTTCATGAACGTTGGCATGTTTTAATAAATTCTTAAGAAAGTTTTAAGTACAATCTTATCATCCAATCCAACAGAATTTGGATTGGATGATAAAATATATTTGATTGAATTAGTTGCATTTGAATAGGTTTTTTCATAATTAAATTAGACGATAGATCATCCCTGTACTAAACTTCAAGTAAATCACCATAAACTCAACCCCACACAGTACCTTAATTATACTTTAATTGAATATGGATTTTTTTTTTTTTTGGGAGCAGTTTTGAATATGGATTTCAATATTAAAGACATCGTTAATTTTTAATAAACAAATTATTTTTTTTCTTGTGATTTATCGTTAATTTTTAATAAACAAATTAATTTTTTTTTCGTTGTTCAATATAAATATGTTGTAATTTGACGACTAACTATGCTCTGTTATGTTGGGATGCTGTTTTTTTTTTTCTTTGAAAAAATCTTATTACATATTATATTTATTCTTTAATTCACAAAGCCATAAAAAAATAATAAAATAAATAGAAAGGATAAAGAAGGGGAATAATTTTGGATGGACAGAAATATAAAAAATAAAAAAAAAAAAAAAAAGTTGGGAGAGAGAGGAGGGAACATATGTGAATGGAAGGCAATTGACACTTTGGAAGGTGAGAAGATGGAGCACATTTCACATATAGAATGAAAGATGCATGCGAGAGTGAATCATCATCAGCAGTAAATAAAATAATAAACAGCTTCGACTCTCCTTGGCATCCGTAATTCAGAGCCTGAAATCTGGCACGAAAGTCATATCACTAACAATGAACAGGAAAAAAAAAAAACACGAAACATGTATTCCTACTCAGACTTTAGCCAATGTAAGCAACTTGACGGTTGCAGACACGTATTCAGTACCTCGAAGAATGACTTCACTTGCAGTTGATCATTTGCATAACCATCCAACTCTATATCTCGGACACACGGCATTCTTGGGAGTGAAAAAACAAGATTCTTACACTTAATTGTGAGCTTTGTCAATGACACAAGGAAGCAAGGAAAATTCCCAATAAACTCGTTGCAATCACTTATCTCAAGTTCTCTGAGCTTTGCGAAGGTCCCAACATCTTCAACTTGCATTGGAGTCCATTCCTTCCTTGATGGCATCGATGTGAATTTTAGGATTTCCAATGATAAAAATGGTGTTGTGACAGAGTCATCCCCGTAAAACTCTGAACCCACAGTCACTACTGCATCAAATCCTGAAATATAGAGAGTTTTGAGAGAAGGTAGTTGCCCAAGTGGTGGCAAGTGGAAGCAATATCTACAACCGAAAAGCTCTAAGAAGACTATGTTGGCCAACGAATAACACTCGATCCAATTTGGAAATCCTGTGCCTGGATATTGATGAATAATGAGCTTCCTTAAAGTTCTGATAGGTGATAACATGTCAAGCACATCCCTTGCATGGGTCGAATCATCATAATAACTCCATCCCAACTTCAACGTCTTAAGATGCTTCTTATCCACTAACTTGGCCTGGTCCAACGCATCCTTAGCATTTGGAACATTTTCTAATTTTGTAATGCCAAGTTCTCCTCGGAGATCCGAAAACTCCCCCAACTCCCCTATCTTGATCCCGCTATCTTCTCCCACAATAAAACTGCTCAATTTTTGAAGGTGACAAATAAATTTTGTGTCAACAAAAAGGTGGCAATAGTACATATACAATACAATATTATAATACAATGTGATCTAATAATATCTGACATAGTAAGATTAAGAATATGATCTGATGATATGACAATTTAATTTGTCATATAGTGTAAAGTTACAAAATTTTTTTTTTTTTTTTGGTCATATGGTGGTGAAGAAGTGCTCTTGGGGTGACCCACATTCGTCACGGTCCTGTTGACGGTCACCGTGCCGTTGAGTTTGGGGATGGCCAGGGAGGGATAGTTGAGGTCCGTGGCTGTAGGTGGTTTGGCCGGGTACTTGAATGACGAGTCGATGTTCTTGACGAGTTCTGGAAAAAATAAAATTGAAAAAAAAAAAACAAAAAATAAATCAAAGAAATTTAAGAACAGAGAAGAAAAGGAGCAAAAAAAAAAAAACATAAGAAAAAAGAACTCAGATGGCGAGATGTGAACGAAGAACAAGAGATATGGGTTTGAGGACTTGAATCTCTTCGAAGTTCAAAGCAACAGTTTGTGGGGGGTCTTTTTTTTTTTGGTCTTCCGTTCAAAGGTCTTTTGTGATTTGGCGCACTTCCTTCAAATATTTCAGCCTTTTGGAGGCCAAAACAAGCGCCAACATCATTGAAATATCTTTATTCTAATATTAATTATTATATATTTATTTTAAATTATTATATTTATTCATTAATATTTTTGTCTTCTTTAATTTTTAAATATAAAGAAAATTTGAAACTTTTAACCATAAATCAAGGTACTTCTAAATATTCTATTTTATACATTAGAGCATTCGTATTTTTTTAAATATTAAAGCATTTATATTTTTTAAATATTAAAGTATGAAAGTATCTATACTTTAAGCAAAACAAAAGGGTTTTTTCCGCAAAATTATGAAAAAATAAAAGGTTAATACACATGCATATATATTGAATTCGTTATATTTTATTAGTTGGCCAATCTAATATTCATAAGAATAATGTAGAACTTTTTTTTTGAGCGACAAAATAACTTTTCAAGTTATCAACTCTATTCAAATAAACGTGATGTTGAAAATTGCACATAGAAAGTTTGAGTTTGAAGATTTGTAATTGTAATTCAAATCACTTCAAGTTTTGAGTTGAGATTATTTAAAAATAGGGGTGGAGGGAGGTTCGAGTTTCATTTTTGTCTCTTTTAACTTTGAAACTTTCATTGATTTTCAATAGTTTTTTGAAATATAAAAACATATTTTATAACTTTATCCATTATTTACCCTATTAAAATTCTTTTGGTTGTAATATTTACAGATTCTATCGTAAATTTTGAATTTAAAGTAATATTTATAGTGTAATGACTCAAATAAATCAAAATTGACTGTATTACCATTAAATTTCATAATTTTTTGAACACTAAACTTTAAAATTAATTTAACTCTATTATAGTTCATGCAGAAAAAAAAAAAAAAAAAAACAAAGACACAAGTAGATAAAGATGGCAAAAGAATTATTGTAGTTTTGGAAACAAACTTTTTTTTTTTTTTTTTTCTATTCATGCTCCCTTTGAAACATTTTTCTAACTCCATCGCTTGTTAAAAACTAGCGCATGATATATGTGATAGTCATTAGTCCTGATAAAAAAGGATTTGTTATCCAATCTCACATCGCTTGGCAAAGGTTATATGTGACGATTCATAAGTAAAGAGATCACCTCCTAATGGTATAAGGCCTTTTGGGTTAAACTCAAGAGCAAAATTGTAAGGATACGAGATTTAAAGCGGACATTATCATACCAGAGGAAGGCATGAGTCATTCGAAATGGTATCAAAACTATACTCAATCAAAAATGTGGCCAACGAGGACATTAGGCCCCAAAATGAAGGTTGATTATGACAGTTATCAATCCCTACAATGAGAAAGGATAAGTTGTATAGTCCTACATCACTTGACAATTAATATATATGATAATTCATAAGTAAAGAAACCACCTCATAATAGTAGAAGGCCTTTTGGGGAGAGCCCAAGAGCAAAACCGTGCAGACACGAGGTTCAAAGCTGACAATATCATACAACAGGGAAGCGTGGGTCGTTGTAGTATATCTATAATCTATGAGATGCAAAATATGTCCCTTTGTTTATGTGAAAACTTTGCACCTTACTAGTTGGGTTTCCCTTTCTCTCTTTCCCTTTTTCTCCCAAATTTTTTAATTGAAATGAAAAATTTTCCATTTAAACACCAACGTAAAAATAAATAGTAGGATATCCATTAAAAAGAACACGTTCCACTGTTGCACTCAATCCAGTAGCCAATGTCACACCAGTATTTTTGTAACATTACCTATAGTGTGAAGGAATTTGGATGAGTTTTCGCTCAACAAGTTCAGACATATCTCACAAAACATTTGTAGGATAATACACGATTTAAAAATAGCATGAGTTCTTGATTATGCTTGTATAAACTTTTTCCATTTCATTTTCCTTTCGCTTCTCTTTTCCTTCTTATTAAACAACCAACCTTATCAATTTCCTTTCACTTTTCTCTCATCCAACTTCTTTCGTTCCTCTTTTCCACCCTATCAAACATAGCATAAAAGTGCAAAATTACCATTTTGCTCTTAATGATTTTCCATGGTCAGGCTAACATTGAAGTGATGTTATTTGGGTTAAAAAAAAAATAAAGGAAAAGTGGCGTTCTAAGGTCCAGTCAAAATTCTATTTTTATTTTTAAATTAAAACACATTTTGGTCTAAAAGGTAAGTTTTGTGTAAACATGTGTATCTTATAATCCATCGGGAAATATAAGAATGAGCAATAACTTACAAATGGTATTTTTCTTTTTCAAGAAAATATTGTTAGGCAGTATGTAGTTGAGCAATGTAGGGTATTTTAAATTTTAATTTTTTTTTATGAAAAAAAATTAAAACAGGGAAACCTTTTTTTTTTTCCCCTTAAATAATTTAATGGGGCTATTTATAACTGTGGTAGGTGTAAATATAGTTGCTCTATATTTGATAATATAATATATACTCTACGAATTTAAAACTATAGGAGATGTAAGATAATATCTAAACAATTATTGTCATTCATATCCATTTGGCATTATTTTTGTAATAACGAAAATATTTATTTCACTTCCCCACGTTTTATTACTACTCCCACTCCCTCCGTGATTTTTTCACACTCCCTCCATGATTTTTTCAACTTACTTCCACCCTTTATCTCTCTCTGTCTATGTGTGGGTATATATGTATAGATTTTATTCCTTATTACTGCATGTTCTCTACATTCAATTACCGTTCCTGTCGTGCGAGTGAGTATCTACACCTGATGTTATGAATGGCTTAATCATTGTTTATCGGTTTGTTGAAACATAAAATTCCTTTTTTTTTTTTTTTTTTTTTTTTTTTTTTGCTGATATCATTGCTCATGATTATTATTTCAAGAATGTCTGGATTAGGCAATATAACTCGTAACGAGCATGGATCTTCATCAACAATTGATGACTCCTCTTCTTCAGGTTAGTTGCAAAATTGAATGTTTAGAACCAACTGTTCAAATGTTGTGTAAAGTGTTAGCCACGTTGGTGGCACTTTGTCCATACAAGGCAAGCATCCATGGCTATAAATAGGCCTTGAGGCATGAACTTTAGCTTAAGGCCGGGTAAATACAATGCAGATGTGAAATAATATAGGTTCCCTTGTATCTAGTTTTTAGGTGTGAGAATTTAGTTGTCTAGTTTTTGTGTAATAGCAAGAAATAATAAAAGTTATTACAACAACTAATACATAATTTCAAATCAAAATCATAACACATAGATAAGCCTATCAATATCTGCACAACCTACAACAACATATAGCAGAAACAATATCTGAAGAAAAATACTGAGAACTCCCGGGGGGTAAAAAAAAAGTATAATACCGAAGATCATCAATCTCACTATGCTTTTCCTCTTTTTTTGAGTTTTTTTTTTTTGGGTACAAAATTCTTTGTTCATAAAGCACAAGTAATAGTAATTCTTTTCTCTATTACAGCTGCTTTGCCTAAGAAGAGAGGCCGAGGACGTAGTCGCGGTGCAAATTTTGATAAATTTATTCAGGAGGAGAGTATGGCAGTTGATGGGAAGTTAGTAGTATCGATACCTGAGAATTTGGGTAAGCCTGTGGGTCCGACACGCCCTTATTTTGTCACTGAGATTGAAGTTGTTGTTAGACAAATGGCACCTCTTTCTGTAAGTCTTGGGGTGAGATTCCAGCCGAAGTGAAGGATCCTATGTTCGAGAGATTGAAGGTACACATCGTTGAATATTTGAACTATATGTATGAGTTTGTCACTTGTTATTATATTTTTAACTGATCTTCTTTATATATATATATATATATATATATATATATTGTAATTAAAGGACAAGTTCATTTTTGACGATACAAAAAAACATATCAAGGCTGCTATAGATAGAAACATGAATAAGAGCTACAGGGAGTTCCGCCATAAGCTATTCAATCATTTTGAAGAAGTTGGAGGCAAAAATAACCCAGAGGAAGCAAAAAAGAAAATGCATGAACAAGTATTCTAACAATCAGATTGGGACTACCTGTGTGATTATTTTAGCTCAAAAGAATATCTTGTAAGTTCCTTTCACTCTTAGAGTATTCTTTTTTACAACATACTAAAATTCTAATTAAGAAAACATATTTTCTTTGAATCTAATTAATTTTCAGGATATGTCTGAAAGAATCAAGAAAAATCGTGCTGAAAATGACAAGCTTAGTCTTCAAGGATCAAAATCTATAATCGCACATGCGTATGACAAGGTAATGGTCATTAGCAGATTTTTTTTTTTTTTTAATTTCCAACTTGATATGATCTAATTAAGTAATCCTCTATTATTATGCAAAATAGAGAAATCCTGAAACAGAGGAGTTACCAGGCCGAATTTCGCTTTTCCATGATATGCATTTCAGTGGAAAAAGAAAGCAATGGGTGAACGAATATGCGGAGAATGCTTATGTACGTTTATTTCTTTTTAATCTGCCTCTTGTTTCTGATTTGGGTTGTGATATACCATGTAAAATGTCATTATTTGCATTGACATGAGAACATTAATATGTGTAGCGTATTATTTTGTGTGTGTGCAGGACGTGATGCTTGAGTTACAAAATGAGTTACAATCTGTACCTGCAGACGGCTCTGAACCTAAGGCTAAAAATGAGGATGACATTGTCAACGCAGTTTTGGGCAAACGGTCTAGATACCTCAAGTGTTGGGGACAGTTGCCTAAAAATAATACCAATGAGTCATCACATAAGGGCTTTGTAGCAAGTAGCTCAACAGATGTGCGTGAAACTCTACACAAACAACAGAACACCATTGACAAACAACAGAACACCATGGACAAGTTAAGTGAGAAGATTGAACGACTAGAAAAAATCACGGCACCAAATAATATGGATCAACCTGAATCATCACCGACTAATTAGAGTCACGTGATTGTTCTCTCACTTTAGAATCAGCAATGATTTGTGTTTTCTTCATGTTTTCTTAGTTTGTTTGACCTTAGTAGTAGTAGTGATGACTTTTAATTTGTTATTTTCTTTGTGTTTTATTAGTTTGTTTGACTTTAGTAATAGTAGTAGTAGTAGTAGTAGTATGACTTTTAGTTTGTGATTTTAGCATTATGCCTTCTCACTAAATTTGATTGATTACTACCTTTCAAGTTGTGTGTTTATTGGTGATGACTATAATGGATTTATTTATGTGGTAGCTTTCTCATTATATTCCCTTTAAAATTTTTTGATTAATATAAGATATTTTAGGTAATTTGGATACGATAACCACATAAGGAAAAAAAATTAAAATAAAAATAAAAATAAAAATTAAATGGAGAGAAGGAGAAGATTCAATACCTAAAGGGAGAGAAGGCATAACGCCCTACCGCCATCGTCTAGCCCGTCGCGCCGCCACCAGCCCTGTTGCTGCACCTCGCGAGCCAACCCAACTCTTTGCCCCTAAATCGGGCGATCAGCCCTTGCTCACGCCGGTGACAGACCCCGGCCCCTCCCCGAGCTCCATCGTGCCAGCCCAGTCACCGTTTTGGAACCTCACACCACATCGCGTAACTCTCGTCGATCCCACCGAGATAAAATTGTTTTGAAGCTGCCACCGTCCGAACACAGGTATCCGTAGATTTTGAAGAAACTTTGATTGAATGTAATTCATTTCAGAGGTATTTATTGTAATTCAACTCTATCTTTGGGGGTCAGCTGAGGATTATTTCCTGTTATAGAAATTTGTGAAAATGACTTAACAACAAACTTAAATTAGCGACTTTCCATTTTATTTTATATTTTTTTAATTCAGAAAATGCTGATGTGTATTTAAAAAGAACAAGAAAGTCTCTAAAGAATTTGTCAAAATAACTTAACAACAAAATGAAATGAAATTAGGAAAATGACTTTCCTATTTATTTTTTATTTTTTTTATTTCAAAAAATGCTGATTATGTAAATAAAATTTTTTTTAATTAATAAAATTAATAAAAAACAAAGAATAAAAGAAGAAATCTGGGGACTTCTTCTTCTTCTCCTCTTTCATTTTGTTGTTAGGTTATTTTGGCAAATTTCTCTTTGGGAAATTCTTCCCGAAACCATTGGCGTCTTCCATCTTCAAGAGTGAGTCCTCTCTCTCTCTAGAATAACAGTAGCATAGTAGCAGAGAAGTCCATCAATGGAGGCTTTTCCCATCCCCCCCGGCACCTACAAGCTCGGCTTCATCGGCGCCGGAAAAATGGCGGAGAGCATTGCCAGAGGAGTCGTCCGATCCGGAATTTTGCCGGCTTCTCACATCTCCACCTCTCACTCTAGTCCCCTCCGTCGCGAGGCCTTCGAGTCCTTCGGCGTCAGAGTTCTCTCCAAGAATGAAGACGTATTGCCACTTTTCTTCTTCCTAGTGCTCTTTGGTATTATGTGTGTATTTTTTTTTTTTGTTAGTCTGTTTGGTTGGTTAGAAATTTAGATCATTGATACTAATTGATAATCGTCGGAATTGTGAAAAATCGAATGTTGTAGTTTTAATTTGTTTTCTTATCGTGTTTAATGGAATTTTGACACTCCGCGGTCTGATGCATCTCAAATGTCAAAATTCTTTGATTTTTCCACATTTTTTCAGTAGCCAAACAAAGTCTGTGTTTTTTTGTTTTTTTTTGTTAGTCCCTTTACTTAAAAAATTATTTGTAAAACAGCGGCGATTTTGTGGAGAATGTTGAAATATATATATATATATATATATATATTTCATTTTCCTACATTTTCTCGGCGCCCAAACAGCGTTTGTTTATTTTTTTTGGTATAATTTCTTTCCTGCTATCGTATCTTTATTTGTGTCTTCTTTTCCCTGTTGGAAGTTGGAACCTAATTTGTGACATGATATATATTTTAACAGGTAGTCGAAGAGAGTGATGTGGTTGTTTTCTCTGTCAAGCCTCAAGTTGGTATAGCCCCTTTCTAAGTTTTCTTCAAGGTTTTGCATGTGTGTGTGTATTCTTCAGGCTGTTATTATGCTAACGTTTTATTCGATTTTCTGAAATCATGAGATTTTATTAACTACTAAATAACAAGTTTGTCTCTTTCTATGATCACAGCAAAAATTGTAGTCTTGCAGTTGAAGCCACTTCTTTCCAAGAAGAAGCTTCTGGTTTCAGTTGCTGCTGGGATCAAATTGAAAGATCTTGAGGTTTGTGAATTTGATCTCATCTTTTTGGGCTAAATTTGATTGTTTGCATGATAAGCTTATTTGTGTTGGTAAATGTTTATGTGGGGAATATTTTTGGTGCCATTGCAATTATTAATTCTTGGCCGTTGATCAACATCAATCTTAGGTTCCAATGCGGGCTAATTTGTAGTAATTGACAACTCATAATGGACAAACTTGCGCCTGCATTGTCTTTAGGCCTACTCATGTGTTGTTTTATGTTGTGGCAGTAAATATGTCACAATCCTAATTGTGTGCAAATCCCTGGAAATATATACAACTTGCCCCACCCTTGTTTCTCCTACTCTACTCTGGTTACATCAACTAGTTAATAGTCCAAAATTGCAGTTTCAGCTAATTGTTTTACTTGATCCATTTGGAAAAGAGGACGATGAACTTTTAAGAAAATTACTACAGATAACTATGGTTCTTAACAATTGACAGTTCGCACTTTAACTGCAGAATTCAATTTGACCTATTAAAAGGAATGTCAATAGAAAATCCACTGGTTTTCCAGTTTATGAATTGTTTTTTCTTTCTTTTGTCATTACAGGTTGACATGCCCAATTGTCAGTTACTGTTGCCCCATCTCCCTTGAAATTTGAGGTTTAGTTTTATGATGATAGTGATAAAACATTTTGGTTGCTCATCTCATCTGCAATTAAAAGACAAAAAGAAATGTCTTTTTATTTTTATTTTTTTATTTTTTTTTATGAAACTTGGATGATAAACTGGGACCTGCAACTGTATGCTCTTTTGCTATACTTCATCTTTTGCTCTTTGTTTGCTACCTAAATGAACAATCTGTTAATATCAATTTAATTAATTTCAGGAATGGGCCGGTAGCAGCCGGTTTATTAGGGTAATGCCAAACACTCCTGCTGCAGTAGGCGAGGCAGCATCAGGTATCATTTTCAACTATCTTAAGATTTTTAATTAATTTATTATTTCAATGTTGTTTCATGTTATGTACACTTCCCTTTGATTTCTTTATAGTTTCTATTTGTATGAAAGGATCTATTCACATGGCTTTTATTTACTTGGTAAGTAAGAGTGGGTTACTATTGCAAAAAAAAATTGGCTCACCTTTTACATGCACAAACTTTACATATCTTTCTGTTTATTTATTCATTTGATTTTAGTCAGTTAAAATCTTTTTCCCCCCCTCATGTCCATCTAATTCTTGCGGGCATATTTTAGTTTTTGTATGAAAATATTCAGGTTTTAGTTTTATTTTGTTAATAGTTATGAGCTTGGGGGGAGCTGCAACCGAGGAAGATGGGAACCTAATAGCCAAATTATTTGGATCGGTTGGCAAGATATGGAAAGCGGATGAGAAATACTTTGATGCAGTTACTGGCTTGAGGTATGCAGCTAGTTTGTAATGAGTCATATTCATGTTTATTGACACCCCAGCTAACAAAAATACTTGGATATCTTTCTTCCTTCAAATCATACAGTGGTAGTGGTCCCGCATATTTGTATTTGGCCATTGAGGCTTTGGCCGATGGAGGAGTTGCTGCTGGGTTACCGCGAGACCTTGCATTGGGGCTGGCTTCTCAAACAGTAAGTCGTTTTTTGGTGCATACTAATATTATTAAACAAGTCTCTAGTATCACCACTCATTTCCATAATTATTTCCCAAAAAATGGCTAGTAGAATATCCATAAATCGTTCCTACTTCAGAATCACCTTTATAAAAGTTTTGAAGTGCAACAGTGTTTAGCTTTTTACTGAATTTTCAGTCTTTCACTTGTTTAAATGATATGAATTTAATGAAGTACCCAGTAGAAATACTCGAGTTCGGTGGTTCTATTGTAGAAAATTTCCCTTTATTTCCAAAGTGATGCAAGTGAGTATGTTGGTGTCTTGATATTTGTTGCCAACGATACTCTTCTCTGTGCTTCTGTTGTCTGTTTGAACTTGATTTTCTGGCAACGTTCAATTCTTGCGTTTTGTTTTGCAGGTGCTAGGAGCAGCATCTATGGCCACTAAAACTGGTAAACATCCAGGTCAGCTTAAAGATGACGTTACATCACCTGGTGGGACTACTATCGCAGGTATTCATGAGTTAGAGAGGGGTGGATTTCGTGGGCTGTTAATGAACGCGGTTGTTGCCGCTACTAAGCGTAGCAGAGAATTGTCTTAAGAGTCTAGTCATGATCTAGTTTTGCAGATAGAGCTGTGAACTCGCATTTTGTCCCCTTTTAGAAAAGTAGGCTTTTGTTGAGCAAGATATTGTTTTTCTGAGTCTGGTCAGAACATTATTTTAGCATACAGTGGGCGATTTCAGTGAGAATTCTGGGTGTTTGGCCTTGACTTTGTCATTTTTTTTAATTAGTAACTTTGTTCAATATATTTGGTTGTAGTCTTTTGGAATTTTGTAGTAGAGTTCATCAATAAATCACAACAAAATACACCTGCTTTTATTTGCTTATTTTATTTTATTTTTATAAGTATCGGATTTCAAAGTTAAGACCTCAATACAGAGGTGGATATGAAATTGCCTCACCGAGTCAATGACCATAAAAATTGACTGAAATATCACAGCAGGATGATTGGAACAATTACTTTTTGAGTCAGTGAGTTGATGAATATTTTTCAGTAGAGATGACAGATTGGGACACCCTTCATGTCTCAAGTCTACAAACATCATCAGCTAGAGATGTTGCAAAAAGATGGTTTGTGATACTTGTTAGTCACATTTGTGGTCTTGATCTTGGGATGATGGTAGGTGTGTTTGTCTTGAAGGAAAGCTGATCAGAGAAGGCCGAGAACATGAATAGGTTCACTCCCTTCCATGTCTCTGTGTAGTTCATCTGTGTAATTGGCCGATGCCATAACGTTCAATCAACTGAAGTCTTGATAAATTCTTTGATATTTTTACTTATGTTGCCTGATTTGATCAACAGCTTGAGAACGTTGTAGGGAAGTCGGCTTTCAAACATGAAAAGGTCTTTTTTGGATCAGTGCTGCTTGACCATTGTCACTCTTGGTAGCACAGCTGTTTATGAACTATAAAGTAGCACAACCATTTGAGAACAATATCAAGGCAAGCTCCTCTTCCTTTCTACTGTAAGACTTGATCATCTCTTTGTCGAAGTAATTATTGAGTTCTTGGCTAGCATTCTTGATTTTCAGATACAGGTATTCTGTTGTTTGTCCACTTCTCTCTACAAACTTTTCTACCAATTTGGTCTTGAATCCCTCTAAAAGCAAGGTAGGAATTGCAACTGAGAGGACCAACGGAGATTGCCTTTGGAGAGTAGTAGTCCTTTAAAGTTTCTTGTCGGAGTATTGCTTATATCTTCGGCAATATAGTTTTGTCAACGTCTTATCGACTCTGTATTTTCTTGTCATTTTCTTTAAGAATTCCTCATCTGCGTCACTTTTGTTTCTCTGATTTGATAGCTTTGTCTTGGCTTTCTTTTGCTTCGGTAAAACTACATTTTCCACAGCTTGGCTCTTATGCAGCTCTTCTATGGGGACCACACATTCCTTGGTCATTTTTAATGATCTACGCTGTCCAATTAAGTCAAGATCTATTGCCGCACGTATTAACAAAAAAAAAAAAAAATCTTGAAATAATTATACAAACTTTTTCTTTTTCGTTTTTCTTTATAACAAGAAATAAAATACTTGAAAGAGTTTCTGAATGTTGATTGAGTTGGAGTGAGGTGGTCAGTTGGTGAGGATTTTCTGCTGCTCTTCTGGAGCTGTATTTGGTGGTTCCTATAATCATACGGAGAATATATATATATATATATATATATATATATAATCATACGGAGAAGATGTGTGTGTGTGTATGTGTACATATGAATGACAACTACTACTAAGACGTGTGAAAAGAATGGAGCAACAAAGTCATAAAAGAAAAGATTGTTTTGATTCCTATTTTCGGGGGAGAAAGTTGATTGGTATGGTGAAGGATTTAGAAGTTGCAGAGGGTAGAGCTTTGATGTCATCGTCTACTACGAGAAGTTGATTTCTCTAGTCTTTTCTTGTAAAGGTGTGGCATGCATTGCGTTCACTTCACTTGGATGCCTAAAATAGCAATGACATGCATTATTCCAAACAACAATACATAACCTTTGTATGAGCAGCTCTATTTGGCAGGCGCTCTCTCATGAGCAGGTTCATTCAGCCACGGAAAGAAATCTCGACCACCCTTTCACACACAAAAAGTAATTGTTCCAATCATCCTGCTGTGATATTTCAGTCAATTTTTATGGTCATTGACTCGGTGAGGCAATTTCATATCCACCTCTGTATTGAGGTCTTAACTTTGAAATCCAATACTTATAAAAATAAAATAAAATAAGCAAATAAAAGCAGGTGTATTTTGTTGTGATTTATTGATGAACTCTACTACAAAATTCCAAAAGACTACAACCAAATATATTGAACAAAGTTACTAATTAAAAAAAATGACAAAGTCAAGGCCAAACACCCTGAATTCTCACTGAAATCGCCCACTGTATGCTAAAATAATGTTCTGACTAGACTCAGAAAAACAATATCTTGCTCTACAAAAGCCTACTTTTCTAAAAGGGGACAAAATGCGAGTTCACAGCTCTATCTGCAAAACTAGATCATGACTAGACTCTTAAGACAATTCTCTGCTATGCTTAGTAGCGACAACAACCGCGTTCATTAACAGCCCATGAAATCCACCCCTCTCTAACTCATGAATACCTGCGATAGTAGTCCCACCAGGTGATGTAACATCATCTTTAAGCTGACCTGGATGTTTACCAGTTTTAGTGGCCTTAGATGCTGCTCCTAGCACCTGCAAAACAAAACGCAAGAATTGAACGTTGCCAGAAAATCAAGTTCAAACAGACAACAGAAGCACAGAGAAGAATATCGCTGGCAACAAATATCAAGACACCAACATACTTACTTGCATCACTTTGGAAATAAAGGGAAATTTTCTATAATAGAACCACCGAACTCGAGTATTTCTACTAGGTACTTCATTAAATTCATATCATTTAAACAAGTGAAAGACTGAAAATTTAGTAAAAAACTAAGGACTGTTGCACTTCAAAACTTTTATAAAGGTGATTCTGAAGTAGGAACGATTTATGGATGCTCTACTAGCCATTTTTCGGGAAATAATTATGGAAATGAGTGGTGATACTAGAGACTTGTTTAATAATATTAGTATGCACCAAAAAACGACTTACTGTTTGAGAAGCCAGCCCCAATGCAAGGTCTCGCGGTAACCCAGCAGCAACTCCTCCATCGGCCAAAGCCTCAATGGCCAAATAAAAATACGCAGGACCACTACCACTGTATGATTTGAAGGAAGAAATATATCCAAGTATTTTTGTTAGCTGGGGTGTCAATAAACATGAATATGACTCATTACAAACTAGCTGCATACCTCAAGCCAGTAACTGCATCAAAGTATTTCTCATCCGCTTTCCATATCTTGTCAACCGATCCAAATAATTTGGCTATTAGGTTCCCATCTTCCTCGGTTGCAGCTCCCCCCAAGCTCATAACTATTAACAAAATAAAACTAAAACCTGAATATTTTCATACAAAAACTAAAATATGCCCGCAAGAATTAGATGGACATGAGGGGGGGAAAAGATTTTAACTGACTAAAATCAAATGAATAAATAAACAGAAAGATATGTAAAGCTTGTGCATGTAAAAGGTGAGCTAATTTTTTTTTGCAATAGTAAACCCCTCTTACTTACCAAGTAAATAAAAGCCATGTGAATAGATCCTTTCATACAAATAGAAACTATAAAGAAATCGAAGGGAAGTGTACATAACATGAAACAACATTGAAATAATAAATTAATTAAAAATCTTAAGATAGTTGAAAATGATACCTGATGCTGCCTCGCCTACTGCAGCAGGAGTGTTTGGCATTGCCCTAATAAACCAGCTGCTACCGGCCCATTCCTGAAATTAATTAAATTGATATTAACAGATTGTTCATTTAGGTAGCAAACAAAGAGCAAAAGATGAAGTATAGCAAAAGAGCACACAGTTGCAGGTCCCAGTTTATTATCCAAGTTTCATAAAAAAAATAAAAAAATAAAAATAAAAAGACATTTCTTTTTGTCTTTTAATTGCAGATGAGATGAGCAACCAAAATGTATTATCACTATCATCATAAAACTAAACCTCAAATTTCAAGGGAGATGGGGCAACAGTAACTGACAATTGGGCATGTCAACCTGTAATGACAAAAGAAAGAAAAAACAATTCATAAACTGGAAAATCAGTGGATTTTCTATTGACATTCTTTTTTCTAGTTTCTAACATGTGCAAGTTTTTGTATTGTGGCTAAATTCAGGTAGTACGTTGAACAGAATTCAGGAATCCTTTTAATAGGTCAAATTGAATTCTGCGGTTAAAGTGCGAACTGTCAATTGTTACGAACCATAGTTATCTGTAGTAATTTTCTTAAAAGTTCATCGTCCTCTTTTCCAAATGGATCAAGTAAAACAATTAGCTGAAACTGCAATTTTGGACTATTAACTAGTTGATGTAACCAGAGTAGAGTAGGAGAAACAAGGGTGGGGCAAGTTGTATATATTTCCAGGGATTCGCACACAATTAGGATTGTGACATATTTACTTGTCACAACATAAAACAACACATGAGTAGGCCTAAAGACAATGCAGGCGCAAGCTTGTCCATTCTGAGTTGTCAATTACTACAAATTAGCCCGCATTGGAACCTAAGATCGATGTTGATCAACGGCCAAGAATTGATAATTGCAATGGCACCAAAAATATTCCCCACATAAACATTTACCAACACAAATAAGCTTATCATGCAAACAATCAAATTTAGCCCAAAAAGATGAGATCAAATTCACAAACCTCAAGATCTTTCAATTTGATCCCAGCAGCAACTGAAACCAGAAGCTTCTTCTTGGAAAGAAGTGGCTTCAACTGCAAGATTACAATTTTTGCTGTGATCATAGAAAGAGACAAACTTGTTATTTAGTAGTTAATAAAATCTCATGATTTCAGAAAATCGAATAAAACGTTAATAATAATAACAGCCTGAAGAATACACACACACATGTAAAACCTTGAAGAAAACTTAGAAAGGGGCTATACCAACTTGAGGCTTGACAGAGAAAACAACCACATCACTCTCTTCGACTACCTGTTAAAATACATATCATATCACAAATTAGGTTCCAACTTCCAACAGGGAAAAGAAGACACAAATAAAGATACGATAGCAGAAAAGAAATTATACCAAAAAAAATAAACAAACGCTGTTTGGGCGCCGAGAAAATGTAGGAAAATGAAATATATATATATATATATTTCAACATTCTCCACAAAACCGCCGCTGTTTTACAAATAATTTTTTAAGTAAAGGGGCTAACAAAAAAAAACACAGACTTTGTTTGGCTACTGAGAAAATGTGGAAAAATCAAAGAATTTTGACATTTGAGATGCATCAGACCGCGGAGTGTCAAACTTCCATTAAACACGATAAGAAAACAAATTAAAACTACAACATTCGATTTTTCAAAATTCCGACGATTATCAATTAGTATCAATGATCTAAATTTCTAACCAACCAAACAGACTAACAAAAAAAAAAATACACACATAATACCAAAGAGCACTAGGAAGAAGAAAAGTGGCAATACGCCTTCATTCTTGGAGAGAACTCTGACGCCGAAGGACTCGAAGGCCTCACGACGGAGGGGACTAGAATGAGAGGTGGAGATGCGAGAAGCCGGCAAAATTCCGGATCGGACGACTCCTCTGGCAATGCTCTCCGCCATTTTTCAGGCGCCGATGAAGCCGAGCTTGTAGATGCCGGGGGGGATGGGAAAAGCCTCCATTGATGGACTTCTCTGCTACTATGCTACTGTTATTCTAGAGAGAGAGAGGACTCACTCTTGAAGATGGAAGACGCCAATGGTTTCGGGAAGAATTTGCCAAAATAACTTAACAACAAAATGAAATAGAAGACTCTTGATTGAAGGGAAGAAGAACACTACATGTTTCTCTACTAATTATTACCTAAGTAGCTTTAAGCTCTTCCGAGCAACCCATTTTCAAAGTATATAAAGCACTTACACGGACTGGATGTAGGAGGAGAGGCCGGCGAGAAAATCGGCACGAAGAGCAGGAGCGTTTTCGATAAAGGAGAAGGCGTGGTGGAGCTGGCGGCGGAGCTTGTGGTGGTCGGAGGGGAAGAAGAGGAAGAAGAAGGCGTGGTCGGAGCTTGTGGCGCGGTCTCCGGATCTTCGACGGCGTCGTTTAAGGTGGAGGCGGCGGCGGAGGTAGAGGCGGCGGATTTGGGGAGACTCTTTTGGGGGAGGGAAGGGAAGGGAACGCCGAGGAAGAAGAAGAAGCGCGGGAAGGAAGGAAGGGAAGGGTGAAGTTCGATGCCCAGATTTCTTCTTTTATTCAAAACTTTGATTTTAATCTAATTTTTTTAATTAAAAAAAGTTTTTATTTACACAATCAGCATTTTTGGAATAAAAAAAATACAAAATAAATAGGAAAGTCATTTTCCTAATTTTAGTTTGTTGTTAGGTCATTTTGGTAAATTCTTCGGTGATTTTCCACTGGCTCCCTTCCCTCGCCCGACGAAGAAGACCCATCAGAGGGCTTCAAAAAAAAAAATTTTTGGCAAAATCTCATATATCAGTATCTATTTTAGTTTTTGTATATCCTTAAATTCTTGTCCTTTCGATTAAATTTAAATGATTTTAGATTAATTTTACTGATAAAATATATAAAAAGAGTTTTATTATTTTCCTAAAATAAAATAAAAACGAGAGGAAAAAGTAGAAAGGGGCCACGTGGTGGAGTTTTATTTGCTGGATCTAAGTTGCAAGTGGCGAGCTGCCCTCCCTCGCCTAGCTTTGTGGAATTTTGCGCGCCACAGCCATCCTCCTTTTTTTTTTGCCTAAACTATAATTTTCAACCAAAAAAATAAAAAATAAAATCATTTACTTGTAAAACAAATAATTAAAATAAACAAATAAATAGATAAGATTGCGACTCGTTAGTTAGTTGTTACTTTATAAGTGATGATAAGAAGCGGATAACACTTTGGAGGGTTGTTATTCCATTTTATTAATGAAACACAGATAAAAAGAGGGATTTGATATTATGTTTTGAAGTTAAAAAAAAAAAAATGTTGCGAGGTTTATGATAGGGAGAAAAAACAAAATAATATTTTTGAAAATAATAATAATAAATTATAATAATTAAATTTAAAATATTATAATAAATAACGTAATTAAATTTATGATCACATAATATCAAAAAGGATCCATCATTTCTGTTTCTTCTTTCTCTCTAACATGAAACTAAGCACATAAATTTATTGTTAAGAATTGATCATATATTCAAAACTTTTTAGAAAATCCAAGAAAATATAATAATTTATCTAAAATATATATTATAATTTATCATCTTTTAAAATACATATTATAAATTTTAAAATTATCTATAAAATATGTTATTTGTGACAGTTTTATATGGGAGATGATGGGGAAGTAATTTGAGTTTGTTACGCTGGTTAGTTGGGCTACGTACGCTGTAAGCCCATAAAGGTAGGTAATTGACGGAAGGCCCGAACTATGTTGGTTTGTTGGGTTCGTTTGGTTCGTTAGTTTGAGTTGAGTTTTTGAAGTTGAAATAGTAAATTTTGTCGACTTTTCAGAAAAGTCAAAAAACTTTTTGGAAAAAAGACAAAATTTGAGATAGAAAAATTGAGTTTGAGTTGTCAAACCAAACACACACACAGAATATTTATTATTCATATTGATGAATGGGTTTTCAACGAGTTGCTTCTTTTCTTGCGGCCCGCCCTCCATTCGACAGAATTTTTCCTTGTGTTTCTGGATAATAGAAGAAGATGAACACAAATTATGATTTATCAATAACTATATAGAATCAAATAGTTTTTGAGATCAAGATGATCTCTAAGATATTTTAATAAATATTAAAAATTTTAATTGAAGTTTATAATATCTAATTTAAATTTTGTTATAAATTTTAAAGTTTACTCTGAAAAGCTTTTGTCAGGAGTCAAAAATTTTTTTTGCTTTGACAAGCAGTACTTTTGAAGACTGAAAACTCTTCTTACAGATTATTAAAATACTTTCAGAATCTACTTTTAAACTTGGAAAGCCAAATATAATTTTTAGAAAAACTCTGTCAAATAAATCCTAAATATTATGATTTTTGACCCAGAGTCTGAAAACTGCGTTTAATTCTTTCTTGAAGTTTGTAAATTACTAAATTGTAATCAAGGTCTACAATTCTCCCAATTACTTTTGTCACCTACGCCTCTTTAATCTTCATCCCTCATTGCTTATCACTTTTCACTTTTTTTTTTAATCTTCTTCTTCTTCTTCTTCTTCTTTATTTTAAGGGAACGTTTGACACTAGGTTCAAATCATATAATTACAATTTAATTTTTATTTTTTTCCCTTAGTTTTACTATTCATATAGTTTTTAGCTCAAACTTTAAAAGTCTATAACTTTACATTATTAAGTTCAAATGAGATGATTTTTTTTTTGTTTATAAAATTACATAAAATTTCAAGACTAATTAAATTAGTGTCATATTGATATATTTTTTTTCCGAATATATTTCAAGTTTTTACACTTTGTAACTCTAGCAATTAAAATGTCTCGATAAACACACTATTAATTCAAATCCAAATTTTACAATCTAAACCTTAACACCAAATGCTTGCTAAGTTTCACCAACTGCTTGCTAAGTTTCCCTACAGCAACCCAAAAAAAAAAAAAAAAGATTTGCACAATACTTTTTTTCTTTTTTAGACAACAATTGGCACAATACTGATGGAGTATTAATTTAAAAAAAAAAGGCAAAAAAAAAAAAAAAAAAACAAGAAGAAGAAGAAGAAGAAGAAGTTTTGGAAGGTAACAAGGACATATATATATATATATATATATATATATATATGTGTGTGTGTTTTTCTGTATTAGCAGGTTAACTTTTGGAAGGAGCAAGAGGGCAAGGGGTTGTTGTGTTGTCTAGCAACACAATTGCTCATCAATTATACAGCCTCAAAAGAAAAGAGGCATTTTCATTATAATTAAATTTTCTGTCCTTTTCCATTTTCAGCTTTCTACTTTCATTTCTAATGTATAAAAAAAAAAAAAAAAAAATTGGATGCTGATTATGATTGCAAACATTGATGACGACATTAAGAAAATGAATATATATACGTATTTATAATTTATGAATATGGTGACCAGTGCACCAATAATGTTTTATTTTTTATTTTTTTATTTTTTATTTATTGGGGGAAACAAATGCTTTGTAATGAACGTCCCATCCAAATGCACGCTTTGGTCTTGCGAGTGGATCTCTTTACATACCACATTTTATAGTAAAATAAAATATAAATAAAAAAGTGGCTACTGCTAATTTCACTACTTAAATATTGCAACAATGAGACGATTTTACCTTTAGTTTTCTGTAGCGTCTATTTTTTCCGATTTCGCCCTACATTAATTATTTATTTTTCTAATTGGTTACGAAATGCTTGCAATTATTTTTTTTGAAGTATTGTTGCAATTATTATTATTTTTTAAGTATAGTTGCAATTATAGTTGTTGACGTAAAAACCTGCGTAATGCTTATTAAAAAAAACCCCTCATATTTCTTGGGTTTTACTTTTTAGTACTTGCCGACCGTCGTGCCCTCCAACAGCTTTGACATTTTCGTTTGTAACCTTCTATTTGGATGGGTGTCTAAATTCCGAAATGAAAATTTTTTAACAAAAAAATGTTTTTTTTTTCAACTTTTTTCACCTTCCTTTTTATTTAAAAAAAATTTATTTCATTTTCAAACATATTTTGTAAAGTATTATTTTAAAAAAAGAAAATAAATATTTTTAAAATCTCATTATTTCTTCTCATTTCAAACAATTTTTTGTTCTCAAATACACTATCTTATTTTAAAATAAAAAGACCTTTAATTTAAAATAAGAAAATATTCCTTTCGAAAACGGACAGATGATCTAAACGGAGTCTAAATTTTGCTCTTTAAATTTGTATTTAAAATTTTAAAAAAGATAACAATTTGTTTCTTTTCTTTCTTTTCTTCTTTTTTTTTTTATTAATTTTTTTTATACTAGACTTGTTTCGATTGTTCAGGGTGTTAAATTTCAAGGGAAGTAGAGTCTAACAATAAAGATACTGTCATAGGTTATGTGTTTTTAAATACCATAACACATTGAAACTATAATATGACAAAATTAACCAAAATGTAATGGCTTAATAAATTAGAGTGCTCATATGACGTCACTAAAAAATTCTGAAATTTTGATACTTTTTTTTTTTTTAATTTTTCTTCCTTTGATAGAGCATTTTATAAACGCCTATTTTATTAATTTAAAAGAAAACATGCCTTGTAGATTTTTTGAAACAAAAGAACGAACCCTTCTATTTTTTTTTTTAAGTTCCTTCCCATTATTATAATTAACTAAAAAAACGAACTTTAACTTAAAAGAATCCATTTTTCTTAGATCATAATTTAGAAATAAGTTTATAAAAAGAAGGGAAATGAAAAACCCCTGAAATAAAGGGAAAAGGGGAAGTATAAATTAAAAAAAGGCCATTCTGTTTCTCTCCCATTATTATAAATAAAAAGGCTCCGTCGCATTGCTGGCCAAACAAGGGAAGGGAAGGAGAAAAAAAAAAAAAAAAAAAAAAAAAAAAGGCCATTCTGTTTCTCTCTCTCCGCCTTTCCTTGCTTTTCTTTCTCTCTCTAGAGCTCTAGAATTGTGTGGGGGTGGGTGTTGAAAATGGTGGGAGTGGTGAAGGAAATCGATGAAGTTGAGGAGAGGGTGATATTCACGTACGGGACGCTAAAGAGAGGGTTCTCCAACCACGGCCTCATGGAGGAGCTCATCGCCACCGGAGACGCCGTCTTCCTCGGCAGCCACCGGACCACCCTCAACTACCCTCTGGTGTGCGGGCCCTACCGCGTCCCCTTCCTCCTCAACCTCCCAGGCTCCGGCAACCACCGCGTGATCGGCGAGCTCTACGGCGTCACCGCCGCCGGCCTCGCCCGCCTCGACATCCTGGAGGGAACCTCCCGCGGCCACTACCAGCGTCTCCCCATCACCGTCGAAGAATACAGCTGTGATATTATTGGTAATGATGAGGATGCTGACGATGAGGATGAGGATGAGGATGATGAGGATGATGGTGGGGAGAAGAGGAGGACGAGGAGAGCGGAGGCGTACTACGCGCACAGCAGCTACGCCCTGAAGCTATGGAACAAGGACGGAAGGAAGGGATTCGCCTCCTACACCACGGAGGTGGCTCGTGGCTACGTCAGCCGCAAGGACCGGCCTCAGCATCTGACCTTTCTTGGCCACATTCATTCTTTTCTTCACGATCAACAACAACAACAACAACAACAAGACAACAATCTGTTGTTATGATTATTATTGTTATTATAAACTCAACCCCACCCCAATAAAAAAAAAAATTATATATATATATATATATATAAATAAACCATCGTAGGACCTTGGGATGTAACAGTATCAGTGGTTATGTTTCTGGTGGAAACAGATGCTCCGATCTCCCATTTGCTTGTGTTACTTATTTCATGCCAATGTTTGTTTGCTTTGAGAAGAGAAATGATTAATATTTTCTTGTTTGTACTGTTAATCCTCCTCTTTTCATCTCCTCTTTTTCAGCTCTCTTTTGAGTTAGATGTCTGATCTATCTGATTAGTGGATCCCTTTCCTTTTTCTCAAAGCTCAAATAATAACAAATTTAAGTTTTGTTATAATGTTTCTGATTCACGAGTTGCTCAGCTCTTTAAGCTTTAAATCTGTCTGTGGAGTCTTTCCTTTGAACCCCCCACAAAAAAAAAAAAAAAAAAAAAGAAGAAAAAAAAAAGCGGGGGCTGAAGGAGAATCTTAATCATACAATCAAATCTATTGCTCCAATGTATAGTTACACAATTACAGAAGCTTTTTGTTTTCTACAAACTAAAAATATAACAAAATTAATCGCTTTTATCCCCGTGCTCATGCTCATGATCAGCTTCCTTGAGTTGCTCTGCCCTGCCATTGTTATCGACATAATTACAAATCTGTGTTCATATAAAGACTTGGTGCAGACAAAAACAACTTCTTTATAGACAAAGGGCAAAATGTACGTCCTAAACATTCTAAGTTCCTAGGGAAATATCATCAAACGAGAGCAACACAAAAAACACAAGGAAATCAAAACAGATGTAAGAAAGCATATATATATATATATATATATATGCTTGTGAATGACAGACACGAATCTTAAATTTAGTACATAATTCTTCTTCAGGAATAAAAAGGGCCATTGCCATAAAAGGATGAAAACTTTGCTTTCATACATTACCATATTGATGTGTGACTAATACCGAGCCCGTTGCACGTCAGTATCATTCCTTTAAACCTGGCAAGATATTCCTGCAATTTTCATATGCCATGATCAAATCCCAACTGGTTTTAGTATCATTATCATAGCCCTTGAAAACACTAACATGTGATTCACTTGAAAATAACAGACCCAATAATATACGATCAAAATAAACAGTCCATACCCTTAAGGTATACTTATCAATCTCATAAATTCCAGTAAAATCGTAGTCAAATCTCTTAGCAGGATCACTCAACACTGCAGAAGAAATGATTAAATGAAAAAAGACTCGTGATTAAGTTTATTCAAGCCAACAGTAGCATTAATGAATGCTTTAGCAAGCGAGGGAGACAGACGAAGATTCTGATTTTCTCAACGTTACTTCAGATTCAATACCACTAGGCACCAGCCTGGTAAGATGTCCATCAATTGAACATGCATTTGAAAAGATTACAAGTCCAGGCAGATGTTTACCAACTCAAACATACAATCAAAGATCTTCGACTAACAACTTAACTGAAGAATTCCTGTTTACACATGACTGACCTAATCACTTGTTTCAACCATCCCAGGGCTTAATAAAAGATACCAGAGACCATGAACCCGTTTGATTTCTTTAAAAACTCCTAAATCCTTAAATGTACCAAATGGAAGTAGAATGGTGCAAAGTCGTGGAAGAAGTTAGACCTCTACTTTCCAGCCCTCTTTACCATCCATTAGAATTACCTTTGTAGGCTTCGTTTATCTCTTGAAACTTTGCCGTAGCGGTGCTGTCACCCTTGTGCTTGTCAGGATGCCATTTCTATAGATAGCCAATTTACAAAATCATAAAGATTTCCTCAACATCAGTCCAAGCTTTGTGAAATGTTAGACAAATAAAAACAAGATCTGTGACCAAGCTATGGAAAAGCACCATCTGATTTAAAGAGTACAAAAAAGAGATGAATGACTAACCAGTGCAAGTCTCCGGTAATTGAATCTGATCTTCTCATCAGTTGCATCATAATCAACCCCCAAAACTTTGTAGAAATCCTTGAACCAAGTCAAAGACGCCCCCGTTAGACTTCATTTCATTGAATCACATAAAACGATCAAATGAAATCTGCAATTGCAAAGTCTAGGAAACAAATTGTACAAATTAGTAACAAAAGATTTTTTGCAAGGCCTAATTCACTTGTACATTTAAAAGAAAATTAATATGCATTACTCCAGAAACTGCCACCGGGACAAGCGTCAACAGCTGTTGTGCAAGTTTTAATCACCAGTAAACATCCATTATCATTGTCATATGCATAAGAACTGATTCTTGCCTTACAAAGTAGTAAGGTTGCAAAATCCTGCTAGGTGAACTAATTGAACCTCAGAAGACATTAATGCAAACCTTAACACAGCAGAGAGGAAAAGAAGAAGAAGAAGAAAAAGATTATTCAGTTAGGTTGCAAGGGATTGCAGATGAGGGGTAAGTTTTTATGTTTGACTTTGTCATGTACAAATAATTAGAGAAACGTTAAAGGAGGCTGAGGAATCAAAATCAGTTAAGGACCTAGCTCATGAACTATGTGATAGAGACAAGGATATAATTCATGTGCAACATTTAGATTTAGTTGAGGTCCTAGCTTAGAAACCAGGTGATGGAGATTAGGATACTATTTATCTGTAGTATTTAGGGTTAGTTTGGTGTATGAGTTTGAGTTAAGATTTGTAAGTTTAAATAGTAATTTTGGTGACTTTTTCAGAAAAGACAAAAAAATTTTGGGGAAAAAGACAAAAAACATGATGAAAAAAGTACAGTTTAGTTTGGTTTGAGATGTTTGCCAAACTAAGCCTTAGTTTTGATTCAGTTAGGGAAATACGATACAAGGAGATCGGAGTTAGTTAGTTTCTCATTATCGATTTAAGCTAGTAGTTTCCTTTCTTCTTCTTCTTTTTTTTTTTTTTCCTTTCTATTTTAAGTTAGGGTAGATTGTAACTGAAACTTTGATGACGCATAAGTATTGAAATTTCTAATTTCTCTCATCTTGAGTTCTCGTTCTCTTTCTAATATTCTCTCGTTTCGCTCCCTTTGTCTCTCTAATCTCTCTCTATTGGAATTGGTCCTACTTCTCTGTTTCAATCCTGACTCTTCTTTCTCTGTTTCTAATAACTCTTCATTTTGAGATTAAGCGAGAGAGAGAGGGGGGGTTGGGTGGGGAAGGCAAAACAAAAAGGTATTGGAAGCACATTATTGCATTAGGCTAAGAATATAATCACACAAACCTGAGTAATATAGAAAAACCAGTAGTTTGTTTAACTCGTTTGAGTCAATAGAAGTTAGCAAAGCAAAAAAAGGATGCACCATTTGACCCCCAGATTGTCATACATTTGATGATATACACACACACACACACACACACACAAAATCATAAATAAGATAAGAAAGCAATTCTATTTCTACCGAAAAAGAAGACCCAAAAAATGATGACTTTGTAATCTGGGGTTCCTTTTTTTGGTTTCCCTTTTTAAAAATTCCATGTATTTCTGGACAGAGTCTCTTCATTAATCATGCAAAAAGTTTTTCTCAGCTAACCCACAACAAGAAATTAGAAAAGAAAGTGAAAATAATAATTAATCCATAATCCATTTGCAGATAACTCTTGAGGAGCAGAATTTAAAAGGAACCCAGTTCGCCAAGAAAAAAAGAAACAAAATGAAAAAAAAACGGGGGGGGGGGGGGGGGGGGGGGGCGGGGTGTGGGGGGTGTGGAGAGAAGAGAGATTGGAATTGAGTAATGGGGTTACCTTGTTGGGGGTATTAACTTTAGCGCTGCCTTGTTCTTCAGCCATCAGCTATCTTAAACTTGATATATATATATATATATACAGACATATATTTGTCGACGTCATAATAATAAAAACAATAATAAATAATAATAATAACAGAGATGAATCATGAGTGGATTTGTTGAAGCAGATGCTGATCTGTGTTTCTCTTCGCTTCACTTCTCTTCTTTTCAAATTCAGGTTACAAAAAAAAAAAAAAAAAAAAAAAGAAAATCCCTTCCAAACATCCTACTTTTTCGGGAAAATCCCCCCCTCCCACCAAAAAAAGAAAAAAGAAAAATAATAATAAACAAAATAAAATAAAATAAAATAAAATAAAATAAATAAATACATAATTAAAATTAAAAAATAAAAACGGTCTGAATTGTTCATTCATTTTTCCCCTAAGAGTCAGTTTGGTAGGAGGGAGGGACGGGTGAATGCGATAAACTATTTATTAGGATTTTTATTTTTATTTTTATTTAAGTGTTGATTCTGTACAGGAAATCCAACTCAATGAACTTGTGACCCATGAAGTTCAACTGGCGGATATAAGTAAAGCATTTCAACTGCTGGAGTAGGAAGATTGCGTTGTTAAGGTTCTTATTTACTTATGTCGTAATACATATCATGCAATGTAACAAAGAACAACCGTGTCTATTTTACCTTCAAGAGGATGGTAATTTCCCAACTTTATTTAAAGCTTTAATTTGAGTGAGCTATCGATCTCGAGTTAAATTTACACATCTTTTTTTTTTTTCTTAAAGAGAGAGAGAGAGAGAGAGAGACAGAACAGGAAAATATGTAATGTCAATTTAACCTGGTCAAAAAGAAAACATCCTCTGTGTTCAGGGACGAGAGAGAGAGAGAGGAAAACTTGCCTTCTCAAACCCTACTTTTTAGTTAAATAGAGAAACCCTTATTCGTCCAAGAGGATTTTAGATATCGTACTCACCAGGAGGAAATGGTCAAACTAAGTTTAATGAGATTGGAAAAAAAAAAAAAAAAACAAACCAAAATGTTTGTAAGTGCAATAGAAAATACTGAAATGATATTCAAAACATATATATTAGTGAAAAAAAGTAATCCCATCAACAAAATGCACTGCTAGAAAGAAGCCAGAGAGAGATGGTATATAACCAGCCCACTGTCAATTTGTAAATCCAAAAGGTCAAAACAAAGCTACAGCAGGTTCAGCTTTACTCGACTGTTAAACCAAGTTCTGAAATTTCAAACGGCAAGACCACTGATTTACATATATCTACGTATGAATATTTTTGCGGTCTTTCAGTGATTTAATTTCCGTCAGCCAAGAGCATCGTCAACACCCAAAGCTCGCGGAAACCTTGTCTCCTGAATCACATGGTAGCCTCTACTTCAGGGTCAGTTTCGACTGGAACAGTGGGAGAGTTGTTTCCACCTCTCAGACGGGAAGACACGTTGTCGATCGCTGAATTGAGCTGGCTAATTTTTTCATTTAAGGTCTGCCTGGTTCTCTGCTTTTCAGGAGGGGGAAAAAAAAAACAATAATAATAAGGAATTGAGCAAAGAATTATATGTTATATATAAGCAAAAAGTATCACACTCAAAGTAGCTTTACCTCTACTTAACAAATAAAAGAACGGTAACTTACTTCTAAACCTTCATCGTAGTAAATCGGTCTCCTGGCCCTTCGAAACCCATATTCGTCTTCATTCAGCAGTGATCTTCTGATCTGTCAAAATAAAAAGATAGAGAACGAAGACAAAAACCATGATCATATATATATATATATATATATAGCTACCCAAATGATAGACCAATAAGTAAATAAAATTAGCAACGTCCAAGCCAATATCAAGCACAAAGCATCTGTTAATTAACAAATAACTGTTTCAGTTTTACTGTTTTATTTCTCAACTTCAGAATTGAGGGTACATTTGTGTATGGTTTAAGAAAAGGAAGATGCAAAATCCACTCCCACTGTCAAACAAAGATACTTTACAGAGGATTATAGACGCATGATCCTATTCCTAGTTCCTACCCCATGCGGATTAGCACTAAAACTTTGCATTCCAAAAAGATTAAAAAACAAAAAAAAAAAAGAAAACTTTAGAACCAGTTTGGATGCTTTTGAGATAGTAATTTAATTTGAAAGCCAAGGTAGATATAAATAGACTGACGCATCACAGTCCCATCATATTTAAGATTACGACTATGGCTTTTACACAGGCATGCAAAGCAAAGACAATTTGAGTTAGGTGAGTGATTCAAAACAAAAAGAGACAAGTTTTACTACTAAAATTGTAAAAAATCAACAGTTACGCATTGCTAGATCACATTTCACAACCATATATACTTATTAAAGTTTCGAGTGTTGGAGTGTTGGAGACAATAACTTTTGTATTGAAATCCGAAGACGACAAAGCGGGATACAAAATTGAATTGATTATCAGCTTTAAAGGGATGGGGATGGTAATAGCCTGATAGGAAAAGATCACCTGGGGAGCAAATATGTAAGCTAAAGTCCCAAAAACAGCGCCTCCAAAAAGAAAACCGGCAAAAAAATCACCACCACCTCCTCCTTCACCTCTGTTACCGTCACTGCCAGATAATAATTCAAATATAAACCAAAATTGCAAATACAGCATTAGAATAGGCCAAGGGCCAATAAGGATTTCATTTAAAAAAAAAAAAAAAAAAACCTTTACAGCGTTAAAGTCTTTTTTCTTCCATGGAAATGAGGGAACATATTATTGGATAATAATGGTGATAAAATGTATCATAAACGAAAATGGAAACAATGTTAAGAGAAAGTGCAGGCTAGGAATTTGCCTAGAAGGGGAAGGGAAAGTGGGAAAGGGATAAACCAAACCAAAACCAAAACCAAAACCAGAATGATCCAATGACGTACCCATACTCAGCACGAACTGAGAAAGTGCGACATGTGCTTTTCAATCCATTCGATTTCCTTTGGATTATTGCCAGCTTTTGTGGAGTCTTCACCAATGAACTCCACTTGCCCGACCCTAGCTCACGTCCCTTCACTTGTGATCCGCCTTAATATATACACACACACATATATACATATATCCAAATCCAATTATTAAAAAAAAAAATGCAATTAAATCATTAATTTTTTTATTAAAAAAAATGGGGGGGAATTTGCACATATGATGCAAAAATACTGTTAAACAAATCCCAAATTATACCTCACCTCTTTTCTCTCTTTTTTTTTTTTTTTCCTTTTTTGTTTTTTTTAACAAATAGTATACGATGATTAGAAGAATCAGTCGCAAACAATACGCATAAATAAATCATAATCCAAGAATGATTTTGTTCAATTAGAAACTCAAATTACATGCATATTAATATATATATTTTTAATTTGGAAAATTATTTGATTAAGTGTCCAATCGTGAGCTTCTCCAGAAGGAATGAAAAATGGAGTTAATAAAGTGAAAACATTAAAAAAAAAAAAAAAAAAAAAAAAAGAAAAGAGGAGAACGAAGAAGAAGAAGTACCAGAGAAGGACAAAGGAGGAGCAAAGCAGGTGGTCGCCATTAAAGGGTAAGATTTTTTTGTAGATGGGGAAGGAAGGAAATGAAGCAATTTTACCAGAGGACACACTCACCCCCCACACTCGGACACAGAGAGAAATAGAGGATTTTACGGATCTGTGCGTTTTTCCGATATATTTTAGAGAAATATATATATATATATATGTATATATAATCTGATTTCCGGAGAAAAGTGGAGCTATTTACAATGCCCCAAACAAAAAATAAACACCCACCTAAACGACATCTCCACCGTCTTTATTAGTTTTTTTTTTTTTTTTTTGCCTTTCTAAAATAAAAAATCTGTACAGATAATAGATATTATAGACAAGGATAAAACTTTTTTTTTTTTTTTTACTAGTATTGGTATTGGTTCATTTATTAATTTTATTTTTTTCATATATTTTTTATTCAAAAAATATATATAATTTAACACCTCATTTCATACAAAATATGGAGTTTAGAATCTCTTACTTATTCATTAAAAAAAAAAAAAAAGAATCTCTTACTAATTCTAAAAAGAAAAAAATAAATTAAAAAAAAAAGGGACTTGGGCAATGGTGTTTAAGAAGGGGCAAATGCAATGATAAGGTGAAAAAGGGGATTCCAACACCGTCGGGGGTGAATCCCATTCTGCAAATTGCTAGTAAATTGCTCTTTGCGGAGCAGCTAAAGCTTAAGCAAACGACCTCTCCTCTCTCTACTCTTCTCAAGTTTAAAACATCCTCTCGGTTTCTCCGTCCATCTTTTTTGCTTACTTGATGATTTATTTATTTATTTGGTGGGCACTGAGGGTAATTAAAAAATAAAAAAATTGCTTTAAATATCAGTCCCATCTTGGGAATACCACTCAAAATTACTTGATGGGACAAAATATAGTTCTAACACTTGCTAACAAATCTTCTCAGTTTTTCAATATGATCAATCACTGGGCATTGCTACACTTACATTTAGGATGCGATTGTAAACATAATCTAACAGTAAATATTACACTTAACTCTATCAAAAGATTGAGAATTCGAATCCCCATTCCCAAGTTCACCAAAAAAAAAAAAAAAAAAAAAAAAAAATCCCTTTTAAGACTTCAATCAATTACACACAAAACGTGAATTGAAATATGCATATGATTGATGAAATACCAGTAACCACACCACTTACAAAAAAAAACGTGAATTGAAATATGCATATGATTGATGAAATATGCATAATGCCGGCTTTCATTCTCTTTATATACAGAGAGTCGTGACAAAGCACTCCCCAAAAAAAAAAAAAAAAAAAAAAAGGAAAGCCCAGAAAGACAAAAAAGCCCAAGATATATGTATTAAATAAAGAGCAAAAAAAAAAAAGCTGTAAGGAAAAATTATTATTAAACTCTGTATGGGAATATGAACAGATGGATGGATGGATGGATGGAAACTGAGAACCTCCTATAACGCCCAAACAGAAAAGAAAAGCTCGTCATCATGAGAAGCAGCTGGTAAATTTAATGTACATTACTCTTCAACCAAACCAAACCAAAACCAAAAGAGTTTTTTTTTTTTTTTTTTTTTTTTTTCAGTTTGGTGGCATCCTCCCTCTATTTCTCTGAGAACCTCCCAAAAAGGAGCAGTGGTGTATTCACATGGTGCCTCTCTGGCCGCATCTGCTCTGATTTTGAACCGGCTTGTTTTACAGGTTGTTCACTACCTGGAAACGACGGGAATGAAAGAGACAGTGACAGGGAAGCAGAATCATCATCATCATCGTCGTCGTCGCCGCCCCCTTTACCGTCCACCCCTTTATCTTGAGGCTTCTCCTGGTCACTTTTACTGTCCACCAAGCCAACAAAGAAAGGCAGGATTCCCTTACTTTGCTGTGGCTTTGTCTCTGCCCCTAAGGCAAGCTCCAGATTCGGATACCCGTCAAGAAGCCGCTCCTCATCCCCTCCTCCCACAGATAAATTTTTCCACGGTGGCATAGAGCTGTTGTTAGCCTGACGAGAATCCACAGGAAAGAAGCGCCTTTCTGTGGTAGTAGTTCCCAAGTCCTCCGGAATAACTTTCTCTTCACAAGCTTCGATGCACATCTTCTGCTCAACTGACAAGCACGAACCAACATCTTTTTGTTTAGGTTCAACAACACCAAAAGAAGTTCTAGAATTGTAGCTACTCCCTCCATAAGTCTCACCCTGATCAGTCTTCTGCTTCTTTCCAAAATTCTCTCCATCTACCAGAACCTTGTTAACTCCGTTCCATGGAATGTTCTGAGCCATGGCATTTGAAGCTGGAGAGGCTCCATCCGAACGAGCTATGTGGGGTCGTTTCCTCTCGGTAGACTGATAACATTCAATCCCTTTGATGCTCAAATCCCTCTCAGGTTTATATTGATCCCTGCCTCGGTTAATTTCATCTAAAGCCCTATTATCGCTAACGCTTGCAGTGACACAGACTCTTGCATCCACAATTTTCTCCTCTGAAAAAACTTTCCTACCAATAGAGTCATCGCATCGCAATTGCCTTTTCTCACCTATTTTGCTGTTTGCTCTGGCAACTTCCAGACATGGCTTCAGCTCTGCACACAACCTGTGCTCCGGAGGACTCTTTTCTCGCTGCATAAAGAAACAGACACAAACACACAGTCAATGCATGGATTAACAACTCTATTCCAAGTTTCAAATTGAAAATCAAACCACCACTAATTTATAAGACAAAGCTCATAGCCAAAGGAAATAAGACAAAAATTAGAGGAAAAGAAAGGAAAAACCTCTTCTCTATGCAAAAATTAATTCCAACTTCACAAGTCTAATGAAAACCACCATTAAATTAGAAGACAAAACTCCTAGCCAAGGGAAATACGACACAAATTAGAAAATCTCTTTTCTGAACAAACATTAATCCTGACTTCACATGTCTACATCTGGCGCATATGTATAGAAACAATCTTCATATATATATTTATGGCCATGACAGTATATAGGCCTTAATAATATAATATAAAACACAGAACAAGAATTACATTTTTCCCAGTAGAGAAGGGTGGGGGGTGGGGGATTACAGGTTCAAGTTTTAGTTCCGAGAACTACTGACTACCAGAAAACCCATGAAGAATAGAGGTTAGTTAGAATGGTCAAGGAAAGCTGCATTAGCCCAGCTTGAACGAAGCTCAAAGACTGGGTCTAGGAATTGACTACGAAAATAAGTGTATGTGGATCGATAGAACATTATAATTGTCGTGGGAAGATATAGATCCAAACACAAACATACAACCTTCTTTCACATAGAGAACTCCAGTCCGCGCTTAACGGTCTATCAAAAAAATAAAAAAATAAAAAATAAATAAAAAAACACAACCAATGAAATTAGTGGGATAAATCTAAAATCAAATTATCTGATAATACAAATGCAAGTAAATAAACTTTAATCAGATGACAAATGAATTTCTAATTAATGGCCTAGCTTAAAGGGATCATCTCTATCGAGTAGTGTATGTTTCCAACGCCATCGCAAAGGTTAAATTTGGAAGGAAGTACTTACCAAAGAAGGGCTGGAGCATCTCATTTTGTCTAATAAGTTAACGTCGCTTGTGCATTTGGAGTCGCATCTACTATCATGCCACACCGAGTTTGCTATTAAACCCGAATTCAACGATTCAGAAAGTTTTTGGTCATTGCAATCTCCACTTACTCCATCAAATGTCTGAGCACGTGTAGCAGAAGCTACAATTGCATTACATGATCTGTCATCAGAAGATTCTTCGTCCATACACTTAGCTGAACACAGGTTTTCCGATAATGTCATGACAGTATTAGAGGCATTTTTGTCCACTGAAGTCATACTAATACCGTGAGTATGCAACTTCTTGAATGAATCAGAACATTGCATCCTCCTTGCTCTGAACACACCCCATAAGAAAAATAACATATTCCAACCTGTCAATAGCAGAGAGCAATTTTAGCTAATGAAACAATATCAGAATCACTCTAACCGTGCATAAACTGTTCAACCATGAGCAAAGGCTGCACCAGGAAAAAACCCAATAAAAAAAAAAAGTAGCTTCATGATTGTTCCAAATTGAAGCACAGGAGGCATAAAAAGATGACATAAATGATGAGAATCGCCGAGCACTTTATCCAAGGATTTAAGCAAAGATACTCCCGAACACAAATGAAGAGGAAGGAAATAATGCAGTAAATATCTAGTACTCGGAACAATAGGCAAACTATTAATCTTGACCTTTGACTCCAGTAAACACAACACTAACCTCACTGCCACAACAGTCACAATCATGTAGGCATTCCATTGGTACTTGAAAAAGAATTAAACACTAAATTAAGTTCTAATACATTGAAGTGATAACACTAAAGAATTTCATATTAATGTTGAGAATTGCACCCTCGTACATACATGCATGCACCCATACACACACACACACACACACACACACACACACACATATATATATAGGTAGAATATCATATCAATACATATTCTTTTAACGAGTATCATTCTATACATAATCTTTTAACAAGTATTCACAAGCATGATACATGCAAGTATTTATCCAATGAAGTGATAACATAACAGAGGATCAAAACACATCCTTACGCTGTGAATTCTCAGGAAGCTGATTGGAGGGAAATATCAGAAGCTCAACACCGTCTAGATTTCCTTTGAGAGCTAAATCATTCTTGATCATATCATCCAGGAAGGTCTTATAGCTTCTCTCATAACTGTACCACATGAGCAATTAAAAATTATAAATCAAAATAACGAACAAAGAGAAATAAATGTGACGAGACAGACAGTTTTGATCGAGACAAGAAAGAACACGAGCAAACCTCTCAAGATCTTTGGCAAAGAAGTAAAGAGCAATGTTATCTTCTTTGGCACCACCGTCACAGAACTGTGTGGGCCATGCACTCAAGCGAGGTACTTCAATCAGGGAAAGTTTCTGTGGAAAGTTGCAAACCACTTCAGGAACTCGCGGGGATGCACAAGTTGATAAATGCGCTTGAATTCCTCCACATAAATCAAGAAAACTGCCACTTCTACAGACTTCAAAAGACCCTCTGTATGTACATGAAAAATCATCAGGACGATAAAATCTAAATGCAGCATATAGGCAAGCAGGGAAACCAATGAAACAAGAAGTAGGAAGCAAGGAACAAAATTATTAAGGCCAAAAGCGCTAGTAAAAAGCAACAAAGAGAACCCTACCGCCAGATATATTCATATGCTGGAATGGCTGGCATCTTCGGAAGTTGAGGCGATGTGGACAAAGCATGATTAACGAGATCTTTAGCCACGGGTTTCACAGAAGAAGGGACTAACGTATCTAAGTTCCCCATTTTTGAAGAAACATTAGCATTGGTTGTGGACACAGTATGCTGCATCGTGTTGTTTATAGTTGTTTGCAAGGAGTCCAAGGTGGAACTCCCTGGAACTGCTTCCGGCTCTTCATGCGTTCCTTCAGAAGTAACAATGGTTTTTGACTTATTTGAAACCGATGCTTGGTCTTGGCAAGTTATTTCTGAATTCAAGTCTGTGCTTGATGTGGAAAACTCGTCAGATTGATCAAGTGCTCGTTTCTTTCTCTGTATTTCAGGCTTTCTCTGCAAAGCTGCATGGATTGCATCTTTCAATTTACTGCCTCTGTGTGTCTCCTCCCTAGAACCTCTAGTTGCAGATGCATCGATACCAGATGCCTCTGAAGTGCCAATCGTGCAAAATTCGGCAGAATGACCAATTTCTTTACATTTTTGACACAAGGTACTTCTAGAACTAGTCGAAACAGTCGACCTAGAGCGAACAGAGCTCTCTTTCATTTTCTCCGTCTGATGCATTATTTCCTGGCATCGAGTCCCATCTTGCATAGTTCCATCAATACTATTAGATGGCTTCTCGGTGGTTAAAGAACCAGTAGATAAGGCTTCATCTTTAGAGACACCATGATTTGACTTCTGTTCTATAGCAGCATTGCACATTCCACCTGCTGATGAAACCCCAGCTGCAAAATACGAACACAAATATAAATGTGATAAGTGTATGGTTAGGCAAGGTTAAAAATATAGAAAACTAGCAGCTTAACTACATAAGAACAAATAAGTAGAAAAGTGAACTTGACGACAACAAATAGAACTACTCAGCTCCGTCCATCCACAAAATCATATAATACCTGTAGTAATGGGAACTTCCACAGGTTTACGAGCTAGGTTCACAGTTGATTTTGACGTACTTGATTTTCCTTCGGATTGAACCTTCGAATCTCGGTTATTGCTTATAAACGAAGTGGATTCAAGACGAGATGTTTGGTCAACCTTAGGCGTCGAAACAGAAGAACTAGTTGTTGAACTAATTGGGGGACGATCTAATCTGGTCAAAGTCTTCCTCTCAAATGCAGTCCGCTCTTTTGCTTGTTTTGATCCTTTTGCATCAATAGCAAGGGCCAACCTAGGTGAAAGCATTTTAACTTTTGAATCCGAAGAACTAGACCGGCCTGAGTTCACAGATTTAAACGACATGGATTTTCCTATCATTTTCGCAGACCTATCCTTCATGTCAAGAGAACCTCCCTTTTGCTTTTGAGGGACAGCTTCATCTACAAGTTTAACTTTCGGTTTAGAATTTGAGGCACTAAATGAATTTGACTTGAACAGTGTTCCTGCAAACAGAATACAGTGACCATTATACCCCAACAGGGAACGTGAAGACACAACTAAAAAAAAAAACCACGCAGAACCAAGATATGAGTAAGAGTATGAAAGTAATGGAAAGGAAATCAATCCAATATAACAACAGAGATTTTAAAAAAAACAATGTATAGCCTGCAAAAGGCTATTTACTCACCCTTGTTTTGGAGCCGTTGACCGGCCACAGGGGAGCGTGCAGTTTCCAGCATATCATTTGTAGATTGGTTGCCTACAGATATTTGTTGTGCTGGCCTTGACCTCTCCTTATCTAATTTCTTCAATGAAGATTCACGTGATAGTGCAGCCATTCGAATAGGGCTGGATGACTTTGGTGATCCTATATTTGTTTCAAGAGCCTGCCTTTTTGCAGTAGGAGCCGCTTCTATATTTTCTGCAAGTCTCTTGGTGGATAATTGCGTACTTGAACTAGCTTTACTTGTTCGTTTTCCCTCCGTTTCTGAAATTCCAAATCCAAATTGACATCAATAAGTGTGTATATCACAAAGATAAAAGCACGTTCAATTCACTATCTGGAATTACCTTGCTTTTGGGTATTGATTTCTTCAGCAAACTTGCATTCTTCGCACATCCAGTTACTTCCAGGAACCTTCCTCAGCATCTTCCGCATGCAATAGCTAATAATAGTGAGCAGTGGTAATGTTTAACAACTCATCTTCAAAAGGAAATATCAAGGAAACAAGTGACTAATAAAAGCTGCCAAGAAAAAAGATACGGGAGAAAGATGGTCAAATTTAAACTTACGTATGTTCTGCACCGTCACTGCACCTGCTACATATAGCAAGCAAATCCTCACGACCAGCATCCCCACAAATATCACATACTTTAACCTGTCTCGTGAAAGTAATTCACTATGGTTAGTTGGGTAATCTAAACGGATTTGTCATTACACAAAATAGATTACTGTTACCCACGGATGGCATCCTTCAACTTAAATAGGAATGCATCAGATTATCATATCTCATTCTTATTATCCAAAGGTTTTGTTCCCTTATTATATTCAGAAACACCCACACAGATATACCTCTCAATTAACTGGAAAACCTCCTCAAATATGTCAAATTCACCTTGAAAAAATATCTGAATACCCTATTCCAAATAACCCGGAAAGAAAAAATTGGAATCAAGAGAAAATAAATGGAAGACATAATAAGGAGAGGACCAAACCCATAACCGTAAGCTCATCAATCAAACTCTTTTCTTCTATCGACTTTGTAGCATCATTAGTTCACATGTCTTATTCTCACACGAACTGTTTTATATACATGTCTACAGAACAAGAATTCAAGAAAACCATGATGACTAGCTAATAAATTTCAGGCTAGGACCCTATAAAGACACTTCAAAGTAAGAAGACAAAATACATATAGAGTGAACGTACAAACACACCAAATCATCAATAAAATTAAAACTTACAGCGAACATGGGCAAAAGGTAATCAAGCTAAAAAGTAAATAAAAGTTTGATTTCTTGATAAAATGAAAATGCGCCACTACTTACATCATGCTCCACGATGTCTGATTCATCATTTTCATCTCCAGATATGGATTGCAAAGGAGGCTCTCGTTTGTCAAACTTACTTGACTTCTCATCTTGCTCACCTTGACCTGAACATTTCAGAGTGCCATCCGTAGGTTCCTGTCCATCATTATTGATCTCTGCTTCTAGCTTTGGTGCAAACTTCACAGGAACATCAGATGTATGCGCAACAGATTTCTGGCAGTAAGCTCCACCATCAACAGCTGCTACTTCTTTTGATGAGGCACCAATTTGTTCAGGAGATCTTTCAAACAGTTTTTCCTGAATTTAAAAAGACCAGTCCTTTTCAAAGTCAGTAAAATTTACATTGAGAGAAAAAAAAAATCACCACTTTAAGGATGAACTTTGCACCTTAGGCGAGCTAGTATCTGCATCTTTTGAAGAAGGCATATCACGCAATATTGACTCATGTCCCTTTTTGGATTCTTCCGGACCTAAACTACTAACTGAAGCTGAACTACATGACATATTTTTTCTATCTATGTTTCTGTTATTATTGCTGACTGCAACATGTGCATCATTGGCTTTACTAACACATGAAATGTCATCATCATGGACTTCTAAAACCTTGGAACCCTCATACTTATTAGAGAAACCTCTTGGATACAAATTACAGTGTGGTTTAGGGGAAGCTCCAACCTCTCCAGTAGTTCCATCAGAGGACAAAGGAAGCATGTCGACGTCTAAAGCACCATCAGAAGCTCTTAAGGCAGCTTTACTGTCTGCATTTTCAAATAAAGAATCGTGACTGGAATTTACACTCAATAGGTTACTTGTTTCACTGGTTGTATGCTGTAAACTATCGCATGTCTTGCTCTTAAAAGAAGATGAAGTATCCCCCCCATTGACAGAGAACTGACTAGCCACAATTACCCGACAAGTTTCATCAGAAAATTCATCAGTCTTTGATGCCATGAGAGCCCGATCAAGATGCATACACGATGAACAGGGAGCAGCACACACGTTACAAGCCCCAGACTCGCCTCTCATACGAACTTTTTGAGACTTGTAATATTTACTAAATTTGTTTTCGGATTGAGATGGTACCTAACAAATCCAAAGTACAAAATAAGAATCAAATGAAAAAAAAAAACCAAGAAAGTGAATGACGAAGGAACTTTAAGGAATAGGTGCACATAATCAGATCAATCAAACTTAGCAAGTAGGAACTACACTTAAGTTAAATGGGAAAAAAAGTTAACATACACACACAAACACACAAACGTCAAAAGAATAGAGAGAGTTCCTGGTTAAAGGATTACGTAATGCCATGGGAAGTGCATTTCTACTGAGGAGATGCTTTTAGGGCCTCCTCATACCGTTTGTTCTCGAGAGCACCTACCTCTCTCTTTCTCTTTTTGTTTACTGAAAACATGCTTTCTTATACTTACTAGCAACCTAATAGATAATTACTTGGGTTTGAGGAAAACAAAATGAAGAACATTTTGGGGTTTGATATGAATTCCTCCCACTAATCCTTCAAACTATGAAAAGATCAGAGTCAGAGTCAGAGTCAGAATCAGAGCATATGGAGGATTTCAAATCCTTCACCAAAATCCATTTCCTTCCTCTAATCCCTCCTACCAAACACCATATATGTCTCAAAATCCATCCACTAAACCTCTCATCCCCAATCCAACCAAACAGCGCCTCGTCGTTCAACATATTTTTTATTTTTTATTTTTAAATAATAATAACAAAAGGAGGGCCAAATTCCTATATCCCAAACCATCACAATAGACAAATAATAATAAATAAATAAATAAATAAATAAAGAGACAGAGAACTTAAAATTGAAGAAGAAGAAGAAGAAGAAGAAGAAGAAGAAGAAGATGATGAAAAACGAAGACTGTAAATTACCCTGTTATCTCACCGTATTCTTCTGAGAAAGGGAAACATGATGATGAGTGTCGGACAAGTACTCTTCGAAAGGACCTTGCATGCGATAACTCCCTCTCAGGACTGGTGTGATCTAAAACGCATTATTTCCCCCAAAACAAAACAAAAAATCACATTAATTTACAGTGTCAGTCACCACCACTACTCAATCTTAATCTATTTTTTTGCTCACTGCTCCCTATCATCTTCATAATTCAAAACCCAGATATCAGATCGTCAATTTTTCCTCTTCTTCTTCTTTTTTTTTTTTTTTTTTTTTACTAAAATAAAAAAGGAACCCCTAATTTCCAGGAAGCAACAAATGAAATGGAGATTGAAATAGGATATCTAATATCAAATAAACAGAATAGGAGGAAGGAAAGAGAGAAAAACAAAACCCTAATTGTAGTTAAAAATAAAAAAAATAAATAAAGAAAAAAAGGGGGAAAAGGATGACATGCCTTTGGTTCCGAAAGCAACTGAGAAGCTTCGTAGAGGTCATGGAGAAGCCGTTCCTTGGGCTTAGCCATCATCCCCGATCAGAAACCCCCCTCACCCTTTCCCCCACCCCCAATCCAAAATCCCCAATATCAAAATTCCCACAAATTCCAAACCCTAAAATTTGGTCGACAAAATCGACTAATCCCCGATTAGACCGAATATAAGAGACACAACCATCTCTATATGCGATACACATACACCCCAACTACAAATTACCATATATATATATATATATATGTATTTCCTATCTATCTAATCTATCTATCTATATCTATATCTATATCTATATAATTGAAAAACGAGAATAGCAATATATACCTCTCTCAGAAAAACTCTTTTTCCGTTGTAATTCTCACACACGTACAGTGTCTATGATCTGAGATATCATATTTCCAATGAATCTAATCCATCCATGGACGTGCTTTGCCTTCCCCTTTCTTCAACACATATACATATACGTATACATATATATATGTATATAGATATATTATTATACAAATATTCAGTAGTAGATTATTAATTTTAATTATTATTACTATTAATTATTGTAAATAAGGTCTCTCTCTCTATAGATGGATTGTCTGAACTCTGAACAGGAAGGAGGATCAAGAAAGAAAAATGGACAAGTAAAATAAGTCAAAAAAATTTGTAGAGTTTTTATGGGATTTTGCAAAAATGGAATTGACGTTTTTTTTTTTTTGACACTTTTTCCTCCAAAGGGGCTGCTTTTATTTTAATTTCTTTTTTTTTTAATTTTAATTTATTAATATTAAATCAAAATAAAAATTCTCAAAAAAAATTAAAAATAAATTTTTAATAATTTTTAATTTCTTAAGGTTGTCGCGAAAGCTGCGGAGGAGAAGTTGGCATCGCAATTTTGCACACGAGGCAGATTGAGGTGGGGACATCGGACCACACGTGGAAGTCGGGGAGCAGGAGCGACGAGAAGGCCTGGGCCAAAGTCCAAAGGCCCATAAAGGCCCAAGGTTGAGGGGAGGACCCAATGGCCCGTTAGAAGAGGAAACCCGTGTCGCGCATGGAAACTGGAAAGTGTGTCGGTGATCAGCCTCACCCTCACTTTTCACATTTGGCAAAAATTTGGCAGTCACAATTCACAAAAAATAAATAAAATGAATAAATAATTTCTTACGTCCTACACACGCAAAATATAATGATATTTATACAGATGAAATTACTATTGCAATGAATTCATGATTGTTTCTTTCTTTTTCAAACATAAAATCTCATCTTCTATTCTATCGGTTTGTTGATTGTTGTCTTTCAATTTCATAACATCAATTTAATTACTCTCTCTCTCTCTCTCTTATAAAGGTGGTTTTTTTTTTTTTTTTCCCCAACTAGGATCTTAGTGGGTTTTTCACTGCGGTAAAGAGCTATATATATATATATATATATATAAAGAGAGTGTCAATAGAAATTTGTAATTGTTTTAAGAAGCCAAATTTTGACTTTCAACTTATTCATATGTTTCTCCTTTGGAAAATTGCTAGGGCAATGACGAATTCAATTAAGACCTAGAGCCCCTCTCAATTTCTATTTTAATTTTATGTCTTGTTTGTACTTTAATTTGTAAAGTATTTTATTTGGATATATACATATATATATATATTAATCCCTTACTGATTTCCAAAATAGCTCCTCAGTTTTTCTTAGTTTCAATTATCTTCTATTTTATTATAAAAAGTTTCATTATTTCCTACTTGGTTCAAACTTTGTAGAGAGAAAAGAATATGATGGAGAGAGGTAGAGGAAGATGACAGTATAGAAAAAAAAAAAAAAAAAAAAAAAAAAAAGAAGAAAAAAAAGAAGAAAATAGAGAGAAAAAGCAAGAGAGAAGAGAAGCGAAAAAAAAAGAAAAAGAAAAAAGAAAAAGAGCAGTGTCCATTGAAAAAAAATAAATAAATAAGAGAGCAAAGAGAGCAGGAAAGCCAAAGTAAAAAAAAAAAAATGGTGAAAAAAATTGGACATTATGAAGAAGAGAGGAGGTTGGAGTGAGATCAGATATTGAGAGAGTAAGCACGGTTTCTAAGAGACAGAGACAGAGACAGTGACCGTATCAACATGGAAGGACAAGGGAAAAAAGAAACAGGCAAAAAGGGGGGTAAAAAAAAAGGAAGAGGAATAGAGTGACACGTGGAGATCCATGAGATTAGGACGAAAGAGCTTATTAGCTCTTTTAAATATTGGTATTGGTATAAAGATTATTTTCCTCTTTTTGTTTTTTGTTTTTTTGTTTTTTTGTTTTGTTTTTTGTTTTTTTTTTACATAAGTAAATGTGGGTTTTATTCTGCATGCTTTCATAATATATATATATATATATATTAGTCCCTACTCAAAATCGAAAATAGTTTATAGTTTTTTTAATAAAAAATTTAAGTTATTTTCCATTTTATTATATAAATTTTAATTATTTCTTAATTACTTGGTCCAAACTTGAAAATCAAAATAAATAAATAATAAACTACATTGTTTCTTTTTCATATACCATAATAAAATCAAATAAAATCAAAGAAAAGAAAAGGGAGAGAGAGAAAAAAAAAAAAAAAAAGTTATCGATCACTCATTAAGTTGAATAGCCAAAAATAGAATATTTGTAAGCCAGGGGCGTAGCCATCTTTCAACTTCAGTTAGGGCGTATATTAACTTTCTTTATTAAAAAATAAATCTCATGAAAAATGAAAAAAAAATGGCATTACATTATTTTTCATAAATTATCATGTACATTATAGGAATTATACGCTAGGATATTGGAAAATATCATATTAGTCGGGTTTAATATTGAACAGTCATATCCATTATAAAATTTATTTATTTTATATTTTCTTTATTTTATATGATTTTGATCAAATCTAATATTCGTAAATGTGCATTACAATAGCTCATAGAAAATAAGCAAATTATATATATATATATATATATATATAAAATATGAATAAAAATAAAAAGGATAAAGTTCAGTGGGGCAATAATAAACCTTAACAAAAATGAAGAAGTCATAAATTTTTAATTAAGGTCTCAAATTTAATTTTTAGAAAGAGACTTAGCCCTTCATAACTCGGTCATTGTTTTGTAAGCTGTTTACAAAAAGTAATAGGAATTAGTTATTAAATAAAGTAAACATAATAATAAAATTGTGATGAGGGGTTTAGCTTTGCTTGGAACGAGAATAGACATGCTCAAGTAGGTAAAATTGATCCCCTTTCATGCAAAATTAATATGAAGGTTCGTGATACTTATCAACTCTATTATTTTCCTTCTCTCTCTCTCTCTCTCTCATTTATTTTTTTAATTTTTATATGGTATAAGTACAACTATAACTTATTCTACCTGCTTTTGTAATATTTATTGTTATTCCCCTGCTCAAATTCAAAATAGTCCATAGTTTTTTTCTTTAATTCGGTTACTTTCCATTTTAATAATAATTCTGACTATTTACTTTCTTCTTGGTCTTGAGAACCAAAATACACAAATAATATACTACATTGCTTCTTATTCATATAATAAAATACAATTAAATCAAATAAAATAATGAACAAAAAGCTACATCGAACCCTCAGTGAATTGAATTGCTAGAAAAAGAATACTTGTAACTTATTTACTAAAATTAGTAAGAAAGTCAAAATTAAAGTAAATTAAGGCGCCGTCACTTATTAAGGGATCGCTACATCGAACCCTCAATAAGTTGAATTACTAGAAAAAGAATACTTGTAACTTATTTACAAAATTAAACTAAATTAAGGCGCCGTCTCTTGTTAAGGGATTGCTACATCGAACCCTAAATTAGTTGAATTGCTAGAAAAATAATACTTGTAACTTATTTACTAAAATTAATAAGAAATATAAAATTAAAGTAAATTAAGGCGCCGTCTCTTGTTAAGGGATCGTTACATCGTACCCTCAATAAGTCAAATTGCTAAGAATACTTATAATCTGTTTACTAAAATTAATAAAAAAGTTAAAATAACAAAAAAAATTAAGGCACCGTCACTTGTTAAGGGATCATTTTACCAGCCCCTCGCTTTGCATGGGACGAACTTAGAGACCCCGTCTAAATAGGTAAGACATGTCCCCTTCCCTTCTCATGTTGAGGATAGGGTTTACGACACTTCCTGATTCTACTATTTTCTTTCTTTTTGTTTACAATAAGTAAATATAGAATTTATCCTATGTGATTTCATGTTATTTTCTCTTTATATATATACACAGAGTCTTATATCCGGTACCGTATGGTATACAATATGTGAATTTCAGTTACTGTGAATGTGAACTTCAGTTATTCGAAATGTAAATTCATGCAGAAGAAAATATAGTTAAAGTGAACGTGACTTTCCCTTATTTTATATTTTTTTCTGCATGAATTCACATTACTAATAACCGAAGTTTACATTATCAGTAACTGAAGTTTACATTTACCGAATACCATCCGGTACCGAATAGGAGACCAACCCTATAGTTTATATATATAAAATATCAAGAAATAAAATGACTACATGTTTATGTATCCAATCCTAATTCCTTAAAATAGAAGAATAGTATGCACATGTTGGCTCATTCCATTTTAAAATCTAATTAAAAAAAGTAGAGTTCCTTATTATTACCGTATAATTAATTATCACATATATATACATATATATATTTGCTAGAAATTAATTATCATATTTATCTATATACATAGTAAGAACAGTAATTTGTTTTACGAATTCGTTGAATTACAACTCATTAGTTTTCAAAACCGACTTGAAAAAAGGAGAGGGCTTATTAAGCATTTTGTAGATTCACTAATTATTTTATGATTTAATTCTTAGTTTGTCTAACAATTTTATGATAATTGTCCAAACCCAGAGAGAGGAGAGACACAGATAGAAAGAGAATATAATTGTGAAAGAAATGAAGAGAGAGAGAGAGAGAGAGAGAGGAAGGAGAGAGAATGGGGTAGTGTCAGGAAAGGAAGGAAATAAAGGATAAACATGAATGAATAAGAGAAAATACATGTTTGTGGAATTCAATCCAAAAGGAAAAAAGAAAAGAGAGATGAAGAAAAAATCAAAGGGAAAAAAAATCCAAAAGGAAAGAAAAATACATATATAATGCACGCAATTACACTCACTATACACACATGCACAAAATAAGATTCTCTCTCTCTCTCTCTCTCTCTCTCTCTCTCTCTCAGTTTTGAAACGTCCGTTTCTCTCTTTCACCTTCTTCTTCTCTTCTTCCCTTTTCTTCCTTTTTTCAAGAGCGGAAGAAGAGAAAGAAGAGCCCCCCTCACCACCATTTCAATCTCTCTCTCTGATCTCTCTTTCTCCGCCCATTTTCATCCTCTCAGGTAACCTATTCTCTTTCTTTTACTCTTATTCTTGCTCATTTCAGATCTTCATTTTCCTTTCACGTTAATCTTCTGCTATATATTTGCGCGTGATTTCTCACGTTTCTGATTTTATATATATATATATATATCTACATGAGAAATTGATCTTTTCTATTTTTTTTTTCTCATATAAGAAATGGTTCTTTTCTATTTTTTTATTTTTTTGTTCATATGAGAAATGGATCTTTTTTTTTTTTTTTTTTTTAATTGTTCATATGAGAAATGGAGCAACTCATACAAGATAATCCTATTCATTTTTATTTTTTTGTTCATATGAGAAATGATGCAACTCATACAAGACAATCATATTCCTATATTCATTCTTATACATTACTTCAAATAATCCTATCCATTTTCTTTTCTTTACCCTCTTTTTTTTTTTTTGAAATTTAACGTCATGATTTCTACTTTAATGTTGGATTGAGAAACCACACCAAAATTGATTAACAAGGAAAAGAGTAAAGGAAATGTTCGGAACCATATATGAAGTTAGAATATAGTACATGCATGATCTTCAGTAACAAACCTGCAACTTTTTAATATGTTGCATCCGTATCTTTTCTTTTAAGTTTTTCCCCCCTATTATATGTGAATTTTGTCAAGTTTTCATCACGAATTTTCTCCGGGCTGCATGATAGGAAAACAGAAGCTTTTACGTAGATTCGATTTGATTGTTAATAACAAACCCTAACCGTTCCCACCCTACCGGAACAATATTGATAATGATAATGATCATAGCAATAGCGATAGCGATAGCGGCAAAATATGTTATTTTCCCATTATTTTTTTATTTTTTTTACCTAGCTATTTAGCTTCTGTCATTCTGGAGTGTACCCAAAACTAGGATTCTGTTCTTTACAATGAGTGTTTTTTCGTTTTTCAATTAAATTTTTTTCCTAGATTATAAATCTATATGTAGGAGAAGTATCGTGTTTCATTCCATTAATTCCATTCATTATTAGGGCAATGAGGGTTTGTTACGGGTTTCTCTTCCATTTAAATCTTACTAAACTAATATAGCATATTTGAGAGGTGATTCATAATCTACCTGTAGATTTTTGTTCTTTACAATAAATCTTTAATTTGTCGGTTTTCGGTAATTTTTTAAGTTTAAAATCATGCAGGAAAAAAATAAGAAGTATTTGACTACATTGCATTCGTTGTTAGCTTCATGAGGGAAACACAAAAGTTTGTTACTCTTACATACATATAAGTCTAACAAAACATCAAATTAATATATATTCGCAAAAAGTGCATTGTTACTCTAAGCCTATTTTGCTGAGAGGTGATTTATAGTTCATACACTGAACTTATGGTACGTAGAATCTATATATTCTTTCCAATGAATGTTTTGTTAGTTTTCAGTAAATTAAAAATTCTTTTTTAAATAGAAAATCATATATGCAGGAAAAAAAAAAAAAAAGAAAACAAAGAAAGAAAGAAGGTATACATTTTATTTATTAATATTAATAGCTTCGTGAGGGAAACTCCGAAGTCTATTACGTGTTTCTCTTATAGTATGTCTTACGAAACATCAGGTATATATTATCAAACAGTGCATTTTTACTCTAACCCTATCTGTTGAGAGGTGATTTACAATCTACATGATACGCTTACGGTAGATTCTGTTCTTTACAACGAATGTTTTGTCGCTTTTCGGTTAAATATTTCTTTGAAAGTACAAAAAAAATATGTAGGAAAAAACGAGGTATTTCACTATATTCCGTTTGTTGTTAGCTCAGTGAGAGACATATCGAAGTCAGTCATGGGTTTCTCTTACTTATAAGTCTTATCAAACATCAAGGTTTATTAATTGAACCAATCATAGTCTTTTTCCATATCTATAAAAATAAATAAAAATAACAACTTTGAGCCTATGTTGTTGAGGAGATGATACACGGTCTAAATGCTACACTTGTATTGTATTGAGAAATTCAATCTTTGTAAGTAAGTTGAAATTGGATTTAGATCAACAGAACTCATCTTGGCATTAATAATTATTAGCAGAACAGTTTATGCTAAAAAAGTTGTTGACATTTGTCTGTGGCCTTGATCTTATAATTGTCAAGATATGTATATGATTTATTCCAAACCTCTCCATAAATATAGATATATATATATATATATATATATACACTTTCTTTATTGATTCTGAGTTGTAACATGCATGCATGCATGCTTCTGTTTTGATTAGAGATATTTAGCTTAATTAGTAAACTGGTTGTGGTTGTTGGCTTTGGCTTTCATTAATTTGGTCCTGGGTGAATAATTTCTTAGAACTTATTCGAAATGACAGAACTATATTTTATTGTTTTGAATAGTCCCAATAGGCAATAGGTTATGGCTTTCCCCAATTATTCTTCTAAGCATATTTGAAGTTTTCATGACTATAGCAAAATACATATATATAGGTTATGATCATTATGATCACTACTGATGGTTTTTCTCACAGAATCATCTCATGAAAACTTACCAATATTAATATATATATATATATATATATATGTGTGTGTGTGTGTATAGTGCTGGTACTGGAGTACGACAAGTTATTTGAACGTGTACGGTTTTCATTATTTATAATCAGGCAAGTAATAATTTCCAATGAATATATCATGTGTTTCGTTTTGCAGGGTCGTTTTGTTTTCCCAGCAGAATTGTTCCGTTGATGGCAAGAGAAGATAACCGGGAAACTGAAGAGAAAAGCCCCCCAAAGAAGAGGATGCGTAGTGGCCGTAACCTGGGGGAGTCTTCTGCCCTCTTACCAAGAGCTAGCCCTAGGAGAAATCGTAATGATGATGGTCAACCAGAAGAGTTAGCAGCGGCTGAGGAAGTGGCGGCTGAGGAAGTGGCATCTGTGGCAGAGGCAGAGGCACCGGCAGTGGCAGCAGAACCTGCACCGGCACCGGCACCGGCACCGGCAGTGGCAGGTGAAAGTTACTTGCCAGGAGTTCCAGATGATGTGTCGTTAGAGATATTGGCGAGGGTCAGCAGATCAGACTACACAACAGTGGCATGCTTGAATAAGAAATACAAGGCGTTGATGGGGAGTGGAACAGTGTATGAGGTGAGGAGGAAGCTTGGGATAAGAAGAGAGGAGTGGGTGCTGATGGCATGCGGACTGATGCCTTGGGAAGTATTTGAGCCCTCCAGACTCAGATGGAAGGCGTTGGTTCCCATTCCAACCGATGATCAGTGCTTCAAATGTGCGGACAAGGAGTCCCTTGCCGTGGGAACAGACTTGCTTGTATTTGGGAGGGAGGTGGAAGGACTTGTGATATGGAAGTACAGCTGGGTGGGCCGTCAGTGGTCGAGAAACCAAGGTATGAACTCCCCACGCTGTCTGTTTGGAGCAAGTAGTAGCGTTGGGGTTCACCATCATCGTCGTCGTCTTCAGCAGGAGGTTGCCATTGTCGCTGGCGGCAGCGACATTTTTGGGAAAATATTGCAGTCGGCTGAGCTCTACAACTCGGCAGAGGGCACCTGGACTGCACTGCCCGACCTGAAAAGCGGGCCGAGAAAAATGTGTGCTGGATTCTACATGAACGGAAAGTTTTACGTGATCGGGGGGATGTCGAGCAACACGACATATGTGACGTCGGGAGAGGAGTATGACATGGAGAGGGGGACGTGGAGGGTGATTGAGAACATGTACCCGAATGCAATATCAGGGGGGGGTCGTTCCCCTCCGCTGGTCGCGGTGGTGAAGAATGAGCTGTACGCGGCGGATCTGATGACTAATCAGGTGCACAAGTATAACAAGGAGAGCAACACGTGGAGGGTGGTGAAGAGGTTGCCGATTAGAGCCAATGCTGCCCATGGATGGGGAATCGCCTTCAGAGCATGTGGAGACTGGTTGATGGTGATCGGAGGGAAGTATGTGAATGAAAGTGATGCCATTGTGATCCACTCTTGGGACCCCCATGATCTTGATCATGGACCCGAGCGCGACTGGAATGTCGTTGCTGAGAGGACTACTTCTGCTGGCTCGTTTGTCTACAACTGCGCCATTATGGGCTGCTAGTTTTTTTTTTCTTTTCTTGCTGAACCTTTACTTATCTTGAACAGCCAACCCAAATAATAATAAATAACAACTGACAACAATGCTACAGCCATCACATAGACTTCCCTTGAATGCAATATTTTTTTCATACATACCAAGAAAATCTTCCACCTCCTTTCCTTCTTACAATATGAATTTACACAATCTTCCTTGACCAAAAAAAAAAAAAAAAAAAAAGAGCGAGATTTTATACAATTAGGTGCGGGACATAACAAAATCCCAAAAGCCATCTATGTTTTAGACAGGGTGTTTACATATCCTGTATCCCCATTTTTTCTTCTTTTTATTCCCTCTCGCTTTCAACACCTTCAAAAGATTTCGTATTTTCTTCCTTTCGGTCGTAATTCTTGATAGCAAGACAAGAGAACCAAGGCTGGTCTCCTCCTCCAAGTCTTGTGACAACTGACAGTTTTAACAAGTAACACTTGTAGCTCTGCCTCATTTTCCTAAACCTGATATCAAACTGCAATTTGTATCTAGAGTCACAGACACAAACGGTGCTATCATCCCGTGATCATACCGTTCCAGCCTCCAAAAGCTGCAACGTACATTCTTAAAAGTATTGTTGTTCCAAGTAGCCACATACAGAATCGAATGAACTAATCAATGGGGTGCTTGTCAGCCTGCCGAGATGTGTAATGTGCGGATAGCAAAAGCAGAGAAAGGAAAGCACTAGCCACAAAGATTGCATCGAACCACCGGTGATAGAAGTCGAATTGAATATCGCCCAATACATCCGTTATTATGATCCTGCCAAGAGTTAAAGATTTAGGCATACCAACAAGTGATTCAATTATTTTCCAGCTCTCTGAATAACAGACTAAAAAACACTATGAAATCCACAAGATTGCATGTAACCCTGCTAATGAAGGTTGTCACGCAAGAATCAAAAAAGAAAAAGAAGAAGAAGAAGGACTTTCTTCATTCTTTTTCCTTTGTCCTTTGTTCTTGTCACAAATGTAGACTAGCATTCACACTTTTATAAGAATATAACAAGTTAAGAAATATGTTCCAAGTTAATCTCGGATGACTACATTTGTTGTCTTATCAGATACTTCAAACAAAAGGAAAAAAAAAAAAAAAAAAGGATAAAATTCCACACAATGTAGCGACTCACAGATTAATATACTTTCACAATTCTCAATGGTCACAAATTGATGTCTTCATAAACAATTTTTAATATAACAACTATGCTATAGAGACCAAAACGTTTCTGGAGAACATGATAATGATCCTATTCAACCGTTTCAAGGTCTTCAAGAATGTAATGTAGGGTACTTTACACGTTAAAAGTTACTTTTTATTTTCTAAACCTATATGGGGGCAACTTCTGGTTTTCCTGTAGCCGTGTTTCCAAGTCTATTGAAGCATGCTTCCGCCAAGCAAAATTGCACTAGAGGAGATTTTTCAGGTTGCCCAAGTAATTGGCAATAGTTGGCATGGAAAGACAAAAACCACACTAAATAATTATCATTATGGAAAGCGAAAAAAGAATCTAGAATGGTTATAATAATGACATACCGGTAATCAGTTGCCAAGCTTTTCCTTATCAAAAGAATGGAAGACACAAAGTACATTCCCATGATTTCAGACAGGAACAATACGACATTGCTTGAAGATCCACTCCCAACTCTGGACACTGCAAAAAAGAACTATGCACAGAAAGAAACATTAAGCCACATGACATAAGAAGCCAACAAGACAGTCAGAGAAAAGCCAGATAGAGAATTTACGGAAGACAAATAGGCAACAATGCTTACCTTCATTAGGTTTGTCAAAAAACCACGGACTGATATAACAATCAACATTCCAATGAATAACAACGAAATATACTGTACCAAGAAAAAGCCTATATCAGTATCAGAAACCCATAAAATAGCATCAGACAAATTAATCATAAGATTACAGCTTAGGCTATAGCGTAGCCAATGCAAATGGAATGTAAAGTAGCAGTAGCCCATAAAAATAAATAACTTCCAATCTGGACTAAGGATTTGGCCTTCCTTGTCATATTTAGCAACCCAATTCAAAAGACAAATAAGCGACTTAGGGTAGAAAACAATCACGTGAAGTAACAGTGCCCTCATAACAAAGAGCATCTCATTCATTCACGACTTCCTGTCTGAAGTGATGTCTGATTCAAAAACATGACAGAAAACCCAAACATACAATTTCCATTTCTTTTTTTTCTTCTTCTTCTTCCTTTTTTTTTGTTTCTTTGTTTTTTTTGTTTTAAAAAAAAAAAAAAACAAAAAAACAAAAAAGATTCCATAGAGGACCATGTTATAAGAACTAAAAGAAGTCCTATAACAAGATATTGGATGAATCACGAGTCAAATGCTTGATAGTTTTGTGATTGTATGTTGTGCTCGACTCTAGCCCCACCCTAACTCTCGAAATTTTAAATTTCCTCAAATCCAGATTTGCATCACTATCAAACAGATTCATGGGTCTCATTAAACACAGTTAAACGACATATGCAGCTAACCTGTGATAACAATGCCACATCAATTCCAATGTCAAAATGCTGCAAGAATATGCTTATTGTCATCGTTACAGGATCAACCGAACCAGCCTGCCAAAAGAATTTGCAACAACTAGTTGTATAATATAAACAGTATATAGAGTCGAAACCATAAGATGATTACATTAGCAAGTAGAATAGTGGAGTTAGAAAAACAATACCTCCTTGAAAACAACACTTTGCAAAGACTGTGCAGAGCAATTAGATCGGTTAGTCACCTTATGTGTACATTGATATCAAATATTGGGAAAAAGAAGATGCGGGCAAGAGATATTCGTATAAAAAAAACAGCCTTCAATAGAACAACAGGTCCATACCTTAATCATTTTGTACACACAGTACACTGAACATGCATAACCAAGTAGATTCTGCATGTGACCCCTCCATGTTCGTGAATAAGCAGCAGCCTCCTGCAAATAAAAGGCTCATAAAACGTGTCAAATCAGGCATATATTTCATAAAAGCATATAATGCGGAAAGATTTGCTTTACAACTCTCTTATGGCTAAATAGTTCAAAACAGTCATTATTTTAACAATCTTTTTGTGATTTCAGTGAACATACTTGATCCGGGAGATACAATTTTTAACTACAGTAACTATGCCAGTGAACATGCTAGTACTCTCCAATACATTGCCACATGGAAATGAACTTTAAGTAGCCTAGTTGAAGCGTTGTACTCACTATAGTCAGTCACTCATAACATGCTAGAGTCTTGATATCAGCAGAGAATAAACATGAACTCACTCGCTAACCATTTTGACACATATAAACCAAAGCTAGCACACCTCAAGCAATTGTATGAACACCTAGATCTCCTTACTGTTTCAAGTGCTCCACGAGCTACAACGTACTATAATAGTAATACTATTACGCAAATGACTTGCAGAAACTTGATAGAACAGAAACACCAATGCCTTAACCATTACAAGGTAAAATGGCAGAGCGTAAAATTTAAAGGCACAAGAGCAGACTCCAGAGTTTCAGAATGAAGCTTTGTATGTAGGCATAATTAAGTGTAATGAACCTTTGCTTGGCGAAGCTCGTAGATTTCCAAGAATAGTTGCTTTGAAAGCTCTTCTAGTGCTTGAACCTCTGCTTCCATGTTTTTAATATCTAACGATGAAAAATAAATAAATAAAAAAAAAAAAAAAGAAAAGAGACAGCGTGTTTAGCAAAGAAAGCAAAAGGAAAGAAAGACAGTGAATACATTGAAGCAGAAAGATAGTGAAGAGATCAAATATTAAAAGTAGCAAAATTTGAGCAGATGATATAAATAAATAAATAAATAAAAGGGGGAAGGAGGGTGGGATTGGGGAAGGAAGTAGAATATAGTTAGTAACCATGTTCGTTTTGGTCGTCTTGGACGGATCGGACAACGGTACCGACGATTCGTTTGAAGAAAGAAGTAGCCTTTAACTTCTGGAAAATGCAAAGTGTGTATGTTAATTAAAAACGAGCAAGGACCATTAGTGATAATAAAAAGATTTTTTTAAAATATATATATATATAGAGAGAGAGAGAGAGAGAGAGAGAGAGAGAGAAAAGAACGTCTAGTAGTACCTCATGAGAACCTTGAAGACGGTGGAAGTGCATTTGGGAGAGAAGGATATGCTTTTTCTTGGAAAGACAAGAGTCGAGGGATTGAAGGAGTTGGCGTTCCAAGGACTTAATTTCAGAGTCGTCGATGTCACGAATGAAGAGGGAGAGATAAGTGTAGGGGAGATTGACGGCACCAAAACCGGACAAGACGGCCATGACGGTAACACCAATAACCCCAATGCGACTGACCAATTGAGGCATCGTGAAGAATCCTTTATCAGGCGATGGCATCGGGAAGTGAATGCCCATCCTCCAGAACGCGTACAGAAATCCCATCAGAAATACTACAGCTCCCAGAGCAGCCCTTTCCTTACGAACACCTGCCCAATATTTTTTTATTTTTATTTTTATTTTTTTATATATATATATATATTACATAGATATTATAAAAAAAAAAAAAAAAAAAAAAAAAAGTCTGGATCTGGACCTCCGTTGCAGAGCATCAAGAAACAATGATAATAGGGCAAGATGAAGACGAGCAAGAGAATCAAGGAGAACAAATCAAGCTTCCAGTTGAACCAGCGAGCCTGTTTGGAGAGAAGGGGAATGATCTCGAAGAGGACCAACTGAAGGAGGTTGCAAGAGAAGGCAAAGACGAGGCTGAACAAGATCTGAACCAACACCCTCTTTTCCTCGTACTCTTTGTAAAGACGCCTGTTCAAGAACCACAGCCCCGCCCACCCCAGTCCCCCCACCGACCCTATCGCCACCGCCCCTTCGTATATCCCCACCCATCCCACTCCCATCCCTCTTCTTCCCTCCCTCTTCGTCTATTCTTTTCTTTAGATAACACAGCTAGATACAATATATATATATATATATATATATAATTATATATCTCTCTCTCTCTCTCTCTCTCTCTATTGCGGATCACTCCTCTTCTTCTTCCTCTTTTTTCCCTGAGATCTAACTCCTTCCTTCCTTCTTACTCAACTATTTCAGCCTGCTTTACCAAAAGGAATTAAAAAAATAAAAAAAAATAAAAAACAGTGGTTTGCAGCCCAAATCAAATCATGACTTGGGCCTGCTTCCAATTTCCCATGGACTTTGCAACTATTACGGCCCATTTTACACTTGAAAATGAAGTTTGTGGTTACGGTTATGAAATTACAAAACGGATTTGGGGTTTTTTGCCGTACGGTACATCCTGTCACCATCATTGATGTCACTTCCAAGACAACCCAAACAACGCGGAATCATTTTTGTCGGTGCCGGTAACTTTTTTTTTTTTTTTTTTTTTAATAATTAAAGATAAGACTTATTAGCTATCCCTCACATTCAACTTTTAAAATTTATAATATCAATAAAAATAATTTATTTATTGAATTATTTATGCTGAATAATACGTTGAATGCCCTACAAAATAATAATACGTTGAATGAATTATAATTTCAAATCCCTATAAACGAGATTTTAGACAGAAAAAACGAGAAAAAATCCCTATAAACGGGAAATCCATTTTTATTTAGAAGAAGTGAGGAAAAAGGGAAAAATACTCAAAATTTTAAAATATAGCAAAAGGGGAGAATTTTCAACACGTTTTCTTTTTCAGACAAAGGAAAGAAACAGAAGGAGAGAGAGGAATGTGCTTGGGAGAGTCACAAGATTTTTCATAAGAGATAAGAGATTTGTTCCTTTCTTTAAACACCATAAGATTTTTATTTCTTTATATATATATATATATATATATATATCAGTAATCGATCTTCAATTTTTTTATTTGTCCCCTGTTAATGTTAATGGGCATGATATTGGTTTAAATCCAATAGAAAGAAAGCAGTTAAATGACATAAATTTAAAAAATATTACATAAATATAAGTTAAAAAATTAACATTAAGTTAATATGATATAAAATTAAACTAAAATTTATGTCATATTGATCCAGAGAGAGAGAATCTGTATCATATTAATCATTAAATAAAAAAAATTGATTATTTAGATAATTTTATCATCCTATTCTTGTCAAGGATAAATGGGCAGTAAAATTTTAAGGGAGAGAAACTTGAGGACACAAATACAAAAATAAAAAATAAAAGGGGCAGATTTATCAATATTTGAAAAGGAATGAAGGTAACAATGGATTCAGCTTATATCCTGTCTATATTTTTTTTTTTTTTCTCTTTAATAATATTATAAATAAATATATATTATTAATTAATATATTATAATATTATTAGAGGAGAGAAAGGATTGAGACACAGAAATTAGATCCAGTAACAATGGGCAGCCCACGAAACGAAGAAGGGCCGGATTGGTCAATAAATAGGGACACATGGTCGTGATTAAACCACAGAAGTAGAGTAAAACCGTGTATCCTGCTGTCATTTAACCATGACTGTCAGAAATCTAGTTGCTTTGGTTTAATTGGTTGATGAAAAAAAAATTTTTTGATTTTAAATAAATGTCCGAAAAAATCGAGAAATGGGAGTCCCCTTCTTCACAGTCTGACTCTTGTGTGTCACCGCCAGCTCTTCCGTTGGATTTCTTTTTTTTTTTTTTTTTTTTAATTTATTCCTTCTTCTTATTTTCTTGTTCATTTTCGTGGTTTCATCTTCTCCAAAATCTTCCTTCCTTCCTTCCTTCCTTCTTTTACTGGTATGATGTATGAGGCTTATTTTCCCTTTTGCATTTCTCCTTCCGCATACAATCTGCACTCTGTTTTTTTTTTTTTTTTGTGCATTTCCTTGTTATTAACGCGCTTGACGATTCGTTTCTTTATTTTTAATTTTTAATTTTTAAATTTTTTTTTGATGATTTTGGTTTCGTATCCCAGAAAGAATGCGCTTTCTTCCTTTTCATTGATTCGAATTTCCTCTTAAATTGCACAGCCTATTTCTACTATTCTGGACTCGACTGCAGACGCCATTCTCGCATAAATCATAAGCCGCCCCCCCCCCCCCTCTCTTCCATTTTCCCTTTTCCTTTTCCTTTTCCTTTTCCTTCCAAGAAATCAAAGAACTAGGTTTTTCTTCTTCTTTTTTGCTTATTTTGTTTTCGTTCGATTATTAATCTGCATACTACATTATGGAATTTAATAGATGTACATATATAAATGTCGTATCAAGAAAAAAACAGAGAAACCGTTAATTTATGGGAACCTCTCCTATGCAATGTTTCAGGTAGCTAAGCAAAACAAAGGAGAGAATGAGTTCAAACGACGGGAAGGTTCACCCTCTGACATCGGAAAACGACAAGGAGAAGGAGAAGAAACAGGAGGCGTTCAAGATCTTCGTGGGGTACGACACCCGAGAGGATCTGGCGTACGAGGTGTGTCGGCACTCGATCTTGAAAAGGTCTTCGATTCCGGTGGAGATCTCGCCCATCAAACAGGCGGATCTGAGGAAGAACGGCCTCTACTGGCGCGAAAGAGGCCAATTGGAGAGCACCGAATTCTCCTTCTCTCGCTTCCTTACCCCCTTTTTGGCTGGCTTCCAAGGTTGGGCCTTGTTCGTCGACTGCGACTTCCTCTACCTCGCCGACATTAAGGTTTCCACCTCTCTCTTTATTCCTCTCCTTCTTACAACTTTGTAACCTTAACGTTTACCTGTGTTACACTTGCTATATATATATATTTATATTTTATATAAATACATATATATATGTGTGTGTGTGTCTTTTACATATGCAATGATAGTGCTGTGCGTGTCTCTTTTACAGTTGTGGTTTCTAATTGTATTCCCCCCCAAACATATTGCCGTACAACAATTCACCAATTTTTTATTTCCCATGTAACATATGTGATTGCTCTTCAACTGTTAGATTTAAAAGACCTTACTTTGTTAGTTGTGTATATACATCTATATATAATTTTTTTTCTTCTTAAATTGATAGGATGTCATAACATACAGAAATACATACTACTTAATAAGTATTCTCTTTGACAGATTCTCCTTGAATTTAAAAAAAAAAAAAGGAAGAAAAAAAAAAGGTGGCAAGTGTAGTCTCGTTTCAAATTTAATTTAATTTTGTTTTGTTGTGTTCTAATGAAGGAACTGACGAACATCATAGATGACAAGTACGCGGTGATGTGCGTCCAGCACGATTATACTCCAAAGGAAACGACCAAAATGGATGGGGCGGTACAGACGGTGTATCCAAGGAAGAACTGGTCGTCCATGGTGTTGTACAACTGTGGACACCCGAAGAACAGGGTGTTGACTCCTGAGGTTGTCAACACCCAAACGGGGGCCTTTCTGCATAGGTTTCAGTGGCTGGATGATTCAGAGATTGGGTCAGTGCCCTTTGTTTGGAACTTTCTAGAAGGGCATAACAAGGTTGTTGAGGGTGATGCGTCCACTTTCCCAAAGGCTATTCACTATACGAGAGGAGGACCCTGGTTTGAGGCGTGGAAGCATTGTGAGTTTGCTGATCTCTGGTTGAATGAGAAGGAGTCCTACCTGAAGGACGCCATTCCCAAGTCTCCAGTCTCAGTCTCAGTCTCCTCCTGATCATTGAGAGAGAGATATCCCAGTTATCTGTTTATCTTTGTTGGTTTCAAGATTAATTTACCATTCATTATTTGTCTCCTGCTTTCCCTTTTTTTCTTTTTTTCTTTTTTTTTTAATCAGTATTATTCAATGTTAGATATACCATATATATATATATATATATATATATATAAATTGTTCTCACTGTTGAATTCTTATTGGCCTGGTCCAACTCCAACTCAAACTCCAACCCATATGTAATGAAATGCAATGTAATTCATGTGTTTAAATATCTCTAGTGAAGTGATTTTTTTTTTTTTTTTTGGAAGGGAATTTGTATAATATGCGTAATTGCTTTGAATGATGTGTAATTTTAGTGGTTATTTTCAAACAGAGTATGTGGTTGGAGTAAGTAGTAGAACTCGAAGGGATGCTTGTTTGTTTGTTTGTTTGTTTTGTTTTGTTTTGTTGTTTTGTTTTTTTTGTTATTTAACGTTGAAGCGATTAATGTCTCTTTCATATATTTCTTTGTACAAAATTGTGGTACGTAATTTGGTGGGGTGGAATGGATGAATACGCAATTGTGATAATTATTTGGATGATGTTAACAAGTTGGTTATGTGCACTAAGCAATGCAACCCCAATAAAAATTGTCTTTATAGGTGGGTTTCTTATGTCATTTTGTTTTTTGTTTTTTGTTTTTTGATGTTTGATGTGGTGCGACTCCAAAGCTGCATAGTAGCCAAACATCAAATCATTCATGGGAGGCCAAATTGGTGCGCGGGCACCATTGTTCTATTTTGAGGATGCCATGTTAAAAATTTTGACAGAAGTTTTAATTCTTAAACAAGTTATGTTGAAAAAGAAAAAGAAAAAAATGAATAACCAAATCCAAAAAGAAAGCAAATACAATTTTTAATGAGTATGGGGAAAAGAAAAAGGGATCATAAATAGGCCGTAATGATGTTTTATGTTTATTAGGTATTTAGGAATATACTAGTTTGTTAGTTTTGGTTTTGGTAAAAATGAAAAGAGAAGAAAATGGAATTGAGGGGAGTGACAACAGTTGCTATTTGTATTGGAAAAAAAAGGTTGTGTTCGTGGAAATTGGAGGGCCCACCACATTAAATGGTATTGGTAGCGAGTGAGTGTGGGAAGACAAAGAATTATCAACCCAAAAAAAAAGGCGACAAAGTAGAAAGATTCCTCTGCGGACTGCTTCTGGGGGAATTCTCATTTCTCATATCTCACTGCTTTCCAAGGCCCCCCCGCAAATCGCCATCATGATTGGACAGTCAAAGATATTATTTATATACAAAATATAATTTACTTTTAAAAGCATTTTTTGTTTTTGCTAATCGAGAAAACAGAAAAGACACATAAAACTTGGAAGAAGCAACAATTGCGCAACTGCCACTCACGGGGGGCGGCTGTCGTGTTATTTGTATTTGTATTTTTTTTAATATTGAAATTTGAGAAATCGAGAAATTGAATTAGAAAAATTAGGAGTTGGGGGAGCATTCGCACACCGAGCAGGGAGCAGTGGGACAGAGAGGAGCGTCCTGACTTTGCATGTATTGGTGTTTGTGACTGACTCTGTTGTTGTTGTTATTTATATATATATATATATATTATAATAATGGCAGTGGCACTCTCATCGGAGACAACCACCCCCATCCCACTACGTGCCTTTCCTTTCTGTTCGTCTTCGTCTTCGTCTTCGTCTTATTCTTTGAGGAGCGTCAGCGTGAGAGAGAGGCATCCACCACTCCATCTCCATCTGCATCTGCATCTCCATCCCCATCTCCGCCTTCGTGTGCGGGGGTCTGCCCATCTCCATCTCCATCCCCATCTCCGCCTTCGTGTGCGGGGGTCTGCCACGGAGACGGAGGCCACCACCACCACCACCACCACACAATTGGACCACGACAACAACAAGAATCTTCAGATGTGGAATCAGCAGCAGCAGCAGCTGCAGAAGGGCATAGCTGAGTTCTACGACGAGTCGTCCAGTCTCTGGGAGAACATCTGGGGGGACCACATGCATCACGGCTTCTACGACCCCAACTCCGACGTTTCCCTTTCCGACCACCGCTCCGCCCAGATCCGCATGATTGATGAGGCCCTTCGTTTCTCTTCTCTTTCTGGTCTCCTCCTTCCCTTTCCCACCCCCCGCTTCTTTCTTCTCACCCCCTCTCTCATCTTCCCTACATATATGTCCAAAATATTTACATGTATGTTACTATTTAATGGATTGTTTCCTTTTGGTTATTAATTGTGTTTACTAATTCAGTTTCACTCTTTACATATCTATATATATATATATATATATATATATATCTGTGTATATGTTTACATAATCAGAGGCAAAGAATGTGGTGGATGTTGGATGTGGGATCGGAGGGAGCTCTAGGTACATAGCTGCCAAATTCGGTGCCAAATGCCAAGGCATCACTCTTAGCCCTGTCCAAGCCCAAAGGGCTAATGCTCTTGCTTCTTCTCAAGGCTTGTCTCCTCTGGTACCCTTTTTTTTTTGTTGCTATATATATATATATATATATATATGTATATATATTCAATTGATTGCTCGTCCATGAATTAATCATTGATCACTAGGTGTCCTTCCAAGTTGCCGATGCTTTGGAGCAGCCTTTTCCGGATGGCCAATTCGATCTCGTCTGGTCCATGGAGAGCGGTGAGCACATGCCTGACAAACAAAAGGTTGTTCCTCACTTTCACTCCTCATCAATTCTATCTATCTATATCCATATTGTCTCCATACATCTACATATTTTTTTTTGGTTATTTTCATGCATATCACGGATACATGATACAAAGCATAGGTGTCACAATTATTCACACTGTAATTCTAACTGTATTTCCCTATGGTAATTGAAATATGTGGGATATATATATATATATATTTGCAGTTTGTGAGTGAGCTTGCCAGAGTTGCAGCTCCTGGAGGGACTATAATCGTAGTGACATGGTGCCACAGGGACCTCAGGCCCGGCGAAGAATCTCTGCAGCCATGGGAGCAAGCTCTGCTCGACAAGATATGCAATGCCTTTTATCTTCCCGCTTGGTGTTCCACTGCTGATTACGTCCGCCTACTGGAGTCTCTCTCGCTTCAGGTAGTGAAACTAACTTAACTTAACCACTACTCTTTTACAACTGAATCAACCCCATATAACTGCTGTAATGTGTTCTTTGACAGGACATCAAAGCAGCAGATTGGTCTCAGTATGTTGCTCCCTTTTGGCCTGCCGTCATACGCTCTGCCCTCACATGGAAGGGCCTCACCTCTCTTTTGCGCACTGGTAAATGCTTGAACATCTTTCTCTTGCAATCTAAAAAGGGAAAAAAAAAAAAAAAACACACACACACACACAAATGTATTGATCCTTGTTATGCAATTTGGTTTGTCTTACAAACACAGAAACACCTTCACCCGCAGCTGAAGTAGTTGCTTGCTTTCGCTTTCACTTTCACTTTCACTTTCACTTTTTAAAGTTTATGATTTCTGTTGTGTGTTTTGTGGGGGGTCCAGGATGGAAGACAATAAGAGGAGCCTTGGCAATGCCATTGATGAAACAAGGATACCAGAAGGGCGTGATTAAGTTTGCCATCATTACATGTCGAAAGCCTCCTCATGCACATGTGGATGGATCTGCTTCTGCTACAACTTGAAGTGGAGTTTCACAAGTAATTACTTTGGATTGCATTATTGGATTCTTGAATGTAGTCACCTATTGAGGCTTCTCTAGGATGAGAGTGAGAGCATCAAGTTGTTCCTCCAAAGAAGGATCGATCAGTCATCAAATCCAAGCAAAGTAATTACTTTTAAAAAAAACTTTTAAGAGACATATATATTGATACCTGAACAACTTCTACACACTTGTTGATGATATCATTCCAAGCAAATCCACCCCTACTGAACATGTCATAAACTATCACATATTGTCTTTTTTAACATTAATCTGATCCTCTTCTCAATATGTTCAATTCAGAGTAAGGACATAAACTGTTCAATGCCTTTTTTTTTGTATCATTCAATGTACCAGTGTCACACACCGATAGCCTTTTGCAACAAAATCCTCCTCCTCAAGTACAATTAAGAGAGCTTCTTCCTCAGATGATCTTCTAGAATTTTTCTTTTTCCCCCAATATTCTCATTGACTTAGGCTGCCACTTGCGTAATCCATTTCTAAGATTAAGATTAAAAAAAAAAAAAAAAGAAGCCATGATGAAGAGAAGAGGATACTTAGACAAGCAATGCATGAAATGAAAAGATTCTTGTATAGAACAGTTAGTGATTGTATTGAAAGAAAAAGCTTAAAATCTGATATTAAAACCAGTAGCCTATATCTGTTGTACTTTGTAGATAGAGAGTACACACTTCCCCAACTTCAACGACAACAACCAAAATGACTCTATTAAGCAAGCATTTAGGAATCTATAAGAAACAATGAAACCCAGTATGCTAGAAACAAAACCTACAGTTTTCTATCAACACACCATCCTAAACATATCAATATTGTCTAAACAAAACTATATATTGCAATACTAATCCAAAAAGAAAGTAAATACTAGAAAGTAACTCTAAGGCGTTAATCTTCCAGCCCAAAAAAAAAAAAAAAAAAAAAAAAACACTCCAAGGCATTAATCATGAAGCAACAATAACTCCCATTCATTATAAAAATTCCAAATGCAAAATTGTATCATATTCTTTTTGAAAAATTGATTCTTTATTATAAAGATTAATTCATTATAAACAAAAATATTTTTTTTAGATTTTTCTTTTTCTTTATTTAGCTTCTTCTCGTTAATGTGAAATCTAACTTTGAGAAAATATTCTATTTTTTGGTTCATTATGAATATTTACACCTTTTTTATAATAAATCAAAAAAAATTCAAAATTTTCTTTTCTATCCATTCTTTTTGCACTTTCATTAAATCAACTTTAGCCCTATTTGGCAAACATTTTGGATTCCTCTTTTTTTTTTCTAATTTTTTTATTTATTAATTCTCTATTCTTTATAAAAGATAATATTGTTTTTATAATTACTCTTTTAGACGTTTATGTAAATAAAAAAATAGACATATTTCAAATCAATACTTCTAATTTGAACATTTATGTAAATAACCTTTAAAATAATACAATACGGTGTTATTATACGGGGCTGCCAAACATACCCCACTAATAAAAAAGTGAGTATCAAACTATGACATGTGGTGTTAAACATTATTAATGTTGTTTTGCAATGTTCTATCTTTTGCCAATGCACTGGCCTTTAATGGGAATAATAGAATCCCTTGTGGGAGGTGTGTAATTGTTCCGTGCGATGTTACCACCTTTTTTTTTTTTTTTTTTTAAAGGTAGATATGCTATTTTATGCACTTCTTCATATGGTACCAAATACCTACTACTCTCTCTGTCTTTTTACTTTATTAATGAAACTTTAGAACGAGTAACAACCACCCTTGGTATCAAAATAATAATAATAATAATAATAAATAAAACAAAAACTCTTTAGTAGCTATATATGAAAGTAATCGTCAGTTTTGCTTTCATATATATATATATATATATATATATATATATAGCTACTAAAGAGTTGTTCCTTTTTTTTTTTTCTTTTGCATTGTTATTATTATTAGTCAAATAATGAAAGGAAAGGTGGAATAGAGGGTACAATTTGTGAGTGAGGCACATAGAAAGAAAGAAAAATAAAGAAAAAATATATAGATATCCTAATAATATTAAAAGAGTCGGTTAGATATACATGGGTCGTTCAAAATAATCTCCAAATATTGTCGTTTTTAATTCTCTCTCTCTTCAATTGTTTAGGGGCCTCTAGCTCAAGGGTCTCAAGTGTCTGATTTAAGCCCCTCTTATTATGAAAAGGTGTGGGTTCAAAACCCACCTCTTATGTTTGCTTATTTCTTCTTCTTCTTCTTCTTCTTCTTCTTTTTTTTAATGTTTTCCTTTTTCCATTCGTTTTTTTTTTAATAAAAAACTTTTTAAATTATTTTACTTCTTTTTGTTCCCTTTTTTTTTTTTGTGCTTAATTCTTATTTTTGATTTTTTATTTCTACATAAATTCATCACATTTTTTTTTTCCCAATATGTTCCATCATAAATGTGTTTCTCATTTTTCTTAAAAAAAAAAAAAAAAAAACAAAGGAGTTTTCCTTATTCATGTATGAAATATGTATCTGAAAAACTTTCTTTTATGAAACTTTCACTAATTAAATATAACAACTACAATGAAATTTAAATTATTTTCCATCAAATTTTGCTTCTTTTATGCAACTTTCAATAATTAAAAACAATAACTACAATGAAATTTAAAATATTGTCCATCGAATTTTGCAAGATTGTTCCTATATATTCAAATTTTTTCTTCTTGCACAAAAATATTTTTCACAAATGTTGAAATTAAATATTGTAGTAAAAATTATTAAATTATAATATTAATTACCGTATTATATAAACACACGTGTAAAGTACGTATCGCTATCGGTATATATGTATCCTAACAATACTAAAAGAGCGGGTTGTGAGATATCTTGTTCATTCTATGTCGTCTGAAACAGTGCCCATAAGTTTAATTAAGCGCTCTATTATATATGTTTTATCATGTTTTATTATTGTAACTTCTCACTAAGAGGAGTCTATTTTATAAAAGGTTTTAATAATTCACAATCTATTCATCTTTCGGTTGCAACAGTTTAAGACAACTCTATTTTATGAAAGGTTTTTAATCACTCACAATCTATTCATCTTTCGATTGTAACTGTTTAAGGCAAATTAAATGCTCTAATATATGTATCGTATCATGTTTTATCATTACAACTTCTCACTAAAAGGTGTTTATTTAATGAAAGGTTTTAATCATTCATAATATATTCATATTTCGATTGCAACTATTCAAGACAACTTTATTTTATGAAAGGTTTTAATCATTCACAATCTATTCATTTTTCGGTTACAACTGTTTAAGGCAACTCTAATTTACAAAATGTTTTAATCATTCACAATCTATTTATCTTTCGGTTGTAATTGTTTAAGGCAACTCTTTAATATTTATATTAAACAACACTTATAAGTATGTTTGTATGTTGTTATGTTTTCAATCATTCAAAACAACTGTGGGAGAATCATATTTTTGCTCGTAAAATTCATATGTTTATAAGTAATTAGAATTCTCCAAATAATTCATCGCTCAAATAATCGGTACGCATTAATCTCTCTGACTCTTTTTACATGTATATAATTATTTGTTTATCTCTCTAAGGCGAAAATGCACCAACACAAGCATTTTTGTGGATATAATTCTCTCACGCACACAAGTATAGAGAAAACCTTAAAACATGTGTGTGCGGAGATTTAGAGGAAATTGATATTTTTCTTACTGAAAATGTTGTGGCTGTTGTTTTGTTATTCTGCAACTAAATTATGAAATGTTTATAACTGTTATTTTTTGAAAAAGTCACTACAAAAATATTAATTATTAATTTGCTTAACTTTAGATCCGTACACATATACTAAGTTAAAGAAATTTGATAGTTTTTCTCAATCTATATTAATTACTACATTTTGTATATAACACGTACAATATACGTATACAAACTAGTATATATAAACATGACTGTTTATCATAATTTCTCTTTACAATTTTTTTTAAGAAAATAAAATAATGAAACAGAAGAGAAAGAAAAAAAATAATTCGAAAAAAAATAAAATAAAATAAATAAAAGAGAGAAGAAAATAAAATAAAAGAAGAAGAAGAAGAAGAAGAAGAAGAACAAAAATAAAGGGGTGGCTGTGGAGACCAAAAAGCCGCCATAGACACAGAGGGCCCTCGTTCATTCTCTCTCCTAATTTGTCTTTCCATTAGATTACCCCCTGGAGTCTGGAGTCTGGAGTCTGGAGGACTGGAGGACTGGAGGACTGGAGGACGGAGGAGGAGTAGAAAAAGGAGAAAACCAATTAGAAATTATTATTATTATTATTATAAAATAAATAACATTATTATAGAAATAGAGATTTAGAAAACACACACACACACATATATATATATATATATTATATATAAGGAAAAGAGAAAAAGTGCAAAATAGTCTCTGAGGAAAGAGAGGGAAGACGAAGAAGAAAGCAGCAGAAGAAGAAGAAGAAGAAGCAGAACCCTAATTAACACCCCCCACCCCATTGGTTGCTTGGGGTTTTGGTGGGACTTTTTGGGGCTTCCTCAATATCATCGAAATCATGTACAGTCCTCTTTCTTCTTCTTCTTTTTTTTTTTCCCCCTTCCTTATTAAACCTCTCTTCACTTTCAATTTCTTTTTTTCTTTTTTATTTTCCTTTCTTCTCTCTCTCTCTCTCTATCTCTTTCTTTAATTTTTTTTTCCCTATTGAAATTAGATTTACGTGCGTCAAATCTGGTAGATTGCGTGCCTCAACAGTCTGTGTTTGGAAAACGAAAGAGTAATTTCGAGAATTTTTCTTGTGTGTGTGTGTGTGTGTCTATATATATATATATATATATATATATATGAATACAGGGTTCTGAAAAACCAACTGAGCAATTGCAGTCTGGGGTTTAGTCTCTACTTTGGCAGAAATAAAAGCCAGTTTGCTGCCACGCATCAATTTTACGCGGAATCATCTCTGCATTTTTCGAAACCTTTTTTCTACTTCTTCTCTAGTCCATTGTCCAAACTGTGCACTGTACATTACAAGAATAATTGCTGGCTTCTTTACAATTAGAGATTCTATTATCTTATGACTATTGAATGGAAAGTTAAAAGTTCTTTTTCCGATCCAGATGATTTTCCTTGATGGAACTTACTTGCTAATTTATTGCTATTGGGGAATATTTTACACCTTTCGTTTGATAGTTTTAGGCATCGCCTTTCATTCACTGCTGTTCTCATGCCAGATAGATAGATAGATAGATAGATAGATAGATAGATACCTTCTTCTTTGTAGACATATCTCTCCCTCTCTCTCTCTCTGTCTCTCACACACACACACACACACACACACACACACACACACACACACACATACAAACACAAAATATGTACAAATTCAATCTAACTAACCTATTTTCACCGTTCGTTCGGTTTTGCTAACATGTCCAGCATGTAGATTGCAATGGAGTTATGGTGCATAGTTGATGCTACTCATTTTCAGATGAATCAAGATTTCTCTCTCCCGCAATTCCGTAACTTTTAAAAATGAGACCGAAAACAACTGGAGTTCCTAGAGCTCAGAAGTCTAAATCTTTTCAGGGCGAGGGTGGACCCAATTGGATACTTATTGCTGGTGGCGCGGTGTTAAGTACATTATCAATTCGTCTTGGATACAAGCTGAAGCAAGCTATTGACACCAAGCAGCAAGAGAATGCCAATATTGGTTCTAAAGGTCTCTGCTATTATGTTTGTTTGTTCACATATTCTGTCTCTTCCATTTCATGCTTCTGACCTTTAATTGGTTTTGTGATTTCAGGAAATGGAAAATTTTCCGACAGAAGGAAGTCTGCTGGAAGTAGTCGCATGCACTCAAATGCTTTTTCCTTCACCGAAGACGATGGCACTTGCTTTAATTGCTTGTCAGGTTTGCCTTATTGTTTTATTGTATATTCTAAACTTATGCAGGACAGGTCAAAACAATAGTTTTGCTTTATCCACATATCCTTTTCTCATAGAGCTTGCAGCAGTATATTGTTTGGATTGATTCAGTGTTGCCCTGTTCAATTTTGAGGTTTTTTCCTTCCAGATTAACATGGATGGTTTTTTATAAAGTTCTAAGACGCTGATTTCAAAAGTTCCTCCTCTGTTCATCTTTTAACGAAAGATTAAGGCTCAACAGACACCACAACAGTTGAGAATATCTTTTTGAACTGACATTCTACCCCAATTTCTTTTACTTTTTGTCCGATTCTTTTGTTATTATCTATTTATGGTTGTATAAATTATTTACTGGATGTTTTAAAGTTTCTGTCTTTAGTTCAAACTAAATTTAAAAAAAAAAAAAAAAAAAAATTGATGTGGAGAAGGTAGAAGTTGTTTTCAATTGGTTCATGTTATCTCTTCCGTTTTGAATCCCTTCCAGAAGAGAGTTTTTTTGGGTCATGAATATTTAATGACATGCAGACTTGATTAGTAAAGTTTTTTGGTTTACTAAGATAACATGTTCACTGATTGAAAATTATGTTTATTTGGAAGCTGCTGAAACTCCTTTTTTTTTTTTCCTTTCTTCCTTTCTTCCTTTTCCTTTGTTGCTCGGTTCCACTGTGGTGAATGGATGGATCAATCGAGTGTTGAATGTGGCCTCGTGATTTGTAATGTTATTGTTTGTGCTTGCTACAATGTTGGGGGTGCTAAACTTGATTAATGCTCTTTGAAATAGGTACGGGAGTTGCCATGGACATTACATGCCAACCAGATGGGCAGCTGCTGTCTGAATCGGATAGTGCCATGCCTTTGGTAACAGTTCCAGCTCCCGAGTTTAACAAGGAGAATGGTGTGCTCTGGGCATCTTCTCCTGATAGACTTGAGTTGCCTCCTAAGCCATTTAACCACCATTCAAACTGCTCGGACTCACCATGCGTCTCGGAATCTGGCTCCGATGTCTTCAGTAAGCGGGAAGTTATACACAAACTGAGGCAGCAGTTGAAGAGAAGGGACGATATGATAATGGAGATGCAAGATCAGATAGTCGAGTTGCAGAGTTCGCTCAATGCCCAGCGGGGACGTTCCACCCATTTGCAGGCGCAGCTCGATGCTGCAAACAGGGACTTGTTTGATTCAGAGAGAGAAGTCCAGAGACTTAGGAAGGCTATAGCGGATCACTGTGTGGGGCACTCGAATGACAAGTCCTCCACTGTCCCGACTTGGGCATCTGAGCCCGAGGGCATGAATGGGCATGCCAATGGGTATCATGAAGGGGAAAGCAATTTTGAGGCGCCAGAGAAAGGAAGAGCGGAGGGTGAGAGGATTGAGATGCTGAAGAGGGAAGTTGTGGAACTGAAGGAGGTAATAGAAGGGAAGGACTACTTGTTGCAGAGTTACAAGGAGCAGAAGGCGGAGCTGTTGGTGAAGATCAAGGAGTTGCAGCAGAAACTGGATTCACAGCTTCCTAACATTTTATAGGCACTCTAGAATTTTTTGTGTATTCTTTTCTTTGGTTGTTTCCTCTGATTTAAGATTCCGAAATGCCCAGAATCTTCTATCATCTTCTTTGTTTCTTTTTCCTTTGAAATACGTAGTTTTAGCTTTAATATTGTTTGGCTACATACATATATATAGTGTCTGTGTGTTTGGATGTCGTACTGAGCGTGGACTCCGTTGAGAGATTTTTTAAGGCTTGGAAAAAGGGTAAAAGGCTTTGCCGTTTGATTTTTGTTGGTGTTTGAAGCTTTCAAAGAACTGTTTGATCCACATATTTTTGTTACTGGTAGTATTAGTCGGGGGGGAAAAAACAAAGACAGAGGGAAGATATTTGTGTTAATGGCTCTCCATCCAAAAATGCTTCTCGATATTCAAGTTACAGCAGCTGGGAAACCTTCATTCCTTTCCTGGTGGAGAGTAACAAAACACAGTATATGTTCAAGTTTCGGAATCGGACTCCATTGGTAATTCCTGAAAAAACGAAAAAAGAATAAAAGAAAAAAAAAACACCCGATGTTCGTGGATTGTCAGCTCATTTATAGCAAGCTTTGAAATTCAAATACAAAACCTACTAGTATAATATTATTATATTAAATCCTGTTACAGGGAGGGCTCGACCAAAGGCAATAATAGCCTACAAATTTGGAAAACATCCTTTTTTTTTTAATGTTACTTATGAAACAAAAGCATCTCTCTCTCTCTTGCTTGCTGGTGGTTTCCCAAACGCCAACTACAAAAGTCCATCCCAGATTTGCATTTTGATGATTATTCATTAGGCCTGTGGTAGAGTAGAGAGATTTATCTTGTGTTCAAATCAAATTCCCCAACCTCACGCCATCCATCTTGCATGCCTGTTTCTCCATTCTCCGCCTCCTCATCGTTCAGAAAATCTTCAGAAGGCTCCTTCTCCTCTCTCTGAGTATTGTTTCCCCATCCGTTGTTCATCATCTCGTCGTTAACTCCATGTTCCTGCTCTCCCATGTTCTGCCCAATCGACGACGACGACACATCATTGCCCTGCGAACTGAGTGCACTTGCCCTGATGGGGCCCCGAGCCATCATCATTTCAGCATGCGCTTGTGACTCCGCCCTTACATGCTCTGCCTTCACAAAGGCTGCCATGCGCATTTTAGCTTCTTGAGCCTCGCGTCCAGCTTTCTCTCTTGATTCCAGCTCCGTTTTCAATTCCAGGTAGGCGCGCTTCTCCTCTTGGTATAGAGCTTGCTCTATCATCATTCTCTCTTCGGACCTGAACTCCCCAAGAGCCCGTTTGCGGGAGATGATGTTGAAGGCGAGAGCCTGCTTCTCAAAGGTTGCAGTAAACTCGGCAACTTTGGCCGATATGTTATGATCCCACTGCTGTGAGCGGGACGGCATTTGGCCAGTCGTATCGGAGTCGAGGATCCTATCGTCTTCCTCGGCCTCGTAATCAGCCACCACATGGTAAGGCAATAACCTGCACCGCAAGGATTGGACTTGAGAGTCATAATCTTCAGATTATTTATAACAAATCACAATACTCAACCATATTGTTATTATGCTGCAAAAAAAAAAAAAAAAAAAAAAAAAAAAGAGAGAGAGAGAGAACATTCAAAGTAAACAAAGAGAACATTTGAGAAAGGACAAGGAATTGGAACTGGGAGTAATGTATGAAATCCCAATATCATTGTTCATAAAAAATAAAAAAATAATTAAAAAAAAAAAAAGCATATAGATGATGTTTGCGTCAATCATGAAACGAAAAGAGAATTGCAAAAAAATAATAATGCTAATAAATAAATAAATAAATAAAGGTTGGAAATAGAAATCTAAAGAATCCTCCTGAAAAATCCAATTTCCAAGTGGGGTGGGGTAATTGTAAACCCTAATAATCAAAATTAGGTTGAGAGATTTGAAACACAAGAATGAATCTTGAAGGGAAAAAAAGGATTATAATTTAAATAATTAATTAAGTGAAAAAGAAGAAGAAGAAGAAGAAAAGAAAACCTCTCGCAGGCGTCCTCGAGGGAGGAGAAGGGGCGCTTGAAGTCGGGATGGCAGACGCGCCAGGCATCCTGGTAGGCCATCTGGAGCTCCGCGTGGTTTCCGGGTCGGATCGACTTCTGCTGCTGCTGCTGTTGCTGTTGCTGTTGCTGTTGCTGGAGAGTGTTGGAATTAGGAGGATTTTGAGGGACATTGTTTATGCCACCGCCACCGGGACGGAGGGGCCGCAAGTGTGCGTCGATGTTTGACGGGAATCGAGAAATGGCGGCTGCCGACGCAGTCCCAGTCCCAGAAGCAGAAGCTTGTTGTTGTTGTTGTTGTTGTTGTTTGTGGAGTTGTTGTTGAAGAAGCATGAAGTGTTGTTGTTGTTGTTGCTGTTGAGATTGTTGTTGTTGTTGCTGCTGCTGCTGATAAAGCAATTGCTGTTGTTGTTGGTGTTGGGCCGCCATTGCCTTTGCTTCTTCCATTTCTCTCTAAAATCTCTCTCTCTCTCTCTCTCTGTATTGCTTCGTCGATTTCGAAGATGGAATTTGAGAGACAACCCCTAGGGAAACCCTCTGCCCCCCTTCCGTTGTCTTTCTCTCTCTCTCTCTCTCTCTCTCTCTCTCATATAAAGCCTTTTACCAAAACGACCTTAGTCCCTTCCCGATTTCCTATATGCACTTGTCGTTCCATTTCTATCCCAAACAAAACGACACCATTTTACGTTACTTCTATATTTTCACATATATCTTTACAAATGCATAAACCGGTTGGTAAGGTCAATTAAACTCATTAAATTCGAACCAAAACTAATGGATTAGTTTTTGTTTGGCTCTCCATCCTCGACTTAAAATTTTCATTATATATTTTTTAATCTTTTTTATAAAAATTAATAAAATTATAATTAATTTTTAAAAAATCAATCAATTTCAACATCAAATTTTCATTCTAAATCGGTACATCAAATGTAATATTTTAAAAAAAATGAAGCGAATTTTGTGTACTGATATGCATAAAATCCTTTAGTTTATTTGGTAAATTTTTTTATTTACACATCAATCTTTGATTTACCATGTAAATCTTTGATTTATCAATTTTATATAAAATTTTAATTTACTCCGATAAATCATTGATTTACGTCAGATTTGATTTTCCATCTTCGGCAAACATTGCGAGAATGGCATCCCGATTTCTAGATGTCGACTTTGCAATCTCCGGCCATCACCAAATTTATGGGGTGTTTGGCCTATTAGTTCAAACTCATCACCATCAACTCAATTTTTGTCTTTTTTCCTAAATTTTTTTTGTCTGATGACAGTGCTTCGCGACCTCCAGACGGCAGCGGTGATTCACAATATTCATTTCTCTCTCTCATCCATCTCCTCGAACTCCTTGGCAGCCACCATTGGAGCCATCGATTACCATAGTTGTTGTTTGGCTGATGCTTGCAACACGATGATGAAAAAGTGGGTCAAGGGGAAGAAAGAGATAAGGGGGAAGTGACCATGATTGGGCTCCGAGGCTTCGGCAGAAGGTTGGAGGAGAAGTTCAACCACTGGCGGGAGTCACCGAAGTCGTGAACTTCTTCATTGCGTTGACAGGAAACAGTGTGACGATAAGTGATCCGACGAGACATGATTATTATTCTTCTTGTTTTTATTTTTATTTTGTTTTTGGGTTATTTTTCATGTGATCTTGTGTAAAAATTCCATTATTAATTAGGTGGATCTTTTTAATCTTGACTATTAAAAAATGATCTGATAGTCAAAAATTTTTAGCTCATTGATGGGAAAACATTCTTACCCCATTACAGAATTTGGGAAATTTTACAATGAAACCATTTACTTTTCCCCACCAATGAGGAAAAAATTTTTAACCCCTAAATCTCATTTCAACGTCCTAATTTGGTCCATGATGATTGTCTACTTAAAAAAAAAAAAAAAATGGGACAATTTTGCGTTGACTTTTTTTCCTGCATATTATCACATGAAAAAAAAGGGCCTGGATATTGATGAATAGATGGGCCATAAATATCAAAGCCTCCGGATGTTTACCGATGGAGTTGGCGTTGCTGATTGTGGATTACATCTAATGCTCTGATGACACGTTGACTCATGAAGAGTAGTGAATAAAAGTTAATCCATTATTAACTTATTTATTATTTTTTTGAAATGTGAATGAAAATAATGGGCTTCACATCGATTTAAGGTTGACAAATCATATGTTCTTTTTCTGAATTATGACTCTCATTTTTACTATTAATATTAAATTATCATTTTATTTTTAATTTATTTACAAAATATTATATTAAAAAATAATAATTTATATTAATTATTTTTATTAATTAAATATAATATATTTTTATTAACTTGCCTCGTTTGTCGTTTGAATTCAAATTCAAAATTTTTATCTCAGTTTTTATCTTTTTCTGAAAAAGTTTGTCTTTTCTAAAAAAAAAATAAAAATTTTCAACTCAAACTCATTCACCAAACGGACCCTTAATATTATATAACTATCCTAAAAACTGTTAACTTTATTAGAATAAATAAATAACTTTTTTTTTTATCATAACATATTATTATGTTTCTATTTTTATATTTTTTATATTTTTCTTATTTTAATTCATTTTTTTTACTCTTTTAAATTTTTAAAACAAAAATTTACACAATTTAATTTTATTGCCTTAATATCATAATGATTATTTTATTTTTGATTAATAGAATGATAATAAATAAAAAAATTAATAAATTTTTTTAATTTTTGAAAACACAATAAATAAAATGATATACAAGTAAATTTTCAATAATTCATTCCGATTCTGAGTTCAAGTAAACGAATGAATGAGATTCGTAATGATTCTGATTCCGAATCTTAAAACCAAATAAATAACTTATTCAAATTCTGAATTCTCACTCCGAATTATGTCCACTCCGAATTATGTCTACTCCGATTACGCATAAGTAAACACACCCTAAATGAGTGAACCTCCTTTCCACCCCCACCTAAAAAAAAAAAAAAATATATATATATATATATATATATATATATATTGTGACTATGGACTGTGGGGGTGATTTTTCTTGTCTAGCTCTCATTCTAGAAACTTTAGAGACTCTCTCAGTCCATAGTCCATAGACAAGAAAACTTTCTTGTCTAGCTCTCACTCTGAGAGAGTCTAAAGTCTCTAGAATGAGAGCTAGACAAGAAAAACCACCCCCACAGTCCATGGTCACAATATATATATATTGTTGGACAATCATTTTGTTGGGATTGAGTTAGGCTCAGATGTGGGGCTTTTTTCTCACTTCAACAAAAAAGGAAAAAAAAAAAAAAAAAAGCCCGAAATGCCATGGAGTTTTCTCCTTATTGATTTATCCCTCTCATCTGTTTTGTTTATTTTTCACCATGAACCTCGATCTGATGAAAGGACTATTATAGCAATTTAATTGTTAATTAAAACCAAACTAAATTTGTTCTAAGGTGACAATATATATCAAAAAAAGAAAAGGGTTAAAAATGTTTCTGGTTGGATTGGCTCTTTCAGATGGAGTATAGATATAGGTATAGGTATAGATTATAGATTATAGATTATAGATACCTATTCTCATTGTATTTTTTTATTTATTTTTTGGTAGGTTTGTTTTTTCTATTCGTTATAGTAATTGGTGAATGGAAGAACGTTTCAAATGGGCTAAACTTTCTGTTTGTCTTTTGGCGATTTTGTCTTAGGGGAGGTCCCATTGTCCCCTCTAATGCGCTGTGTGACGACCACTATCATTATGAAATGTTATGTCTTCGATTAGAACTTCAATATTTTATCTATCTTTCAAAGGGACCCCAAGTAATTACTTTGATTTGATCACAGCTAGCTTTTAATTTATTTATAAAATTAAAAAAAAAAAAGATTGTATATAAATGAAGTAGACACCGAAGGTCTCTTTTTTGGACTTTTTCTTCGTCAAAACAAAGAGAAGAAGAGCAACGTGATTCTTGCGCCTTGCAGCTTAATAATAACAACAATTTGTAAAAATAATAATAATAATAATAATAAATAAAATGTCAGTTCAAACACATGAAAATTTCATCCTCAATTTCCATTTTGATATCATCATATTTATTAAGAAAGGTCTCATCCAATATTTCCACTTTCACAAACAAACAAGTTTAGTGATGTATGATTTAGCTTTATCAAAATTAAGAATTTATTAATTAATCACCCAGAGACTAAGATTAAGGATTGTGGCACATACAACAGAAGTACAATTCTGGTGGAGTCATGGCTCAAAAACTAAAGAGAAGATCAAACACTTATTTTTCAAGCATATACGTACATATATATATATATATATATACACACACACACACATTAATCAAGCAGAGTGGGAGTCCGATCTAGGAGATAACCTGGCCTTCAAAGGGTGCTTCATGACAGTGGTGAACTCCTGCTTCTCGGACAAGTCAACCTCGTCTACTCCATCATTCTCCCACTCAAACCTCCAGACCAAATTGGCCACAAAGTACTCCAAATGAAGCATCGCCAGGCCATACCCGGGGCATATCCTCCTTCCTGCTCCGAACGGCATCATCTTTATCTCCTTACTTCCCGTTATGTCCACCGCCACCCCCTGACTTCCTCCTAAGAACCTCTCCGGCTTGAACTCCATTGGATCCTCCCACACCTTCGGATCCCACCCCATCTCCGCCACCATGAAGTTGATCGTCGCCTCCTTCGGCACCACGTATCCCCCCAATTCCACCTCCTCCGTCACCGCGTGAGGTAGCACGAAGTGCCCCGGCGGATGACGCCTCAGCCCCTCCAGTACCACTGCCTTCAGATAAGGCATATTCTGCAAGTCCTCCTCTTCGATCACTGGTTTTTGCGATTGCGTTGCCGGTGCCACCGCCTCTTTTATCTCTGCGTACAGCTTCTCTTGAATGTGTGGGTGTTTCACCATGTTCGCCATGATCCACTGCAGCGCCGTCGACGTCGTGTCAGTCCCGCCGGTGAGAAATTCCGAGCATAAACGCACGATTTCGTTCATGTTGAGCTTTCTTTTAGTCTCCACGTTCCCCTCTTTCACCGGGAGCTGGAGATCCAACAGGGTGTCCACATAGCACACGATGCAGGATTCTTCTGAATTGGAATTATTGGAATCGGAATTGGAGTTTTGTTCCCGCTCCAGCTTGACCTTTCTTCGGGCTTCGATGAGCGGAACCAGAATGGCTTCCTCGCCGTGGAGGAGTTGGAAAAACTCTATCCACCGGTTTCTGAGGAGAATCTTGGTGATTTTGGGCCAAAAGTTGAGGACGTTGAAGCGTCTAATGCTGAGGAGGCGGCGCCGATGGACGGTCTCGATGTCCTTGATCTTGGGCTCGTTCAGCTTGTCGCCGAAGCACATGAGGACCAACAGGGAGAACATGGTGTACTGGAAGTGGTCCATGACCTGAACACTAGCAGTAGCAGTGTTAGTAGTAGGATCGCAGTGGAGGCGATTGAGGAGGAGTTGGAGGACCCAGCGGCGGGCGCCGGAGAAGGACTTGCTGCGGGAAGGGTGGAGGATCTCGGAGGTGAGGTTGCGGCGGAGGAGACGCCAGGTGGGGCCGTAGGAGGCGGAGCTGATGTTGTGTTGGTTGCAGGAGGCGATGCGGTTGGTGGGGAGGGCGGGAGGACGGGAGGCGAAGACGGCGCCGTTCTGTACCAAGGCCTGGTGGGCGAGGGAGTGGTCGGCGACGAAAACGGAGGGGCGGCGGAGGATGCGGAGGGTGACAATGGGGCCGTGCTTGGCGTGGAGGTTGCGAAGGATGGCCTCCATCTCAATGGCGGATTTGCGGAGCAGGGAGATGCCGCCGATGAGAGGGAAAGTGCGAGGTCCCGGCGGAAGCTTTTTCAGAGGACGTGATCCCTTTCCGGACAAACTCCAAACCCCGGCGATAGCTATCACCACCAGACCGATGCATACGGTGATCACCATCACCATCCAACTTTCCATTTTTTTTTTTTTTGGTTCTTAAATTAAAAAAGAAAAGAAAAGAAAATCAATCTCAGTTTCCCTTCCCTGAGAGAATGATATCAGTCTGGATATGGTGGGGAGGAAACGGAAAAGAAAAAATATCAACAATAAATAACTCCAAGGATAAAAATAGTGGTCATAAATGAAGAGAGACTTTTAACGATGATGCCCAATGTTTTTTATTTTATTTTTTTTGGACTTCTTAATGGTTTGATGTTGATTTGATGATTTATTTTGTTTATTTATTATTTATTTTTTTGTAGTTCACGTTGGTTATAAAAAATGAGGATAATTGAGTAAAAAGATCTAAACAGTAACCGTAAGGATAGAAAAACAAGGAATAAGGAAATGCACTCGTAACAAAAATTAGTGGCTCCTACATGAGAACTTTAAGGCATGTTTACTTTGCATACAAAGAAAAAATAAAGTGAGTAATTTTTTTTTTCTCATTTAATCATTTGTGTACTTACAAAATGAATAATGAGATTTTAATGGTCTCCACGTAATATAGGGAATGAAAAAAGAGAATGTCAATATTTATATCTTCATTGGTATTGATTTCTTATCAAAAGGAATACATCTCAAATTTACTCATATACCCTTAATAAGTTTTCATGTACTAATGTTTTCTTATTATGTAACAGGATATTTTAGTAATTACATTAAAAAGATTAATAGTATTAAGAAAGGGAATGAAGTTGTTTCTTTTTACACCATCTAATAGGCAAGTAAACACTAGAAAGGTAATAAATGATCATCATTTTTATTCCATTACTTTACTTTCTAATTCTATTATCTTTCCTATTACATTTCTTTACAGTTTAGTAAACGCGCCCTCAATTTATAAGTGTCCACAAGTTTCCTTTCGATTAACAGTTGCCTGAAAGTGTTAATTTAGTGGGATTCACTTATCGGTCCACTAATGTCTTCCTTTGGACGAATCTAATTTCGTTAAGAGGATGGAATCCAGACGGCTTGGAGGTGTTTGTTGGCACATTCTTTGTCTAGTGGTTGTACTCTTTCGGAGTTTTCTTATAAACAGTGGTGCGTTTCTTGTGGAGCTGATGGTGTTGACTCCATATGTTATGGTCGTGGCACGTGTGTTTCACGTTTTGCTATTTGAAGGTATCTCGTCGGCTTCGCTACTTATCCCCCAAAGCATTCATTCTACCCTAACGGTCCTCTTGTCGACTGTACTTCCATTGAAGACTTGTGACGGTCGTGCCTTAGGCTTTAATTGTGTCTGTTTTAGTCTAATCCCACCATGTAGTTTTAATATTTTCTTTGAAATAATGGAGGTGGTTCTCCCACCGTTTGTATTTGTTTTTGATCCGCTATATTTAAATCTTGACGAATTAGAAGTTCGCTAGCTATGAGTCTAGGTGAAGATGTTTGTGACCTTAGTGCTACATGTTACATGCTCTCAATGGATTGAAAGCTTCCATCAATTATGGTGGTTTCAAAAAGAGTCTTATGCGTACTCAAATTGACGTATTGAGGAATTTTTCCAAAATCAAATATCGTCTTACATCATTTTCTTTGTGCTACATCAGAATTTATTGATAGAATCAATTTTATTAAGTGTTTTGTATTGTGTGTAGTAAGATCATCTTCCTTATATTAGGTGTCTGTCTATAAGGTTTTTTTAGTTAAATAAAATTTTATCTTAAAAAAGGAAAAACAAGGAAAAAAGAAATAGTAAGTGATAAAGAAAGGATTTGTTGTGTACTTTTTTTTTTCTTTCCTTTTTATAAAAAAAAGAAAAAAGAAAAAAGAAAAAAGACCGGTCCCAGTCCAAGTCATTCTTTAAATTGCTTGCTCACACAATTTGCTGGGGCCATGTTTATTGTCTACCATTGTTATTTTAAGGATTATTTATAGTCTAAATTAAAGACTATAATTTAAAATATATCTATTTTTTTAATTACAAGAATATCTAATTTTATACTTATAAAGATCACATTAATGTCTAATTTGATATTTATAAAAATCATATTATCCTTTCATCAAAAATAAAATATAAACAAATAAAGAATTATAAAAAAAAGGAAAGAAAAAATCTATAAAAAATTCAAACTAAGCAAATCTTTTATGAAAGGAAAAAAAAAAAAACTATTTTTCTTGATTTATTATAAAAAAAAATGACCATAACAGATATTAGTTGTATTGTAAATGAAAAACAATCATTATAATAAATAAGTGATCAGTAAAATAAAATTTATAATGAACATATAAAGAAAATTAAATAGATGTTAGACAAAGAATTACACTCTAAAATCTAAAAAAAAAAAAATATTATAATGATATAATAATTATCAAAAGTAAAAAATATCATCTTGATATAGTAATCATAAAGAGAAAAAAAAAAAAAAAACATACAACATTTAAAAAAGTATTATAATGACATGATAATTATCATAAGGAAACAAACATTGGGAATTTCAACTTGGCAAATTGACCTAGCGAAAGATTATTAAAAGGAAGGAAAAGGAAAATAAAACAAAAGCAAAACAAAATGAACGATGTTTATCTACAGCAATTACGATTCAAGATTCAACTTTTTTTTTTTGGTTGGGGGGGGGGGGGGGCGGCGGCAACATTTGATTGCATCCAACTACTGCTAATAGCGAGGATCATGGCGGGAGGTGATGCAGCATATCTTTACAAAATTATATCCTTTTACTAAATAGACCAAGTAAATATATATATATATATATATAAACATAAATATGTACAATAAAAATGAATACAGTTATGATAAAGTTAATCAGCGGATTTTTTTTTGAACTACTCATGGCGTGTCGCTCAATGTAATTATTTCACACTATTTGACCTTGATATTTATTTTGCATGTTCTTAATATGAATGACCAATTTTTATTTTATTATTTTACTGACAATATATTGAATGGCAACTTAATTTACATATTATGGTAATTAAAAACTGATAACTAGTATGATATAATTGGTTGTTTCTTGCTATCTTGGTGCCTAAATGCAAAATCAAAATCCCGTTTATGTTACTAGCTATTGTAAATGTGATATGTGTTGTGTAGAGTATATAACTCACAATAAACTTTAAATAATGTCAAGGACTGATGACAAAGGAAACAAACACGACACTTGCATAACTAATCACTACTACAACTACAAGTAGCAATCATAAGCAGATACAAACTCAAACCCAACTGTCCCTTCATTAATATTGATGGAAGTATAGAAACACAGAATTAAAAAAAAATAGCCTAATTGAACTAAACAACCCATCAAAAGCCAATGGAACCAGTCTCCACATTAGTTACATGCAAATGCAATGCATCATAGATTAGAGAGTAACTACTAACTACTAACTACTGACTACTAACTACTAACTACTAACTAGAGAGAGAGAGAGAGATATATATATATGTCTACATAGAGTTTCAGGGGGAGAAAGAGGCTGAACACTGTTTCATCATCATCACCAAAAACTCAAAAAAAGAAAAGAAAAGAAAAGAAAAGAAAAGAAGAAAAGAGGAAAAGAGGAAAAGAGGAGGGACCGACTTGGTGAATTCTAAATGCTAGCCTCCCATAGGCAGTGAGGGCTAACATTGGGAGAGTTGTGAAGAAGATGGTGAACCTGTTGAGGAGGATTCAAGCCAAGACGAGACGCCCTTTCCCACCGAGCCAGCCTGCTCATTCCCACGCATGGTCCGTACGCCATGTTCATGTCGAACTGCCTCAACACCTCCTCTTCCTTTTCCTTGTCATACTCTTCTGTTTTTCCAGTCTCAACAGTATCATTATTGTTATTATCATTTTCAACCATATATATATATATATATATATATATATATAGACAATTAAAAAGAGAGAGAGAGAGAGAGAGAGAGAGAGAGAGAGAGAGAGAGAGAGGGAAAAACAAAAAAAACAAAAAAAACCGAAACATGTTGTTTCTCATGATTCATTATTGTTTGTCTTTGTCGCAACTAACATACACCGACTCCTAACATCATCCACTAACAAAAACTATTTTTGTAAAGGGTACATAAATATCAAAGAAGATTAAATCCTTTTTTCCTTTTTTTTTTAAAAAAAAAATTGAAATCACAACGATGAGTTGTCATAGGCCATAATTCATAAAGAAAGAGAGAATACATTGATTTTTCTGTTTCTGTTTTGGGTTGGATTTGAACATATTCTCACTTCCCAACCGCAACTAAAGACCCAACAAATGCCCAGGCTTCTCATTTCTCATTTCTCATTTCTCATCATGAGCGAGAAAAACAGCAACTCAAACAGGAATAAAAAGTTTTTCTTTTTTCTTTTGGGAATTGAAATTAGAGAAATGAGTTGTGACCAAAAAAAAAAAAAAAAAAAAAAGAGGGGGGGGGGGGATGATAAGTTGGGCAAAATGAAATCGACACAAGTAAAGATGCATAGAAAGAACATAAACTCTATAAAACTGGAGTACAAGGCAAATACAAGGTTGTTAAAATTAATAAAATAAAACCTAAGACACGAAATCAAGAAAGAAAGAACGAAAAGAAAAGAAAAGAAAAGAATGAAAACCTTGGAGATCGGGAGAGGATGCGGAGAGGAGAGCAGCAGGGGGTTGGGCGAGGTCGGAGCCGATAGAGGCAGACGGCGATTTCGTACTCGTCTTCTTTTTTGAAATCCCAGATTTCTTCTTTTCCCTGTAGAATCCCTTTATGCTTGCGTTCTTCGACGACGACATCTTTCTGATTCCGATCGATTTTTTTATCTTCTTCTTCTTCTTCTGTGTTTTCTAATGTTTTTATACTTGATATTTATTTTTTGAATTTTGAATTTTGAATTTGCCAAACCTCAACACAAGTACATACAATAGGAGACTGGCCCATAAGTCCAAACTAAGATTTTCAAATTTTTTTTTGTCTTTTTTCTAAAAAGTTTTTGTCTCTTTCCTAAAAAGTTTTTTGTCTTTTCTAAAAATTCAAAAAAATTTACTATTAAAACTTAAAAATTTTAACTCAAACTTACACACCAAACTCCCCCATGTGTCCTCCAATTTATAATGCATAACACACACCACATTTTCATTTCATTTCAATTTCATTTCAGACTTTGAGTGAGTGGTGTACCCTGCACGTTTTATAGTAACTTACTCACTGTCGTTTTTTCCCCTTTAAAATGATTGTCGTTTTTCAGGGAAGAACGGGTTAACAGAAGGGCCTACTTAAAGGCCCAACCCAATAATAATGGACTAGGCCCTCTCAGGCCTCTCAGCTCTGAAAAGGCCACTTTGCGTCCCCCTCAGTCTGTCTGAATGGCATTTCTCATCTCATCTCCTTCTCCTTCTCCTTTTCCTTCCATATTTTTTTTTTTTTTTTTTTTTGGGGGAAACTGGAAACTGAAAACTGGAAACTGGAAACTGGAAAGGAACTCTCCTCTTCCCTTTTTCCCGGGAGCGACAGACTGAAAATTTCCCAGTTTTATTGATATATCAAATTTGCAGTATTAGCTATTAGGCAGCGGCTGATCGGGAGTTTCGAAAGCTTTCCAAATTTACAATCCAATCAATCATGGCCACGGCCACGCCCACCACCACCGCCCCCGCCACCGCCACTGCCACTCGTGAGTTCTCTTATTCCCCCCCTTTTTTTGGTTCTTTGTTTTTTCCCTTTCGTAATATATATATATATATATATTTTTTGTGTGTATGCTCATCTATTGTTTTTGTTTTATTTATTCCGTTCATCTTTTGTTTTTTGTTCATATGGACCGGAAATCATTCAAAATTAATTTTCATTCAAAATTAATTTCCCTTTGTTTTGATTTGAATTTTTATTTAAGAATAAAAAATTAAAAAAAAATCATAGTAATCTCAGCTCTTGGTCTGTGGTTTCGTTTTTGGAATGAATTTTGGAGATGAGAGAGTGAGTAGTAGACTGGAACTGAAACTGGATTGGACTCTCATATGTCATATATGTTTCCATCACCACGACCACCACTAATTAATAATGATATTTTTGTATATATGCATGTATATAATTGTATGGAACATCAGCAGCAGAAGCAGATTGTGATGAGGTTGAGAAGAGGGAGGAGAAAAAGGAGAAGGAAGAGGAGAGGTTAAGTAGAGAAGAGAGGATGGAGTTGGGGAGACTGTTTCAGAGCGCTGTGAGTTGCTTCGATTGGGTTGTGGCCCAGAGTTTGGTTTCAATGGCCGATCCCCTCGCTCTCAACGATGCTCTCTGCGTCACTTTGGACTCCATCTGGTTCTTGACCTCCCACCACGACCTCTCCGGCGTCACTTCTCTTCTCAAGACTATCATCTCCCACGGCGCTTTCGACTTCACCCGTGCCGCCCTCCGTACTTCCTTCCTCGCCTCTTGCGTCTCCGCCTGCCACAGTCAGACCCCCTCCATGTCTCCCTCTGATACTGTTGCCGTCATGGCCCAGCGCTTACATGAGCGCCTCCACGAATGCAGTGGCGACGACCTCTTGAAGGCTGAAGCCGGTGCTAAGTTTCACAAGTTCACTGAGTGGGCTCTCAAATGCATCCATTGCCATTCCCATTCCCCTTCCCTTTTCCACTCCAACAACCACAGCGATACAGTTACACGACTTTCCCACACCCCAGCCCATATTCAACTCCAGTTATCTGCTTTTAAGACCTTCCTGGATCTCGCTGGAAATCAACTTACTGGCAAGGACTTCACCGAGGCCTTCGATGCTGCCTGCTTTCCCCTTACTCTCTTCTCTACTTCTTTCAATCCTTGTTCCGCCACTGCCATCCAAGGTCTCCTTGCTATGTTAGTTGAAGGTGGGGCAGACAACGTCAATCAGTGTTTCCTTGAAGCTTCTCGTTTCGGCAGTACAGAACTTGTGCGCATTCTGCTACAGGTATCTTTACTAATGCTTACTTAATTACTAATTACTGATTACTACTCTTCTCTTGTCTTTGTCAACCCTTAGCTAGCTACCATTTTATTACACGAAAGGAAACGAGAAACGCGTTTTCCTTTGTGGTTTTAGGAATTTAAATAAACTGCTTTCCAGTCCAATACAATAGCAAGAATGCTTTTGCTCTTAATTTGTATGGCATCATAAGAGATAGGTTAGGCAGCTATTTGACCGAACCCCAGAAAGGTAAAATTTACAACTATTTCCTAGTGGGATATATCTTGATTCTAGCAGTAATAATCAGAGCCCTGTTATAGGCTTTAGCATCATTTTCTTCTGAAACGAGTCTGGCCTTCTCTTTTTTACATTTTCTCTTCGGCACATCATCATCTCATGCTTGATAGAATTGTGTTAACACTGCATTAGTATTGATGATGAAGAATCAGATACAAATGTATATACCATCTTACTTAATGGTAGTTCTCTTTTTTGAATGTTATACACACGTTCCTCCCTCGTCTCTTGAAAGATGTATCTCTCTCTAAAACTTGTTTTTGTTTTTGAAATTGATGTGGCGCTCGAAGATTGCACAAAGGAACAGCTTGGACGTTGATGTCGACCTGGCATTGGGTTTTGCTTCTCACTACTGCAAGATTGGCACCATGGAGTGTCTTGTGGAAGAGGGCAATGCCATAGCTTTCTTAGGCCCTTTGATGAGAGCAGCAGAGAGGGGTTGTATGCAGGTTGTTGAGTGGTTTATGAAAAGGGGTTGCCGAGACATGGAGCTTTGTCTTGCCCTGACGGCGGCTACTTCTAGTAGCCAAGTTAATGTTGTGGCCTATCTCCTTCCGCACGTTCCTCGCCATGTTCTTGAAACCCTGAGCATCGAAATTGTCAAAGCTGCAGGTGAACGGAGTGCTGGGTCGTTGGCTGGGGTAGCATATCTGCTCCGTTCCGACTTCTTAGGTGATCCCGCAGCTACTTATGCTGTTGCAGACATCATCTCTAGGTCTGAGGATGGGGCCGTGGCTCCTAAGCTGAAGGCTTTTCTTCAAGAGCACTGGTCAGAGGCAGCTTTCTTGGATGGATTGAGGCAAGGACAAGAACATTACATGAACATGGTGAGAATATTGAAGTGGGGTGGATCTCCTATTTGCTTAAGAGATCTTCCTGCTCCGCTGAGGGTGACGATTGCTTACCTGCCGCTGTACAGGGAGTGTGTTGAGGCAGGTGGGCCTTTGTTATCGCAAAGGCTAAGGGGGCAGCTTGTGGAAGCTGTAAGAAGACTTGAGGGCGCGGTGTTAAAAGAGGTCGGCCAGTGCAGAGAGCTCCTGGCGGTTTTAGAGCATCATCTGACTCCATTTTTGCTTCATCCATTCAGAGTTGCTTAGCAAGATTTTTGAAATATCAAATCTTTTGGATTCTCTCTTTTTTAATCCTTTGAGGTTACCACCTGATATATATGCATATATATATATATATATATATGTGAGAGAGAATAATAATAATAATGTTCTAGGTGGGGTAAGGGTGACAACAAAACTAAGGTTTTGTCAATTTTCGTTCCATGATATCTTAGGTTTGTCAACAATGTGGGCATTGCAGGCAACAAATGGTAAAAGTACCAAATGGTGGATGTTAAAGAGTGGAATGATGAACGTGTTTGTATATTGACCGAGACTGACTCACTCACATCGCATATGATGTTTTTTTCTATCCAATCCAAATTAATCTTAATCCAATCCCATCCGCCTCTGTTTCTCTATTCAAGGTTGAATTCTTTCACCACCGAGACTCTTGTATTTATTTATTGCCTTTTTCTGCCTGGTAATTTCCTTGTTCAATTCAACTTCAATCCCAAATCCCAACTAAAAGAGGATAGTAACAAAAGAGCATCAATAAATAAATATTCTGACTAATCAGACACGGCATAACCCCCCCCCCCCCCCGCTGCGGGTGGGAAGAAGGTACATGAGGATCTTAAGTTTCATGTTCGAAATTTGATAGTATTAATTTTTTTTTTAAAAGAAAATAAAAAAGTGTTTTCACTAAGGTTCATATCCAAAAATCAATACAAATTAAGTCGGGCACTGCATAATTCGATTGCAATTCCCAGATCACCCATTTGCTAATGCTATTGCAAGACTGTTTAGCAAAACGAAATTATTGATCTACGATGCTTACAGACTCTTTAGACTTTGATCTAATTGTTACTTCTTTGCACCACCTTTTTCCAGTTTGTACCGCTTTAACAACGGGTTGATGTCGTTTTGAGGAGGATTTCGTTTAAAACTCATTAGTATCCTCGTTAGTTGGTCATTGAGTTTAACATTGAGAACTGCTCGAGCAAGTTTTCATTCATTCTCTTTCTCATTCTATTTTTCAATAACCGTAGTACATGAATTCAGTTTAGTACTAACCTATTTCTTTTGTTTCCAATAACAAAAAAAAAAAAACCAAAAAACAAAAAAACAAAACAAAAACAAAAAAGAAAAAAAAAAAAGGCCGGCAATGGCAACAAACAAGGGATAAGAAAGAAAGCAAAGTGTCTGTCCAAGAAAGAACACTTTGATTTCAACCAAGCCAAGCAAGTGAGCCACCACAAACATAAAGGAGTTGCTATTTGCTATTATTCCTGTTTGGATGAAATCTGTTGAGTGCCGTCATCAGGATCAGGAATACAAGATGACCAATACAGCGGCAAAAGCGTGCAGGCGGCTTGAATGAGAAGGGCTTTAGGGAAGCCTGAGAAATCATCACCAACGAAGCCAGCCAGAGCAACCCCAAGATAGCCGCTGAGGATGAGCGCCAGTGCTATGGCCGACCCCATCAACGCCATCAGTGACCCCTCACAGCCTTCAGGGCACAGCCTTGCCATCACCACAGTGAATGGAAGAATCTTAGCAAAGAACATCGTCTCCAATACCCCCGACACTAACACTACATACAACAAGTCTGCCACTCCCACACTTCTGTACACCCCCTTCACAAACAGCACGTCTGATACCATCAACACTGCCATCATCACCTGTACTCCCGCAATCACTTTCCTCGGTGCCATCCGCTTCATCCACCGGTCGTACACTATGCTCCAAGCGAGCATTGCCGCTTGCCCCACTACCTTTGACATCCCCAGCACCCACGAATCTATCTTCAAATGTTCGGTCTGATAAAAGAACATCGTCCCTGCCAGTGTCGGAATTACTGCATAAGATGCTGCAAACCATGTTAGCGAGTGCGTGATGGCTGGATCCTGCAGGGCGACTTTGAGCTTGGAGAGCTGTTTCCTGAATCCCATATTTGAGGATGAAGAAGAGGAGCTCATAGGGAGGTTCAACGAGCTCTCATGAATTGAGATGGTTAGGAAAAACTGGAGAGATGCTATGAGGCCAAAAAGGAGGAACATCTTTTCTGGAGACACTCGGTGTATGGTGAGACCACCAAGGAGGTTCCCAAAGACTCCACCGAGGGAAGAAGCCATGCAAACAAAGGATTGGAGCTGGCCAGAGGAGGATGAACGCTGATGAGGTTTGGAGGAAGGAGGAGGAGGAGGAGGAGGAGGAGGAGGCTGCTGTTTACTAGCCTCGGCAACAATGGCATCGTTGGTAACCTCAGCGATGGAAGCCCCGAGATTGCTGAGGAGAAGATAAATGGTGAAGGTGGTGATTGAGACGCCTGACTGGGCGAGGATTGCTATTGCCAACCAAGACACTGCTTGAAGGAAAGCTGCACCGATTCATTATTGGAGTTAAAAAACTTTTTGATCAAAAGAGTGATTAAGAAGCATTCTTCTTGTCTTTGATTTCACAAAAATCCCAAAACGGAAAGCATGACATGTAATGTAAGTGAGCAATCTGTTCTGTAATAATGTCATCAACGAATGAAAGACGTGCTAGTTCTCTAATCTGCGTACAACTGTTGATATTCAGCTTTAACTTTAAGAGTTGAGAAAGTGGACGACAGATATAACGTGAAGAAATCTATTCAAAGAAAGAAAAAAAAAAAAAAAAAAGGAGATTCAAAGTGCTCTAGGTAAAGGAAAAAAGAATATATGTTAGCATCTTTAGCTTTAGCTTTTTTGTTTTTTGTTTTTTTTTTTGCTTTTTTGTGCTTGTTTTTGTTGAATCGCCGTCCAGAATCAGAATCTGAAAATAAAGCAAGGCAAAGAAAACTGCAAATTACTGGAGTTACTTTACTCCAAGGAAAGGGCAAAAAAAAAAAAAAAAGAAAAAGAAAAAAAGAAAACAGAATGTTGAATGAGATAAGGAGTGTATAGATTATTATGAAGGTGAAATGCAGAAAGTTAGTCTGAGTGTAATCATCCATCCAGTCTTTTAACTTCAACTTGAAGCAGACGCTGATAAATTTGTAGATTGGTTGAATAGTATAAGATTAAATTTACAAACTGTTTTAGTTTTAAAAGCAGAAAGAAAAAAAATAGAGCACATAAGATGCAGGTGATGATAAAATGAATTGAATGTTGAATAATATTAGAATATTGGGATATAAAATCTGGTCCAACTCCCAAACTTGTACAAAGATATAAGAATCTTTTTGATAACATATAAAATCACAGAAGCAGAAGAAAGAAGAAATAATGAAAAAGAGAGAGAAATTAGAAGAAGAAGGAAGAAGGAAGACCGGCGAGAGAGAGGTAGGGGAGGCGACGCTGGCCGGAGATGGAGAAGGAGTCGGAAAGGAGGCCGTAGAGGGGCTTGAAGAGCATGGGGAGATTGGCGGAGTTGAGGAGGAGCTGCAGAGTGGAGGGATCCATTTGGAGGCTGTCTTTGAGAAAGAAGTTCACTCCCATCCACGCCAGGCTCCTCATTCCCTGCACCCAATACCCAATTCCCAGAACCACTTGTACTGATCTCCTCATTTTCCCACCCCCACCCCCACCCCCACCCCCCTCAATGACAAAATGAAATCTCCCCCCAACCCCTCTTTCTATTATCACACTAATCTCTTTTAATCTCTCCCAACACGATCTCACAAACGGCGTAACCGACTCACCTACACATTTTACATTCATCTGCCATATTCTCTCTCTCTCCGTCGTAGATTTATTCTAGTTTGTTCTGGTCCTCCATTTCGACACTACTTCTTACATTTTTATATTCATTTCTCCCGGGTTATTGGATTCTTGACATGTGTCTTGTTGCTCCCTCTTCTGCTACCACGTGTTCTCCCTTTCTAATCTTTTTTTTTTTAAATTTATTATATTAAATTTAGAGTAATTGATCTAAATAATCCCTAAACTCTTTAAGAAGTAATAATTTAGAGAGAGAATTTTAATTTTTATGATTTTTTAATTATTTTTTTAGTAATTATTATTAAATTACTGAAATGTCATCTCAAATTAGATCACATGCGATGCACATGACTTATTCCGTTAGAAATTTAACGGAATTGGACGAAAAGTACCAAATCATCACCTTTTTAGAGAATTTAGGGTCAACACGGCTTAAAAAAAAAAAAAAAAAAGAAGAGGAACCAAAGTGTCACTTCTTAAAGAGTTCAGAGACATTTAGGTTAATTACTCTTAGATTTATTAGGTTTCAGAGGTTGCTGCTTTGCACTTTCATGGCTTATTTTATCTATCAAACGTGTAAAGAGTTTGCAACTTTTTTTGGATACTTTATATAGAAGAATAATAAATGGGAAAAGATTACATAGCCTTTTTCATTGAAAAACTAAATATATATAATAATTACAATAGTTATCCTAAATAACTTAAATCTCAAAAATTAAATAAACTAACTAGATAATTATAAAAAAAAACTAATAAGATAATTATTAGGAAACTAATTAGATAAACAAACAAAATTTGAAACTAAAACCTAAATATTTAAATAAGCAAATGCTAAATAATTAAATAGATAAATTTAATTATTTTCATCCAATACTTTACAAAGACACTCGTTTCTTTATTTAAATAATAAATATAAATTAACAACACCACCAAAGAAACTAATACGCGCAAACCTACAATTTGCAAACCCACCTCATATCATCATTTTTTTTAATTAATTATCTTGAGATGTTCATATACAAAGAACCACATTTTCATCTTCACTAAGTAGTAACTAAGTAACTACATTTTCTATCAACCAACAAACCATACCACACTAGTGTCAAAGACTAAACACATGCTGCAAATTAAGGAGAATGTGCCTGGCAGTGCCACACGAGCAGACAAAGACCAACTGTTAAAAACTTTCTTCGAGTTTTGGTTTGCCAGTCAATACCTTTATACATACAAATAAATGCCAAAGCATCCCAAATCTTTTTCTTTAGTTTGTTAACATAAGACCTTCAAACTTGAGCTCCGAAAACCAACTCTCTCAACGACGTCAAGGGCGAGCTATGTCCATAAACTACGGTGTCCCTCCATAGAGCCATTCCTGCCGGTAACAATTACAATTACAATTACAATTACAATTACATTAGTAGCACATCAGAAATCTGTCACATAAAATTGTTCGAGAAGGAAACTTGATTCATGATAGGGAGGTGACCACCTATCCATAAAAATAAACCAGCGCTTGCCGCCATAAAGAATTCGCTGCTGATGCTGTTGAACCTGAAGGACAGGGCACCACAAGTTTATTTTCACGATTCAGCTCATTCCACCATCCAAAGTCCAAACCAACATTTATATTAGCCAGGAATAAACTATATATATAGATTACGAGCCTTACCAGTACAAGCATACGATATTCCCGTATCCATAAAATAAAGAAGCCCAAGAAGAGCCAAGGAACCTGAAATCATCATATGATAGGATATTATTATACGGTTAATCCATCTACCCAACAGAAAAGAAAAGAAAAAAAAAAAAACACACCTTACAACCTTATCCTCTACGAGTAGTCAATTAGCCTTGTACGCTATGCTTTTTGTAGTAATAAATGCATAAAAGCAGAGCATGAATTTGGTAAACTAGATCATCCTATGTTTAAAATTAGTAAAGACATACCCATGATTAGAAATTAGTAAAGACACATTTTTCAAACTGCGGTGCACAAGTTTAAAATGTTTTTTTCTTTTAATAAAAAAAAAAAAAAGGCAGATACCACATGAAATCACGAATAAGAAGTGCACGAGGGATCATGAGTCCATTGCCGATCATTGCGAGGAGCATCGAGAAAGCTGATAAGCCTTTAATGTTGTTGGGATTGAGGAAATTCGTCCACTGAAGAGGAAGAGGAAGAGGAAGAGGAATAGGAATATGAAGGCATCAAATGGCATTCAGAGTGGAAACATATTAGTAGAGAAATAGGGAGGGAGGGAGGAAAGAAACACAAAAGAGACCATTTGAGAAACAGGCATCCACATGAACAGAAGAGTGGCCGTCCATCCAGATATAGCTCCGACGAATTTGGTGCCTTTCTCCGATAGTTTCCCCGTTCGTGCCTGAAAACTCAAAATTATTAAATAATAGTCGTAGCAGGTGACCTGAAGAAGAGAAACTAAAATGGGAAGCTGCATAACTAGCATGTCTCTCCAGACCTATTTGAGTTATTCTTTTTTATTTATTTGTAAAAAGATCAACCCCAAGACAGATGTCTCTAAAGGCATCTCAATGTTGCCCTTGTAAATTTTTTTGTTATTTAAAAAAAAAAAAAAAAACTGACCATGATAACAGCGGTGAGAGCTGCGAGAAAAGCGAAAGCCCCAGGCAAGACAGTGTTTGGAAGATAGGGGACGAATGTGGACCACATAACCTGGCAATGGAGAATGGCAAAGGGGAAATACTCTCTATTAGCATTAGAGAAAGTAAGAAATATAATAATTAATTAATTAAAAAAAAAAAAAAAAAAAAAAAAAAGAGAGGAGGACCTGACCTGGGGGAGAGCGGAGAGGCCGCCGATGGTGATGAAATCTTCCCAAAGGAGCCAGAGGGAAGGTTTAAGCAAGTAAAAGTAATTGAGGAAGTTGACGAGGAGGCCGGCTGAGACGACGGCGGAGGTGATGAGGAAGAAGGAGAAAGGCATGGCACCGGCGATGGCAAGCTGAGAGAAGACGATGTACTGAGACACCACTCCCAGCGTCTGTACCACTATCACCTCCTTCTCCCTCTTCTTTGCAAAGTATGACAGCAGTGACAGGTTTCCCAGCACTCCAGTCAACATTCCCTACTTATCATTTCATTTTTCCGTTGTTACTCTTTTTTAATTAATTTTAAGTTATCCTTCTATTAAGAAGTAAAAAATAAATAATAATTAATTAAAAAAAAAAGAAAAGAAAAAAAACATACGAGCCAGGGGACGGCAAACAGAGCAGAATTGTTTCCGGCGAGGAGATTGCGGGCGTTGAGGATGATCTGAGGAAGCTGGAGCAGAAGAAACGGGATGTTGGAAGCTCCGGCGAACTTGGCCGTCAACGAATCCCATTGCTCAAAGGCGGAGCTAGAGCTGCTGCTGCTGCTGCTGCTGTTTGATTGAGATTGAGATTGAGATTGAGGATGAGGATGAGAATGATAATGAGATTGGGAATGAGAGGAGTGGGGAATTGGATTCCGGAGGAGGACCAAGGGGCGACGGTGGTGAAGGGTGGTTAAACGGAGATTGGAATGATAGGAGGAGTTGGAGTGAGTGGAGAAAGAATTGAAATTGTTGTGGGAAACACACAAGCGAGAAGACGAATGCCAACGGGAATTGCTTTGGAGAAGCGGAGTCTTGGCGGTGGCGGTGGATACGTTGCTTGCCATTCTCTTTTAATTTTTGATGAAAAACAAAAACAAAGACGAGGAGAGGAGTCACGACTCGATTGAGAAATTCCAATTGCTGGGAATTTGAAGACGAAAGACTGTGCCACGAACCCAGGCAAAGAGGACTTTCTTATAAAGTTCGTATAACTTTTTCTTCAAAATTTTTTTTCTTCTATTTTATTTTGAGGTAAACTACTCAAAAGATCTGAATGCATATACATATTCACGTGTCCATGTGCATCTCACCTTTCTCCACTACTTGCCACGTGGCTTCATCCCTTTTGATATCTTCCCCCTTTTTATTTTTATTTTTATTTATCATCTTTTTCGGACTACAAGTACAACATAGGTATCTTATTTTATATATATATATATATATATATATATAGGAAATTATACTAGATAGCATATTTTTAATATCTATTGTTAATATATAGCATGTATGACTTTTTATTGAAAAAAATAGCAGATTTGGCTTTTTCAAGGGGTAGAATTCCTTTTTTGCCCTCAAATCATGGTTGCATGAATTTTAGTTACCGGAGATCTCCAACGGCGCTCCAGTGGGCTCATGATGCGAGTGGCGGCTGCGTAGATCAACAACTAGATCGTCGTTCTTGTTCGGTCAGTGGAGGACCTCAGATCTCGCGTCAATAGCAAGATGAGATCGCGAATAAATCTTCAATCGCTATGGAGAAACAAAGGTCGTGATCTTCGACAGACGATTGGATGTTTTGTGCAATCGCGATTTGCAGACTACATGCGTTTCCCAGATCTGTGATGATATTGCGGTGGCAGCGGCTTCAGAAGCTTGACGAACGATCTCGTCGGCAAGACGACGTTTCGCTAGCTCAATTGTGATTTGTAGACGACGTGCTCGGATCTCCAGCGATGGGGCGACAACGGGTGCTCTCGGAACCTTTGGGACGTGTTCTCCAGCGATATGGGGACGGCGATAGAAGCAATGGCGGCGGCGATGGTGACAGTAATTGGGGATTTAGGGTTAGAGTTTGATTGAATTAGTGCTTAATTTGGGATAATTTTGAGATACATTATGTAATTTATGAAATTTAATAAAAATTAACATACTTATTTACAATTATTAATATTTATTTAGTAAATATTTTTTTAAAGAATAGATTTAGCGAGTAAAATAAATAGATTCATGAAGCAAGTCTATTTATTTATCTGTAAATATTTGGATATACCAAGTAAAATAAATAGATTTATCAAGTAAATATGTTTATTTATCTGTAAATATTTAGATTTACCGAGTAAAATAAATGGATTTACAAATGCTGAACTTTGTAAAAATTGTTATTAATGGATTTATCGATTAACTATCAGATTTGCCTATAAATAATACATCAATATAGTATCATTAATACTTAATTTACAAGTAAACAATCATTTTTTTAAAATATAAATAATCACATTTATTGGGTTAATAACCAGATTTACATAATTAATATTAGTTTTATTTTGTAAATACAAAACTTGGCAAAGAAATTAAAATAAATAAAAAGTACCAATATTTATAGAAAAACAATTGGATAAACTGATTTTTATTTATCATACTTAATAAATCTATTTATTTATGTGTAAATATTTGGATTTACTGAGTAAAATAAATAGATTTATCAAATAAATATGGTTATTTACCTGTAAATATTTAGATTTACCGAGTAATATAAATTGATTGTTTGGTAAATACAAATTGAAAAAAATTGTAAATCCAATTATTGCTAGTAAATCATGATTTTTATTTCCAGTTTTTTGATTTATATAGTAAATATGTAATTTAAACTTTTATTTAAAATACATTATTTACTCATTAATTAGGAAAAATATCAAATTAGCCCCAAATTAGAAAAACCCCAAATACAGAAACCCCAGTCTCTTCTCCAAGAGGCTGTCGCTATCGGCGTTGCAAAATGGTGAACCTCACCGTCGCGAAGGAAACCCAAGCCGGCGATGCTCCCTTCACAACCAGGAATGGTCATTGCTGCTAGAAGTCGATGCCAGAGCAACGAGTTTGGCGATAGAGACAGCCGGTGATCTCATGGCGGGTGATCATTGCTTGTCGCTTAGGGGTATTCAACGGGGAGATCGGAGCTTCAGTGAGGTCGCAAAATCGCAATCGCGAGGCCTTAACCAAAAAGTTGTTGGAGAAGATGATGACCTCTGCAAGTTGGAGGAAGCAGGCGCTTACGGGATGGCTGGTGACACTGAGCAGACACCAACGAGGAACGCAATTTTGGATCGTAATTTCCGTGACCTAGATTCGATTGGGACGGCGGTGACCACGACTTTTTCGGCATTGGGAGAGAATGGTTGACGATGCGATTCTCCAACAAGGGGTGGCGGAGAGAGAGTCAGAGGAGAGAGATTAATGAGGAGAGAAACTCAGGGGTATTTTTGATTTTTGACCTTGTTATTTTGTCATAAGTATGCTATTTGATAGCAATAGTTTAATTTATGTTATTGTTTTAAAAGCTTATATTATATTATGGTATTTTGACTAATCTCCCGTGTATATATGTATATATCTTTTTGAGAGAGAAAACAAGAAAAAGAGAGACATTTCCATTTGTTTCTTTCTTGATCCAATCAATGCATTTAACAGTTGGTTAGACATCCAAGGCTATATTCCCATTACTCAACCAAAAATAAATAAATAAATAAATCTCTCTCTCTCTCTCCCTCTTTTTTCAATTAAGCATAACTTTAGAATATGACTTTTTTTTTTAAATCGATTTAGAATATGACCTCTTATTTTGCAATCATCTGTAAAATTGTATAGGAAAATTTCCAGCTGGTTGCAATGAAATGTATTGTAAGTACTGGAATCATTGTCATTTCGTTCCTCAGCCTCAGCCTCAGCCTCAGCCTCTGCCTCAACGTATTGTTATATTTGGCTGACCAAAGAATATTGATCTGGCTGCACCTTTCTTTGCCAAATTATACCTTTATTTGTGTGTGTTGGGGGGGAACCAAAAACCAAAAACCATTAACGCAAAACCACTCCTCTCCCAATACCATCCCACCTTTCTTTGCTTAAACTATTTCTTTTGTGCCACATACTAACACAACTAACATTACTACTAAATTCTTTTTTTTTTTTTGACAAACATTACTACTCAATTCTTGAATGCCAAAGTCACTACTAATTTACTGAGAAATTATTCAATAGACTGCGTACAATTTTATCATATATATTTTGTTCTCTTGATACTGACATTGATACCGGTCAGTCAGTCACTTCTAATTGATTCTCGTAATACTATATTTCATTTTTTTTTTAAACGAAAAAGAATACGCCAACGTACAAGCTCTTAATCAATCAGTGTTTCTTTGCTAATGTTACAGAACGTTTAGGTCACACAGACACCACATTTTGCTATTCTAATGAATTTGACGAAACAAAAGTTGGAAGATACAAATTTCCTCTCTGTAAATATACAGTCTTGTATGGTTTGTACATCACTTTTTAATTTAATGTTTCACAAGCATGGCCTCCATTTTTTTCCTTCTCGCAGCGTGTTTTAGTTTCTCCAGCGCAACCAGTCCGACTTGCCTTACTCGTTCTCTCGACAAACCTATGCTGAAAGAGAGAACCCACACATACAAAAAGTAAGTTAATTCTTTGCAGAATAAGCAAACATGAAGAGATTGAAGCATGATAGAAAACAGCGTATTTATTTATTTATTTTTTTTTCGTTCTTTCCTTTAAACACCCAAAAATATGTATGTATGTATACTAACAAAAAGTTTTCCAAATGAGAAACAAAGGTCATGAGACAGACGTTTGTTACTATAAATTTGCTCCTTTCCTTTTTTCCTTTTCATGACATAAAGAAAGCACCCACGTTCATTAAAGTTGATGTCTTCTCAATGAAAGCGAACTGATCATAACAACTCAACACATAAGAGCGACTGTGTTTGTTCGTACTCACCGTTTGCTAATATCCTCCCAAGTAAGGCATTCATTATCCAGACCGTAGTAAAGCCGTATGATGTCTCTCTCCCTCTCCCCAAGTGTCGTATTTATGAGCTTGTTTACTTCTTCCTGCACGCATATATATATATTTTTTTTGTTGGTTAACCTTAGAACCGCATTTACCAACTAATAATTCAGGAGACTAAGCACCACTTGGCATAATGATACTACTTAATAATACAGTAGCATGAAATTAGAACATGATTTTTTTCATTCACTTTGACTATTTTCCAGTTCAAGGAAACACCGAGACTCTTCGCTCTGCAGGATGATGAACCCAAACCAATGAGAGATGCCATATTATTCTAACGTCATTTCTCTTACCTTGAGTGCCCACTCATCTACGCCATGCCACGGGATGTTCTCAAGGCACTTATCTGCAATGTACTGAAAACAAATAACACATGAAAAAATAAAATAAATAAATAAAATAAAGACACACAAGGGTAGATAAAAACCCTCCAAAAGTAGATTTTTAAAAGAGTTGAGGAGAGCTGTAACCACACTTACACTATGATGAGTTTCTCCGGGAAGACCATTCAAAGAGGGGAATGCTTCCCTATCGAGTGAGAATACCTTACTGATTGCCTACATATCCTCACAATGGTAAGTAAACTAGAAAAAGAGGAAGAAGAGCAAAAAGTTTAAAAAAAAAAAAAAAAAATAATAATAATAAATAAAGGATATCGCTTTACAGTGTACCTCGGTTGCGTTCCTAACTTTCTTCTTGGACATGTTCAAGCATTCTGCTATCCTCTGAAAACAGCAAGGATTGCAACAGATGATTAACAGATCGAAACAACATTTTCAACTCAGCAAGACTTACATGGCAAGTGGGATAAAAGATAGAAATAAATTGGCAATGAGGAAATCTCTCATCAAGGAAGACAAACAACTTACATCAATGGATGGCGTTATTCCTTTCTCTTCCAGTCTATTTTTCGCATTCCTTATTGAACTTAACCTTTCATGCAAATGCGTGGGCAATCTTAAGGTTCTCGAATTTTCAACTAGTGCTCTTGAAACACCCTGCCAAAATTACAGAAAATAATATAATAAAATCAACATTAACTTTCCCCCTTTGCTAATCATATCCATACCAGAGAGTAGGAATAGAGAAGCACTTTATTTAACTTTTTCGAAAAGGGAAAGCAGCAACTGAGTTAAATAAGGATCCTATACGGTTACAGCAATACCACTGAGGAATTTTAACTTCTCCAAGTTTTGCGTGGTATCGGATACTATGTTACACATTTCATACCAAAATGCGCCTATCTCAAGGATTAAACTTTGGCTGCAACTACTGTTTTAAAGAAAGCTATTGAAATGATGAAAATAATACTTCCTCATTTTATGTGATAAAACTGACAAACTGTTGTGCGTGTATACGTGTATATATATATATATATGATCCTTTGAAGGAAACTATAATAGCTTTACCTGACGTATCCACCAGTAGACATAGGTAGAAATTTTGAACCCCTTTGAAGAATCAAATTTCTCAATCCCACGCAATAGACCGATTAAACCACCCTGCACGAGAGATTACGAGGTTATAGAGGAAACTCAAGACTCTCTACCTCAGTTCTGATAAGTAAATAAACAAATAAAAGAAAATAATGGCTTTCAACATTCAGTTCAGGGATCACAAGAAACAACCTGAACAAGGTCAGCCATTTCAGCGCCCATGTTATCATATTTTTGAGCAATGGACATGACCAGACGAACGTTGCTCATCGCCAACTTCTCTCTTGCCAAAGTAGCCTCGATCAATTTGGACTGTAAGTCAGAACGTGAAATCCTCAAAGAAGTTGCAAGTTGTTCATCTGAGGGTTCGCATCCTAGCCTTTCCTTGAGTCTAAATTTCGCAGCTGACAATATAGTTAGAAATTGAACAATAATATAGACAAGATAGAAACTAAAAAAAAAAAAAAAAAAAAAAAAATACCTAGACTTGCGCTGCTCGAAAGAAAGGCCAATCTTGATCTTCTTGGAGAGGCGCACAACCTCGGCATGGGTGAGCAAGTGTTCGCCAACGACACCCTTGAGGTAACCCTTGAAATTGGAACGAGTGTCAGGAAGGACAACGGGGCGGGGCGTGGAGACTTTCGTCCTAGCACTCACTCTTCTCTGGCGGGCAGAGACCCCAGAACAAGTGACGGGCAGATTCTGATGACTAGTAGTACAAGTTTGGATGAGTTTCCTCTCATTAAAAGAAAGGCTCCATTGTTTCTCCAGCATGGACTTTTGGAGCAAGAGTAGTGCTTCAACCGAGCAACCGAGAGCCGAGCTCGCGTCCTCATCGTCGGGGTCGTCCTCGTCCTCGTCCTCATGCTCTGCCTCGTGAGGCCAAGGGGGAGCGGAGTGGGAAGCAGCCTCGAGATGCTCCCTCAGAGCTCTCCTGACAGAGTGGTCGTTTCGAGCGTAGTTGGAGGACTTTCTTGAAACAATTGGGTACTTGGAAGAACAAGAAGAAGAAGAAGAAGAAGAAGAAGAAGAAGAAGAAGAAGTGACATTGGAATGGGGATGTTCATTGACAAAAGCCAGTTTGTCTGACATGTCGGAATAAAACAAGGACGAACTCAAAAGCCTCTTTCCTGAACTAAGCCCAATCACTGCAGCAGCTGTGGCCATCATTCCAATTTTGTCTGAGTGTTGTTGTTTTTGATTCGATGAAAAAACTATCACCATAACAAGGCAGGTAAGGCTGTTAAAATAACTAAAACTAAAAACCAGCCTCAATTAAACTTCACTAATAGTAATACAACATATACATATATATTAGCGTTTTAATTTCGAATTTCAAAATAGAATTGCTTTGTTTTGTTTTGTTTTGTTTTATATTTAAATAAACATATGATCTGTTAGATCAACGGTTGATTCCAAGCATCAAATTCCGTACGACATTTTCGTTAACAAGTGATTTGATGTGATTTTTCATCACCTAGATTGAAAAAATAAAATTAAAAAAAAAAAAAAACAATGAAAATGAAAATAATACTATTTCACTTTTTGCACAATGTTAACCTATGATTTATGATATGATTATGATGCAGAGAAACAAGAAAAAAGAAAAAAAAGAAAAAAAGAATTTAAAGAAGAAGAAAAGGCAGACATAAAAATGGAGATTGAAAAAGAGAAACTGCTGAAGAGAGAGATGGAGGGAGGCGTAGGAGTTACCAGAATTGGTACTTTTTGTTAGTTATAAATTGTTAGCTGAGACTTTTGAGACTTTTGAGACAACCCACCAACTCCGAACTCTAAGACTCCGAACTCCAAAAAGGCGGTGAACCCAATGTGAATGATACAATAGTTGCAGAAGTTGGATACAACCAAACCAAATACCAAAATCAGCATCAACAGCAGCAGTGCTTTTTATTTTTATTATTATTCATTCTTTTTTTAAGGAAAAAAAAAATATATTTTAGAAGGATAAAAAAAAAAAAAAGGAAAAGAAAAGAAAAGAGTTATGGGTGAGGAAGCCAAAGAGAGAACATTTGGGAAGATATAGGAGGGAGAGATGCGATTGGCTGGAACAGATATTGGGTTTTGCTTTGAGTGGTCTGCACTTTGCCATTTCATTCTTTTTGCATCCAAACTCCAAATACAATTGAGACATACTTTTATTTTGTAAAACAAAACCAAAAAAAAACAAAGAATAAGAATACTTGGCGTTTGATGAGCCACACACACATGTGACATGCAACAGACCCGGTCTCGATTTTTATTACTTTTTCTTTTTCTTTTTCTTTATAAAAGTGGAGACTGCACAAAGGACAAAAACAAAAAAAAAAAAAAACAAAAAAACAAAAAAGAGTATAGACGAGGACGACATCATGCTTAGCCAACTTGGGCTTTTCAAAACTCTCGAAAGATGGGCCACGAGCCCAATCTGCCGTTATCCTAACAGAAAAAGCGGCCTTCACACACCGCGCCTACCCAAATAACCCCCCCCCCCCGGGCAACTAAGAAAATTACCTTAATAAAAAAACAACTACGAGAAAATTACATAAATAATCACTTTTTTTTTCATCTATTAACTCATACGAGATAAATTTCTTATTTTTAATCAATATTATACAAATTTTAAATAACTTTAGTTTAATTTTGTATTATATTGATTTAGTGCTAATTTTTTATGTTATGTTGATGCAGTAGTCTTTAAATTGAGAAAAATACTTGAATAATATAAATTTAAAAACCATTACACCAACATGACGTAAAAAATTAACACTAAACTAGTATGACACAAAATTAAACTAAAGTTAACTAAATTTCTGTGTCATGTTAATTAAGAAAGAGGGATTTTTCTCATGTTAGTAACCAAAAAAAAAAAAGGTTAATTCAATAATTTTCTCTGTTATTATAAAATTTGTGTCAAGGAAGGCCTCCCAATTTGCACCTCAACATAGGGGTCTTTAAGCTTATAACTATGATAAATGCACTATTAATGGATATCATGCCAGAAACAGATCCCTCACTAGATCATCTAACACTCATTTTCTCTTATTCTTACCAAATACACCCTTAGTGACTATACACTTCAAATCTTTTGGAGGTTATTTGAATTCAGAGCCTGTTTGGGGGCATGGTGTTAGGAAGGATTATGGACCAGCTTAGGATAACAGACTCAATCCCATGTTTGGGTCCAACTTTTTTAAAGGACTGGAATGCATATCGTTTGTCCTGTCCATTTTTCCCAATCCTCTCAAAAGGTGATTATACTTTCTTGAGAAAAAAAAAACATGGGACAGCATCGGACACCACTTGTCAGCTTACTCTCGATGATTATAGATCGGTGCCTTTGGAAGCATTTGATATTCGATTAAGGTGATTTTGGCATAGATGAGAAGTTCGTGATCTGAGATTGCTGATCAATCAGAGACTTTGAAGTCGGGGGTGTTCAACAATATATATGCGCACGCACACACACACATACACACACATGGTCAGATCTGTGTAGGAATGGCAATATTCCCCATGGGGACGGGGTTCCGTGGGGATCCACCCCGAATGGGATGGGGATAGGGGATAAGGTTTGGAAATAGGGACGGGGATGATGAAGATTTTTTTTCCACAAAGATTGACAGGGTGGGGACGGGGAAAGCACTCCCCGTCCCGCCCCGTTCCACTATATATGTATAAGATTTCATATGTTTATAAATATATAATATACAACGAAATTTATTTCTAAAAGTATATGCATCCATGAAAATGAGGATTGAAGCTATGAGTAATAGACAAATGAGGAGAATTTCATGTTTATTTTTTTATGGTTTTAAGCTTTTTTACGTTAAAATATTTTATAAGTGTTTAGTTTTCAAAGATTGTAATATTTTATTGAGATATTTTAATGACTTTATGGTTAATATTTCATTTGCATATATTTAGAATTTGATTTATTTATAAAATCTTTGATTTTGAACTAAACTCACGGTGCATATAAACTTTATTATTTGTTTTTACTTTAATTAAATTTTCAAATATATTTTATAATAGATGGAGAACGTGACGGGTATGGGGAAAGGCCCTTCGACGGGAAATCCCTATTCCCATCCCTGCTTCTATTTAAGTGGGGATGAAGATGAGGATGTAGATGATTTTTGGGGGTGGGGATGGGGACAGGAAAGTAATTCCCGGTCCCCTCCCACCCCGTTGCCATCCTTAGATCTGTGGCTAGGCCAAAAACAGGACAATCGAAAAAACGCGCCGCTGATGCTGAAGATCGCGATGAGAATTATGGAGGTAAAAAAAAATTGATTTTTGAATTTAGATCTTGAATTATTCTTCTTCGAAGATCTTCTATTTTGTCTTCGAGTTTCATGGTATATAAGACTTCATACTTGTTGATATAGCAAAAACTTTTTGATCTTTGCATGTTAAATGTTTGTCAAATTTCATCAGTCAAAAGATAAAACTAGATTTTTTAATTTATAAACAAATTTGTCACTTTCACGTGACATGTTGTCACGATCTTCTGTTTTGTCTTCAAGTTTCTTGGTATGTACAACTAGTACTATATGTTTTTTTGTTTTGTTTAATAAACCTTAAACAAATTTCAAATAATTGACAATAAATCAAACATATTTTGTTAGTTTTGTGTGTGTGTGTGTGTGTGTGTGTTTTTTTTTTTTTCCTAAGAAAATTCTACTCCTTCATCCAACCCTTGTATTTCAATCACCAAACATAGAATAGCGTTAACCAAAATCCAATCCTATCTTCTCCCATTCACTCTAATCCAATACTCTAATTTCATGCCATACAATTCTGTTTTATCCTACACACCAAACGGTTCCTCAAAGCATTAGGAGTTCTAGGAGTTAGGACCTCCATTTTAATACAAATTGTTACAACATGTTTTAAAATATAATAGCAATTTCTTTTTTTAACATTTTAGGAATGGCATTATCAGGTAATAATTATTATAAAACTAACGCGTATTAATTATTATGAAGCTGTTAATTTTCTATTTATGATAAGACAGGGGAAAATTGTGTGTTTTCTCTAATATACTCTTCTTCTAAAGATTGGGAGAAACTAAAGTCTTGTGTATATAACATTAACTGCCATTGGTTTATTCATGGTGTCCCAACGTCAGAAAGAAAAAAGTTTTTTAGTCCCATCCTCATGACCTTCATAGTATAAACCTTCATAGTATAAATACAACTAAAGCACCTACTATAATTTTAGCCAAAAAAAAAAAAAAAAAAGAGCACCTACTATAACCTCATTAATCACTTTGAAATTCTCCACCTATCAGGCACTTTAAAACGGGGGGGGGGGGGGGGGGGGGGGGGGTGGGTGGTGGGTTGTGGTGGGGAAGGACATAAATCCCAAAAAGGGGGGGAAAAAAATGAAGCACGCAAATTAAAAATAGGCAAAACAATTACCCATAAATTATACTTAACGCAAGCAGAAACAAATATAGAAATCGAGGCTATTGAAGGATCATAATCAAAAGAATAAAGATCGCACGCAAACTACAACAGATTAGCAAAGCATTAACCATATAATTACGTTGTTGCGTGCGTAATGAATAATGATCATGGTCGGGATGAGGAGCGATTTTCTTAGGACGAGACCACTATGCAGGTGAAAGGGAACATGCATTGTGAAAGGGAACATGCATTGTGAAACAACTTTGTCGTCAACTTGCAGAATATGATCCCTCACCACACAAATTGAACAAGCACATTCCCAACTTAGACAATCCTTCCATAGTCCTTTTTGCCACGGGATGACGGTGGAATGCTCGTGACGGGATGGTTGGCCCTACGCCCTACGATAGTATCAACCGCAATATGAGTTAAATCAATCCATGCCTTAAGGAAGGAAAGGAAAAGAAGGGAAAATAGAAAATGAAAAAAAATAAAAATAAAAATAAAACCATTATCATGAAATAAGTGGCAGCACATTAAAACTCCCAATTTTTACTTTTTTCCTGAGTGACAATTCTCTTTTACCCACACACGTATGGTGACGCACAGGAATGCTCAAAACCAGTAGGTACAAGGTAATAGATGTTACCCCATGACATGTTATTGCCAAATGAGCTATTTCCTGCCCCAGAATTATAGCCGGAAGGAGGCTGCTGGACCTTCATTTGGTTCCAATCATTGCCCCTAACTGCAGCAATAGGTCTCCCATGACTGTAACGCTGCTGATGCTGCTGGCCCAAACGGCTCGGAGAACCTTGTGAAGCATGTGGCATGAAATGAGAAGGTTTTGACATCAAATGTGAATATCCGGCATGTGCTGCATCAGGTGGAACGCCGCCGGCCATTTCTGAACGTGTCACTGATTGAAGAGGTCCATTTGGTCTGTAACAATATCACACCATAGATCAAAAGCAAACAACAAATAATCAAAATTTCGTGTATATGTACTATATATATACACGGTTTCAATACTTATATGCTCTCAAGTAACTTGATCCATGATATTAACAAATTTTTCAATACTATCTCAAGATAATATCAGTGCACATGAGATTTACTGTATATACATACATATACACATTTATGACAATATAACTTTCAGTTCAGAAAACAACGCACAGAGACAGAAAATTATAAAACTAAATCACTGGATAAATGAGACAAAACCTATGGCTTGTACTTGGCATGTGGTTGAATCTTCCTTGTTCAACCAAGTGTTCTGCAGATCCAAGATCCATAGCTTTGCTGAACTCAGTAGCTATGCAGTTCAGATCGGAACCATCTTCTTGCAAAAGAAGTTCATCGCTGTAGCAGAATTTAAGAATAACATTAGGAAAAAAAAAATACAAAAACAAGAAAAAAAAAGGTGCATTTCACATTGCTACAAAATGTATTTAGCACCATGTGAGGAATCCCATCTCATACTCTAAAACATGCCTATGCACATACAGTGACCAATGGACGAAAGACGGCGGCTGGACCTCTCAATTAATTAAAATCATTACTGTGATGAATCTAGTTTCCTCCAAATGTTACGGACAACAAAACTAGTAACCAATAGTCTAATTAGAAATGCATACATGTTGGTACAAACAAAGCATACGTTAATATTATTCATAGTAGCACTTAAAATGCTGTTAACTTACCTATAATTAGGATCCCAGTCCCCGGGATCAGGCAATGTCAGGCTACTCTCATGCTTATCATGAGTCACTCCTGTTTGTGAATATTGCACACCGGGACTGAGGGCAAAGAAGCCTGACGCACTTTGTACTGCAGAATAACTGGCAGAGATGCCACTGCCTCCTCCATGATGCTTCCACCTTGCAGCATTCGCGTTTGAATGCAGATGTGATGGTGAAGTACCGAGCAGTTGAGAGTTCCCCTCAGCCTGGCTAGAGCTGATGCCATCAGCGGATTGCCCTTGCCAATTTGAAGATGAAGTCTCTTGAGATTGAGAGCCTCCAGGGTATCCCCAACCTTTTCTTCTGTTAAACTGGCTAACAGCCGCCATCTTCCCTAAAGGTGATCCGTGACTACTGCCTCTTGCTGGAGAAGTCGGACCATAATGTCCCGGGGAACCAGCTGAAACTTGACCATACGAGCTTGGTGGAGTAAATTGAGAAGGACTAGTGCCAAGGGGCAGTGGTGCGAAATTCCCCGCTGATGGACTTATGCCAATGCCATTTCCATGTGAATAATGAACAACTCTCCGTCTAGAATCAGGACTACCTCCGAGCACCGACACATTACCTGGTACATGCATGTTCATGCCAGATGGGCCAACAGGCGAAAAATATGCATACATACTATTAGTATCGCCATAGCTTCCGTAGCTGCTTCCTAGCCCTGTACTATCATTGTAGCTGCCATAGCTTCCCATGCTGCCATAACTATTAGCATGCGCATATGGAACCATTTGCAAATGTGGGCAATTATGCACAGCAAACCTGTTCCTGCCTGGAATCTGCACAATGCAGAGAAGTAATTCAGTGCGGAAAACTGTAATATAGGTGATGTAGCAACACCGGATGAGAATATTCAACGTAATTCAAATATCAGAATGCTTTGAAACATGAAGGATTAAAAAAAGAAAATCAAGCTCACGTTAGGGGAGAGACCAGCAGCAAACCAATGCCCTCCACCAGGATGATGGTCCACCCTTACATTTTGAGCAACGGGCTATGAAAGAGGAAAAAGAAAGAAAACAAAATACATGTAGATATTAACGAAAAAAAAAATGGATGGGGTCATCTCTATCACACAAACAAATAACTAAACTGATATAGGTTGAGCAACTATCCATAAGTTGTCGTCCTTTAAAAGATCAGGACGAAGCATAGAAGCAAAATTTAATCACTGATAACAACTCCACTAGCAATACAAGTAAAACGGTTAACTTTCCTCGTATAACATGGGATCAAGATAAAAGCAATCTGTACCAACATTTCACAGATAATGTAGTGGCAACATAAATGTAGACGTATGGAGAGAATATCAAGTTTAACAATCTGTCTGAGGCCAGTTTCACCATGTTGTAATATCAACAAAGAAATTTAATGAAGCAATTCAGGAAGTAAAATACATGGATCCACTTACCACTCGAGGGGTCTCTGGCAGAGGTTTGTACGGACATGTGAAAGGTTCCCCTGTCACAAAAGGGTGTTTTGAAGCCTGCAGGCACATCATTACATCAGAAATAAAGCAACTCGTAAGAAGGAAATCTAAAAAACTGGAGATTATTAAGAACCTGAAAAGGTGACCAACGTTTTGCAGGATCAAACTCCACTAGTCCCCTCAGAAAATCAACCAAAGCTAGACGTATTTGACTTTCTGCCACACATATAATAAACAATTCATCAGTGACTTCATCAGAAGAAATTAACCTCATAGTCTATTGTGTTTAGGATATTAAAATCAATAGAACTTAATTGAAGGAAGTTAAAAGAAAAGAAAACCTTTAAAAATATCTTCCTTGGCCAAGTTCTTTCTATATGGGTAGCTGCTGACTATTGCTTCAAGATTCATACCATTGAAATACTCTTTACCAATGGATGGCTTTTTCAACTCTCTCTGAATTAAAAGTAGATAATGAACTTCCGCATAAGTGAACAAAATGATAAGAGTAATTTATTAAGATTATTGACTTTTTAAACGAAATCCCACTTAGAAATAGATGATCAAAACACTTCGAATTGGGATATCATCACTTTTTCCCCTTTAATTCATTGATTTTCCTTCAGCGAAAAGGATGGACGTCAAGACTTACAGCTTCATATTCTTCTTCTGTTAAAGCTTGATAAGCACTTCTTTTGCTGGCAGAATCTTCTCCATTTTCAATATTGTGGACGCTCCCGATGCACTTAAAAAACTTGCTTGTGTTTTTTGCCTCTTTAAGCAAATGATCAGGGGGTTGTCCTCTACAAAATTACAAGTGTATGCAAGAGGGTTTAAGAAATGATTGGAAGGGCAAATATATGCACCTTTTTTTTTTTTTTTAAATTATTTTCTTTCAAGACAAGAAACTGAAATAAATAAAAAAATAAAATAAAAAAGGAGAGCAAAGCAAAGCAGAAAGAGATAAAGAGGGACGGGACATCCACGCCCATGCAAAAAGAAGCAAAGGAAAACAAAGAACTAGTGGAGTCCAGAATTTGAACCCAATAACTTCAACTCCTTTGTACCAAAGTGCTAAGCCAAAACATCTCTAAAGCATAGATAACCAAATTTTAATCAACTTCAGCAAGAGAACTCTCTAGGTTAAATGGATCACTTTATATGATTAGTTGATTACTCATTCTTTAGTTGTTACCTTTGAGAATGACTAGTTCCTACTGTAAAATCTAGGATTCATATCATGCAACTGATAGGCTCAAGTTTCAACCACAAACATCTCCAGATTGATTTCAACGAAGTCTTTTTCAATCTTCCAGATTTCAGAACCGATGAGTAACTTTCACACCTATTACATGTGCAACCTGAAAGTGTGGAGCTTGTTCTTCAATTTTCTGAAATCTACATGTGTTTTTCTTTGCATATGTTCACAATACATTACACACTTGGGACGTAACTAAAAGAAGAAGGAATTTGGTTGAAACCTTGAAGAAACAATTAGTGTTATCCTTAATACAGTTGACTGGTAAAACCAATGAAAACATGTGTACTGCCTAATAACTGAACCAGAAGATAGACGCGTACCCGAGTATCTCAATCATTCTTTTTAGAAGATCAAATTCTGAAGCTCCTGGGAATAACGGCAGACCTAAAAACAATTCAGCAACTATACATCCAAAGGACCACATATCGATAGCAGTAGTATATCTGGACAGGTGTCAAGGACCAAACCAACGGCGCATGAGAACAGGACAGAACACAAAGGCATAAATGGGGATCATAATCAGCGAATCTCATACCTCTAATACGAAAATGAAAAAAAAAAAAAAAAAATCTTGCTTCATTGTTTGGTTTTTACTTTCACAATAGATCTTTTGGTTTACATCCAATTATTGTAAGTAGCATGCCAAATGAAGTCAACGATATGGGTTAAGAAAGTATCCAATTGTTGGTTTTTGGTTGGAAAGTATAGTCCTAGAAGGGTAGATTTGAAAAAGGTCAAAAGACAGCTTAGATGGGATCAATTTAGCTCAAATTAACTGCTCACATGCTGTTATAATTTGTTATGCAGCTTTCACTGTCATGTAAAGATTCTAAACTTTACAAGGATTGAACTTGCGTTCCAAATAATTATAGGCGAAGTGAGTTCCAGCCTAACACAAAAGTTTAATGAGAAAGATAAATAACAAAATAATCAACGGAGAACGAATTAACTTTTATTTAAAAGGATACTGATACCCAAGAACAACTTCAGGAGATCTGTAGTACCGACTCTGCACATAAAGTGAAAAGCATACATTTAAAACTTGGGTCTGCAAGATGGAAATGAAACAGAAAACTAACCTATTCTTACAAACCTGAATGTAGGAGTAAACTGTACGGTCCTCCATGCATGCTGATCCAAAGTCAATAATTTTAATCTCGGCTGGCCTAACACTGTTTCTTTAAAGACAGAACGACGCAGTTTAACATATGAAGATCCGCTAAAATAACGGTTCACAATGCATCGTCATAAAAATAAAATGACTCACCTTGTGCACAAGAGTATATTTTCTGGTTTCAGATCACAATGTATTATCCTGGCATCTTTTAACAGAGCCAATCCACGTAGAATCTAATTTTTTTTTTTTTTAATAAACAAACAATAAATAAAAGAGTTAGTACAAAACATCATGGGAAGAACACACATGGTACATATGTGATGAGAAGAAAATGCATTGTAGGGACAAATTTAATCCCCAGCGAAAAGTACTGCCAAACCTGTTTGGAAAACAACTGTACAATGCTCAGTGACAATCCCCTAAATTGATTGATCTTGATAAGCTCATACCTGAAGGACTATAAAATGTTAAAATCATGTTGCAGTGCACCAAACAAGAAACATTGTTTCGCAATATGTATAAAGATAAAGTAATTTATATGATAAAACAAAAAATAAAATAAAATAAAGTGAAATAAAATAATAATTAATGACTTACAGGTTTGAGTCGAGAAGTTCAAAGGAAATGCATAGATGACGCTGGTAAACAAAGTAATCATAAATACGAACAACGTGATGCTTATCCTCAGGATCATACTTGGTGTTTAACTGCACATAGCAAACAAAGAAACGGTTAGAATTATAAAGAGTTTTTGGGTAATTGGTTAAAAAAAAAGGGAGGGAGGGAGGGATGGGAAGGGATAAAATGAGATTACGCTAGTCAAAATAGCAACTTCGACCAAAGCCTGTTGATAGTAGGCAGTTTGATTTTTGATGATCTTGACAGCAACAAAGCTGCCGGTATCAGGAACCCAGCATTTAGCCACCTGGCCAAAAGTACCATGGCCAAGAACATCTTTGACGATATACCTCCGTTGCGTTTCCAAATTAATCAAGACGTAGTTGGCACTGAGAATGAGGTCGGAGTTGACATTATCCAAACCGTCATTGAGGACTCCAATGGAGGGGCTGGTCAAGTATCTCTTAGGATTCAATTCTTCAGAATACCGAAATTGGGGATTGCATATTTGGTATGTTTCAATTATGTCCTTGGTCAGTCTAGCCACCAACTACACAATCGAATCGAATCGAACCGAATTGAATTCGAATGGAATCAAATTAAAAGTTGTGTATGTTGTGTTAGTTGATGATGACTATGGTGTATATAGGAGATATATATAAAATATATATATATATATATATATATGCATTTACAAAAACAACTCTAACAATTTGAAAAATAGTCTATCAGTAAAGAAAGAAAGGAATTTCAAAGAGAATAAACAATGTGCAGCTAAAATGTGTTTAAAATTAAGAAGAGAAAAAGGACTCACAGGTCTTCTGACGACGACGCGAAGAGATTGAGAATGAGATTGAGATTTGGATTGAGGCGAATAGGGAGTGAAGAGGAGGGACTTGGGACGCCATACGGAATCCGATTCCACCGAGTCCTCGGAATCGGATTCAGCAAAACCACCTCTATTAGTATCAGCATTAGTATTAGCATTAGGATTAGGATTACTAATACTAACACTAACACTAACACTAGGCCGAAACCCATCCATTTCCTTCTCCATTAACAATTTTACAATTTTACAATTTTACAATTTTTACTATACTTTACAATACAAAGCCCCTTTCTTCCTTTCTTGCTTCCTTTCGTTTCCCTCCTTAATCTCATAAGAACATCGCCAATGGAATTGGAATTTAGAAAATTGGAAATTCTACCCCCACCGACTCCAATCCCATCATTCAACTTCGACTCCAATTTCAACTTCAATTTCAATTTCTCAAATATACTACAACCATATGAATATCAATATCTTCTATTTATATATATATATATATATATATATTATCACCCAATTCAATCACAAATTTACAATCGTAGAATCACTTACACAATGGACTTATTATTAACTCAATAAATACCAAATGAACCTGGGCGGGAATTCAGCCGGATTCCGATTCAGACAGACTTAGTTGAGATTTTTTTCCCCCCTTCAAAATCAAATTTCTCTATTTTACGGTTACGGGAGGATGTCCACCGTCTTTCTTCTTCTACGAATGACGGACTCACTGCGGGACTTTTCTTTCTTTCCTTCCTCTTTTCCCTTTTTCTTTTCTTTTCCTTTTATTTGTATATATAAATATATATATATATATATAAATAAAAGACTCTCTCTCTCTCTGATTCAACAGAGCAAAATATATCGCTAAAAATATAAAAAATAATAATTACAAAAAAAAAAAACAAATCTTGAGCTCTTTTTTGGTAGTGGGCTTTACTTCGAAATTTCTTATACGGGGCTGTAGCTTATTGGGCCTATATTCTCTGCAGGTGAAGAGTCCCAATGGACCAGGTTTCACACTGGGTTGTTCCCTTTTTTTTGCATGTTGTTAGGAATTTTGCCACAAATGAGGATAAAGGTCCACAAATCCCGCTCTTTTAAAACCTCCGGACAATTTTGACATTGATTTTGGACACTTTACCTTTTTACCACCCAAAGATATCAGTCAAAAGTCTCAAATTGTCCCTGTATATAAAAAAGAATCAACCAACAGTGACCACCAATAGTGTTGGTTGCCGACTCTGGTTGTTGGCGTTGATCACCGGAATATTTTAGTAGAATGTTTTGGATATTCTATTAGAGTATTATTTGTTTTCAACATGGATGGCTGAATGTCTTCGGCTTCGGTCACCAGTGCCAATCACCGGAAAAAAAAAAAAAAATCAAGTTGTTGTTAGAAATCAAAACTTAACATTATAAAAAGTCTAATGGGGAATTTGGTTCACTCATTCAATAGGAATATTAAGTAGCACCTAGGCGGTACTGAGTTACCTGCATGCGTAATTTCTTCAGTTTAGGCGCCTCAGTGCACATAACAAGCGCTTAGCTAGGCGCTTGCAATTCAACCCTAATTGACTCCTTAATTAGCCTGCTTGATCAAAATCTCTTTGACACCTTAAATCATCTCCAAAAGCTCCAATTCTTTGCGACTCATGATTTCTAACCTTTTTCTGCAAAACAAACACAAAACACACATAAACCAACAAAAACTCCAGAGAACTAACCGAATATTAAGCTTAGAAATACTCAACCCGTGAGTAAAATACGCGAACAGTACCCTACGCAATGCCCTAAATCTAACATAGCGGCACTTTAATTTAAGGAATGACGGGGCCCGGTGGTGGGAGACGTTTGACAAGCGGGGGGCGTAAGGAACAAGCTTTTATACAACGGGGGGTGTAAGGAATATTTTTTTTTAAAAGTAGTTCAATGATTCTTTTCTCTCTTTGAGATAAGATTTAACGAAACTGATAAAGTTGTAGTTTTATTTTATTTTTATGAAGTATTATTTTATGAACGTCGTAGATATATAAATAAATATAATATACATGTATAAAGTCATAGATTACTTATCTTTAAAAAAAATAGCTGTAAGAATAAATGACAAAAAAAAAAAAAAGATTGTTTAAAAAATAGGGGGGCTATTTAAAAGGATTGTTTAAAAAATAGGGAGTTATCTATTGATTATTGATTAGTGAGTATAAAAAGGATAACTAGTAGAATTAACTTGTAGGGATTTTTTTAGAATAATGATAGAAGTGTAGCAAGTAATAATGAATATTTAAATTTTAATTAGTAGATAATTTAAGAAAGGAGTGTTAATTGACCCCCTAATATAAATAACAAACGTTTATGCTTTTGAAGCAATGCAACAAAACATTATCACTTAGCTACTTCCATATATAGTATTTCTTTTTTTTTTCTTTTTTTTTTACAAAAATATTATCTAACCGCTATTAAATGGAATAAATATCGTACTATGTTCTGTTTGCCATGTGAGACCGATACGTTACATGTAATAATCGAAAATTTTACGGACTCGTGATTTCCTTATATATAAGGAAATTTAAGTCCGTACTATGTGTATATGTGATGTTTCATGAAAATTATGAATATCAATGTGAAATTCATAATTTTATTATCAGAATATATTTGAGTTCTTATAGTATCGTAAGACTCGATGATGATTTACTTTTTTATTCTGGCCTATGTATGACCAGGATAACTTATGACATGTATAAGATGGTATTGCAGTATAATAAGCAGTATTGAAATTATACTGCAGCCGACCGTCATTAGGGATGCAGAGTTAAGAATAAGGTATGGGATCACTTTAGAAAAATCAGGAATAATATTTGGAGCAAGGAGGACTAAGTAGTTTCAAGTCTTAAGAAAAATTCATACGCAGTCCAGTTAAGTGCAGATGAATTTTGGATTGCAGTTCAATATTACAATACTATTTATAGTTAAAACAGTATTGGTATTATCTGGATTAATAAGGAAATAGATTGTATATTAGGAGGAAGTGCCAAATGGAGCCCTATTTGGAGGACACCTCATCCAAGATAAATCTGTGAATTTTGAGATTTTTGGAAATTATGGAAATAATTACGTGGATAATTATGAAGAGATTTCTTGGCCTAAAATCTCTCCACATGGCCGGCCACCTAAGAGGGTTTTTGGGTAAATATTTTATTTTTAGGGACAAATATATAATTTTAAGAATAAAAATAATTGTTGGAAATTAGGTATTTTTCACCTATAAATAGTTGATGTTGGGTTGTTGGTGAACCATTTAGTTGAACCTCAAAACTTTTGGTTCTTTTCCAACTTCTCCTCTAGCCCTTAGGAATCGACCCACGTTTCCGCTGTGCACGTTGTCCACGGTATTATTTCGATCCTAAACTTATAATTTAAAAAAGTAAAAATGAAGTTAAAAACCAAAATAGAAACTAGAGCACAATCAAGAGACAAGGTGCGTGTCTTGTACACTGCTATATATTATACATAGATAAATATATATGTTCATTTACATAAATAGACATACACTAGCTAATATCAATTCAAATGTCTCCTTATGTCGCATAATAATAATAATTTTTTTTTTTCAATAATTAATTGCTTCCTTACGTCACTGTTACTATATTTAGGTAAGAATAATACTAAGGTAAGCAAGCCAGTTGTCACATCCTCCTATAACTCAAGCATGACATGTCCCATAAAGATTAAAGATTAAAGAGCCAAATTCTTGAGGAAGAGAGTTCCAAAAAAAAGGGGCCAAAAAGAAAAGTAAATGGTTCTAATAGCATGAGATTGACTGATCCAGTGGTTTCAGAGTTCTATGACAAAATTAGAAATTTGATTTATTTATTTATTTTTATATATGAGGTTTTAGTTAGTTAACGTTCTTTTCTAGCTCCTAACTTGGAAGGGACGTTACATGAAGAGAGAGGTATGGACCCCACACGTTAATTTAAAAATATGACCTATATTTCTTTTAGTATATGGTGTTACACATCTCATGTGGTGTTGGACACCACCGGTGTCTTTTAGAATTGCTCTTTAGGTAAAGATTTGAAAATTGGAATTATGTAGATGATTTGTTCTTGAGATAGAATAATATTTTTTCTCAAAAAACGTGAATTTTCTTTTTCAATGAGAGGTTGTAGTTGTGATTCCATTCTAACATGCAGCCATGCAGGAGTTCATTCCATCTCCATTTATGCTCCATTTAGAATGAGAAATAGAAACATAAATTGAATTCTAAAAATCTAAAGGACCCGGCATATGGTGCAACAATCAGCTTCCTAATTTATGTTGACATTCAGTTTCTTCCAAGTTCAAACTAGCTCTAGAAGGATCCTTCTACAACTTGCTCCAGAGCGGCCAAGTTATTATGGCTTCGATGTCCCATCACAGGCTGTAATGCATGGACGTGATTCTGATGCCCGTAACCTATGCCCGAGCCATTCTGAGATGCATTTGAAACCTTTTAGGAGGAGTGGCCAAGGAGTGGCGAAGAAACCAAAACACAGGAATCTAAAAACTGAGATGTTTTGCCAAATAGTTTACAAATCAACATCAAAGTGTGATGAGGACATCAAGGCTCAATGGAATTCTCACGAACCGATTCAAGTTCCAGTTGGTCCGGTGACTAGAGCTCGAGCTAAAAGATTCAAACAAGAGTTGAATAACTTAGTTCAGAAAGTTCTACATCAAGAAGAGAGCATGTTCACTACTGATGGTGAACAAAGATTGATTTTACTCATCAAATTTGACCCGGAAGAGAGCCAAGATTGATGTGGACATTTTATTTTCCAACGTTGAAGTGGACGTTATTTTCCAACAAAGAATCAAGTCAAGATTACGTTTTCAAGAGTTCACAAATTTCAAAATTCAAAACAAGATCTGATCAAGATTTGATTTATTTGTAATCTGATTTTTAGTTTAAATTTTGAATTAATTCTGAATTTAATTATATATTTTTAATTAAATCTGATTCCTAAGTTTTTAGGAATGTTTATCCTTAATGGTTGATTAGGAATTTTACAAATTGTAACTTTACCTATATAAGGCTGATTTCAGATGATGGAAATAAGATTTTGATGTTTATTCATATTGTGAGTTATTCTTCTTGAGTTCTTGAAGAAACTTATTCGAACTTATCAAGGATTCCTTGTGGCGTTCAAATTGACTTATCAAACGGACTTCCATAACCGTTTGTGGCATCTTCACCATACCAAGGTTCTTGCTTTGCTAAGCAACGGGTCACGGTTTCCATCAAACTTGAAAGATCTTGGGTTGTTGTTTCTAGATTTGGTATCGGGTTTCGTCATGTTGTTGGCATGGTTCGTATCAGTTGGTATCAGAGCCTAGGTTCCCCGGGTTTGCCTATCCCTTTCTTCTTTCTTTTCTTTTTGTTTTAAATTCGTCCAAAAAAAAAAAAATCGGAATACAGTAAAAAAAAAAAAAAGAATTCTTATTGCTGCACTAGAAATCCGATTGTGCTCTCCTTAAATCTATGATATTAGTGTTTGATTCAGAGTTGAATTACTTGCTTTGAGATTGAGTTCTACTAGGATTTCAAAAAAAAAAAAAAAAAATCGATTCCCACTAGGTTTACAAAACCTAGAACCTTGAATTAGGCTCCCAGTGATTACAAATCCGAAAAAAAAAAAAATCCGTGACAAAATTTGATCCGTTTGGTTTACTCCTTGTTTGAATTGCTGCTTGAATGCTTATTATTATTGTTCGATTAGTTTTGAAAGAACTAGAAGAAGAATACGAGTGGAAAAAGGCAGAGCATGTGAGCGTGTTAGAGGGTAAAAGCCAATTAACTTGAGTGAAACACGAGTGAATTTGAGTAAATTATTCTTCGAGCGAAACACGTGAGGGAGTGTAGTGAGGTCCTTTTTTATTTTTATTTTTTCCATACTGTTCTAACCTTGTTTGCAGATTTCAATCATGTCGCAAGATCAAGAGAAGAACACAAACGAAGAGCTTCCGCCAACCAATCTTCCAAACCTGCAAATGCAAGCGTTATTGGGGGAGATGAAACGGATGATGAGGGTGGAGTTAGAGCATATACATGAGAGGTTGGATAGGGTAGAAGAGGGAACACAACGGGGACAACCACCGTTTGCTCCGAACGCTCCAAGGAGGAACATGTTGCATCAAAGGGAAATTGGGGAAGTTGGTGAATTTGAAGGTGACGGTTTAGAGGAGGAGTTTGATAGGATGTCCGTGAGCAGCCATAGGAGATTTGGTCGGGATAGAGAAGCTAGGAACCGGGTGGATAACAACTTGGGAAGTATTAAGATGAAAATTCCTACGTTTCAAGGAAAAAGTGATCCCGAAGCATAACTCGAGTGGGAAAAGAAGACGGAGCTAGTTTTCGATTGTCACAACTACTCCGAACTAAAGAAGGTAAAACTTGCTGCAATTGAATTTACTGATTATGCTATTGTATGGTGGGACCAGTTGTGCATCAATAGCAGGCGGAATGGAGAACGTCCTATTGAAACTTGGGATGAGATGAAGAGAGTAATGAGACGACGATTTGTACCCAGTCACTACTACCGAGATCTATACGTTAAGCTGCAAGGTCTCCATCAAGGTAACCGAAGCGTTGATGAGTATTACAAAGAAAAGGAGATGGCTATGATTAGAGCCAACGTGGAGGAGGATCGGGAGGCGACAATGACCAGATTTTTGAATGGTTTATACCGAGAGATTGCTAATACCATCGAGCTGCACCATTATGTGGAATTGGAGGATTTGGTGCATATGGCAATCAAGGTTGAGAGGCAACTGAAGAGGGGTGGTACACGACCAAGGCCATTCCCACAAACTTCAAGTGCAGCACCTTGGAGGTCGAACTACCCAAAGAAAGAGGAAAACCAGTCCACGTCCAAGGGCAAACCTGAACCCAAACCAGCCGCCATTACTATTGCCTCTCAAGGTAAATCAGCCCCTACTTTGACTCGTAATAGTGAGATTAGATGTTTCAAATGTCATGGGAGAGGGCACATAACAAGCCAATGTCCAAACAAACGAGTTATGGTGATTCGGGAAAATGGTGAAATTGAATCTGAGGATGAAGCTGCTCTAGAGGATATGCCACCATTGGAGGACGCCCCAATAGGGGATGAGGAGTTCGAGGCAGATCATGGTGAGATATTTGGACTAGTCGCACGACGAGCCTTAATCTCTACTCTTGATGCTAAGTTCCTTAGGTTTAAGCACATTAAAGAACTTTATCATGATGACCATGACTTTGGGCAAGTTTATAGTGCTTGTGAAAAATCTGCCGATGGTAAGTTCTATAGGCATGATGGCTTTTTGTTTAGAGAGAATAAGTTATGTGTGCCTAATTGTTCAATAAGGGACTTGTTAGTTCGGGAATCCCATGGTGGAGGGTTAATGGGACACTTTGGAGTCGCTAAGACTTTAGCTATGTTACAGGAGCACTTCTATTGGCCACATATGAAACGGGATGTAGAGAGAGTTTGTGGTAGATATGTCACTTGTAGGCAAGCTAAATCGAGGGTTCAGCCGCATGGTCTTTACAAGCCCCTACCTATTCCTAGTTCACCTTGGATTGATATTTCAATGGATTTTATTTTGGGTTTACCTAGGAGTAGGCGTGGAAGGGATTCTATCTTTGTGGTTGTAGATCACTTTTCTAAGATGGCTTATTTTATCCCTTGTCATAAGACTGATGATGCTTCTCATATTACTGATTTGTTCTTTAGGGAGATTGTGAGATTACATGGTATGCCTAGGACAATCGTGTCAGATCAGGATGCTAAGTTCTTGAGTTACTTTTGGAAGACATTATGGGGAAAACTAGGAACGAAACTTTTGTTTTCTACAACTTGTCATCCTCAAACAGATGGTCAAACAGAAGTAGTTAATAGGACTTTATCCACTTTGTTGAGGGCTGTCATTAGTAAGAACATCAAGACTTGGGATTGTTTACCACATGTTGAGTTCGCTTATAATCGTACGATTCATTCTGCTACTAAGTTCTCACCGTTTGAAATTGTTTATGATTTTAATCCTTTAACTCCGTTAGATTTGTCACCTTTACCTGTTTCCGAGCATGTGAACTTAGACAATAAAAAGAAGGCAGAACTTGTGAAGCAACTCCATGAGAGGGGACGGCTCAACATAGAGAGGAGAACTGAGCAATACATCAAGCAAGCTAACAAGGGACGTCACAAGCTGGTGTTTGAACCTGGTGATTGGGTGTGGTTACACATGAGGAAAAAAAGATTTCTGGCGCAAAGACGTTCTAAGTTACTGCCCCGAGGAGATGGTCCGTTTCAAGTGCTAGAACGGATCGATGACAATGCCTACAAACTTGACTTACCTGGTGAGTACAATATTAGTGCTACTTTCAATGTTACTGACTTAAGTCCGTTTGATGTAGGTGATGATTTGAGGACAAATCCTTCTCAAGAGGAGGGGAATGATGAGGATATCAAGGCTCAATGGAATTCTCACGAACCAATTTAAGTTCCAGTTGGTCCGGTGACTAGAGGTCGAGCCAAAAGATTCAAACAAGAGTTGAATAACTTAGTCCAGAAAATTCTACATCAAGAAGAGAGCATGTTCACTACTGATGGAGAACAAAGATTGATTTTACTCATCAAATTTGACCCGGAAGAGAGCCAAGACTGATGTGGACGTTTTATTTTCCAACGTTGAAGTGGACGTTATTTTCTAACAAAGAATCAAGTCAAGATTACGTTTTCAAGAGTTCACAAAGTTCAAAATTCAAAACAAGATCTGATCAAGATTTGATTTCTTTGTAATCTGATTTTTAGTTTAAATTTTGAATTAATTCCGAATTTAATTATATATTTTTAATTAAATCTGATTCATAGGTTTTTAGGCATGTTTATCCTTAAGGGTTGATTAAGAATTTTACAAATTGTAACTTTGCCTATATAAGGCTGATTTCAGATGATGGAAATAAGATTTTGATGTTTATTCATATTGTGAGTTATTCTTCTTGAGTTCTTGAAAAAACTTATTCGAACTTATCAAGGATTCCTTGTGGCGTTCAAATCGACTTATCAAACGGACTTCCATAACCGTTTGTGGCGTCTTCACCATACCAAGGTTCTTGCTTCGCTAAGCAACGGGTCGCGGTTTCCATCAAACTTGAAAGATCTTAGGTTGTTGTTTCCAGATTTGGTATCGGGTTTCGTCACGTTGTTGGCGTGGTTCGTATCAAAGTGACTGTAGGAATGCAATCAGATTCAACTAAAACAGGGATATATAAAGGAAGAAATACTTGCCATGCCTGCAAGATAAGTTAGGGGCTTAATTCCAAACTGACGGTTGAAATTGCTGACCCATATATATATATATATATATGTTAGATCCGTTTTTATCAATTTACCGAATTTGATTAAATTATTAAAATTAAGTAAATAAAAGAGACACATGCAATTTTACGAGGTTCGGTCATATCTACTCGTCGTGGTCACGCTCAGCTAGCAAATAATCCATTAATATCAAATGATTACAAGCACTCTCGGCTTTATACAACCCAAAGACTCCCTCTTCCTATTGTAGCCGGTTGTCTTGTACCCATTAGCTGGATCTATTCGGTGAGCACCACTTGTCTTGTTGTTGAACTCCTTTCAACTGAAAACGCCTTCTCCTAAAAGCTTCAAGTTCTTCTCCCAAAGACTCTAAATTCTTCTCCCGAAGAATAATAGAACACAAAAACTTCAAAGTCTCAAGATCCACGTGAATAACTATGTGCTCTACACTTTGCAAACTATTTTTGAGACTTTATATAAGCAGCAACATCAAAACTCTAAGCAGATCTCAGATCTATACTTCAAAATTCGTATTTCATTCAAACTTTGAACTTGTTACAGATAATATTGAAACATATTCTGTAACAACCCAAAAATTCAAATTCTAAATCTGTTTATTTTAGAAAACAGATTTTACCATCATTATCTGAGTATTTTCTCAATAGACACTAGTACAAAAATCGGCTTCCACGACCGTTTTTGAAAACCCAGTTTCGCGCCGTGTTTTTGACATACTTTCCACGACCATTTTTTAAAAAACGGTCGTGAAAACTCTATCGTGGAATCCACATTTTATAGTAGTGATATTGCACATCAATCTCCAAAATCCTCTGCATAATAATCTCCATTGAAATCACAACCATTTAAAGAATAAATCTTGGATTTTTGAGATCCTAATTTAAATAGGATTAGGAGATCCCATTTAAACTAGATTTTCCTTTTTGAAAACAAATCCACAAGATTTCCCTTTTATAATTCTACAGCATTATCCATTCCTTAATTATCTCTCTAGATCGCATTCAAACTGAATTTGCCACATCATTCTCAATTCGAGTCAAATTCTCAAAAGTCTTCAAGTTACGATCTGCTTCAACCTGTAACACAGTTGTTGTAATATTTTGCAACACAACCTGCACTTAAATTCCTAAACAGTTTTTGGTTTTTCCTAAATTGCCATAAATGCCAATATTAAAAACCTAACAATATATATATATAGTTTCCGTTATGGTCATACCTCATAGGTGCAACCATAAATGGCGGGTTTCCGTTTCCCATGTATTGGGGCACAGGATCAGATATAACAACACCACCACCACCACCACCACCACCAACAGGATGTCCTCTGTTTGAAGGAGGAACTAAAGAACATGGGAGTTCAGAGACATTAAAATGTTGGTAATTTCCATGGAAACCTATAGGAACTTTACTCTTGCATGGACCTCTAGCACCATCCATAAAAAAGTGATTAGTAGTTCTTCCAAATTCACTACAAGAATTTAAACTTTCAGCGACTAAAAAAAATGGTAGCTAAAGAGACGTTTCCAAGACCAAATTTTGTAGAATATTAAGTTGACATATGTAAGTGAATTAATTGTCTTTTTATTCTCATTTTTTGAAAAAGTCAGTTGCTAGTGCATTTAATCGTGAAAAGTCAGGTGCTTATATGGGTGGCTCGAAATCTCTAATTCAATATTTGAACGAATATCCGGTAAATACTTTACTTTAAGTAATGTTACGATTTGAATCATATATTTTCCTAAAATAAGAGATAATAAATGATGTTGTTATTGATTAATGATTTGAATATAGAACACCCAATCAAGTTCAGATCCGACAAGCTCAGGAAAGTATTTAGATGTCTTTAAATTAACCCATTGGAGTGAAAAACATGGTTGGCAAAGTTACCGAGCTGAGGCGGATTATGTAAGATCAATCTTAATTACTAGACTTCATCAACTATATACTTTTTATTTATATATATTTATAACACTTTGAATCTCGTAACATCGCATGATGGAAATAAGTAATGAAAGATTAAGCCAACTACCAGAGGGTTCGTAACTCGATTCTAATGATGAAGAAGATATCTACTCTCAAGTGTTGATGAATGAAAGGTATAAAAAATATGGGTTTAAGCATGGAACATGTCCTGTGATTAAAAAGAGACAATTGAGCAGCTCTGGAGGACCTACACAACGATTGTTGGTCGAGAACCTTAGAATCGAAGTTGCGAGCAATAAACAGTGAGTACAGATACGGAAGACAGGATGAAAAGACAAGATGAGATGATGAAAAGACATGATGAGAGGTTGAAAAAACAAGACGAGCTAATCCGACAACTTCTTCAACAACTTAATCCGCCTTCAAATCATCCAGGACTTTTCTCCCAAAGGCAAAATGGACCACCGTTTGATAGTTTATCCTTTTGTTTTAATTATAGTTTATCCTCGTTTGATACCTATTATAGTTAAACATTTACTATAAATTGTTTAATATGTTTAGAGATTTGGAGTCTCTTTAGTTAATATAACATATTTTCTTGCATAATCAGTTTTTATGATTATATATTTATAGATTTAAAAATATGTGACTATTCTCTACAGGCTGTAAATATTACTGCTATCAAAAAAAATTGGTCGCTCAAACTTTCAACTAGCAAAATATTTGGTAGCTAAAAGCTTTGCAAAATATGTTTTGCTACCAAATAACATTTGGTTGCGGAATATTTTCGCTACCAAACTATAATTTTTTGCTACCAAATTTAAAGCAAGAATTTTTGCTACCAAACGGAATCCGGGACTAAATTATTGGTAGCTAAAAATTTTAGAGATTCATTCCGTGACCAAATAAATTTTGGTGGCCGATTTATTTCGCTACCAAATTATGCTTTTCTGCTACCAAATTTTGGTAGCTGAAAGCAGTACTTTTTGTGACCAAACATAATCCGGGACCAAATATTTGGTAGCAAAAGACCTCATTTTGGTCGCGCAAAACTCCTATGATGATGTGTATCGGCGACCAAAAATTTTCGGCTACCAAATTTTGGACCGCAATATATGGTATCCCTGCCATGTTCTGCTACCAAATTTTGGTAGCGGAATCCACTTATTTGGTCGCCGATTTTTCGGAGACCAAAATTTTTTTGGTCGCCAATACCTAATGTGACCAACTTATGGGGACCAAATGGCAACCAAAGTTTTTTGATGGCGGAAGGTAATGGCGACCAAAAAACAGACATTCTGCCACCAATGTTTTGGTCTCAGAAGGTGAAAATTCTTGTAGTGATTCATTTGCAGAAATTCTGACAGCTCCATAATGGCTGGAAGATGGCATTTGATCAGAGGTTCCATGATTTAAAGGAATAGGTAACACCCCCATCAATAGCTGAAAAGATTTCAGGAACAGGAACTCCTAAACCAAGATTAAGCTGGTGATGATGCAAACCCCTTGTATTGTCATATAGTTCCGCAAGATATTGGGTATCGAAATTATTAGTATTCCCTTTAGCTGTCTCCATTGGGCGAATATTTGGCTATTGGAAGTTTGTCGTATGATAACTCTATGAAATAGAGTTATTTAGCATACTTTTAAGCTTATTAATTGTTATTATTTTAAAGATAATATGCCTTAGTTTTTGTATTTTATTTAATATTAATTAAATTGTCTTAGTGGAAGAAAGAGTGAAAAGTTGTGAGTAATTTTGGCTTTTAGCACATTTTTAAGCTTTATTTTGTGTTACTTTACAGCTGGAGCCCACTAAGCCAAGAAAAGAGTGGAGGCCCACTTGACCAAAGGATAGGCAGTCTTGCTGTTGGATTTCTTCAGTTTTGCTGCAGAAATGCTATAGCAACGCTGCAGCAAAGCGCAGCAGTGAAGAAGTAAATTAAAAGCTTGTGGACCCAAGTTTGGTTTTACAGCTGGCAGTGTTTCATTTGCCCATTTTGCTTACACACGCCAGCTGTAAAAAGGCCACCATTTTGAGCCATAAAGAGGGCACGTGCATCTAGGGCATTTGTGTGTGTATTGGATGAAAAGGGAAAGTGAATGAGCGAAAAGATAGAGCAGCCGTCGAGGAGAGAAAGGAGGCAGAGAGAAAATACACCATTTTTGGGCAAGAAAGAGAGAGAGCTGAGCTGAAGTTTAGCTTCCATTTTTACGCCTATTTTGGAGAACGAGCTCAGGAGAAGAAGGCCGAAGGACGAGAAGGACCATCTCTAGCCGTTTGGAGTTTTTCTTCTTCTTGCTCTGTCTTGATTTATTTTCTGATTTTTGTATGCTGTTGAACTATGGATGACGAATTTAAGCTTGTTTTTGTAATCCGAAACATGAGCTAAATTTCTTAGCTAGGATTGTTAATGAACCCGAAATTGGGAGGATGATGTGAATGTTTTGTGAAATGCTGAGTAAATCTCTTTCCTGTTCGTCCAAATGTTTTGAATGTTTAATTTCTATTGTTGATTGGCCATCAATATATAGGAAACTAGGCTTGCTTAATTCTGGAAAGGTTAATTTGAGCTGGAAATACTTTGGATGATGCAAGTTCAATATGCTTTTTGAAGTTTATGTTGATTTGTGAATGATATAGGAATATGTTGTTTACCTTGTATAACCCATTGAAATTGGAGCATGAATTTGTGTTCTGAGAACTAGATTCACATAGGAATATGTTGAAAAAGGTTTAAAGAATTGTTAATCATAATTAATTCGGAAGAATTTTGTGATAAACTTGAATTTCGGTTAACAGGACAGGTTTTGCTGCAGCATTCCTACAGCATTCGGGTCAGACTTGCAATGGAGGGGGATTTGGCAATCCTAGCTTAACTCTCATTCTTGATTTACAAACTCTTGATTGGATATTGTTCTTTTTGTCTATAGTAGTGCCTTTTCATTGTACCCATTTGATTTCATTAGTTTACTGCACTTTTCTCATTTCAATTTCCAAACTCATATTGATTTGTGTTTTATTTTTTTTGCAATTTATTTTAGCAATTCAATCCCTGTGGAGACGATACTCAACTCACAATCTATATTACTTGTGCGATTACGTACACTTGCGTAGTTTTAAATACACTAGATAATCGCGAACAAGTTTTTGGCGCCGTTGCCGGGGATTGAAATCGTTAAAAATATTTGTAAAAGTTATTTTGTTTTAGTTCTTGTTTTTGCATTTTCTTATTGGTTGAGTTTTTGTATTTTCAGGAGTTTTCTTTCTCTGCATGCATAACCAACGAAACCAAGAGTTGCTGCCCTTGGATCCAGAAATTGAAAGAACCTTTCTAGCAAGGAGAAGGGAGCAACAAGGTCTAGCGGGTGTGGGAGAAATAGCAGAAAGAGTTGCTGTCAATATGGCTAATGATGGGCAGCCCTTGAACGTCAACAATCTATTGCCTCAGCCAGTTTTGGTGGATGACAGAGACAGGGCCATTCGAGACTATGCTGTGCCTATTCTACATGGGCTCAATCCGGGCATTGTTAGGCCAGAAATACAGGCGCCACAGTTTGAGCTTAAACCGGTCATGTTCCAAATGTTGCAAACCGTGGGTCAATTCAGTGGAATGGCAACTGAGGATCCCCATTTGCATCTCCGGTTATTTATGGAAGTGAGTGATTCTTTCAAGCTACCAGGGGTGTCCGAAGAAGCATTGAGGCTGAAGTTATTTCCTTACTCCTTGAGGGATAGAGCTAGAGCCTGGCTTAATTCGCTGCCACCGGATTCAATAGCAACATGGAATGTCTTGGCAGAAAAGTTCCTCATGAAGTACTTTCCTCCAACCAAGAATGCTAAGCTCAGAAACGACATCACTTCATTCCAACAATCAGAGGGAGAATCTTTGTATGAAGCGTGGGAGAGATTCAAGGAATTGTTGCGAAAATGCCCTCATCATGGGATTCCCCATTGGATTCAGATGGAAAGATTTTACAATGGGCTAAATGGGCAAACACGGACCATTGTGGATGCGGTTGCCAATGGTGCCCTTTTGGCCAAATCGTATAATGAGGCGTATGAGATTTTGGAGAGGATGGCAACCAACAACTATCAGTGGCCCACCGAGAGACTCAATGCTCGAAAAGCTGCAGGACTTCATGAAGTAGATGCTATTACGGCACTCTCTGCTCAAGTGTCGAGTTTGACAAATATGATCAAGACTATGAACATGTCAGCGGGTGTTAATTCGGTGCAATCTGTTGGCGTCACATGTGTTTATTGTGGAGAGGGACACTTGTATGATGATTGTCCCTCTAATCCAGCCTCTGCTTGTTATGTGGGTAATTTCAACAGGAACAATCATTATTCAACGCCTTACAATCAAGGGTTGAGACAACACCCAAACTTTTCATGGAGCAATCAAGGGGCCAGTTCTAGTGGAGCAAACGTGTATCATCGACCTTCTCACCCTCCGGGCTTTCCATCTCAACAACCAAGAACTCAAGCTATGGAATCATCTAGCTCATTGGAGAATTTGATCAAGGAGTATATAGCAAAGAATGACGCTAGAGTTCAAAGTCATGATGCAACCTTGAGGACCTTGGAGAATCAGATTGGGCAGATTGCAAACGCCTTGAATGTTAGGCCGCAAGGCTCTCTTCCAAGTAATACTGAAGATCCAAGAAGGGACGGGAAAGAACACTGCAAGGTAATTTTATTAAGGAATGGAAGGGAGATCGAGCGAAGGGAAAAGCCAAAAGCCGTACAGCACGAGCCCACTTCAATCCAAGAACAAGATGAGCAGCTTCAACAAGAAGAAAAACAGGGTCTAAATCAGCAACTGGAATCTGATCTGAAAAATGCTACAGCATTACCGCAGCAATCTGGTACAGTGGGAACTGCAGAACTCAGCAACAACAAACTACCTCCACCATTTCCTCAGCGGTTTCAAAAGCAGCAAAAGGATGGTCAGTTTCGCAAATTTCTGGATGTCTTGAAGCAGCTTCACATCAATATACCTCTTGTGGAAGCCCTGGAGCAGATGCCAAACTATGCCAAATTTATGAAAGAGTTGGTCACTAAGAAGCGTAGATTTGGAGAATTTGAAACTGTAGCTCTGACAGAAGAATGCAGCGCCATTTTGCAAAATAAACTCCCTCCCAAGCTGAAGGATCCTGGAAGTTTTACAATACCGTGTTCAATTGGAAACCACTACTTTGGTAAGGCCTTATGTGATTTGGGAGCTAGTATCAATTTGATGCCAATGTCCATTTTCAGGAAGTTAGGAATTGGTGAAGCAAGGCCTACCACAGTATCGTTGCAACTCGCCGATAGGTCCATCACACATCCTGAAGGGAAGATTGAAGATGTTCTAATGAAGGTGGACAAGTTCATTTTTCCAGCGGATTTTATCATTCTTGATTATGAGGCAGACAAAGAAGTGCCGATCATCTTGGGAAGGCCATTTCTTGCTACAGGCCGTACCTTGATTGATGTGCAAAAGGGGGAATTAACTATGAGGGTACAAGATGAACAGGTGACATTTAACGTGCTCAAGGCTATGAAGTTTCCAGATGAGGTGGAGGAGTGTTCAGCTATATCTGCTCTAGATTCCATAGTGGCTGAAGAGTTTGAGGCAAGTAACCAGCGAGATCTGATGTGTTCGTCATTGGCATTGGATTTGGCGGACAACGAAGAAGAAATTGGGGAGCAACTTGTTGGGTTAGATGGTAGTGCCATTGCGCCAAAATATGTGCGGAAATTTGAACCATTGGATCTATCAGACCGTGAGCACAAGCCACCCAAATCTTCAAGAGAAGAGCCACCAGTGTTAGAATTGAAGCCTTTACCGTCTCATCTGAGATATGCTTATTTGGGAGAATCCTCAACACTTCCCGTGATAATTGCTGCTGATTTAACTAAAGACCAAGAGGAGTGCTTGCTTCATATTTTGAGAAAGTATCAAGGTGCCATCGGGTGGACAATAGAAGATATAAAAGGTATAAGTCCCTCATTCTGTATGCACAAGATTCTTCTGGAGGATGATAAGAAGGGATCCATAGAAGGGCAGCGACGCATGAATCCGATCATCAAGGAGGTTGTCAAGAAGGAGATAATTAAGTGGTTGGATGCTGGGATAATTTATCCAATCTCCGATAGTTCGTGGGTCAGTCCGGTTCAGTGTGTTCCTAAGAGAGGGGGAATTACTGTTGTGGAGAATGAAAATAATGAATTGATTCCAACAAGAACAGTAACGGGTTGGCGGATTTGCATGGACTATAGAAAGCTTAACAAGGCCACACGGAAGGATCATTTCCCGCTCCCATTCATTGATCAGATGCTAGATAGATTGGCAGGGCAAGAATTTTATTGCCTCTTGGACGGATATTCAGGTTATAATCAAATTGCCATAGCTCCGGAGGACCAACACAAGACGACCTTCACTTGTCCATTTGGTACATTCGCCTTCAGAAGGATGCCATTTGGCTTGTGCAATGCACCTGCAACATTTCAGCGGTGTATGATGGCTATCTTCACTGACATGGTAGAGCAGTATGTGGAGGTGTTCATGGACGATTTTTCTGTTTTCGGAGAAAGCTTTGAAGATTGCCTCACCAATTTGGCAAGGGTCTTGAAGCGATGTGAAGAGACTAATTTAGTTCTAAATTGGGAAAAGTGTCACTTCATGGTCAAGGAGGGCATAGTGTTGGGACACCGAGTTTCGAGAAATGGCCTTGAGGTTGACAAAGCAAAGATTGCTGTAATTGAGAAACTACCACCGCCATCAAATGTCAAAGGGATTCAGAGTTTTCTTGGGCACGCGGGCTTCTATCGAAGATTTATCCGAGATTTTTCCAAAATCTCCAAACCTCTCTGCAGCTTATTGGAGAAAGACAGCCAATTCATCTTTGATGAGGCATGTTTGCTAGCGTTCTCAGATTTGAAGGAGAAGCTCATTTCCGCACCAATCATAGCAGCCCCAGATTGGTCTCTACCATTTGAAGTGATGTGTGATGCGAGCAATTGGGCTGTGGGAGCTGTTTTAGGGCAGCACAAGGACATGGTATTCCATTCAATCTACTATGCCAGTAAGACTCTATCAGGGGCCCAACTGAATTACACGGTGACAGAAAAAGAGTTGTTGGCTGTTGTCTACGCCTTCGACAAATTTCGAGCGTATTTGATAGGAGCAAAGGTAACGGTTTTCACGGACCATTCGGCCATCAAATACTTGGTAGAGAAAAAGGATGCAAAGCCAAGGTTGATTAGATGGGTGCTTCTGCTTCAAGAATTCGACCTCGAGATCAAGGATAGGAAAGGAACAGAGAATCAAGTGGCTGATCATTTGTCTCGGTTGGAGAAAGCTGAAAAGAGCACAGATTCAGAAGTTATCAACGAAGTGTTTCCGGATGAGCAGCTCTTGGTTGTCACTAGAGCTAATACTATGGTGCCATGGTATGCGGATTTGGTAAACTACCTAGTTAGTGGGTTGATGCCTCCTGATTTGAATGCCCATCAACGAAGGAAGTTCCTGCATGAGGTAAAGTTTTACTATTGGGATGAGCCATACTTGTTCAGGAAATGTACAGATCAAATTCTAAGGCGGTGTATCCCTGAGGAAGAAATAGAAGAGGTGTTGCTTCAATGTCACAATTCACCCTATGGAGGGCACTTTCAAGGTGATAGGACTGCAGCAAAAGTGCTACAATCAGGCTTTTATTGGCCAAGCTTGTTTCGGGATGCTCGTGATTTTGTATCAAGGTGTGATAGATGCCAAAGAGTTGGTAGTATCTCAAGAAGACATGAAATGCCTCTGACCAACATCATCGAGGTGGAGTTATTTGATGTGTGGGGGATTGACTTCATGGGTCCCTTTGTTCCATCTTTTGGAAATCTTTACATTCTTGTGGCGGTCGATTACGTCTCAAAGTGGGTGGAGGCCGCTGCCTTTCCTACAAATGACTCGAAGGTGGTGATGCAGTTGATGAAGAACAAATTTTCACAAGATTTGGCACCCCAAGGGCAGTAATCAGCGATGAAGGGACGCATTTTTGCAACAAGTACTTTGAGACATTGCTAGCAAAGTATAATGTTCGCCATAGAGTTGCTACAAGCTATCACCCACAGACTAATGGGCAAGCCGAAGCATCTAACAAGCAAATCAAGTCCATTTTGGAGAAAACTGTTAGCCCTACTAGAAAGGACTGGTCTAAAAGGTTGGATGATGCTCTATGGGCCTATCGTACTGCCTTCAAAACCCCAATTGCAATGTCCCCTTACCAATTGGTGTTTGGGAAAGCATGTCATTTACCTTTGGAGTCGGAGCACAAATCTCATTGGGCACTCCAGCAATTGAATATGGATATGACTGCAGCTGGAGAAGAGATTGATGCAACTCAATGAGTTAGATGAATTTCGGTTGCAAGCATATGAGAATTCCAAGCTATATAAGGAGAAGGTCAAACGGTGGCATGACAAGAGGATCTTGAGCAGAATCTTCGAGCCAGGGCAGCAAGTTCTCTTGTTCAATTCAAGATTGAAGCTCTTCCCAGGAAAGTTAAAGTCCCGTTGGTCAGGTCCTTTCACAATTGCTACTGTATTTCCTCATGGAGCAGTGGAATTGCAAGATGACAAGTCTGGAAGGAAGTTTTTAGTGAATGGACAGAGAGTCAAGCATTATTGGGGAGGCCCTGTGGATCGTTCTAAGACCTCCATCACTCTCAAAGAAGCTTAAAACAGGGAAGTAGTCAGGCTGAAGACTTAAAAACAAGCGCTCCTGGGAGGCAACCCAAATTTTTCTTTGTTTTGTTTTGTTTGTTGATTTTCAGTTTATTTCGTGTTCCGCTTTGTTCTTGCATTTTCTTTTTCTTTTTCTTTCTTTGGTGTAGGATTTGTAACAGATTCTGGTAATTTTGCTGCGGGAATGCTACAGCAAGGCTGCAGCAAAATCAGGCAGAACTGGGGGAGCAATCTGTATAAGAATGCTGCGGGAATGCTACAGCAAGGCTGCAGCAAAATCAGGCAGAACTGGGGGAGCAATCTGTATAAGAATGCTGCGGGAATGCTACAGCAAGGCTGCAGCAAAATCAGGCAGAACTGGGGGAGTAATCTGTATAAGAATGCTGCGGGAATGCTACAGAAAAGCTGAAGCAAAAATAAAAAATAAAAAAAAATAAAAAAAAAATAAAAAAAAATAAAAATTTATATATATATATATATATATATTTGTAGCCCTAAAGGACCCCACAATCTCCCCTTTCTTCTTCTGCGCCGAGCAGCTCCTCAACAGCCCCATTTCAGCCATTGCCGACCAGCCCCTTCGTTGCTCGCCACCGACCTCCCCGTTTCAGCCCAGCCAACACCGCCGGCCGCGCCATCCACCACAACCCCGAACCAGGCGAGCCTCCGAGCAGCCCCATTTCAGCCAGACGACCAGCCATCTCCACCATTCCAGCCACTACCGACCAACGCCTCCCAACTCCCCGCGCAGCTCCGATTCCGCCGAACTCGGCCTCCTCAGCGGCAAAGCCAGAAGCGTTACCCGAACGACCCGACTCCACTGCGCTAGCCGGCCGCACCAGCATTCCCATTCCGCCTCTTGAGAAATCGCCAACTCTGCCAGCCACACTGGTCATTGAACCCGGCAAGCCCATTTTTTCTGTTCCACCTCTGCTCACGCGGTTCCACCGGCACAACACTTGAACCAGGCCAGCCCATTTTCACCGACTGCATCTGCCAAACGCCCAGCAGCCTTCTACAATGCCTCGCATCAAGAAGTTAGCGCACAAGCAGACGGGCCGGAAGCCCAAAGTCACCACGACTAGCTACCGCACCTTCCAAACGGAGGCAGATCAAAATAGATATCAGCAATATACCTCAGACCGGACATTCTGTGCTGAAAAAGGTTTCTTGCTGCAGAACACCCCGACCATGGGGTATGAAGAGTATGTTCATTCTGCCATCACCAAGCATAACTGGAAACAGTTTTGCGCTCATCCGGCAGAAGCGGTGGTGCCCGTTGTGCGCGAGTTTTATGCCCATCTTGCGGGAGCAGGGCAGCGTAGTGTTTACGTTCGTGGTGTGCAGGTACCGATTGATGACTACAGCATTAACCAGATTTACGAGCTTGATGATGCTGAAGATCTGCATCAGGAATTTGCTGCAAGGGCCTCGGCTGATTGGTTGGAGTGTGCATTGGAGAATGTATGTGTACCAGGCACTACTTGGACGGTCTCAGCGCAAGGAAAGTTGACTGTTCCGCGGGCCAATCTTACACCCCAGTGTAAGGTTCGGTATCATTTTCTGAAGACTCGTCTGATGCCCTCCACTCACGTATATTCTGTCTCCAAGGCTCGTGTGCTATTGCTTGATTCGATCATTTCGGGTCGGCCCATTGATGTTGGCAGGATCATCTTTCAAAGCCTCAGAACTTGTGCTGCAAAGAAATGTGGCAGTCTTTGGTTCCCGTCCCTCATCACTAGCCTTTGTGCTCGCAACGGCGTGCCAATGTTTGACACCGAGGAACGGCTGTTATGTTCTACGAGAGCCATTTCAAAAACTACTATAGCCAGATTGCTGAATGTCAAAATGGCCAAAGGTTCATCTCAGCCGCAGTGCAATCAGGAGAACGTAACGGGTCAAACCCCTCAGGTGCCTACGAACAGTACCGCTGATGCATCGAGTAGCCGAGCTCCCACTCAGGATGATCTAACCAAATCCTTGCAATTGCTCGAGAAGCGAATGAGCCTAGCCGAGGTTCAGCAATATCAAACGATGGAGCTGCTACAACAAATGCACTCTCAGCAGCAGCAGTACTGGGAATATGCTAAGCAACGAGACTTGGCTCTGAAGAAATCTCTGCAGAAAAATTTCACCAAGCCTATCTTTCCGTTCCCTGAGTTTCCAGATGACGTGCTAAAGCAAATTGCTGCTGAAGAGGTGGCAGACGAGGTTGATAAGGAGGAGGCGGATGATACGGAAGATTGAAGGGCAACACCATCCGCCTATTACATCAGGGAGCTTCTAAACTTTCTCTTTTTCTTAGTTGTGGAGTGTTTTGCTTTGTTTTGTTCTGTTTTGTTGTTTTTGTTCGTTTTTGTGACGTTTTGTTCAAGCAGTGAGGACACTGCTTAGTTTAAGTTTGGGGGTATTGGGAGGTTTGTTTTAGTGTTAGTTAATATGGTTTTGTTATGTGTTTCTCTATTTGTGTTATTTGTGTGGTTTGATTTTTTTTTTATTTTTTATTTTTATGGTTTGCTTAGTTTTTCTCTTTAAAAAAAAAAAAAAAATTTTTTTTGGTTAGAAATTGCTCTAGTTTTGCTGCTGAGTTGTTGGTTTGAGGAAATTCGATGAAGATTACTAGAGTTTTGAAATTTTCAGCTTATGGATTGATTGAGCTTGAATTGAGTAGTGGTGATGTTTGCTATTTGTTTGCTCTTTGAGTGAGATTACTCTTTTCCACAATAGGCTATAGCTTTGTTTTTCTGAGGAAAGCCTAGGGAACTCTAAGTCATCGGGAGAGTTTAGGATTTGAGAACTGGTTGTCAACCCCTTGAGGCGATGCTTTAGGAAGCAAAACATTCTGGGGATAGTGATGTGTATTAAAAGTAATAATGTTCAAGGATGTCATGAGTGAAAAAAAAAAAAAAAAAGAAAAGAAAAGAAAAGAAGAAGAATAATAAAGAACTCCGCTATTTTGAGCTACCTAGTAACCATGAGTAACATGAGCCCCATGTGTACTTTTGCGTCAAACAGTGGTTCAGAATATGAGTCTGCTACAGCAATTCTGAAGTGTGACGTTGCTGAGTAACCGGGTGTCTTCATCACCAATGTTGGCATTCGCGTAAAAAGGCAGCAGTGACATGATGAATGTTAAAAAAAAAAAAAAAAAAAAAATCTAAATACTCATGCACCTAACTCAACAAGCAGTGGAATAAGTCCAGCCCTAGTTTTTGCCCAACTAATGCTAGTGGAGAGGGAATCATGCATCCAGCCTATTAGATCATAAACTAAGCTTGACGATCGTGATCAGAGGGACTTAGGTGATCTAAAGATGCTTAGATATAGTCTCGCACACACACATCTATAGAGGAACCTCACTTGAGAGCAAGCTTATAAAGGATAGAACTGATATTAGATGAAAGCTGAATTTTGAAATGAGTTGGAAATTAAGAAGCTCTTTTGAGAATGGAGACTCAACTTGTTTAGCAGCCTGAGCAATTTTCTGTTTTGTGATTTGAGTTTTATTTTTGTGTGTTGTGTTTTGTGTGTTTATTTGGGCATTACTCGAGGACGAGCAATGACATAAGTTTGGGGGTGTGATAACTCTATGAAATAGAGTTATTTAGCATACTTTTAAGCTTATTAATTGTTATTATTTTAAAGATAATATGCCTTAGTTTTTGTATTTTATTTAATATTAATTAAATTGTCTTAGTGGAAGAAAGAGTGAAAAATTGTGAGTAATTTTGGCTTTTAGCACATTTTTAAGCTTTATTTTGTGTTACTTTACAGCTGGAGCCCACTAAGCCAAGAAAAGAGTGGAGGCCCACTTGACCAAAGGATAGACAGTCTTGCTGTTGGATTTCTTCAGTTTTGCTGCAGAAATGCTATAGCAACGCTGCAGCAAAGCGCAGCAGTGAAGAAGTAAATTAAAAGCTTGTGGACCCAAGTTTGGTTTTACAGCTGGCAGTGTTTCATTTGCTCATTTTGCTTACACACGCCAGCTGTAAAAAGGCCACCATTTTGAGCCATAAAGAGGGCACGTGCATCTAGGGCATTTGTGTGTGTATTGGATGAAAAGGGAAAGTGAATGAGCGAAAAGATAGAGCAGCCGTCGAGGAGAGAAAGGAGGCAGAGAGAAAATACACCATTTTTGGGCAAGAAAGAGAGAGAGCTGAGCTGAAGTTTAGCTTCCATTTTTACGCCTATTTTGGAGAACGAGCTCAGGAGAAGAAGGCCGAAGGACGAGAAGGACCATCTTTAGCCGTTTGGAGTTTTTCTTCTTCTTGCTCTGTCTTGATTTATTTTCTGATTTTTGTATGCTGTTGAACTATGGATGACGAATTTAAGCTTGTTTTTGTAATCCGAAACATGAGCTAAATTTCTTAGCTAGGATTGTTAATGAACCCGAAATTGGGAGGATGATGTGAATGTTTTGTGAAATGCTGAGTAAATCTCTTTCCTGTTCGTCCAAATGTTTTGAATGTTTAATTTCTATTGTTGATTGGCCATCAATATATAGGAAACTAGGCTTGCTTAATTCTGGAAAGGTTAATTTGAGCTGGAAATACTTTGGATGATGCAAGTTCAATATGCTTTTTGAAGTTTATGTTGATTTGTGAATGATATAGGAATATGTTGTTTACCTTGTATAACCCATTGAAATTGGAGCATGAATTTGTGTTCTGAGAACTAGATTCACATAGGAATATGTTGAAAAAGGTTTAAAGAATTGTTAATCATAATTAATTCGGAAGAATTTTGTGATAAACTTGAATTTCGGTTAACAGGACAGGTTTTGCTGCAGCATTCCTACAGCATTCGGGTCAGACTTGCAATGGAGGGGGATTTGGCAATCCTAGCTTAACTCTCATTCTTGATTTACAAACTCTTGATTGGATATTGTTCTTTTTGTCTATAGTAGTGCCTTTTCATTGTACCCATTTGATTTCATTAGTTTACTGCACTTTTCTCATTTCAATTTCCAAACTCATATTGATTTGTGTTTTATTTCTTTTGCAATTTATTTTAGCAATTCAATCCCTGTGGAGACGATACTCAACTCACAATCTATATTACTTGTGCGATTACGTACACTTGCGTAGTTTTAAATACACTAGATAATCGCGAACATCGTACGTCCTAGATTGTTAGGAAATTTGCTAATTACCAAACATGAGACTTGGTTTTCTTTAAAGTACCACAAATCTGGATAATATTAATCTTAAGTTTAACTAGATTAGGAACCAAAACAATGACTGCAGCGGATTATATCTAGCTAAAATTCAATTAATATTAAGGGAAGAAAAGAAAAAGAACCTAAAAAAAAAAGGAAGAAGAAGAGTATTACATGGAAAAGTCTACCAGATGCTAATGCTAGAATATGTTTTCTGTGTTGTAAGAGGAAACAGAAATGCTACAGATGTTTATACACAACCAAGCACAAAGAAAATGTTTATACAAATCATTGAGGCTCCAAATGGCGTGAAAGAGCTTGAAACCAATTTCTAAATTGATAGAGCAATCATAATCTTGGTGGTGTTGTTAGTGTCTAACAGGTCTCATGGTCAGAACGTCTATTGCAGAGAACGTAACAACACTTTTTACCTACTACTCTTGCATGCTGCGAAAATCCCTTTTAACTGTGTGCCTTTGTAATCACCACTACTGCAAAGAGAGATTACATTTGTAAAGTAAATTTCCATCTAATTCTGTAATAATAATAAATTTCAGATGAGTTGTGACTTGTGAGATAAATACAGTCAACAAATTATCCGGTATCAGAATCACATTATTACACTAAACTATTCTCTTTTATGAGAAAGATATAGCTATGGGGTCTGAGAATAAGTGTTTGATCCACTCTTAAATTGACTTGAAACTGAAGAAACCAAGCAGACTTTCCAAGATGCCGTGTATTTCCTCTGTTCTAGGATGCGCTGTTTCAGCAGAATAAAACTGAAAAACTTGTTCATTCACTTGGATCCAGCCGCAACCGGGGGTTTTATAGGCATTTTGATCCTTCTAACCTTCTGAACCTCATCCCACTTCCACAATTCTCCATATATTATGGCCAACGTACTACCATAACCGCCATTATGTGGATCAGCACATAAATTGGTAGAAAAGATATGTCACTGAGCCCGAATATCCCGTTGAAGCGCGGATCGCCGGCGATCTGGCCGCCTGAGGACGTGCTTGGATCAGCACACGCGAACAAGACTTGTGGTACTTTGATAATTCCATCGTCCCAAGTTCCGAAAGTGAACTGCTCGGTAGCCATAACTCCTCTCACTGTAGGATTAGAACGATTTTTTGAACTGCGGTAAGTGTTTTGAAACGTGCATGCCGAGTCAGGAGTTTTGCAAAAATGAGATTATTTTTTTCCTTTTTCTGAATTTCTTTTTTCTGTATATTTAATAATATATTCAAATCAATATGAGCTTATTAAGCTTTAAAAGAGAGAAAAAAGAATATTAAATAAAAAAAAAAAAGAAGCGCAAGGTTTCTTAGAAAGTGAGTGAATACCATAGAAATAGCTCTATCAGAGTAGCTGTACGGATGTACCTGTGCATGGCCACTTTCTATACCTGCAGGAGCAAGAGGTTGTTGCTTTAAGCAGAGTTATTCTCTGCTCGCTTGAATTTGTGTCAAACAAAAGTATCTCTCTCCAGTCAAACGTTCTAGCTTGTTTTTACTGGATCAAAACTACTCTAGCTCTGTCGATTGAAATGATACACGATTATTTGGTTAAGGCCATCCATGTCGATTTTCAAGAATTGACATCTAATCCAATCCGATTGAGATCAATCAATGATAGAAAGATAAAGTCTAATCCCAATGTTTGACATTTCAAACATTTTGCAGTTAATATTTGAAGTCATATTTTAACGTGTTTAATTTAAATTAAATTAATATTTTCAATATACTAGTAACCAAAAGAAATAAAAAGAAAGAAGTTCTATATAATCTTCTTAAAGTTCGTGTGCAAGTAAGTGTCAAAGTCATTTTAGAAGTGATAGTGGTTGCCTTCCAAAAAGAAAAATGAATAACAAATTGTATGTAGGGCTTCAAAATTTATTTATTTAATTATTATTATTTTAATATGAAAAAAATATAAACAAGCACCAATGTCCTGTACGAAAAAAGGTCCATCATTCATGTGGTTTTTTTTTTTAATTGAAATTGCATAATGAAATGTTACAACGAAATCCACATGTTAGTTTTGATGAATTTATCAACTCATATAATCATTTTTGAAATCGGCATTTGTGGGTAAAGTACAATAGATGGCCTAGTAAATTAGTAACATATATTTTGATGAGAATAGCATTAGATAGAACGAACATAACATAAGTACTTTTTTGTTTGAAAAAGGTTTAAAAACTAGTTAAAAAATATATACCAAAAAAGAAAGAAAGAAAATGAGTAGTTGAAAAAGAAAAACCATCCAATGAAAAACCCACAACTTATATACAGTAACAGTATAAATATCACTCATTTCATCATCATTTTTGAGGAAGGGAAAATGTCGAATACTTCTAGGGCCATGTATTCCCTTGCAGTCTTTATGATATGGTTCTTTTTTAGTTCGTGCAGCATTAATCTTAATTGGCATGTTGTTTTCCCTGTCAAATTAATATACATAATATTAGATTCTGGAAACAATCTTCTTTCTATAAATATCTCATATTCTTTCTTTTTTGTACAGTAATTTCCGTTAAAATCATATTCACATATTTTGACATACGCACTATATAATATATATATATATATATAAATATATATATTTAAAAGAAAAGACTACTATTTCTTGAAGCACATTTAAGGGGTTTTATCAAAATTTTTTTTTTTCCTGTTGAGTATTAGGTTCTCTACAGCTGAAGGGGAACTTGATCTAGATTCAATGGTCAAGAACAAATGGAGGAGAAGCAAATATTTTGCTGAAAATATAGAATGTCATGGATATGCTGCTAATCAAGCTTGTAATGGGATATGTGTGATTTTGGACGAGGCAGAGAGTGGAACTTGTATGGATTTAAGAGTGCCCTACGTTCATCGTTTAATTACAAGATGTATGTGTCGCTTCTTCTAAACCAATCTTTGGAGCCATCCGAAATGTGTTAAATTTCCTCTTCCAGTGGAGCAATTAGTCTCGCATTATTTAGAAAAAGCTTGTGTAATTCTCATTTTATAAAAACTATACATATATAAATCTTTTTTGATCATTACACGCCAACATTTATGTGTATGTGCGCTGCCTCCCTCTCTCCCCTTCCCTAATGAATATATCGACAACTTCATCGATATTTACCCGAAATTATTCATAAATGGGGACCCTCGATACAAATACAAGAATTAGTCCCGCTTAACATTTCGAGGATTTGGGATCATAAAAACATAATTTGAATAGCATTCTAATGGTTCACTACGTCTAAAACCGACTCGTAAATTGTTAGTTATAGTCTTGTCAATTTTTGCTTCATTTTGCAAAGTCTATAGCCTTCTTCAACGAGTTAAAATTGGCCGGGCACAACATTTCTAGTATTTGGGATCATAAAAACATGATTTCAATAGTCTTCAAATGGTTCACTTTGTGTCTACGACTCCTAGATTGTCAGTTTTGGTTTTCTCAATATTTGCTTCGTTTTGCAAAGCCTATAGCCATTTTTGAAGAGTTAAAATTGGTTGGGCACAACATTTCTAGTATTTAGAATCATAAAAACATGATTTCAGTAGTCTTCTAATGGTGAGTTATGGTCTTCCCAATATTTGCTTCGCTTTGCAAAGCCTATAGCCTTCTCTGGCGAGTCAAAATTGGTCGGGCACAACATTTCTAAAATTTGGGATCATAAAAACATGATTTCAATAGTATTCTAATGATTCACTTCGTGTCTAATATCGACTTCTAGATTGTGTGTTATGGCCTTCTCTGATGAGTCAAAAATGTTCTGGCTCAATATCTTTAGAATTTAGGATAAAATAAATATGATTTCAGTAACATTCCAATAGTTCACTTTGAGACTAAAACGGACTTCTAGATTATGAGATACTTCTCAATATTCACTCCATTTTGCAATTCCTATAACCTTCTCCGACGAGTCAAAATCAGGGTTTCGGGTTTCAGGTTTCAAGTTTGGGGTTAGTGTTTTGGGTTTCAGGTATCTGGTATTGGGTTTTGGGTTTTTAGTTAGGGGGTTTTGAGTTTGTGGTTTCGAATTTGCTATTACGGGTTTAGAGTTTAAGGTTGGGGGTTGGGGGTTGGGGTTTTGTGGTTTTTCAGTTTTGGGTTTGGGGTTTGGGGTTTTGGTTTTGGGTTTAGGGTTTTGGATTTTAGGTTTCAAGTTAGGGTTTGGGGGTTGGGGTTTAGGATTTCAGGTATCGGGTTTCAAGATAGAGGTTAGGGGTTTTAGGTATCGGTTTGCAAGTTTGGGATTTTAGGTATCAGGTTTAGGGTTGGGGGATTCAGGTTTTTTTATTTGGTGTTTCGGGTTTGAAGTTTGGGATTTCGGTTTTGGGGTTTCAAAAATATGGTTTGGGGTATAGGGTTTTGGGTTTCAGATTTTGGATTCGGGGTTTGGGGTTTCGTGGTCGGGGTTTTTGGATTTGGGTTTTTGTTTGGGGTTGGGGGTTTATGATTTTTGGGTTTGGGATTTGGCATTTGGTGTTTTGTGTTTGCAGTTTTTGGTTTGGGAGTTCGGGGTTTGGGGTTTCGGATTTGGAGTTTTAGATTTTAGGTTTGGGGTTCAGGTATGGGGCTTGGGGTTAGGGGTTTCAGGTCTAGATTTGGGTTTGGAGCTTTAAGTTTCGGGTGTAGGGTTAGGGGATTTAGGCATGTCTTGGGATTCAGGTTGGGGGTTTGGGTTTTCAATTTAGGGTTTTGGGTTTAGGGTTTAGGGTTGAGGTCTACTACCTATCTAAAACTGACTTCTAAATTGTGAGTTGAGGTCTTCTTAAGATTTGTTTCGTTTTGCAAAGGCTATAACTTACTCTGATGAGTTAAAATTGGTCCTGCTCAGTATTTCTAGAATTTGGCATCATAAAAACATGATTTGAATAGCATTCTAATGGTTCACTTCGTTCCTAAAACAGACTCGTAAATTGTGAGTTATAGTCTGGTCAATTTTCACATCGTTTTGCAAAGCCTATAGCTTTCTTCGATGAGTTTAAATTGGCCGGGCACAATATTTCTAGTATTTTGGATCATAAAAACATATTTCAATAGTCTTCTAACGGTTCACTTTGTGTCTAAAACTTACTCCTATATTGTCAGTTATGGTCTTCTCAATATTCGCTTCGTTTTGCAAAGTCTATAGCCTTATTTGACAAGTTAAAATTGGTCAGGCACAACATTTCTGGTATTTGGGATCATAAAAACATGATTTCAATAGTCTTCTAACGGTTCACTTCATGTCTCAAATCGACTCCTAGATTGTAAATTCTGGTCTTCTCAATATTTGTTTCGTTTTGCAAAGCCTATAGCCTTCTCTGACAAATCAAAATTGGTCCGACTCAATATATCTAGAATTTAGGATCATAAAAAGATGAAGTCAATAGTATTCTAATGGTTCACTTCGTGTAGAATATCGACTTCTAGATTGTGTGTTATAGTCTTCTCAATATTCGCTTCGTTTTGCATAGCCTATACCCTTCTCTGACTTGCCAAAAATCGTCCGGCTCAATATTTCTAGAATTTGGGATCATAAAAACATGATTTCAATAGCATTCTAACGGTTAACTTTGTGTCTAAAACTAACTCCTAAATTATGAATTATGGTCTTTTCAATATTCGCTCTATTTTGAAAAGACTGTAGCTTGCTCTGACGAGTAAAAAACGTTATGGCTCAATATTTCTAGAATTTAGGATAAATAAATATGATTTTAGTAGTATTCCAATATTTCACTTCGAGACTAAAACGAACTTCTGGATTATGAGATACTTCTTAATATTCACTCTGTTTTCCAATAGTTCACTTCGAGTTTGTGGTTTCAGGTTTATAGTCACAAGTTTGGGGGTTTCAGGGTTTAGGTTTAGGGTTTATGGTTTGTGATTTTGGGTTTGGGGTTTGGAGTTTTGGGTTTTGGGGTTTGTGGTTTGGAGTTTCAGATTTTAGGGTGTAAGGTGTAAGTGTTTAGGGTTTGGGGTTTGAGGGTTTGGTGTTTGGTATTTAGGGTTTGGGGTTTGGGATGTTTGGGTCATTAAAACATGCTTTAAATAGCATTTCAACTGTCCGTCGAGCCAAAATTGGTCTGGCTAGTTTGCATAATTAAAAAATACTTTTAATAGCAATTCAACGGTTTACTTCTTGTCTAAAACCAACTTTTTAATAACAAGTTATGGTCGTATCAACATTTGCTCCATTTTATTAAGCATATTGCCTTTTCTGACGAGTAAAAATTGGTCTGACTTAAAATTTATAGAATTTTGGATCATTAAAGCATGCTTTAAATAGCATTCCAACGGTCCACTTCGTGTCTAAAATTGTAACGCCTGCTAGAATTAATTGTGCTTAATTAAACTAAAATAGATTAATCAGTGTGCTAAAATGTGCTTAACAATTATAAAATCAGCATTTGAAATTTCACAATTTAAAGTTTTAAAAATATTTTCAAATACTATATTTTTGCCCCTCAATTTTTGCATATTGGCATTTTTGTCTCTAAACTTTTGCTTATTTGCAAATGACCCCCTACTGCCGAAACTCCTACTTAAAATGCTAAATCCCCATTTTAAATGCCCCTGATATTAACTTTTGTACTTTCACACACACACACACACACATAAATATGTATATGTATATAACACTAACAAAATATATATATATATATATATATTAGAATATAATTAAAGGGAAGACAACCACCTTCCTTCAGATGATCAGGTCCCAAAGTCGGCTACCTCAGATTCCTTTGCACAATATATATACATATATCCATATTAACTAGGGGCATGTTTGGTATACCGTATTAGCATTCTGTATTGTATTATTTAAAATTTCATATTATATTATTTAAAATAATACAAGATTTGACAACATCTTTATATTGTATAATTTAATACGAAATCAAAAATTAATACAATATGGACTGCGATATCTTATACGACAAAAAACCTATGTATTTGGGTGTACTGTATAATTTAATTTAAATGATTATATCAAAAAAAAAAAAAGGATTTCAATATGGAGGTTGGGTCGGGTTTCTGGACGAGAGTAGAATCGGGTTTTGGTACGGCATCGAGGGTCGAGGTTGGGTTTCAAGGTCAGATTTTGGGACGGGAGTTCGGGTCGGATTGCAGCCTTTCAGGACTGTGGTAGAGTTTCGAGATGGGGGTCGGGGTCTGGTTTCAGGGTCGGGGTTGTGGTCGATATACGGGACAAGGGTCGAGGTCGGGTTATGGGGCGGGGGTCGGGGTTGGGTTTTAGGACATGGGTTGAGGTTGGGTTTCAGGATGGGGGTCGGGGTCGGGTTTTGGAAAGAGGGTCAGGTTTGGGTTTTGGGGTCTGGTCTGGTTTCGGGACGGGGGTCGGGTATCGAGATGGGGGTCGGGGTCGAATTTGGGTTTCGGGATGGGGGTCGGGGTCGGTTTTCAAAATGGGGGTTGGGATTAGGTTTTGGGACTTGGGTTGGGGTCAGGTCGGTTTCGGGATGGGGTGTTTTGGGTGTTGGGATCGGGTTTTGGGACATGGGTCTGGGTCGGGTTTTGAGATGGGGGCCAGGTTCAGGTTTCGGGGTTGGTATCTGGTTTCGGGGTTGGGGTCAGGGTCGGGTTCAGGGTCGAGTTTTGGAATCGTAGTCTGCTTTCTGGACCGGGGTCTGGGTTGGGTTTTGGGGTCGGGTTTTAGGATCGGGATTAGGGTCGAGGTCGAGTAACCCCCGTCCCGTAACCTGACTCCGAAACTTGACCTCGACCACGAAACTCACCCTCTCCCTCAGTCCCAAAACCCGACCCCAACCATGAAACCCGATCCCCATTCCAAAACTAAACCCAACCCGACCTTGAAACTCGACTCCAACCCCCATCCCCTAACCCTACCCTGAAATCTAACCACAGTCCCAAAACCTGACCCTGAAACCCTTACTCGAAACCCGACCCTGAGACCTGTTCTGAACCCCGACCCCGACCTCGACCTCGAAACCCAATCTAGAACCTATCCCAAAACTCGACCCCGCCCCCCTGTCCTGTAACCCAACCCCTGTCCTGTAACCCAACCCCTGTCCCGAAACCTGAGCCCAACCTTCATTTCTAAACCCGACCTCGACCCAATCTTGAACTCGATCCCGAATCCCGATCTCGACCCCTTCTCTAAACCTAACCTCGACCTAAACCCCTATCCTAAAATCTGACCTTGATCCCCGTCCCAAAACCGGACCTCGTCCCCTATTCTGAAATCCGAACCTGATCCTGACCTTGAACGCAACCCCGAAACCCAATCTTGACCCCATCTAGAAACCTAACCCCTATGTCAACCCTCATCCTGAAATCCGATCCTGACCCCCTGTCCCGAAACCCAACCCCGAAACACGAACTCCCCCAGTAATTCTATTTATGTTTAGCAAATTACATTACATCATTTTTTTATTTACACAGTTTACATTTTATCCTTGTTCGTTTTATTACATCCCAAGCCAACTCTTTTTGGACTAATTATTTTAAAATGAGTCAACTGTATCCCACTGAACTCGTAGCTCACATTTTATTTATAGTTTTTTTAAAAAAACACACACACACACATATATGTATATATATATTCCTCAAATGAGTTATCAACTATGATAAGTCGGTTTACTAATTTTAGCTATATATGGACTAAGCGGTTGCCTACTTATCTTTGCCACCCCAAAACAATAGTGTCCTCTATGCTTCTTTACGTCTTCTTTTCATTGAAACCCACAGAAAAATAACTTCATGAAACCTCTCCTTGGATTTGCTTAGTATTAATCTTTGGCTCACTTTGATTTTGAAGGTAGTTTCTTTGAATCTCTTTCTATTTGAATTTCGCCTTACGAGATAGAGTGATCTTTTGTCTTCTTTTTAATTCATGAGAAGTGTTAGTGATTGAAAAAGAGATGGAATGATTGTTTCCACTATAGGATTATATATACATCCCATTATTTCAATGCGAATTGTTCTTAATATTTTAAGAAACTAGAAAATATAGCCATCATCAATTTCATTCTTCCAATTTCCGTGTATGTAAATGTATTCGAATTTGGTCTTAATGCTCTGGGTAGTGCTATTTTTTTAATATAAATTTTCATGTTTTCTATATAAATAGGTTTTAGGGTTTGGGGTTTTGCGTTTAGGGTTTTAGGGTTTAGGGTTTAGGGTTTGGGGTTTGGGGTTTGGGGTTTGGGGTTTTAGGGTTTTAGGGTTTAGGATTTAGGGTTTAGGGTTTAAGGGTTTAGGTTTAGGGTTGTTTATGGTTTAGGGTTTAGGGTTTAGGGTTTTAGGGTTTAGGGTTTAGGGTTTAGAGGGTTTAGGATTTGGGGTTTGGGGTTCGGGGTTCGGGGTTTAGGGTTTAGGGTTTAGGGTTTAGGGTTTAGGGTTTCAGGGTTTAGGTTTAGGGTTTATGGTTTGTGATTTTGGGTTTGGGGTTTGGAGTTTTGGGTTTTGGGGTTTGTGGTTTGGAGTTTCAGATTTTAGGGTGTAAGGTGTAAGTGTTTAGGGTTTGGGGTTTGAGGGTTTGGTGTTTGGTATTTAGGGTTTGGGGTTTGGGATGTTTGGGTCATTAAAACATGCTTTAAATAGCATTTCAACTGTCCGTCGAGCCAAAATTGGTCTGGCTAGTTTGCATAATTAAAAAATACTTTTAATAGCAATTCAACGGTTTACTTCTTGTCTAAAACCAACTTTTTAATAACAAGTTATGGTCGTATCAACATTTGCTCCATTTTATTAAGCATATTGCCTTTTCTGACGAGTAAAAATTGGTCTGACTTAAAATTTATAGAATTTTGGATCATTAAAGCATGCTTTAAATAGCATTCCAACGGTCCACTTCGTGTCTAAAATTGTAACGCCTGCTAGAATTAATTGTGCTTAATTAAACTAAAATAGATTAATCAGTGTGCTAAAATGTGCTTAACAATTATAAAATCAGCATTTGAAATTTCACAATTTAAAGTTTTAAAAATATTTTCAAATACTATATTTTTGCCCCTCAATTTTTGCATATTGGCATTTTTGTCTCTAAACTTTTGCTTATTTGCAAATGACCCCCTACTGCCGAAACTCCTACTTAAAATGCTAAATCCCCATTTTAAATGCCCCTGATATTAACTTTTGTACTTTCACACACACACACACAGACACATAAATATGTATATGTATATAACACTAACAAAATATATATATATATATATATTAGAATATAATTAAAGGGAAGACAACCACCTTCCTTCAGATGATCAGGTCCCAAAGTCGGCTACCTCAGATTCCTTTGCACAATATATATACATATATCCATATTAACTAGGGGCATGTTTGGTATACCGTATTAGCATTCTGTATTGTATTATTTAAAATTTCATATTATATTATTTAAAATAATACAAGATTTGACAACATCTTTATATTGTATAATTTAATACGAAATCAAAAATTAATACAATATGGACTGCGATATCTTATACGACAAAAAACCTATGTATTTGGGTGTACTGTATAATTTAATTTAAATGATTATATCAAAAAAAAAAAAAAAAGGATTTCAATATGGAGGTTGGGTCGGGTTTCTGGACGAGAGTAGAATCGGGTTTTGGTACGGCATCGAGGGTCGAGGTTGGGTTTCAAGGTCAGATTTTGGGACGGGAGTTCGGGTCGGATTGCAGCCTTTCAGGACTGTGGTAGAGTTTCGAGATGGGGGTCGGGGTCTGGTTTCAGGGTCGGGGTTGTGGTCGATATACGGGACAAGGGTCGAGGTCGGGTTATGGGGCGGGGGTCGGGGTTGGGTTTTAGGACATGGGTTGAGGTTGGGTTTCAGGATGGGGGTCGGGGTCGGGTTTTGGAAAGAGGGTCAGGTTTGGGTTTTGGGGTCTGGTCTGGTTTCGGGACGGGGGTCGGGTATCGAGATGGGGGTCGGGGTCGAATTTGGGTTTCGGGATGGGGGTCGGGGTCGGTTTTCAAAATGGGGGTTGGGATTAGGTTTTGGGACTTGGGTTGGGGTCAGGTCGGGTTTCGGGATGGGGTGTTTTGGGTGTTGGGATCGGGTTTTGGGACATGGGTCTGGGTCGGGTTTTGAGATGGGGGCCAGGTTCAGGTTTCGGGGTTGGTATCTGGTTTCGGGGTTGGGGTCAGGGTCGGGTTCAGGGTCGAGTTTTGGAATCGTAGTCTGCTTTCTGGACCGGGGTCTGGGTTGGGTTTTGGGGTCGGGTTTTAGGATCGGGATTAGGGTCGAGGTCGAGTAACCCCCGTCCCGTAACCTGACTCCGAAACTTGACCTCGACCACGAAACTCACCCTCTCCCTCAGTCCCAAAACCCGACCCCAACCATGAAACCCGATCCCCATTCCAAAACTAAACCCAACCCGACCTTGAAACTCGACTCCAACCCCCATCCCCTAACCCTACCCTGAAATCTAACCACAGTCCCAAAACCTGACCCTGAAACCCTTACTCGAAACCCGACCCTGAGACCTGTTCTGAACCCCGACCCCGACCTCGACCTCGAAACCCAATCTAGAACCTATCCCAAAACTCGACCCCGCCCCCCTGTCCTGTAACCCAACCCCTGTCCTGTAACCCAACCCCTGTCCCGAAACCTGAGCCCAACCTTCATTTCTAAACCCGACCTCGACCCAATCTTGAACTCGATCCCGAATCCCGATCTCGACCCCTTCTCTAAACCTAACCTCGACCTAAACCCCTATCCTAAAATCTGACCTTGATCCCCGTCCCAAAACCGGACCTCGTCCCCTATTCTGAAATCCGAACCTGATCCTGACCTTGAACGCAACCCCGAAACCCAATCTTGACCCCATCTAGAAACCTAACCCCTATGTCAACCCTCATCCTGAAATCCGATCCTGACCCCCTGTCCCGAAACCCAACCCCGAAACACGAACTCCCCCAGTAATTCTATTTATGTTTAGCAAATTACATTACATCATTTTTTTATTTACACAGTTTACATTTTATCCTTGTTCGTTTTATTACATCCCAAGCCAACTCTTTTTGGACTAATTATTTTAAAATGAGTCAACTGTATCCCACTGAACTCGTAGCTCACATTTTATTTATAGTTTTTTTAAAAAAACACACACACACACATATATGTATATATATATTCCTCAAATGAGTTATCAACTATGATAAGTCGGTTTACTAATTTTAGCTATATATGGACTAAGCGGTTGCCTACTTATCTTTGCCACCCCAAAACAATAGTGTCCTCTATGCTTCTTTACGTCTTCTTTTCATTGAAACCCACAGAAAAATAACTTCATGAAACCTCTCCTTGGATTTGCTTAGTATTAATCTTTGGCTCACTTTGATTTTGAAGGTAGTTTCTTTGAATCTCTTTCTATTTGAATTTCGCCTTACGAGATAGAGTGATCTTTTGTCTTCTTTTTAATTCATGAGAAGTGTTAGTGATTGAAAAAGAGATGGAATGATTGTTTCCACTATAGGATTATATATACATCCCATTATTTCAATGCGAATTGTTCTTAATATTTTAAGAAACTAGAAAATATAGCCATCATCAATTTCATTCTTCCAATTTCCGTGTATGTAAATGTATTCGAATTTGGTCTTAATGCTCTGGGTAGTGCTATTTTTTTAATATAAATTTTCATGTTTTCTATATAAATAGGTTTTAGGGTTTGGGGTTTTGCGTTTAGGGTTTTAGGGTTTAGGGTTTAGGGTTTGGGGTTTGGGGTTTGGGGTTTGGGGTTTTAGGGTTTTAGGGTTTAGGATTTAGGGTTTAGGGTTTAAGGGTTTAGGTTTAGGGTTGTTTATGGTTTAGGGTTTAGGGTTTAGGGTTTTAGGGTTTAGGGTTTAGGGTTTAGAGGGTTTAGGATTTGGGGTTTGGGGTTCGGGGTTCGGGGTTTAGGGTTTAGGGTTTAGGGTTTAGGGTTTAGGGTTTAGGGTTTCAGGGTTTAGGTTTAGGGTTTATGGTTTGTGATTTTGGGTTTGGGGTTTGGAGTTTTGGGTTTTGGGGTTTGTGGTTTGGAGTTTCAGATTTTAGGGTGTAAGGTGTAAGTGTTTAGGGTTTGGGGTTTGAGGGTTTGGTGTTTGGTATTTAGGGTTTGGGGTTTGGGATGTTTGGGTCATTAAAACATGCTTTAAATAGCATTTCAACTGTCCGTCGAGCCAAAATTGGTCTGGCTAGTTTGCATAATTAAAAAATACTTTTAATAGCAATTCAACGGTTTACTTCTTGTCTAAAACCAACTTTTTAATAACAAGTTATGGTCGTATCAACATTTGCTCCATTTTATTAAGCATATTGCCTTTTCTGACGAGTAAAAATTGGTCTGACTTAAAATTTATAGAATTTTGGATCATTAAAGCATGCTTTAAATAGCATTCCAACGGTCCACTTCGTGTCTAAAATTGTAACGCCTGCTAGAATTAATTGTGCTTAATTAAACTAAAATAGATTAATCAGTGTGCTAAAATGTGCTTAACAATTATAAAATCAGCATTTGAAATTTCACAATTTAAAGTTTTAAAAATATTTTCAAATACTATATTTTTGCCCCTCAATTTTTGCATATTGGCATTTTTGTCTCTAAACTTTTGCTTATTTGCAAATGACCCCCTACTGCCGAAACTCCTACTTAAAATGCTAAATCCCCATTTTAAATGCCCCTGATATTAACTTTTGTACTTTCACACACACACACACAGACACATAAATATGTATATGTATATAACACTAACAAAATATATATATATATATATATATTAGAATATAATTAAAGGGAAGACAACCACCTTCCTTCAGATGATCAGGTCCCAAAGTCGGCTACCTCAGATTCCTTTGCACAATATATATACATATATCCATATTAACTAGGGGCATGTTTGGTATACCGTATTAGCATTCTGTATTGTATTATTTAAAATTTCATATTATATTATTTAAAATAATACAAGATTTGACAACATCTTTATATTGTATAATTTAATACGAAATCAAAAATTAATACAATATGGACTGCGATATCTTATACGACAAAAAACCTATGTATTTGGGTGTACTGTATAATTTAATTTAAATGATTATATCAAAAAAAAAAAAAAAAGGATTTCAATATGGAGGTTGGGTCGGGTTTCTGGACGAGAGTAGAATCGGGTTTTGGTACGGCATCGAGGGTCGAGGTTGGGTTTCAAGGTCAGATTTTGGGACGGGAGTTCGGGTCGGATTGCAGCCTTTCAGGACTGTGGTAGAGTTTCGAGATGGGGGTCGGGGTCTGGTTTCAGGGTCGGGGTTGTGGTCGATATACGGGACAAGGGTCGAGGTCGGGTTATGGGGCGGGGGTCGGGGTTGGGTTTTAGGACATGGGTTGAGGTTGGGTTTCAGGATGGGGGTCGGGGTCGGGTTTTGGAAAGAGGGTCAGGTTTGGGTTTTGGGGTCTGGTCTGGTTTCGGGACGGGGGTCGGGTATCGAGATGGGGGTCGGGGTCGAATTTGGGTTTCGGGATGGGGGTCGGGGTCGGTTTTCAAAATGGGGGTTGGGATTAGGTTTTGGGACTTGGGTTGGGGTCAGGTCGGGTTTCGGGATGGGGTGTTTTGGGTGTTGGGATCGGGTTTTGGGACATGGGTCTGGGTCGGGTTTTGAGATGGGGGCCAGGTTCAGGTTTCGGGGTTGGTATCTGGTTTCGGGGTTGGGGTCAGGGTCGGGTTCAGGGTCGAGTTTTGGAATCGTAGTCTGCTTTCTGGACCGGGGTCTGGGTTGGGTTTTGGGGTCGGGTTTTAGGATCGGGATTAGGGTCGAGGTCGAGTAACCCCCGTCCCGTAACCTGACTCCGAAACTTGACCTCGACCACGAAACTCACCCTCTCCCTCAGTCCCAAAACCCGACCCCAACCATGAAACCCGATCCCCATTCCAAAACTAAACCCAACCCGACCTTGAAACTCGACTCCAACCCCCATCCCCTAACCCTACCCTGAAATCTAACCACAGTCCCAAAACCTGACCCTGAAACCCTTACTCGAAACCCGACCCTGAGACCTGTTCTGAACCCCGACCCCGACCTCGACCTCGAAACCCAATCTAGAACCTATCCCAAAACTCGACCCCGCCCCCCTGTCCTGTAACCCAACCCCTGTCCTGTAACCCAACCCCTGTCCCGAAACCTGAGCCCAACCTTCATTTCTAAACCCGACCTCGACCCAATCTTGAACTCGATCCCGAATCCCGATCTCGACCCCTTCTCTAAACCTAACCTCGACCTAAACCCCTATCCTAAAATCTGACCTTGATCCCCGTCCCAAAACCGGACCTCGTCCCCTATTCTGAAATCCGAACCTGATCCTGACCTTGAACGCAACCCCGAAACCCAATCTTGACCCCATCTAGAAACCTAACCCCTATGTCAACCCTCATCCTGAAATCCGATCCTGACCCCCTGTCCCGAAACCCAACCCCGAAACACGAACTCCCCCAGTAATTCTATTTATGTTTAGCAAATTACATTACATCATTTTTTTATTTACACAGTTTACATTTTATCCTTGTTCGTTTTATTACATCCCAAGCCAACTCTTTTTGGACTAATTATTTTAAAATGAGTCAACTGTATCCCACTGAACTCGTAGCTCACATTTTATTTATAGTTTTTTTAAAAAAACACACACACACACATATATGTATATATATATTCCTCAAATGAGTTATCAACTATGATAAGTCGGTTTACTAATTTTAGCTATATATGGACTAAGCGGTTGCCTACTTATCTTTGCCACCCCAAAACAATAGTGTCCTCTATGCTTCTTTACGTCTTCTTTTCATTGAAACCCACAGAAAAATAACTTCATGAAACCTCTCCTTGGATTTGCTTAGTATTAATCTTTGGCTCACTTTGATTTTGAAGGTAGTTTCTTTGAATCTCTTTCTATTTGAATTTCGCCTTACGAGATAGAGTGATCTTTTGTCTTCTTTTTAATTCATGAGAAGTGTTAGTGATTGAAAAAGAGATGGAATGATTGTTTCCACTATAGGATTATATATACATCCCATTATTTCAATGCGAATTGTTCTTAATATTTTAAGAAACTAGAAAATATAGCCATCATCAATTTCATTCTTCCAATTTCCGTGTATGTAAATGTATTCGAATTTGGTCTTAATGCTCTGGGTAGTGCTATTTTTTTAATATAAATTTTCATGTTTTCTATATAAATAGGTTTTAGGGTTTGGGGTTTTGCGTTTAGGGTTTTAGGGTTTAGGGTTTAGGGTTTGGGGTTTGGGGTTTGGGGTTTGGGGTTTTAGGGTTTTAGGGTTTAGGATTTAGGGTTTAGGGTTTAAGGGTTTAGGTTTAGGGTTGTTTATGGTTTAGGGTTTAGGGTTTAGGGTTTTAGGGTTTAGGGTTTAGGGTTTAGAGGGTTTAGGATTTGGGGTTTGGGGTTCGGGGTTCGGGGTTTAGGGTTTAGGGTTTAGGGTTTAGGGTTTAGGGTTTAGGGTTTCAGGGTTTAGGTTTAGGGTTTATGGTTTGTGATTTTGGGTTTGGGGTTTGGAGTTTTGGGTTTTGGGGTTTGTGGTTTGGAGTTTCAGATTTTAGGGTGTAAGGTGTAAGTGTTTAGGGTTTGGGGTTTGAGGGTTTGGTGTTTGGTATTTAGGGTTTGGGGTTTGGGATGTTTGGGTCATTAAAACATGCTTTAAATAGCATTTCAACTGTCCGTCGAGCCAAAATTGGTCTGGCTAGTTTGCATAATTAAAAAATACTTTTAATAGCAATTCAACGGTTTACTTCTTGTCTAAAACCAACTTTTTAATAACAAGTTATGGTCGTATCAACATTTGCTCCATTTTATTAAGCATATTGCCTTTTCTGACGAGTAAAAATTGGTCTGACTTAAAATTTATAGAATTTTGGATCATTAAAGCATGCTTTAAATAGCATTCCAACGGTCCACTTCGTGTCTAAAATTGTAACGCCTGCTAGAATTAATTGTGCTTAATTAAACTAAAATAGATTAATCAGTGTGCTAAAATGTGCTTAACAATTATAAAATCAGCATTTGAAATTTCACAATTTAAAGTTTTAAAAATATTTTCAAATACTATATTTTTGCCCCTCAATTTTTGCATATTGGCATTTTTGTCTCTAAACTTTTGCTTATTTGCAAATGACCCCCTACTGCCGAAACTCCTACTTAAAATGCTAAATCCCCATTTTAAATGCCCCTGATATTAACTTTTGTACTTTCACACACACACACACAGACACATAAATATGTATATGTATATAACACTAACAAAATATATATATATATATATATATTAGAATATAATTAAAGGGAAGACAACCACCTTCCTTCAGATGATCAGGTCCCAAAGTCGGCTACCTCAGATTCCTTTGCACAATATATATACATATATCCATATTAACTAGGGGCATGTTTGGTATACCGTATTAGCATTCTGTATTGTATTATTTAAAATTTCATATTATATTATTTAAAATAATACAAGATTTGACAACATCTTTATATTGTATAATTTAATACGAAATCAAAAATTAATACAATATGGACTGCGATATCTTATACGACAAAAAACCTATGTATTTGGGTGTACTGTATAATTTAATTTAAATGATTATATCAAAAAAAAAAAAAAAAGGATTTCAATATGGAGGTTGGGTCGGGTTTCTGGACGAGAGTAGAATCGGGTTTTGGTACGGCATCGAGGGTCGAGGTTGGGTTTCAAGGTCAGATTTTGGGACGGGAGTTCGGGTCGGATTGCAGCCTTTCAGGACTGTGGTAGAGTTTCGAGATGGGGGTCGGGGTCTGGTTTCAGGGTCGGGGTTGTGGTCGATATACGGGACAAGGGTCGAGGTCGGGTTATGGGGCGGGGGTCGGGGTTGGGTTTTAGGACATGGGTTGAGGTTGGGTTTCAGGATGGGGGTCGGGGTCGGGTTTTGGAAAGAGGGTCAGGTTTGGGTTTTGGGGTCTGGTCTGGTTTCGGGACGGGGGTCGGGTATCGAGATGGGGGTCGGGGTCGAATTTGGGTTTCGGGATGGGGGTCGGGGTCGGTTTTCAAAATGGGGGTTGGGATTAGGTTTTGGGACTTGGGTTGGGGTCAGGTCGGTTTCGGGATGGGGTGTTTTGGGTGTTGGGATCGGGTTTTGGGACATGGGTCTGGGTCGGGTTTTGAGATGGGGGCCAGGTTCAGGTTTCGGGGTTGGTATCTGGTTTCGGGGTTGGGGTCAGGGTCGGGTTCAGGGTCGAGTTTTGGAATCGTAGTCTGCTTTCTGGACCGGGGTCTGGGTTGGGTTTTGGGGTCGGGTTTTAGGATCGGGATTAGGGTCGAGGTCGAGTAACCCCCGTCCCGTAACCTGACTCCGAAACTTGACCTCGACCACGAAACTCACCCTCTCCCTCAGTCCCAAAACCCGACCCCAACCATGAAACCCGATCCCCATTCCAAAACTAAACCCAACCCGACCTTGAAACTCGACTCCAACCCCCATCCCCTAACCCTACCCTGAAATCTAACCACAGTCCCAAAACCTGACCCTGAAACCCTTACTCGAAACCCGACCCTGAGACCTGTTCTGAACCCCGACCCCGACCTCGACCTCGAAACCCAATCTAGAACCTATCCCAAAACTCGACCCCGCCCCCCTGTCCTGTAACCCAACCCCTGTCCTGTAACCCAACCCCTGTCCCGAAACCTGAGCCCAACCTTCATTTCTAAACCCGACCTCGACCCAATCTTGAACTCGATCCCGAATCCCGATCTCGACCCCTTCTCTAAACCTAACCTCGACCTAAACCCCTATCCTAAAATCTGACCTTGATCCCCGTCCCAAAACCGGACCTCGTCCCCTATTCTGAAATCCGAACCTGATCCTGACCTTGAACGCAACCCCGAAACCCAATCTTGACCCCATCTAGAAACCTAACCCCTATGTCAACCCTCATCCTGAAATCCGATCCTGACCCCCTGTCCCGAAACCCAACCCCGAAACACGAACTCCCCCAGTAATTCTATTTATGTTTAGCAAATTACATTACATCATTTTTTTATTTACACAGTTTACATTTTATCCTTGTTCGTTTTATTACATCCCAAGCCAACTCTTTTTGGACTAATTATTTTAAAATGAGTCAACTGTATCCCACTGAACTCGTAGCTCACGTTTTATTTATAGTTTTTTTAAAAAAAAACACACACACACATATATGTATATATATATTCCTCAAATGAGTTATCAACTATGATAAGTCGGTTTACTAATTTTAGCTATATATGGACTAAGCGGTTGCCTACTTATCTTTGCCACCCCAAAACAATAGTGTCCTCTATGCTTCTTTACTTCTTCTTTTCAGTGAAACCCACAGAAAAATAACTTCATGAAACCTCTCCTTGGATTTGCTTAGTATTAATCTTTGGCTCACTTTGATTTTGAAGGTAGTTTCTTTGAATCTCTTTCTATTTGAATTTC